>CM068488.1:17398134-18862301 GCA_034769265.1 Remorina albescens | reverse complement strand
CACATTTTATTCTCTCTTTCTGTCTCCATCACCCTGCTCTCCTTCTTACTCTGACCCCCCCCTCCTCTCTCTCTCAGCGCCCACTCAGATGCTATCTCGACAGCCCTTCACACTAATTCAGATGCACTTAGCTTCGTTTTGGCACACATGTTTACTGTCACTGGATGATGTATGGTACAAATACATATTTGCAGTGAAATATGATAATGCCAGAACACTTTTGTTGGCTCGCTATTGCTCAACTGTGCAGAATACCAATGTGAGTGTGAGTCTATATGTGTGCGTGTTTGTGTGTGTGCCGTGGAGGGTGGGGTTGGGCTGGGCGCCATATGCCTGAAATGCATTCTCCCAAAACTTCAAGGTGAAAACAAAGGGAAACTGATAACGATGTGAATTGTTGTGGCAGATGCCTGAGTGCCCCCCGCCCCCACACACAACCCCTCTACCACCACCAAAATGATAACACACACACACACACACACATACACATGTACAGAAGCCTTGTTTTATGTCCCAGTGCATGTTATAATAATGGCTGCATGTTTCATTCAGTGTTATCCCAAGTCTTTTCTATCAAACAGCAACACCACTCTTTAATTGGTCTGTGTCTGTGTCCCATATAGTGATAGAGACACACAAATAACATGCACAATTTCCAAGGAAGAGAATTTATTTATGATTTGTGGTTTGATGCTGACTTATAAATACAGTTGGAATTTAAACGGCTGCTTTCCCTCGTATATGATCTGAATAATAAAATTTGAGTTGCATTCATGGCATAAATATATTTTGAAAGCAGAGGACAGTTTGGCTTTGTGTTAATTTAATCGCTTGTGTTTAATACGGGCTTAGATGCTGTGCATTTGAAGTGGGATGCAGCTATTTCATCTCAGGCTCTGAGCGTTCTGAAAGTGAACAAAACCTTCACTCAATACTGTATGCTACATAGTGTGCTGTATGGATTAAAAATCATAGATGCAAACTAAAAAACATAGGACTTCTGTCAGAGACTGAGAGGTAAAATATAGCTAATAGGAACATGAGGTACAGTAGGTTTTTACCCATTTACTCTTGCTCTCTACTTGCTTTTGACACAAACTGAACCCCAACCATGTGTGAAATGAAACGGTGAATTACACCAACACATTAGTCCCTTCATGAGTCTCTTTTCTGATTGGCTCACTGACCTGTTGTTCCTCGAGCTTCAGAGAGAAGCCTGAGAGAAGAGATGTAGGAATACTCACAGTTATATGTTCTTGTGGGTAACACTTCAAAATAAATCAAAGTCAAATATGGACTCAGTCAATATAATGCTTAATATTTTTGCTGGGATGCTGAAAAAGTTCATTATAGTATTTAACAGCCCAGTTGTCACAGTGAATAGAAATAATCCCCAGAATTATTATTTTATCAGCAGTCCAAAAATCGTATCATCAAAGAGGGTTATCATTCTTGGATGGTTTGAGCTTAGTGCTGTTTTTGTCTTATTTGTCTGTGTTTACTTTAATACTTGATCAAAGGGTCTGACCCTTTGTCCTGATCATTGCTCGTTAACTTTTACTTGTGTTTATCCATCGATCCTCATCCTCCTCCATCTTGCTAGTTACATCTCTACATCAGATACTGCTCTTGGCTCTATTAGTGTTTCATTCAGAGGCGTAGCTGTCAGCTGCTTGTATAGCCAAAAGGTTTGAGGGATCAAACCTGTATCTTTCTGATCTCAGAGTGAGGAAAAGTCGGTCTGACTTTACTGTAGTGACAGAATAAAGAGAGGAAGACATGGACAATAAGTTTCTAGAGAATTTTGTGGAGATTTTCCAGAGAAAAGGAAAAAACCCTTCCCTCACTACTGCTCAAAAGAATGAGCAGAACTCATGATTAGTTAAAGATACAAACTATAAATCAGCTTGGGAACAACCTAAACACGTGCGCAGAGTTTTTCTTTTGTTTTTATAGTTTACAGGGCCAGTATACCTCTTTTTTT
This sequence comes from Remorina albescens, assembly GCA_034769265.1. Classification (NCBI taxonomy): domain Eukaryota; kingdom Metazoa; phylum Chordata; class Actinopteri; order Carangiformes; family Echeneidae; genus Remorina; species Remorina albescens. The sequence continues at coordinate 18,860,317 of CM068488.1, read as the reverse complement.
TTGGTTTTATGAGTGATTATCCCCTATTAAAGTCAACAAAAGTCTTTACTGTATTAAGTGACATATACAATTAGTTGAAGCTGTGCTGATCCAGAATATGTGGAAAAATTGAAAGGCCTTTATGTGGGTTTAGAAGGGTTAATTTCATGGTACATACTGTAACTTGCATTTACTTAATTATGCAATCGGTAATTTGAATTCTTGTCCAAACTGCTTTTTGTATAGTGATAAAATATGCAGATTCTTCTCTGAAGCGTGTATCATGATACATGTTTGCTCAGCCAACCTAAACTTTTGGAGCTGGAGTAAACGTCACTCTGCGGTTATTCATCTGGGCCCGTGATGCCATTGATCTGGGGTCTAATTGAGACACTGACAGAGAAGGAGTGGGCCTCCTCGTAATCCTCAATAAGCAGGCTAACCTTCATTACAGCCGTGACATTTTCCCATGGGGTGCTGAGAGGGAGATAGAGCCAGACAGAATATGAAGGGCTCTCTAACATATGGTGAGCTGCAGAGGCGTGTGCATGCTTCCTGGGTCCAAGTCTCATGAGGAGCCTCGAGGGAAGGAAGCGGAGGCCACAAGTCTTACATAGTGCTGCTGCTGCAGCGGCGGCTGCTGCCATTAATGTGGCTGTTATTTTATTTTGCAGCTGGATTCGCTTGTTGACACTGTGTTCAGAGCTGATGCAGGCCTGCTTTAAAACCGGGCCCCTCAGAGAGAGTCTGACAGCTTTAGATAGGCACTGTTACAGTGTGTGTGTGTGTGTGTGTGCGTGTGTCCGTTTAAACAAGTTTGTCTCATATTTCAGCCCACATGGGATATTCTTCCTAACAAGGGAAATGTTGGCCTTTGCACTTGTTTTCATGATTTCATTCACATCAGTCTTGTACATTAAAGAGAGGTCTGCTAAGACATTATTTTCATGTATCTGTTTAAATCTAATTATCAGCAGCACTCTTGAATAAACAAATGCTTCTTTCTGCCACGGGGGATATATTTCAATACTTCCTGCTGCTCCTGTTGCAAAGTTTAGCATTTCTAACAGCAGGAAGAGTCTGTGGTTTAGAGACAGGGGAGGACACAGGTACATCAGCACAGACCAAGAGAAGAGCAGTATCTACGAGAATTCAAAGTATAAAATTCATGTGAAAAGAATCACAGTACTGACTGTGTGACGAACTGGCCTGAATGATTCAGGTTTAAAGGTGGCAGTGAGGATCCATCCATCCATCCATTGATTGGCTGGACATTTCACACTCACATTTAAGAGTCATCATTTAACATGGTGGACATGTCCTTGAACCATGGATAGAACCTGGAGAACCTGGAGTATACACTTACAGGCAGAGGGAGAACATGCAAAGACCCGGGTTTCAAACCCAAAACCTTCTTTCTGTGACGCAACAGTTGGAACCACTGGCCCATAGTGCTGAAAAAAAAGGAAATAGGAACATTTAAAAATGTTAATTTCTTAAGCTGAACTGGACAGTTAATTGATTACTTGATGTATTACGTGTTTGTGAATGAGTGTGATTTTATTAGCAAATCTAAACCTATTTGTTCAGACACGGGCGGGTCAATGACTCACACATGGGAAACTGTCGCGTGGCTCCAAGTGCAACTCTGGGAAACCAGAATGGTGATAAAACAGACACATTGGGTCCCATGGGAGCAGGCTCAGAAAGGGGTGGTTAACTCGACTTTGAGCACATGAGAACTACATAACACACACACATGAGAAAAATAAAAGCTGTTATTTTCCCTTTTCCTTAAGATGTCTTTTTCATTGCCATGGAAACCATATTTGTACTGTATTTATTTATTTACTTATTTATTTATGATATTTTGGACCTTCTCCCACACGTAATCCCCTCGACCTCCCCCAAATATTCCACATTGTTCCCTCGCTGCTAACTTAATAAGATTCGTAAGGTATCCTCGTCTTTCCTCGTGTTATTTTTCTCTCTCTTCTCTTCTTCTTCTCCCATTGAAACATTTATGGGCATTCATAAAGAAACACCCTATTTGGGCTGAGGAGCTGCACAGTACAGTAAGTGTAGTGTTAATAAATCATGTTTAATAAAAAGAGACATCCAAACAGGACCATGGTCCCCGTCACAGTCCAACCCCAGCAAGTGCTAATATTTCTAGGTATCTGGAAATGACAGCGACGTCCAGAGGTTTTCAGAGCATCTCAAGAATTTATGATGTGTTGATGAAGGACTAAACCTACATTCAGTAAGATATATGGGTCTGACATACATGAGGGAGATGTAGGAAAGAGGAGGATGCTTCCTTTGGCATGTGACTGGCTTGAGTGCTTTGAAAGCTGGAGAGTATGTACAGTAGGAGAAAAGGAAGCCATAGAGCTGGTGTAGGGACCTGCTGTGTCTTCAGTACATCTGTGAAATGACTAAGTAGATGGTCATGCACTGATGAATGAGCACTTGAATGGTTGGACAGATGGAAGCAGAGTCTGCTAAATGAATGCTTAAGAAATAGTTGCATCCCGGGCTGAACCATGAATGAATACATTTAATATCCAGTCAAAGAACAGATCCTCCAGATCCAATACAGGTGAAAGTCATTTCGTCAACTTTTGAAATTTTATGTTTTGGGTTGTTTGTTTTCTTTTGTTTTTCAATATTAATTTAAAAAAATTGCTTTTATAGGATCAACTGACAAAGAATCAGTAAAATAAAAAGGATACGCTTCAAACCCCTGCACAGAAATAACCAGAAAAACACAACTGAATGAACAAGATGATAATTATTTCATTTCTATATTTCTGTTTTAGGTAATTATGAAGTTTTCTCATGATAAACATAGTAAACATTTGACATCTAGGGAGCTTTGGGGTACACCGGTAAAAATATATTCCTTAAAAAAGGAGCAAAGTCAATTCACAAATCAGGCCAAACATTATTCTGTTTTGTCCAAGTACAAGTCTTTGTTTAATTTGTGTTGATTTTTTACCTATTCCCTGAAAATGTCATCACACAGTGATCACAATCTAAATATTGCTTTTGGATTGAAGAAATCCATTTTTCATAAATGCATTGATAAATATTCTGCATACCTGGTGTATTGGGGTTTCTAATGCTCAAAAATAACTGGTTCCTAAATGTTCCTCTTCTTAAATACCTGAAATTATTTTTGTAAACACTCCATCACTGAGTGTTGCAAACATCAGGTATAAATTGCTTGTTTGACAAAAGGTGAAAAAAAGTACTTTAAAAGTAGATGCATTCAAAGAAACAGTAATGTTGCGACGCTGCATGTTGTGTGTTTAACAGCTGGTGTCTCTTCTTCTCTGTAGATGGAGGTGGATGCAGACGATAAGCGCCATCGAACACGCTCCAAAGGTATACGCACATACACACGAACATACACATACAGGAAGTAACACTACTCAGGGTGACCTTCAGTCTCCCCAACACAAACACATATGTGCAGACACGAGAACATACATATGTTGTACACACACCGCTGCGCAAATCCCAGACTCAAACACAGGTTCCTTTTCCTCACTGTTCTCCCTCCTTTTCGATCTCTATTTTCTCAATTTTTTTTTATATCTTCCAGAAACAGAATCACGCTCCACATGAGAAAAACTTTTATGTATACTTATTAATGTATTTCTGTGCCTCTGTAAGGCACTTGGAATTCCTTGAATGTCATTAGGTAAAGTATGAAAAATAGAATATAAACCACAGTGATAAATAATCCAACAAAGCCATACATAGTGGAGAATGAAAACATAATATGGACTGGGTTTAAGCTGAAAACCTGGTGACACACTTTTTTCCTTTATTTTACTTCCAAGAAAAATCTTGACAGGACTTGGATATTACCACAAATAAGCCAGCTGACATGGTGTTATTGAACTACAGCAGATAGCTGCCCTGCCCCCCCCCTCACAGGTTTAAAGCATCTGAAAAGAAGTGCTCCTTGGAAAACTCTCGGGATGCATATTTCATCCCCTCCAACTTAACACAGTATCTAATATCTTTGACCACACAATGGTGGTGACCGTTTACTCCTACATCGTCTGGATTGAGCTCTATGTTAGACTTGTAGTAATGGCTATGACCACAAAGCCCCCATTTGATTGAGTTACACGGATCCTCTGCTTGTCGGCCAACATGAGAGCAGATATGTGAAAGGAGGACTGGCACTGAAATCCTGTTTATGGCTGTGTCCTAAAACAGCCCTTCATTCACTCACTCACTTACTTGAAATGAGATGCTCTGAAAGGCATTTTATACACTTCTTTGCTCCGTTCGTCAAAATGAAAATGCTAGGTGTCCATATGGAGCTAGTGTAGATGATAAGGAGTTCTCTGGTGTGCATGTTAACAGTAGAATACATTTGGTTACAAGTCCTCTTTTTTTTTTTTTATTTTATTTTTTTATTGCATTTACCATTTTGAAAAATAATAGACAGTTGATTTAACCCAAACGTTTTGTCTTAAGATCTGAATCACTATCTGTCTTTGGTGAAGCCCATTATTCATTACTGTGTCTATTCTGCGTCCCATTTTATAACTTATCCATGAGTAACATCAAGAAGACACTGACGTTTGATTTGAATGCAACTTTATTGGCCATCACAATGGGGTCAAATAAGCTCAAAGATACACAAAAAAGCAGAGAAACATATACAATTCAGATCACATGGAAAAAAGTGGAGCAAAAGAAAGGAAAAGGTCATTTTTTCTTTTCTTTTTTTTTTTTTTTCTTTTTTTGGGGAATATTTTCATATAGATCTGTGTAATGGGTTTAACCTACAATTTACACCATAGATTTTTGATTTGATTGATTGATTTTTGAACCTTTTTTTTTTTTTTTATTTCAGAATGACAACAAAACACAGCGTCCTGTAGCATTATATGTATAAACAGTAAATTACATTTCTGCATTTTACTGAAACTGATCATTTGTTTCTAGGTCTAGCTGCGTACACCATGAGCAAGTTCTTATACAAAGAGCCCATGGATTTAACAACCCCAAGTCTGTCCTATTTCATAATCATCTTCTCTCTCTCCCCCTCTCTGTCACTTTCTCTCAGTGCCTGTGGATCCGGCATTAACAGAGCTTTTCAGGTCAGTGGGATTGAAAACTGCACTGTGCACACAACACAAAACTAACCCTGCGCACGTGCACGCGCACACGCACTTTACACAAACACACACAGAAACCAGATGGACAGATGGGTGTAAAATAGTTATACTTAAGATTGGCCTGTTATTGTAGACACAGTCAAACAGTGCCAAAATCAACTGTCACCTGATTACCAACCAGAGAAGCTTCCGCTTTGTGTGTGTTGTTTGATGGCTGGCTTCACATTAGCAACCCCTGTCTACTACGTGCTTTGATGACATTTCTTCCTTTTTTCTTCCTCTGTTCTTCGTCGGCCAGAGGTGATACTTAAGTTACTTCATTCTTCCCTTGTGGTGCAATTTTCTCACTTTGTCTCCTTTTGTTTCTTTGGACATATTCAATGTCAGGAATGATGATAACAGAACAGAAACAACAAGCACCAAATTCTTTCTTCCCTCTAGTTAACGCCATTTCACCATATGAAATATTAAATAAGAGGGTTTTCTCCTCTTTAATGTTCCAACTAGATGGGGTAAATAATTCTGTTTTTGACTCATGTACTTGATGATATTTAGCATGAGAGCCAATTATCAATTCATTACCCATGCAGCACAGCTCTTTCTCTCCATCTACGCCTACAGCTTTAAAGTTCTTATTGTGTAAGTTGAGTGGGTGGAAGGTGGAACGCAACTTGATTTCAAATTTTAAGGTTTTCTTTGTCCCTGGAAAAGTTTCCTCACAGTAAATCTTTAAGAACTATCTACATTGTTTAAAATACAAATGTGTGAGAAAAGCTCGAAGTGAATTCAAATGCATGTTAAAAGATACTAGCTACTACAAGTGGCTTTCACCCACGCATCGCCAGCCTGAAATAATATAGACATTATCCAGAGGATGTGGGAACGCAAATGTCCCATTCAGTTGTACCAGATATCACACAGACTTTACTCTGGCAGAGTTCTGGGACAGGTTTGTGTGATATCTGGTGGAGCCCATATGTCAATACGGCAGGTCACTGTCTGGAAAATTCAGTGAAGGACTGGGCTAGCTGATTGCATCATTGCTGACATGTCTTGACTCCCACGTGCTTTTACCCAGACACCCCATCTCCCTAAAACTGAAACTTTCAATGAGAACCAGAGACTGTAAATAAATGTCTTTATAGCTGCCATGATGTTCCCCACAGGTTTCTGATGTGGTTCTGAGGCTCAACGTGAGCTGCTTCACTGTTGCCAACTTGGCAGTGCTTGACTCCACCCCTAACCCTCAGCTAATACAGAAATGGCGGAAGAGACTGGTCTGTTATTCAAACTGACAACACCCTCCATAATGCAGCATGCACAGCCAATAGAGTCAAAAATACTTCACCAACATACAGCCCAGGCGCCAGATCCATCTGAGTGAAACTTATTGTGTCACTTTTCCCCTCCATTGTCATTACTCTTCTCCATGTGTACGACTTTGTTTTTGTTATGTGATTGTGAGACTTCATTTTCTAAAAATGTGTTGCCTCCCATGTTGTAATACTGTGTTGGTCCATGTAAAGTGCAGCGATTCAGCTGACAAAGTAAGGTTTGACTCAGGGGCTTCAGAGCTGATGATCTGACTCCAAAGTTGCTCGGTTATGTGCCGTTAAAATGTACCAGCCACTCTTCAGCATTTGTTTGAATGGAGCTCTACTGCCTATGTTCTTGTGGTTATGGACTGAATTCCAAGGAAGGAGGCTGAGGAGCCAAGGCCAATGGGTCTAACTCTTTTTTTGGCGCTACTTGCTCACACTAGTTGTACCATTGACAGTAAATTTTGCTGCACATTGAAGCTAGAATTAATACCCACAGTGATTTCTCACATAATTTTCTAATAATTTTCTATATCATTTGCCGAGTGCTGAGCAGATTCTGTTTCAGAGATTCAAGGGTGTCCTCTATTTGTCTTTCTAAGTTGTTTCCACCCCAGTAATGTATGAATTTCATTTTGTCCTCGTCTGTGTGCTAGGAGGTGGTTGTGGTTCTGATAAGGGTTCCTGCCTACCTATATATCAATAAATAATATTCCACCTGGAAGATTACTGTGTAGCCTTTAGCTGATATTCATAGATAGTACAAGGTGTACTCTCCCCCTCTCTCACCCCAATCCTTCTACTCCACCCTCCCCTTTCTGCCTTCATTCACTCTCCCCTTTCTCCATTTTCTATCATTCTCACCTCCCTCTCTCTCCCTCAGTCTGCTGCTGCCCGCAGATAGTAATTAATCAGGGGATCAATGTGAAGCCTATCTCCAGGCTGAGGCATCTATAATGTCGATAATACTGCTCAATGGCCCCTCTCTCCAGAGAGCTCATAGTCTTCTGGATGAACACGCCTGACTTTGCATGGAGTAGCCTGGGCTCACATTGGCTTTTACTGCTAAGCTTGTGTGCATGTTTGTGTGTTGATAGATGCAGAGCATTCTTATATGCACCCATCCACTCATACATTAGACTCAGACACAAACACACACACACACACACAAATCATGTCAGGTGACAAGTGTCAGGTGAATGAGAGCAAATTACAGTGAAAGAGTGGCTTTGGAGGGAAGGCAGATTAACTGCAGTGTTTCTAATAAAATACTCATGAAAATCCCACTGTGACCAAAAAGAGATTGTGTTGAAGACAGGTGTGTGTGATTGTGGTGGTAAAACTGGTGCTAATCATCTGGTCCCACGACATCTCCAGACCCCAATCCCCCAGGTCCCCCATCATTCCTCCATGTTTATATAATAAATGAGTAAACATAATTTCATATTTAGATAAATGTAATATTTGTGGATTTTTCCTTCATTGCAGATTTTAAAATCTTGCTTTCAAAAACAAAGGTTAAATAATGTATAGATGGGCAATCTATTTTACATGCCCGTGCCCACGTCAGTGAATATTTATTACTGAGAAGTCATTGTCACACCACAGAATCTAGAACCTATGCTTACTGCAGACCAAGTATATTTTAATTTAAATAATATTGACGTGTCAAATTATCGGGATTATGGGCATTTTAAGAAATGTTAAGAAATGTAGTTGCTTATTTGCAATATATTGAAGATATTGTACCCGGCAGCTAACAAATAATAAAACATTGCAGTCGAGAAATGCCTAAGACTTGTTTGAAGAAGTTTATTTCTAAAATGTAAAATCCTCTGCTCAGTTTGTAAGAATCCTCTGCAATGAACCTTAACAGATATTTAAGTCAGTTTCATAAATTGTATGTAAATCATTTGAAGGTGTACATTATTACACAGTGAGGTCCCTCACTCTCCTGGCTTCAGACACAGTGTGCAGCTTTTTGCTCTCCAACCTGTCACAGTAATCATAGACCTGTATATGGGCTGCTGTAATTGAGGCAGCATTTTAAGATACACTAGTACATGGGGAAGGAGAGAGAACATAGTTTCTACACCCTGAATAATGCTCACTGTGTGGCCCAGGTTTGATGACATGTTGGAAGAAGCAGTTAGAAGGGAGGTTGCTTTCATGTGTTCATGTGTAATTGCAGCTGCCCTGTGTTTGTATGCAATGGAAGCAGGCGCAGCAGTGGCAACTATGAAAGTTAAAGGCATCCCTTTAGGAAGGAGGAGGGGCTCTCGGCATCAACATTCCCCTCCTCATCTCCTTTTGGAATTTGCATATTAACAGTCTACCATGCTAAACGTGTTTATTGGTGTGTATAACTACTGCACATGGGCTCAATAGGGTGGCAGATACTGTACAATAGAGACTCTGGGGTAAAAATTGCCCCTAACACCCCTATTTCTGGAAATAAATGGTATATCCTGCAGTAATCCAATTTCAAAAGACAAAAAGAGCTGTCTTATGTAACTAGGACAGCATGGGCCTTTTCTAATTATGGTGTTAATGCAGAGTGAAAAGTTCCCCTGATTTAAACAGAGGATAAGCTTTGTGAAGATATTTTCATGTTGTTGACGGTTGACAAAGTGCAGTTCTTACAGTATCACATCATAAACCTGCGCTGAATCTATAATTATAGGGGGAGATGGATGTCTGGTTTACAGGAAGAGGGGGGAAATTTGTTCGTTTCACTGCATGTATCAAAAAAAAAAAAAAAAAATTGGAGGAAAATTACGCACCATGTAAAAGCCATCAATATGTAAAGATTTTCAAGGTGGATGTCTCGGTGCCCAAGGCAGGTTTGCAGAGGTAAACTATTCACTCCCTTATTTGCATTAATCAAAAAAAAAAAAAAGTCCAAGGAAACCAAATCCAGATTTGCACAATTTCACCTTGAGCACATAGATTTTATTGTCAGTTCCGATGTGCTTCAGCACTGAAGTGTTGAGAACAGTTAAGTAAGGTGGATAACTCCTAAAGCCTCTCATTTTTCCCCTGTCAGATTTCTCTGTCCATACAAAAGACATAAGGTTGTCCTCTGTCGCAGACTGGCTGAATGAGGGAGGCGGACAGTCGTGACTTTAATTGCTGGTGTCACAGCTGAAACATGGCCGAACAGGAAATGATCGAGTTAATGAAAGCTTTTAATTATTCAACATAATTGTGGAACGTGATGAGCGTGTCGGTGAATCCCTGGCCTGGCTGTTCACACAGGGTCTCTCTCAAACACACACACACACACACACACACATGCTGTCCCTGTCTTCCCCTCTCCCTCATTCCCTTTGTCTCGCCAACATGTGAACACTTGCTTTCCCATGGTGCTCTCCCTCATCTTTATTACTCACCATTCTCTTCCGTGATAGAACGAGTGAGTGGAGTCTGTGTTATAATTACTTGCCCTTGTCTCCTCGGGGTCGTTACTCCTCCACCTCAGCCTGTATGCCCACTGGCCTGAGCCCCTGAAGCCATTCGGCACATCACTTCAGGGCTGACAGTCACTGGCATATTGATCTGAGAGGTGGAGAGCAAAAGAATGAAATTTCTTTTGTTCTCCGTCATTGTCTCTTTGTCTAATATTGCACACTTACCCACACATTTGCCCAACGTGCACGGAGGATAATTAAACTACAACTAAAACAAACATCAGGATATCAGTTCATCAGCATGCCTGAGACTCCTTCTCTAGTTGCTCCTTTCTTCCTTCCTCTACTCTCTTGATATTCCACCTTTCCTCTATTTCCTGCCCCTATTTTCAGTTTGGCTTTCTCTCCCTAACACCCTTTCCCTTCCTTCTTCCTTTCCTTCCTTCCTCTTTCTCTTTCCCCCTCCCTTCTCTCTCGGCTGTCTCTGGCTGAGCTAATTCCCTCTTCAGATGGTGCAGCTCTCATTTGCATACTTATCAAAGTGTTTGGACTATCCGACAGAAGCTGTAGGAAGGTGGGGTCATTAATATGTTAATTAGCCTCCCCCCTCTTCCACCCCCAATTCCTCGTCTTTAGACGGCAGCACACCATCCATATCCTCCACCTCTCTGTGCTTCACATTCAGCCTTTGAATGTTTGAATACCCTCAGAGACCCTGCAAATGCCATAAGACTCTGTAGACATCCACACATGGGGGGTAAGGGTAGTTTTACTGTGACTCTATATGTGTGTGTGTGTGTAAGCTCCCATCAATTACATGTCTATGGTCATGGATTACCACCATTTATACATATGTTCATAGGACAGATCAGAACCATGATATGATCTAGTTACACAACTGACCATTTATTTGCTCCTTTGAATGCACTCCAATCAGAGCCTCAGCACCTGTATTCAAGGATGACAGGCCTGAGAGTTCTCTGTATTTAACAGTTTCTTCTTACATTCCTAAATACCAAAAACACAACAGTAAAGGTGAGGAAGGGGTTAAAAACTAACCACTGCTCCAAATGTAAACACCTATCTTTAGCATGCTAACTGCTAATAGCTGACTGGCATACTACCTCCAGTAATCAAATGTTGATGCTACCTCCAAAGCCAAGCATCTTAACGTTAGTTCTCTATTAGTTGTTAGCCAAATATAACAGACACAAGAGGCGTGTGTTGAGTTTAATGACATCCAGCCCATCTTCATAAGCGTGTGATAAACTGGAGATAGTAAAAACTCTGCTGTGCAGCATAGGCCCCTATGGGCTCCATGTTCTAAACAGTGAGACCCAAGGCTGACTCTTGGCTCAGCTCACGTAGTCTGTGAGTTCATTTTAGTGGTTAGATGGCTCTTGGTCTTGAGAAACACTGCACGGCACTAACACCTGGCAGCACTATAGTGTTAGAGCATGAACAAGTATGTAGGATATGTAGCCAATCAGGGCTGCGCTAGAAGGAACTAACAGTCTGTGACATTTTTCCTTCTCCTTACGACACTAATAAGCACCATAAAGCTCTAAGACTGCAGACCTTTGTCCTGTTTAACTCTATATTCGAAACAGGTTAAGGATTTTAGTCCTCAGAGATCTGGGTCCAGAAGGGTGGATCTCTAAGTCAGCTCCTGGTAAAAACTGAAGGAATTCTAATTGGGAGACACAGACTGCAACAATAGAAATGCTGGTGAGGTCATCAGCTCCCATGATCTCACGCTGCTTCATTAATGTCTGTCTTTTGTTACTCTCTGGATTGAAAGACCCCTAGTGGTAGAAAACTACACCTTGAGTTTAGCAAAAAAATAAATGAATAAATATATATATAACCAAGGCTGTGACTTTAACACTTGAATTTCGATTAATTAATTACAGAAAAAATAAAGCATAAAAAATATTCATGCATTTTATTTGCACTTGATGCACTCCAGACACCACAGAATGTTTCTTAGTGGACACACCACTAGGTCCTTTAGACCTTCATTACTGTTATAATTGATAATTGATTCGTAGCTTTAACAGGTCAAGCGCTGACTTACCTTTTGTCTTAACAGCATGCCATTGCACTACATATCGATTGAATCTGATTTTTATGACCTTCAACAAGGCACAGGTAATGAAGAATCTCTCCATTCATAGTCCAAAACTTAATCTGTATAGTGCACTCCTTGCTGTTACCATGCCAGTCAAAGTAACATCATTATAATAACTGGGCTACGTAAAGGGTGGAGGGTCAACAGTTTAGTCAGTCAGCTGAAGGTGAGGGACGTCTCTTTAATTCTGACTCATCTGCTCATGAGCAGAGGTTAATGTGTCGGTCATGTGTTGCCTGTTCTAACAAGGCTTAGTTGGCAGAGCATTTAAGATTAGTCAGCATCGATGCAGGTGACTGACCAAAGGTTTACAGTAAGCAGTTGTGGCTAACATTCATTGAAAATGGCATTAGACATTATAACGCAAGGCATCTTGGTAAGTAATGTCTTTGATTGAGCTTGTTTTGTGGTTTGCTTTGTGATAAAAACTTTGTGAGGAAACACCAAAATCCACAGAATATTAATGTCCCTTCAGTGAAATCTCAGCAAACAGAGGTAAGTGGCTCCTGGAATGAAAAAAAAAACCATGAAAATAAATCAACATTTTTCTGTAGAACAGAAAGGTAGCCAGGGATTCAAGTGTTTTCTATAGTTTTCAATAATTTAACCAGCAGAATGAAGGCAGAGGAACTGCTACAGCATTCCTGTGCTCAACTTTTGATTTAAGCTTTTCAAGGACAGAAACAAATAGGGATTCTAACAGCTCGCTCAGTTTGTTAAGTCGAATTACTTTGTCTCTTGCTTTCACCTCTACTGTTGTCTCCCCTGCATTTGCCACTGTGCCTCCGCCAGTGCACCAAGGGGTGGCTCACTGGGTTACTATTATGTGTGGTGAATAAAATGAACATAGCAGGGACTGCATTTTATAATCATCAGTCGTTTACATAAATTGGAGATAAACTGTGTGAATTTTTTTCCCCCAGCAGGACAACACAGACCACCAATACATGTTTTATACAGCCCATTTTGTGAAGGGTTTACCTTCCTCTATCCTTCCCTGTGGGTAAGATTGGACAGTGCAGGCGTAGGGCAGGCGTAGGGCAGGTAACAGAGCAGACTAGGGTTTAATAATGATGGAAAAACAGAAGAGGAGTGGTTTCTACAATCATGAAAAATACACCACAGGAAACAGGGCAGAGAAATGGAAACACAAGTGAAAAAAAAAAGGCCAAGACAAGACAGAAGGTGAGATGAGGAGAGCCCTCACCTTGTTCATAGCACCAATAAAAGCTTCACAAATCGACTTGGCCTTGCCTCTGAATGCATATTTCTCTTTATGCCAAACCGAAAGGGTGTTCAATTCAACCCACACCGGGCAGACTTAATAATTACTCTCACTTTGAATGCAATTTCCTGGCTGGGGGAAATGACTGACAGATTGTATCCATGGTGTCAGGGGGCCAGCCACGCCCCTCCTGACTAAGGCAGAAATTAGTGAACAGCAGGGGCTAAATTACACCTTAGCAGAGACCTCTAGCAAGAGGACAGGAAGGGAGGCATGATGAATGAGAAAAGGATCAGAACAGAAAGGTAGAGGGTGAGTCGCGTGGGAGCATGGAAATGATTGGAGGAGAAGCTCGGAAACACATCTGTAGCACGTGCATGCACAGACACTAGAAGACACACACACACTGAGGTAATGGGTCTGCAGTACTATTGGAGAGCAAAGGGAGAGACACTTAAATGCCATCTCTACAGCTGGGATGCTATTTACTCCCTCCCTAACACACACACACACAGTCGTCTCCACTCTCACTATGTCATGCTCTCAAAGCACTCAGACTGATATGAGAACAGCAAGCAACCAGCAGAGTGGCACAATGAGTCTCGGTATCTTCGATGGAGGAGCTCAACAACAGCAGGAATTGGGCGAGGAGAGTAACAGATCACTGGTTTGTACACATTGTAATCAAAAAATAAGTGATGGAAAACAACCACTGGGGTCAAACAACAAAGATAATGCCACATTTGCTCTTAAAGGAGCTATATATAAGTTTTGACATTGCTAGATGACTCATATTTGAATTCCCAGCTGGACTTACTAGTAAATAAAACTTCAAACGTCACTCCTCTTCACCAAGAGCTGTGTCCAGTGGTGCAAACCAACGCCAATGTTACCTCTTCATTACCTCACGTTACCGCAACGTTCTATTTCTATCTCTGGCTTTCTTTTCATAAAGTTAGCATGCTACTGTAGCCCCAGCCCAGTCAGCAGTCTGTTCGCTTTTTTGAAGCACAGTGTGCAGAGGGCATATTATACTATCTTGTCACAGAAATGCAAAATTGGGTTAAGTTCTCGAATAGACTAGTCAGTAAACAGCAGTTGTCCTAGTGTTGGTTATGTAGCAAAAGTAAAACTTTCAAAAGGCTTATTTTAAGTTGTCTGGCAATATTTTCATCATCAACAAATGCTGTGGCAACCTGTACACTACATATAAACATGCCCTCCGTGATATAGGATTCTCAAGAAAGGTTTGGAAACTCAGAGTGGTTTCATCAACTGTTGCCATTTTGGCCACGCCTGGCTCCACCTGTACCTTCCAACTTATCCAAAAAAGGGCAGAGTTGAACATGTGTGGGGCCAAAACTTTGGTGTTTGTTTGTGGCAAGTGTATGCCCACCTACTTTACCCGCTCAAAGCTGCCCTGTCCTCCAGACATGTGCTGATCTCCTACATAAAAAGTGAAGAAAAAAAAATCTTAGGGACTGCAAGCACATCTATGCTTCCTTCCTCATTGAAAAATCATGATCGGGTCATATGCCCTGCCCACCTCCGCCGCTACTGCTAGGTTGACATACAACAGACACAACATTGCCTATCAGTACAGAAGTCAGAGACGCAGACCCAGACTGAAGGGTTTTTGAGGAGTTTATTTTGATATATTAAAGACTCACTCAGGTTTGGAGCTAGACTATTGAAATACATCTATGAGCCACGGTGTGATGTTCCTTCATTGCTATGAGCACTGTTTACATTTCTAAAGATTGTAAGCTAAAGCCACACTAAAACAAGTCCCTTATTTAATTACCTTCATATGACATGAATCACTGACATTACTGATATTTTCCCACTTGACTTGCAGATTATGACTAAAACCCAGAAAAAAAAAACAGTGTCAAGATTCAGTAGAAGCCCACAAAGAATGACTTGCTGATGTGGACAGGGATATTCTTTGCAGTATAAGGAGTTGCTGCCTGTCTGGGCCAAACTACTTGTGGCTACTGTCTGCTGGTCCGTTAAGTGTTTGCTGCTAAGAACCGTGGTGTACTGTAGGCTTACCTCTATCTGGGCAAAGTGCTGCCAGCCTGGCTTCAAGGGCCCTCGACTGGAGCAGAGCCTTCAGAACAGGCTCTTCACCTGAGAGAGTAGAGGGGAAGAGAGGCAAAGGTCAACACAGTGACACACAAACATACAGACACACGCACATTCACACGTACATTCACACCTACATGGGCTCACTGAATGCGCGCTGACACAAATGTAGACATACACACACATATCTCCTAAGCTGTCACACACACACAACCTACTTCACATGTAGAGCAGCATTCCCAGCTGAGTGCCTCTTTCCAACCTGGCAATTTCAGTGGAAAGAGAATCCAGCTAAAGTACACAGGGCATCATGCTGATTTCACAACAGGGGGTTGAATGGCAGAATGGCCTCACTACAGCCCTCATTACTGATCCAGCAATATCCGACGCATCTATTTCAGTAGCACTCTATCACTCAGAACTGTGTGTACATATACAGATGGAGCTTGTTTTGCAGGCTTTTACAATCTTCCTGCAGAAGGTTTGGATTGTTGGATTTATTTAATACAGGGCAAATTTCAGGTTGACTGACCGCTATACTTGCTTCCAGTGAGTGATGAAATACGCAGCCACACAAGTGCAGTTAATACACAGAAACACTAAATACAAGCTAATACACACCATGGCATCTGACGGTGATGTTTTGGGTGACATTTAGTTTCTAGGTTGCACAAGATGCTCCTATAAATGAATCATGAGTAAATCTGTGAGGTGTGAATAATAGATGGGAGGAGAGGTAAAAAACAAAGGAGTGCTGTTATTATTTGTTAATAAGACACTCTGGAGCATTACTAACTAGATCTCATTACCACAATACACGCAGGCATTGATACACACAAACACCCGCAGCCGCACACCCACACATACGCTCTCCCACCCACATGCACAAATACTTTGTGCACGCATGCCACATGCCAAACACATGCAGAAGTCTCTCATCCTGCATGACTATTTTTACCTGTGAAGCCTGTCGTTGCCTAGCAGTCTGTAATTACATCCCACACTCCACCAACGAATGATTAGAAGCAATGATGGATGGGTTAACACTGTCACCTAAGGATGCCTCAGTGCAGAGCTAATTATGCGACCATACATGTGTCATGTGCCTGATACATGTGATAGCCCTCTCAACCTCCTGCCATAAGTGCAGAACAAGTGTAATAAAGGTGGACGACCTGTCTCCTGTTAATCATCAGATAAAAAATGATGAAGTTACTCCTTAGATGATTAATAGGTCTTTGTAGTTCAGTGGCGTCTTAAATGTGGACTTACAGAATTACATTTAACTTCCAGTTTTCATCAGTGAATTAAAGGTCCCATTGTTTTAACCTTTTTGCTCTGTTCAAAGCTGTGATCTACCAAAAGAAAATAGATTTGAATCTTTTTTTGCAAAAGCCCTGCCAATAAAGTTAATATCAACTCTCCGAGCCTTCTATCAGGAAGCATATGGTGTTGTTTGTCTGTCTATGAGCCTTTCTTCTGATTGGCTGACTGTTTTCTGCATGATAAAGGGCCATGCTAACCACAGGAAATAGATTGTAGCCTATTCACCAGTAACCACAAACTGAAATGGTCAATGAGCATAAAAAAAACTTTATTTTGTAAAATATGGGATCTTTAAGATCTTTCTAACTTTTGATTTTCCATTTTCTCAATTCTTTAGAATGTTCAAGTTCAACTTTTTATGGCTTTTATAAGTGTCTTTGTTCAGCCATCTTTTACATGTACCAGAGTATTCCATCAATGTCCTGATTGATGTCATTATCCTCCATTAAATATTTTTAGCTTTTTTATTTATTATGGCAGACTGCTGAATTTCTGAATTCTTTTTCCATTGCTAGAAAAAGAGAGTACAATGGATTTTGTGTTATGTATGGCAAAAACGTTGTCTGGACCTTCAGTGTAGACAATTTTGGTGTTATTTGGCTAAGAAGATGGATTGTGCGTCAAACGTGTCCGTGTGTTTGTGTGAGTAGACGGGTTGGGTTTATGATTGCCACGACTGCAGCTGGGGCTGTGGGCCGAGTAATTGCCTGTCTTGGTAGGGAGAGTGTGGTAGCGAGCTAAAAGTCAAGTGCTCTCTTCCTGCTGTAGACCTCATTTGGATTCCACATAGCTAGCTAGCAAGCTAACACCAGCCTAGGGCCTGTATTATTCATAGCTTGACAGATAGCTCTCACTAAAAGCATTGGAACTGGGCCAGGTGGTGATGGAGCGACAGGGGGAAGTGGCACCGCTGCACCTCACTCTGCGTGGATGAGAGGAGAGGAGAGAGGATACAAGTAAAGGATATGTAAATTTAAGATAGGAAGCAGCAGACAGAAGAGTAGTTTTAAGAAAAACAGGAATGTGGAAGTGGGAAAGGAAGTTAATGAAGAGACTTGGAAGAGGTGACAAGGGGATAAAGGGCCAAGGAAGAAATCAAACTAAATTATCAGAGGGCCTCATGAAGTTAGACTAGTGAGACTACAATACATTAAAGCAGAGCCTATATTATAACAGACAGAGAATGAGTGTGTGAACCACACAAGGGTGAAAAGGGAGAGAAGGCAGAAGCAGAAAACCAGAGTGAGTGAGTGAAACCATTTCAAACAGAGGAGAGAAACAGGCCTGGAAAAAGAAGAAGAGAACAAGCAGCCATCCACCCCCGCCAAGCTCAGCACCCCCTCTGCTCCATGTGCAGAACCAGATAAGGTCGCATTAATCAAAATCTGCCACTTCCCCTTCCAAAAAAACACCGTCTATGCCATCAGCCCCCCTCTGTGAAGTATCTGTCACCGAAACGGAAATTTCCATATTTAATGGGAAAGCTTTATACTACCAAAAAGGCAGTGTGGGTTGAGGGTGAAAAGAACAGTGTTGGTTGGATCTGTCAGCTCTGACATTCGCTTCTACACTTAAGACTGCAGAAGGAGCCTTGGGGTTCACTTCAGCTTGGCTCCGATTGTGATTTGTTATCATTCCAGGAGTGTGATGAGCCTGGACAGAGATTGGCGCCCGTCTTGTATAACAACTATCACATGACTAATAGAACAGTAATACATTGTCTCTTCCACATGACGGTCTCTTTCAAACACTTTAGAGCAATAGTCCTTTTTTTCCTCCTGCATATTCTGTTCACACATTAACCTCAAATGCAACTTAAAACACACCTTGAAAGCACTTCACAACCACAGAAACCAAATTTACAGTGACTTCCTTTGTCATGTCTTCCTCTCTATTTCTTTTTTCCCCTTTATTTGCCTCCTGTGCATATTATGACAAGCATGAAAACTACCTCTCTGACATTACCCCGCGTCAGATAAACAGGTGGTGTACTTTTTTTTTTTTAATCCTCCTTTTTTTTCCATAACTGCCTCCCAGAGGAAAGACATCAAAGGGAATAGCAGATCATGTTTAGTGAGTGCAGAGCGTGCCAGGGGAAAGTGGGCATGGAGGAGGAGGGGTGGGGGTTGGGTGATGGAGAGGGCAGCTGCTCAGGGGCAGCTCCAGGCCAGGGCACATCCTGACCTCTAACCCCTGAGCCCCCTACTAGCGCTCCCCAGTCCCAGCCTCCTCCTCCCCCCCTCCCAGCTTCAGGCAAGCCCTCCATTCGCAACAGCTGCCAACTAAATTACATCAGTGTCAAGACGCCCTCCTCCTGCGCTGAGGAGATATAGTCTGGTAAACATGACAGAGTGGGAATCACACTGAAACACACGAAAAGCACACACTTTTCTCTTTATGCCAGAATTACAGTGAAGGAAAAGGCTGATGATGTCTGTTATTGTCAGCAAAACTAACTGTTGGTTTGTCTTGTCTATGTTCCCACCTCCCCAGCTTGGGTCATGGTCCCGGGTCTGCTGCTTCCTGGCCAAGACCTAAATCCTCAAAGATGCGTCATGAACAAATACTTTTATGCTCAGGAAAGGCACAATCAATCTAAAATTAAAGTAAAGGAGCTCATGGGACAGCACATAAGTAATACATAGTTTTGATGCATTGTGGTGTACACAGCTCCCCCTGGAGACACAAAAGAGTCTATACAACCTTTATGTGTTTTCCCCTTTTACCAGGCGGAGTAATCCTTCAATTTGCTATTATTTTAGAAACCAATGCATTTTTTAAGTAACATTATAATTTGATCATGATTAAAATTGTGATGGTCATTTTCAAACATCTGTATGTGACAGATATTAAATCAAATAAATGATCAAATAATTTGCCGAATAGATCAACAGTTTCGATCCACATTCCAGCCATGACAGTTATCAGCATATGTCATGGTGATATAGTACACTGACAAAGGCACTGGCTGCCTTATTAATCCTTTATTCTATCATCCAAATTAACAACAAAGACTGTAACAGCCTTTGCTGTGCCCAAAATGAGCTTGAAGAAGGAATCCCTTTTCCAAAATGACTACTGGGCTAAAGCAGCTAACTAGCTGGCCTGTATTTGTGCATTTCCGAGTTGGTGGTGATTGATTGAAGTCATTACGCTGGTAGAGAGACTCTTTACCTGGCTAATCCAAGAGTGAATTCAGCTGCTGGATGACAGATAGCCGCATTACACCCCCAGAGTGTGCTGTCCGACGAGCCCTCCTGCTCGGGACCTGCACCAGGAAATTATGCAGAATATCTTGTGTGGTACATATTTCAACATTCTGCCAGATCTGCCTTAAAATACCGCCATCACTGTTATATTTAATAGGAGGGATCTGAAGATTCAAATGCTCATTAATTTGACACATTATACCTTTTTATGGTATGTAATAGTGACATAAAAAGTATTTTTTATGTGAAATTTTTTTTGGAAATTAAGTGAAGTCAGAATAATCCTAAAGAACTACATTAGTGCAGAAACAAAACTATTTACATGACCAATTTATCTTCCAGTCTTTCTTCTTTCTGCTTATTTAAAGTGGTTGCTGTATAAAAGGTCCAAAAATCGTAAAAATAAATAAAATAAAAAGTAGAAAATGCAGAACCAGAGCCAATTTCCTTTAATTGTTTGGAACAATTAATAAACAATACTGAAAAATCAGTAATCATTAAATCAGTTGCCTATTAATATTGTGTCCAATGTCACTGCTTCGCATTACAATGAAAGTGTCTTGGCTTGTCTGGTGGAGCAGCAAGAACAAAATAGCATCTCCATATGAACAGCCCTTGGCCATCTCATCCCATCTTTAATGCTCTCAGCTCCTTCTCACAGTCCACAACTAAACAGACTGCAGCTCCTTGTTGGAGACACTATCAGTAAGGCACATACACGATCTGTAAGGAGGTGATTTCCCCAAGCATTAGCTGTAGTAGTTTGGCAGAAGTGGACAAAAGGAGCTAAAGTGGGACTGGCAGACCTTGGACGGGCTCAGGGAGTGAGGATAAAACATAGCACAATGCCGCTCAGAGCCAACGAGGTGCTGCTGTACCGTGTCTCAGCCACGCTGAGGATGTGTGAGCTCCGAGGCTCTGGGCTCAGGATAAAGAGGAGACCAGATTGTCGGTAGTGTATCAGGACACAGGCTGTGGCATGGATAAACAAAAGTACAAGAGTTAACAGCAAGAGTCAATGCAGCGCAAGGGGCAGAGTATTTGGATAAAGTTGAGGTTGGATTTATTAGCTCTAGGCTTCAAATGTTAGCACTGCAGCATTGAATGGGCAACAGCAGGCGTATTGAACCAGTGAACTGAGCAGCATGTTGGTTAGCTTCTGGTGCCTCTTAGCTACCTCACAGCTGACTAAAACATACTAACCATTGTATTGTCAGAGAATGGATGGTTTGCTTTGTTCAAATATGTAACCAAACATGAAAAGACTGTACTTAAACATCCATGTTATTGTTAAGAATTAAGCGTAAATCCAACATGGACATGCAATTTCTGCACATGGGTTTCACTAACACTCAGGATTATTTCAACACCACAGCTGTGAAGTAATATTGTATGAGTTTTAGGACAAAGTGACAGTCATTCTGGTGTGTGTGTTTGTGTGTGTGTGTGTGTGTGTGTGAATGAGCCTTAGCAGCTGATATGCGAGCTGGAGCCTGAGCCGCCAGAAAACGCCCCAAATTGCAGCGTCTGCCATGCGCTGAGCCTCCTGCACCAAGACACTGTCTTTTGTTCTCCCCTGCTAGTAGGAGAAGCCTGACAGCTCTGAAATGATCCTCGCTGCTCTCTCTCTCTCACACACACACACACACACACATGCACACACATACACGCACGGAAACAGACAATACATTTCTCCTTTTCTTTTACAACTCCTCTACTCTATATTTCCCAAATTTGTGGGCACATATGGTATACACACATATGCAAACACACAAAAACACCCACACTCCCATCTGTCTCACTCCTATAGCCTCCTCACCTCTCATTTTTCCTCCCTGTCTGTCGATCTCGCTCATTTTTCCTCACTGTCTGGCTGTGTGGATGGCGAATCCCTCATGGATTTCTGCAGGGTATCACCATGGAGACGGGGCTCTGCCACACGTGTCTATAGATCCTTCTACTGGATAGGGGGCACAGCCAGAGGTGGTGCATTTGCTCCATCTCAAGTCTGCTCTGCAGGGAGAGGTGGAGAGACAACAATGAGCTAAGGTGGTGAGAAAGATTGGAGAAAATGCGGGGAAAGATGTAGAAAGTGAAGTAAATTGGTGTGAGAGAAGAACAAAGGTAATATATACTCTTAGATATATATGGAGGCGGTGGAGAACACGAAAGGGAAAAGAGGGGGAAATATGAGGCGAGAACGTTTGGGTGACAGGAGATGACAAGAAAGAGAGAGGGGAAAAAAAGCCAGAAAGAGGAGGCAGAAGAAGAGGCAACAGCAGCCTCATCCTGGTGTCAGGGAGACAAATAGTGTGTGATGCTAATGACTGGCTAAAGCTTTTGCCCCTGCTGAGAACAGCCGCTAATATGACTGCTAATAAAGGCACCGTGGAATGCTGTCACATTTCAGCAGTCGCTCAACTGTCGCCCAAAATTAGCCAAACGGGAGCTTTCCTTCTCCTGCCACTCTGCTCTCCTGCCTCACATTAATGCTCCAGAAATGGGGCCCTCTCTGTAACATCTCCGGAAGCTGTTTTCTTTCTTCTTCTTCCATTAAAGGACCACTTGTTCACACTGTAAAAGAATTTGTTCCATCTTATAATGCTGAGGATGCCCAATCCATAAAGTAGTCTTTTTGTATCTGAAGCTCTTTTCTTTTTTGATTGCTACCTCTCATACGGCACACTCCTTTTGGAGGGTTTTGTGATTCTTCCAGAGGACAAAGCAAAGAGAGGAACTGAGCTGTATATTTTCTCTTTCCTCTTCCTGCACCATTCCTGCAGAATTTATTTTCTTTTTCATTTAAATGCTACCTAATTATACCCGGAATTTTAATTGCCAAGCACAGTGAGTGGGATGCGGAGATGCTGCGATGACGAACGCTGTAGCCAAGGTCACACGGCGACAGAGCCAGGGAACGTGGGATGGCAGAGCCACTGAGGCTTCCTGTGGCTTAGTCATCATGGGGCTTCAGGAGCGTCAGGGCAAACGCACCTCTAGCAGTGTCACAACAGCCTGACAGCTCAGGGACGGGAGGACACCTGAGACCAAAGTTATTCCACATGCAACGCCTCTTAACGCAAGCATGATTAAAAAGCCATTTGCATTGGATAAGCTTTGGTGCTTTCAAAAAGGAGCTAAATATCCATAGCTCTGTAGGAGGAAAACTCGTGTGGCCAAGTTTTTCACCCTCTGCTATCAAAAGGCCTCTTTGTTTGTGCAATCCTGGCCAAAAATATTGAAGTGCACTTGGCTCCTTTCAAACATACACCGAAAGAATACACAAGAAAGTTTTTATTATTTGCTATCTATTAACTGCTGTTTACAGTAATAGATATTACAGCAATTCAACAATCATTTTTCAAAGGGATTCAGGGTGTAGTAACATTAATACCTGTCAGCCACAGAGCTCACTGTGCCTGAATGCATGACAGCAAAAGCTACCTTCAGACTGCTTCATTGTTAAGAGAAAAGTAGAGAGGGAGGACATGGGGACAAAGTGTGAGAGGGGTGGTGAGAGGTTACATCTGTCTGACTTTCCCACACCACTTTTCCCTCTCCCTCTCTGCTGCCCCTCCTTCTTCTTTACTCACCTATCCTCCTTCGGTGCTGCTGCTGCCAGCCTTCCTGCATTGGCAGCTGCTACCCTGTTGGGACTGGCCCTTGATTTATTTGGAGAGGGCCCTGGAACGAAGGGGACCAGGATGAGTGGCATTTTAATGTGCTTTTGAGATGTTTGGTCACAAGCATTATTGATCACAGTGCCGCAGCACACACCGGCCCCCTCCCTCACTGTCCCACAGACGCTCACACTGCCCTGGGGGAGAGGTCTGGCTGTCAGGCAGGGAATGAGTTTCCATGTGGGCTTAGATTAATGAAATGAGGCCCCTGGTTGCAGTGGGTGCAGGGGGTCAGACCATTAAGGAATCCCTCGTCTTGGCGAGATTGAGCCTGCCAGGTGACTGGACCCTGACTGACTGATGGACGTGCGGGAGGGAGGAGAGAGCGAGAGCGAGGGCATGGGGAGGATAGATAGGATATTGGCCTGTGGGACACACTGACGTGAAAAACAGAGAAGAAGAGGAAACAGAAATGGGTTTCTAAGACTGCAGTCCTCCATCCTGCAGCAGACCATTAGCACCTAACCACAATGATAAGCCTTTTCCATAGATGCTCCGCCACAAAGGCAGCACATATGGACTAACAACAACCATTTTCGTACTCTCTCACACAAATCTTTTGCCATTCATTCACATCAGGTCTTACTCTAAATAGCTAGGAGCTGGGGGAATGTCCAGGGGTTGTAAAAATAGGAGCCAGGGATATTTCACAGCTGAGTGAACATGCCCAAAGCTCTCTTACGCCCGAGCCTGGACAGGGAGTTTATTTGATGGCCAAAACACTCAGCAGAACTCATCATAAGTCTGACTGTGTGGGCGCCTTTGCTTGAACGTGCCAAATGTGTATACCCAGCTACAGCACACAGACACACACACACATACTTTAAAGTCGCGTGTCCAGCTAACATTGGGAATGGGGGGTCAGCTAGCAGCCCCTGGGCTCTCAGAGGCTTGATGAGTGAAATGGATTAAGCTGCTGTGATCAATAGCCTGAGCGAATACACAGATTATCAGATTAGGATCTGTCCTTCTGCTGCAGAGGGGGAGCCGGAGAATACATTAAAACCTGGGGTGCTTTAATCAGGCTACAGGTTGACTTCTCTCCTTCGCAGGCACTTCCAGTCAGGGAGACGTGCTTCGCTGTACTTCATTTCAGAATAAGAGCAGCCAATGTGTTTGCAGAGGATGAACCCTGATCTATGCCCAGAAAATAATGTGATGTATCCTTAACATGTGACATTTAGCTGAAAACCAGAAAGATTTTATTCCTTGCATTTTGTTGTGTTGCTCAATAGCTGGTACAGTACGTGAGTACATGTCTAATTAAGGCTGGCGAAGAAAAGCTGCACAATTTTCCCAATAGAGAAATCTAAGTGAAGGTTCCCTGAAATAATCGCCTCAGCCTCTTGTTCCTAAGAGGCCAAGGTGCAAGAATGTGTTAGCCTC
The DNA here is from genome assembly GCA_034769265.1 of Remorina albescens. Lineage (NCBI taxonomy): Eukaryota > Metazoa > Chordata > Actinopteri > Carangiformes > Echeneidae > Remorina > Remorina albescens. Next base: position 18,835,417 of record CM068488.1, on the reverse strand, counting down.
TATGGCTAAGCAAGGCTAAGCGCTAATGGCTGCCATCTTCTTTCTCCTCTGCAGTGTGTATGGCTGCCCTCTGGCCAAGAAGAGAAAGAGTCTAGACAGACAAACCCTGGAAACCTCCCCCAAGAGGAGCACCTACCTAGACGACATGGATAACTCCACCATGGAGGAGTGCTACGAGACTGACGGGACAGAGGAGATGGATGATAGGGAGGAAGAAGAGGAAGAAGGGGCTGTGGAGGAGGAGGAAGAAGAAGAGGGAGAAGTGGAGGAGGAGGAGGAGGAGGTGGAAGGCTACATGGACTACAACATGGAGCAAATGGAGCACGAAGGTGGGGAGGTGGAGAGAGGCGAGGGAGAGGGGGAAGAGGAGGAGGAAGAGGAAGAAGAGGAGGTGGAGGTGGAGCAAGGAGAAGAAGAGGAGGAGGGCGATGAGGAGAGGGTGGATGACGCCGAAGAGGAGGAGGAAGCGGTAGAAGAAGTGGACTATGAAGAAGGAGAGGAAGAAGCAGAGCAGGGTCAAGGGCAAGGTGAGGACACTCCCATCACATTGTTTGAGAAAACATGGAAAGATGTTCAAAACAACTTCTAACTGTTTCAGAAATCTGTTTGTTTCATCAATACATGTAAGGGCGTAGCAGCCAGTTAGCTCGGCACAAAGTCTGATAACAAGGCGAAACATCCCGCCTGTGTGTGATCTACCAATACCGAACACGCTAGCTCTCATTTGTTTAATCCGTCCAAAACCTATTTAGCGTTTTAATGGGGGGTTGTGTTTCAGACTCTTTCTTGGCTGGGCACAGTAACATCCTGGAGTCTCTGCTGGTTGCCTGGCAACTGTCAGCTGAGCCGAGAAATACTTCAACACAAGACCCCCTCTAAAATAGCAAATTGTTGTTTTTACACCTCAGCTTTTCTACAAACAAGATGTAATGTTAATTAGTGAGCTGTAGAGATGCTGGGAGACCTAGTTTGGTGCCTGGCTAGCTGTTTCATGTCTGTGTGCTGAGGTCAGCTTCGTGGCTGCTTGGCTGTTGCTTCGTACTTGTGAGTGAATCAGTCTCGTTTAAATACTTCTAAAAATGTTTAAAGCTTCCTTATTATTTTTCATGCACATTTGTGTTTTCGTGCAATTTTCTGTGTATGAAATAGTTTAGGGCATTCGGACATGGCTAAAGCAATCAATGTAATTTATTATTCACCCTTTTTTTTATTTAGTGCAGAGACGGTGATAGAAGTGCAAAAAAAGTATGAAACATATTACAATGTATTATTCCAACAGTAGCTCGTTTACAAGACAGGCTACTGAAGTTTAAATTAGACGCTGGAGGAGCTGTGAACAGGCACCAAATTGATTTTTACTTTAAAAAGTATTAGGATTTTTTTTTTTTTATTGCAGAAAAATCAGCTTGGTTAACATTCACAACTATTTCTCATTGGAAAGTTTAAATCTGGAAATCCGGACCAGTTTGGAATATCAAAGGATATTCCAAGCTGGTACCTTAATATATTTCATATCTGTTGAAATAAAACTTAATAGAGAAATAGTTTTGAGAAACTCCTGCCCCATATGTCCCTACCCCACCACTCTCTGTGATTTGCCTGACACCCGATTTGGCAGGCTTCTCTCCAACAGATTCTGTTTTGCACCCCACCACCACAATTGGACCTGACAGTGCCTTCAAGTCCAATTAAGAGTGAAGCTCTGAAAGAGAAGTGTGTTAACTCTGTTTTGAGCAAAGCCCTACCCACCCAGTGTTGATGTGGCACCTCAGCAGCCATGCTTTTATTTTCTTGCAGACATGTGAAAACATTTCTGCAGACTGGTGTTCATTAGAGTCCACAGACGAAACCTCACCCTTAACTCAGACCGCTGCCACCGTCTCTTCAGCCTGTCAACAGCCTCTCTTTCTATGGGGGTTGCTGATCACTATGTATTCTTGCTAAGTGGTTTGCACATGGCGCGGTGAGCTTTGTTGCATTGTATTGTAAATTCAGCATCGACTGAGTAATCCTTATGAAATCCACCTTACTTTTAACTGAACTACACAATATCTTAATCTGCAGAAATTCCCTTAAAAAAGGCAGGAAAATCTCTCCATATGCATCATTACCATGCTCTCCATTCACTCTGAGACACCAGTGCTGGATGGTCGCTGAGCAGATTCCAATCTCCTAAATGTAATAGAGGTGACGCTGTGAAGCTTTTCTGTGTGTCTCAGTGGCATGCACATCTTTGTAGCTAATCCAAGCCAATTCGGGGCAGGGCATCCTTTCTGTTCCCTCCTTAATCTGTTTCCGTTCTATATCCCTTTTATGTACCTTGATTACTCTTCAAATTGCTTTCCTGTGCCATGTTTCATGCCAACAAAAATTAAACCCTTGGTGCAGGAGGTTGCAGTAAGACGCCTTCCACTGTCAAAATATGGGCCTGGTCATTCATGACTGTTCCCTTTTCCCGCTCTAAAGCCCTCAGCCCCCAAGCACCAATATTATGTTGCTCTCATTAGATTGGAGTGTGTGTAAGTATGTGTGTATGTATAGCAATTGAGTGTGAGAAGTTTGTGTTTGTGCTGCGTATGTACAGAGTAAAGGATCATCTTCAGATTTCTTTTTGTCTGCACACTGTAACATTTCTGCATTCTTCATATTTGTAACTTTGATCTGATGAATATAGCAAAATCAATGTGTATATTGTGTGTACTGAGAAGTCTTTCAACCCGATGAAAATTAATATTTCATTGCAGACATTAACACTGTTTTTTCTATTAATCTGATTTATTATCTTGTGGATTGCTTGTTTGAACAAGAAGTGATACTCTTGTGTATGATTTTCTGCATGTGGGCCTCAGGGTTCATTTTCTCCGCAGGAATGTAAGTGGCAAATGTGACGCCAATGTGAGCAATGTGCTCTTGGCGGCTCAGGGCGGAAATGTGAAAGGAGAGATTGGAAGTGCTCCAGGAGTGAGTGCTTGAAATTACTGACAGAAGAGGTTCAGTAACCTTTTACAGCCTGTCACAATCAATTAGGCAGTGAAAGGAATTCAAAAGGTACTGATGATTGAATAAAAAAAAAAAAAAAAAAAGGAACTTTACTAGAAAACGATGAATCACTGCCGACTGGAGTTCATTTTGTTTTTGAAGGAGTACCATATTATCCTGCAGATTTTAGAATCTCCTTTTGGAAAAAAAAAAATTTCCTTCCAATTCAAAGGTTTTCTCACAATGTTTTGATTTGAACATCTGAGAAATGAATCTCATTTTACTATTTACAGAATTCTTTAGTAATATTTTTAATCATAAGACCTGTGACTATCTCTTTCTCAAGACATCCAAGAAACTAGGACACATTATATACTCGCCAAGATATAGTCCCTGGTTTCACAGACTCTCATTTGCCAGAGCAGCATTCTCTGGAACTTTCCCAAACCGCTATATTTAACTTCCTGTGGTGATTCACAATTCAGAACACGAACTGCTGTTAAGACTCTCAAAGTAAATTATTAGGGGAAGCAAAGAGTTCCTTATCCAATTTAGATGGACCAAGCCCAGAAATCAGATTTACCAGTAAAATAGAATGATGGAAATGAAATTACAAGACGTTTGTTCTTTCTGCCCAACAGAGGACGATCAGATGAGCAGTGGCGAGGGGGGCGAGGGCGATGGTGGAGGTGGTGGTAGCAATGCCAAATCTGGCGTGACGACTGAGAAAGACAACAACAACAATGACGAGTATGAAAACTACGATGAGCTTGTGGCCAAGTCGCTCCTGAACCTGGGCAAGATCGCAGAGGACGCCGCCAACCAAGCCATGACGGAATCTGAGATGAACAGCAACTCCTCCAACAGCGCCGAGGAGGAAGAGGAGGAAGAAGAAGAAGAAGAAGAGGAGGAGGAGGAGGAGGAGGAGGAGGATGAAGAGGAAGAAGAAGAGGAGGAGGAGGAAGAAGAAGAGGAGGAAGAAGAGGAGGAAGAAGAAGAATTAGAAGCGGATGAGACGCAGAGGGGCGATCTGAGTTTGGACGTTGACAGTGACGTGGTTCGGGAGACTGTGGACTCCCTTAAACTGCTGGCTCAAGGCCACGGTGCAGTGCTATCTGACAATTTAGACGGACAAGAGTTTGAGGATGGTACAACTGATAACGGGCAGGAGACTGACTGTGCCCAAAATGGGGGCAATGCACACAATGGTGGTAATGGACAAATTAAGACCACCAGTAATGGACAAATGGAGAACAGCGATGAGGAAGTATGTTTAAGCAGTCTTGAGTGCCTACGAAACCAATGTTTCGACCTGGCTCGGAAACTAAGTGAAACTAAGTCTGCTGACCGAAATGGACCCTCCCAGCAAAATCATTTCTCATGCGGAGATCCCAATCAACAGCCCCAGCACCACAGCTATGGGGATTTCCACCATAGCCAAGACGACAGGCGGACACTTGATAGGAACTATTCCGACATGGACAATCTCATGAAGCTCGAGGAGCAACTGAGCCCACGCTCCAAAGCTTTCTCCAGCTGCGCGCAGGATGATCGATATCACACCAATCATCGGGACTTTGATGAGGACACCGCCTCAGTTACGTCAGACCGATCAGAAGAAGTGTTTGACATGACAAAGGGTAACCTTTCCCTCCTGGAGAAGGCCATTGCACTAGAGTCAGAACGTGCCAAGGCAATGCGAGATAAAATGGCAGCTGAGGCCGCCAGGAGAGATGGGGTGAGGTATAGCCATGACGATCATGGCCCAAGGCATGGCTATGGTGTTGAGCGTAAAGCCCGCCTTCCTGATGGTATGAAGAAGCCTTTCTACCATAAAGGTGAGTGTTTCTTTCAGACACAGACACACTCAGATGCATATAAACGTCTGTTTGGAACCATATCTACACAAGTGTAGCCATGTTTACCTCATTTAACAAGCTCAGGTAAAATGTTTGTCTACCACTGTTGGGCTCTGTATTGTATCTATCCTGCACCACAGACGAGACAGCCCACATGCATTCTGGGAACCTTACTATAACCCCAGGACAAGCCTTTTCAGCCAATTTGGAAATTCGCATCTCAGTAGCAGCGGGAGCAGCAGCAGCAGCTTATGTTGTTAAAATAGGCCAGCATGGAAACATCAGAGGGTAGGCTTGTCAGGCATAAGTAATGGCAATCTGCACGGCCTGTTAGGACCGCAAATCTCATCCTTGCGATGCAGCTTGGGGTAAAGCTGCCTATTTTTAAACCTGAGCAAGCACACTGGAGAGTAAGCTGAAAAAACAGAGGTCTTCTGCCTTCAGAAAGTATCCATTCTGTAGAACTAATAATCTTTTTATGTTTGTTTATGACCTAACACAGACTGATGCAGACTGATTCTACAGAGTGACAAATATGCATGTGTTGCGCAGACTGTAGTATTTCAGCAGAGGTTACTGTGAACTGGATGTGCTGAATCTTTGTGTGTGCCTGTACACATACAGAGTCGGAGCAACACTGCATTGGCATTTACAGTGTTCTGATCGCCAGCTCTGTTCAGCTCTTAATATTTCCTCAAATCATATCATTTACTGCAGCAACGCTCAAACTTAGGTTGGATTCTCCTCCTCTAAGAAGGATATCAGATGAGAGCAACAAATAAGAGGATGCTAATTCACAGCAGGGCAATATTACACCTAAATGCCACACAACTCACAGCAGGTATATATTGCAACTTAAATGCCACACAAATGTTAATTTCAAGAGCCTGCTATCGCCCCAGTGTCTGGCTAATGTTGGAATAATGAGAGGACGCGAGACAGTTGCATCGCGATAAAATCTTTCTTCAGGCGAGATAGGAGCAGACACTCGTTGACCAGGGTTCTTGTGTATGATTTATAAAACAGAACATGGGGGGTGGGAGGGGGTGGTGGTGGTGAGGAGGGGCAGAGAAGACACCGGCTCCATAAGAGAAACATGAGGCTGAAATGAAAATTGAACAGTACCAGAATGACCGATAACGAACGACAGGCCCACTGACTGCACATTAATTATCCAGAGATGGTATGGTAATGGGGGCCATTTGCTATGCAAAGCTCAGACCATCCCCAGCCACAATCAATATCCCCTGCTTTCTAATATGCCATCCACTCGGCTGCCTCCACTCTCTGCAATGGAAAACGTTGCAGACCGAACACACTGCCTTCACATATGTGTATGTGTATGAGTGCATCCGTGCAAGTGGAAATGGAGAATTATTTCCAATGTGCTGTTCAAACACTAACAGTCAGTCTAATAATGTGCGCGGAGAAAAAGCCATTATTAAGAAGCCACGTTTTACATGCAGACCCAGTTCTTTATCAACATGAAATTTCCCCGCCTTTGTTGCACTGGTGGCAGGCAGAAAGAGACATGACGTAGCAATATTGTACCAAACTCATATCCCCCTAACGTGAAATAGATTGATGACGGCCTCAGAGGATAATGAGCTGCATTTTTTTCTGATTAGTGGGAACATGGGAATTCTAGTTTTGTGACTTGCTTGTAAATGCAAAAGGAGGTGTGCTCCAATCCATCTCAAAGGGTTTGTCAGTAGTTTGGCCGAGAAAAATGTAACGAAGTATGTTACACCTTAAACCAACTACAATTAAAACAGCTTAAATTTTAAGCTTGAAGTAACCGCTCCCCTATTTACTGACATTAGCTTGTGATAAAGGTGTCAGTCACAAATGAATAAAAATGAATAATCTCACCTCCTGTGAAACTGTTATGAAAAGATGTTATGGGCTAGACTACCATTGCAATGGAATTTTTTTTTTTTTTTTATGAGTACAGCTTCACAGTAAGAATAATCCTTGACCTTCTGTAAGGGTGAGCATCTTTTAAAGGTGGATGGTTGCATTTGCAAAAACTGTGCCAGTTGGCACACCTTGGCATCCCTGCTTTTTTGAGGTAACCGTACTTGATCTTGGTTTGGAGGAAATAGGAAAACCAAGTTTTGTGAACGGAAAGAAAATTTTATTTGATGTTCGTGTGTGTGCGTGCGTGCGTGTGTGCCTGTGTGTGTGCTTGCATGGCCTTCTGGACTCATTGTCACACTCAGGCCAACAAATTATCTTATGGAACTAGACTCCGTTTGTTATAGAAATGTTTGGTACATTCTTAATTGAGGCTAAGCTGTGACTCTTTTTGTTTAAGGTCACTAAAACTAATTTTTTACAGATATTAACAGTTTCATTAGAGCAAACTAACTTCATGATCAAAAGATCTGTGATCAAAACCAATTATTGCATCTTTTTCATTGTCAGTGTTCACACCATTTCATCAGATAAATATAACAATAAGTAATAGGCTATAAATAAACAAGAAAACCGTTAACATATACATTTGTTTGGTTACAATCATCAAGGGAGTGGATTTGGTTTCAGAAATGAAGTCAGAGGTTGTTCCATTAAAGCGCTTTTATTTCCTGCATTTAAATTATATCAATCTAAAGAATAACAGTATCAAAGTATCAAAGCATCGGGAGGTGCTAAACAAATTGCTATAATATTCATATTCCAACACTACTTAAAATTATCATTGGCGCTGAGAGTCAACAAATCTGTCACTACTGTTTGTTAAAGTCATTTACATCACCTCTAAAACAGTCAAGATTTATTTACATAGTGGTTAGTGCTTTCGCCCCATAATAAGAAGGTTGCGGGTTCAGTTCCCGGGCCAGGGGCCTTTCTGTTAGGAGTTTGCATGTTCTCCCCGTGCTGCGTGGTTTTCCTCCAGCACCCCCGTGACCTGCGAACGGATAAGCGGTAGAAAATGAATGAATGAATGATATGCAAGGATGTGTTGGGAGGTTGAGAGTGTGAAAGTGAAATCTAAGCCACCTTGTGGTGAATATGTGATCACCTTCATGGGCCTCTCTGTTCACAGATGCTTCACGTGCAGACAAGAAGGAAAGTCGGTGTCCAACGCCAGGCTGTGATGGCACAGGTCATGTGACCGGCTTGTACCCACACCACCGAAGCCTGTCTGGCTGTCCGCACAAAGACAGGGTGCCACCAGAAAGTAAGCATATCCCTCGCGCACTGACCAAACATTGGTGTAGTTTATTTACCCAACCTGTTGCCTTGATATTCTTTGATGTTCGGGGGTCAGCATGTTCCCCTGGACCACTGCTGTGCCTGGCACATTTCTGTGTACTTGCTGTCGTGGTTGAACCGTGTTTGATATTTGAGTAGGGTGTACAGTGGGGGGGGGGGGTGTCAGATGGGTTGCTGCTGTGCTCCTTCCTGTGACATTTTGCATGGGGCCATGGATTTGCTTGATGATTGCCTGCCCAGTGTGCCGTGGTGATGAGGTGGAAAATTAGGCCTTAGTGACATGCAAATAATGCCAATCTTGTGATTGGTGAGATGGTCAGAAGCTGTCAATCAGTAATTGTTTTGACTGTAGGAGACCTTCTCCTTTGCCAGGTTGACTGACAGCAATTGAGATTATTTGATAGGGGATGCTGTATGAGGGTTGCATGCCTCTTCCCAGCATGGCTGATCAGTGCATGTATGACTGATGAGAAAAGAGAGTTGCATTTCCTTAAAATGTGTAGCTTGGAATGTTATTGAGTGTCAACATTTCATTTTTTCCGCAAAACGTAAAAAAACCCACAGACTTTGTTAACACTGTGTCTGGTTCAGTCATCCATGCCATGAACCCCATTCATTCATTTGTATTCCCCACTCAATTAAGTTATATTGAATAGAAAGGCAGTATCATATCTCTAAGCCACGGATCAAGTCAAGTGGCAATAAACATTAGCCTTGGCTGAATAGTGAGTCTTCTCTTTTGAGAATTCACCCTGGCTATTTAGTCCCATTCACCTTGTGCAAACTTCTCAATAAAAGCCCCTTTACACATTTCATTAACCGCAGCATGAAAATCAAGTTATGATCTGCCGTGACCCAGACTGCAATCAAAATAAAAGAGGGTTTTAATAATGGCAAAGAAATTAGTTACCATTAAAGCCAGGCTTGTAAAGACCAGCAGTGTCACTGATGACTCTTGTTCTGTGTTGCGCTACTCACACAAAAAGTCCCCTAACCTGAGATGCACTTGTCTCCCAGAAATGTGAAATTGCTCAGAGTAGTTGACCTTGGCTGGGCTCAAGAGCCTCAGGATGGAATTTGGAAAGGGCTTGAATTGATTGTCACTGGAGATTTTGGGAATCTGATGTCTGTGTTCCTTCTCCTGTTCTTCAGTTGTGTTGATCAGGCTGACTTTTGGAGGAAATGATACCTCAAGCTCAGAACAGGATGCTTTGGATCTCAAAAACTTTTCTTCTTTCAAAACTCAATCATTCATAACAACAACAAGGAGAAAATTACAAAGATCTTAGACTGGATATAAAAGTGGAAGTACAATAAGAGGTTGGAAAGCCAAGGCAATGCTGATGAGCCTTGAACCTGCATTCTATCCAGTAAATGTTTTCATAACGAGTTTACGGTCTTGGTCTCTAGTTTTCAAAGCTTCAATACAACAAGATGTTCACTTTTTAGAGGAAAATCAACCAAAAAGTAGGGGATGGGTTAGGGGACGTGGCTACTGTGTGATTGGCAGACTGTATCACACAATCAGGATAGGTTACAAAGGTGGTCAGATCCAGCCCTCAACCCTCCTCAGCTCCGCATTCTCCTGCAAATATTATTTATACTGGTTTCAAAAAACAAGATGACAGCGGACTACAAACTGGAGGCTTCAAGAGAGGAGCTAACCAACTAAGGAGTGATGTCATGGTGCAATGACATTTGATAAGAGATAAATAGGGGTGAGGAATGGCAAGAGGGTGGGGCTGTGATCAGGGATAAGGACATAGAGTCCATCCCAATCATCCCTGAACCAACCAGAGCAGAGTTTGCAGAGTAAAACTGTATGCTACCAATGTTTTAGTTCATTAGCATCAGTCAGACAGCTTTAACAGAGGAAATCTATAGAATTTCAACATCATTCTCTGATCTGTCACAACTCAACTTTAGATGTAAGCTTGGCTGAACTGAGCAAGACTACTATGAACAAAAACCTCAAGAACATGTGACTAAATGATGTGATCTGATAGAAGTGCTTCAAGTTACCTGACCAACATTTCTAAAGTTGTAGCCACTTGTTCCGCGAGGTCTAAGTCCTGGTTTCGCTTAACTTTCACTTTTCAGTGAATAAGTATTGTTCTTTCTACAGAGTTGTAACAATGGAGAATTGATTTGACTACTTCAGTGCCCAGTAAACATACTGTGGGGCATTTGAAAAATGTTTTTCTTGATCTTGGTACCTTCAAAGGTGGCATGCTTTAGGTAGTATGAGTGTCAGTAGGTCTCTGCGTTGTCAGCCTGTCATTGATGATCAATGCCCTGTGCCCTCTTTGCTTCACTACTTTAAAGGTAAAGATGAATACAAGTCACTGGGATTGCCTGCAGGGCTGACTCAGTTACGGGCAAGTCTCTCTTCCTATTAACGCATTTGCTGGCCTGAATGGACAATGTATTATTAATGACTTCATTTAACTGGGAAATCACACAGTGTGGCCAGACTCTTCCTTTGGAAATGTAAAAAATGACAATTAAATTAGATCTCAAATTCATTATTTCCCATTTCTGTTTGCTCACTGCTGCTCTTTTCTGTAGACTGTTCCAATTTTTCACCTCTCAGTCTTTGTGTCGTGTTTAGAGCAGTTTACCTTCTTTGCTGCATTTCTTCCAGTTTGCTTCGTGTTCTATTCTGCTGTAGTTAATAACTGTGGTTATGTGGGTATGCTTTAAATCTGGCCCACTGCTTTAATTTCTTGCAATATTGCCTGGCGCTATGCAGAGGGCACAGCAGAATGGGGATACACATAATGTATTGGCTTGTGGCATGTTGAGGTGGCAGGCTTTGTCCAATTACCTGCACCGGATACCAATTAGTATGTAAGGGAAGGAGGATGACGAGGGGGTTAAAGTTTAAGGGGGTGATAATGATGAAGCTGATGCCGATGGGGTTTGGCCCTGCATTCCATCGGTGCAGAGACGACCCTTCCCCGCGCCCCCGCCTGCAGCGCTCCAACAGCTCCTCTCGGACATCCATAGATCATTAATCTAATTGGTGGGTTGCCAAGGGGATCCACGACAGTTATGGACTGTTTTAATGGTAAATGGTATTGAAGACTGCACTCACTACCCTAACAACGTACGGATGATAACAAAGCACACTCTATCAAGAAGCTATATTCCATTTGTCTGCTTCTTCCATTGATTTCAAGCCTTGTGCTTTGCATGATTGCTAGCTGTTGGCTGCTCCGCTCTCTGCATGCCCAAAATTTCCCTCCATTTTTGTCTCTTGCTGGCGTTGTCCTGTTAAACTTAAATGACATCTTTTTATTCATGACTGTTGCCACTCCATGAATACTAATTTGAAAGAGCTGCGTAAGTGAAGGCAATATGCTGGGAAACCTTGTCTGCCCTTTCAAACTAGTGTTCATTAAAATGAAGAAGAGGTCATGTGGGTTCACACGGGGTCATTTCTTAATGATGTTTATAATGCCAAGCTCCTCACATACTAATAGAGCTCATGCTTGATTGTAAAGGGGCTCCTAACCTTCCCTGTCTTTCACTCCTGTCTCCTGTCTGTATTGCCAGTTGTGGCAATGTATGAGAATGTTCTTAAGTGTCCTACGCCTGGCTGCACGGGACGCGGCCATGTCAATAGCAACAGAAACTCCCACAGAAGGTAAGTGACAGCCTGCCTACGTGAAACTGGCACTGTCCATGTTGTTGTTTGCTATGGAACTTGATTCATATTTTCATTATTTTTGAGGCTTTCTTATTGTTTCATCCGGATTTTTTCATCTCGTCCACTTGTTGAATTATTATTTGTGTCTCTACAGCATATTACTTTTTGTGTGGATGCGTGGAGTCTTTTCTATGAGAAGGAAGGAAATTATTGAAGAGATTAATCTGCTTAAAAACCCTGTAGTTAAACTGAAGCTGATTAGAATGCAGCAATTCACACTTTCCACAGCATAAATCATTCATCAGCTCGTGGTGAAAAATGGCATCTATCAGGTGCAGGTTTGGAGAGAAAGACTGAAGACAGCAGGGCTCTCTCGCCAGCGCTGTCAGACGAGGTGAGGTGACAGTGAAAGAGGAGTGTCACCCGGAGCAGATGCTCAGGGAGTCAGGCATAGCAGCAGCCATTAGCACCTATCTGCCACTCAGGCAGGGTGACAGGAGAGGTGCAGACCTGGGAGGACCACGGTGCCTCCATGCTGTGCTCAGCGAGAAGGCAAAATAGACACACACAGTAAACTTTCACTTTTGCTAGAAAGAGCTGATATGAACTTCCACGAACTCCCTCGCACTCCACAAAACGGTGCACCCTCTCCTCCTCCCTAGACACATCCATGCATATCTGATGACAGGTACTCTGGCTTCGGGCCATTGTCAGATATAATTTTTTCAGTGTGGCCCGACACACTGGAGTTGACAGACTGGCTGGAGAGTAATAGGGGTTAAGGATAACAGCATGAACTTTTGTCACATTTGGTCAGTTAGCTGTCATGAGAAGTCTTACAGCTCTTTCTTCTGTTAGAGTATACTTTAGGTATAGATAGATTCCCAGTTTGTGTGTTTGTGTGTGTCTGTGTGTGAGTGCCTTGTCACTGTGTGTTTGAAAGAAACAAGACACTTAAAAATACACACAAAAATGCACATTTGTCCATATGGGAATCTCCATTCTGAGAATTATTTCAAGCTGCTCAACCAGAAACAGGCAAGCTGTCCCCGATTGTGTTGTTATTTAAAGTGTGAAAATTGATGAAAATGAACGATTTTTGAATTTTAAGCAGAGTCTAAAGTATAGTCAGGTATTTTCAGACCTGTAAACTGATGCAAAGCAGACAGGAAAATTTGCCTGGGCTGTTTTTTTTTTTTTGTTTCTCTTTAGCCTGGCATGCTGTCTGACACACACCCTAACAATCTGAGCACAAATGCAAAATGCATTCGAGCTCAGTGCAGTGTGAGTCTCAAATGTGTAATCCACAGTACAACTTGAGCTGCTTTGTCATTTCAGTCTGTCAGGATGTCCCATCGCTGCAGCCGAGAAGCTGGCCAAAGCCCAGGAGAAGCACCAGAGCTGTGACGGTCCCAAGTCCAACCAGGGCTCTGACCGAGTCTTAAGGTAGTATTCACTCTACACTCCTATCCACGACATGTATAATGGAATTCAAGAATGCCTTTAATATACAAATGGTGGTAATTTGGTCACTTAAAGGGCAAACAAATGGAATGGAGTTACATACAAAATTCAGCTGCTGTTCAGTCTTTTTGCCCTTCTGCATTCAGTAAAGCTGTTGAGTTTTTAACCCCTCTTTGTTTCATGTTTATGTTCTCCTGTCCCCTGAGAAAACTTTGAAGAAGCTGTTTCTTCCTTTTGCTGCTCACTATTGAAGGCATATCACTTTATTGGGTTTTAAGAAATTGACTGAGACTTTCCTTTCCTTGAAAGTTGTGAAATGTGATGAAAAGTCTTAATAACTATAAATTTTATATTTATATCTAACAGAGCATCAACTATGGAAGATCTTTAATCTAATTTTTCCGGGTTTTAGATTAAGGCCCGTTACAACATAAACACATATCAAATGATAAAGGCATATCAAACAAATGCATAGTAATGAAAGACATGAAAATTCAATTTTGCCTGTTTTTTTATTGAATATGCATGAAAACCTCTTGGTGAAGCTTTTTTTTTTTTTAGAAAATGAGGAGTAGAAACAGCCACATAAGGGCATATGAAGGAGACACCCCCATCACCCTCAGTCACCCTTCAATCCACCAGCATCCCCTCCTGATATTCTTCCCCAGGAGTTTGACCCTAACAGTCTGATCCCCCTTGCATCTGCTCATTCATTTTTTTAACCAAACCACCAAGTTCCCTCTCTTTCCCCTGGGCAATGTTGAGTGCCTCGGTCCAACTTCCACCGCCTCGTCATTTATTTTCCAGGCCTATGTGCTTTGTCAAACAACTGGACTATCCACAGTATGGTTACAAGAACAATGTTTCCACCAGCACGCCCCGCTCCAACCTGGCCAAGGAGCTGGAGAAGTACTCCAAGACCAGCTTCGATTACAGCGCCTTTGATGGCAGCAACAGCCACCAAGTGTACGGGAAACGGGCCATCGCACCCAAAGTGCACGGGCAAAGAGACACCTCTCCAAAAGGATATGATGGTACTATATTATTTCCATTGCTACAGCATTTTTTTTATTTCTCCTGTGTCCTGGAAGAATATTGTCTGGAGTCTTCAGATGTTGCAGATTGTTTTCAATTTGGAAAAAAAGGGTCATTAGAATTTCAATTCTCATAGACCCTACATTTTATGGTTTATGGCTCTAAGAACAAGAAAAGTTTGGTAAGGAAATCATGTACTAGTTAAAATTTTGCAATATACGACTAAGAACAAATACATTTCACATTAGTAAACTAAAAGTTAAATCCATATTAAACATCATTTACTATTTGCAGTACATTTACTTTTGCATTTCCTGATTGGCCCCACAGCCAAACGTTACTGCAAGAACTCCAGCTCGGCCAGCAGCACCACCAGCACCTACGCTCCCAGCAGCAGCAGCAGCAGCCTGAGCTGTGGAGGTGGAGGAGGGGGCACCGGAGGAGGTGGTGGGGGTGGGGGCAGCAGCGCCAGCAGCACCTGCAGCAAGAGCAGCTTTGACTACAGTCACGACATGGAGGCCGCCCACATGGCGGCCACAGCCATTCTCAATCTGTCCACACGCTGCCGGGAGATGCCCCACGGCATGGGGGGCAAGCCCCAGGACCTGAGCTCACAGGTAGAAGGGCAGGGGAAGGACACTGGAGTGACAGTGATGTTGCATTGATGTTTAGTTTGTTAATTAAAAGAGATAAACACTTTGACACAGGAGTATCAAACTCCACATTCACAGCAGCATTATCAGACTTTTTTTCCTCCTGCTGTAGATACAAATAAACACTGACAGATTATATTTGTGCTTCCCTCATTATACTGATGCTGGCAGTGAACACTGATAAAGATAGGGAGATTTCAGATGTGCGCCAAGCACACACACACATACACGATCACACACACACTCACACTAACACATTCCATTAAAGATCCAAGGTTCTGTCTTACACTCGGGGCTCAGCAGGGCAGTTTTTTATTTTCTGTCTGGGGATCAGATAGGAGCAGGACGAAGCGCCGTTTGACACGGCGTGAGCCCAGTGTGTCATTTCTGAGGAGATAAGGTGACGGTGTTCCTGTATTATCTGCTCCCAGATGCTGAGCTGGAAAATGGGGGCCAGAAAGAGAGCACACAGCAGAGGGCTAATGCTGGCTTAATGCTAATGTTGACAGCAGTGAGTGAGAGCCAAGGTGATAGAACTGAAAATAAAGAAAGAGCAAAGAAAGCTTTCTTGGTGAGAGGGTTCTAAATGTCAGTAACAGAGGAAAGGAAAGGGGATGAAGGGAATGGAAGGAAACAGAGAAAGGGAAGGGAAGGGAAGTATCAAAAAAAGGTGGCATCTACAAATGCCTGAAGCAGTCCAGCTCTTCCTCTGGTCCTGTTTCATTTTCTTGTCCTTACCCTGCTCCGGGGCCAGATGGGCAGTGTGCTCTCGGGGCAGGATGGGAAGACAGGAGCCTTCAGATATCAGATCAGACTTTCAGATTGGGTTTCTTTTCTTCTTCTTTCATCTCAACACCTCACCTCCTGGCGCACACTGCTCTGTTCAATGTATGAATGAAGCTTCACAGACATTCATACATCTCTTGTCACATTCCTTGTTTTGTTTTTTTTTTTCCAGTCTGGCTGTCTGCTCATTTCTCCGTCTCAGTCTCACTCATTGAATTTATTGCTTGTTGGGTCAACTAAGGACTGATTGTGTCCTTAATGTTTTCGAGCCAAATGCTGCTTAATAGTTTAAAAAGTTTGTAGAAGTTGAAGAGAAATTTATTCAGTTATATACTCAAGATGACCTGTCCAGGGTGTACCCCACCCTTGCCCAATGAGGGCTGGGATTGGCTCCAGCAACCCCTGCGAGCCTGAAACGGATAAGCGGTAGACGATGAATGAATGAATGAATATTCTCAAGGTCTAGGTGTATTGACTAGTGAGATTAGTCTACTCCAGCAGCAGACGCCAAATACTTTTGCTTGTAAACCCTGAAATAAAACATTGTTTCCAGTTGACCATACCAACCGCAATTGAATTGGAATATACACAGTTTATAGAACTATTGCAGTTCTATTAATTCAAGATATTAGCAATTTTAAAAAATCAAAAAAAGTCTTTCTGTCCTTTCATCTTGTGACCCCTCTAATTGATCAGAGGGGTCAGAATGGTGCAGACTCTCAGGTTGAGAACCACCTGTACACGTAGTAAAGGAGCAAAGCTGAGGAAACATAACTTTGCAGGACTTTACCTTTGATTTTACATGAACTAGATGTTTTATTACAAACTAGGAATATACTGAACAGTTTGATACGTTAACAGTATTAATATAGAAGGCCTAGGCCTGATTTATAATGAAAGACCACATGAAGGTCTACCTTTAGACTGCATGGGAACTTTCAACAATTACATTCAAAGTATAGCATGTATTCTACTACATTCTTTATCTACCCTCCCAACATCCAAAGATAAACAAAAAAAAATTCTGTTTGCCAATTTTGTGAAATAAGAACAAACTGTAACTTTAGTAATGTTGTAAGAAGAAGAATTTATTCAGTAAAAACTGAATAAATTGCTTTCTTGTTATAGTGACAAAATCATAAAATCCTTCCTTGTTATTACATAGAATTAAAAATTTCTTAGTACAACACTCTTTTTGGTACGTTGGCAGCGATAGGTTTCTATATATTTTAAATGTGTCCTCCAGAACTTATAGATTAATTCCATTTAAAGGATAATATTTAAGCTAAGAACTCATTTGTACTTCTCAAAATGATCTGGACAAAGGCTAACAACAAGCTTTAAACCCTCAGCTTCGGGGAGGCTGTATTTCTCTGAGCAAAGCTGGGAAGGACTCCAAGGACATCCCAACATTTAGCCAAAATAAGATTATCTTGGTGTCAGCATACTATCTCACTGCACTCAGAAATATAAACAGGCATCCATGAATGTTTGATAAGTTGGAAAAACAATAGACGAGGAGGAGGAAGGAAACGGTGAGCACAGGAAAGGCCACAGCTTTTATTTTAATACCTAGGATAGGTCATGTAGTGGGAATTGTGACCTAATGCTCTCCAGCTCATATTCAAGAGCAAGAGCTCAGGGGTCACCTCAGGGTCAGAGTGAGAAGGGGTAGGATGTGTCCTCACATATCAGCTTTGTTAATTCCATATGAAGGGGCGATCATGTTTAATTTGATGCTGACATGCGATACAATGGTTGACAATGAGAGGGCAGTCTGATGAGCATATACACCACGACAAGACAACTCACGGCGGCACACAGTGAATGTGCACCATTGGCTCGTTTCCTTTTGGACTTGACCTTGACATAGCGCAGACTGTTTCTACTACTCTCCCGTATTTTTTTTCTCCACCTACTTGGGATTGTGTGAGTTTTAATAGTGAGCGATAGAAGCGGGCACTTAGCTCATGGAGTAATGTGGAGTAAGCTCAGATTGTGGTGCTCTTCTTCAGCCTCCTGAAGG
This sequence comes from Remorina albescens, assembly GCA_034769265.1. Taxonomy (NCBI): domain Eukaryota; kingdom Metazoa; phylum Chordata; class Actinopteri; order Carangiformes; family Echeneidae; genus Remorina; species Remorina albescens. The sequence continues at coordinate 18,817,744 of CM068488.1, read as the reverse complement.
ACAGTCTTTAACTTTAGCAGCTTATCTTGCAAGATTTTGTTGTACCTATATTATATATATATAATGAGGTATTTTCCTCTATAGACTAATGGCAGACCAGTCATAATAATTTATCCTCCACTTTTTTTCAGCTGTTTCTAAGTCTTTAGTTCAACCACAGTTCGTGCAGTGCTTGTGCCCTATCACCTCCATCACCCCATGCATTTGAGTCAGTGTGCGTCACCAAGGTTTTGGCTCCAGACACCAGGAGAATCCACCCCCAGGGATACTGTCGGCTGGAATAAGCATTAGAGCAGGCGCTCCTGCTCATGAGAGGGAGAGAAAGGAACGAGGAGGAGGAGGATGGGGAGGAGAGCATAGATGGAAAAAGAGGGGGATGTTAATGAGAACGGGAAGATAAAGACATACATACACTTACCTACCCAAACTCAATCCCTGAGGGTTAGTGACCCTGTTGATATGTACAGTATCAAGTAGAACTTGTGCCAGTTCCAGAATAAAAAAGTCCGATACATGCATAAATATTCGGCTACAAACACACACTCAGGAGATATTGCATCTTCCTGCACGTGACCCACTTTGTTCCAGCGCACAGCACAGTTCTGTGTCTGTTTTGGGGTTTGCAGTAGTCTAGTTCCATCCACTGCTGCTCATCACTGCTCCCAACCCACCCCTCACCCTTGCCCCCCCCCCGCGTCCATTCACATTAGGCTCACACACACAACACAAAGTCAAGCATACACACGCGTACATCCTTCTGGCTACACATTATAGCCTATACCAGGATGGAAGGAAAGAGAGAGAAAGAAAGAGGAAAGGAGGGGTTCACAGAGGGATGCACTCGTCCTGGAGCACTGATGACCTCTTCTTCTTTTGACCCTCTTATGAGCGTCACACTACGTTGTTGCTGTACACTGCAAGTGTCTAATGTTTCATGCGAGACAGACTTGGGCAAAAAATAAATTGGAATATTGTTTCAGATATTTGAACTGCAAGTGTTTTTGTTCCAACTTCCCAGACATCTGAAAAGTTCAAGCAATTTTCATGTGTTCAGTTTTGCCCAGCTCTGATCCCAGAATATGAATGTTTAACTGCTATTTAATCAGAAACTCTCTCTCTCTTCTATCCCTTTCTCTCCATCCCTGCCTCCTTATATCCTGCACATCTTTGTACCCTTCTTTCATAACCACCTGACTGAAAAACTCCACACATACGCACACCCATCTCCACCTCCACATACACTGACTTGACTTTTGCCTTCACACACATGCACAAAAACTACATCCACATACACTTTCCAGAGTCCCGGTCTAGATGTTGATGAGAACGGTACGTTGGACCTGAGTATGAGCAAGCGTCTGTGCGGCGGTGGTGGTGGTGATGGTGGTGGAGGGGACTCTGTGCTCACCCCGCTAGAGCCCATGTCCCCCCAGAGGCATGCTGCCCTGCTGGGCTCCCGCTGCTACGGCATGGGGGATGCCGCTGACTGCTGGGACCTGCCAGTAGACTACACCAAGATCAAACACATAGATGAGGACGAGAAAGAGGTAAAGAGGGAAATTATGAGGAGAGTGCATTTGACTTCAGCTGTCTGGTTGTGCCCAGAAAAATCATAAATTATTGTGTGTTGTTGATTTTTTTAGGAAAGAGGGTAACAGAATCCCACATTTTGTTCATACAGATGTTTTATTTTTTCTCATCAACATCCGTAAGTTGGAGTGATGAATGGAAGAATAAATACCAAAAATGCCCAATAGGTGTGATGTGTATAGATGTGATAGTTTGAAGGTTTTAAAGCTGATAGATCGTACAGTTGGTGTGCATTGTTTATTCTTTCTGTTCCATGTGTCTCAGCCCAAATTATCTCCCTCCAAACCACTGATTCAACACAGTGTCTCCCAGTCAAACATTTGCTTTGCCATCTGATTCATCTCTAGGATTCTTACCTCCCTGTCTGACTCGCTGTTATGTATTTGGAATCATTAGAAAGTCATATTAGGGATTTTTTGGGGGAAACCTAATGAATCTGCATGTTAATTGATGTCAGCGATGCCATGCACGAAGGTATCTGCTCTGTTTGTATCATGCTCCCTGCATGCTGGCTTTCTGTTTTTACATTTCGCTCTTCTCCAAAATGAATTATGCAAAGTAGCACCTTGGGAGGGAATTGAAATGGCTCATCTCATCACAGAACTGCTGGAAATCAATGCAGCACTGCTGGATGCGCCTGTCAGTGTGTGGAGGCGCATGCATGCGCAGTACATGGGCCCTACATTGGTGTGTGTGTGTGTCAGATGTGAATATTCATATGTGCATGTCTGTACCCGTGTCTCTTTGGGAGTGTGTCTGTGTGTAGCCTACTTTTGCACTGCATCTCTGTATATTTGCATGTGTCGTCCTCATTCCAGCCTGCTTCTCAGGCTCGCGCTCCCTTTAATTGGAGAAGCTCATGGCTGACCCAGCATCACGCACTCTGAGACAGCTTGAGCGCTGGATAATTTGGGCCAGTATCTGGGCCTGTCTCTTCATGGGCATTACTGTATATACACTGCAAGCATGGAATAAAGGAAAGAGGATTTGCATCAACAGCCAAAGTGCACTGGCTGTGTGCACTGCAGACAAAGCACAGCCCCACACCAACACAAGGCAGCAGCGCTGTGACACTGCACCATAGTGCCATCTAGTGACTGACGAGGGGATTACAGGAATACAATTTAGCAACTGCCAGATGCTCTGTACTCACACACACACATAGGAATGCTGTAAAAACATGTACAAACACCCACACATAGACATACACACACCACACTGTTCATTTGGCACTAAGTCATTATCTCCTCAGGGATTTTGTTTTCTACCTGTGTGAGATTGACAGGTGAGGCTCAATAGTCACGAACGCTCAACTTTTAGTATTCAAATTGACAAGACTGGGTTGACAGGTGTGCCTGCAGAGTGTGTCGGAAGGAGGTGAAGGAAAATAAAAATTCAGAGATTTCTTCATTTGGCAGTTTTAACTTTGAGACTGTTGAATGCTTTTCATGCACCTGCGCATGGTATCTGCAAAATCCATATCGATGATCCCTGTCTTTCGCTCTCTTGTCCCTCTGCCCCTTCAATCTCTTCCCCCTCCCCTGTGCTCTCACCCCATCTCAGCCGGATGACCTGGACCCCTTCCATGACCTGCTGGAGGACCGCTCCTTCACCACTGATGTGAACATGCCCAGTCCCAAGCCCAAGTATATCCAGTGCAAGGAGAGTAAGAAGGACCTGATAACGTAAGAGCCTTCCTACTCCAGTGTTCTCCCCGATCCCTAACCCCACTCATGCTGCCCCCGCCTTAGTTCTTTTGTCATTTCTTTTCCTCCTTCTCTGTGATACACTTCAAACCTCAAAGAACCACCTCTCCTTCTACTCCTCCATCCTGTGCTAATGGCAGTTGCTTGCTATGTAACTTTTTGATTTGTTTTTTTTGTCAGCTTTATCCATTTGTCCACACTGATCGTAATGATCTTAGATCTGGTAGCTTCTACTCATACTTTTATCATAGTTTCTTTTGATGCTTTATCTTTATAAGACACAACACTAGTTGTCAGTACCATGCTTTATCAACTGTAGCTGATCTCAAGAACCACTATATTAATCACAGACAGTGAAGCTAAACTGGAAACAATGAAAACCAAAAAAAAAAACAATGACCCCCTTTTTTTAATCTAATTTTCACATTTTTCTTCTCCTTCCCTTTGGGCTTATAAATCTGTCTATTTTTCCGGAGGCAGATGTCCCACACCGGGGTGTGATGGAAGTGGTCACTTGACGAGCAATTTCGCCTCACATCGAAGGTGTGACTTCCTTTTCTCCTGGTGGATTCTCAGTCTATTTCTCTTTATTGTTTTCAGCTTACCTCGACTATGCTGTCAAACACCTGTAGGCAGAATGTCTCTCCCCCTCTTATTTCTTAGCCCTTTGACTATTGGCAGCTTGGTGTTCTGAAACAAGGAGTACAAAACATAAGACTAAATGAATTAAAGATTGGATACATGCTCATTTTTAAATTAAACCCTGTGATGAACTTATCTCTCAACGGGGTGTGTGTAAAACGTTTTAAGCTGATGGTACTCGGTCCTCCACGCCCCTTCCTATTGTGCAATGCAGAGTAAGAGGACTGCTGTGTGTTACAGTGATGTAACAGAGATGAGTCTGAGTGTGCACAAGCTGAATGTACAGGAGATTTTTCCCTGAACACACTCACAGTTCTGATGAAGTCTTTGACATCAAGTCAATTTTCTAGTCCCTCTGTTCGGTTTGAGCACAGTGCAGAGCAGATCATGCTTATGACACAACAAGTGAAATACTCAGAGGGTTAATGGTTTCTAATCAATTCCCTGCACTTGCATCATGGCTTTTTTTGCATTTTCTGATTGATGTTCTGTGTGCGCATGTGTGTATAACAGTACTTGTCAGTGTGAGTGCAGGCTGAGAGACTGCTTTGTGTTGCAGTTGTTGGGGTGTGCATCACTCTGGTGAGACTAACGTTGTCCTGGTGTATTTTCCAGCCTCTCAGGTTGCCCTTTAGCTGATAAAAGCATTCGAAGTATGCTGGCCAACAACGCACAAGAGCTCAAGTAAGACGTGAGATGACTCAATCCCGTGTATGATCTGTGTGCCTTTCTTATTCTGCCAAGCATTAGGTCATCTTTATTTGTCAGTTCAAGAAGCGGTCATGTAAAGCCCTGAATGGGCTTAAGGAGTTTTATAAGACAAAGACAATCAAATAAAACTGAACTGACAGTTATTTATGTTTTGCGATCAAGAAATTCCATTAAAAAGATGGAAACCAACAATGAAAGACTAATAAATCACAACAATGAGCCCCATTTGGTGACATGTTTCTTTGCTGCTATGAACAACCCAATACTCACCAGGGCACAAAATGTATATTTATCCTCCACTGAACTAGTCTCCAACAAATATTAGCAACTAAGGAGTTTTTCCTGATGTTTAAGGCAACCCCAGTGCCAAACTCTTGTATGACTCGATTCAGTCTTTAAAAAAAAATTACATCCCAAAGCTTTTTTTTTTTTTGGTACAAACTGAGAAGTTTGATAATCTCCTGTAGTTGTACATACTGAAGACACAGCTTCATTACTGTAAGACATGTCTTTAATCTGATTGATTGTGGTTATTGGAAAGCCTGAAGACTCTGCACTGTTGCTGTAGGCCCTGAGCCCTTTTTGTGTTTTCTGCCCCAGGTGCCCGACACCAGGGTGCGATGGTTCGGGACATATCACTGGCAACTACGCCTCACACAGAAGGTACACACACACAAACACACACATAGCACACGCAAATGAGCTAATTGCACCCTTTACATCTCTCTTTTGTTACTGTCATGTCCCCCCACCCACACCACATGCTCTTCGTGTACTTTATGCTTTAACTTTGTAATTCTGTCATTTATCTGCAGTCTCTCAGGGTGTCCGCGGGCCAGGAAAAGTGGGATAAAGATCATCCACAGCAAAGAGAACAAGGAGGACCAGGAGCCTATCAGGTACAGTACAGACACTGGTCATCAGTCTTCTGTTTCCCAGATACTGAACTTCCTCATCCCGCTACCAACAACGCTCACTGCTCTCAGCCTGCTTCACACATCTCTCAGGAGACACACAAAAGGTGACAGATGGATTTTACTGTTTCCTGTTTTAAAATGATGCAAGGGAGCTGTGAATCGGGAACAAATTGATCTGATTCGAGATGAGAACATTGCTCTTTGACATGCACTGATGCAAGCAAGAATAAATGAGTATTAGCTCTGACAAGAAAAATGTACTTTCAGTGTAACATTTCATCCCAAACCTAAAGGTTGGGGGGGGGGGGGGGGGGGGGGACTTCAAAAGTGCAGGCGTATAGCAGTTTAAGGGAAGAAGGGTGGGGTGGAGGTTCTGCAGTCTCTGGTGAGCTCCTGCAGACATGCAGGTAGGGAAAGAAAGAGAGGAGAGCAGGGAGAGAGATAGAGGCAGAGAGAGATTGATTTGACTTTACCTAAATTCCACAGTGGGCCTCTCAATTCTCAGCCCTGCAGCTTCATTGATTTCTCTAGTGCTGCAGCAACGATTTGGCCATTCTGGTAGATTCTTAGGAGAGGGTTCCTGTTGGTCAGTATGCACTTTTGACGTTAGAATAGCTCTGCAAAATATAATAATCACTTAAAACATTCTGGAATTTAAAGGTTGAAGAAAATGATGCTCATTAAATATATATGTATGCATATATGAGGTTTATACTCCCTTTCCGGCACAATTATTTGCATATTGTTCCTCGCCTGCTCTGCTGCCACTGTGCCATGAGCCAGCTCGGCTCTGCTGGATGTCTGGGTGACACTCAGGCTGTGGATTGGGGCCATACAGATTAGTGGATGTTGGACTCAACAGCACAGTTCTCAATATGTTCTGCCTGGTTTTGTTCACGGATGCAGTGTTGTGTGCAGATGCCTGGGTGGGTTCAGGCAGATGAAACATTTATGGCTTGAGCCCTCAGAAAATTAAGAAAAAAGGTGCAGTCACTGAACAGAAGGGTAAGAATTAGAAGAGGAGGCTAGAACGGCATTTCCTCCACCATCATGGATGTATTTTATTTATATTGGTAGTCTTCACCTCAAATATTTCACAGAAATTTATATGTGGGAAGGGAAAAGCTGCATTTGTTTAATTGACCCTGCAGCCTTAGATATCTATTAATCTATTATCCATATCGCTTATCCATGCAGGGTCGCAGGAGGGCTGGAGCCAATACGAGCTGACATTGACTGGGGGCAGGGTTTTCCCTGGACAGGTCACAAGTCTATTGCAGGAGACCTTTAGAGACAACCATTCACACTCACACCAGTAGAGTAAACAATTAAGCTACATCTGCATTATTTTAGACTTTGAGGGGAAGCTGTAGTAGCATGAGATAAACCTACACAGATACAGAGAGAACATGAGGAAGGATTCAGGCCTGGGGTTCAAACCCAGAACCCTCTTTGCTGTGAGGTGACAATGCTAATGACTGCACCATCCACCATGTATCTTGCAGCCTGAAACAGCTTGATGTAAATATTAAAACTGATGAACAAAAAGAAAGATCTGCATGTTCCCTTTGTCAGTATGAGAAAAGACACAGATGGCATCAAAGGTGGTGAATGATTCCTCATTATTATCGTGTCGAACACTTCATATTCCAACTGATCAGGCGACAAAATCGATTGCAATGAGTTTGATGTTTTTACTGTTTCCAGTCAAAACTGCACTCGGGATTTAGAGAACCAAGTCAAGTCAATTTTTTTGGTATACCACCAATTCACAAAATCAGTGAGATACCAAATATCTCCCTCTGCTTATGCCAGCTGAAAGAAATTTACAAGAATTTCTAGATCAGACCACATGATGAATAATAGGGAGGGCTACCATCAAAGTACCATCCATCAGCCTTAGGTGTATGGATATATTTTCATTTTCAGCTGGCAAATTGGGCGACTTTTCTGAATAGACAGATGACAGACAGGATTAGGAGCTGTATCTCACACCCAGTGCAAAGCACAACACAAGTGTATTTGTTCATTTCAGACTGATGCAGTTTTTGTTATCATCCAGAGATGTTGTTTAAATAGCAAGTAGACCTGCATTCATCTGAGCACCCATCAACATTGGTTTTACAAGATGTCTGATATTGTGGCTTGTGCCGTCACTTCCCGACAGAGCTGTGTGCGGAACTTCAATTCACTCTTTCCTGCCCATCAGGATGTTTCTGTGTGTGTGTGTGTGTGTGTGTGTGTGTGTGTGTGTGCATGTGCACGTGTTTCAGAGCTGGCCTCACTGGTCAGTCATCAGTCATAATATTTGATAAATCCACCACAAATACAATCCAATGTAGAAACACTGCGCCATTATAATTATAATCCAACCAGGTGGCAGCACCTGAGTTTTAAAGGGAACGGAAGGTAACATTGATTGGCTTATTACATGCTACACCAACAACTCTCCCAAGATTAATTAAGACACTCAGTGCAACCCTTTTGAACCTTGTATACTATTTTTCTGCTGTTAAGATAATAAAAGCGATAAGAAGATGCCCTAAATGTATTTGTGTGCTTTTGAGTGTTAATAGAGAGCTCTGATATTACTTCAGCAATAAAGAGAGATAAAGAAGAGATAAAGAATACGCCTCATAACACTGCTCTTCATTGTGAAACACTATCTGTATTGGAAAAAAAAACAGAGCAGCAGTTTTCTAATTACATACATGGTATTGGAGTTTTACACAGACTATATGTCTTTGTCTAATTAAAGAATTTGGTTGAAAGGGTGAAGAATTTTTTTTGCGGAAATATTACCAACAAGAAAGTCATCTCAGTTCTGTGTTCGACCTCACTGTGGACTATCTGAAGTCGTCACGGGAGTTTAACACAGTTCCACAAAATGTGACAAATTCGACCACAGTTTCACAAGGAATGATTCTTCTGATGTCGTGGCAGTGATATTTGGAATATGAACATGACTAGGATTTTAGCAGAATGCAGTAAATATGCAGACACAAGGAAAGCTGTCATTGTCATAGTCCATTAAGACTGTAGAGAAAGAACATGAGAAAGGGCCATTTGTACTGGAAGCAGAGTGTCGTTGTTTGATGGGATGTAATTTAATGTAATCACTCTAGATTTTGGGTTTGGCTGGATGGATTGGTTCAGCATATTCTTTTGACTTGTGATTCATATTTACTTGGGAAAGATCTCAAATAGTGCAGAAGAAACCCCCTGTATCTTTTTCCCCAGTGAAAAAGCCATGAAGTTGAGCTAAAACCAGCTATTTGATACTTTCACAACTGATGCTGGCTTTAGCCAAAATCCATTTCGCCTGGTGTGACATTTGGAATAATTTACTGCCTCATTGCATCTGATTAGCACTGGCGTTGATGCACTGTCAGCAATCCAGAGAGGTGATAAGGCAGCCACTGGGACAGCTTTAAAATAAGATGATCATATCTTTGTTTATATCAAAGGAGAAGAGATAGAGGGGAACAGAAAAATCGCTATACTGTGTGGTGTTTTTATACTCAGGAGGCAAACAGACTGGTGTGTAACACCCAGCCAACACAGTTTAAGGAAAATAATGGCTCCAATGTGTTGCGTGAATTGTAACTTTGAAATCAAGCTGTGTTGCTTCCTTCTGTCTACCCGCTCCATAGGTGTCCAGTTCCCGGTTGTGATGGTCAGGGACATGTGACAGGAAAATATGCATCCCACAGGAGTGCATCCGGGTGCCCCATAGCAGCCAAGAGACAAAAGGATGGCTACCTAAATGGTATTCAGTTCACATGGAAATCTGGCAAGACAGAGGGCATGTCCTGCCCTACACCGGGCTGTGATGGCTCGGGTCATGTCAGTGGCAGCTTCCTGACACATCGGAGGTGGGTCATGGTTGCAGCATCAAATAGCTTATATGTAATTAAGGATTTAAATGATGTGAAGTGAGGATTCTTATGCTCACCCTAAACACCCTGATGTCTATGTTTCTTTTTTTACTAGTTTTAGTAAAAAAAAAAAAAAAAATTAAAGTCTATGTATGAAATTAACTATGTATTAAGGCCCCATCACCAGTGTGTTGGTGTGATATGATTTGACTGCATTCTGTCAATGAAAAGTGATTCAGAAAGAACCAAAACTTCAGCAGAAAAGTTTATATTCATGTAAGAGCCCATAACCCACTCAAGTGGTTAAAATGGTAGAGCTTTCATTCAAACTTGTCATTTTTAAAGCCTGCAAAGGCAACTATGATTCACTGATGAAATTATGTATTATTATAGCTAAGATGTACAATTTCAGGACTTTGTGGAATCACCAACCAATCAATACAAAATGCTAATTGCACTATTGATATAATAATATGAAATGTTAATCCTTTTTACGTTCACTGAGACTAGTAGACGTTCAGCAATAAAACATTTGCAATGGACAGTAGTTGCTCATTTATTATTAAAGAGCCTGCAGTTTTCAATGAAATGATGTAATTTTAAGATTTGTAACTAATTTAACATTTGTGTGAGGATGAAAATCAGTAATTATGCACAAATCGTTTTTCGATATAGAATGTTTTATAACCACGAGACACATGTACGGGGTATTTTAAATGTAAGTATACCAATAAGAAATATGTTGAATTAGTTCACATTTGGATAATTAATTAATAAGTAATGAAAAACTACCGGTGGAGCCTAACATCCTATTTTTACTGTGGGGTGTAGGAGGATTTTTAAGTATGATTGATGTAGCTACTAGTCCAGGAATGTCCAACAAAAATATGGGTTGCATAAAGAGAAATGTAGGATCACGTGTTTTTGGAGCCACACTAAGGACTAAAAGCTAGAATATCTTTGCCTCTGCAACATCGATATCTTTCTTAAGAGGCAAAACTTTATTTAAGTTGAATGCTAAATTGCGTCCATTTAAGACACTGATGTTATATTTCCTTGCAAACTCCCTGCAGCGTATAACCCTGAAAATCTATTAACTACATTGACTCACGGTGTGTGTTGAATGTCATGAAACAGTCCTTCCTTTTTGTGTTTACCTCCAGTCTGTCAGGTTGTCCGCGTGCCACCTCCGCCATGAGGAAAGCCAGGCTCTCCGGAGTGGAAATGCTAACAATAAAGCAGCAACGTGCCAGTAATGGTAACTATAACCACAGCGCGCCCACACAACACAGCCAGTCAGGAACATGGATGTAGAATGATTAACTGAGCAAAATTTCAATTTCATTAAGTAAACCTATCGGGGGGGGGGGGGTGTTACTAAGGTGTAAATAATAAGAGGAGTGGCTCCAGTCTGGAAGAACAGAGCTGGGTTCACATGACACTGATTAGGCTTGTGTTATCTGAGCTTGAGCTGCATCTGACACCTCAACCCTGACTGCAGTAAAATTGAATTATAGAAAAAAATTGCAGTGAAATTCTGCACTTCGTAAAGGAATATGACAAGATCAGAATGTAATGTGTTTGTAAACATGTTGAGTCTTAATTTGTAAAATGGCCTGACCCAGGTCTATCGTTAAATGTGAATGCTGTTGCACTGTGTCCAGTAGAGTCCTACTTAGCTGTAGAAACATACTGTGTCATTTTTGTATCACCTCAGCTGAAGCATAAAGCCTGTTAATTTAATTTATGACTGAGGTTTTGCAGTAAAGCATCAGCGCTCATGCTGCCCCTCCTCTGCAGGGCTGGAGCACGAAGAGGAGATCAAACAGCTGGATGAGGAAATCAAAGATTTAAGTGAATCTAATTCACAAGTGGAAGCAGACATGATCAAGCTTAGAACACAGGTAGGTCAGTTCCTGTGTGCCGCTGTGTATCTGAGTCTGCAGCCGTGTACACCTGCCTTTCATTGCAAAGCTGTACTGAAACATCCTGTCATCCACCGCTCTTCTCCTCAGATCACAACAATGGAGTCCAACCTGAAGTCCATAGAGGAGGAAAACAAGGTGATTGAACAGCAAAATGAATCTCTCCTGCATGAGCTGGCCAACCTCAGCCAGTCACTGATTAACAGTTTAGCTAATGTCCAGCTCCCTCATATGGTAAGGGTCAACAGGAACGGCAAGCCGGCAAGTTACAGAATATTGAGAACTGTAGCCTTATAGGAGCTAATTCGTTTATCAGTGTATTTAACTGCAGCCTATTGTGCATGCTTAGTCTAAAGTGTGGAGCATTGCTTTACTTTCCAAACAGTGACGGGGAGTTGTGAAATGAGCATTGATTGGGCGTGTAGTTGTTCACACTGGTAACTCCAAGAACTGCCATTGTTACTACATTCAGCTGTAACTGTACACAGAGAAGTATTATAATTATTACAGGTTTAATCATAAAGTGACTGTTGACCATTGTTGGGAAGAAACTGTTTTTTCACACAATTATCTTCGAAAACATCAATGTGTATTATATATCACTGTATTTTATCACTTAATCTTGTGGGGGTTTTTTTTTTGTTTCTTTCTTTTTGTTTGTTTTTTTCGTTGTTTTTTTTTTTTTTTTACAAAGTACAAAGTACACACTGCTTTATCCTCATTGTATCGCTTGCACATTTTTAATCAGTTACTATTCACTGACAGAGGAATGAGCTAAACCTCATGGAAGCAGCCTCCTCAAAGTGGACAGCCATTTTTATACATATATCCTCCTTTTATATCTTAAAAAAGAAGTTTTTTTTTTTGTTTTTGTTTTTGTTTTTATCCATAACAATGAAATAAAATAAATGTAACTGTACAAATGATACCTCCTCACAACAGCAGTGGGTCACTCATGGCCATGGGTGGGGCTGGCTCGGTGTTTGTTTAATGTGGTTTATGCCTGCATTTGGATCACCTTCTATTTTCCCTGTTTTTCCAGGTGGCCTGTACATGACTGTATATCAGATACTGCCACCTAGTGTTTATATTTGGGAATAACAACTTCATTTCTCAAAGCCGGCTAACGCAAGTGTGTCCCTCCTTTCTCTCCATAGAAACCACTGGCACACAAAGAGCCTCCTCTAAGGAATAACAGCTGCTTACAGTTGCACCAGCAAGTAAGTCAGTGACTCATATCATTGATTTTCCTTTGTTTACGATCTGGATTTCACTCCCTCCATAAGTGTGTGAAAAATGTTTACATCTTCACAATAAGACTATCCTCATATAGGATTTATAAAAGGTTTATATTTAGGTTATTAACATGGTTGTTAAGGCTATAAATCATAAACAATCATAACCAAGTTGTATTGGTTATAATTGCATTGATTCTTGTAACTCTCATAACATCATACTCATAAACTTTTATAGGTTTCCACCATTTGGAACGAACCACCATTCATAATGATTAAGTAGTATTTTTATCTGGCAATAGGGAGCCTTGTTCTTCCTCTTATCATAATTAGTAGTAGTAGTACACAAGAAGGCTTTCTTGTATAATTCATAAGTAATTATAAGTAATAATAAGTTCATAACGAAGACAGCTGCTGACAAGCCTTTAACACAATAACCAAGGCCTTAAAGTGTGTCAACAACTTGATATAAAGTAACTATTTTATTTATTTGTACATTCATTTTTGGGGATATACAAATAAATATTTTAAGTGAGTGTGTGTGGTGGTGGTGGTGGTGGTGGGGAGGGGGGTTTAGTGGTTAGTACTGCTGCCTCACAGCAGGAAAGTTTGGGGTTAGAAAACTTTCTTAAAGGAGTCTGCATGTTCTGCCTGTTACTCTGTCGTTTACCCCTGGTTACTCCAACTTCCTCTCGCAGGCTAAAGACATGTATATTTTGTTAAGGGGCAATTTCTAAAATGCCCACAGGAATGTATTAGAGTGTGAGTGGTTGTTTGTGTCTATATGTCAGTCCTGTGATGGACCGGTGATCTGTCTGAGGGGGACCCCGCCCTTGCACAGTTTCAGCTAGAATTGGCTCCAGCATCTCTGTTAAGGATATGGGTGATGGGTGAATCATGGAAGTTTCAGCTTCTTATGAAATTCAAAAAGCAAATTGTTTGCTTGTGTCATACATGGGACAGACATGTGACAATTTTTCATTCATCTTGAGACTTGTGATCCTAACTCGTCCTTCACCTCTGCACTCCACTAACAGCCTCTGTGACGTGTCTCTGTTTCCTATAGGAGCCAATAAGTGAGCAGAACTTTGACGCCTATGTGACCACTTTAACGGATATGTACACAAATCAAGACCAGTACCAGAGCCCAGAAAATAAAGCCCTGTTGGAAAACATCAAGCAAGCTGTTCAAGGGATCCAAGTGTAACAATTCAGTACGGGGGGATTTTTGTTCCCCCAGCAGGTGTGGGTGGTGTATTAAATCCACATACAAACAGGCAGTAACGGTTAGATCTCCTCGGTGAGCTGCAGTAACTTATATAGCATATATATTCTCAATTCTGTTCAATTCTCAAAAAAAAGAGGTGTTATGCGTAGGAAGACCTCGAGATAATTTCATTCTGTCTTTCTTTTCTTTTTGGGTCTTGCTTTAAGGAAGAACATAAAAGAGTAAACTGCAAAATAGTTTTTGAGGACATCCACATTTTGTACGTTTTCATATGAGCTGACATAGTGTCATGTAATGTTTCTAGCTGCTCATGTATGCACATTTTTAGTGTATATTTCTGAACAGTAAGCTAATGATAATGGAACGTGAGTTCCTTTTATTGTTTGACAACAAAGCATTTTAGATGAAAAAAGCGGATAGTGAAATAAAAACAAAAAAAAAAACCTACAAGCAAGGAGGAAGCTAGTTATTTTTCTCCTCACTGGGTGATTTTGGACTTAATGATTTTAGATGTTTTCTTCTTCTTCCTCTTCTTCTATTTCTTCTTTTTCTGCTTCTTCTTTTTCTTCTTCTTCTTCTTCTTCTACTTCTTCTTGCGTGTAGATTGTTCAAGAGCAAGAAATGGTTTGCGAATTGCTTTATTTTCTGACAATGCTTGAGAAACGTTTGTTTTGTTTTGATGACAAAAAACATGCATAGCTGTAGGTGGGGGCATTTTTAATTGGTGCGCTAAATGAATACAGAGAGGAAACTGACCTGACGTATGTATGAATGTATGTATGAACAGTTATATTGTAAACATCATTACACGGAAACCCGATGGTGGAAATCCCATTATCTAGGAGAAGCAGTTATTTCCTAGAGGAACACATCTGTGCGGTGCATGCATGTTCACATGCTCATCCTTAACTAATCTCAAATAGAAACGATGTGTAAAGACAATGACCTAGACCACGTTCTAGCCTTTCTAGTATCAAATCTGCTCAATCTCGAGATCTGAGTCGCTAGGATCAAGAAATGTCTCAGCAATATAATTAAATCATTTCTTTATAGTAGGTACAGGATGCAATCTGCAAAGGGAAAAAAAAGGTTGGGTATATGCAATTTCTTGTTTATAAGCATAGTGGGGTCACATGAATCTTTTTAATATAGCCTATGTAAAATATTGATTTTTATACAAATCTTTTAATACAAAAGTGTTTTTAAAAAAGAGGAGAGAACCTGGACATTGAGATTTAGAAAGGAAAGTATATGAGTTCCACTTTTTTTCTGTACGATTTTGCACAGGGACACCTTCGTTTCCATGTTTTGATGTTCTTACAGGAACTAAAAGCAGTACCCGGACACCTAAAAGGAGGGTTTCAGAGGGTTTTGTAAAGAGTATTTATAGAGTATGACAGCGGGACTTACAGGGTCACTGTCCCCACTTATGTGCCAGTAGACTATTTGCACTTGTCCTTGAAGATATTATCCTTACGTACGGCGGCGTGCAATTTTCCAGGTGACCTCTTTGGCACACGTTTGGAGTAACCACCTGCTCGGAGCCACTGTAGGTGTGGATTTAGTACCACTGAGAAAGGAAGAACAGGGACTTGAAATCAGAGAAGAGGATGATTATAACCATAGCAGTTACACTGTAGGCTATTATCAAGTGTAAAAACATTAACAATGTTCTTTCATTTTTGCTATGTTTTAGGAAGATGAAGTTATCCCCCAGCAGCACTTTATATCTAATCACTGTACAAAGGATTAAATAGTCAATCAATTCAAGGTTTTAAAAAAAGCAGACAAAATCGAAGGTCTGGCGAAATGAGACCTTCGAGGGGTGATACAATCCAGCGTGATGCCCGTATGCCTGACTGTATGCACCCCTCCATTCTGTTGTTCTAGTTGTTAGCGATCATGTTCAGAATTTGCCTTTTCGAGAGCTAATGCAAAAGGTGCTTGTCGTCCACCTAATTAAATCTCATCTATTGTACTTTACTGTCCTCTTTCAGGACTCTACTACCCATCATCCATGACTGCATAGGCCTTTTTCCACAGCATCGTGTCTGCAGCTTTTTGCCAATATAGTAATGCTTCAGTAGAGTAATAGCTAGTACCAGTTTTTGAATTAATTCTCATTATCAGCAAAAATGGAAAAGGGGTTTTAAAGCACAAACTGGCTGCTCATCTGATGTTGGTACATAACTAACAATTCTGAAAAGAGTTATCTGTGACTATCTATAGGGAACACAAAAAGGTTGTCAAGTATTTAGAATGCTGACTTTTCATATAAATTATTGTGAATTCATCAGAGTTTATTATTTTATTTGAGCCAATTCATTTTGAGATTGATTTCAGTGACCATTAACAAAGACAGGATTTTGTATAAACTATTGTGCTCTCTGTGGAACTGAAGTTTGATTTATTTTTGTACTACACAGCATGGATTTGTTGACATTTTAATTTTGCTATAAATGTGTGAGATCACAAGTTGCTGTGATATTTAATTTATAAATTGTGAACTTTGTACAATTTTTGTCATGCTGGATGTTGACACATCTTACTCTGAATAAAGAAAAAAATGTGTTGCCAAAGGCCTGTAAAGATGATTTTTTTGGGGGTGTGTTTATTGTATGTTGATACTGTCCACCAGCAGAGGCCAGCAAACACCCAACCATGCAGTGGAGCAGTACACATCAGGTGGGTGTCAAAGATTATTCACTGACTTGTCCTCACATGATATTTCACTACTACAACCACAGTTTTATTGGAAGCATAATAATGAGATGCTTGTGTGACAATCTCATTAATTAGCATTCAGATGCATCTAGCTCAATTTGTCACTGAGTCAAGCTATTTCGCCACACAATGGAGTAATTACAGGGGGCCATGAGGCCATATTTGTTATTTTTAATCTTTTATTGACAATACAGCCATCTTTGGTTTTCTGAAACCAGAAGAAACCATATTTGGAGAAAAAGAGGAGAGGGCAGAGCTGAGGAGGGGTGAGAGGTGGATCTGCCCTTATCTGCGCTCAATTTTGATACACTTAAATACAATATGATTTCTTTTTATAACCAGTGGAGTTACCTCCTGTTGCTCATTAGATTAAAACACAGGCTTAGGACATTCAGCAATGTCAGAAGTAAGCATTTTATTATCACTTGGTGTTTCATTTCAATGCACAGCAAAATTAAATTGATTTCAATTCCTATTTTCTTATTTGATAGTTCCAAATGGTGGTGGTTTTAATGAGCAGCTAAGGTAGTGTTGATTGCAGCTATGGATGTTGCAGTGATGATGTGAGTGCTTCAGCGTAGGGTCCCCAAGAACTGTCTGGATACCTCTTCTCTGTGTGAGATAATAATGACACCTAACTTAATGATAGCTGTATGCTTAATTCCAAACAATAAGGGACATTTACTGTAAGTTGTGTTTGTATGTATTTGTATTATATCATATTCTATTACTAACACAGAGGGAACAATTAACTTTAAGGTCCGGTGTGTCTGAATTGGAGTTAACACATTGTGTTGAACCTTGAATTTGGCATGAACAATATTTGATTACTGTTATGGTTTACTTTCAACTTCAAATGAAACTTAAGCAAATCGTGTGCATCTTGAAAAGGTTATCTGACTCATGACATTGTGGGAGAAGACAGCCGTGGCTATGATATGCAACAAAGAACCCTAGCTGGAGACAAACAGGGGACACTGCAAGCATGTGGAATTAATGTCAACTATTTTTTTTATCAGGTAGCTTCACTGTTCTTGTACTTTAGGGATAATTATCATTCATCATCCACTTATCCGTTTCTGAGTTGCGGGGGGGCTGAGGGGGGTGGGGCATGTCGTCAGGTTTAATTTGATAAAAATAATAAAACAGGCCAATGACAACATGAGTAGACAGAAAGGCATCTCAAACAGGTCATTAAGGCATTGTCAGAAATATAACGGTAATACACTAAGCTAAAATGCGAGTCTGCTATGGGATGGAAATAATGGGCTATGAAGACAAGCGCCGTGATGGAAAAGAAAAAAGGCCATGTTCCTCCTGGGTTTTAAGCAGGAAAAAACATTATTATTTTATATAGTATTCAGTTGAAGTAAAGCTAAACAAAGTAAAAGAACATGCTAAGTAAATGATACTCATGATACTACTATATTTCCCCGGGTTAATCACAGAATCTTAATAGCTGCATATTAATAATAATAATAATAATAAACTTTGTTGCTTAGTGAAGAACTGCATTTTCCACTTGGCCTGTAACCTTAGTGGTGATTAAGATTGGCGGAGTGATATGATGTATAACATTGGTGGGAGCTCAGTGGTCCCATGGAGGACTCTTGATATATTTGAATATCTGGTTTTCCTGTGCTCAATCAAATGATAACTATCCCACCTGGCGACACTTAACGATTAGCTTGGCTAATAATTTCCGGCAGAAATAATGGAGATGCTGTGCTTTACTATTTATTTATTTATGTCTAAAATATTATCTTTTATTGCTGCTATAATGTTAGCCGCAACCCCTATTAATCTCATTCATTATTATGACCGTGAAGTGCTTTTGGACAGACAGACCCTACTGCTGCCACCAGGGGCCCTCCAAACCAAAAATAAGCCTCCCTTTACATTTCTTTGTTCATTTTTTGTCATATTTCCATGTCTACAGACACCCTACCAAGAGATATATTTTTAGGCAAGGCATCTTAGTAAGTCAGAACAAGCACAGGCTAAGATATTATTATTACCATTAATGGCCTAATTTTGTTTGGGTATGATTCAGTGGTTTGACTTTGATGGATGAATAAACACCCCTCCCATTCTCTGAGAGGAGGAGGGGGGTTACAGACATCTCAATTTCCTACAACACAGACGCTGCAGGAAAGTACAGAGTAAAGTTCAGTTCCTGGGGAGGCTCAAGTCCTTTAATGTGCGCTTTGGGATGTTGCAGATCCTTTTCTAGGTCAATGAGGCCAGTGCATCATTCTTTGGTGCCGTCTGCAATGCATCTTCAGTCTAACTCATCAGACTGTTAACTGACTTCTTTGCTTGGTTGTGAAGAGGAAGATTATGCAGAACATCACTTTAAGTGAGAAAGTGTTCAAGGCATGATGAGAAACGTGACAGGAGATCAATCCTGCAGCTGCCATCAATCTGACTCTAACAGAATAGTTTCCCCTTATACTGGAACAGACCATCTATTTAACACATTTTCGTTGGAAGGGTAGTCTGCAAATACTTCCTGAAGGGCATGGGAATGCTCTTTGGATATTCCCCAATGGTAATTCAGCAAATCTTTTTCTAAACATTCCTCAAACATTATGTAAAGGTCACAAAACAAACCTAACTTCCAAGTAACTTTTGGGGAAACTGGGATTATTTTAGCTTTCTTTTACTTCATAGCTCATTTCAAATAAACCAATTAAGTGGGTTAATACGCCTGCTATTTAGATTTCAAGCTGCTTTATGTACTCCATTACATATTAGACAAAAGCTCATTTGAATCCGTGCTCTGTTTTAATCAGTTATACACCAGACCCAACACTGGTAGGATACTTTATGGATACTTGCGTTGAGGTTTAGGCCACATGTTCATATCCTTAATCACACCTAGATCATAAATGGAAATACGATCCAAGACACTTTAGATCCGTAACTAGCGCTGATTAGTAGCGTTCACTCTGTAACGAGCTATATGATTAGGACAAATTGCATGTGGTATGTAACGTTATTTTACCGCTTATGGGCTGTTGGGGGCGGGGGGTGCTACAGTAATATAACAATTCTTCATGTTAGTTTAAGACTAAAACTTCAAAAGTTAGTCCACGGTACAAACCGAATAATGGTGTTCTAAACTAATTCAGATTGTCTGTGGACTCTGTCTGTATAGGACTGTAACCCCCCCCCCACTCTCTCTATCTCTCTCTGTCTCTCCCAGCAGAGCTAACCCGCTGCTCGCTGTTAGTGTGTGAGAGGGGCAGCTGGCGGTCTGTGCTCCTGCTCGGCTCTCTTGCTAGCAATGGCGCTGCGAGCGGGCCAGCTCTTTCCTCCGTGTCTCCTCGCCGTGGCTTTGTTAGCGCTCGCCTGTGGACCACAGTTCGGACTCTGCTGTCCGAGTCGTTGTCTGTGTTTCCGGACCACCGTGCGATGTATGCATCTAAATCTGGAGACCGTACCGGCAGTGTCTTCCCAGACGACCATCCTGTAAGTAGCTTTTTGAGGTTTTTTTTTTTTTTTTTTTTGCCCTTAAATTGAGCCGGCCCTGAGGCGCAGCGGGACGGGGAGAGCCCCGCGGATGTGTCTCCCACACCTCCGTCCGCTAACGTTACGCTGCTCGTGCGATGGTGCTGCGTTGACTGTTGAAGCATCTGGATGGATTTTTCCAAGTTGGCTCCCTTCAAGTTTAAATTTCAACAAAAACACTTGTGGGAACACGTCACATCGTGGCAATGTCAGAATTTATGACACTGTCCGGTGAGTTTTCACAAAAGTCGTGCCACCTGCCGATAAGTCCAGCTGTTGGCCGCAGAGGTTAATGAAAACGGGTTTTTTAGGGTCACACAGCTGCTGAAGTCAGCCGCAAGCGATGTGGAGAGTAAGGCTCTCCGGTGGAGCAGCACTGTTCATTCCCTTCATGGCATTTAACCGAACACACGCAACTTGACTGCAAGTAAGATGTAGTCTAATTAGACGTGATTGAAGCCACCACAGCCTTTCCAGTGCCCTTATCATCTTTATGGGAAATCATTTCCAGCCAAAACATTTTGTGTGTGTGTGTGTGTGTGTGTGTGTGTGTGTGTGCAAGGTCTGCCTTTGACCAATAGGCTTTCTTCTCACTGTGGACTCTGGATGTTTTTTTTTCCCCACATTGTGGAGCAGTTCCTCAAGCTGCTTCTCTACTATCACTTTGGTCAGAGAAATTTCGTCGCACAGGTTAAATTCCATGTTTGAATTTCTGAAGTGAAAGAGACGAAATGCTTCCTACTTGACAGGCACTTGTGAATGTGTCCTGGTTGCTTTTCAGTCACCAAAGGAAGGGGTTTCTCTGTTTCTAGCTGCAGTTTCTCAAGGCCACAATCAAAGAATAAAAAAACCCAGCTCTGCCCCCCCATCTTTGATTGTCGTCTTCTGCATTTCATAATCCATGACTCTATAAATAGCTTCATTCAGGTTAGAAGAAAGGGGCAAAGGGTGACTCCTGCAGCCTATACCATAGCAGCATACTCAGAATTAGTCTTGTACTCTCCCATCTGGAGTCAGCCCACAGCCTTGAGAGGAACCTACTGTATGGTGCAGAGATTACACTCTGCACACACTTCCACAGCATTGAAAATATTGTTTAGGCACTCTGTAGGATGTGTCTGAATCTGATCAGTGGGCTGATCAGAGCAGATGAACATGCTGTGGTTTCCCAGAATATCATGCTAGAGAGCTTTGAAGTTTCAGCCACTTGTCGCTGTTTCCCCCTCACCCAGCTGTTCATGTCAGGACATGAACACTTTTTGTACCTGCCGTTCCCTTACTCTGCTGTAGAAAATGTTTGAATGGTGGTTCGCAGCTGGAAAAACTCTTTGCGACCACATAGGTAATGTTGTAAGGAAATGTTTGAATGTCAGGAGGAGTTGTGTTCTCTCAGCTTTTGTTCTGTGTGATGAAATTAAGCCTCATATGTGCTGCCAAAGTGGACTGAAAACATGCTTTTTAACATAGACGTTTTGGGAGTTTTCAGTGTTCAGCATCTGATTTTCTTTTACCTGATTATTGGTTAGTTTCTAAGTGTAACCAGTGACTTTAAGGTTTGAATTTCCTTCTAAATCAATGTAGGATTATGTAACAGGAGATGAAGGCCTTTTTCCTGTGTGTTTGTGGGTATGTAGACTCTTGACCTGGAGCAATGCGCTGAATAGGTGTAGGGTCTGCATTCCTCCCTCCACCTGGCAGCAGGCTGTTAGAGGAATTTAAGACAACAGCATCGTAAGTGTGAGATGAAAGTTGTGAGCAGGTAGTGCAACCTGAAGGTAACTAAATCAGTTGTCTAATGTTGCCATTCAAGGCAAAAAATCATAGTTAAACAGCATTTTACTGTGAAGGTAGACTCCAGTTTTATTTATTTCAGTTATTTACAGCTGTACTCTTTTCTGGAATGATTGAATTTGAATAGATTGTTTTTAATTTGATTGAATTTCCTTCATTTCCAAGTCGGGTGCAAAGTGAGATGTCAACGTCTTCTATGCAGGTATAGATCATATGAATCTAGCTATCAAAGTGCCACAGAGTCCACAGAGAAATGCTCACAGCCTGTATTCAGAAAGTGAGGCATAAAACCATCTTCAGCTTTTGGCACTTTGTTGGTTGAATGAGCTGTTGTTCCCAGAGCTTCAGAGCCTGAGAGAGGAGATGTGAAATACACTGATTTTTTGTTCTTAAAACCACAGAGTAACTTTTTCAAATTAAATCTTTAAAGAAATCACCCAAAAAAGTGAAAAATATTGGACCTTTGCTTTTCTGAGATCCAGTTATAACAGAATGCCATTAGTTTTCAATATTATTATGTTCAACTTTTGGAATCTCAAAGAATCTTTCTTGGTTTCTTCTCGGCCACTGTAGTAGAAAATAAAAAGTCTGGGCTTAGAAGTACTACTGCACACGGGCCTTGTGCCAAGATCTTTTCTACATGACATTTCAACCAAGAAACATGGACGTTTTTCCCCCAGATTTTTTTTTTTTTTTTTTTTTTTTAGTCTTTCTGGCCTACATTTGTTTTTCAGCTGTTCTCTGAGGTCTCACTGTTTGAGGCATGAGAGTAAATTGCATTTCCTCCATGTAATGACACTGCTGCATCTCCTCTTAGGGAGTTTAAGAAATGATTGATTTTGCATCAGTGCTGTTTTGCCAACATCATATATAAAGTTGTTTTACCACTATTACCTAAGCAGCTCAAAAGAAGAAAGTAACATGACATATTACTTTTTGTATGAATCAGTGCTTGTCAGTGTATTGGAGGGGCTTCAGTAGAGTGGTGAATATTTGGATGTCTTTGCTTTTTACTTATTGAGTGTAGCATAATGAGATGTAAAAATGTTTTATTGCAGGGCCATAATAAGCACACATATACGTCTATCTGTGTTTGCAGTGGTAGGAATATGTCAGTAAGTTAATGCTGTAGAACACTAACTGGCTTGTTATTGTCTTTTGCAATGCTGCGATTTTAGCATTATATTTTTAGGGCATTGTACATTGGCAACCCGACTCTCTGTTTTGTTTCTGCCACACTGTGATGAGCGAGGTCCTTAGATACAATTTCATACTTGGCAATTTGCAGAAAGTTTAAAAAGGTAGTTTGGCACTGTGAGGATAGCTGTCAGTGTATCGTTGTGTTCTTGGTGGATGTGTCTCTAATGAAAGGAGTTTCTACATCATTAGGGCAATGTGGTGTTTATGGATGCCGGACAACTGGTGAATCATTTCAGTGGGGGTTGGTGTCACAGTCACTATGTTTACATGCACAGTTAAGTCAAGCTATGGTTATAGCTCAGTAAAGCCATCTAATCGGACTTCTGTCCTTGTCCCAGTATACATGCACGGGAGTGAAATCGATTTATTTGTTGAAATTGTGTCACCTCTGCTACGATAGGTGGCGATATGCACTCTTTCGGCTTGTGGGTAATGGGCCACTACCGATTGACCTATGACGTCACAGATCACAACAGAGGTGGAAAGAAAAAAAGACCGGTGAGCTAGCAAGTTAGCAACTCAGAGGTAAACTGGCACGATGATGCACAACCACCTTGCAAATTTGTACATATTGTGCTTTCTGTCCACTCTAGTTTTTGTGCAGAAGAGATGCATGTTTACATTTTAAATGCCGTTCGACTTCCAGGTCATAGCTTGGTGCGAAACTTGAGCACATGCGCAGATCACCTCCTCCAGCTCCAGTCCAACTGTCTCTATACATGCAGCAGTAGCTTGACCTTCAATCGCATTATCTGGGTGTGTTAGTCCGACTATTATAAATTCGATTTCAGTTGAGCTAATATGTTTACATGTACTTTAAAAGTCCAGTTTTAGTCGGACTAACGCAATAATTCGTTTTTTTTTTAGGTGTCATGTAAACGTACAGTGTCACCAGGCTATGGAATTGGCTGCACATCTGTGATTTCAGCTTTGCACCAGCTTTTATGTGGAGACACATTTCTGTGGCAGCCCCTATTGAACTCTGCCTGGTAGTGAGCAGATAGCCAGCTCTTTCTATGTCTCAATGTCTTTATGTCGTTTACCCCTCACCCGGCTCACTGCCCCCAAAACGGTGGCTCAGCTTGACTAGGTGACGGTGTCAGTGAGTCAGAGAGAGAAGGTGGAGTTTCATTGTGTGGAATTTGCTGCAGTCAGGCTTTGTGGGGTACTCAGTCCCTGCAGCATTATGGAATGCAAAGCCAGAAATCCCCAAAGCTTTGCTCATTGCACAGAGAGATTGGGCCCAAGATAGTTGTTGAAAGGAACTCCGCTGGCCCCTTCCTGTGCCCATCTAGTGCAGATCAGCTGGTGAATTCTGGGGTAACACTGCTTCACAGGTCTTCTAATTTGTTTCCTGATGATTAATCTTGAATGAAAAGTTGACTTCGCTTTAAACCTGGACCTGTTTTTGGCACTTGTTAACAGGCTTTAGTTAAATGTTAAAGCTCACTGCTCTGCAGGTATGTGTGCAAATCCAGTTTATTGGGATACTGTTCTTCAAGGGCCAAGGCAGGTTCCAGCAAATGAACACAAAAACAAATGAACAAATTTTTTCTTTTTCTTTTTTTTCAGCACCATTGAGACATAAGGCAATTCAATTCAATGTACCTTAGAGAGGCATTGAAATTCATTCATTTATCTATCTTTTACCACTTATTCATTTCCGGGTCGCGGAGGGAGCTGGAGCCATCCCAGCTCACATTGGGTGAGGGCATGTACATCCTGGACAGGTCACCAGTCCATCACAGGGCCAACATACAGAGACAGAGACCAACAACCACTCACACTCACACTCAGACCTACAGACAATTTAGAGTCACCAGTTAACCTAAACATGTATATCTTTGGATGGTGGGAGGAAACTAACGCAGGCACGGGGAGAACATGCACACTCCTCACAGAAAGGCCCCAGGCTGGGAACTGAACCGGTGGCCCGTGAGACAGCAGCACTAACCACTATGCCGCCATGCTGCCCGAGGCATGGAAATATATCAGATAAATAGAACATTAAAATAACATTCAAAAATGATGAAATCAGCAAGGTTGCTTATAACTGGGAAACATTTCTTCAGTGCTAAAATGACAAACAAACAAATGCCCAAGCAACAGCAAATAATAAACCATAAGCTACTAACTTAAAGTCCTAGAAGTAAATACGAGAATCAGCAGTTTAGTGCATTAGCATTCAAAGAGATGTATTGCAGTCCGTCATACCGCCTACCCAATACAACAGCCAGTAAAGTAAAGGATGAGTTGTTGTATCTTTATGACACTCTTATTCCAATTAGAGCTGAAGTAAAAGACACCTTAAATGTTGCTGTGTTAATGTACCACGTAGAAAGTGATACAGTGAAAGCCACCAAACTGTTAGAAGAAATTTCTTTATGTATCTTACAGGCCCATACCAAACTAAAGGTCAACGCTTCCATCTATTGTTCCCTGAAGTCTGTATGTGTCCTGCCTCTGTTATGGAAGTGGCTCATTTTACTTGTGATGACCTTCAGCTGTATTTAGCACTCAAAATCCTCCAGGCTCTGCAAGGTTTTGTTGCTGCTCCTACTCCCCCGACAACAAACAAATCCTTGTCATTTTTAAACCGGATGCATTTTGCAGAGGACCGTTGCAACCGTGTTTGGAGATTCTGGTTCAGCCTTCCCTCCAACCAAGCGAGGAGCCAGCCATGTTCTTGTTTAACTAAGAATGACTCACGCTTGCCTTAGAGTGCTTGGCAAGCCCACTTGGGCATGTGTCACAGAGCAAAATGACTTCCCTGACCGGTTAGGGAGAGAATGAGAGGAGAGGTCCACACATGGCATTCAGATGCTGGTGAGTGAACTGGGCAGCAGCCAAGTTCACTCGTCATCCTGGCTCAGTGAAGAATTTACAGACACCTCTTCCGAAAATTTCCTTGCAGCTGTTGTCCCTATTCTTGCTTGACTTGTGAATACACAGAAGCATTCAAAAGTAACATGTGGTTATATGATTTCAAATCAATCCCTGGGTTTTGTTTTTTTGGGTTTTTTTTTTTTTTTTTGCATGTCACCAATTTTAATTGTGAGTGCATGTACACAGCAACTATAGTATATCACCTGTGTCTGTGAATGTTTATCTAATGTTTATTTGCACTGCCTTTTGTTGTCCATGTTGGATTTCAGGTCAGAGGAAATATTTTTTTTTTTTTTTTTTAAATTATTACTAGAATTATTTTTATTTTCATACCTAGACCGAGGTATGTTTTAAAAAGAAGCATCCTTTGTTCAGGGAATTGTGTTACATTTAATGTTTTCACTGTTTTATGTTCATCATGCTTTTTGTTTTTTGCATTTTTCTGTACCCAAAATGTACTGAACCATGATTTCAAAACTGATGTAGGCTACATACTGAACTGTGACTTAAGCGTACTGTTACACTCCAACTACCTAGCAGTGTTTTAAATGGGGACTTGGGACTAAAATTCCCCTTAAAGATAAAGAATTTCTTTAAAATTAAAATTACCTCTCACTTGATTGATTAGCTCAGTAAACATTCGTCTAATGAGTTTATGGTCTCAGTCTCTAGTTTCATGTCTTCGTCAATATAAAATGATGGGTAATTTTTTAATTTCCATTTCAAAGAAAATAGACAATAAAGCAGGGTGTCATAAGGGAGTGACTACTGTGTGATGGACACATTGGACGACACATGTCAACCTGCTTGACGATCAGGATAGAGTCCAGTGCACGTTGGAACCAGCCTTCACTCCTTCTAAGGCCACCTTTCTCCTCCAAATATGTTTCTTTTGTTTCACAAACAAAGGTGGTAGTGGACAAATTACAAACTAAAGGCTTCAAAACTGCAGCCTCCAAGCCAACATATAATGTAATGGTGGGCTAACACCAGAGAGTAATGTTGAGAAATATAATTTAGAAATAGTTGCAAGGCTTTAGTTTTGAGGGATGAAACTAGTATTAGGAAAATTGGTGTAAGAGTTGCAAAAAGGATTTTTATGATACAGCTTTAATGCTGTCAGATCACTATTTGGCTGATACACAACTTGTTATCAGACTAGATGTCAGTTAAGAACAAAATGGGATTGGAACATTTTAAGCATCAAAAGAACTGAAATCTGTTGTCTTTTTGGCGTCTTGTTAAATCATACACTCAGTCAGGTGCAGTGTACAGTGTTTGTATGCGCAAAATGCAGCTTAAGGTGTTATCCAGTAGTATTGCTAATAATACAAGCAAAAACAAGCCTCTGACATGTAACACTGGAATCCGCTGTGTTGTTTCCAGATCCAACATCTTGTGCTCAAGGTAAATACAATGCAGCATAATTCTCCTGTGGGAGGACAGAGTTACTCTGTCCCTAAATCACCTCAGCGCACCCACTGGACCTGTGGTGTTGTCTCCGACACTGTGTGCCCAAAACATTGCAGCAGATAGTCCGCACTGTCTCGTCTAAATAGGTCATCCTGATTATATTTTGAGACATGCCAAACTCATGTTTGGTTCATTCCAAAAACTTGCAATGAGAACAAAGGAGCTTGATAGTAACATCTCTATAAAAGGTGCAGTGTACAGTTTTCTCTGAGTGTAATGGTTCTTTTAAAAGTGTTTCCACGTTTGTTGCTTCAGCTCATCAGCAGAGCATGTTGAGTCATGGGCCCACCATCTTGTGTGGGCAAATGACATAATTCTTTGTTTCCAACAGGAACTGAAATGCTCCTTTGTTGTACTCTTACTGTATTAGTGCTATTGCTGTCAAGTTCTCAATGATCCTTCATTACTGAGCTGGGGAAGTGAGTCACCTTTCAGGCAAAATGTGGAATAGTCTGTTAGCCCCTCTGCAGGGTGTTAGCCTCACTACTTAATAGCTCCATCCGGCCTGAGTGTCATCAAAATAGGAGGTAGCAGACTCATTTGAATGGAATAAATATAATAAATGTTAAATGATTTGTGCATTTAATTTTTTTTTTTTTTTTTTTTTTTTGCTACAGCTCTTTACTGGAGAATCGCTCATTTACTAAATGTCCTCTTCTTGTTTCTTCTTATATTATCTATTCCTCTATGGATAAACCTTGTATAAGAAAACAATCACAAGCTTTATAGACTGCCTCACTCCACTGATACAGTTTAGTCATTATTTTCTGTCTGTCATTATGCAATTGTGGATTTTTCGCTTTCATGCCTTGCTCTTGATTTAGATGTTATGAGTTGGTGTCAGCCTTTTTGCCCTGATGAAGGGATGAAGTGTGATTAGTGATTAGAAACAAATTACACTCTGGGTCAGGTTTTGGCATACACTCGAGGTTTTTATTAACAGATTTCCAGACCAAACAATCACTCAGACAATTGCGCAGTCCAGGTCAGAGCACCAGTGCTTCCAATCTGTCAGCTAAAGGTACTTTTCAGCCTGGCTCACTGACCTCGGACCTGAGAACGGCCTGTGAGATGTACTGGTCCTTATGTCATCAAGACACTCATCCACAGCTGATTCTTCGCAAACACCCTGGCAACAGGGTGGCAAAATTCTGCTTGACTCTGCCTTCTCTACAAATACAGTCATTTCAGCCATGGGAGTGGGACACACACAACATCATCCTCACTCTCTCCTTGCTCTCCTGCCTGGGTTGCAAGCTGCTCATTTTCCTCATCACTAAATCCTAATTCATCCTCACTACAGGGAGGGCTTGGGGGGTCCATAAAGTTTACAATATGCTTTTGAACAATGTAGGCATATAACTTAATCCAAAATGCTAGCAATGGTAATAATAATGGTACGGTGTTGCCATATGGCAACTTCCACATTTTAACAGTTTAACATTATTAAATGATCAAATACATGGCAATAAACTACAGAATAGTGAACTTACCTCACTTGTTGTGTGAGTATTTTTTCCTCCGTCGAAAAATATAATAAAAATGCCTTTTACGGTGATTTTTGAGGAGTCAAATGGCGAGGCTCCTCCCTGTGAAGAGGTCTGCAGAAAAAGGCTTCAAAAGTCCCTCCAGAAAGTCATGTGACAAATTTAAACAGTGCTATTAGTTCTATTAGGACCCCACCTTTCTTTCAATGCACTACATCATAAAAAGGGAGGTACTGTGTGTGTGTGTGTGTGTGTGTGTGTGTGTGGAAGGAATTCAATGGGTTTGTTGCCAAACTGCAACATTGTACCATAGAGGGTTAAAATGGCCAATTTTGTAAGAATCCATATTTTTATTGGAGAGATGGCCCAAATCAAATATATCTCATGTCAACTTCTGACAACTTTACCTGGTGAATTCTGGTGTTCCTCATCTCTGAGGTTTTGTTTGGTGTCATTTTGGCATTTTAGGATAATTGCTACCGTTTATGATGTTTTATGAAGTTTAATTCTTTACTAAAATAAAATTAACATGGTTTTCATTGTTTTGCTCACTTTACTTTTATCAGCGTTGAACAACAACTTTTGCTTACTCTAATAACGAACAGCTAAAAGGTGGTGTGTGTGTGTGTGTGAGAGAGGAAATATTAGCTATGTCCCACTTGCTCACTAGACCTGAATCTGGCTGCAGTGAAATTTTGCTTTAAGCGTGACTCTAATTGTATTTTTGAAGCAGATCGGGACTTGAGTCCCCCTATGTGGGATGAAAGGTGTTCTGTTTGAGCCAGTTCAAGCTTTTAAATTAATTCTGTGAAACAAGCATGACCGTCAGCAGAAATAAAGCTACTGCTTCCATGTGCACTATGCACCTCAGAAGGGTGCTGCCTGAACCAGCACATAGCCCTGCACTCCTGCTCTCCCTCTCCTTATTTTTGCCATCATCCCTCAGACCTGGAGGCAGGCAGGCAGGCAGGACTGACCCTGCTTCAGCATGTTTGGGCAGTGCACTATGCACCATGCACCCATTTCCTGGAGGCACATGTTTTTCAACCTCTTCACCTAACAGAGATCCCACTTCTTTCTATGGGAGATCCACTCTCTCCAATTACAAAGGAGTTCATTTGCTTATTGGTCCAAAAATAACAAAGATGTTAATGCTAAGCTCTCTTTTAATTAAACAGGTATATCAAATTAAGCAATCTGATTGGTTCATAGGTATTGTATAATGATCGCATACAAAGGCTATGACATCAAATTACTATTGCCAGACCCATATCACTCCAAGACTGACAAGCGACACAGTAATAGAAAGAAAAACTAAACAGTCTAGGTAGCGGTTATTTAACAACATTCAAAACCTAAGCCAAAAAAAGACACCTTGAGCTCTCTCCCTCTCCTCCCTGTGCATGTACATTACAACATTATATGTCTCCAACTTTTTCTTCCTGTAGTCTGTGTTTTTTTTTGTCCCCCTGTCCTCTCTCCTCCTGTCCCCGTCCTACAGGTGCTGAATCATCTCTGCTCCGCTCAGTATCTGCTGCTGCCAGAGTTACCTTTAGTTATCATTACACACTACTACTCACTTCCCATTGTAACCTCTTCTTTTCCCCTACTGCTAATATTTACTAGTTCACATTTAGAACTACCAGGTTGCATCAATCACTGTATGTTTTCTGTTTTGTTTTTATTTTCCATGGCATCTTCTCATCTCCTGTTCTTGTTCTCTCTCCATCCCTCTACTGAGTCCTCCCCTCCTGTCCTTCATGCTCGCTCTCACTGTGTCTCTCTCATTGCCTCTGCTTCTGTAGAGGCAGTGTATAAAAGTATATTGAGGAAATAAAAAAAAATATATCATGAAGTCTTGTGTCTATCACATTAACTTTTTGCCATACCAGTAACAATTTTACAAAAGAAACGGCTCACTTTAGACTGTGATATGTGCTCATCATATAACATGAGGGGGTTGTTGAAAAACACCCCTTATCTGTGAAATAATAAGGGCATACCACGGCCTGGCATGAGCCATTGCTTAAATATATACTGTCTAATTTCATTATAATGGTTTGGTTAAAGCGAGCCATTAAAGCTTCTATATTAAACACTTTTTCAGTCTTTTATCTTAAGTGTTGATATTCATAAAAGGATGTAGTTGTTATTCTAGGTACCCAAAAAACATCTCGGTGTAGTTTTACATCTCCTCTCTCAAGCTTCTTTCTGCAGTAGCAATGGGTCAATTAGCCAAAAGAGACAGAAGAAAGGCTATATCCCTTCATACTAGCTGACTGTTTTTTAAGTGGTTGAATAAAAGTATTGCAGATTTCATGTAAATACTCAGAGAGACCATATCCAGCGATGCTGGATGATGCCCCGTTTGATGGGCTTGGTGCATGGTGCATGGCTGACTGCTTCGCTGTCATATCACAAAGTTCTAGAAGCGCTGATGGCTGGTTTCAAGGCTCAGTGTCTGAATCCAGCCTATAAGCATTTCTCTGGGGACTGAGCACTTTGATATTTTAACTTTCTTAGACCTGCTTCATAATCAGAGAATATGTGGAGTTCTACCTTGAGACTGTATAGAACTTTTTATTTGAAATTGTGATCAACAATGCTGCACTTTTTTGCCTTCCTTAATGATTGTTGTCTCTTTGATTTAATTATTTGTCAATATGCTTCTGTCATTGTATATTTTCAATTGTGTGCTGAAGCTCTAGTTCTAAATAAATAAAGCTTTGTTCACCCCTTCATTTATCCTCCTGACATTTCAAATTTGCAAATCATGTGCAAGCTCTGAGCCTATATAAAAGGAAGTCAGCATATGAAAAAGCTGGACTGGTCTTATTGGATCCATATGTGAAGGCTTTTACTGAACGAATGACCCATACACATTTGTCTTTCTATGCAATCAGTTCTTTCTTTCTTTCTTTTTGCCTCCATTCTGACAGAGTCAACAAAAGAAAAAACTCTCAAAATACAAGTGGCCCAAGATGTGCATAAGAGACATAGGCGAGATGGTTGCTTAGTTAATGGATAAACAAAATTAAATGAAATCTGTGAAAAGGGAGACATTAAAGCTGCTTTAATTGCTTGTTTTGTAGATTTATCATCACTCTGCTGACTTCATAGTTTTGCATAATCAGTGAATTCTTTGTGACCTAGTCTCAGGGTTTTTACTTTGTAAGGTCATTGGCTAACAAGAATGCTGGTAGGCAGCCCAAGCTGTTGCTGAGGGAGTGGAGAAAAAGTTAATGCAGCTCTTCCTCACTTCTGTACAGCGGTTCATTCGGATTGTCTCTTCATCTGACTGACTGGAAGTGCTCGCAGTCACAGCTTCTCTACCAACATGAGAATGTCATGCTTTTACATGCAGGCCTTTTATCTAAAAAATGACAAACAAAACATCAGTCTTCTGATCAAGTGCTCAATTTTCCCATTATTCACATGGCTGGTGATGCCACTTGGGGTTAAAAAAAAGCTAAAAAAAAGCCTTCACAGAGCTAATTACAGCA
Source organism: Remorina albescens (assembly GCA_034769265.1). Lineage (NCBI taxonomy): Eukaryota > Metazoa > Chordata > Actinopteri > Carangiformes > Echeneidae > Remorina > Remorina albescens. Next base: position 18,785,335 of record CM068488.1, on the reverse strand, counting down.
TTAAAGGTCTTTAGCTTGTCACTTTCAAGGCATTGCTCAGTTGTTTGTTGTAAGACCAAAGAGTGATTAGTGTCATGTCAAGCCCATATTACCTTTACACACAAGACAGAGCTATATATCTGCTCTCATGGTTAAAGACTAAGAAAAGCATTCTTATGAGGCGAGTAATGTGTCAAATTATTCTTCAGGTTATTTTTATTTTGGCCTTACTGTCATCTTCCGTCCATGCAGATGTGTGCAGCTTGCTTTCAAGGCATTGACACTTGTCTGATGATCTTTGGAAGTGTTGATATCCATAAGAACATATATTTGTGGTTTTGAAAACAGCTCAATGTAGTTTTACATCTCCTCTCTCGGGCTTATATCCATCAGCGAAGTGTTTTGTTTTTTGGGGCTGTTTCCTGAGTGATCTAATATAAATATAGCATATTTTGGGTAAACACTTAGAGAACCTAATTCCTACAAGGTTGGAAGGTGAATGCATTTGGGCTGAGACTTTTTCCTTGTGACATCATAAGATTCCAGAAGTTCTGATGGTGCAGGCTGGTTTTAAGGTTCTAAATTGTCTTTAATTGTTGTAATTTCTGAATTGTGTGAATTTGCTTGTGGACTGAGCACTTTTATACTATCACTATATGTAAAATGTAGACCTGATATATTATCAAAAAGACAAATGAATATCTACCTTTAAATTATATGAGACTTCTTCAAGGTACCATTGAACCATTGAATTTATGTTGTTTTCTTGTGGTTTCCCTAAGAATATATTTCTTTTTGTTCTGCAGAGACCTGAGGTTCAACAAAATCAAGGATATACAGCCAGGCTCCTTCAGGCGATTAAAAAACCTCAACACACTGTAAGTCTTTGTCACCGCCCTGCATGCACAGTTGTGAACTCGCATGTAGTATAACCTTGTTTTTGGTTTGATATCACTTTCTACATAATATTCAGGTAAAACGTGGCCACACAGTAACAATATCCTGTTAGTAAAAAATGTCAGTGCCTCAAGAAGAAAATTAATCAGGCCCATTTCCTTTGAGCAGCCCTCTGCAGAATGATTATCACTTCCTCAAAAAGCCCTGTTTGTATTACACACACAGACAGGCAAATTCTTGCTCTGTTCTGCTGTGGTTTCACACATGTAGGTCAGCTCGTAATCTGTGAGGAATTTATTTTTCCACTTCCACCCACTGGACTATTTATCATAGGTCCAGCTTCCTAGACGGTGCATTGCTAAACTAATAAAGTAGAAATGTTTGAGGTAGGGTAGGGAGGTGAGGCTGGGATTGGCTCCAGCAGCCCCGCGACCCGGAAACGGAAAAAGCGGTAGAAGATGAAGATGGAAGATGTTTGAGGTGTTATATTTATAATTGTCTGTACATTAGTTTTGCAGCCTTACTGAAATCTTGAAGGAATGCATTTCACAGAATCTCATGTAGCTACTTATATGTATTGTTATGGCCATAGTTTTGAGTGCAAGCAAAAAATCAAAAACACACCTCAATTCGTTCACATTCTTGCACCATTATTGGGATTCTCTCCCCTTTTAGTGGGAGTGAAGATGTGTGAATTCAGCTCTGAATCTGCGATAGTTAATAAACTATAAGACTATAGTTAATAATAAAAGAATATGCACAGTGCATGGACATGGTGGCTTAAATTTAGTTTCAAAGTGAAGAAAAGTCCTTTAAGGCAGAAGAAAAGCCAGCTTTTCCTATCAGCCAGGCAGCCAGCCATTTGGACCATTGAGGACCTTATATCCTGAACAGCTCTCTGTGGTTTCAGGCTGCAGTTCCACAGACTGAACAGTCCTGAAATCTATCAGTCTTTGTTCAACTGTACTATTGGACAGGCAGAAATATGTGGGTAACTTTGGATGAAAGGGATTTCCTTTTTTGTTTCTCATGCAGATTGCTATCGGAAGCTTATAATTGTTTTATGTCCTGTTCTTTTGACATTGCCAAGCAAACATTGTAATAAATTATGACAAAACAAAGTAAGACAGCAGTAAATGGTCAACTGCAAATGATATCATAGTACGTCTTGACTTAATGTACACATTGCATACCCCACCTAGAGTAAGCTTTATTGTTCTACTGGTTGCTGTCATGTGTCCACAAAATACATTGTTGTCTTTCCTTCACAGTCTCCTCAACAACAATCATATAAGAAGGATTCCCAGGGGGGCATTTGAAGACCTGGAAAACCTCAAATATCTGTAAGTTGCCCTCATGGCAGTTTTTTTTTTTTTCTCTTTAGAATATTAGTCAATGTATCTTTGTTCTTTCAGTCTTTATAGGGAAAAGATTGATGTTTATTCAATCAACAGTCATGGTGAAACATGTCTAACACCTTTCGCTGCAAAAGAAGAGAATACTGTACAAGACTAAAAGTGGAGGACAACTGATGTTGCTGGGAAAATATGAGTGCAGTTTACGCAAAAGGCATCATTTAAATGTCTTCCCTGTGTGATTCTCTGTACTTAGATGTCTGGAAGTACTGGCCTGCAGGCAGAGCTGAGAACAGCAGGTTTTGAGGTTTGTGTAGCCTCAGGGGATGGCTGGTTTGCTCACTTTATTAGTCACTCACATTATCATCCCACTCACCTCTGTTGTGGTGACAGCACTGTCTTTTCAGATTTGCAGAGTCAGCACCTCGAAGTGACACATACCCCTATCCACGACTCCCACGTTCTACCTAAAACCAAAGATTTTAATGTCTGCTCTTTGCATAGGATCTGATCAGGTGTCCACTTTGAGGAAATAAAAGAGGATCAGTTCGCCTGGAGATATTTAATCAAATCCATATAATTAAATTTGTATTTTGTGAAATGCTTTTTAAAGATGAGACTATGTTGTTGTATCTGTTTGGGCGCGGCTATTAGTTGTTTCCAAGTTTACATGGTCATGTAATATATACCACTCAACGACAAGATGAAGGGAAGAGGCGGTGAGCAGTGAGGGGGTGCGCTGACACATAAACTGAGACACAAAAACAACAAAGTACCTTCCAGGTACACTCCTCCATCCCGCACTTATTAATTACTCATAGCTATTCATCACCTATAATTATAGAGCCTTTAAAGCTAAAAGTCACTTTAAGGCTAAGTTGATCTAAAGCCTGCACCCTTACCCTTACCTTTGTAATTAGAGTAAGGTATCCACCCAAGAGCCCCCCCAACCCTCTCCCTTCCCGATGATTGGGTGTTCCACTCACCCCCTTCAGACCCCCTTAAAGTCCACTCCCTTGTCAAGTCCCCCCCCCCCACTCAGGTTTATGGCCTGGGCGGGTGTCTACACAGCGGCCTGCTCTCTCCCATGACCACCTTGAATAAGAAGTCAAACAGAGGTCAGTATGCCTCTTTGTGGGAGTCCGTAGTGTTTTTGCTTGGTTTTTTTTCAGCCCTTCAGTGTATTTCACAAATTTGAGACTGTATAGATTTAGGAACAGATTCTTTAATCAATCACGCAGAGACACAAATTAATTCATGTAGGTGTCTCATACAGATTGGTGACTTTTTCAGACCAAGAATCACTTACCAACAAAGAAAAATCTCACACTCAGCCGGTGACTAGGTTACAAAAACAAAGCAGCAAAGAGTCCAGCCATCTGGAAATCGAACAGGGGTATCAAAATTATGAGGCAGGGACCTCATCAACTCAGCCTTCTATTTACCAGCAAAAAGAAGCACTACAACTGGTGGCACTCGTGCAGCACCAAACTTAACACACATATTCTAACGCTGTTGAGCTATAAGTAGCTTTAAGTCTCAGTAATGGAAGCAAAATTAAAGTAAAACTTATCACCTCATGTCGTGTTGAATGTTACAGTTGATTCTCTTTACTTGTTTAGTTTTTTGCATCTAGTAAGGGATTGTGTCTGTTTTCAGTGTTTGATAGTTAACAGGCTGCTGACAACTTAAAACACTTAGTTCAATCCTAGAGCAGGCTAACTGTTCCTCTCTCATGTCAGCTGATCATTTCTGATGTATATCATAAAACATAAACTTTAGACATTGCCACAAAACAGATGATCACAATGAATTCCAACAACACTGTAAAACAGACTATTAAATCATAGTGTTTGAATATACATAAGTTCATTCATACACGTAGCCTGACACAATTCTCTTTTTTTCCCACAAAGTTTGAACACAACATTAAACAGGAGATTTTAGCTCTTTTCATCAAGCCCCTCACTTTGAGAAAGAAAACCAAAACATTTTTTGAAGCACAAGGGATTATTGAATGTGTATTTAAACCAAGGCTGTTTAGGGTTAGGGTTACTGTCTCCTTCTGGATGAGTAATACCACAATTGTAGGATGTCTGCTCAAGTGAAGGCCCTAGAGAGTTGAGCCCACAACTTCCGAATCCTGTTTCCCGAATAAACCTCACATGCGAAGATCTTCTCACACAAGCATGCACACACACACACACTTTCATACTAAGACCTGCAGTCAGCTGTGTTTCACGTTCATCACAGAGCCATCAGGCCTGTGCAGTGGACTTGCTGGGGTAATGCAAAGTAAACAGATTGTACTTAATGGTCCAAGTTTTCACCACCGTAATTTTTTTTACAGAATTGCCCTATAACATATGATATAATGTAATAATTGCAGTGTGAATTCATCGTCATTGGTTTTCTAGTTGAAGGTCTTTGGGTACTTGTTTTAAAGTAGCCGCATTTCTATGTGAGCTCAGTTTGTGGAATAATTAACAGAGCCGTGTACAAGGACCTGAGGAGTCATATTGATTCATATGGTGTGAGCATGTGGGACAAAGTAAAAACCTCACACAGGTGGGTTATTGAATCTCAAAGCGCATGCATTAACTTGAAGACTTTTGCTTTTCCATATCGTGTCGCTTCAAATCTGTGTCCCTCCTCATTAGCGCAGGGAAGGAAAGTGAAGCACAGAGGTGGAAGATAAAAAGGCAGACAGCTGTTAGCCTGGTGTCGCATTTATTCACCATGAACTGTGAAGGGAAGACCTGCTTGCCTTTCATTATGCTCATGCACCACGTTGGTCTGACACAGGCTGCACTGAAGCTGTAAGAGTCTGTTTCAAGTTAAAACGTGGCGGTCACTGAAAAGAAGTGGAGACATGGAGAAAAAGTTGACGCACATGGACTGTGTCCATTGATAATGACTTGTTTATATTTAACACACACACACACCATGGTAACAGCTGTTTTTTTTTTTTTCCTTTCTCCCAAGGCATGCAACCTTTCATTTTTGTAATATCAATTTGCGCATCTATAATCTGATCGTAGGACTTAATGACTGCATTATGTTAGATGTATAGTGTCATATTTTTCTAATAAGTCACACTGAGTTGTTAGAATAATCTGTGAACACTGATCTGTCCACTGGAGTTTGGACGCACAGTCCATGTCTAATTTTTGTTTAGTCAGCCACATCTGTAGCTGCACTGAGAGCTCACTGTGAAAATGTATTTTGTGGATGTGGCAATAACAGTTGTCATGTTACAGCCAAAGCTCAACATGAAGTTCAGTACAGTGGGCTTTACATGCACAATGTGACGAATTACCTGTGTACAAATTCGGGGGCCGCATCTTTTAATGGCTATTTGTAGCGCAGTTAGTGTGTCCCATCTGAAAAGCTCCTACAAATGCAGTCTTCAAATCCATCCTCCCTTTCCGGGGGCATGAAGGATCCAACAGGCTTATTCTTCGTAGCCCAACCTATCCCAAGATTCATTCCACAATGGAAATGAAAATAATATGGCAGAAAAAAAACACAAGTAGGCTGAGGCAGAGGAAAAAAATACAAGGGGGCTTTAAAACCTCAGGATCTTTTGAAAAAGTCTGCATGTAGTCCAGGTTGCTCGGCAACAGGAGCCTCCCCTTCCAAAGTTAAGCAGCCCCTGAATTGCAACACAGCTATTGTGTTTAAACCCGTTCCAAAAACACTTTCACCCGTCTTAATCTAAAGTAAACATACAGTAACGAGATGTATCACAGTCACTGCCATTAGATAAGATCTTTCTCCCATCTCTCACAATAACCAGCAGTATGCAGTTGATCCTGTGCGAGTGTGTGTGTGTGTTACTAATTTTACCGATTATCTCTCCTTCCAGCTATTTGTACAAGAATGAAATCCAATCAATTGACAGACAAGCGTTTAAGGGGCTTGTCTCTCTTGAGCAACTGTAAGTGACCAACGTCCTCGTCACCCTCTTCCTCCTGCTCGTACTACTGCTCCTTCTCCTCACGACTACTCCCTCTCTCTTTGTAAACACCCCCCACCTCCACTTTATGAGAGATTGCTATGAGCAACTCATGAAGCCTGGGAAGGTCTGCATGGTCAGAAGCAATGATGCAATGGCGCCAAGCATGTTGTCATGTTGTTGCGTAACTTGACCTTGTTGGCCTTACTCAGGTATCATGACAGCTCTGTTCAGTTAGTTTTTCATTGCAGAAATACTTTAACCAACACCCTCTCCTCACACACCCACACACCCACACACCCTTCCTCCCCCATGTGCGCCCCACTATCCACTTTCCACTGCCAAAATGCATGACATTTGTGCGTCCATACTTGTGTCATGCTGACAACCTCTGACCCCCTTTTTTGCATGAGTCGCATGTCTTATGGTAGGGACAAAAGATATACACCCCCTACCCTGCCCCACCAACCCCTCCTCCTCCTCTTGCTCTCATGTGAAGCTGAAAGCATGACACCTAGCCCTCCCGTGCTGCAAGTAGCACTGTAAGTGTTCACGCTGGAGTCATAGCTTCTGCTTTAGAGCAAACATGTAACTTGCATCTCCACTGCTGCTGCAGGAACCTGCTTTTCTGCCCCAGTATGTCATAATCAGTGCTTCTTTGTAAGAAACCTTCAGTCCATTGTGTCTGTTTAAGTGTGTGATAAAATTCAGTTGTTTCTTATAAGCCATGATAGCCAGAAGAAAAACAAAACTCTTCCTCTATCTTCCTTTTGTATATTGATAGACTGGCATGTTTGACACATTATCCCGTTTCTTATTGATGTTCTCAAACTGCATTTTCAAAATGGTTAACATTAAGCACAGATATGTTAATAAGCCAGAACATCATTATAATCGCCGCTATGGCTGCCCTGCACCTTTTTCCTCAGCAAATGAGGCTAAGACTGTGACTCATTGCAGCCCACTCAAAATGCATTAACAGAGAACAAATGGCTAATTCATTGAGGAAAAGGATTCCAGCACCAGGCTCTTTGCCTGGCAGCTGTTTTGAATTGTGCTCAAATAATAGGGGTTCAGTAGGGTTTCAACTGTGGGTGACAAGTTTTAGTCCGAAAGCACACACTTTAATTTTTCTTCAACATCCACCCTTGGGCAGCAGATGCCAAAGCCTGGAATCACGCGCTTTTTTTTTCTCAAAAGACCCATGTGACTTGCAACCATATATGTAGGCCTTTTATCAGTACTAGAAATAATGTAGTCTGATTCTAACAGCTACACTGGATCCCACAAGGTTTTGACAGTGTAATGAAATAACTGGTGTGGGCTCATTCATCGTAGAGTAGGGATTAAGTGGCCTCGACAAAATGAGTTAACTGCTGGCTTCATTAAGCCTTTTTGTCATTCACTTCTATGGACATTGTTGTTTTTTCAATTTTGGCAGCTCATCAACACAAACTTAAGGCAACATCCAAAGACATAATGTTGAATGGTCAGCACAGCTTGTAAAAACACAGCAAAAAAATCAACAATAGGGACAAAAGAGCGCTGGGTTTTATTTCAGAGTTTGTGCTTCTTGACTCTTTCTGTCTGTCTGTGTTGCTGCTCCAGCTGAGCTTTTCCTACCTTAAACAAGCAGATACCCCACTGAACCCTAACAGTTGCCATACAGCCATCAGTTGGATTTCATTTCCCTAACCTCTTATTTGTAAATGTATGATTTGAACTGTTTTTTTTCCTCATCCTAAAGGTTCTCTGGATTATGTGTTTGATTTGATGAAATACTGGTTATACTTGCTTTTCACCTGTGGCAGTTTAATTTCAAAACTGGCCTTCATCTTTAGATCAGATTCTGTATATCTAAGATGAATGCCTGATTTACAGTCTCATCCATTCTGTTTGCATTCATCAAGAACTCCATGTCATCTTTTCTAAACGTAATCAGAAGTGCAAAGGAAGTTTAGGATGATGGGGTGTTATCGATAACCCACCTCTTAGAGCAGTGCTATTATATTTAGTCCCTAGACAGGAAGCCCTAATCCGCTTTTCCAATTGTTCTTAGTGTACAATTTGTTCTCATCCAGGTACCTGCACTTCAACAACATTGAGTCTTTGGAACCAGAATCATTCACCCACTTACCGAAGTTGGAACGACTGTAAGTTCATTTTCTGTGAAATGGATCCCAAGAAAACAATGTTTTTTTCTAAATAATGAATTAAGCAACACAATTCCTCATAATGCAGATGTATCGCTAACTTCATTATGACATCTTTATAGAGTACTGTTGCATTTATACTCCATTATTCTGTAACATTTCTAAAAACAACATTAACGAACATGTCTTATTTACTGCTTTTGATCAGCAGTAAATAAGCAGGTTTTCTAAATGGGGGTGATAATAAAAGTTGATTCACCCCTTCTCCACAGCCAATAAGTATGTCTCTTTTAACTGAGGGCAGACAGAACTGTGACACACACAGATGCAAAGGAAGGAACAGTAAACCGCTAGCTGTGCAAATTTATGTTACAGATCTGTTGCAGCTCATCTCTGGTTTGGTCTTCCTGAAAAGGAGTTATTATTAAGGGTTAAGAAGATGCTTCGATCAGTGATGGAAATGTGTTTCTTTTTCTTTTTCAGAGCTATAGCCTATTCTTTAAGAAAGCGTGTAGCTGTATTGTGTTCTCATCAGTGCTGATCAGGTCAATAAGTACCCATAACTTCTTTAGAGTAATTTGACATAAAAATAGATCTACACTATTAATAGATTGTAGCCTTTTGCATTGCTGGCAAAAGACAGATGTTGTTAACGGGTCTTAGAGGGGGTTTTTGAGCAGATGAATAGGGGCTTAAGTCATCCAGTGAATTTTTCTCTCATTGTTTACTGTCAAAATTGGATAAACTACTACCCAGCGCAAGGCTTGATGTACTTTTTGCAAAAGATCTTTCAAACTCTACACAGTGGGAATTCAGATGGTGGAAACATACATTGCAAAAGTGCCAAATCAGCCTGCCATGTATATCCAGGGCATGACTTTACTTAGATTTAATTACAAGTGGCCTTAAAAAAGTTTTAAAATCTTAAATCTCACCTGCCTTGAGCTGGAGAAACCCTTTGATCCTATCAGCTATGTTATCCTGGAGGAAATTGTGCATCCTTTGAAGTCCTCATGCTGCCTTGATATTCTGCCCAAAGGCTTTTTAAGTATATTTTTTACTGCACAGCAAATAGTCAACTCTTATATTTTTTCAAGTTGCCTCTTTTGAAAGAACAATCTGAGTCCCTCTAATGAACACCTCAAATTACTGGAAAGGTCGATCTTATACTTAAAAAAGTCTTATCATTTTCCTACAACCATGTATGTTGGTAGCCAAACACCAGTATTTTGTCTCGTATGTGAGTGAAAAGAAAGATTTGAGTAATAATTAGATTGAAAGGGCTTTCAATTAACCAGTCACACAGATAGGGCGTGATTTTGGGACCCTACAATGGAATGTGGGGTCAAGGAAGCTGAAACCACCGGAGGAAAAAAAAACCTTAAGTACCAGCAACATGCTGAATGGCAGAAATTGACATTGGAAAGCTCTGGAATGCAAAGGATGGGTCAGTGGTCTGGAAAATGGAATGTTGAAATCTTGTAAACCATACTCTGCACTATTACACTGTGACTTTCATACATTGGAAGTCTGTTTAAATTGTCCCTTTTTGCAGTGGTACAGCTCGAGGACAACATTACTAGCTGGGCTTTCGCTATGATGCCAACCTCCTCAAACCTGTTCATCATTTGTGATGAGTTCTTAAGAGCTTTCTGAATTTTGAAGCATGTCTGAATTACAACCCTCTGCAGCTGGAACAGGGTCATTAAAATTTTCAACAAACTCCTCCTTACCTGTTACACCTAGGGGAGACTCGACCATTCTATGAGCACTATATTTATCTGAATAGCATTCTCCCTCCTGACAACACTCCAGCACGAAGCTGCTAACCCCTCTGGCTTGCCAAAGTTGCTCTCCTGACACAGGTATTATCAACAGCCTTCATCAGATTAGCAGTCCCCATGCATGGGGATTGTCCATCACAGCAATCTGTTGCATGCACAAAACCAGCAGCACTGTGAGGTCATGATGCTGGACTTGACAGACCAGACAAAAAACAAGGATGACATCCCTTGTTGTAGTTTATTTCCAATGATATTCAACTAAATCTGTCTCAGGATATCTGACAATTTATATATTCACTTGATGTCTTATTCCCCAAATGCCCAAAAGTACTTAAAATGCATTAAAAAAAATTGTGGGTCTCCTGCCTACAGATTACGATAACTTTTCTCTCTCGCTTATTGGTTCCTAATGCTGCCTGTGAAAGCTCTACATATGAACTTTTCTGTCAAGATGCAGAAGTGATGTGGTCAACACTGTTAAAACTCTCCACCAGATGTGAAAGGGTCATGTTAAATTCCATTGTCCCTGATTATGGGCTACAGCATACTCAAAATATCTGTGTCTCTGAGTTGCTAAAATGGTTGTGGAGGTGGAAGGGCACCTGCAGACAAAAAATGGGGAATGAAGAATGAAGGAATCCCCAGGTGCACACTGACTGGCTTGTTGTGGGATAACTCCATGGTCACCGTCAAAGCAGTTCTATCTGCATATAGGATTCATAGTTGTGCAAAAACTGACAGTTTTGGGGTAATGCTTTGAGTGTAGCTTCCAATGAAAAGCAACATTTTAAAATTCCGCTTTCTGGAAAGAAACGGAGACTCAGAGCCATCACAACATCTCTGGGAAGATGGCCATATTTATCATCTCATATAGAAAATGGAATATGATATCAACAAAAATTATAAAAATGTCAGCTTTTATTTGAATAAAGATACAGTTTTAAAAAATTATTTTCCCCAAACTATCCTAATTTCTCATGTTCATGTTTATACAATCTAATGTATTATTAGATTGTATAATCTTGAGTAACCTTCCAGGTCAGAAATATTTTATATAGTTGTTCATATTTGTTGTGATTAAATTAATTTTTTATGTTTATATTATTGCTTTTACTATATATAATACTATACTACCATATATAATGTATATAATTTTTATGTTTATTTTTTTCCATATGTTTATTTGAATTAGTAGTAGTATTTGTGGTGTTCCCTATGTCAATGAATTATGTTAAATAATAGTGATTATTTATGACAGTAATCCTGGTTATTTTTTTTGCCATCATGGAGCACTCCTACTTCTACATGGACACTAATGAATCTTTTTTTTGTCTCTGTTTTACTCAGGTTTTTGCATAACAACAGAATTACCCAACTTGTCCCGGGCACGTTCTCTCATTTACAGGCCATGAAGCGACTGTAAGTGATAAAGCCTCTGACCAACTTTGGAACAGCTGTGTGAGAATGCATGTCCACATCAATTTCTGTAGTTTAGCCCCATGACACCCAGTTTCAACTGGGGCTTATCTGTCAAATACAATGCTTCTTTGGCTTCAATGTGGTTTCTAACACAGTGCTTGCAGTCCTTTCCAGCTGCAGTGCAGATTGGAAGTGACTGTAATGGGTGGGGTTTGACAAGAAAAGAAAAGGAAAATTTATTATTTATAATGGACAAAAGATTCTTAATTTTCCCTGAAATATGGGGTCTTTGAGGATTTTTGTCTCCTTTGTTATATATTTATACACATAATCATGCAGAGGCACCAAACTACAACTACAACTATTTCTCAATTTCTCATCAAGCCAGACCCCAAGATATTTTTTATTCAGGCAGTCTTTCAGTAGCAGATCCATTTTCAACAATTATCTTAATGTTGTAGGTATCCTCAGCTCTAGAAGACAGCTTGATTGTGTTTTGTTTTCATTGAGAACTTGGTTAAGTTTAATAAGTGCTTCTTGAAGAACATTTAAAGAAAGTTTTAACTTCTCCATAGCTAGTTCTACAGTCCACACAGTACACAATTATTTCACTTGTTAAATGCTATGAGGGAGAAACAATGTTACTGGTATACGCTGCAAAAAGGATGTGGCCCACAATTGAACCCTTTGGCACACCTTTGAAATTCTTCAAAAACTAAGAACACAACTTGATTTCACACACTGAAGCTCCTGGACAGGTAACTCAAAGAAAGTAGCCAGGTTTGTTTTGAAAAACGGTTTGAATTTTCCAATTCAACAAAATAATTCTGGTAGCAGTCAAAAAAGGCTGGGGGCCTGCCCTTCTGTCTATTTTACCTTAGCTGTGCACACCTAGACCACAGCACCATCAGGAAGAATGAGATTTCTCCATCCTTTTCCAGCCAGCAGACAGTGAAAAACAACAGTGCTCATTGTTTTTCTCATCTTGTCTCAGTCATATTTTGGCTTTTAGTGTTTGTTGGTTCCCAGGCCAGTGTGCTTAAAGATAGACATAAAAAATTAACAGTGCCTTGGGCCTTGAAATACTAAGTGTGTTTGAAGAGCTAATGTGTTCATAACTCATTTCTTCTACACTGGTTTATCACAGACAGCTTCAACAGTGTAAAACTTTGCCAGTAAAATTTTCTGAACCACATGTCATGCATAATGGACACATTGTGGCAGAACTGAAAGCTGGATCAGGCAGCAGAAGACGACGCCAGGCAAAGTGATAGTTTCCCACGGCAGAAAGAGAGTGTCTTCCAGTATGGCCCCACTTTTTGGACTGAGCTGGGCCATGCCTGGCCATTAGTTCAGAAACTGGCAAAGTGGATTTTCCAAACACAGCTATAAACACACCAATCTCCAGTTAAATGCCATATACCATAGGCTGTATGTTTAGACTTGTGTCTCACTTGTTCAGTATATGTGTCTGTACGTGCCATTTTTGTCCTCAGACGACTGGACTCCAATGCATTAAACTGTGACTGTGAGCTGCTGTGGTTGGCTGACCTGCTGAAGCAATATGCTGAGTCAGGCAATGCCCAGGCTGCCGCTACCTGTGACTACCCCAGCCGCCTACAAGGCAGATCGGTGGCAACACTCACTGCTGAGGAGCTCAGTTGTGGTATGGAGGAAATGTCTTACCATTGAGTTTTGCCATAAGAGGACATTAAAGAATGTTTGGGAGAGTACATTTAGATTAAGTAGATGAAAGTTTTTCCTGGATGAAGTAGTTTTACTTGTACTATAGTACTAAGTGTTTGTTAAGTCTGGGAACTGTGGTGTGTTACAATATTAACTGCAACCAAACAGGACCACACTGCTGAAACCGAAATGACTTGAAACTGAGAGGAACACACGGCAAGTGTGGCACAATATGCACAAAAATTCAGACAGATAACTGGGTTGCGATATGTAATACTGTTTCATTTGGAATAGTTATAGCATTTTATTTTCACAGAAATAAATGTAAAAATTATGATGCAATTTCCGGTTTTTGTTTGGTCTTGTAACAAACAAGCATTTTCCTTTAGATCTGGAGATTATGTTTTGTAGAACAGGGCTCTGTAGTACCACAATGGATAATCCTTACTAATAATGCACAACAATATTGAGATACGTACTGAGGTACTACTTTACTTTGAGCCTCCCTTTACACACACTTATTACCCTGCCTGAAGAGGTCAGGTAAACATAGGTAAACTTAGCCAGACCGCCACACACACAACCACACACACAGGTGTATCCTTGTTTTGTGTGTCAGTTCTGCAGACAGCAGCTGTTTGAGTCTTCACACATCAGCAGCTGTGTCTCTGGTCTGGGTAAAATAAGGTCAGGAGCCTCTGGTCTCTCCAGTATTAGACCACCAGCAGCTGCTGAAGTCCATCAATGTGCTGAGTGGCCCACATCCTTTATCATTAATGTGTATTTGGTATTGAAACTTGAGGTGATATTTGCTTTAAAATCATGATTAATAATAAATGATTTCTAATTTTTGAATACTTAAGTTATGAAGGATAATTTCATTGTCTTAGGGCAAATAGTATTGGTCAGTAGAAGTGGTTTCAGATGTGGAAGTAAAGCAGATACTTTTGCAGCATTTTGCTTCGACATTAATTGTTGCAGTCAAATGACTACATTCAGACCTGTCTGCCCTTCAAGTAAAGAGGAAAGTACAGATTTCAGCATATGGGTTATTTTTTATGGGTTTCTATAACTGGCTGTCCAGTTCTATAGCAGTAAAATGAACTGTCTTAACTCTGGGTTTCGTTCAGCTCCAACTGGATGCTGTAGTCTGAGCCAGACAGATTGATGGGGGGTCAAATTGGGTGCAGAGATTTAAATATGGTTAAGTTACAATCAACTGGCAACTAGCCCAAGTGGGGCAGAACAATCTGCAGCTGGGTGGAAAAGCTGTCAAAGCAGCCATCCTCTTTGAGATGAAGTGGCACCTCCCTGCACAAGTGGTATCTGTGAGCCTCCTCATTGGCTGTTGATGGACACTGAGTTACTACAAGCAGGATTGCAAATCCACTGCAATTATCTGCCCCAATTTTAATGTGGTTTAATTTGGTGGTTAGAGTGAAGATGATATCTTGTCTGAATTTCTGCATTTTCTTATAGGTTTAGGTTTGGTTTACAGCAAGGGTGCTGGCGCATTCTGCTAGTACAATTGGAATCTTAATTTAGGCACCTACATATGAAGGCACACGCATTTGTACCTGTGCATCATCCAATCATCCAACCTCATTTTCCAGAGGTACCCAGGATCACCTCAGAGCCCCAGGATGTCGATGTTACATCAGGGAACACTGTCTACTTCACTTGCAGGGCTGAGGGCAACCCTAAACCACAGATCATCTGGCTCAGGAACAAGTATGGCACTCAATGTTATGGTCAAGTTAAGTCTAGCCAGTTTTAAAATTGATTTAATGCTTATGATCAGGTGAATGTACACATGTACTGACTTTATTTGATTTTTAAGCAGTTCTTCTGTGTATCTCTCTTCACTCCTGGCAGCAATGCTCTAAACATGCGCGATGACAGTCGTCTGAACCTGCTGGAAGATGGAACACTGATGATCCAGGACACCAGAGAGACAGACCAAGGAGTCTACCAGTGCATGGCAAAAAATGTAGCAGGGGAGGTCAAGACTTCCCAGGTCACACTTCGATATTTCGGAGCCCCTTGTAAGTGGCTAGTTTTAACCTCTGCTCATCTCAGGCAAGCTTAACAGTTTATGATATAATATTTCATATAGAGGTCTTATCCAGGCATGTAGTCTATGGCCTTTGTCAGACCTGGTATTAACGTCAATCTTTTACAAGTGGACAGCTGTAAGTTTGGAATGTGAATGCATCCATTTGAGGTCTGATTACTAGACCACATTTGGAGGAGGCTTTGGCCACATGTGGCCAGACTTTTTTTGTTGGTGTTGTATTTGAAACAACAAAAATTGGATGTCATTGGAGAGGTTCACTCATCCACTCGATTCCCCTACCTCCCCCAATACTTCAGTATTCACGTTTATTTCTTTTGTATCATTGAAGTAGAACAAAGGATAAGACGGAGAAAAAAAAGCCAAATTTCTACTACAGCTCAAGAAAATTCCAAGAATGGACTGGGCACAATTATGGCACCATTCAACTCAATATTTGATAGGACATCCTCTAGAATGGACAACTGAAATGAATAGCTTCCTGTTGCCATGAATCAGTTTCTCACACCTCTCCACTGGAGCTCTTCTTTTGCAAACGTTCCCAGTCTTCAGATTTGAAGGGTGCCTTCCAACTGCTGTTTTGAGATCTGTCTACTTGTATTGAAAGATTTCCAGCCATTTCAGGACTTTCCAGTGCTTTGTCTTTAAACATTTCTGCCTGATTTTTGAAGTATGTTTTTGGTCATTATCCTGCCATGACCAATTACCTCTGGTGGTTAATACACCAGGCCTTACATTGCACCCCAAAATTTTTTCGATTGTCATTTCGTGATGCCATTTACATCACGTAAATGGCATCACGTCATTCAGTTCCAGAAGCAGCAAAGATACCCCTCAACATTTGTGAACCACCACCCTTTTTAACCGCAGGAATTGTGTTCCTTTCTTCGACTGCCTCATTTCATTTTGTATATACAGTGCCATGATATTCTTTACCAAAAAGCTCTTTTTTGGTGTCATCTGTCCACTAGACGGATGACACAAAAGATTTTACCTACTTCAGGTAAGTATTGGCAAACTCCGTTCTGGCTATTTTATATCTCTGTCAGCAGCGGGGTCCTCCTGGGTTTCATACAATAAGGTCCTATTTCACAAAGCATATCATGGCACTGCATACAGTAAATGAGGCCTTTTGTTTTCACATTCTACTGTAACTTGCTGGATTTCCACATTTGTCAGGGTTGAAGAAGGGTAAGGGTTGGAAGAAGACATTGAGAGTAAGTGAGATTTCTTAGTTGGATTTTGTCGCTGGGGAGATGCAGCACAGTTTGGAGAGCAAAGGTTTTCCATCAGTATGAGATAATGTAGGGAGGCTCTCTGAATAGCATTGGGGTTGCCTCAGAGTTCAGCAGGTCACATAACTGTAATGTCCCAATGAGACATTAGTAAAGGCCATTGCCTTCCATGTAAACATTTCTAAAAAACACAAGTACATCCTGTTCTCTGTCTCACCATCTTTTGCCTCACACATACAAGCACTGACACATTCATTAGTATTAGTGTTGATATGTCACTGTGGGACACTGGCAGGGCCATCTCTAGATGACCCACGGGCCACAACTGTGGTGACAAGTGGCACCAGTGACAACTCCTTGTTAAGGAACAATTTCTGACAACAGATGTTGTTTCCTGTTTCTGTTCAATTGTAAACACCAGGGCCCTGGCTGTGTACATATTTCTTCTGCCTCAGCTGTAATCACAGGCCAAATATGGACAGCAGGCGACCACACTTACATATAAAGGGTTAGGTTATTTTAGCAGTAATCAAAGTGGTTTTTATTGACAGAAATATATATGTATGAGCTGACCTTTTGAATGTCTTTCACAGCTTTCTCAGTCATCACTAATTCGGGTTATCGCAGGTTACTCAATATTATAGGCCCAAATACAAAACATTTTACGGTTCATCGTATTGATCTAACCCCATTCCGACGTTCTCCTCTGCACTACCAGCACGCCCAAGTTTTGTAATCCAGCCCCAGAACACTGAGGTGCTGGTGGGAGAGAGTGTCACCCTGGAGTGCAGTGCTGCAGGCCAGCCACAGCCCAGAGTCTCTTGGACGAAAGGTGACCGCACACCCCTGCCCAATGACGCCCGCATCAACATCACTCCATCCGGAGGCCTTTACATCCAGAATGTTGTCCAGGCTGATGGGGGACAGTATACCTGTTTTGCCTCCAATAACGTTGACACCATACATGCTACAGCTTACATCATCGTACAAGGTAGGAATTTGAGTTCACTTTTTCGTTGTAAAACTTTATTTGAACTTTGTAGAATCTCCCTGTTTTGTTTCTTTAAAAATTTCAGTCTTGATTTAAACCATTAAAAATAAAACTTTGATTTATAACAGAGCATTTCAACTAGGGCTGCACAATTTGTCAAAATAATAAAAATTTCAATTTGACAATGTGCACTATCCAAATCATAGGAGCTGTTGGAGATGTGAAAATTTTCACTACATTGTTGTGCATTGTCTGCACCATAAATGTTGTAGCTCATCAGATACGCTTCAGCTTACAGATCATCTTAAACAGATGTGAGGGAATGTTTATGACGCGTTAAAAATCATATCGTTGTGTTCTTTTCAGTAAAAATAAAACACAAAATTTTCTGTGAAAAGTGCATTCACACTATCTGTCAAAATAATTATTTTTTATATTTTTTGCCTATCAAGCCTTGAATTTTGTCCATTTTAAATCCACTCACACAAGTATAAGGTAGGGACATGGCGTTTTTTCTGTTTTGTTTTGTTTGTTTTTTTATTATTATTGCTATTATCCCCAGATAACAAAAACAAACTTCTGACCTAAGGCTCAAGACTGGCCCGTATATTTTCATATTTAGAGAGACTCTAGTTGTTATCTTCCATTATTGATTGGCAGCTGGAAGACTTTCTGTTTAAGTTCCAAAATTAGTCCTAATGTGCAAGGAGCATCCGCCCATTTAGCTGTATATGGGCCACATTCAGGCAATGAAACCAGGTGTTCATTGGACGAGATGAAAGCAACCATGTAGCCCAAGTTGGGCTGAACTTGTTTTTGTCTGGTTCATGTTTGTTATCAGACACTACAATAACTCATCTTAAACAAAGTGAATTCAGTCAAAATAAGAATGTGAATCTGCTTACACTGTTTCACCTCAGCATTATAACTACACTCAGTGGCATCTCATTTTTTTACTTGTCATAAGTTTTCTAGTTTCAGAGCTTGCAGACATCTGCTGTTTAATATCAAAGATATTTTACTGCTGTTGCATCATTTTGAGCTGTGATATTTATAAACAAGATTTCTACATTGCTCATTCCCTCATTTAAGTGTTGTCTAACATCCTCAGCTGGAATGTTTTCTGCGCATTTCCACTAAAGGAATCTATCCAGTTTTTCTTTCCATCTTGTGTCTGCAGCAATCCCCCAGTTTACCATCACACCACAGGACCAGTCAGTCCTGGAGGGTCACACAGTTGACTTTCCTTGCGAAGCAAGTGGTTACCCACAACCAGTGATTGCCTGGACAAGGGGGGGCAGTCCTTTACCCCTGGACCGCCGTCATGCAGTCTTGTCTACTGGCACTCTCCGCATCACTCGGGTGGCAGCCCATGATGAGGGCCAGTATGAGTGCCAAGCGGTCAGCCCTGTGGGGACTGTGCACACAGCCGTTCAGCTCAGCATCCAGCAGAGAGGTGAGGATGTAGTTAATAGGTTGCCATTGTTCATTGTAAACTGTCATGATTAGATTGGACCCATTAGAATAATTTAGCTGTACATAAAGCAGTCATGGTGAACAAGATGTGTGTAAAACCAGTTACTTAACCACACTGCTGGAACTTGGCTGCCATACAGAGGTTTTCATTGTGCGTGCTTTTATACACACTGTGTTTGTGGGGGCAGGCGAGAAGTGTTCTAGGCGGTAAAATGTTAAGAGGACGGGAGTGGTGCAGACCCTCTCATTCACAGCTCATTTGTCATTTACACATGCAAGTTAGCTATTACTGTGTAAATACATCTATACACTCAAAGACATATAGCTTTGTGTGTATGTGTGGTTTGTGTGTTAGTGTTCCAGTGGGTGGGTAAGTTCTTCATTAGTATGCATGGATATGAAGTGTAAATCATCCTATACTGGTGTTAGTAATTTATTTATTTATTTTTGCATGCGTATGTATGCGTGATTGTGTTAAACAGAAAGCACATAAAAGTTGGTGTGACACTGCTTGTATTTAGTGCATAGATGATTGTAGTCTAGGTGTGTGTGTGTGTGTGTGTGTGCGTGTGTGCAACTGAAATTACAGGCTTGGTTTAGTACAGGAAATCATAGCAGTCTGTAATCCCAGGATGACAGCATGTTTTTCCATGTAGTAACGGCTTTTAACATGGCTCAAAGTACAAGTTGCATAATGGCCCTGTACAGGCCTACAACTATGTTGGCAATGTGCTATGGTTGCTATATGCTAGCACAGTGCGGAGTAATAGACAAAGGATTGAAAAAAGTGAAAGCAGGGATTACCAGGATGGGTTTTTTTGTTTGTTTGTTTGGTTTTTTTTTTGTATATGTTGAGCATGTCACCAATCCAGACATTTCAGTGCAGCTGTAATATTTTTTAGTGTTTTCATGTTCACGAGTTACATTCTTGAATTGCCTGGCAGCACGTTGTCTGCAGCTGTGTACTGTTCACTACAGCAAGCCCCATGTTTGACAAACTTCAGCTTTGATTTAATGGCATTTAATTAGTGTCAGATGACTATGAAACTGCCTCCTATTTAACCTTTTGTTCAAAATCTTGTGGGGTTTTCCCATGGCCAGGTGGCTCATTGCTGGCTGCTACATGGGAGCCATGCAGGAATTTGAAAATAGCACGTGTGTGTTTATGTGCTTGTGTGCCGGGTGGGGGAGGGAAATCACTGTTGGGGTGTGTGTGTGTTTGTGTCTGTGAGTGTGGGCAATATTTGCTAAGTTTATTAAACAGGATTCCACAAAGGTGTCAGACCCCACAAGGGGTTAGGAACCTAATGCCTTCAACTTATGGAGGATGAAAAGCATAGGACAACACACATGTACATTTATGCTCCTAAGATTATTTGTTTTATGTGTGTGCATGGACTCTTAATACGTTTCCTCTAGAATGAATTGCTCAAAGGGGTTGGGTAGGAGGCGTTAGGGTTAGGGCCACTGGGTTGCTGCAATGGAGTGGGCTGCATGGGGCAGATCAGGTGAGCTCTAAATTTAATCACGTTCTTCATGTTTCCCCCTAACTAACTTAAGTACCTTCTGTGCTTGTCCGCGGGTGCAGTTTGGGATCTGGCCACAGGTAGCAGCAGGTTAGGTTGCAACAGGTGTCTAGGCAACAGGTTTGAAAAGCTCTGATATTTGAGCCGCAACCCGGAAACGGATAAGCGGTTGAGTATGTATGAATGAATGATATTTGGGTCTGGTCACTTTGGGGTTGACATTTGTACATGTTCTTTTGGACTTTAAAGGTTTTTTGTGGTTTGCTCTAACATGACTTTCTCTCTCCTCTAATGGTGTGTCAGTCAGAGCCCGGCAGGGACTAAGAGAACTGCTTGAAATAGCCTTACGCTCTTCTGAAATCACACATAAAATACACAAATGCTATAAAATATTTTGCGCCTTTCTTCTTGAGGAAGCGGGAGGTCACATTTAGGAATGGGCTATCCCTACAAATCAATGGTAGGGGAAACACTGGAAACACTCAATCTAGCCCAAGAACATTAATTTAAATGTGGAGCATAATGGGACTGATTACTTCTGGGTTTGTTTTTTTTTCTGTTTTCATTTCATTCATTAGTAACTTTATTTTGATTCCCAACAGCGAGTTTCTATAATATGATCCGGTTAACCCATTATGTGATTATATCCCACCAGAGCTATTTTAGCAATAATTCTAAAATATCTCACCTCATACATGGTCACATAGTCACATAAGATTGATAAAAATTGATGATGACGCCTGGTGTCAATACTGCACTCAGCCCTTCTGCCTTCAGATGGTTTAGAAAGTTAATCTGTTGTACTGCAACAGCAGATGAAGCGCCAAGAATATTGATGATTTATTTCCATCAAACACTTATTTTTGAATCAGGAACCTCGGGACCCGACTGGCAGTCATAAAATATGAAGTGGGTGTTTAAAAAACACCAACCCAAGCATTTCTACTCTAAAGGCAGCAGGACAGATGTGTTGTTAAGTTTGAAAGTTCAGTGATGTTCCACAAAGCCTTTCACTGTTTACACAAGACAAACCTCTTCAATGACAGATATCCTATGCTCTTTCCCAACCTGTTTTAAGCAAAACTATAATCTCGTCTCTCAAACAGTAATTATTATAGTGAGTGTTGTGAAGAGCAGCACAGGCAAAGAAGCTTCCACAGGAGAAACAGGAGTGGCTAAATAAGTGATATAATGGACATTTGACGTTAGTTTTCTGGATAGTCTGTGTAAATTTTTTTATGCGTTAACCTGAGATTATGTTCAAACTATGTTAATGGTTTTAACTCTTCATGGCCCTGTGATCTTTGGTGACGAGTAAAACAACTGACAACAATAACTGACCATACAATATCAATAGATTGGATTTCTGGTGTTTCGCAGTATCTGACAATGCATCTACTGTGTTCACATATCTTACCTGGAAACCAGCACACCACCACACATTCACGAGCATTTTAAAGGGATTGCTAACAGAATATACAAATGTAACATAAAATTCAAAACTAAAGCAACATAAACCGCTAAAACAAAAAAAAAAAAAAAAAATACAAAAACAAGAGCCATTAGTGTCAAACACCACAAGTAGTTGCTCAATGAGCACTCACGATGTGTACACACTGACATCTGGGTGTCAATAGTTACATGTGCAGTTGGCATGATTTTCGAAAAACCATACAAAGATGCACATGCATACACACCAGGGACTTTCGTAAATACTCACACAAGCATGTTTCTCATCCTCCCCAGGATGTCCATGCATCCATGCATGCACACAAATGTAAAACAGCTGTTTTCATGTGTGTTTCATCTGTGAGATAAAGTAGTAATAATAATAGTAGTAGTGATATTAATAATAAAACAGAAAATGATGGACACTCCTGGCACAACATGCTGACATTGGAAAAGGTGAAAATCAAACAGAAATTTGCTCCATAAACAGTTTTTCTACTGAAGCAATGCATTATTACCATTTATAATACAGCGTGCTTTAACCTCCATCAAACTGCATGCAGACTTTAACTGTTAAATGTTTTGAAGCGTTGTAATAGAGGGAAGCAAAATAAGCATCTGCAGTGGAACACAAACACTTGGAGTTTCTGTATGTACCCTGAGCATGTGCAGGACAGTAAAATGCTTCAGTACTTTTTAAGAGTTTCATGTCTGCTGTGATGTTTGCAAAAGTAATTTTACATGGACACTACTTGGAACATAATCATTAACACATGCATATGTGTGTATGTTTTAACTCATTCAGTAACGCCTGTTTTCACAAATGCTCCAAGGGACTTGACGGTTGAGTCTGGCCAGGATGTCCAGATTCCCTGCAGTGCTCAGGGCCAGCCACAGCCTGTCCTCACCTGGAACAAGGTTAGATGCTCAAGCTGCTCATGGCGCAGTGAGGTGGCTGTCACCTCATCACCATTAGGGGCTAGAAAAGCACTGAATTATTGACAGAAAGCTGTCCAGAACAAAGGCGCCAGTGAATGTATCTTATTACCTAAATTATCATTATAATAAAGCAGAAAATTTGTAACCTATTAACATGCTGAAGCATATTTCAGTTGGGTTTTATTTAGCATTTAATCACTGTGTCAATTTGATCCCCACTCTCACATCCCCCCCCCCCAGGATGGTGTGCAGGTGACGGAAAGTGGCAAGTTCCACATCAGCCCTGAGGGTTACCTGGAGGTGAAGGACGTGGGCACTGCTGATGCTGGTCGCTACGAGTGTGTCGCTCGCAATCCCATCGGCTACCAAGTTGCCGGCATGGTGCTCACAGTCACAGGTAGGAAATGGCTGATGTCAGCATGTCATAACCCGACAGCTGTTGTCATTCTTTCTTTTTCTGCCTGGGGGGCAGAATGCAGTATTGCACTACTTTAGCAAGTACGGTTTAAACTTGTTGCTTATCAGTGCTCTGTGAAATTTAGGGATAAACTGTAAATTTTACTGTCCAGTGCATTATTTATACCTCGTGGTGAACCATCATCTTTGAAACAGTACATGTTCAGTGGTTATTGCTATCACAGAGGGCTTTGCCCTGTTGCAAACCCCTCTGTTGGTATTCCTTGTCCAAGTCAGTCAGTAATTTAGTCACACTGGTGCAAAGCTATTAGATTCCTATCAACTATCCCTTGTGTGAATTGTTTTTTCCAGCTGAGATTTCTCAGGTCTGACCACAGCACTCTGCTGGTGAACCATAAACTCTATCACTGTGCTCAGTTGTTGTTGGACTCTGTTAGTCTTCACGTCACAATCTCACTGTTTTCAATGGCACAGTCCAATTGAGGCATTTGCCAGAAATGTGTTCACTCCACCTCCAGGAGGGAAGCTGAAGTCACTTACAGTATGCAACTGGAAATAAGGAACACAAGTTGAACCAAGCTCTATATTACTAATTATCACTATATATTACATTCTATAGAGCATTGCTAATCTTTGTTATGCATTTTGATTTTGCTGAAGGCCACAAATCTAGAAAGTGGATAAGATAGTGTCTGTTAGTTCTGGCTTTTTGAAACCTATGAGTTACCTTGTGTTATTGCAAATGGCCAAGTGAAATCGACAGTTCAAACATGGTTTTTTTTGTTTGTTTGTTTGTTTTTTACTTCACCTCTGGTCATGCTCTGTCTCTGTCTGCGCAAAGTTCCTGCAGTCAGTAGAGAGGGAGACACTTTTGTGAGCACATCCATAGAGCAGGCCATCCGTGATGTAGACAGTGCTATCGAGTCAACAAGAAGACGTCTCTTTGATGGGTAAGACGAGAAATTTCACATAACAAAGGCGCACAATTGTGTGTACTAATGTGTTTGAGGGCACATTTGACAAAATGCATTAACAGATTAACCACAATTACTCAAGGCTTAACTTTCCTTCTGACCTGAACTCTAGGGCCAAATGTAAACCACCAAACATCTTTTTCATAGTGTATCACTTTCAACACACACATACAATGCAACATCTTGACACAATAATATGAAATATGACACACCATCTTATGCATGCGCAAAATGAATGTAATGTAATATGACAAGTTTGTAGCACTTACACAACTAGTTGCAGCATACATTCCCCTCTGTCAGTCAAGGTTAATATTGTAATATATTGTAAAGACTTAAATTATTACACAAATGTGTGGAGGCCAGTATTCAGACAGTCAGAATTATGCAGTACCTATGCATTGAAGGGCAAACGGGGAATGAGGGATGTTTTTTCTTAATGTGCAGTGTCTGCTATAGAGAACAGGTCATGCATAGCTAGCACTCTGTGCTTTTCTTTGTTAAAGATAGTGAAGAGGTCGGTGAGCTCACCAGGCTGCGACAACATCAAGTTTCTCTCCAGTGCTGGCTCAGTTTTGGTCTACATACTCATGGGGCCTAAGTCTGAATACAAATAGCTGGCCCACATCATCTTGGCACATGACTTGCATGTTCTAAGTTTGAGTCAGAGCCTTGAGGGAAAGAGTGTGGCAATTTTAAAGGAGTGTCAACAATTCTGCAAGTTTTGAACAGTGCAACAGAGTGCAGTATGGACAGACATAAAGTAAATGATTTATTCTGCAGCCACAGAATGACAGATATAGTTATTAACAGCTTTTCATGATATCTTTCCCAGTTACGGACACCTTCATCTATTACAGCTATGTCACTATAAGAGATGTAGGTGGTTTGAACTCGGAAGTGTTTCCATCCTGCTGAGCGATGTAGTAAGCAGTTGTGTTTTTGTTGGCATACACATACATATACTGGCCCACTCAAAAACCCACATGCCATATCTCTTTAAATGGGGAGCCTACTACTGATTAACACTGTGTTACACTGGCTGTTCTGCTGCTGAGTGTCACACGATACCAAGTTACTGTAGCATCCAGTCTACCCTGAGGAAGTAGCACTGCTGCTGTAGAAATATTATAACTTTTTGCCTTGTAAATACAAATGCAGCTGTTGGTAAGATAGGTAAGTGAACAGTTGGCTATATATAGCTATACAGCAATAGCACAAATCTTTGAAAAGGTCTCCCACCAGTGTTACTGTTATTGGCTGCTGGAGGAAGGCTTTTACTGTAGAATACATTTCTATTCATAATAAATTCAGGTTAATTTCTGTGGCTCATTTAAGCACATGAATGCCTTACACTAACCAAAGGGCTATATCAAAGTTATTGAAATATGAGGCAAAATTCAAAACACAACAAGGCAAAGACACATTACTATAGTTTAATTACAGTTAAAAATCACTGGGTCAAAAAGGGCAGAGAACACAAATGTGTCTTTTTCATCATATATGTTCTTTTTAGATTGTAAAGTATCATGTGGAGC
Organism: Remorina albescens; assembly: GCA_034769265.1. NCBI lineage: Eukaryota > Metazoa > Chordata > Actinopteri > Carangiformes > Echeneidae > Remorina > Remorina albescens. The sequence goes on along the minus strand of CM068488.1, from coordinate 18,759,485 downwards.
TATATTACATCTATATTATGACGACATCTGAATGTGCCTGCAAATCAAGACTTTATTTGTATATTTGTTTTTCATATTTAACACCTGTGGATCTGGCACATGGCTTTGTGGTAATAAAGCCACAACTTCGAAGCCAAACTCTTGTCTTTGCTATAAAGACTAGAGTTGAATACATATTTAAAAATGGCCCAAGGTATTAGTAAAGCAGTGTAGGGGTCTTCAGGAGCCATGCAAACAAACTCAGCAGTACAGTTTCACTTGATGGAAGAGATCCAACTCATGAGTGCAATGATTAAGACGTTTGAACTCCCTGACCTGCTGTAACTACAGAAAAGACATTTTCTGGAAAGTGTCAGAGAAAGCTCTGCCTGCCTTTGCTGTCCTGAATGAAAACAAATGCACATTCAAATCACATTCTTCAGGGCAGATTTTTTTTCCTTTTGTCTCTCTTTCTCCCCTTTTTTACTCCCATAAATTTGTCTTCATTTCTTACTCCTTTTGCTTTTTCTCTCCGTAACATCACACTCCCCCTCACCCAATCTCCCTCCCTCCCTCCAGTCAACCTCGTACCCCAGGAGAGTTGCTAGCTCTTTTCCGGTATCCCCGTGACCCCTACACAGTGGAGCAGGCACGTGCTGGGGAGATCTTTGAGCAAACTCTTCTGCTCATCCAGAACCACGTCAACCAGGGGCTCATGGTCGACACCAATGGCACTGGTGAGGCTGATAACCTACTATGTTACTTGTAAAGGATTTCATACCTATACTTTTACTTTATCCATGATAACATGTAGGCTGTGGCAACATATTTTACCTTTACGTCATATCTGACACCCAGTCATAACAATGAGTTGACTTTTGTTTAACTCATTTTGTAATTACCCCATGATGAACTTCAAGGTCATATTTATAAACAGTCTGCTACCTTCAAAGTTTGTGGTTTTATGGTTTGTGAGGTTAGCCTCGGATGAAGTCAAATTCATGTACAGAATTATAGTTTCACTCCACCCCTGTTTACTCTACAGTAATACTGATATAGTATCACCTCTTTGAAGAAAACAGACAGCTCTGAAAGCTCTGCAACTGAAAAAAATTCCTGCTGCTTTCTGTCCAGGCGTGAATAGCCTCAGTGGGCGCATGAGAGCCTGGTTTACTGGATTTGCAGGGTGGGGGCCTTTGGCACAAATTGTTGATTATGTTCTATTTAAACAATAGGGAATACGCACTGGAACACCTTAATGCTTAGAGGTGTAGGAACTGGTTTATGTTCACACATTTCAAAAAGTATGACATCATCAAGACAAAATGACCTCAGCTTGTTTACCGTGGACTAAAGTTGCTCATGATTCTCACAGTTTAAGACATGTTTGAAGTGATCATTACAGGAAGAAGCTGTAATTACCCATACACTGACCATGAGAAACTATGGGGTTATAAATAAAAAGAAAATTAAAAACAACTTATCCGATATCCGATATGCCGACATTGTCCAAACACTTAATTTCTAATTCCCGATATCAACCAATACCGATATATGCAGCCGTTTTTCCCCCAAACTATTTTTAGGTCACATCACATATCACCTGTCGTGGAATTAACACATTACCTACTTTTACTGTGATGCCCCACTAGAGGCATTCCACAAATTAACATTCCAGACCACGGACATTTTGTGTAGCAACAAGTGAGCAAGCTTGTTAGCCACGACTAGCCACACAGTATTGTTGTTATTTTGCCTCCAGGTGCAGTTTGATGAGGTCATCAATCGCGCCAGTAAATGTCAAGCGATTCCAGCGTATTTGGCGAAACCAAGGCATTGCGTTATCGTGTTTTCATTATTGGAGGAAAAACCGATAACCGATATTACATAATTATGCTAATATCGGTCGGCCGATATTATTGGACATCCCTACTTACAGTTAAGTTTTATATATTATGTATTCATTTATTTATATATTATTTATTATAAACTGGTAGAAGGGATGAAACACTTCATCCAGTCAGTGTGTTAATGTGTAGTCTTAAAGAGGCCGTAGGCCAGAAAAGCTACATGATCAATACTGTACAAGTTATCCAGTTGAGTTTAAACTCTATACAACATCAATCGACATCCGCACTCTTGTACTGGATCCTAATGCAGGTACAGATGTACACACAGATGACTAATCACTAAATTCTTGCCACATAAACATAAAATCCCAAGTGTCCTTGTGAACTCCCTAACCTTAACTCTCATCTTGTTCAGCTAGCAATTCAATTGTCTTGTACTCTATGAATTATTATCTTGTTTTTAGCAACATTTGGTAGTTAGTAGGCCCTCCATCTGTTTCCATGTTCTTTTAAGAATGACCTAAAGCGCTGGGAGGTAATCATAGAACAATTGACAAGGAGCCCCATGAACAGTTTTATCAGGCCTGTGGCACACCACACACCAAACATAAACCTGCACTCAGAGTTGAGCACAGGACAAATTCTAAGATGTTACGTGGTAGTCTGCAGATTGTATCAATTATGCATATATTGGGTTAATTTTGGTGTTTATACATGTTGGTATCTGTCTTTGTTTGCATTCATATATGCATGGAAAAATATCTTGTTGTCCAAGGAAAAAAACCATGAAAACATTAGATTTAATCTCTATGTGTGTATGTTTGTGTGGGTGTGTGTGTCTCTGTGTAAAATAGATGTATAAAGGAAAAATAGGTAATCAGTTCCAGCTTAAGATAGAAAATAAAGTTGTAGGAAGAGAGAAGGGGGAAATGATCTGATTAAATAGGAACAAAAAGAGGCAGTGTTTTCATTCCTTATGCCAACAACCAAATGATTATTGTTGCACTGGCCCCCAAGCCAAGTCAACAGAGAGGTTTCTGCCCGTCAGCATAAACAAATGAGCTGTTTTTATTGTACCTCAACATCATCTGAGAGGACAACACCAGAGTTTCCCCATTCTATTCTGAACCTGCACGTACACACACACACACACGCACAGGCCGCATGACACACAGCATAAAGTCTGTGTGCATGTTTGAGTTGGAGGGAGTTTACAGAGGAACTCCCACCTATGAAGCTGGTGTGGGGCACTTAACACTAATTCTCATTCGTCATAACCATAACATCACATTGCTCACACAGCACAGACATACACACATTGATATGCTCCATGTTGGTGCTTTCACGTATCAAAGTAGGTCAGGGAGGGTTAATGAAGCAGGTCAGGAGGTTTATTCCAGTCTGAGTGCAGGAGACTGTGTTTATATATACAAACATAAATGTATTATATACATTTCAGATAATTATGTTAATCACTCCGTTATATGTGGTGAATTTATGTTACCTTTCCACAGCATTTCGCTACAATGACCTGGTCTCCCCCCATTTTCTGGATGTGATTGCCAATCTGTCAGGCTGCACAGCCCACCGGCGGTTCAACAACTGTTCTGACATTTGCTTCCATCAGAAATACCGCAGCCACGATGGTACCTGTAACAATATGCAGCACCCTATGTGGGGCGCCTCGCTCACCGCCTTTGAGCGACTCCTGAAATCTGTCTATGATAATGGCTTCAACTTACCAAGAGGTGCCACTGAGCAGCTGCATAATAGGTACAGGCTGCCTCTGCCAAGGCTAGTCTCTACCACCATGATTGGAACTGAGACCATAACCCCTGATGATCGCTACACTCATATGCTAATGCAGTGGGGTCAGTTCCTAGACCACGACCTGGATTCAACAGTAGCTGCCCTAAGCCAGTCGCGGTTCTCCGATGGCCAGCTTTGTGCCCAGGTCTGCACCAATGACCCACCGTGCTTCCCCATCCAGTTCCCCCCCAATGACCCAAGACAACTACGAAGTAGCACACGCTGTATGTTCTTTGTCCGATCCAGCCCTGTGTGTGGCAGCGGAATGACATCTCTACTCATGAACAGTGTATATCCAAGAGAGCAAATCAACCAGCTGACTTCTTACATTGATGCTTCAAATGTCTACGGAAGCTCTCGCCATGAATCTGAGGAAATTCGAGATTTGGCAAGCCAAAGGGGTCTGCTTCGACAGGGTATCATACAGCGAACAGGGAAACCACTTCTGCCATTTGCCACTGGGCCACCAACTGAGTGTATGAGGGATGAGAACGAGAGTCCAATTCCATGTTTCTTAGCAGGAGACCACCGTGCCAATGAGCAGCTCGGTTTGACAGCAATGCACACAGTTTGGTTCAGGGAACACAACCGCATAGCCACAGAGCTACTTAGGCTGAACCCTCACTGGGATGGGGACACCATTTACCATGAGGCCAGAAAGATAGTGGGGGCCCAGATGCAGCACATCACCTACAGCCATTGGCTGCCAAAGGTAACAGTGTGTCAACAGATCAGAGTGTCATGCTTCTATTTCTCTCTGTTAATCTTGTCATCTTTACTTTACAATGCTTTTCCCCACTCCTAGATCCTGGGTGAGGTGGGCATGAAGATGATGGGGACATACACAGGTTACAACCCCAACATCAATGCTGGCATCCTCAATGCATTCGCAACCGCTGCTTTCCGCTTCGGACACACCCTTATCAACCCAATACTCTACAGGCTAGACGAGGACTTCCAGCCTATCCCCCAGGGACACATCTCTCTACACAGGGCCTTCTTCTCCCCGTTCCGCATCGTGAATGAGGGGGGCATTGACCCACTTCTTCGCGGGCTCTTTGGTGTTGCTGGTAAAATGCGTGTGTCCACACAGCTTCTAAATACAGAGCTAACAGAAAGGTTATTCTCAATGGCCCACGCTGTGGCTCTGGATCTGGCTGCCATGAACATACAGAGAGGAAGGGATCATGGCATACCACCCTACAACGATTACAGAACCTTCTGTAACCTTACCTCAGCTCATACCTTTGATGAATTAAGGAATGAAATTAAGAACCCAAATGTCAGAGAGAAACTACAGAGGTAATTATACACTCCAGATCATTATTAATATATTTATGATCTTGCATAGCTTGAGGCTGATATGCAAAAACTGTCACCAGCTAGTAATTCTCTATCGTATCATACATAGTTTATCGTATCTGACTCTTTTCCCTGTGTGGCAGGCTCTATGGTACTCCTTTGAACATTGACCTGTTCCCTGCCCTAATGGCTGAAGACCTGGTTCCTGGCAGTAGACTGGGACCCACCCTCATGTGCCTTCTTGCAACTCAGTTTAAACGCCTGCGGGATGGTGATAGGTACAGTAAAATCACATCTCACCTCACCATCCACCAACACATTCCCTGGTGACATAAAATAATGTCTCCAGTTCACCACGTCACTTACAAGGGCACTAAATTCACAGTGTACAGCTATTAATAGCCAATGTATGATAATGAATAAAGCCTCTTTGAAGATGATATCTCAATAACAGTTTGAGAGAATTACCTCTAATTTAACAAAAATGTCTACGTGATGAAGTGATTCAAATTCGGTCATCAGAGGTCACGATAACTGCAACCTCAAAAACCACATGTGGCCTCTTGAAATAATATTTTCAGGCCCCCTTGATGAAATTTCATTAGATTGCCACAGATTTTCACTTGGACTTGGATGAAGTGCACCCTGGCTGGTTGGAATGCAATGCAATGCAATGCAAAAAGAGTACCATCATGTCAATGTGACAGAGGAAGAAACCAATCCAGAAGTCACCTCCCTTACCTGTGTTTTCTTAGATTTTGGTACGAAAACCCAGGCGTGTTCACTCCCGCCCAGCTAACCCAGCTGAAGCAGTCCTCTCTGGCCCGGCTGCTGTGTGACAATGGGGACAATATCACACGCATTCAGCAGGACATCTTCAAGGTGGCAGAGCTGCCCCACGGCTACGGCAGCTGTGACGACATCCCACAGATTGACCTACGCATGTGGCAAGACTGCTGTGAAGGTAACAAGAGCTTAAGTTACTTTTGACATTTCACTTCCTGTGACCTTTACAGGCTGTTAAGATGATAATTAGACCTCTTCACACTGTGCACACTATTCCGATTTATTGATCTGATCTACATATTATTCCATCCATTCAATATCCTGTGTTAGTGACAACTTGTGAAAACACCTTTTATAGTCAGATCTTTCATCATCTCAGCTGGTCTTAGATGCCGCTGCCTCTTTTTCATGATGAGATACCTCACCATTTAGAAAGCACAGGAAGTTGCTGACATGTCTCCGTCACCAGGTTACACTGCTCCAGTCTTTGGGCTGTTCTGTAAAATTAAAGCTGTACTATGCCCTCACCTTTTGTTACCCTTTGATAACATGTTTCTCAAGGTAGTTTAGCTCTGCAATGATCACTGGTTACATGTTGCAGTTTAGAGCACCCCCTCTAAAGAAACAGCATCTTTTTTTTTTTACTACAATTTGCTTGACAGCCCTCGTAACTTTCCCCCTGTGTAAACATTGCTAGGCTCTGACAAACATGAATAGGAGTTGGGGGGTTTTGGGTTTTTTTTGGTCAATCTTGTGAAAGTTGTACTCGGAAAAGGAGGTCATTACGGTAAGTGCCTCTCAGTGGTTGATCTTAATGAATAAAGTTTTGAAATGTCGTTGCCTTGCTGATCTGCTAGATCAGCACTTCATTGAAACAGCAGACCTCCTCCCCCTGAAATATTGTGATATAACCAAACATGCTTCTCACAGACTGCGCCTGCTAATTGCAGGGCTAAAAGATGGTATTTGGAATTCAGTCCTGGATGTTTAAACATTCCACTTGTGGGTGCAGCTGACAAAGCGAAAAGGAGGTGAATGAAGAGGCACCCCCTGCTTTAATAATAAACCAGCATTGGGGTTTAGGGTGATTGTTTGTTTTGCAGCCTTTATTTAGCGATATGATCAGATGTGAAATGAGCAATTGTCTCAGATTACAAGTGACAATCTAAGGTTATGGATTACCCCTTTGATGCACGCACTGACAGAACATTAAACATGTTGAATGTTGCTCACAAACTTGAAGAATGAATATTTCAACTGTTCTTCCACTTTCTTTTCACTGACACACACACATGCCATTTACTGCCCACTGCTGAATTTACGCCCTTGAGGCAGTTTGATTCCCAGTATCCTGAGTGAGTGAGTGTGTGTGTGGTGTAGAGAAATGTTATTTGAGCTATATAATTGCAGTCTCATTCAGTAGTCAATCCAAAAGGATTTATGACTTCATAGATATGGGCTTTAGCCACAGTCAATATAGTTCCACACAATTAACACTAGATAGGTATTATAAATATAACACCAAATTAGTCTCTAATGAACTAAGCCACATTCCATTTTCTCTGATGTGGTGATATAATACTGCATTTGGGATGAATGAACTCTTGCTTGATGTAGAAGCTTGAGAAAATTTTCATTTCATTTTCACTGGAGAAAATACGTACCACCATTTTAAATGAATAAATAATACGCAACACACATTTCTTAATTATGCTCCTTTAATCTCCGATTCTGAGCCCTGTTTTCAATACTACTTGACTAAACGTATAAGAAAAGAGCAAAGCTAATAAACGGAGAATATCCTGCCATAGAGAGGAGGGAGGGAGGTGGAGTTATTGTAGTTGCCTTCGTCTATAAAGCTACCACAGAGTCACAGTTGTATTTGGCTCAATTAACAGAGAGGACACTGCAGAGAACTTCCTGTGTATCTACGTGTGAGCATGCAGCTCAGCAGGGTATGACCATACATCTGTGTGCAAATACTTATCTGTCAGCATTAGATAGGAAGTGTTGTTATTAGATAATCTTTGTTTTTTACAGTCTGTTGTCTGGTAAATCAAAGGCTCCTGGTGGCAGAGCAGCCAGCCGGCTTTAAACTTTTACAGATAAAGATGCAGCCTTCCTGACTGCACAGCCTGATTACTCACTCTGTCCTTCCTCAAGTTTATTTTGAACAGTTTCTTCATGCTCCAGATGTGTACTGGGGCGTGAGCAGGGTTCTCTGCTTGTGTACAGTACATCTTTCATTCTCTTTGATCTGGGTAGCATGATGGCAGTGTGAGAATGAGGCTAAGTAATACAGTAAGCCTCAGAGTCTTGTACTGTATCAGCACTTTGAAGTAGAAAGAAAAATAGCATCAGCACTCATGATTTCCTGTTTTGTGTATGTACACATCGTGGATACTGTAAGTGACATAAAAACAAATGATTAAATGTATTTTCTTACACAGATTGTTTCTTCTATTGACTGGACCGCAACAGCCTGGCCTGACCTTAAATGACCAATGCCCAATACTGACCTAGCTTTCTGCACACTAGTTCAAGTGTCCAGAAAAGCACCTTGTAGGACATTCCATGAAGAATGCCCTTTATAAGAATAAGAATTCTGTCTCTTCTAACTTGAGTGATCATTTTACAGTAGAGGTAAACTAAATCCCCGCAAAGTTATTGTCTTTAATTTATGTCCGTAGTGATTTTGCCAGATTAAGTTATAGTTATAAAAAAAACATTTTGGCAGCCAATTGGAAGAGAAGGCCGTTTAACATGTCTTCATGTTCGAGTTTCAGATTCATTCATTTTAAACTTGTTCCATTGTCTAGTGTATGTGAGGACAGAGAGTAGGAGAGAACCGAACAGCTGAAAGCTAACACTAGGCAGATTGCCATTAGGAGGCAAAAACGTCACACCAGTTTTCATCTACCTCCTCAGTTACACTGGCCATATGGGGCGAGCGATAAACATGGTTTCGACCCCGTCCTGCTCTTTGTGCTCCGTGATTTCCTCTTGATTATTTCATTATCAATATCCATCAGGTAAATCAGCGGTAAAGCCTTTTTCTGTCAACCTCTGAGATTGTTTTTACCCCTGTTAGTGAACTGCAGTGTATTATGTTGCATTTGACTCACCAGATTGCAGAACCAAGGGTCAGTTCAACACCTTGTCATACCACTTCAGGGGACGCAGATCAGCTGAGCACAGCCACATAGAGAATAAACCTGTGGACAGTATCCACGAGAACAGGTAACAATTATATTTACAAAGCTTATATCTACATATATGTGTAACGGAGCAATGTAAAATATTCCCTTACCGTTAACATGTAATGTGTGCAACATCATTCTTGATAACACATTTCTTAACAGTAATCAATCTGTTTGGAGTCAAATGTAATATGATGTGTGTATATGTTTGTATTGTATGTCAAAAGACTATAGCGAAATTATAGTGATCATATCTAATTTGAGTTTTGTTTTTGCAGCCCAGTGGAGCAAACTGTAGAAAATCGTGTAAATGTTACTCTGACCTCTAAAGAAAGCACTGAACCCTCAGTCAGCGACTTTCAGGACTTTGTTTCTGACATGCAGAAGACAATTACAAGTTTACGAAAGCAGGTGTGCGCAGACACTACACAAACACACAGAGCTGATAAATGACAAGCTGACAAGCATTCAGTGTCGTGATTTCTATGATCCTTTCTTTCTGTTTAGCAGGTTTAGGTGGGCATAATTTTTATAGCTGTTTTCCAGAAAGTTGTTCATGAAGATTTTTACTACTTAAAATGGATTGAAGTGAATATGTCCATTATGTTGAGGAGGATGGATGATTATTTGTCTAAACCTCTGGGACCTTTACAGTTTATCATCCAGGCCCTTCCCAGTGACTTTAAAATAGTCCCATGGGTTTAAACATAGGTTGCTTCTTGCGCAGGCTGCACGCACGCCTGTGTCTTTGTAAGGAAAACTGTGCTGTAGACAAACACATAGATTGAGTCAAACTCACATTTATACAATCATGTTTTAGATTAAATGTCGGTACAGTTAATACCTTGTCTTCTGGTCAGCTCCAGCCTTTAAGATGCAGGAGAGTTGAGGATAAATCACAGTGTCCCACTCACTTGTTAGTTCAAATTGTACATATTGCATATATATACTAGTGTATGGACATTCTCATCCACATGTGACTCATGTTCCACAATGCTTGTTGCAGGAGACTAAAGCTTGTGGGAGGGCTGGTGTAACCACAAACAAGAACCCCTCTGACTAAATGTCTGCGTCCTTGTGTGTGCAGATTAAAAGACTTGAAGCCCATCTGAGGAAGACTGACTGCACTGATAGTGAGGGACGAGAGCGAACAGACGGAGAGCATTGGAAAAAGGACTCCTGCTCCATATGTGAATGCAGAGTATGTTCAACATATACACTACCAGTCCAAAGTTTGGACAAACTTTCTCATTCACATGAATAGGAAAGTGAGTGCAAACTTTTGACTGGTAATGTAAATCAATACTTTGTGAAAATGTTTCATACAGCACATAAATCGATGCATGCACAGCACTTAATCCTCTCATATCTCATGCTGAGGAGCTGATCATGTTTGTGTATTTCCATGTTTCTGATTGAGATCGGGCCATCCTTCTGCGCTAGAGCAGTCAGTATGAGCAGTCTGCCTAGTTTAAGTGCCCCAGTTTCTCTGTCTGGCAACTGTTTCACCTCTTCCAGAACCTTTTGGCATAACCCTCATCTTGGCACCAGCATCTCCCCGCAGCATGTTTGTGTGCACCGGCCACTTTTAAGCCTTTAATTCTTTATCTCTGACACTTATTAAATGCTAACAGCTGGCACAGGTGATAGCAGCCCTGTGCCAAAACGGGCTGCCTCGGATCCTCTGTGACACAGTTTATTTTACACACCACATCTGATACCACACTCAGTACTCACTTCTCAGTTCCTTTTTATGTGTTTTTCCTTCTCTCCCCTTCAGCTTCCCCAGAACTATCTCCTTCGTTCTTCTACGCCTCCCCTGTAATTGGTGAGGTATTTTGGGGTAATAATTAAACTTGGCAAGCAGAAGCACAGTGAGTCTGGGAAAGAATAGTTTGGTTCAACACATCATGTTGTTGCTATGAAACAAAGCGGCTCATTGCTCTTTGCATCATTGTTCCCCATCACCTTAGCTGAGGCTTTCCTCAAGCATTGTCAGTTACTGAACAAAAGCATGACACAGTGGAAACAAAGTCTTACTGCTGAACTCATTACACCCAGTCTGAAATCATTCTTCAATCCACACAATATCTGTGCTGTACCTTTCAGTTCCTCTCCTCTTCTTCTTTCTTTGCTGTTGCTGACATCTCTGTTGCAGCCAGCCAGTTTCCTTTCTACCTATCATGACCTTTTCACCTAATTTAACCTAATAAGGTAACTGACCTGTTACCCTGTCTTTGCACCATCCCCCCCACCCATTCTCCCCGACTCATCCTCTCCCAGGATGCCCAGGTGACCTGCTTTGTGGAGTCTTGTCCACCAGTCAAGTGCAAACGGCCCGTCAAGTTAAAAGGTGCCTGCTGCCCGGTGTGCCTAGAAGAGCCAGATGTTGACAAGCAACAAGAAGTTGACACCCATCACAACTAACTCTCAGGACCCACATTGGCAAACACACTATAATGTCTGAAAATCATACACACACACACACACACACCATTGACATCCAGAGGGAGCATGAGACTCCTGAAGGTGTGCTAATTTGCAGCCACCAATAGCCTCGACAGACCCAATAGCCTCAGTTTCTGTTTTGTTTCACTTTGTATTCCTTTTCTTTGATCTGTGGAGGGGTTTTTTTATTCTTTTTGGCCTCTTGCCGCCTCCAGGACCAGCAGCCTGAGGCTCAGTTTGAAAATCCTCTGGCATCAAGCCAGAGATCACTAAATGGATTTATTTCTGAACCAATGGGTGGATGAATGGATGAATGGGTGGATTGTAATCAAGACGGACAAATCTCTGCTCCTTTGCATGGAGTCCACTAAGGCCCCTGAAGTGTAACAAACAGCCAGTGTTTATCTCTCCTGTGACTAACACTCGGTTACAAAAGCAGGGGCCAGTTGCCGTTAACAAGCAGGAAAGGGAAGTAGATCAGAAGGCGGGAACCGTTCTGTTGTATCACAAAATTTTCTCAGGTTAGAGATGCCGAAAACTGGTGCTATTTTCCCCCTTTTTTATAATGATTTTATCACTAAGTACAAATCTTCAGTATTGTCTCTTATGTATACAAGGAACCTATATACACTCAGCATATGCTTTTTTTAATGATAAATCACAATTGAGAGTATTTTTGTTCAAACTAAAAGTCTTTATGAATAGAGTTACTTCATCTTTTAATCCACAGTTCTTTATATCATGTTAAGAATATGTTTTGTTTTGGTTAGGTTATTTTGTTGGTTTTTTTTGTTGGTTTTTTTTTCTTCCTTTTTTGTATACAAATGCTTACATATGAAGATAATGTGAAGCCCTACAAAAATGTTTGTTATGCAAAAGAAATGTCTACTGATTACTGCTCCGCTGTCCTTGGACGACTTTTTTTTTTATTTTTATTTTTTTTTTTATAAACGTACGTATTGTCTCCGCTGGCCTGTCCTGGACTTGAGTGAGATGGAGGTGCATGGCACTCCCCATTGTAGGACACTCGATCCAGCGCTGCACTGTTGTGCTTCTTTTTCCAAGCGTCATTTTTAGCTTTTAGAAAGCGGTGAAAAAAAATTCAATTTTTACCACTGTAATGTTGTGAACTTTGTCCCAGTATTTTTTTTTTTTTTCTTCTCAAGCCAAATGTTTGAAAAATTATTTAGTAACTTCTAATATTACATAAAGAAATAGCACATTTTATCTATGGAACTATGTATGAATGTTGTAACGAGGTCAGGGTTTAGCCTTTTGTACTGCTCACTCTACCACAGCAGTATTCTCCTTCTGACCTGCTCATAGTTTTGTTGTTTTTGTTTTTTTTTGTTTTTTTTTATTAATTATTTGTTTATTCATCTTTAGTCCGCAGACTACAGACAATTGAAGGACTGCTACCATGACTGTTGACTGTTCTTTTCTGCTTTTGTAAACCTCCTCTCTTGCCCTAGTTTACACATGGACACACATGCATGAATTTCTTTGTCAAGCATCCACTTTGTGTCCCACCTTTTCTCTCTATGAGCTTCTTCTTGTGTGTGTGTGTGTTTGTTTTTTTATGTGTGTGTGTGTGTGTGTATGTGTCTGTCAAGGTTTTCGGATGCTTCCACCTGTGAGGACCGTCTTCGGTGTTGATAAGAGGTTAGTAATGCTCATGTTTCTTTCCTGTGCTGAGGATTTTGAGGGAGGGGTGACGTCATGCAGCAGAGCATATGTGGTGTGCAGGCTTTTTTCTAGCCCTCTGACCCTCATTCCACTGTAATGGAAGCCATATGGGAGGGGAAGCCAGGGTTATGGGGGGGGGGGGGGCGTTGTGGTGCTGATGATTGGGATACTGTGTCAATCAGAAAAAGCCTTCAGTTGTGTTGTTATTGCTCAGCTGGACCTTCATAAGTACTGTACATGGACAAATGCCGCTCACTGTACCCCATGCACTGGTTCACTTAGTGTAACATCAGTCACATTTTTGTTTTCCTGTTTTGCTTTGCTCCTAATTGAGTTGAAGCGGCTGCAGCTGCAGTCTTCCTTTCCATTGTTTTCTTTATGTGGTAACATCCTGAGCAAGCATCTGTCACTAAACAGAAATAATACTCTCTGGAATGTTCCATTCAGGATTCCAGATGGATTATGCGGCTGGCAGTCACACTGGTAAATTGGTATCATATCACATGTCTGAATATACTGGACAGGTTTGTACATCAAACTGTGTGTTTACAGTTGTGTATTTTTCTCTAATTCATTACATTCTGATTGTGGCTTCTCCAATAACACCAGTAAAGCCATGTGCTCTGATTGTGTTGATGTTTAAATGAATTTAGGATTTTGATATAGTTTCATGAACTCTGTGAATGAGTGAGCGTGTGAGTCTCTTTCTGTCTCAGTAACAGGCTAAATGCGTTTCGGGCCGAGGTTTGGCTGCCAAAGCACTGTGAGCTCTTAGTTACCAGTCAGTTGCATTAGTTCATGTTTGTCTTGTGTTTTCATCATGGTTCGCTCTCCTTTCATTTCCCCTGAACTCCCAAATGTCATTGGAATGCACTGCTCTGCAAAACTGAACATGCTTTACCTACACTGTCCTTTTACCAGTGGTCAATGTGGATATAGTAGTACCTGTCATGACATTTGTATTGTATGTTTGCCAAAGAATGGTTTGCACTGTAATGTATGCCTCTCAACAGTAATAATAAATAAATAAGCCACAATTGAATTTCATTCATACATGTTGGTGTTTTGTTTTTTGTTGCTTTTTTTTATTTGTTTCGTTGTTTGCCCCAATGCATGGCAAGTGTTCAGTTTTGTAGTTTGATTTGCCATGATGTTGATGTTTCAGTCTGTTGTTTGGTTTAGGTTTTAGTGAATAAGTGGATTCACATAGGTTGACACATTGGACTGTCCACGGTGCCCAGAGGAAAACAAACGACTTCCTTTGTAGTGTTGAATGAAAAGTCTTAGAAACTATTGGATTGACATGATACATGGCACAAACATTCATGCTCCCGTCAGGATGAATACTTATGCTTTTGGTGTTCCCTGGCCTTTCCTCTAACAGCGACTTTGATAACATCCAAATATCTGCAGAATTAGTCACATCCCCATTAAGTCATTGACCTCTAATTGGCATATAGCAGGCTAACACACTGAGCTACTATATCTTGTTGTTACATCATATTATAAGGTGTAATGTTATACCATGATACCATTTCTTTCATTGCTTCATTAAAAAACAAAATTCAGTTTAGCCCACACAGTCTTTTGATTCGCACATCTGGAACTATTCTGCCACGCACAGTCTTCCAGCTGTTCATCAATATGTCTGGATAAGACATGGGTTGATGGCCTATACCTGGCCATCAGGTCTCTGTTAGGTCCTGAGATTCTTCAGGCAAACTCTTCCAGTTTGCGTACATCCATGCTCATAATTCATGGCTGTTTTAATGCTCCCAGCCATCCCCAATAGTTGCTATCCTGCTGATGTAAAAGAAGAGAATGCACAACCGGAAGTAGCAAAATGTTCATTTTCAAGTGTAATGTGCAAATGTAGGTGAAAGATAGCAGATACTTGGTGTGTTGCCATCATCAGTTCTGGTAAGCCCAACGACCTAAGTATCCAATTTGAGCCAGTATCAGTCTTGTACTTTGTCCCGATTTTCTGCCAGGTTTTCTCATGACAGACAACTTTTTATGCAGCAATATCGACAAACAAAAAGCAGCTGTGAAGTGTCTGGTGCGTAATGTCAGCAATGTGAGTAATATTAGCCAATGGAAAAGCCTGGGAACATTAACATTGTGATGTTACGCCTTATTCACATGTGCTGTCTGGCACACAAACCCACAACCCACACACTACATTTAGGTAAATTATCCCTGATCTCACACACACACACACACACACACACATATATATATATATCTTATCTATCTCTAAATAATCTTCCTCCTGCCTTTCCTTCATACACGTTCCTGCCTTTCTTTTAGCCTTTTCCCTGTAGAGTCAGTGCTGGCAGACATGGATGTGAGTGGATTGGTCCTCTGGAAATGAGGAAATGAGGTTTCCAGTGGCTGCACAGATAAAAGATCCTTCATCTTCTAGCCAGGCAGGAAAAGACATTATCACCCTGACAACAAGAGACCTACCTTACTCGAAGTAAGATAAACCATTATTACACACACAAACACAATCACACACAATTCCTGTTGGTTGTTCCCATATCTGTTGCAGAGTCTGCCTTTCCTTTATCAGCATCCAAAAGTCCAAGCTGTTGTTTGAGGGAAATCTTTGTGTACTTTGGAGATACATGGACAATGTGATTATGTAAGTAAGAAAGTGCTGTATAGGTGTCTGGAGTTAGATGCAGGCACACGGAAGCATCCGTCAAAAAACCATCAATCAGCCCAGAAAATCTGTTATTCAGCTGAGACTAAAGCATCTGTTCTCATAAGTCTGAATCTCCATCCAGTACTTTTCAAATCATAAAACAGTCTACAGGAAAGAAGGGCCATGGCTTTTTGGAGGTTTGGACAGGACACTGCTCTGCAGCTGCATGAGCCGAGCTTCTCAGCAAGCCTCTTACTTCCCACTCATCACATACTGGAATTTCATTTAGGCAATTGGCTCTCTGTATTGCACCTCTCACTCGCCAAGGTGGGGAATTCTTTCCCCTCACTAATGGAACGTCAATCTCATTTCCAGAGAGAGGTGGATAAAAGAGAAAGAAGTGGCGTCCCGCTGAGGGAAAAGAGGTTTTGCATCCCGGGACTCAAAGGACTGCAGCGATGGCTTGTCACCCCCAGTGGGTGGGAAATGTCATGAGATGGCTTCCCGCTAGTGTTTTTGGCTCTGACACACAAGCCCACTGGGTTTTATAGCGCAGGTGTTTGCACAGACAGTTACATTGAAACAGCCTGGAAAGGTGGCCTGCTTGGAATCACAAAGGATGATGACCAACTCCACAATTAATGTAGTACTTAAAGTGAAATCAAGTCAAGTTAACTTTCTTTGTAACGTACATTTGCCTCAAGGCACTTAACCCGTACAGCACATGGCATCTTATGCCCTAAAACCCTGAGAACCCCTCACAGTGATTTTATGCTTTGTGCTGTTTGAGAGAGAGTGCAGCAGATACATTCTCCTCAGTACAATGAAAGGAGTTGGGTTTTTTTTTAGCATCTTTAAACTTCTTGGCTATAATTTTGGCTTTCCTGAAAACATTACATATGTTAAATACATTTCCTCTAGAAAAAAGGTGTCGTTTTCTATCATATTTTCTCGTCATCGAAATTCTATGTTTGGCCTTTTCAGATTAGTTTGCTCACTTAGGTGAAGGTTACATTAAAGATATTTGATCGTTCATCATTCAGTCCAAACTGTTGTTTTGGACTTTTGATATATACTTTGGATTTAGAATTATTTCCTATTTCATTTTGAAGTGAACTCCCTTGTGTGTATTTTGGTCACTTCCTGTGATTGTCAAATTTCCTAAATTTTTGATTGTCTGCCACACCTTAGTGTGTTACAGCCGATCCGTTGGCCTTGTATATTTAAGCCTCTGTTTGATGGTTCATGGTTTCACCTTCCATTCCCAAGCTTCTTAGTTCAGATTAGTTTTTGTTTTTTTTCACCCTCTTATTGTCTTTTTTTTTTTTTGTGCCCTCCACTCTACAAAGCATTTCCTCAGAGAACCCTCTGCTAAATAGACATAGTCCCACCTTCCAGCATCAGCAGCAGGCACGCACTGTCAGCTAGTGAGCACGGTGCAGAGATGGACATTTTTGCCAGCAACAGGGAGAGTGAAACTGTTATGTATTTGGCTGTGACTGGAAAAATAACTGACTCCAAATAATGCTGATGTTTCTCTGTATCTGCTGGATGTGTGGATAGTTTAACTGCTGCAGCAGCGATCGTCATGAATGAGCTGAGTCATAGTTTGAGCTCATCCTTTAACAGGAACGTTACAGATGAGACTTGCACTTGAAGCTGCTGAAATTCCTGCTCATGCTAACGGACAGATCTTTGTCGTTCCTCCGTGTACCATCTTTATTCACAATATTCTTGTCGTTTTGTTAAATTTGATATACTGAGATATAAGGAAACCCACCATGATATACAACATGTATATGTTGAGTCCACTCCCGTTCTGTGAGCACAAAGGGACCAGGAATGGGCAGACAAGCAGATTTTAATACCACTCTAAGGGATGACATGATTATACTTGCTCTCAGGCTTTAAATTCACAAAATAGCATGATCGATAATGAAAAGCATCTTGTCTTTGAAATACTTGAAGCAGTTGGAATCTGCTCTTTTCTTTCTATTAAAGCCAATATACACATGCATTGTCTGAGTTTCTGTTAGACACAATTAAATCTACAAATGTTCAATGGAAAAGCTGTGCTCATCAAACCTGCCAGAAAATTTTTCGGCCTCCTTCGCAGTAACTGCCCCCTGAGGATGTCCCTCTCTGGTGCTGCTGCTGTCACTGAGCTTCACGCTTTTCCAGACAGCCTAACTCTTTACATTCCCCCTTTACCTGTCTACTTTGGAGATTTAATCATAACCCTGTCAGGACCAGCTGCTTCATTTGCCCAAGTGGCAAATGCTGATTTTAATGGCAAAAGCATATTTGAAAATTCCTTGAAACCCACAGAAACAGATTTAGCAGATGTACTTGGTACACCCACAAAGTATTATTAATATGGTACCACATCTGATCCATTAAATGGTCTGGATCATATCTTCCACATCAAGGAGTAGAGTCTGTTTTCTTGAATTTAGCTCTAACAGACCTTTGCGTATTATACGCCCAAGTGTCCCAGGGAAAGTACAGAATGGAAGTTGTTGTTGACAGGAAGCAAGACAACGTACAAAAGCTGATATTCCTATTTACAAGAACAGTAAATGGATTGTAGGAGTGATTCTGTGACTGTGGCATTTCACTGAGAGAGAGATATATACAACCACACCATGAATAGTATGGAAAGAGGGCAATTCAAAAGGATCCTCCCTTCAACCCCTCCAATTTCTATTTAAGGGAAGTATGACATTTCTTTCTTCTTGCCAATTTTGGAAGTACATATATTTCTCAATTAATGTATTATTTTAAGGCTTGGGGGTTTGTGGAGACCAAAGCAGAGCTAAGAGAAAGCAGTTACTGGAGTTATTGATCTGGTGACCAGGAACACACTAGCAAATGAATGCTGATGTGACTCTGTTTCTGATAACATAAATAGTCGACAGCCAAAAACAACTTCAAATTCCTAATGTCATTGTTTTGTGCCAAAAATAGTTAAGGCAGTCAAGTTATCAGAGTCCACTATCATAATTTCCAGTTACATAAGCTCTATGTTCTTTTGTCTTATGAACTTGTATTAAAAACAACACAGAGGGCAGGAAGTGCTGTGAATGTGTGTGGGAATCGATCCAAATGCTTGTTTTGGTAGTTTAGCACTTACTGAATTTCTACGGCTGCATTCCTCACTCCCTGATGTCATGCTCAGTTTTTGTTGTCTCCAGCTCAGTTTAAACTGTTTTTTACGGTTTAAATTAACGCTAATTTGATTTACGGCTGTAACACAGCACCAAATAGAGTGCTACATTTGACCCCTCCCCACCGGGGGGACTTTCTCCCCTCTATGAAAATACCGAACTCCCTTCCAGGGTCTCTTAACTCTAATTGCCAAAACAGAATGTATCCTGTCAGTGACTTAACAGACAAAACAGGTCAACAGATGAGAGGTGCTGAGTCATCCTCAATGACATCCAGATTAGATATGATAATGGTGACTGTGTGTTATTGTGTGTCTATGTGTGTGATAGCTGCACATTGAGCTGAGAAAAACATAAGGATCCTACAAAGTAATTGTTGTTGATAAGAAGCCAAGCTAATCTCATATGCGGGCTGGCTGAGCGCCTCGCTGGCAGATGACTGATGGCTCGCTGGTTGATTTGCCTGCATTCTTCCTTGGACAACAGCGGGGTCCAGTCTGACCCAGCATGATAATCCCCTCACGGCCAGGACCCCTAATCAGCTCTGCTCTTGACCTGAAATGGGCTTGCTAATGGGGAGCCAACCTGACACGGTTAGGGAATGCAAGTTCACATGCATAGAAGCAGATTCACCCCCACTGGGAGGCCATGAACATTTATCTGTCTACAAAACCCCTCTGTCCAAAATGAAAGTTACTCCGAATGTGATAAATTGCTTGGCTGTACCCCGGTTAACCTTGGTTTTACTATCAGAAGTTTGGAAATTGTAGACTGGGGTGTGAGAAAAGAGCTTTAAATGACTTGGATGCTTTGGTTGCACAAATAAATCAAAACATATACACAAAGGGGGGAATTCCATAAATGTGTTATCCCCCTGAGGATGGATGAGCTAACACACCATCTACAGGCCAAACCCTGTCAACAGCAGAGGATTGATAGCAAGCACTTGAAGAAAGGGGGACTCCTCCGTGTTGTGATAATCGAAATAAATTATTTCAGGACTGATTTTATTTAATCCCAGGTAGCAGCTGATTTTGGTCTGTATCTGCCTCCTACTGTACCTGGTGGACTGAGACCTTGCAAAAGGTTGTGCACAAGGTGGGCATTGTCATTAAAACACATTCACTTCTAGATTCTAACAGCATAATGCTGTCAAATCAAAGAATCAGCTGCTGTTAAATAAATGTAGTGAGATAGATTGTATAGAAGATGGAGATTTTTATGCCTCCCTACCAACCAACTATATCTATTACTCCAGCTCTGGAGAAGCAGATGACATGAAATTGTGAGTTACTGCTGGTCCGTACCTCTAAATGTGTCGTAGGCTCAAATAAGTGTAGTTTGATGCAAGTCGGACACAAAGATACAGACATTTTAAGCCAAAAACAGGAGACCCCCTCCTTCCTGGGTAAACGTAGTCGTTAAATCAGTTACCAACATTATCTGTTGGGGAAAACTGAGCTGACTTATTGGATGTTTGTTCCTCAGTCAAAGAAAGGATCTTTAATTTACCCAGAGCTCATTGTAACCCAGTCATGTTTAAGATAGTAGGAACAAAACACACTCCATGAGATAACTTCAGGGTCTCAGTCGCACAGTACTCTGGAGTGTGTTTATAACACAGATTTCTTCACTCCTCTCATATGTGAATATGCCTCAGGCATAAATGTAGCGTTTCCAAGCACTAACCTAAAATTAAACATAATGTCCTCTTACCAAGTGGAAAATGAGAGATGTTTTGATCTGTAAATTTTCCTCATCAGAAGAAAGGTGTGGTAATGGCCCATCACAGGCACCTGGGAAAAACTTGTATTTGAACACAAATGAGTGCAATTATCCCTGTTAAAGCTAACTTACCAAGCCTGCACGTCATCATCATGAAGCTAAGTCAGGTCTGAGCCATCACTAATACTGGTGCCAGTAATTGATCATTTTCATACAATCATTTTTTTCTTTTTCTTGTAGCTGTCGCTCTGACAGCAGGAAAGGATAAGCTGTCGGCACGATATTGTGCTTTTGTGTGATTACCAATTTTTAAAAAAAGTTTTGTAGACATTATAAGTGTTCTTTGGGGCTCTCAGGTGGTTCCTGGGGCCCTCAGCCAGCTCTGGCTATAATAAAACCTTTCAATAGTGATTACTCATGGGAAGATTAATCATAAGCTGATGGTGATAGAGGAGTCGATTGAGTGAGTTCATTATGACATACCAGATGTTTTAACTACTCAAGGGTTATTAAAAAGATACCCTTCATGTAAGACGCCAAGGACCCGCTTTGAGTAATTAATCCTCAAAGGAGGACTCCTTTTGGTCAATGTGGTGCCAAAGATGGCGCCTAGTGCTACCTTATAGCATGTACTCAACATGTGAAACTAAAAGAGGGCTAACTGGAATGAGCCTGGGGCTAAAGGGTCTCTAAATCATCACAGTAAAACGATCTTTTACAAGCTGTCATTTCTCTGAAGATAAGTGGAGGGCACTATATTACCAGATGCCATAATTCCTGATCAGAGGTTCAAGTGAGCAGAGGACTGTATCAGGGTGAGAAATACGATGTACGGGATAATTCTCTCACATCTGTACACGACCACTAAAGTGACCCTGTGCTTGGAAAAATGACTTTTGATGTTGACCATGATAGCATGTAGCCTTAAAGGTCAGCAAAGCACAAAAACAAATGAAAAATAAACAAACAAACAAGCAAACAAAAAAACTATATATGCAACTTTAAAATGGATTTATGCTACAGATACCAAGGTGGACTATATATGATATAGACAGAAGAAAACAAATCACTCAACCAGTCCATTTCAGCGAGGCTTTGATATAACACTCAATCCATCCATCGCCTCTGCTTATCCCGGGCTGGAGACAGTCCCAGCTGACACTGGGTGAGGACGGGGTCACCCTGGACAGGTCAGCAGTCTGTCACCGGGCCGACATATAGAGACAAATAACCATTCACTCCCACCTACAGGCAATTTAGAGTTAACCTAAGGGTGGATGAGGACTGTGGGAGGAAGATGAGGGAACACAGAAGCAGGGAGAACATGCAAACTCCACACAGGAAGACCCCAGGTATGAACCCACATCCCTGTTGCCATGAGGTGAACCACAGTACTGTTAGTCACCAGTACAGCCATTCCTACTGACTTATGAACTCATTACCTATATTTTGTTGGTTAATGGTCAAGATCAGGACTCAATAAAGAAGAAATGTCCTGAGGGACTTTCTTCAAATTTGGCACAAACATTCACTTCTCATTTCTCTGAGGAAGTTGAATGAAGGGCAGCTGGACTTAGCTATAGATTCTTGGCAGAAGAATTCAACTTCCCCTGAGAACTATGAGCTGGATCAATGAGAACTTCTCATTTGATTTGTTTGCTTCTGTTTTGGTTTTGCAGTACTTGGAGGCAAAGCACATGCTGGAACTCATCAAAAGACCTACACCAACAGACAAGTGTACAGTAACAGAGATACTGATGGTAACAGACAGATCTACACTTACAGACAGACAGACTGAGTAAATTAATAGACAGAAAAAATATACTCCCAGACCAAGACAATAATTTGTCACATAATAATTTGCTTGGTTTCTAATAGAAATTTTGAATACATACATTAAAAATTCATTCATCCATCTTCTACCACTTGTCCATTTCAGGGTTGCGGGGGGTGCTGAAGCCAATCCCAGCTCACATTGGGTGAGGGAACCCTGGACAGGTCACCAGTCCATCACAGGGCCAACACACAGAGACAGACAGAGACAAACAACCACTCACACTCACACTCAGACCTACTGACAATTTAGAGTCACCAATTAACCCAAACATGATGTCTTTGGATGGTGGGAGGAAACTGGAGTACCCGGAGGAAACCCACGCAGGTACAGGGACAACATGCAAACTGCAGTTGGGCAGAGATGAGAGACTCTTTGAGTACACCTAGTGGGCATTAGTTACAACAGCAGATCTGGATTGGGTGAAAAACCAGGATTGGTGTTGACAACTTGTTTGTATGGTTACCAGCCACCATCATGTGACTGCTATTGTGTTCATCTAGTGAGTTTGGGTACATCCGTGGGTCATTGTGACACAAACTGTAGTGGGAACTTCAATAGGGAGTTTTGAAATCATACCAAATATAGTCACGTAGCTTCCCAGGTATGTTGGCGATATGAAGAAAGTCAGAATCGATCTATGTGAGGCCCTATTCAGACCTCCTCTTATGTCCAAAGCTATCAACGTGGCCATCCATCTCAGTTTAACCCTTCACACCTTGCATTTGACTGTGTGAACTATCACACGACTGAATGATCTGAGTAATTTCATTTCTGGAATTTTATGTAGTTAATGAGTGTGATTGTTATCATTCTAATAAATGATTAAATTGTGCGAACTGCCTGTCTGGTAAAACTCAGCTGCACTATCGCAAACAACAGTAAGTTTGAGTAAGTAAGTCGTTAGTTCAAAACAAATCCGCAGTTGATTTTGAGGTCAACACACTGGCCCTGCAGATTGCAGCTCTTCCTTCACAAACAAACTGAAGGAGAAGCTGCTGATGACCTTTTACCGCTCGACCATCCATCAGTGTGCGGTACGATGGGTAGCACAGCAGCTGAAAGGAAAAAGCTGCAGAGGGTGATCAGGTCAGCTGAAAAGACAATCTGCTGTCCTCTACCCCCCCCCCCCCCCCCCCCCCCCCCCCCCCAGAATCCCCCCCCTGGAGGGGCATCGCCAGCTCTCAATGCCCCTCCAGAGCTAAGAGGAATATCAGGGACCACCTCCATCCTGGTCACCACATGTTCAGCTAGCTGCCCTCAGGAAGGAGGTACGGGACTGTGAAAGCAGGACTAACAGACTAAAGAACAGCTTGGTGCGCCTGGTTTGTCCTAATGTACTGTAATGTGTTTTGTCTTGTGTTTTGTTTTTTGTTTTTTATGCACCTCCAGTTGTGGCACCCCAATTTCATTGTATAGGCACCTGTGCAATGACAATAAAGGCTATCTTATCTTCTGATGGCAGCATGACGGCATAGTGGTTATGACTGTTGCCTCACAACAAGAAGATTTTGGGTTTGATTCCCGAGCCTGGAGCCTTTCTGTGCGGAGTTTGCATGTTCTCCCCGTGCCTGTGTGGGTCTGCTCTGGGTACTCTGGTTTCCTCCCACCTTCATGTCAAGACTTCATGTTTGGGTTAACTGGTGACTCTAAATTGTCCGTAGGTCTGAGTGTGAGCGTGAGTGGTTGTTCGTCTCTGTCTGCATGTTACCCCGCCCTCACCCAGAGCAATGTTTTGGATCGACTCCAGCGCCCCCCTCATCCCACCCAGAAGCAAATAAGCAGTAGAAGATGAGTGAGAGAGAGTGAGTGTTGTTTCTGACCACTGAGGGTTGAGGAGGAAGTCAATTGGCTGTTTTTAGAGTCACACATGCATTAGTTACGCTTACACTCATCAAGGTTAGGTTTGTGGCTGGATGTGGGCTCAAAGAAGTTAAAACTGCACAAGCTTTTTCCTACACACGCATGTATGTCAGCGAAACAGAATGGAATTATGATCAATAAAAAACCTGAGACGCCGAAGGTGGTGGGTCTCTTCAGGGTTGGTTTTCACATTATGACACATTACTGCTGTTTGTGTTGTTCTTTACATTTTTATATCAGAATAAAATGTTTTTCTGCTTATGTCATCTCAATAAAGGGGATTTCAGTTGTTACATAGAAATAAAATTGGAACTCTTTTTCCTATTAAAATTATACAGGGCCAACCAACTAAATAACATAGCCCGTAACTGCTACGAGGGGATGTTCATCCCCATCTGGTTTCTTATTTACTGGTTTCTTATTTACTGGATACTTCTGATGTAGATTGAAAGGGAATTTATGAAAATGACAGTTTCTGAGGGATTCAAAATAAAGTGACTACCATCCTGGTGCTTGCCCACCGCACAGCAGTATTTAGGTTTAACAACGCTGTGCTCTTTTGTGTCAAAAGAGACAAGATATAAACATCTCTACTGACACCATCCAGCTCTTCATGCATTTTGATGTTGTTTACAACACACACATTTTGTTTTTTAATGATTAATGTCATTGCTATCATTATTCATATTGCATTTCCACGTTTGCCTTTCTTAATAAAGGAGGGGTCAGATGACACTTATATTCTCATAACACTAGTAATCACTTCCCTCTGATATTTCCTAAAGTAAGTCTATAAATCGTAGAAGTAAGACTTACCCTTCACTCATACATGCATACATCATCTGTCATTATTTTAT
Source organism: Remorina albescens (assembly GCA_034769265.1). NCBI lineage: Eukaryota > Metazoa > Chordata > Actinopteri > Carangiformes > Echeneidae > Remorina > Remorina albescens. Next base: position 18,734,329 of record CM068488.1, on the reverse strand, counting down.
CCAAAAATATGGAGACACTCAATTATATTTTCAAGTAAATAAGAGTGACTTGTTTTCTACTTGTTATTTTAAATGCGTAGTGGCCACCTTGTCAGGTGGTCTGTCGCCTATGCTATCCTGATAGTCACCAGTAATGAGGAAGAAGTGAAATGATGGTACAAGATAACTGCCTGGAAAAGACTAGATTGGTCGCAGATTTTTTTGTGCAGTTGTTTCACGCTATTGTTAGTGATACCCTGTTTAGCTGCCATGAGACCTCCATTTCTGTACGCAGTCAGTGTCTCACAAGATAAAACAATGCTTCTGCTTCCTGCTAATACTCCTTTACCCTTGTAAATTTAATGTATAAGCAGCCACAGGAAATGACCCTAAAACACTACTGTTTGTGGTTACAGGCAGGGAAATTTTGCAGTATTTAAATTTATGTTATCTTATGTTGTCGGGGGATTTTCTGTCATGTTTAGGCGAGATGATGGGCATATTGAGTATCACATTTTACATCTGGCTGAACTGGAGCCACCAGAGAGCACTGAGAATATTACCTAGATGTATATTTTAATTAGCCTTATCTGAAGTATAAAAGGCTTTATTTTATTTAGAGGTGCAGTGTTCACAATTGTCAAAATCTAGTGTAGTATGTTAGAAAGCTAACATCTGCTGCCAAAGAAATTGCAGGTCAAAGAAATAATTACATTGTAGTGTAAAGGGCGAAGTAAAATGTGAACATATGAGGAGATGAAAAGTCTGGGAATCTCCACTATTCTGGACACCAGGAATATGTTGTGTCCACTGTGATTTTTTTTGGGGGAGGGGGGGGGGGTCTGAAGGAAAGCTTTCTGCCTGGTGAGGATGCCACTCTATCACATTCATCTGCTCTGCACTTAGCCATCTATTTGTCTGAAAATCTGGAAATGTGACGTATTTTCATTGTAATTCTCTTTCAACCCCATGTACCATGAGAGAAACCATACGTACGTTTTTTTCACTTTTATCTGTGTCTTTATCTTTTGACAAGATCTCTTATAATGTGAACACACTAGCCAGGAAGGTTACAACTTAAAAGTGCAAACTGTGCCGCAATGCACTTATGCACACCTCCCTCTCTGTTGATCACTCGATATTTCTATAATTTACTAGGTGTCAGATTATTTTCAGTAAAGTAATGGCTTGATGTTGACATTTCTTGTAAAACATCAATTCATTTTGACCAAAAGGTAACTAGAGGTATTAAAAAGTGTAAAGAGATTATACTCTTTTACCTAACTGGATAACAGAGCCTCTGGTGTCCACAATAAAACACCATGAACAATTGTTTAACCTTGTTTTGCTTTAGTTGGATGGATGGATAGTTTTACTACGAATGCTTCCATGGTAAAAAGGATTTTTTAAATTTCCACTTGGGATCTGCTTATCTGGTGTGGCCTCCCCTACTTAGTCTCCTCTTCTGACGTCTGACAGGTAAATCCCACAAACTGAACAAGTCATCTTGAGGTTTTTGATCAAGAAGTTAGTTACTTTTCAATTTAGTGGAAATGGCATTTGGTTAAATATTGAAATTTTATGTATTATTAAATGCCACAGAATCTATATCTGTATATCTGTCTCCCCCAGTTCCTCTCCTCTCTCTCCCTGTCCTCATCCTGCAGGTGATGAATCATCACCATCCCATGTTCCTGCAATGGCTGCTGCTCCCACATCTTCATGAATTCCATACAGCATCATTCATATGAACTTCATGCAGCATCATGTTCCTGCCTACACCTGTTTGAATATCCCCTCCTCCTGCTCTCTTTCTCTCCCTACTCTACCCAACTTTGCCTCCCCCCGTGCCTCTCTCTCTCTCTCTCTCTCTCTCTCTCTCTCAACCCAACCGGTCGAGGCAGATGGCCGCCCCCCCTGAGCCTGGTTCTGCCCGAGGTTTCTGCCTCTTAAAGGAAGTTTTTCCTTGCCACTGTTGCTGAGTGCTTGCTCATCGGGGGATCTGTTGGGTCTCTTTAAATAATTTTATAAAGAGTTTGGTCTAGACCTGCTCTATATGTAAAGTGCCTTGATGTAGCTTTGTTATGATTTGGCACTATACAAATAAATCTGATTTGATTTGATTTGATTTGATTTGTATATTTTTTATGTAATGACTGAGACATTATATCAGTGCTGTATTTCTGAATCAGTTTATCAAAGGACTCAAATTTCCTCGCATCTGATTATCCAAAAATTTGTGACTTAAATGTCTGTTTGATTGATTCTGGTCAATCTGGTTAGAGGAGGTAAGATTTGAATTTGAAAACACTGTTCAATCAGAGACTTTACATAAAAACATTTAGATTTAGAAAATACTAAATAGTCAAACTTTGTGAATTCATACCACAAATGTATATATAGAGATGTAAAGATTAAAGTTAGAGTGTGGCAAGATCAAAAATCAGGAACTTTAGTGCATTTGTTTTAGAAAATTATCGTACCTACTCAATATCATGTACAGGGTATTAGGAGAAAATAAAATGTTTTCCAGTCATACATCATTTACTCCAGTTTATTTTTGAAGACATAAATTACAGCAACAAAAGCAGCTGTCATGATTAAGAATAGCATGTCATCAATACTAAAGTTAGAAGTTTGCGGTTATTCGTTCAAACTTAAGAGTAGATAAAATTTCTATAGATAAGCAAGTTAAAGATGACATTTCTTATTTGTATTTAATACAAGTGCCAAAGTCTGGACTTACCAGCAGCTAGATACAAGAAAATAATGTCATCAGCAAAGAAATTGAATTGAATTGGATTTTCATCACATGCATTTACATTTAGCTATTTCATCCATGCTTAAGTCCAACAATAATGAAACTTCCTCATGTTTGGTCAGGATGCTCTGAACTTCAAATACAAAGCATTTCACATTCATTCAAGCACATTTTGAACAGAGGCTTTTATCTCCACTTATTGTACAAATAGCGACTGCAAAGTAACAGCTTGACAGTATGGGCAACTCCTGAAGCATTAGCATTGCTAATGATCCCCTTGATTGGGCTCCAGTGTCAAGCACTGAAGGATGACATGTTGTTTGAGCCATCTGAAGGCTTGAGGCCTGAGATGCAAATATCAGATGTTCCACGTGAGGAGCGAGCAGAGTAGATGTACTTTTTGCTGAAGCACCACAAGTCCGCCATTATTTGCTGGAAGTGGCTCCTGAACTTCACCCCGATGAAGGCATAGAGGATTGGATTTACGCAGCAGTGGAGGTAGGCTATGGCCCTGGAAATGCCCAGAACTTGCATTTTTATCTTTTCTGGCATACAGTTCCTTTCCTTAAAAAGGTCCACGGTGTGTGTCAGAAGAGTCACATTGTAGGGAAGGTGGCACATGACAAAAACCACAACAACTGCCAAAACCACGCGGACAGCCTTGTGCCTCTGGCTGCTCTGTGCTCTCAGTAGGGTGCAGATTATGCTGGAGTAGCAGAACATCATCACTGACAGGGGCAGCAGGAAGCCAATGACCATTAGAAGGCTAGGAACCAGCACCTTCATGAGCTTTGCTGTTTTGGTCGCGCTGAAAGACAGCTGGCACATCACAGTGACATGCCCAGTAGCCAGGCTCATATCTTCAAAACGCTCAGTGTAGATGAGTGTGGGCAGAGTTAAAGCCATGGCAAACACCCAAACAGCAGAGCAGATAAGGCGACTGTACAGCAGAGCACGTGATCGAGCCCCAAAGGATCTTCGAGCCTGAACTATAGCAATGTAACGATCACCACTAATGCATGCGAGCAGGAGCATGCCGCTGTAGAGGTTGATACTATAGGACGATCTTAGTATCTTGCAAGCCACTGAACCCATTAGCCAATTATGCTGTTCATTGTATATGATAAATGGTAGGGCCATCACAAATATCAGGTCTGCCACAGCCACATTAAAGAGATAAACATCCGTCATTGTCTTGGTTCTCTTGTAGAATATGTAGGTGAAAATCACAAGTGTGTTGCCAATCAGACCGAGGGCACAGATGATTGAGTGAATGAAAGCTTGGGCAGTGACCTCCATGGGGCTGGGGTCGAGGTTGCAGGGTTCATCATCATAATCATCAAATGGAAAAGTGGTGTTAGATGTATTGTAATCATAGCCTGTAGTCATCTCCATGTTTTTAACCTGGAGAAGAAAAGATGTGTATTAAATAAATTACACCATGACTGCAAAATATGTACGAGGCAGCACTTTATTCTGTTAAACTACCCAGTAGGGTATTGCAATGTAACAACAGTTAGCCACACATTGACAAACATAGTTATAATATTCACAATATTATTATAAATCTGCAAAAAAAATTGAATATCTGTTTAATGAGCTCTTTTGACAGATAAATAAAATATGCTCTGTGCTTTTATTTGATTGTTACTATATCACTGGCAGTATTTCCACTTATTGTACAAATAGCGACTGCTTAGTAACAGTTTGACAGGATGGCAAACTTTGGATGAATGAATTTTGACATGACAACTACAGTCAAAGACATGGGGTCTTTGACTGTAGTTCCTATGTATAATGCCGTGCGTATCATATTTGATACATACATTTATGAGACCATCCCCTTGACAAAATGAGAGAAAAAGAGATTGAAAAAGGCAGCTGTTTGGAAAAGAATAAAGATACAGATGTTACAGATGACCAAGGAGAAAGGTTTTGGTTATTGCCTGAATTGGGTGTAATGCCCAATGTAATAAATACGATATATACAAAAAGGCAATTATGCTTCTTCTTTTTTTTTACACTTTGTTAAAGGGCCAAATAAAGACTTCAGATTGAAAAAAATAGAATTATCTGTCCATTATTTCTCTGATCAGGCATTATAGGGTTAAATACACTTAAAGCAGCGACATTTTATGAAATGGTGAAAATCAGAATCAGATTTATTACTGCACTGGAACTGTAGGTGCAGTAATGTGCAGTATTTTAATAATGTGCAGCATTGTTGTAATGTTAAAAAAGTACAACATTGGCCTTGGAAATTAAATGAAGTCCACACATATGACAATAAAGTGTAATAACCAAATAAAGTGCAAGTTCCTCAAATCTGTAATAAAGCACTGAACTATATGAAAATAAACGGACACTTTGAAGGCATGAATTTTGACATGGGGTCTTTGACTGTAGTTGCTATGTAGTTACCTCAGCAAAAGTTAAGTATTTACAAATCAACAAAGCTAATTGTTCCCCCTTATAAAGTTTGACGACATTGTGGAGTTGACAAAAGGAAATCTAGAGGTAGTTTAGTGCAAAGTAAACATCCTTACACGGACTGGGTAAAAAAAGCTTTTGTTCCGTTTGCAGAATAAAAGTCATTGTCCTAGTTCAGCTCTTCCTCTGTTTGTAAATGACCCAATTTCAGGCCTATTTACTCATTAAATGCATGCCATGCTAGTTTGCTGGTGGCTGCGCTGTGCTTTGAAGATCTTCGGAACTGATATGAGCTTTATCAGTGAGGATCTCAGACTTTCCACTGAGCGTGACTGCAGAGAGATCACTGTAACATCACAGGCTCAGTAAACAGCAATAGACCCACCGGTAATACAAAAATATATGAGAAGATAATATATACACCATCACAATATTTCCCTCTTGTGATTTTCCTGATTGAATTGATAAAATAAAAAAGCTGCACTTTGTAGAGGAGTAATAAACACATGATCTCTCATTTATATAAATAATTCCATGTGAGGTCACTTCTTTAAAAATCCTGATATAAACTGATAACAGGATGGTATTTCTTGGTTCAGCTCCTTCTTCTAAAAAATCTCCATGGTTCAGATTTCACATAGTGTAGTACGATTAAGTTTAACATGAAACTTACCAGGCTTTTTGCACATATCTTGCTTGGGCCGATATAAAAATGGGAAGCAGGCAAGACATTTCTTTAGTAACGCAAGTTGAGAGTTTGTGTTTTGACAGTATTGTTTCCATATTTTATACAGGTGACAGTTCTGTAAAGCTGCGATTTTATTTTAATTTTAAAAAATACTTCGTCATTTAATCCAAATAAAACAGATTTTAAAAATTCAAATGTATCATATGCAGACTCAAAAAGTATTCAGGATATAATGAACACATTATGCAATTACTAGACTGAAATAAAACTCTGCCCGTGCTCTAAAGAGTTTAGTGCTCATTGTATTATTATTCTTATTGTTTGTCTTTCCACTGAGCACATACCTTTGTGAGTGTTGGCCTTCACTGAGTTAATTTCTTTATCCCTTGGATCTGATGCTGCCACAGTGATTCTCCTCACAGGTACCTGAGCTTCACTGCACTCCGAGCTGCATATGAAGAATGAGCTGATGGCGAGAGATTTAAGTCCCAGATAGTGTGAATTTAAAAAAAGTATATCAAAAGAAGAACAAAGGCAGAAACACCTCTGTTGTGTCAGTACAGAGCTTCAATGAGCTTCCTGTTTCTGATCTCAGACTCATCTGTTTCTACTACCTTTACACAGATTTGTCTTATCTGATGTTTCCACTTTCAAAATAATTGCTTCAGTTTGCTTGAACAACCCCACCACACACACACACACACACACCTCCCATCACTTCAACAGCTAGAGAAAAAGTCTCAGAGGTAGGGAGGAAATCTTTGCTAAATCTAAGAGTGAAATCTGATGGAATATATCAGATGTAACATTTCTTCTTTCCCTCACTCCAGTTTTCTGACTTTGAACTCACAACAATATTTAACACCATCCCACACACTGAAACTGCTTTTCTCTCCCTCCCCTCCAGCTCTTGGTTGAGCTTTGATGAATTTTACTTTTCTGTCTCCTTTTGTTTCTGTCTTTTTTCCATCGGTTTTGTTTGTTGTCAGTTGTTTTGTTTTTGTTCTCTCTCTCTCTTTTCATTCACATTTTCCTGCGCGGTCTTTCTTTCTGTTTCAGAAAAAAAAGTTTTAAAAGTTAAAAAGTTAAAAGAAGAAGAAGAAGAAGAAGAAAAACAAAAAGAAAGGTTGATTTCATAATCTTGAGTGTTGTTGCTTTTCCGGAGCATGGCCAGCAGATAGAGCTGTGATTTCAGTGAATGGAAAAAGTTCAGGTCACACTTACACACACTTGGGTTTGATCACTATTTGCATGAGTGTAGAAAAGGGCCAAACCATTTCATGTTTTGTTTGAGAAACAACCCTCCTATGTGTTCTCACGATTTGGCTCCATGATTTGAATGATAAAATATGCACCACACGGACAAGCTGTATTTAAAAAATGACCATTTACCCCAAGAGAAAAATGTCAGTTCAAAAGTAAACCTATTTTTCGGAAATCCATGATGAAAAGAAGGAACTTTATTTAGTCACAGTACCTGAAATAAATTGAAACCCTAATAATCATAACCAACACAAATGAGCTTTAAATGCTATAAAGGCAAACGTATCTAACATTTAGACACAAACACATACTTCGTGTGCAATAAGTTGAGACTTAATTAGAAAAAGTTTAAAGTTCAGGAGCTGCAGTAAGCAACAATCCAAAAATAAAAGACTTGCTTTCAAAATAAAAGCTTTTCATTGTCGCCTTCTCAGAGACGGTGTTTCTGTTGCTGTTAAACTTAATGTTGGCCTGCAGATGTGCATTAATATCGACCTACAGCATTTGTGAGTCAGTCTACCTGTTTCTTTCTCCCTTGACAACTATTCATTAATGTATTATTCTCATATGCTATTCCCTCAAACGAAGCAACTTATACTCTTAACACATATGTAACTGCATTTTATACTCATGTTTCAATACACAGTGGCACTGCTGTCGGCACTGTCACCTCACAGCTGTAACAGATTGTCCCCAGGGCCCAGGGCCTTTCTTTGGGAGGTTCGCATGTTCTCATTGTGTCTGTGTTCCCTCCAGGTTCTCCAGCTCTCTCCCATAGTCCAAACACATGCAGGTTTAGATCAGCCGATGACTCTAAATGGCCCATGTGAATGGTGGTTTGTCTCTGTTTGCACGTAGACTAAACCTGTCCAGGTGGAACCCTGAAATAACAATTCTATCTGCTGGCCATGGAGAGGAAAAGCAACTACAGTCTGGATAGGAAAATTTCATTATTTCTTTGTAGGGACACATGCCTGTAAATTAAAAGTAGAAACACCAAAAAGAAAGACAGTATGCAGGCAAAATCTAAAAAGAAGGAAAACAAAACAAAACAAAATCTCACGAGAAAACAAAGGAAAAAAATCAAGACAGCAACTAAAAAGAAAACTTTCAAGAGACAGAAAAGCAAAATTCATCACAGCTCAACTAAGAGCTGTAGGGATGGGAGGGAAAACCAGTTTGTGTGTGGGATGTTGTTAAATCAGTTTGGGAGTTCAAAGACAGAAAACTAGAGCGAGTAGGAGAAGAGAGCTTTCATCTGGTAATTTCACTGGTTTTTAAAATCTCTAATCTGTCTCTGAGACTGAGACATGAAGCAGTTGATCACAGAAATCAAAGTTTGTGGAAACATGGCGTTAAAGGGCAACCTGACAATAATGATACAAACTGTTATTTTGTAGTGTGAGCTTGACTGCTGCCTGTGTGTGTCAGTAAAGTGTTGACCTCCCAATGTCAGCTGCAATTAACTGTTTTAAAGGTTCTAGTCATTATTTGCAGTTGCAAGTTACAATTGGGGGCATTTACATTTTACCCAATATATTTAAATGTTTACTTTGAGTTGCGTTGAGTTGAGGCAGCACGGTGGAGTAGTAGTTAGTGCTGCCACAATAAGAAGGTCGCTTCCCGGCCTGGGTGCTTTCTCTGCAGAACTTTCATGTTCTCCCCGTGCATGCAGGGGATTTCCTCTGGGTACTCCGGTTTCCTCCCACCATCCAAAGACATCATGTTTGGGTTAGTTGGTGGCTCTAAATTTCCCCGAGTGTGAGTGTGAGTGGTTTTTCGTCTGTGTGTGTTGGCCCTTTGATGGACTGGTGACCTGTCCAGGGTGTACCCTGCCCTTGCCCAGAGTGAGCTGGGATTGGCTCTAGATGATGGATGGATGGATGGACTTTGAGTTAAGAAATAATCTCCACCAGAATTTTATTTAAAAAAACACAACAATCTAAATTATGACTGTTGGGGTCTGAATTTGAACCCATGACCTTTGACCAGACCACCTAACTCTTCTGGATGTGGATTTATAATGTGACAATTTAACAAAACAAAAAAAATAAAATAAAGAAAAATAAAGAAAAGGTTGGCGCTGGGTGATAGATTTTATTTTGAAGGTCAGAGCCGGAAGTGTGTGGCTGTGTGGTGCAGGCTTGACTCGGCAGCACCTTCCACACCTGTGAGGGGGCAGGTCCCGGTCCGTGCGGTCGCACGAGTCTGTCCCCCAGCAGCTACAGGAGGACTACAGTCCTCGGCAGCACCAATACATCATGAGCAAGTCAAAAGTCAAGAGCCTGTTCAAGTTTAAATCCCCCGACAAGCACAACAAGGAGTTGAACCTGTCCGGATCTGTTAAAGATGGAGCCGATACCAGTCCCAAAGAGAAGTTGCGGACCTTACCGGCGAGCCCCGGTCCCCTCAGCCCGGGGGACAGCGACACACCACCCGCTGATGTTTTCCCCCTTTCTCCGAAAGGGAAGAAGGGAAAGCAGATTTTGTCCTTCAAGCTGAAACGGAAGAAGTCCAAGCGCAAAGACATAGGAGGAGAGGTGTTCTTCCCTGAGACTGATGAGCCGGACAGATTCACCAAACAACTGTAAGACAAACTTCCACCTCATCCAAACACACAGCACTACACACACTAACACTACACTGCTGCTGGTATTATTATATAACTTCAGTAAATGTAACTGATCAAACAGGTGGAGGCCACAGCACATCATTTATTCAAATTCAACAGCAGAAAAAAAAACAACATTGTTCTACTTCTACAAATAAATAGACCATATAAATGTAGTCTGCATCATTTCTGATTTACTTGCAGCCCCACTGGAAGTGAGCTGATAGTGAAACAAGGTGAAAGAGTGAATGAAGCAGACATGTCATCCAAAGGGACTGTTTGCCCCCCCAGGCACCAAATCTCACCACTGACACATTGAGCTGCCTCAGTCCAGGATCACTGTGCCTGGTATGAAGTTCAGAAAGTGCAGATTGGTAGATCTACACTTCAGGTTGACATGAGTGGTTGTTGTGCGAATGTGGAGCTCAAAGGTGAAACACCTAAATGAGGCGTTCACTCTGTGGGGAGTTACAGCGAAAGGCACACTGACCCAGATCTGGTTTGGTGGTCTTGAGCCACTCGACCCTCCTCTATCTTTCCCCCTGGCCAATGGTACTAGGCTGCCTTTGCTCTGGGATGTAACTTCTTGGTGGAGAAGTGTGTGAATGGAGCAGCAAATAGCCTCGCTGAGTCACTCTTCCCTGAAAGATTCAAATAGGAACTGGTTAACCTCGGCATGCATGATAATGACAGAGGAACCTCCACTACTTTTCCAGCTCTTTTTATTTTTCTTCAGATACATGTTCAGATCCACATCGATCCTTGCACAAACCCAACTGACAACAACTTAAGAAATGTTGCTTCTTGTCATTGTGACATGTTTTCAGGTGAACTAATGTTGACAGAGCTGTTGTGTTGTGTTGGGAGCTTGGCGGAAATTGCGTAACATCCAGCACTGAAGTGAAAAACCTGCCGCGCAGGTACGACTAATTTTCCAGTTCGGTCCAATGAGTTGTCTGAGCTGGTCTGATTAGAGAATGACTAATAGTGCAGTCATCTGTTTATTTATGTGAAAAAACAAAACACTTCTGGAAATCACTGTGATCAGCTTGATCAAGTGGAATATTGTGGCCTTTATATTGAATTAAAGTAATAATGAGAATCGTCTCAAACCTGCTGTGATTAAAAAATAAAAATCCTATCAGGGTTATCTTGAGCCTAGATAAGTGTGGGATCCACAATACTATCGCAATGATCATAAAAGTCTGCTTTAAACTCTTAAAATGGCTCAAAAACGTTACATTACATTTTGGAAAGCAACAAAATGTTGATACTGTATGACAGATACGACGTGTTTTTAGTGAAAAACAAGTTGATCATTAATCACAAAATCTTCTCCTGTAGAAAGTACAGTAAAAAAAAAAAAAACAGTGACAGTGCTGTCTCACACATGGACAGATATTAAGTTTTTTGTTAGATTAAATAATCATATTTGCATTTTATTTCACTGAAAATATCACTTAAAATCATGATGTGACTATTTTTTGGTCCGACACCAACCAATACTCCTTTACATCTGGAGAATATGATCACAACACAACCAGTGTCACAATACTGTGACACTGTTTGTTTACCTTTGCGGTTTTGTTAATTTGCAGATTGCTTTTGGTCAGGCACTTCCAGTTATCATTCTGTGACAAAATTAAAGTCAAACTGGCCTCGTGAAACTGCTACAGACTACTGCTACTGTTGTCCTGGAGTCCTGCTGCTCTGTTGCAGAGAGACAGTGAGTGAGTCAAAATGCGGTCCTTAATGCGAGGATATTAGTGATTACCCTGATAATGAAAATTCATCAAGCTATTTTGTTTGTTTTTCATCACCCCATCGGCCCATCCTGTGTGATATCTGTCAGTATATAGCATTACACTGGGACCTGTCAAGATCAGTATAATGTCTCTTCAAGGGGTTGTCATAGCTCAGTTGTTTGCAGTTTCCTGCTGACACATCTAACCTCATCATTCCTGTTTACTTTCTGAACACCTGGTGTGAAGTTGCTACAGTTTGGCACTGTTTGAATGTCTTTTTACATGCTTCCATCAAATATTTCCATTCAACCGAAACAATTGGCCGACCAAAACATTTGCTGAAGGACAGAAAAACCTTTATGATGCAATTATTTTTTTTGTTGTAATTTTTCACCCAGAAACATAAAAGATCATGTGGATGCAGTTCCTCGAGAGTAAGAATGTGTTGCTCTGTAGTTTTTAATGTTTCTTTTTTTTTGTTTTATTTTGCCGTCCAAATGATCTATTGGTTATTTAGTAAATAATGTGAATTAATTAATAATGAGAACAATCATTAGATACAACGTTTAAGCATGGGCAATGTGCAAAATGGCCAGGGGCTACATCCATGCGCTTTTTTGATAATTGTACCACAACAGTGTTCTGCATTGTTAGCACTGTAAGTGTTGTGGTACTACAGAGGTGTTCTGCCTCACAGTTCATATTCTCCAGATGTAAAGCCTCAATAAATATCTCATCAGGCTCAGAATTAGAATCAGCTTTATTACTAAGTTACTTCTACAAGGTACAAGAATGTGTTTTTGTGTTTTGATGAACCGTAATCATAGTAAGAAGTAAGAAAATTAGGACAGAGACAAAATCAATAAGGGCTTGAAAGTGTCAACTTAAATTTAGGTATGAAAATGAAATAAAATAATTATGTTAAACTTTTTGAATGTAAAACACAAAAACCATCATTCCAGCTAGCACTGCATATCAAGCAGCCCCAAAAACCAATGTGGTCACATTTGTAAACTGATAAAAAGGAATCAACTAGTGGTAATAAAAAAGATTTCTGTGGTAAAACACTCTTCTTCTTCCTGTCTAAACACTTTGTGCTGTATCACGATACATTTCAATACCACAGTTTAAAGTCATGCCATTTTTACCATCCAAAAAATGTTAAAATACATAAAAACAGTGTAGTTCACTGTGAAGTCACCCAAAGCTCAGGGGAGCAGCTCTGCACCTTGCTGATATTACTGTGGTTATCTACTCTTCTTTGGCTCCGGTGGCCTACATTCTATATCTGTGGCATTGAAACGCATACAGCTGGAAGGCTTATCAGTGAAAAGACTATCTTGTAAGAATATGATATCACTTTAGTTTGAACAGCGTTAGTCCTGTCTTGTCAGAGCTGAGGTGTCATATGATAAAGGTGAATTATACTATAGCACTTTTCCATCTCTAGGCGTGTGATTTGCTGGAATCAGACCAGTACAGCCTATTCAAACTCTGATAATACTGAAGAGTTGGGAGGGTTGAGTGTTTGTGCGTGACTGCTTGTTTGAGTGCTTAGGTGTGGGGATATTTGGGTCTTTTCTGGAATATGACTGCAACTAAAATAACAGACTGTGCGAGGTGTATAATAAAAGCTGTCCTTTTCGTAAAATTTCTTAGAACAAAGGGATTATACTTGCTGAAAGCTCATACGTTGATCCAAAACAGCCTTATCTAGCAGACTAGATAAACATGCCACGCCCTTTAATACAGGCTATGGATTCTTACCCTTAAGATTTCTTGACAAACCCTGAAGTGAGGGTGTGGAGGTTGAAAACTAAAATGAATCAGTCAACATTTTTGGTACACCACTCGTTGTGCCATAGCAATGCAGGATTTAACAAGTAAATCTGCTTTAATGCAGTCACTCGTACCAGGCATTTATTCCTCAAATTAACTATGATTGCCTGATTTAGCATGGATTATCTTTATTACTCAGGATAATGGGGTACAATAGCCATCTAAGGTGGTTCAGCATAGTTGGAGATTGCCTTTTTTTTTTTCTTTAAATCAAATCAAGTCAAATTTATTTATATAGCGCCAAATCATAACAAAGTTACATCAAGGCACTTTACATATAGAGCAGGTCTAGACCAAACTCTTTATAAAATTATTTAAAGAGACCCAACAGATCCCCTGATGAGCAAGCACTTGGCGACAGTGGCAAGGAAAAACTTCCTTTAAGAGGCAGAAACCTCGGGCAGAACCAGGCTCAGGGGGGGGCGGCCATCTGCCTCAACCGATTGGGTTGAGAGAGAGAGGGAGAGAGAGAGAGAAGGAGAGAGGGAGGGAGAGAGAGAGAGACATGGGGGGGGGGGGGGGTGCATAACAGTATTCATATCTTCATATCTTAGCCTTTTCCACCACTATGGATCCAAAAATGAAAAGACTGTTGCGCATTATTTCCATGGATGAAAATTGCATGATTTGAGTTTGATAAAGGTAGATCCATCTTCATCTTCTACCGCTTTTCCGTTTCCGGGTCACAGGGGGTGCTGGAGCCAATCCCAGCTAACTCTGGGCGAGGGTGTGGTACACCCTGGACAGGTCACCAGTCCATCGCAAGGCCAACACACAGAGACAGACAACCACTCACACTTACACTCACACTCAGACCTACAGACAATTTAGAGTCACCAATTAGCCTAGACATGCATGTCTTTGGATGGTGGGAGGAAACCGGAGTACCTGGAGGAAACCCTCGCAGGCACGGGGAGAGCATGCAAACTCCACACAGAAAAGCCCCAGGCCGGGAACCGAACCCATGACCTTCTTATTGTGGGGCAACAGCACTAACCACTATGTGATTCCTCAAACACTCAAATATGAACAATTATGTTAACTATTTGTGGAAACCATAGACAGATATAGGTAGGTGTCATCTGCATTTGCAGCAGGGATGAATGTTATGTTGTTTTAAAATATGGACCAAACCAGATTTCCTGCACCAGCCATCCTGTCTGTCATGGCCTTCCTACATGCCAGGATAAATCCAGCATGTTCAGCTGTGTTGGGGAACTGCAGAATACATGTATGGTTGTGTTGATGAAGTGAGGGCTTTGTCTGGAGGTACTTTTTTCACATTTTTGTGAGTGATTGCACTGTGGTCCACACAAAATAGGACTTGTAGTACATGGGTTTGAACTGAAGCTGTCAGCCACCTGAGAAAGTAACAGTTTTTGCCTAAGTATTTAAATGCTTGTTTGGTTGGAGCCAGCTCAAGTTCCCTGTGGCCACTGTTAATCTGAACAAAGTGAACACTTCGGTGTCCGATGTAATTCTTGGCTGCTTGACAAATGTATTTCTACTGTAAAAGCATTAGCAGGCGCTTTGACCTCGTCAGAAATGTATTTCCTCCTCTGTGACCGGTGCAACATGTTAAACATGTTTTCCCTTCGGCGATTAATAAAGTATCTATCTATCTATCTATCTATCTATCTATCTATCTACACCAGCACCTGCAGGTTTAACTGCACTAACGAAACACTAAAAGTTGACTCTGAAAGACTCTTGGAAGTCAAGTAACACTAAGACTACTAACAACGCATAATGTAACAATGTGAAAAACCAAAGTCACACTGACTATCTCCATTGCAAAGATGATCAAAGATTTATTCACTTATTTAGCATTTGACAATAAAGTTAGGTACATGGGAGGCAGCAGCTGTGGCTGTAACCAGATTATAATAAAAGCTTAGAAAATAAAATTTACGCCTTCCCAACACTGAGCAAGATGAAGACAGTGGTACTTGAGGGGTGGAGAAGATATTTGCAAAAAAAAAGTCAAGGTAGGAATTGGCTGAAGAAAAAGAAATGGTTGAACTGTGTTAATTTTCAGAAGTTTGTTCTTATTTAGTCTGATGAAATGATGCTGTCATAAGCACCGAATCATGTAGAGGCCTGTAACTCAAAGACTGAACAGGCTACTTTTCAGCTGTTTGATTCAAACTAAACACAAGAAACTTGAGCAACAAAAAATGGACCAGACTCCGTGACTAACACCCTAAACTTAACAACAACAGTTATTGAATGATATTATTATTGATGGGGATAAAATTCACCAGAACACTTCTTATCACAGTATGAGTCAAGGTAGAGCTGACAAAGCATCTGGGCCTGTTGGCCGGATTCACAGAGAGTCCAAATCTACAAACAGGTTCAAGAGCTTAAGCCTCGAGACAGACTCGGTAGGGTTTAAAGACTCAGGCTGCCTTTGAAAGTGAAAGTGTTTGTGTACATAGTATGGATGGAGAGGACAGTTGCGGGCTGCAGCTCAGTGCTTTATATACAAACCTGTCTTCAACTGCACATTCATATGCAAACATGGATGACAGCAGGGGTTGCTGCACTAATGCCTTCTCTAAACTTCCAGCTGTCCATGTCGTTTAGGGAACAGGAATATTCTGTTGTAAAAATAAACAAACATTTGCTATTTTAACTAATAGCACCAACATTGCTGGTTTGCAAATGTGAATGTGTCCCTCTCAGCTTCCAACATACTAACAGAACCTAACTGGAAGCAGGAGTTAAGAAAGCTGGACTCCAGTCAAGGAAATGAGAATGATTTTGTTGCATACAGCTGCTTTAACAAGCTCAAAAACTTTAGTTGGATATTTACAATATGGCTATTGTCAGAAAGTGCAGGACCTCTTCCAGGATCACCAGAACACCAGACGAATGTGGCAGGGCTTTAAAGTCATCACAGACTACAAAGCTACTCCTCCCCCCAGTGAGGAAAACATCAAATTTCTCAATGATCTGAACAGATACACTCCTGCGGGGAAATCCATTCCTTGCCCTGATGAGCAGTCAATGAGTCTGGATGCAGCTGATGAGAACCCTGAGGGTCTCCAGTGTCATCTCCCTGAGCACCGGCTGGCCTCAGGGCTGTGTCCTGAGTCCGCTGCTGTTCACCCTGATGACTTACAACTGCTGTGCCATGTCCACTACTAACCACATCATGAAGTATGCAGACAACACAACAGTAGTGGTCCTTATCCAGGATGACAACGACCTGGTGTACAGAGAGGAGATGGCCAAGTTGTGAATTTTACAACTTGGCCCTGAATGTTAAAAAAAAACAAGGAAGTCATTGTCAACTTCAGGAGGAACCAGCCCTGTCATACACCACTCCTCATCAACGACACAGCAGTGGAAATAGTGTTCTCCCCGTGTCTGCGTGGGTTTCCTCCGGTTACTCCAGTTTTCTCCCACTGTCCAAAGACATCATGTTTGGGTTTATTGGTGACTCTAAGTTGCCCGTAGGTCTGGGTGTGAGTGTGAGTGGTTGTTTGTCTCTGTCTGTCTCTGTGTGTTGGCCCTGTGATGGACTGTGATGGACCTGTCCAGGGTGTACCCTGCTCTCGCCTAATTTGAGCTGGCATTGGCTCCAGCAACCCCCTGGGACCCGGAAATGGATAAGCGGTATAAGATGAATGAATGAATGAAAGAACTTATACTTTTGCACCATTTTAATTTTGAAGTTAATTAATACCTGTTGCTAGCTTTGTTTTAATAATCTAAATAGTAATTTAATACTTTTTCACTGTTAGTTAACACCTGCTGCAATTTTTTGCCAAAGCAGCCTATTTTCGTTCAGATGATCATTGGAATAAATGTAAATATTGAATGACAAATAAAGGCAGTTGAAGACTAAGTCTAAGTCGACAAGAGGCGCCTGCTGATGTTAATCATGCCTGTCAGAGGAGCCCTCAGGAGAACGGTTCCTTTGCGTAAAGCTGGAACGGGTTTCACAGTAATCTCAGTTGATCAGTTGACAGCAGGAGTGGGTGCAGTGCTAAGGTGATTCCAAAGGCGCAAGTCTGAATGTGTCATTATCTTAAACACATTGTGTTACTTATACTTGTGACTTAGAAAAAGAACAGATCACATTTCATGAGCAGTTTGCACACCAACAGATCATGTCAAAGATTGTGCTGTGGTTTGAAACAGAAATTACTCTGAAGTATTCTCTGTTCTCTGTCAACTGTTTTTTTATTACTACATGCCACATTTGCTGACTTTGTGCCAGAAATATATTTCAGCTCTCTTGTGCATTGACTTTAATTCATGATTTCAGTTCATTTCCTTCATTTAATCAGGTGAAACTCATTTCAACTCATTTCAAAACCTCGTTTACAAGAGTGACCTGGCAGTGCACAAACGACTCAACGTACACACATATATACATACATACATACATGTATACAAATATAAAATTCACAATTTACAAATTATTACAATCACAAGTATGGATGGATCTCCTTTCTTGATTCTTTAAAAACGAGGCAAATGAACTCAGTGAGTTTTAAGATTTGATTGTATCTTGTTTTCATTTAACAGAATTCTGTTGTCCATGTTAATGTTTCAAAGCAAAAGTGTCAGTCTTTGAAGTGTTTGTTTTTATTGGATGGTTTAATGGAAATGTCCAACCATCCAGAGGTGAAGAGATGGAGGTGGGTCAGATTTCTCACAGTTCTGCAATGACACCTGAATGACAGTAGACACCTTAAAAGTTTGACAGCTTACAAGTGTTACACTATAGTATAGTTTCTACTCAAGGAACTGTAGAAATGCACGTTATGTTTTATGATCTTCTGCTACTGTAATAGTTCAGTCTACTCTTATCAGGAAGCAGCACATGAAAGAAGTGTGGTAGTCAAAGCCAGGGCAGACACACTGGACTTCACAGTAATAAAATGGGTTATATGTTTTTGATATTATTCCCATCACAGTCTGCATCTAGTTCCGATTCTAATAATTGAATCAGAAATGTTACTGAAGCATCAACCCACCATGATGTCACCAATTGGTTTGTGGGCTGCTTGTAAATTCTCTGTTGGCATCTTAGTTTTTTGAAGCCAGAAGAAATATTTGGAGATTTGGAGGAGCAGGTAGATCTGAGGAGGAGTGAGAGGTTTAATCTGACCTGCTCTGTGCTCTGTCCTGATTGTGTGGTACAGTCCGTCAATCACACAGTAGCCCCGCCCTAAAGCTTTCCCTGTTTCACAGCTTTTTGAGACCATAAACTCATTAGGGAAAACGTTTACTGAGCTAATAAATCAAATGAGATGTTGGGCCATTTTCCCGTAGACTGCAATACAATCAGACCTCTTTTAAAACCAGTGGAGTCATCCCTTGATGGTTATTAGATAGAATGCAAGTTTAAGAGTTTAAGTGTCTGCTTTTATATACAGTGTGTGATCAATATTGCCCAAAATACAAGATCAGGAATCCACTGGTAAAAAAAGATTCCATTGCTGATATTTATTCTATAAGACATTGGTATGAATTGGTTCTCAGTGATGGCTGATAATAACTTCAGTTATCAAAATCAGTACTGTTATCAAAAAAGTGGATGGTAACATGTCCACCACCTTTTCTAAGGCTGAACTCAGTTCATCCCTCTGTCCTCTCTTGTCTTTGTTAAGAGTCTGTCTCTGCACCAAGTCGCCCAGCCAACAGAGCTTTTAGATGAGTACAACCTTGCAACAGATCAGACAATATCAAATCCTCTGCTGCTGAGTGGTTTACTGCTGTTAGAGTCTTTTGCAAATACTGGAACACTGAGAAAACTATAGGTGCCTTGAACGGGAATTGCCTCATGTTACTTGAAAAGGAGACAAGTCTTTGAAGCTGGGGATGGTTCAACCATATACCCAGAGTTCCAATGGTTTACATTACATGAGAAGACAAATCATATCTGTGTATGGAGTATTCCACTGCTGGTGAGGTGTGGACCTGAGCAGATATTACTGAGTGATAGGCAGAAAGAGGCCATGAAGGTGGGGTGAAGAGGACATGCTGTAGGGAGGGCTTGGAGAGAAAACAAAGAACTCTCTCATAAGTGAAGGCTATTGCTCCAGGGAGTGGGCTTTGAAATTTGGTGTTGTACGTTTTAACTCTTTAGAGTGATTTTGTGTGTGTGTGTGTGAAGCTTCTTTACAGGTTGACAGGAAGTTTTCTCTACTGGAATGCACAATAAAAAGCAAAATGATTGCTATTTATCATGGGTCTGTCTAAGACTGAACCTCTGTGAGATGTTTCCAGTCTGCAGTGGACAGGACCTACCAGAAGTGATCCAGGAGCTCATTGGTGGCTATAGGGAGTTAATGCTAGTCTAATCCAACAGAAGAGCTACTGTAGCTCAAACTCCTGAATGAGGTCATGCTGGTTCGGATAGAAACGTATCAGAAACACACAGAGCTTCCCAGTTTGTTGTGTATGAGGCTGTGAAGCTGCAGACCAGTCAGGGTGTCCATGCTGCCACTTCCCATCAGTAAGAGTTTTTACAATGGACCCATAAGCATCAGAACTAGACCAGGAGCAGTGAAAGAATGTGGCCTGGTCTGGTCAGGTTTAGTTTTAAATCATCTGGATTGCCATGTGTGTGTGTGCATCTCTTACCTGGGGAAGATATAGGACCAGGATGCATTATGGGAGGAGGAAGGGTCAGGACTGTTTTGGTGGCAGAAAGGAGAGCTTCACAATATCAGACAGGTGGTCATCATGTTATGGCTGATCAGTATGCAGTATGTATATGCAGGGAGGAATTACCCTCTGGTTAGTCTGTGGTGTAAAGTCATTTTGGAAAATGTAGGAAGTTAGCCCTTTGGTGGGCCAGTTAGAATTTTTTGGGCTGGACTACAGATGTAGAGCCTGTGGCTGACTGAGTGTATGAGTGTTCTGACTATGGCAGTAACGCTTTCAAAATGAATTGAACTTTTTCCATTGCAGGGGAGCATTAACAGCCTGAAGTGCGGCCATTTTTTTCGACACATCCACATATTCTAATCACTTTATTGACTTTGTTTTAAACCCAAACAAGAACCTAGCAACAGATCTCATGACATTTTGGCCAATCCTTAAAGCAGAGAGGTAGTTTCTTAGCCAGATGGAGACAAAAAAAAAGAAGATATTAATTCAATGCTAACTTTCTCTCTCTATTTACCAGCAAATATAGCTTAAATCTTCCTTTAACTCATATTGTTGATGAGTTTGTCGGCTGATGTACTGCTGGTTGGCATGTAATTTCTATGGATCACATTTCTGTTGCTATCCATCCGTCCATCCATCCATCCATCCATCCATCCATCCATCTTCTACCGCTTTTCTGTTTCCTGGTCACGGGGGGTGCTGGAGCCCATTTCTGTTACTATTTCAAACTTATTTTGCTATTATATAGCAGAGACAGACTCTTCCATTAGGCTTAAGATGATTTTCCATTCAAAAGTAGTTGTTTCCAGAGATTCATCAGCAGTTTCCAACCCCGTCTGGGAATGCGAAAACCGGTTTTGTGAGGTAGAGCATGTTAAAGTGAATGAGGAGTGTTTATTATCTCTGTGAGTACCAGTGAATTATTGTGGCAGGTGGTAGCGACAGGTGCAAAATGCTGAACTGAACTAAACAATGAGACATAGCAGTGGTAAAAGCTGACGTTTTCCTGGCAACATATTTTTACTGCAGAATGAGAACAATTATAACCAAAGAATATTGACAATGTTCATGTGATGAGCTCAAGAACTAGTCAAGCATTGTATGCCGGAGACATACAATGCAAATGCTTCACAACTGAAGTTCTGTGTCTTGTTGAAATGTAATTTGAAAAATCTGATAAACCAGCTTTCATATGAAACAGGTCCTTTGATGAAGACAAATTTAAATGATAATAGGTAGATTTTACAATAAGTAACCACATTTACATAACAACTACAACCAGAAATATACCTTAATCAATACTGAACATGCGCCAACCTCTCACAGGATTACTGAATATAGAAGCCACCAAATCAGCATAGAGTACAGAACTTGAAGTTTTATGTTTGTAATTAGGGACAAGGCCATCATTTGTTTTCCTAAAAGGCACTCAGATCCTCGGTCGTGGCTGTTCGTCCGAGTGTGTGTCTGTTCCTGTTGAATTGTGTATACTCACAGAGTGACCTGTGCTCCCCTGGTTGTGTAAAAATCTGGTTTTCTTTAATTCATTATTTGACCGAGTCATCCAGTTCTTTCACATACCAAGAGTTGTTTGCCTTCTGGAGAGAGGACTATATTCCATCACCGTGGCAGGAATAAGGGATGTTGCAGATTCAGAATCATAATACCTTGTGTGTGCATGTTTACGTTCTGTTCATGTTTTTTTGCCTATTGTATATAGGTCCATTCCCCCTATTCGTTGGTATTTACTTGAGAATATGTTTGGCAATGGTTGTTTGCTTCTTGTTGATTGGAACCCATGGCCTGGGTGTTAACTCATGCATAAATACTTAATTGTTGCCCTTTTGTGGATCAGTCCGCCCTCGAACTGAGGTATTAAAGTCAAGGTGAACGAGCTGTAAAGCAAATATGACTTTTGTTTGCTGCTCAAAAAACAAACATGCTATTCAGGCTGTATAAATTTATATATTGGTAGATTTCAAACACACACAGTAAAGTGCATCGACATGAACTCACACTGCACACGTTAATTGTGAAAGGAGTGATTTTACTCAAGTGGGGATTAAGCAAGGAGTGTGGGCTGATTCAAGCTTTCTCTTTGGTAAAGAAAGTTCTTATTGTTCAAGGAATTTAAGGAAATTTGGAGTCAATCATCTTTATTGTAACACACTGGGCTCTGGAGACAAACCAAAATTCTGTTGTACTATGAATGTCTGTTATTCAAAATTGTACTCTTACCTGCCACGCCACATTCTCGTTTTTGTATGAAGCAGAAAAGGTGCCGAAGGCAAGAGTTAATTGAGAAATTATTTATTTGTCACTCATTTGTGAGAAGGTATCTTATTCTGCAGAAACGATTAAGGTGTCATGAACATACAGTAGCTCAATATGTCACATCACTGCACTGCAAATCCTATTTAGATTTTGATGGTACCAGGGAAGAGGAAATTCTATTGTGTTATGAAATCACATAACAATAATTGGACAAAGTAAATACTCTGACTTTTTATGCATCTGGGCCGATTACAGTCACAGTTGTGTGGTTTGGTGTAAATGGATTTTAGTTATATACAGTTTGGGGGTTTTTTGACAAGTATATATTTTCTTCCTAGCAGAAATTGGCCTCCATACTAATAAGAATAAGTGAAAGTGGGTATGAAATGCAGCCTTCATAAAAAGAGATTTAGAGGCCAAAAAAGGATATGATTATGTAAAGCTTTCTTTCTCCCCTTCTAAAGAAAACGTGTTTGCATTATCAGCTGCAATTGTATCATTGCCTTCCATGTGTACTTGTGGTAAGATTACAAATGTCTCTCTTCCTGAGGGTATTTCTAACAATGGTACATTGTGCATATTCAGCATTTTCAAAACAATTTCTGCAGATTGGAGCACACATGCACTGAGCTCTATATTGCTAAGATAATACTGGCTATAGTTTTTGAAAAGATGCGTCATGGCTGAGAAAAACGCTTAAACATATCCACAAACATACTGGCTTGATTTTCATTGCCCTCCCCCCACACACACCGGTTATTGGTCACAGCAGAAGGCAGCAGCCCACTGGTTGTTACAGACCCGCCCTGCATCTGGAAAGCACTCAGCCTGCGGCAGTTGTTCAGGCACTCCTAAATGCACCACAGGTCTTACAAACAATGGCTGTTTTTGATTCACAGTGTAAAGTCAATTCAATGTGCTATATATATATATATATATTATCATTAGCATCTCAGCTTTTTGTATTAGTTCTATAAATACTGTATTTAATGCACACAATAACATCAGACTTGTTTCAGGCACAAATGTAGCTGCTGTGAACATGAAACTGAAGTTAAAAGCCATAGAATCTGAGTTTGTAGTTTCTGCATGCTTGTTCTTCAGCGCGGCGGCCAGCTGTAAGATTCTTGATTAGGCATTTTGACCCTGGAACAAGAACTTCGATCAGGCGGCAGTCCAGCCATGCCCAGTCTGCATGACAGCCTGATCCTGTTGTGTACAGCGGTCAAATCCAGGGTTTGGGACTTTAGAATTCTTATATAAAACTAGATATCTTCCATCAGCAGCCTCCAGTGACTCATTATACCCCTCATATGCCCAACAGAGAGTGAGTCACTTGTTGAAACCTTTCCATCCCTTGTCCAAGTTTATTCATCGGGTCCACGAAGGTCTGTTGGTTTTTTGAGTTAACTGAAATAGGTTCGTTTTATTGGTCTGTTCGTTCCTGAACAATGAACGATGAGTTTGTGTTGATAACCTTTTCCTGTTGGCACTAACATGTTCTGTCAGTGTGTTGTTAATCTAATGATAATCACAAGAATTTATAGTGTATTAAGTTCGGTGCATGTACTAAATGTCACTGTACCGTACTGTACTGTACTGTAATAGGTAATGTGGCTGACATGCTGTAAATGTATATGAGACTGCAGTTTTTACTTTTGTCTCAGGGAACAAGTTCTCTGGCTTCATGAGCCCAGTGAAAAGGGGGAGTTTTCTCTTGTTATCTGCATTCTGTTCTCCAGGTTTGTTTGTTGTCTCTACTGGCCTCCCAGATTCAGATGCAGCTGCCTGGGTGCTTCACTTCTTTCGATAAATGTGAAATATGTCACAATACACAATAAATTAAGCACAATAAATAAATCTTGGTTCCACTGGGACTCCCGATCAACAGTTGACATAGCTAACATTCAACAGATGCAAGGAAACACACATGTATGCTACAAGCCTCAACAAAACATCATCATCATAATTTTATATGTGTTTAAAAAAAAGTTTTTACTCAGATTAAATTAAAACATCTGCCAGAATGATCACAATGAGATTGTTTTGGCATACCCTTCCGCAGTAGAATGAACCCCAAACTTTATCATATTTTTTCAACCTTGATATCCATTTATTTTCTTTGGCTATATTAAACCATTGTGAGCAATGCTAACTAAATTCCCTGCTCATATTTACTGAGTGGAAATTTAACGTCACCATGGTCGCACACGTTAGGGTCAAGATTTAAAACTCTGACTTCAGCTGCTTTACAAAATGTTGCTGATTGCTTCACATTTGCAGCATGAAAGTGTCAATTCATTATGGAAGACACTCATTTTGAGAATGTAGATTTTCAATATTGCAACAGCAATGCTCCATCATGCAAAACCGCTAGTGACTTGATCACTAGCTCTGTTTCCTAAGCCCACCAAACGGGCCAGCTACAGTGAATTTAAGAGCATCAGATTCATTGTTTCATTCTACACTCTATAATCTGTTAAACCTCATCTTTTCTTATGGAGGAGCATCAAAGACATAAGAGCAAATTTACAAATTAAAATCTCATAAACCATGTGCTCACAACCACAGTAGCGCCTTGAATGCGTGTAACAGAGAGAAGTTTGAGACAAGTCAGAGCTCGTCAGATTTCTCCATAATGAGGTAAGGGGTTATATAGGCTGCATATTCCTCTCTTAGTTACCTGTATCTAGGCTTATAACCTCCAACTGCATTTGATTACACATATAGACACACCAAAAATAAAGCTGGCAGGTTGTGTTGGAGGTCAAAGGTTGAAGAATGCATTAGTCCTTTTTTCCTTTATCTCTGCATTCAGGGGGTAAAACCCCGCCTTTTATTTTACCTGTATATCAAACATCAGGCTGCGAAAGGACAGTGCATCAATAGAATAATACCAAAATACACAAATAACAGCTGTTTTTTACATCCAATGAAATGTAAATGTATTTTACAAAGACATTTTTCTTTTGAAGCTGGCATTAATTATTGACATGGAGTGAAACTAAGATTCCCCTGAAATATACATGTACAGAGATACCATTAATAGTGACCATTAATAGTCCCTCCTCTCCAATTGTATCGGACACATTTGTGGTGTGACAGAACCGCTTACTGAATACATGAGACAGAATGATTGCGGCAGGACACGGCCATCTACTATCGTGCTGGTACCACGACAATGACTGTATGCAATCCGGCTCCATCCTATAAATCAATTCCCAAGCTGAAGGCATCTATGGCAGGACTGTAAGACCTGATGCACCAGTTATGAGCCAAGAATACTGCTGCCTCTTTCCAACTACATGTATCAGCACGATCGCACTCTGGAGTCATTTTAATTCCCATGCACCCATGTTTGAAAGAAACAAGTTTGTGCTAGTTTCTTTGGGGGTGTTGAGAGACATTTTAGGGAAAATGTCTAGTTTATTTTCTTTTTACTCATCTGTCAGGTTTTTGCATTATGAATGGAATATTTGCATGTGTAAATGTATATATTCTGTTATAAACCCTGTATTTAATACACAGACTGGTTATAAAAGTGGATGTAGACTGTGGATCTGTAAATTGAAACTACTGCTGAAGAGCCTTAAACCTTCATTCTATCTAATGACCATCAAGGCACAAAAAGAAGTCTGATTATATCGAAGTCTCTGTAAACATTTTCCTAACGGGTTTATAGTCTAAGTCTCTAGTTCAAGTCTTCAATACAATATAATGTTTTTAAATAATGGGTCAATTCAGAGGAAAGTAGACCATAAAGCAGGGGATGCATTAGGGAGTGGCCACCATATGACCATACGATCACCATAATGTACAGAGCAATTCAGATCCTGCCCTCACTCCCCCTCAGCTCTGCCTTCTCCTCCAAATATGGTTTATTCTCGTCCACAAAACAAAAACAAAAGATAAACAGGAGACTTTAAAACGGCACAAAGCAATGGTGGATGTCATGGTGGATTTATTACAATGTGTATCTACCTGAATGTACGTTAAGTCTGTGTTAAATGAGCTGGTGTGTTTCAACCTCAAATAACTTGATTGAGGAACTTCATTTGTGGAGCGCAACAATGCATGTACAGTTCACATTAGCAGCAACACAGCACAGTATAAATCTGTTTGTCTTGCTTCATCAGAAAAATACAAACTGTGTTCTCATATGTACGAACATCTCCACATCTGCTGCTTTACTTCTCTTACAGTCCTCTGAGAGTAGATAATAACTCTCCAATCTAATACATTCTCCACAACTGTGCAGAAATGATTTTACATTTCAACCCGTGTAAAGTGTGGGCATCCATTGCTATACTCCTCAGTTACACCAGTCAGCAATTTAGTCACTTTCAAGTTTTTTTCTATTTTAAAAAATATAGACGTTATGACTGACTCAAGTGACTTCCTGCCTGGGCTCAGTGCACAGCCAGTCTTGCTCTGCCCTCTTGTGGTGGAGACAATAACGCACAGTGCTTTAGGACATGGTGCCTTTATGGAGAGGTGATGTCAAATACTTTGAAAACGCCGTTATATCTTGACAGACTGTCCCCTGGAGCAGATTGAAGTTATTTTCTACTACATCTCCAATAAAGCAGCATGCATACAATGTTGTTGCAAGAGCAAGCAGAGACACTTGGGACAGGTGTCACTTTGGGAAGGGAATACCATCACAGTTGGATGGTATTGAGACTGTGTCATATGAAAACACACAAAGCAAGCACATGTGTTTTTGGGATGAGGAGTAATGCTGTCAGTCACCCTGTCATTGTCCTGAACTGCTCACTGCCCAGAGGATTATTTGCTTTTAAGGCTGGTTGTGAGTCATCTGCAAATGCTTCAAGGCAACTTACTAGCTAAAAAAAACAGACACACCTCCTAATGCCTCACACATGCTCCAAAATCCTCAATGTCCCTCTAATTGCTCAGCGTTCATGGTTCACCACTGGGGTTTGAATGTTGTCTGTCAAGTGTCATTTTGGCTGATTTTCGAACTCAGTGCAAAGTCAGAATGAAACATGTCACTACCTTTATGAACAATCAGAGGTGACCTAACAAGTCCTTGAAATCGCTGAGTCAGGGCTGGGTTTAAGATTTTAAACGATATTGCGCATAACTAACATTATGTAAGTCTGACCTAAAGCTACAGCGAAACACATGTTGCAGCTGGGCCCATAAAGTGGTGTTTTAATGGGTATTTGGGTGAAAACATGTGTCCTCAGTGTTTTTTATTTAACATCTAATTTCAAATGTAAATATGAGATCAACAGGATTATTGACAGCGATTGATGAAAACACAATGAAAATAAGAGCTTTATACAATGAGAGCCGAAACAAAGGCCAATTACATTACATCCTCTCTGTCCCTCTCCCCTCCCCTCTCTCCCCACCCCTCTTTCCCTCTTTCTCTGTGTTTCCTGCCTCTGTCTACCAGGAGCTATGACCAGATGAGCGTTTCCACACAGTGCAGTTTCCGGACTGAATCGGGCTGGGACTTAGATTCTGAGTCCACTTCCACATTCAGCTTCGATATGACTCAGCCAAACAGTCCTGCTTTACACTCCAAATACTCTACTTCACCTTCCAAGGTTGGTTTTAATGACTTACACGTTTTTACATTTCCTGTCAGAGTTGGTCTGCAGTCAGAAGATGGGACATATTCATTTATTTTTACTTGTAAAAATGTATGCTTGTTTATGCTCCACTACTTCTCAGCGACAAATGCACTTTTCACTTCACTGGAATTCATAAACAGCTGTTATCTTTCTAAGTAACATCATTTAACATCAAAATGTAAGATGCGCTTTTGAAGAGCATTGAAGAAACTGTTTTAAATGTCTTTACTTCAACCAGTAATGGTAAACTTACCTCCATAATAGCAAAAATAAGTTAAGAGTTGAAAGTAAAAAAAAAAAAAATCTGGTTTATTCTCCAGTTTGTATTTCTAGTCACACTGCAGGTAAATAATTCAAAATAATTGCTTTGAAACTCACACTCTGCATTTATATAAATATGGAAAACTTGCCATATTTTTGTCTGTTACAGTTTATTTTTTAGGGGTACAGGAACTTTATCTGCATTAATACGGTCTTTCTTATTAATGAAATAGGTGAATAAATGCAACTAGGACTAAAAGAGTAATTAGGTCACAGTTGAAAGAAAGTGGGTCGGCACATGGTGAATAGATGTGTTTTGTGTACTTTTACAAACAACTGTGGTTCAATATCTAGCTCAGGTGATACATTGTATAATTGTTTTTCTTGGGTTACTTTGGTCTTTTCCATTTTTTAATGCTTCTGTTTATTATAATGCTCCCATTGGTGTTCATTCCTTCCAGTTTATTCTGTTAACAGCTATATGACATCAGAATCTTCAGTGTTTTCACTCATATCTGCCTGCAGGGGACAGCAGTAATTGCTCACTGACTGAGTAGCTTGCCTCAGGTATCTGGGATAACACATTTCTTGGCTTTAAAAATGTGGTTCCTGGTGGTTTACTGCCTGGTCCTATGGGATCCTATTGTCTTTGGGATATTTTCCATTGACTCAAACCTGTCAAACCTGCTCTCTGTGATATTTGTGTCTGTGGGAGGTTTTCAAAAGAAACATCAGAGCTTTTTTATGTGTTTTATATTAGGAGTTTTCAGCATTTCAAGCAAACCATATTAAGGTTTATCTCCCCATAAGATTGGACCAGCAACAAGTTAATAGATGAAATAACTCATTAGCTTTAACTCCTTTTGTTTATTTTTTGAAAGACAGGCTGAAAGATCAATTACCCTGCAGTATTTAACTGGAATTAAGGTCAACATCACTATTTCTTTGTTTGCAGTTATTATTATCATCTACTGAATTCATGTAATGAAACAGAGCTTAGACTGAGAGATAAGGAAGTGGGTCAAAATCCACACAGATATGGTGCTCTATCTCCTCCTACCTGACATTTGTCACTGCTTTGGGTAAATACAAGGAGA
Source organism: Remorina albescens (assembly GCA_034769265.1). Taxonomy (NCBI): domain Eukaryota; kingdom Metazoa; phylum Chordata; class Actinopteri; order Carangiformes; family Echeneidae; genus Remorina; species Remorina albescens. The sequence goes on along the minus strand of CM068488.1, from coordinate 18,705,139 downwards.
ATGCTCAGTGGAAAATACTACAGCAGGAGCTTTGTGCTAACAAACGAGTCAAGACTTGAACTTACACTGGACACAGGATACTTCATTTACGCTAAAATACTCTGCTTCACCACAGTGCCTTTGTGAATGAGTCGAAGAGCCTTGAGGTACAGTGTGACAACTTTAACTATATATTAAACACATTTCTGCTTCTAAGCAAGGATATTCAATTATGTCTCTGGAATAATTTTGTTTAGACATGAAGCGGTAATGCCTGCCCGCAGGTTGTTCTTACCTGCCATTTTCTCAGTGACACCTCTACAGCGTGAGCTGACAGATAACTGCTGTACCGAAAGTACTCTATCTAAGATGAAGGCACATGTTTTAACCCATGTCACTGTGGCGTTCCTATCTAAAGATAAGTTTAAAGTGGTACTCCTGACTAATCTTATTAAATAAAGACTCATCAGATAACAGATGTCCTTTTAATTTGCATTTGAATTAGGAAGGGTGGGGCTTTCTCCAGCAGGCCTATCCACACCCTTTTAGTTTGACTGGCTTGTGAATTTCTTTTGCGTGTTTGCCATGTGAACAGTCTTTCACAATATTTTTTTTTTCCCCACACTATGCTGTGATGCAAATGGCCATGCCCTCAAATCACTTTGTTCAGAGTTGGGACACTGGAAGCAGCTTGGTGGCTCATTTTAGACCTTAATGTCATCCAATGAAGTAGGACACCCTGCTTTTATGTTTAATTTTACCAACAATTTTCTGACGATCTAGTTTAAGGTTCATTTGGAGGACCCTTATGCTTTGAGGAAGAAACATTCCTCTTCTTTTATTTGCAATTTTGGCAACTTAAACCTAAATCAGACACCAAACTTTGAGGGAATTCTACAGGTTTGACTCCAGGAACTTCTGATGGTAGGAAACTGTTATCTTTGACATTGTGGTTAATGCTTCTTGCCTGAACATGTGCTGTTTATATTGTGATTACACTGAGCCATATTTTGTTGGTCTGCTGTTTTCTACTCAGTTTCAGGGGCTTCCTGGTTGTGATATCAACCCTGTTCAAAGTCTCATGGACATACTAAGATGTGGTCTATATTTGACTAAATAAGTATGTTAAAGTCCCTGCTGCCATTTCACACTATACTCTCCAATAAATAATGCAGGTGCTATAGTCTCTTTTCAAGTCTATGTCTGACCTGTGCCATTTACCTTTTTATGGTTTATGTGAAGTTCTTAGCGAGTAAGAATAAGCGACCCTTGATCTAGTTAGTCCTAAGTTGTCTTACTGAAACTTGATTGTTTAAGCAGTGTTTTGTTTTGTTGCCTCAAATCCTATTTTTAAAGAATGGAAACGCAAAGAGTTTTTTTGTTATGTGAGTGCAGGTAATTTATTGACTTCCTCCTGAATTCAAGTCTGTGTCCAACCTAGCAATACCTTAACATGATTGTAGTAGTTTGGGTATTAATTCTCAGCTCAACAGAGGAATAGTTCAATAAGCTCTCTTTTTCTCTTAACTTTTGGCTTCATATCTCTCCTACATTTTTTTGTTGTCTATTTTCTTTTTTATTTTAATGGCAAAGCCAGAGACTAAAGGTGTGTCAGCCGTTTGTGTGTTTCCTCATTTTTTTCCCTGTCTGTCTGCTGCCTGCTCATTGTGTTTCAGAACTCAGAAGAGAAGAAGGGAATGTTTGATCGCCTCAGCAGCTTCTTCAACACCAAGAGAAAGAAGAGTAAGAGCAGGCAGCATTCAGATGCCTCCACTGATGCGAGCTGTCCGACATCCCCCTTGTCTCCGCGGGAGGAAAAGATGAAGATTCCAACTCCTTCCCAAGAGGACAGCAAGTTCACGGGTATGCATGATGGAGAGACCGGAGCAGGGGCCTGGTGTGGCAATAGCCTGAGTGCCTCAACCATGGGTTCTCTTGTGCAAGGTGAAGCAGAGGTCCCATTTGCAAACAGCGACAGCAGTGGCCGAAGCAGCGTAAGGGAGGTTATGGTGTGCAGGGCGAGCACTACTGGTGAAGGGGATTCTGGGACTGTAACTCCTACCACCATAGGCCTTGCTCCTACCACTGATCTGAGTTCAGAATTAGGTTTTACAGAGTCTGTGGTGGAGGAAGTAAGCAAGAGGCTGCAGGCTCATTTAGAAGAAAGCATCCTGAAGAACACAGAGGGCTCCAATGAGGAATGCCCAGTCACACTGACCGCCCTAACGCCAGTGAAAATCCCCCTTTCCATGATGGCAGAAGCTCCAAAGTCTCCTAACTTAACTTCTATAAGTTTAGCGACAAAGAAAACCTTTGTGAAAGTTGGAGAGAAGGGGCACAGTACTGCCCTGACAGGAATAACATTAGGCTCTCAGTCATCCACGTCACACCTCATCACAACTCAAGGAGAAAGTCAAAACTCTCCAGACAGAAATATGAAAAACTCAAGAACCAGGAGGAGGGCTCAGATACTATCTGGGGAAACTGCAGACATGGTGTGTGGCCCCTCACCTGAAATAGAGGAAATACCCAGAGAGGATTCTCCTGTCCAACTCCACAAAGCCATATGGGTGGAAACACACCTGGGAGAGGAGGAGGTGGAAGGGGAATGGGAGGGGGAGAATGAGAGGGAAAGGGAGGAGGGCTACAGATCAGACTCGCCTCCCGTGCTGGCTATACCTGTCACAGTAATTCCAGAAGACGACTACAACATTCAGGTCACTCCAGATGGCCCTTCGAGCCTGTCAGAGATTTTGCCGCCCAGTGGCAGCTTGCCAGACTCAGCAATCTCCTTGACGCTAACTACAGGGGAGTTCCAAACAATCACACGGCAGCCAGAGGAGCCCGAGCCTGGCACAGACGCAAAGCAAAGTTCCCTTCAAGAGAAGCACAGACTGAGAGAAATTCGTGTGACGCGCAAGACGGTAAATCTGCCTTCCAAGCACAAGGTTTTTGCCCACAAGGTGTGTGTTAGTCCTGAGCCCAGTTTGCACAGGGACGAAGCAACGGGGGAGGAGTACAGCAGAGATTCAACTTCCAAGATTTCAGACACAACACCAGAGAAACCGTGAGTATTAATCTATTTAAATGTTCTGTAATTATTATTCTCCTTTTGTTCCCATGAAGAACAGAAGGCAGACAAGCTAAAGAGAGTTACTCTTTCTATTCTAATCAGCCTGTTTGAATTCTCTGCAGTTATTGTTTAATAGCTCCTTTGATCCTGTCGGAGACAGAGAGCAGGGCTGGAGCTAAGCTGACATGCAACCTGAGCTCCCAGTTCCCATGCTCCATTGTAACAGAGGAGAACAATACAAACAGAACTCGGGCTTATGTTCTGAAATATTTATATGCAGTCCATCTAATCATACAAAACCACCAACCTCTTTTTTTTTTTTTTTTAAACACTGTAGATTTCATTTAGAATTCCTGAAAATAATTTACTTTTTGCAATTGAAATTAAGGTCACCTTTGCTGTTTACCTATTGTGTATATTAAGGACCAGAATAAGTTAGTCATTACAGAACTTGATAGACAACTAACGACTACTGCATGCTCTGTTTGTATACATATGGCTATATATAAACACAGCCTCCTGCTCTGAAAAGAAAAAATAAATGACTAGTTGTGTGACCATGGTAAAAGCTTGTGCTTTTCTGAGTTACTCCATGCTATAGATGGACATACCTGGAAAAATACCTGAACACAGGAAAGATTTATGGTCTCAGAACCACTACAGTGCGAATGTCAAGCATAACTGAAGTTTAGTTATAGAACTATAGTTTACCTTCTGTTCTTGACAAGTCTCAGGTTAAAACTCTCTTTTAGGGAACCAAAAACCTAACAATAAAACAGTATAAAGGAACATTTTCAGAAATACTAACTTCTCTTTTCAGCCTACACCCAGGCTCTAGTACTAAACTAAACTAAACAAATTTTATCTACCAGAAAGCAAATAAACCCATAGCCAAGAAAATATGTTGTCAAAGTGGCAATACATAAACGTACCTTAATGTCTAGTAAAAGACCTAAGCTTTACTTAATAAAAAAAGAAGAGAATTATTATGCTTGTGCTTTAAAGTATTATAACTAAATGTACCTATTTTGCATGTCACATGTTTTATATCTTAAATCGTGGACTGAGTAATTAGCATCTGTTAACCTAATATATAAATGAAGTGTAGATATATGTACAATATTTTATTCTAAGATGTAGTTAAGTAGGAGTGTAAAGGAATATAAAATGGAAAAAGATGGGTAGAGTCAAAGTCCAAAGCAAGATTAAATGTAAATAATTACAGGTTGTTTCAAATTTGAAGACCATGTGGTATTAAGGGTAAAATCTTCCTCCTCTCCCTCTGCCTCTCTCTCCTAACAGGTTGCCAAATCTCCAAAACAACAACTATGCAGAACTCAAGAACGCCAACCTTGAGCCGTTCACTACAACAAATGAGACTACACTGTGTGAAAAAAGTACTGCTGCACTTCTAGTCAAAGATAAAACAGACTCTGAGGCTTCAGATTTTGATGATACCTCAGACATGTACAAAGCAAATTCACAAGTGTTTAACTTAGGGGGAAGAAGCCAAGAATCCAACCAGGATAGCCCCCCCAAACGAGGCCCGAAGGCAGCAACAGCAGAAAGCCAGCATACCACAGCAAGTGGAGCAAAGAGCCCGTCCCCTGCATCTGGAGGCAGGGCCAGAAATGCCACAACAAAGGCAAAGGGCTCCACAGATGGCACAAAGGTGGGAGCTCCCAGTGATACTCCGATACAGTGGGAGCAGAGAGCTGAGAAACCAGCTTCCATGTTACCAACATTAAAACACCATAGTGCTGGTGTTTCCGCAAGTGCAACAAGTTCAAAGTCTAAAATCCCTAAAAGGTCATCATCAGATGGTGAAGTGAAATCACCAGTGACTCCAGATAAAATCTTGACCATTGACGTCTTGGCAGCCGCTTCCAAACTGCAAAAGCCACCTAGAACCAAAGATTCCTTGAAATCTCCAGTCATTGCACCCAAAACTGGCAGGAAACCAAGTTTTGAGGAAGCTAAAGGGGATAAATCTGCTTCAGGAGACACTACTCCAACAAAAACCACATACAGGACAGGAAAAGGGCTTATTAAAGAAAAGTCAGATGAGGACACTGACTCACTCAGTCTGGTAAATGGCGTGGGGAAAGATTATAGTGAGCATAATGTTAAAAAAGCTCATGGACCTGACAGGGAAATTCTGGATGTCAAGAAACAGCGACAGAAACATCTGGAGAATAATGCCTCCTTGGCACCAAAGACTCGCTTGCCCATTTCATCGCCAACAAAAAAGAAGAATGATGACATCGCAAAAGCCAACTATAAAAAAAAGTCTTCCATTCAAACAGACTCAGACAAACCTAAGAAGAGTCCAGACCAGCAGAAATTACCTCCTGTAGAGAGACCTGGTACTGACATGCCTTTACCACTCTCACAGAGTCCCAGCAAAGGTAAGACAGTATGATTACGCCTTCTCTGTAGTAAACTCACTGAAAGACAGTAAGTCTCTCAGTTCCAGTTCTATTTAAACTGTCGTTTTAACTAAGTCCTTTATTCATATCTGTTGCAGTGAGTCCACAATATCCACTACATTACTACGGTCTAATATGAGGATTAAAAATTGTTAGTTTTTTAGCAATACTTTGACTTTTTGTGAAATATGCTTGCAGCGAATTGATGAAGACATTTTATTCAATAGCTCAATAAAATATACCAATACCCACCTACCAGGCCCACCAAAGCTGCTAAATAACACACTCTAATTTATTAGTTTCATCTATACAAAATCTGATCCAGCAAAAGGATAGTCTGACAATTCAATATTTTTGTCTAAGTCTTGCAAATTAACTTATTTCTCCAAATACTGAATTGTTCCTTTAAAGGTCCCATAGAGTATAGATGTAGAAGTCCATTATTCCTTTGATTATAAGTCAGGCCTGTGTTAATACTGTGAAAGCAGCAAAGGTCTCAGTCCACAGAGAAATACTCACAGCCTCTATTAAAAAACTGAGCCTTAACACCAACCAATCATGTGTAACTTTGTGATCACAACAAAGCAGTCACCCTCCGCAGCCACATCCAAAGCCTAGCACAACTGCACCCACCGTTCAGCCTTGTAGGATTTTGTTTATCTGATATCTACAATGTTTTGATTAAATCTTTCAGAAAACAGCTGATCAACCTGTTGTTGATAGAGCTCTACACTAAGATGTGTGTCCCATGTGTCCTGTGTGGATATGGATTTAGATATGACCACATAAGATAAACACCCCAAGAAATGTAAAATAGGGCCCCTATAAATTTCCCTTTTAGATTTAGTTTTTTTGTGGTATTAAAACCGTTTTTATGTGTTTCCAGCAGGTGGCATCCTCCCAGCAAGGCCATCCAAACAAGACCTTCAAAGAAGCATTAGCCATGAAGAGAATGACACTCCCACCTCATCTGTCTCTACACCTCCCACCAACCAAGAGAGAGCTACCTCATCAAGGTCCTCCAAACAGATCCAGAAGAGTCCAGTAAAGGATTCACTCGATCCCTTACTATCTGCGAGCAAGCTTCCTACCCGCAGTCAGAGAAACTCCAACAAAGTTAAATTAAGGAAACCTCAGTCCCCAACTGAGATGTCGGCAAGCACGTCTACAGTCACACAGGAGTCCATTCAGAACACTGACAAAGTAGCCGATGGTGTTGTAGCAGATAAAGTGGAGGAGGGGAAGGAAGAACAGATTATGAAACCCGCCGACAGACAGTCCAGTACTAGTGAAATCAAACTGGAAGAAAAAGAGAGAAATGCCTCAGAGAGTATAACTATTCCTTTTAAAGAGACTTCAGAAATGCAGCCAAAAGAGAACAATGATGTGGCTATCAAATCAAATGCTCAGGAAGATGTTATACCGTTAATAGATCCAGTATGTAAGTTATCACCAAGCAGTGAGGCTGTAAAAGGAAGTGTAGCTCATTTACCAATCACTAAAACAGATGGACAGGCAAGACAACATGAGGCTAAACAACAAGCACAAATAGCATCTTCACCTGAAAATGTTTCTCACGTTAAAAGTAATACTACCACACAGGAACAGCGTACACTAGAAACTTCATTAGAAGAAGTAAAAGTAGAGATTTTTGAGACAATCCAGATAGCTGGTAAAATAAAACCAGATTTAATCCAGGAGAAGGACCCAAGCTCTGCAGTGCTGCTTCAGGAAACAACACCAGCTCATGAGGATATACCTGATATGTCAGCCAAACCAGCTGTGGGTGACAGCACACACTGTGACATAATGACCCCCTCTGATGAGGAAGGTGTTACACCTGATTATGTTTCCCTTGGAGCACTAACTCTCACTGCTAAAGATGAGGTTACCACTAAAACGCTTCTTGCTAAACTGAACAAACAAGATGCAGAGCCAAAAGATGTGAATTCTGCAACTTCCACTGTTTCAGTTGATACTAATGTTGCCAATACAGAGCAGCAGAGGGAAAAGGAGTTATTTAAAGATAAAACCACAAATGAAAATAATAGATTGCCTTCCCCAAATTCAGTGAAAAATGTCGAGGTGCAGGAGAAAAGTAAAGAGGAGGTTGGCAGGAAACCACCAGAGGCTTTGGACATTCAAACAGAGACCGTGACTGTTTGTGAATTACCCAAGAATGTTGAAAATAAGCCGGACAAAGAGCCTCTTTTACTGGCTGGTGAGCTTGAAAGACAGAAAGACTCAAAACCAAATGAAAAGCTGAATGATGCAGCAGTGGAAAGCACTGACTCACAGAGCAGTCGCAGAGAGGAGCTAAAGGGCACAGCAGCCATCGAGGATGAAGCAGGGAAAGAGATCACAAAACAAGAGAAGCCGTACGGTCTGTCATCAGAAGACAAATGTTTACAGCCTGACTCAAAGGAGGGACCACAGACAATAGTTACAGATGCTGTGGAAGAGAAGAGGACAAAACCGGAGAAAGAGAAAGTGGTAATTCATAAACCTACAGATACTGTCACTGGTACAAAACGTGAACGTGAGATTCTTTTGAAAGAAAATGCAAAGAGTGATAGTCAAGGAACACAGCAAACGGAGCAGCAGATGATGGCATCAAAACTGAAAAATGAAAAGTCCAAACTACTCCGAACCAAAGAAGAGGAGAAGAATAACAACACAAATGTGGAAGACAAACAGGATAAAGATGTTAAGGACTTCCAAACTCCATCCAGGAGTACTAACATTCAGGAAGCTGTTGGTAAGAAAGAAAAGAAGAGTTTACCAGATAAAACTGCTGAATCCAACAAGGACTTTGTTGAAGGAATTAAAAAGATGGATGGAAATGCTAAGAGATCTGCAAAAGCCAAGTCTCCAAATGCTAACCTAGAATCAAAATTTGGAACCGAAAAAATTCTGAAGAAGACAGATATGGATACAACTGAAGAGCTTTTAACAGTAAGCACTGAAGGAAGTCAAACAAAGAATTCGTCAGTGGAGACGTCAGCGGATGAGAGTGTAGCTGTAAGTGCTGACAGTGAAGTTACCACACAACAATACGAGACGCTTATAATTGTTGGAGGAAATGAAGACATCACAAAACCAAATACAAACAGTTTGACAGAGTCCAAATGTCCAAACCTAGAGTTGGATCAGGAACCAGTGAAAGTAAGCGTTGACAAGAAGAGAACAGAAATCCAAGAAAGAGACACAAACTCAATTCATGAAGTCAACTCTGAAAGTACTAGCACTGGAGGTACCAAAGAAAAGACTGAAATTGCAGATTCATATTCAGAGAGGTCAATAAGTCAGGCTGATGTTGAGGCCGTTGTTAAGGACCAGAAGTCTGTGCTTGATAGAGACAAAATTAAGACCTTGGAAAACACAGAGAAGAGGAAAACAACAGAATCCAAACATGCAAGGGTTGATCAAGAGCTGGAACCAGAAACAATGAAATGGGAAGAATTGGAGAAGACAAGTCAGAACGAAAATGTAAAAACAGATACCATAGAAAAGACGGATACCAAGGATTCATTTGTAAAGAGTTTGACTGAGACACCAACTGTGAGAGCCAAAGGTAAAGTAAGCAAACAACAAGTCCAGAAGACCAAACTTGTTAGAGGCCAAAATGGTGATTTTAAAGAGCAAGAGAAACAGGATTTGACAGAAACAGAGAGGGCAAAAACAGAAAACATGTCAGAAAGCCAAAATCCAGAACTAAACATTGAAAGCACCAAAACTCTGAGTTCTGGGGCAGCAAAAGACAAGACTGAAACAAAGGATTTATCTGTGAAGAAACTGGTGAATGATGCTGAAATTACGAATGCTACCCCAAAACACAAGCCATCAATTGCCAGCGAACACATGGAAATTAAGAAAGCAGAAAAAAACACTCCTCAAGCCACAGATCCCAAAGCGAACACAGACAGTAGCAAAGAATCACATGCTTCTGCAACTACAAAATTAGACAGTGAGGTGGATAAGATACAGAACCAGAAAAGCCCGATAGAATGTGTTCAAGGTCTGAATGAAGTAAAGCAAGAAGAGCAGCAGATGAACAAAACAAAGCTTGAGCTGAAGAAGGATTCAGACCCCATTCCTGTAAAAGATCCATCGCGTAAAAAGGTTGGTGGAGAACAGAAGGACACATCCGTTGTCATTTTAGACACTCAGAAGAATGAAATCGAAAGGAAAGAAAGAATAAAAGTCTTGCCGACTTCAAGAGAGGTCACCAGTGATCCACAACAGAAAAAGCCAACGCTCAATGACAGTTTGTTTCTTCCTGCTACAGAGAAACCATTCACCCCACCTCTTCGGCCAAAGAAGGAATCTCCATCTAGCTGGCTGGATGTGGAACATCGTCAAAAGCAGAGGAAGGAGCACAAAAAAAGACTGGATGCATCAGCCAGCGAGGATGAATCTCTGGAGGCTGATGACTTTGATGACTTTATCAGGAGCATTAAGGAGGGTGGAATGCCTTTCTCACTACCTCCAAAGAGGCATATTCGTAAAAAGTCCCCTTCCCCACCTTTTGCCATGCCGGCCATCAAGGAGGATCATTTTGAGAAGACGTTTGATCCTGAGGAGTTCCAGTTTGGCTTAAGGAAAAATGGAATAAGCTTTCGGGATCCTTCACCAGCTATGGTGATAAAACAGAAAGCAGCCAATAGGAAAGGACGGACTCCAGGAAAACGTGCTCAGGATGGCACCTTGCTTACATCTCCGGACAAAAAGATCTCACTTGATGAGGTTGAAGGAAAAGATGGAGGGGACAGAAAAGCTGAAGCAAGGGAAGAAGAGGGACAAAGCAATAGAGAGGAGCCTGGGAAGCCAACTTCAAGATTGGGAAGGATATCCATCCTCTCCAGCCTCCTGAGTTCCTCCAGGAAGAACAAAGAGGAAACTAGCTCTGCCTCAAATAGCTCATTGTCATCTAAACAACAGCAAGACTTGCCCTCTCTGGGTGCTTTTAATTCACCTCTCCCTGGCACTGGAGCAGATAAGGAGGGCATGAAGAGTATAGATGAAGGCCCACACATGGGTGTTGGTGACGGTACAGTTAGTGAGTCAACACTTAGCTCCTCCTCTCCTCCTCCTCTGCCCACGTTCTCAGCAGTAAAGCTGCCTCATGATTTAGATAAATACCTCAAGAAGGACAAAGGAGATTCTGAGGCCTCCCAGAGCTCTACACACACAAGTAACACCAAACAGAACCCTGAAGAGAGCACTGTTATGGAGCTGGCATCAATAGAACATAATGTGAATGTGAAAGGCCCTGCCACACTTCGTCCAACCACCAAGCACAGCCAGCAGTCTTCTGAAAATGGACTTTCTACTAGTAAGACAAAGGTAAGTTTTTTAAATGTCCATAAAAAAGTCCTGGGAATAACAGCCTGACACATGAATGTATTTTAACCTGTTAATCTTTTATGTGAAGCCCTGATATTTCCTAGTTTATCTCTACGGTCTTTTGTTTTGTGATGTTCTTGCAATAATGAGATGAATCATGTGCAAGTGAGGACAAGAGAAAGGAACATTTCCTCCATCTCCATCTTTTGTTTCATGTCATGGTAAGATATTTGCATCAATGTGCCAAGAGAGCAGAACTATGCAAAAACAAGTTTGTATTTACATCCACACAATGAAAAGAGCTTTTTTTTTTTTTTTAGGAAAAAGTATATTCTGCCACAGGATTGTGGTACATGGTGAGATTGCAGGGAGTTGCAATATAATACAGTAGCAAAACAATACAATACAATATGATAAAAAGGGCGGTTGGTTATAACATCTAAATACTACTGTATGCATTGTGCTTTGAGCCAATACTAATAGGCCTGTGTTTGATTCTCAGCTAAGCTTTAATGGATAAATGGTTGAAAGAGTTAGCCAAACTTTCACAGGACTAATCGTTCCATTTCCTCACAGATACCTGCAGTGAGGGGGTTCCACAAAAGACCTGGAAAGGTAGGATTAGATGTTGTTGACACACATTTGACTGAAAAGATTTTGCATGGAAAAAAAAAGTTGATGAAGTGATTTTGGTTCTTCTTGATCCAGATCGTTATACACGAGCATGCTCAGTTTGGAGGGGAAGCAATGGAGTTCCACTGTGATGTGGAGGACGCCACCACAATCAAGCTGTCCCCCGTCATCTCTGCCAGAGTCATCCGAGGGTGGTAAGGCTCCTCTTGCTACATTCAAATCAGCGTGATCTTTGATAGTGTAACAGATTATAATCTAAATCACAAAACAGCTAATGTGACTGAACTTTGTACTTTACTCTGTGAGTCTGCCCGTAATAATTATGGAGAATTTCAGAACTCAGTGATCCTTTCTGCTGCTCACTAATCCAATCAGTGTTTTTTCTTGGTTCCTATCAACATCTCTCTCTGCTGGAAGAAACCAGGACAGTGAAACTATTCCTTCATTATTCATACAGTGATATTAATGAGAGGACTTTCTTTCTTTATCTCTCTTCCTAGCTGGCTGTTGTATGAAAAGCCTGGCTTCCAGGGAAGAATAATAGCCCTAGAGGAAGGTCCTTCAGAGCAATTAGTGAATATGTGGGCAGATGAGGAGACTCCACCAACACTGGACCAGAATGGTCAGCCTGTTCCAACAGCACCTATGATTATAGGTTCTCTCCGACTGGCAGTTAGAGTAAGTGGCCATGTTCAGTTTCCAGTCTGGTATTCCTCACTGTTACTGTTTGTCCTGTAGTGTTGTGTATTATCTTGTGTACAGATCAGTATTGAACCAAATAGCTTTTTGGTTTCAATCTGGAAGTTAATGAAGGATCAGTATTTAAAAGTGTCTAATTTGAGTGTTTTCTCCGATTAATGATTTTCTTTCTCTTTTTGATCAGACAGTCAGACAATGTTTATGATTTAATAATGATTTTCTAAGTTTGACATTATATTTTCTGTAGGAGGACATAAATCTAACATTTAGTTGTATGCAGGAGCTGTAAAATTACACTCCAAATATCGCAACGCAAACCCACAGAAATTTAAAAGATCCCATTCTCATGTGTGAAGATAGATTTTAAAATTTAAAAACTTCAATTCTCATACATTTTCATTTTTGTTTTTTATGGTATAGGATTACAGTACATCCCAGATAGACCTGTTTGCAGAGGTCAATGGTCTGGGGAGGATGACAACTTACTATGATGATGTGGTTGAGATTGGCTCCTATGCGATCCCACAGACCACGGGCTCTATAAAGGTCCATTCTGGCGTGTAAGTTAAGCAGTGCACTTTCCCCAATAGCTGTTATTGTGTTTGTAATTTAAAGTAACTTGAATATTTTTGGTGGTTGAGGTTTTCTAGATTGGAAAGAATATCACATCAAAAATATAATTTTAATTGCTGGGGGCAACTCTGCAGCCAACTGGTAGGTTTAAAGAACACAGAGACCCAGGAATGGGTCTGTGTGCAACAGCTCCAGGCCTGAGCTTGTGGTTGTCGTAGTTTTCACTGCTGATTGTTACTGCTGGTCACCATTCAATTTTCAGCATATTTCATAGGCTCAGAGGAAGAATCCATTAATGGCAATTACACTTATTTGAATTCAGTGTTGAAAATCAGTTGAATACTGTTGAATACAGAAAGTTGCTATTAGGTTAATAAATATATTGCATACATTATAAATAACAGGTAACCTCAGAACCTCTAAGCCAATGAAGCAAGGGTGTACTTCAAGAAAAAGTTACATGTAATTCAATTTATTTAATCATTCTCTATATGACAGGCTGTAATTGGCCACTTGTCCAAAACAAGTTAATATTAACCAACTGGAAAAAAGCCATGAACTACCCACAAGCTCATCATTCACTGGTGACCAATCAGGATGAAGATAGGTCCAATCACAGTTGGCAGGGAAAGATACCTCAGATACAGGTGGAGTTCTGACCGTGACCGTGTGTTCTCCGGACACAGTGTCATTGTAAATTAAAGAATTAATTAATTAATTAGAATAAATTAAAGAAAGAATAAATTTAAAAAATGATGCATACTAACTTACACCCCTCTCCTCACTATCTATCTATCTATCTGCAGGTGGTTGGTGTATACTGATCCAGGCTTTGGGGGTTTTGTAGGAGTGCTGGAGGTGGGCGAGTATCCCTGCCCAGAGACCTGGGGTTTCTCTGAGCCCTTTGTAGGGTCTATCAGACCCCTCCGAATGGTACAGAATATAATATATATATATATGTTTATACTAAACTTTGCAATTGTCTTTATTCTGACTAATGTGTATCTCTTCATTTCAGGGAGCAATAAAAGTGGAGCATCCTCGTGAAGTCAAGGTTTGTTCTGCATTAAATATCTGTGAAATTTGTCTGAAGCAATGGTTTAAAAAAAAAAAAAGGCACACCAGGATCAAACCTAATATTTAAGATATATATATATATATATGTGTTGATTTATGTTTCGGGAGCCAAAAGCATTTTCAACCAAATCTTACCAGAGTGTAAACTGGGATGTTACGAACCAAAAGATGTTTAAGGGGATGAGGGCGGTAACGATAATGACGAAAAAGAAACCCAGGCAAAATAACAGCAGGGAAACCAATTACGGGTACAGGACAGACACTGCAAAGGTGAAGGTGTGGCAGGAACTCGCAGAGAAAAAAAACACACCAACAAGACAGCAGCACAAACACACGCAACGTAACATGAGAACTAAAGCCACCTCGCATCTTTGTTTGTGTTTCCATCAGGTATTCTAATAAGATCAGGCAAATAAGTCACACACAGATCCATCCAGTAATTCCTTGTACTTACTGTTGCATGACTCTACAGCTTAACTTGTATATAGTAAGGGGATGAATAGGAGACATTCAGAAGTGAAAAAAAAAACACTTAAACAGAATGGAAAAGTAGTGTTGTCACAGCAGATGACATGTTGGATGTTTATTTATTTTAAACTGCTTTAGCAAGTGAGCTCAAATTAAGTAAAATTTTCTCGTCTCTGTATAATTCCCTCACTATCTTGATTACTGTGCACATATTCTTATTCTTTCATTAACACTCGTGTGGAAGCCAACAACATAACTAACATTTTAATGTCCCCATGTGTTATTTTAGACAAGCTGCTGTGTCTGCATTTGCCCAGCCAGACGTGTTGAACACTACAAACTCTAGCTGACTGATTGTAATATGCCACAGAGACAGCAGGAATTTTTCCCCTTCAAACTGTCCTGAAGGAACCAAATGTATTATTTTAAAAGGTTCTTGGCTCTCAGGGAAATTTCATGCAACAGAAATGTAGCCAACCACTTCTTTACCCTGTGCTTCACATCACATGCTGGCAGTTCAGTTTGTATTGTCCAGCATGTGAACATTATTTAGTAGTACGTTAAGTTACATCCCACCTCCCTGTCATCAACAAAACTGTCAAAAAAAAAACATGTAGCAATGCAAACACACAAACATGTTTGAGGCCTCTGTCTGTAGCTGAGACTCATCCTGAGCGCTTTCTCTTCTCCAGGCATTAGTGTTCGAGAAGCCTAACTTTGACGGAGAGTCCATAGAGTTGGACAGTGACGTGTTCAATTTGACAGAGGCGCAAACACACAAACCTGATGGGAATAAGAAGACAATGCCTAGAGTGGGGTCAATGAAAATACTTGGTGGTCTGTGAGTATCAGGTTGAGTTAATATCAAACCAAACACTTCTTTTGCCTGCTATTTCCTAGTGGTTGTTGAAATATTCATCTCTTTTCGTTTTGACCATGCAGTTGGGTGGCCTATCAAGAGGCAGACTTTGAGGGCCAGCAGTACATCCTGGAGGAGGGGGAGTATCCTCACTGTAGTGACTGGGGCGGATCTGAGGATGGGATCCTGTCACTTCGGCCCATATGCACAGTGAGTATCATCTGAACATCAACTTGCAAGATGTTTAGCAGTCTTTGCACTTCTTCCAAGCTCACTGATAATTGAAACTGTGCCCAACCTGCTTGTACAAACAGAGACTGACTAGATAGGGAGGCACCCAAAGAAAAGGACTGTCTTTTTTAACTCTGATCATTTCTTATTATTTTTTTGGTGTTTTTATCCTCCCAAGGATTTCCTGTCTCCACACGTGAAACTGTTCAGTGGGCAAAACTTTGATGCGCTGGGGCTCAACGTGGACCTGCTGGGTCCTGTCCTCAACATGGAGGACATCGACTACGGTGTCAAAACCCAGTCTGTCAACGTCATGGGTGGAGTGTAAGTCAGTTTGTGCAACTAATTAAAATGGTTATCACATTAGGATAACTGAAATTTGACTCAGTGGTTGACACATACCCAGCTGATGGGTGTGTGCTTCTCACCACAGTCATGACTAATGTTCTGGCACTGCATGCACATTTACTTGCACCCAGAACATACACACCCCCGGAGGATACATTTCTGAATAGTTTGATTGATGCATTTGTGTAAACTGATGCATCTGGCTTGACAAAGAATAAAAAATTCTTCCATCTCTTCAAGGCAGAGATTTAGACTGATTATAATTATAAGAAGAAGGACCTTCTGGTTACTGTTAAAGATAAAATTACATTACAATCTTCTTTTAAAAATAATTGTCAACGAAGAGAGGTAGAAGAAGCACAGATCAAACTTTTCAGTTTGTGATATTCAAGTTGAAGGGAAGTAAAGTACTGCACCTAATTCTTTAAAAGCACATTCAAAACAAGCGTGAGCCAAAGATATGAAGGCCCAGAGAGCTCAAAGCACTGTCTCTTGAGAAAACCCATGCAAACAGAAAAAACATAAGCAAATTCAGAAGGCAATGTCATCACTTTGACATTGCATGCACTGCTAATTCACAACACAACCAAATACAGTATAGCAAGGTTGCAAGATGTTGTTTTTGTGTTGCTGGCAGGTGGGTGGCATTTGAGAAGCCTGGATTCAGTGGTGAGCTCTACGTGCTGGAGAAAGGCCTGTATGCGAGCCCAGAGGACTGGGGAGCCCAGAACTTCAAGATCTCGTCCATACAGCCGGTTTTCCATGTAAGAATTGATGTACAGTAAAACTGTGGCAATTGTCAACTGTGTGAATCAAAGTTTCAAGCAAACATGTGATGGCTCCAGGTTCTTAAAAGTTTGCTGATTTTCTTTATGTTGCATTAGAGCAAAATGACGTTGCATTTTTAAAATGTAATCACCATTCCTAGAAATCATGTTGTGGTTAATTTTATTGATTGAAGGTTTCTAAAAAATGTCTTCTAAAAATCATCTCCAGATTAATCAATGATGAAAAAGGTTAGTTTCAACCTTAATTTGTAGAATGAGTTAAAAAAAAATAGGATTCCGGGTTTTTGATGCTGTTTTCATTAAGTGTTCATGAGTTTTCAAGCTTGAAAACTGATGTTAGCAATAACTTTTTTTTTTTTTTTCGAAGTCACTTTCATCTTTCTAATGCTATTTTCTTCCCTCTTCGACAGGATGTGTTGATGGGAGCTGCAAAATTCAAGGTATAATCCATCTCTTGAAGGCTTTCTGTAAAACAGATGAACTCATCTGCGTTGGCTGGGTCATTAAAGCTCTCTGCGTCTGTTTTGCAGGTGCAGCTTTACTCTGAGCCAGACTTCCAGGGAAGGCTGGTGGCTCTGGAGGACAGTGCAGAAGCTCTGGATGCGGACTTCCTGCCCAAGTCCTGTAAAGTTCTTGCTGGCAGGTGGGCATCACACAGTGGCAGTCAGTGACATGCTGTGCATGGGCAATTAGCCAGTTTGGCTTTAAACTTTATATTTATGAGACAATAGGCTAAAACAAAAGGAGATCACCTACAGGCCTTTTTTGGGCCATGATAGTTCATCTTTTCAGCGTCACAACTTTTACCTGAAAGTGTTATGAAGCTGACAGTATTGTGTTATAAAAAGTGCCTACCAATATACATACAGCTATAATAATTTGTGCGTTTGTGTGACAGCTGGGTAACATATGAAGGAGCTCAATTTACCGACAACATGTACATACTGGAGGAGGGGGAGTACCCCAACACAGTGTCCATGGGTTTCCTGTCCTCAGACTGTCCCATCCGCTCGCTACAGCCCACAGGACATGTGAGTAATGTGTGTGTGTTGGTGTATGGCAAAGCATTCTTTAAAATTATATTGACTCCTTTGGGATTTTTAAACTCTGGCATCTTGTTGTGCAGGAGCTCTCTCTGCCCTCCATCCTCTTGTTCAGTAAGGTTGGCTGCAGTGGTCGCAGGGTGGTGTTGACTGGGGAGGCTGTGAACCTGCTGCAGACAGGCCTGGAAACACACATACGCTCCCTGGTGGTGGAGGGAGGAATGTACGTCACAATTATTCAATTTCCACTGAGATGCATATCTTCTATGTTTGGTATCTTGAAAGGCACGGCGCATGATCGTGTGCAACAACATATGCAACAAATAAGAAGCCACAATATGAACACCTTCTATTAATCACAACTTGATTGACAGATCATAATTTGGGTTATTGAATCACTTGATGTACGAGGACCTGCACTTTTTTGTACAAGGGTAAATAATGTATTGTAACCATCATATGTGTTGTGGTGCTGCACAGATGCCTCAGCCTAGAAATACAATTCTACAAATGTAAATCAGTACAATATCTACTGGGGGGGCACAGTGATAGTGTGATAAAATAAAGTGTTACAATTATTTTGATATATTGTATTTTATGTGACACCAAATTTTTACATGCATTTTTATTTTAGTAAACTTGTTTCCCATCCATCTAAACAAGCTCTTCACTACTGATAAGTTCATAAAAAGGATTCAGTGGTGTGCATTGAACTTATTTTCCACAAAAGGTTTGACAGGGATGTATGAAATTCCCATAAATGGTGTCAGTTTAGTTTTTAGAGCAGGACATGTTCTCATTAAGAGATGTGAAGAACCTGCCGAGCAAATAAAAAGGTTAAAACAACAACGTTAAATCATCTTGAAATAAAGACGCAGCCAGGTCTTTTCCGTATCATCCAGCTTGTTTATATGCACGTTGATTAACATGGCTGTCTGTATTCTCTGCAGGTGGGTGTTGTATGAAGGCAGCAACTACCGTGGTCGACAGCTGCTTCTTCAGCCCAGTGCAGTGGGTGATTTGAGGACGCTGAACAGCTGGCAGCAGATAGGATCCCTGCGCCCTTTACTCCAGGTACAGGAAAAAGTCTGTGGGCCAATCAGAAATGTATCTCTGTGTCTGTAGGCCTTAAAGGTCTCACACTTCAACTTGGTCTTTGTTTTAAAGTTTGGTTCTGGCGTGGACACAAATTTTAAAAAGGACTTTACACCTATATAAAACTGTAGCTTTAATAAATGGACAATAAGTCTAATTTTAAGTGCTTGCATGTTTCCCTTCAACAGAAACAGATGTACTTCTCTCTGAGGAACAAGGAGACAGGAGGTGTAATGTCCCTGACAGGAACTTTGGATGACATTAAGCTGATGAGGGTTCAGGCTGTGGAGGAGACAGGAGGTGTAGAGCAGGTGTGGTTCTATCGGGACGGACAGCTCACCTGCAAGGTACAGTACTCCATTAAATCACAAACGGCCAAACCGCAGGTCAGGGGTCCTAACCCTCATGACTGCAGAAAAATGTAAACCTACATTAAACTACAGAAGTCTAAGTTTAGGAATTATCAGCAATTTTCTCCAATTACCATAACCACAGTTTTGCCAGGACAGTATATTGATGCTCACTAAACCCAGAGTGACAAGTCATCTGCAAAAAGACCTAAACCAGGAAGTGAAAAAAAGGCATCAACAGGGAAGAGAACATTCACCTACATTCCCTTCACAGTCACAGGCAGTTGTGTTCATGTAGGAACACGCTGCCCAGCCTACAGCTACTGAGTTGAAAGGCAATTCAAATACATCTCATGTAGTTTGGTCAATTGGGAGCAACTTCCCTCTTTGATATTAACTGTGCACCTTAAAACAAGGATGTGGTGACACTATGTGCAAAACAGGAAATAGCAAGTAATCCCAATAGACTTCATGTATTCCACGGGTAAATTCATCTGTTCTCAGAATAGCAGAGTAGGTCAAAATCTGAAAACTGTAGTTTTACTTTATGAGCAATTATCCCGTAAAACTGTCTATTGCTGTGTATGAGAGAGAAACACTAGGATGCCTGTATCTTCCCATAGATATTAAAATTTAAAACAAAACATGGTAAAAAATGTAACATATGGGACACTCAATGGGACTGTGGTAGCTGAAGTGGAGACATTGAGGGCATGTATCTGAGAGAGCGTTGTAATCTACAGCTTGTTTTTTGCACTACAAAAATTACAAAAGTAAAAGTACTTTTTTGGCTTGTTTTTTTTTTTTTTTTTTTAGCTGATTCTGGATTTTAAGCAGCAAGGAAAATTAGCCAGTACTTATGAATGCATCTTTGCCTTCACACTCCTTGTCTCCAGCTGGTGGAGGACTGTTGCCTGGAGACCTCAAGCAGTGTGGTGATGGCGGGCTGTCGACTTTGCGTTTCCCCAGAGCAGGGCAAAGACAAGCAGCTGTGGAGCATCACCCCAGACGGCCTGGTGCACTGCCACCTCCAACCTGAGCTGGTCCTGGAGGTCAAAGGTCAGAGAGCGCTGCCTTTGTTTTCATGGAATACATTAGAAGGATGTAATCACCCTTTCCAGCATTTGAGTCAGATTCTGGGCAA
Source organism: Remorina albescens (assembly GCA_034769265.1). NCBI lineage: Eukaryota > Metazoa > Chordata > Actinopteri > Carangiformes > Echeneidae > Remorina > Remorina albescens. The sequence continues at coordinate 18,685,004 of CM068488.1, read as the reverse complement.
GCAGCTCCATTTCCTGGTGTATTCAGGAGTTGCAGTGGTGAAAACTGTTGCTTGCACAGTACACTCCCAGATGGGTTATGTCAGTTGTAAAATTGTTGCAACATCAATCACACTTAGTTCCAGATAGTTTGCGTTTCACTATTTTGTTTTCCATAAAAACAATTTGCACCAAATAACTATTCGGAAATCCCGTTATTTTTACAACATATCAGATACTTTGTCTTCTCTACACTCGCAGTACTTATCTGTGCCAAACGAGGGCAGAAATTAGCACTTCATGTAAAAACTTTAGACATGTCTTATCAAGGTCTGTGTTTAATCAATGTCTCCCAGGTGGCCAACAATATGACAAGAACCAGGTGATCCTCAACACCTTTGAAGAGAAGAAACTGGCCCAGCGGTGGACCTTAGAGATCCTGTGAGAGGAGAAGCTCTGTCGTGGCCGTTACAGCTCTGTGCTGCACATCTGTCAGGACGCTAAACCCTGTGATGCAGCTGCACCATACAGCCCCCACCATGAAAGAATACTCTACTGTAGTTTTTTTAACTTGTTTACTTTTTCCTGAGGGGGGTTAACCAATGACTGGATCAATGTTGTAATCATTAACCAAGTTCATACAGCAGCTGATCAAATTGTCTGCTGTTTCTCAGCATGAATGAGTAAAATAGAAATGTTGCTGTAATTTTAGTCACTTGATCCCGAACACTCTAGACCAAAGACTTCATGTGTTTTGACTTAACGTAGTGAAAACTCAGCCCTGTTTCAATGCTGCATGCTCTGGTTACTGTTTGGTACGTTTTTACCATGTGGATTTCAGTGTCTGTCTCCTAATCTTAGTGTTGACAAACATGAACGTACACACAAATATGAAGGCTGACGTGCCTTCACTCTTTGTTGTAATTACTTTAGATCAAAGACGATCTATTGTAAAGTTTTGATATCTTTCTAGGACTTGATAGATTTTTACACTTTTACCCAAATATACTTTATACAGCAATAGATTGTACATAAGCATGATGTGTATAGATACAAGTTCAAATTTAAAACAAAACTACAAGAAAACAATGCTGCCTGCTGTCGACTGTAAATATGTGAATGAAAATGGTTACGCATGAAAATAAAAAAAGGTTCTCTTTCTCTAACTTTAAGAAAACAAAGTTGTTTTTCTTTACGTTTTAATTACTAGTCGCAGTGAAACTCATCAGGAAGAAGCTGTAATGACTGGAATGACTTTCATCTGTGATGGATTTCAGATGGATTTACTCTCACCACAGTGAGCCATTTGTGATACAAATCTTAGAAACTCAGACTTTCCCTCTGTAGCCTTACAATCACTATAGTTTTGGTGACTCATGACCGCACAAACATGAACCGGCAAGAAAAGTAAATGTCACAAAGTTCACAGATATTGCTGAAGAGCTTGTCACACCTGACTGAAAAATTCACAGCACTTTTTAGTTTGCTGCAAAATCTGGTGAAATTTTACCACTCATTTACGCACGAGCCACAGACTGAACTGTAAATATTTCACATGAACTTCACTGCTTTACCTGACCATATTGATGTCAAAACTGAATAACAGACACAGACCAGACTGAGGGTTTCTAGTAGATAAAATAATGTCATCCTCGTACAACAGTTTCACACTTCTGCTACCTCCTCAGTTTGTCCCTTCCCTCTCATCTGTTTGCATTGTGCTTCTTTACATAAAGCAGCAGTTGCTGGATTAAATTTTTACCCAACACCTTAAGTTTGAAAAAAACAGAGCAGTGTATTCACCCTATAGATATTGGGCATTTGAGTTTAATTCCTTATTTATGGTGTTCTGCATCATAAAAATGGTTTTCCATAATAACACTATTGAGGAATTACTTGTTTTCAATTGCCCAAAAGATATTTTCCTTTTTCTGATCTATACGAATCCATTAATATTATAGCTAACAACAACTTAACTTGAGTAATATTATTACTTGAATGACATTTAATGACTAAGCCCTCCTACCTCACATTGGTCTTCACGCCTCTCTCGTCATCCACCACTTTCATTTTCCAATTCAGCACAGTGACCCACTTTCGTTTTCAGTCAGAGAGACAGATAGACAGAGATAAGCCCTTGTAAATTTTCATTAATTTATTAGTTTCATAATCGCATCACAGGGCTCAGTCATCTCCCCCTTTACTGATCTCAACCACAGTCTTTCCTCTGGCGTGGCCTTTTTCCAGCTTATTGAAGGCCTGGGGAACCTGGGAAAACTTGAACGTTTCCTCCACCACTGCCCGGATCTGATGGAGACAGAATCAATCAACAAGCATTTCATTTAGAGGGAGATTTCTGCTAAAATATTATTATTTAAATATTTCTAATATTCTAATTTCTAATTACAATGTATATATATATTTCCTTTTTATTTTTTATCTTTTATTTGTCTCTCCCTTGTCCAAGGTTGAAACACCGGAGTCCAATTCCTAGTATGTTTACACATACCTGGCAATAAAACTATTTCTGATTCTGATTCTAAAATAGTCAACCAACTACATAACCAGTATGTAAAGAAAATCTTCAGCCGGAGAAAATTTGTTAACAATCAATAACAATACAGGTTGTATTTATTTTGTTGTCAAGTCGGTTTAAAATGCATGTACAGTCCAATGCACAGTCCTAGTGCTGTTGTAACCCAATTCATTGTGGATTTATTGGTCATTTCTTAAAACTCCCCAAGCTTTTTTAAAATCCATTTGTCACTGGCTAGTCATAGGCTAAATCTGTAACCGTACCTGTCCTGCATCCACCATTTCCCTAATTTCATCCAATGTGGGACCACTTGGGGCAAAGAATCCCCAACGGTAATGAACTCCTTTAGCAAGGTTCTGCAAGAAAATGTAATAAGAGGAGAGGCATGAAGACAAGTATTTATTTAATAACTGTGTATCAGAAACTCTGACATTTTAAACTGTGGCAAAATTAGATGATGAAGCAAGTGGAGCTGACCACTTAAATGCAGAAACTAAAATATACCTATGAGAAACTTCCTCTTCAAACCACTTGTTATTCCTACCTGACTTTATGGCCTCAGTGCTGATACGTTCCTTTCATCAAAGACTAGTTTCCTTTTTTACTTTTGGTAACAGAATTCTGATGGAAACAAACAACCTTGAAAGATGATTAAAAAGTTTTGTATTCATGCAGAAGCATTCATTCATCTTCTACCGCTTATCTGTTTACGGCAGAAATAAGCAGAAATAAACATGTTTCACAACCAGTAATAAAAAATGGCTGTTGGTTTTTCAATTTTTTATGTGACTCACTTATTTAGGATTTAAGGAGTTAAGGCTTAGGTGTTGGGCTCAGTCAGGTACTACGAAGCTGGTGAAGATAGCCCTACTCACTCTGAGTTAACCTGCTTTTTAGAAACCCTTGTGTGACATTATGGACATATCTTTGCACACAATCCATGTCCCTACATCTCTTACTGTTGTACTGGCATTTAGCCATAACCTTCATTCATCACTTGCCTCTTAAGCAGTTTAACCACTAATGAGTTATAGTGTAGGTTAGATAGGCTTCAAACACCTGGCTATTTGAAGCTTATCTAACCTTGAGTGAGGGAAAGATGCACATAGAATCTCCATTTTTGTCTGACTCATACAATTGTCTGATTGCCTGATTTGAGTCTGATTTGTTATGTTTGAGCCTGTTTATATGTTTGCTCGTGTGTGTATGTGGGTGTGATAGGTTTGCGATATAAAGAGGTTACTTAAGACAGTTCCTTCAGCCCTATTTAGAAATGAGGACATTGCGCTAACAGTCAGCTATTGGAGCTCTAGTTTTCCTTTTACCAAGTAAGTAGTGCAGAGTGTGACACTGAGTGCACAAGGATGTGTAAGACAGACATGCACTATATGTCTTCTGTATATAAACCAATCTCTTGCATTGTTTTCACAGAAATGCCATTATTCTGGTATAAATGTGTCTTTCTGGTAACTGGAGTGAAAAAATATAAACCCCATGAAAGAACCTACAACCTAGAGCTGGTCATTTGTGACAGAAAAATCAAAGCATCCACACCGAAGCATCAGTGGAGAAAAAAAAAAAAAAAAAAAAGCATTTCTACTGCATTAGTGTAAACAGTAAGTCTCTGATTGGAGCTGGTGTGCGACTGTCTCCAGGTGCTTGCTCATAGAGGGATTTGTTGGGTCTCTTTAAATAATTAATAATAATTATAATAATAATTAATAATTCTATCAAGAGTTTGGTCTATACCTGCTGTATATGTAAAGTGCACCTAAGTAACTTTGTTATGATTTGACGCTATACTAATAAAATTTTATTTGGTTTTGAACAAGACTGAAATAAACCCAGAACATTCTCAATCTAACACTGAAACTTAAGTGAAGCTGAGTGCCTGCTTTGGTGTATGAAAAGGCATGTTAGCATGCTAGTTAAATTGTCACATTATGAATATATGATTTAATAATTATTTATAGTTCGTAATCCGAAAGAAAAAATTTACGAAGTTGTTTCCCTGGGGCTGTTCATGAGTCACGATTCCTCTTAAAGCTATGGGGGAAGTTGGCTGTAAGAAAATCAGAAACAAACAATTCTAACACGTCAAATTTCAAATGTTAAAGTCTGCTGATATTATGTAGTGTCTTACTGTCAAGAGATCTTCTGAAAATACATAAAGAAACAACAAATTGCAATTTACGAAATAGCCCTCACAGGAACAAAAAAGTGTTTTTTCAGTCAAGGACTAAGGATTTGTTGGGTCTCTTTAAATACTTCTATGAGTTTGCCCTAGACCTACTCTGTATGTAAAGTGATTCGAACTCGGTTATGATTTGGTCCGATATAAATAAATTAGATTTTACTTGATTTGATTCAATTGTCTTTTTTTAAGTAATCAAATCATAAAATCAATTATTCATCAGTGCCATAGAGCTCCAAAGTTGTTCAAGAGCAAGCGAGCTAAATGCTAACATCAACACCATGCCAACATATTGACTTGCTAAGAAGTTAATAAAAGTACTGGGGTTAACTTGTGATGTAGGTACAACATGAACATGTTGTACCGGCATTATGTTCCCATTTCTGCATGTTAGCATGCTAACATTCGCTAATTGGCTCTAAAAACAGCTTACAGCCTCTTGCATATCTGAAACATTTAAAAAAATTGAAATTTAAATGTATGACCTTGAATATGGATCAGCCAAATAAGTTACAAGCAAAGCACAGTTTTCCACACTCATCTCAGGCATATACTGTTTCCTGTTGTTACTTTAAGATTGTTAATGTAAATAGTTGCTTGTCGTGACCAGTTGAACTTAATCGTACTGGAGTTCCGGTAGAACCCCACATACTATACAGCTACAATACCTACATATTTAATATTGGCATTTAATTAAAAAAAAGATTGCACCTCTAGGTGTAACCAGTCATTTGAACCAAAAGGGAAGTTCAAATGTTTCATTTCTAGTTTGACAAAAAGTAGAACTGCCAACCATGATCACTTCTTTGAGTCAGTTTGCACTGAAGACTTTGTAGTGAAGAGTGGGAAGATGTAGTGATCATAATGCACAAGTACATCTTTGTGTGTCGATGAGGTCAATTGTGTTATATTGTAGCACTTGGATTAATGAAGACAGGGAAGTGTCTCAATGTCTCAATTTCCTTTTTACTGAAACTGATACTGGAAGCTATGGAGTGAGTCCAACACTCTGATCACATTTTAGACCTGCTTTTAAACACACCTTTATGATGTATAATAGCATAACAGGTCAAAGTCAGAATATCATTAAATCCCAGCTACTGTGAACATCAGAAGCTGCTGCCTTGAAAGAAACAGTGATCAGAACCATAAATGGGAAAGCCACTGACTGATTGACTGACTTACTGACTGAGTGAAGATAAACCAGTGGAAACTGGTTGAGCTTCCTGTTTGGAGTTGCTATTTCATTATAACATGACAGTGAATGAATGAGTCTTGTTTTTGGTCCTAATGTGTACGCAAACGCAGTCCAAAGGATATGAACCCTCTGATAGTGTCATTGTCTTTGTTTTTGCAATTTCATTCATTGATGAGGACAGTAATAAGTTGAGACTGTAAATATCTTACAAAATCTTTCCCAAAAACTTCACTCCTCTGCTTTTAGCTTTGAGTTTTGTTCGTCTTTTTGTTCCAGCTGTGGTAAAGCTCAGAGAAATGTGTACAAACTAAAATGTGTGACAGTACTTCTAACCACAGGAAGCAACACAAAACATTCATTTCACAATAAATATGTACAGCGACAAAACAAATCCAACTACATTTGTACTAATTTTACATGTTTACCTTGAGGGCCTTGGTGGCCACTGTAGCAGCAGTCTGCATCATTCCATCGGCAATACCTAGCCTGTCCATGTTCTGAAGAAAAGGTGTTACAAGAGTGATATACTTGGCACCGCTCCAAGGCTTAAGCAGGTTCAGCGCCCAACGCTCCGTGTCCCCCCCAACGTTATCTAGGATCAGGTCAAATCTTAAAGGGGAGACAGACGAAGGTTGATGAAGACAACAGAAACAAGCAAAGATAGTGTAGTGTAGGTGTGGAAATATAAGATGACACAAATGGAGTGAGACTAAGTCCTTTAATTGCAAAATTAAAGCTCTCCCTTTCCCCACACTATTGAGCCGAATACAGCTAATGCGATGGGGTTGCCTTGGTAACTTGGGCTGGTCACTGTACACCAACTGTCATTAAATACCAAAGTGACTGTAGTTGTGTGTGTGTGTGTGTGTGTGTGGGTGTGTGGGTGTGTGTGTGTGGGTGTGGGTGTGATTCTCTCACTTCTCCAGTTTAGTGAGTGGCTCCTCAACAGGTCCAGCAGTGTAGTCCACTACGTGGTCTGCCCCCAGCCCACTTACAAAGTGCTCGGCATTTTGGGAGCACGTAACAGTGACATGGGCTCCCCATGCCTTCAGCATCTGAACAAAAATTATATTTCCTTACTCAAATATATGCTAATTCAGACATAAGTGAGTCAAAAATGCCAAAGTATCAGTAAGTTCTGTTGTACATAGATGTATATGTTACTGTACATCTAACATGAGCAGCAGTATCCACACTTCCATACCTGTATGGCAAATGTTCCCACTCCCCCTGATCCTCCAAGAATCAAAATCCTACAGGGAGTAAAAGATGTGTACATTTCAAAAATGTGTTCCACCAAACTTGTGCACAGATCCTCCTTCATTAGGATCAAGTCAGATGCACTCTTGGCTTCAGCATGTCAAGCTCACTGGACTTTAAGGAGTGTTTGAGCTGCTGCCAGAGAACAGAGCTCACCATTACAGATTGGGCAACGCTTAAAAGGAGCACTGAGCGGAATAATTGACTAGATCAAAGACAAGGATCTTCTTTGGGGTGGACAGGGATTAAAAACCAGTGGAAAGTGTGTGTGCGTTAGTTTGTGTGTGTAGTTTTTGTCCCTGTTCTCTCACCGCTTCTTGGTGCAGTTGTCCTTACTTAGCCCACCTGTGTTGACCAATGCTGACCAGGCAGTGGTGGCCACATATGGGATAGCCGCAGCCTCTGTGTGACTCAAGGACCTTGGTTTGTAGGATACCTAAGCACAGCAAATATTTATAATAACAGAACTTTTAAGAGAAAGGGAACAAATAGTTGCTGGTTGTTATTTATATATGAGTAACACAAGATACATCATCGATGCGAACCACATTTATTATTTACTTCTTGTTACCAGAGTAAAAACTCTTCGACTTCAACGAAAGATTTGTCGTGCTGAACAACTGTATCTCAAACAGCTCATGTATCACTCAGCTGAACAATACCTCATTGGCACTAAGTACCACAAACTCAGCAAGGCTGCCCTGCTTCCATGGCGGGATTGCTGCCCAAACCTGTGGTTGGGGGAGAGGCAAACACAATACCACAATACCCATTAACCAAACACATAAGCAACTTTTTGTCGACAATTCTATGCAGCTAGTTCACTATCTTTGAGCGTTATGAGAAGAAGTGCATCAAGAGTGTTTTTCCAAAGCAACCATAACATCACACAATGACTCACTCCTTCATTTGACATTTGACAACAGAAACAAGTTTGCTAAGAGAGAGATAAGTGGATAATGATTGCATGACATGCTGGAACTATATATAACGCCTTCTGAATGCAACAAACCATGTGCACATAACATAATTAGCATTCCAAATCATACCAAAAGCCTAAAAACGTCAGTGAAAATGTAAATTTGACTAGGACTTAGGAAAGCAAGTATGATGTGAGTGAGAACGGCTCAAGAGGATGAACTGAAAATGCCAACAAGAAACGAAACTGAAATGTCAAAGTAGCACAGAATGTATATAGTCTCAAAAGTTTAGTTTAATTATTTTAACTGTCAATTAACCTGTAAATATTTTTTCCAATTATCTGAAAAAACATTTGTTATTGTTTACATCCAAATCTTGCACATTGCCTCTTAAAAAAAAATAAAAATAAAAAAATCATATGAAACATAGGAAAAACACAATAATTTGTAAACTAATTTCAGAAATGACTGAGACGCAATTAATTATAATAAAAACACTTTTCCATTTCATACCAAAACTTTCATATGGATTTTTGATGCCCAAACACCCTTTTTCAAAAATATCAAAATTTAATGACGCTCTAGAAAACCTGAGCCATCTAACACTGCTAACACAGGCTCCTCATTTTGATGCAGTTCTTAAAAGCTCACGGTGCTGCCCAGGTCAGCAGTATTAAAGCCTTGCTGAATAAAGGAAAAGGAAAAAAGAAAAAAAAAAAACATTGGCAGCATTGGCAGCATGGCAGCATGGCAGCATGGCAGTTAGCGCTGTTGCCCCACAATAAGAAGGTTGTGGGTTCACTTCCCGGCCTGGGGCCTTTCTGTGCGGAGTTCATGTTTTCCCTGTGCCTGCGTGAGTTTCCTGCAGGTACTTCAGTTTCCTCCCACCGTCCAAAGACATTATGTTTGTGTTTATTGGTGATTCTAAATTGTCTGAGTGTGAGTGTTTGTTGGTCTCTGTCTATCTCTGTGTGTTGGCCCTGTGATGGACTGACGACCTGTCCAGGGTGTACCCCGCCCTCGCCCAATGTGAGCTGGGATTGGCTCCAGCACCTCCCGTGACCGAGAAATGGATAAGCGGTAAAAGATGAATGAAGAAAAAACATGATCAAATTCAGTCCTAACTAACATTTTAATTTTATGCCGTGTGATTTAACGGTTAAATTGACAATGCATTCCCTTCTGTAATATTATGATTTGAAAGCACAAGAAGGAAACAGCTAACAACAAATGATTAGCGGAATCCTGTTTGGTTTGACACACTACTTCAAACAGCATCCTGAGCAACACACAGCTTGCTGCTGGAGCTGATTCTACCTGTTTGGGGCTGGCATTAGAAGATTTGTGTCATATCATATTGCTCACCAGTGCATAATCCAGGTGGAGGGATCATTATGGCAAAGCACACTCTGGCCAGGATAGGATGAACTAGGTCATCCATTGTGCTCAGATACACTGTGGTTCTTAACTCAGTTGTCATTAGTCAACAAAACACTTCCCACACTTTTACACCACCAGACGCTAATGCTGCCATCAGCATGAGGCATCAAAAACCAAGAGTCATCAGCACAGATTACATGTGTTTGACTAATCTGTCTTTCACAACAATTTATCACACTCTAGTATTGCAACTAGATGTTTTTGTTTATGGAAACTGGCTACACACTCCATACTTCTGGGTTATTCATAAAGTTTCTGTAAACAGGGGACAGTCTTCCTGTATAGTTGCTTCATTTACCTCATCCCTTTCCCTGAAGTACTTCACATCCAGGCCACACTCCATTATGACCCCAGACACATCCCTTCCCAGAATGAGAGGGAACTCGCTGCCTGACTGCTTGATATTCAGAGGGTCTCTCTTCATAGACAGTGTAGCTGCACCATAGCCACCTGACAGACGGAGAGTTTGTGATTAGGGTCAAAGCTGCAGTTCAGCCAAAGAGGAGAAAACTGAAAAAGTTACAGAAGATTATACACCGTAGGTCAACATCACTGTCTCAGTGATGCTGGATAGCAAACCAAGAAAGACATTATTTTTCTAAAGTTTAAAATTCTACAGTCATCAGTAGTGTTGATTTTCATTTATCACATCATTCAAATTTGTTTATTTGTCCTACGGAGAGGAACTTTAATGACGGACACAGATAAGACAAAATTTAACAAAACGTGGTCTGCACATTACGCTTTTTGTTGTTCTCCTAATTTTGGTGTTTAATGACTAATTACAGATCATTAGATTCATCAGATAAAGGTATCTCTTTATTACTATTAACACTAAAAATCTGATCTAGGTTTTTTCTCTTATGCTTCTGTTTCTAGGGATTTTTTTTACCTCCCTGTTCTGAGTGAAGTATTTATGTTCTCACTTTAAGTCTCAGTTCAACATGTCATCATACGAGCTTGATATTTTTAAAATAAAAAGTTTGAAAACCAACACTACCTATTGTGCATGTAGCCCAAATCCGAAGCCATTGTAGACGTGTACACAGGCCACACGGGTTACTCACCTCTCATACTGACATCCATTGGATTTAGTCCTGCTGCAAACACCTTGACAATAACCTCGTTGGGGTAGTTGATGACGGGGAAAGAGGCATTTTTAGTGAATCGTAAAGCATCACTGCTTCCATATTTATCAATGACCCAAGCTGGCATGACAGTCATGCATCTACTGGAAGCACTAAACAGTCTTCTGCTCTGGCTGCTATGTCTGCCGACTGATGATTTACTAAGATGAAAAAAGCCATTATACACCAAAGGTCTAACAGAAGCCATCTGTAGATTCTTACAAAAGGGGATAACTGACTTTAGCAGTACATGGTGTCCCCCGTACAGACAGGACACAGTGCTCAGACAGTACGTTGAAATAAAGTGGACCACTCCCTAAAGTTTGCCCTCCGTTAAAAAAAACTGTATAACAGTCATTTATACAAGTGGAATAGTTAGTAAAATAAAATACTAATTATAAAAGCCCATAATCATTTCAAAACAACGTCCTGTTCCATGACATTCTTCTTCCTTCACCGGCGTCTTAATCGGCGCTCTGCGCCTCGGCCAATAAGAACGCTCTTTCCTCTGCAACTGCCCAATCACAGAAAGCGTTGTTAGCTGCTACCTGTCGAAACAAACATGGCAGCCTGCTTACTGTAGCTGCACACTCAGCGAAGGTTGTTGTTGATTTGAAAGGTTGTCACAAAAAACCTCTCAGCATGCTCGGCCTGACGATAAGGGAGGTTAGTAGGGTTGTTTCCACGGGTCTGCCTGTAGTGCTGCTTGTCTGTCATTGTTTGTGTTGCTCTTTAGCTAAACACTGGCTCAGCTAACAAGGTATATAAAACGCAAAACTTTAGCTTCCCAGACAACAACAGCACACATATATTCAAGTGACAGTTCGGACATGATGTGTAGTACTCCTATTTGCTATGTAATTTAGGTGCACACACACACACACACAATGCTAAACTGTCTGGGTAGCGACTATCTAAGGAACTGTCTTAATTTCTGAAGGTGTCAAAATATAAATAAATAAAACAATAATAGTGGTAATAGTAATTATGTCACAGCTTAAACGGAGTTCGTTATGGTACAATAGGGGTTTCATATGAATCAGATAAACATAAATGATCAAAAATGAAGGTCTTTAAAATGCAAAGCCGGATTGCTGACATCAACATGTAAGGTGATTTTTTTTTTTTTTTTTTCAAGTAATGAAGTACATATTGTTTTTGCAGGTGTAAATGATAAAAATAATGTTGGCTGACTTTGTAAGACATCATAGATAGAACGGAGCCAATGTTAATGTTGTCAGTAACACTTCTTTTCTGCTTAATCTGCTTTAAAAGAGGCATCTTGAGTAAGAGAACTGAGTTACATTCCACCACTGGAGTTTCTTTTGTACCCTCTGTAGGTATCTGTCGCGCTCAGGGAGGGAAGGATCTCTCCGACAGAGCTTTGCAGGAGATGTCTGAACCGTATCAAGAAGACTCGCCACCTTAACGCTTACATCACTGTGACAGAGGAGTTGGCGCTGAAGCAGGCTCAAGAAGCAGAAACCAGGCTGCTGCAAGGTTGGACACATGAGTATTGGGTTTTGTTTTGTTTTTTTTTTTGTCTGTGTGGGCTAATAAGCATGTCACAAGTTTTTGACCTTCTCTTCCCTCAGGCACCCCCAAAGGTCCTCTGGATGGAATCCCCTTTGCAGTCAAAGATAACTTCTGCACAGAGAATATCAAGACCACATGTGCTTCCAGGATGCTCAGAGGTCTGTCTTCACCTCTATATAATTTACTGTGGACCATATTTTCCCGTTAATACTAATCCAGTGATGATAACCTTCTTATAATTCTGCTTCAGATTACATTCCTCCATACAATGCTACAGTGGTGCAGAAGCTCATGGACCAAGGCGCTATTCTGATTGGGAAGACTAACATGGATGAGTTTGCTATGGGGTAAGGCCATATCAATATTTTTTCTCCTGGAACAGCTTGTTACAAATGCCAGTATATTTCTTGATAAAGCTGTTGTAGTTGTGTACACTTGCAAGAAGACACAGATTACAAGTTTTAGATTTCTGATCATTGCTTTTTTATTTACCTATTTACTTGTGTCACAGTGCAGGAAGTACAGATGGAGCCTTTGGTCCAGTCAGAAACCCGTGGAGCTATGCTGCCCCATACAGAGAACAGACAGGGGCAGAGCCAGACTCTGACTGGGTCATCACTGGAGGCAGTTCGGGAGGAAGTGCAGCAGCTGTGGCCTCACTCACTAGCTACCTGTGAAAAAACACATTCACATAAAATTCATTGGTTTGGGAAAACAGTTAAGACAAAGAGGTGTTTACAAATAAAAATATACTCTTGCTTCAATGATCTCTATAGGGCTTTGGGCTCAGACACAGGTGGCTCTACTCGTAATCCAGGAGCGCTGTGTGGTGTTGTGGCCCTGAAGCCAACCTACGGTCTGCTGTCCAGACATGGTCTCATCCCTCTGGTCAACTCAATGGACGTTCCTGGCATTATGACTCGCAGTGTTAATGATGCAGCCATCGTCTTAGGTAGGAAACCTGTTAGTGCACATTAAGCTAGTGTCCAACATTCATAGTTGAAACCTCTTTTTACTGTACTACATGAGTATAGTCATTCCACAGTTCCACCTGAGTCTTTCTACAAAGGCTTAATAGAGATCAGCTGGTTACCTAAAGATTAAAGGGTAAAATTGTAATCACTTGTGTCCTTTCAATGGTGTGTTCGTCTAATCAAATTCATTGAGTCCAGTATTCCAAAGAGCTTGCCAGTCCATATATTGTCACAGTTTAAAATGTTGAACATGAAATAGATTAGAAATTTGCAGTTGCTCTTCAGCATGTATCATAGGACTTCATTTAAAAGAGGGCTAATTCAACACATTTCCATACTTATCAGCCACTTCTGCTTTTTGCTGGTTTTGATGTTGCTTTCTGGTCTGTTGTCAACACTATGCACTGGATGAAACCAAGCATGTGATTACAGTTGCTTTCACTTTAAAGGGCAATTTCCACCCTCTGCAACGTGTGCTCTTTCATACATATTTGAAGAAAGTTTCATGTGATTTGATTGCAAACACAAAACACTTGAATTGCATTAAGAATGATGTTTTTCAACATTGAATTTTTGAGGTAGTGCCATGAAGCAATAATTGTACATCCTGTCATGTCCACTTCACATTATTTCAATGATTAACGGCTGAAAGCAGTAACATAACAACAGACAGCGCAACGCACCAAAAAAGGCACGCAAGCATGAACAGTCAGTGCACAGTTTTTATCAGCTCTGCAAATATTTCATGAGAAAGAAAATAAATTCAATACCTCATTGTATTTTGGTGAGAAACATTGTACGTAAATATAGCCTTTGTTTGCTTCAAAACCTGTATATAAAATTAAACAGACTCTCTTAAATTTGGATTCTAGCTAATGACCATGGGGGGGGCAACTGCACTGGTTGTAAAAAGAAGTCCAATTATACTGAAGTCTATGTTAAAATGTCCCTCCTTCTCCCTTGATTTATTAGCACGGTAAATGTTTTCCTAATGAGTTTATGGTCTTAGTCTCTCGTTTCAAGTCTTCTTTAATACAATATGATAATAATTTTATGATGGTCTCATTTAGGGGGAAATGGACCAAGGCATGCATTAGGGTGTGATTACTGTGATCTACAGACTGGGGGGACCTGCCTGACAATCAGGATAGAGTACAGAGCAGGTCAAATCCAGCCCTCACTCCTCAGATCCACCTTATCCTCCAAATATGGTTTCTCCTGTCTTTAAAAAAAAATGGCCAACAGACAAATTACATACTTGAGGCATCAAAACAGCAGCTCACAAACCAATGGGTGACATTATGGCCAGTTAGCAGACAAGAAATCTTCAGAGCACCTATGAACCTGTCAATGCAATGGCTACAATATGTGACATTATAAATGAATTGGTATAACTGTTTTATATGTATGTACCTTTGGCATGCCTCCTTCACATAGAAGACTGTGATTAACCATGATTTTGTTAAAATGTTACCCAGGTATCCTCCAGGGCCGTGACACTAAAGATTCGACAACAATTCCTGCCCCTTCATCTCCTACAGAGCTACCAGAAGTGTTTGACATCAAGAACATCTGCATAGGTATCCCTAAGGTGAGCTAAGCTCTGTATTGAAATCAAATATCTCCCCTCTGTATTATCACAGCATCACTGAGGCCATATTTTCAATGTAAACAGTAGTCAAAGGCCCTGAGCATTTTAAGGGTAGGTGAAATCAGTTTAAATGAAAGATTTTATTAAAGTCAGTTTCGTTCTAAATATTGAAGACTGGAGTGGACTACAATCCTCATGCTATGGCAAGTAAAAATCAATATTTTTAATATTGTGATAGCAGATACAAGAGTATGTAAAGATTTTGAGGTGTGAAATTAACATCTATACACACACACACACACACACATATATATATATGTATTTGTGTGTGTTTTCTTTAATAAAATAAGGAGACATTTACATGCGAAAGGATTTTGTTTTGTTTGAATACAAAGGCATACTAGGTTTGTTATCAATTATACTTTCCTCTGTATTTGTTTCAAAACTATGTAGTTATTTAGTTTTTGAATGGTATAAACACCTCTGTGACAAAATAGCCTTTAGTTGTAAATACCAACATAAAGTCTGATCAGTCTCTTTCAAGAAAGAGAAACTGGTGACCACAGAGACTAAAGCGCACATTTGTTTTGAGTCACATGGGCGAATGGCACACTTTCTCTCATAAGCCCTAAAAGATGGTTTAGTTTAGTTCACTTGAAAATTTGCGACTAGAGATTAACCCCTTTCATGGTGCATGACTGCATATGTAACAGGTAGGGAAGATTCAGACATTTGGATTTAAATGGAAGCAAATACAGACGTTTAGTAAAGCTGCTTGTTTCTCGTCTCTTTGTAATGTATGTCAGGAGTACCACGCCCCCGGGCTGTCTGAGGAGACTCTAGCTCAGTGGAGACGTGTTGCTGACATGTTTGAGAGAGCGGGAGCAAGGGTGGAGCAAGTATCCCTACCCCACACACAATACTCAATTGTGTGCTACCACGTCCTGTGCCATGCTGAAGTGGCGTCCAACATGGCCCGTTTTGATGGCCTCGAATACGGTACAAGCCAGTTTACATTATGTTAAATGTGTGGGATGGCGAAGTTTTGTAGTGGAAGCCACCTTACACATTAGATTGTACTCAATCATATACATGTTTGTGTGTGTGACGAATTTCTGTCCCTCTGTTAGGCCACCGTAGCGAGGTGAACAACTCAACAGAGGCCATGTACGCTTCAACCCGCCATGAGGGTTTCAATGACGTAGTAAGAGGGAGGATTCTGTCTGGAAACTACTTCCTGCTTAAACAGTAAGACAACAGAGTTCAGATTCAAATTTATTCACATAGCACCAAATCATAAGAGAGTTACATTAGGGCACTTTACATATGGAGCAGGTCTAAATGCACAGACTGAAACGTCTCATATAATTCTATTTCACTTCTGTTGATTCAAACCAGTTTATAGCTGACACTTCTTTCACCTTTTCTCTGCTCTCAGATCATCAGTTTCTTTCATAATCTGTACTTTTGCTTAGCTGGATGGATGAACTGACTGGCATGCTCACACTCATTTTGCCAGGAACTACCAGCACTACTTTGTGAAGGCCCAGAAGGTGCGCCGGCTGATAGCAGATGATTTCAAGCGTGTGTTTAGCTCAGGCATCGATGTGCTCCTGACACCCACCACTCTGACAGATGCAGCCTGTTATTATGACTTCAAAGAGGAAGACAACCGAACGCGCAGCGCACAGGAAGATGTCTTCACCCAGCCTGTCAACATGGCAGGTACAGAGAGGAAAAAAAGGCTAAACTTGCGGCATCACTCATGCATGCACAGGAAGTGTAGGGAGATTTGTTAACTTGTAAATTCTGCACACATGGATGCACATAGATACTATGTACACCTCCACCCAGAACCAAAAAAACTTTCACCCTCACTGTAGTTGATGCTTGTTACAGCCCATCCTTTAACAAAGGCACATTGTACACACTCTTGTGAAATTTTAATGAAAATGTATACATGCAAAGCGTTTACTTCAGTTCATCTCAAAGGAAAACATAAGACTTCAACCTCATCAGAGATTCAGATTCTAATCTTTAAATTATTTCCTTTCTTTACCACAGGTCTGCCTGCTGTTTCAGTGCCTATTGCATTGTCAAAACGAGGTCTCCCCATTGGCTTACAGCTCATTGGCTGTACTGCCCAAGACAGGAAGCTGCTAAGTGTTGCTCAATGGATTGAGCAACGTGTTGAGTTTCCTGCCATCTGTAACTATGGAGACTTTACCGAGAGCAGGGATGGCACAGTAATGATGGAACGGGAGCAGACCTCTGCTGTATGAAGAGATCTGTGGACACAAGGAACCAACTTCCGACAATGTCGATAATTAAAGGCAAACGTAATGGACTTAAATATTCTATTAATTATGGACAGGACCTCCAAGTTTTCTTGATGGAATGAAAACAATTACATGTGAAAAACTTTTTATTATGCACCATATATCATACTTAAAGTGTTGAGACATGGCATTTAACCTGTTCAATGTTCCTGTATTAGTTCCCCAATATCTCTATCGAATAAATGCAAGTTTGGTGAGGAATTTTGGCTTCATTAGTGATGTTTATTATATGTCCACATGATATTACTGAAGTCAAATCAAACCATGTCCAAGTCCTGGAAGTTGGACTAAACTACGGTGTTGCCCTGGGTTCCAGAGCTTAAAATGAGCCGCTCCCAGTGAACTCCAGCTCAACATAATCCTGACCGATTTCCCTGCAGGACGGAATCAATACTTGGTACAAGTGTTTAATGTTTATGCTCAACTAAGTTTTCAAAAAGAGCACAAGAAGATACATTTACATGAATGATTTGTCACTTAATTTCCATGCGCTGCTTTGTGTATCAAAGCATGGGTCTTTGAAATAGGATTTTATGTTTTTATGAGTGAATTATATTGAAGCCAAAAATTGACTTCCACTGAATAACCGACAAACGTAAACTATTCTGTGATTTTCATCTTCAACTCTGTTGACAGGCATGTATTTCTTTGTACTTTGATTAATTTGAATTAAATAATACCTTGACAACTTCAAAAGTTCCACTTCCTGTTTCGGAAAGATGTAGACACGTAAGTTACCTCACATCACATCAATGATTTCAACACATTTTACACCATATGTCCAATAGATTGCCTTTTTCTGGAATGTTTATTTCCACATACTATACATTGATTGTAATTTTTTATTTTAAACAATTTAAGGAATATTTCATATTTTTTGACAGTCAGGCAAACTGTTTCCATTTGCTTTCAGACCTTATACTAACCAAACTAGCTGTCTTCAAAATCTTAACCGGTTTACATGTTTGCTGTTTTGAGGATCTATTTTTTAAAGTCCATTTTGCTGAAGCTCCTCCACCATGAACAAAAAGTCAAACCAATGGTCAGTGTCATTTAAAACTAACCATTTCATCAGTCTGTGTGGGTGTTTGAAAAAAGATTAAATTAAAACCAATGTATACTATACATATATTCTTCTATTGAGCTATCTGTTGCTTGTGTCTCATGTATTAAAAGACATGGCAGAACACAGATAGCCTGCGCAGGGCTCTTGTTTCCTTTGACATTCTCCCATCCAGATGTGTGGATTTGTGTGGTATCGCCTTCTGTCCTCTTTCATCTTCGTTCTATCCCTCACACCTGCCCAGCTCTTTCCAGTACATCTCATTTCATCCGGATCTCTGTTCATTACGTAAATGTTGCCCTTGCTCATAGCTGAGTGAGTAGGATGAGTTAATGCAATCTCAGGGAAATACAGACAGGATATACAAAGGTAATTTCTGCCTGATGGTCTTCGTCACTGGTTCTTACATCAATCCTCATCTCTCTTTTCATTCATGTCAACAAAACATTAAATAATAGTTGGCAGTTTAGGTGTTTCTACTAACCACCCCATTTCAATCAACAAGAAGTTGACAAGGCAGAAGTATTATTTCTAAAACATAGCAATACAAAGCTTGTTTGTGTAACAGCCCACTGCAGTTACATCTGTCAGCTTTGCTGGGCTAATATCATTCGTTTATGAAGAACTTGGGTTGTTCATAACAGTTCCTTTCTCTTATTTAAAATGTCTGTTAAATCAAGGAAAACTTTATTTGTTAACAAATAACAGTATCACGTGCAGAAAGAGAGAGGATCAGTCATAGACATGAGTCTTTGACATTAGACCTCATCATGAGATATGTGAAAAGGTGTTATGGTTGTGTTAAGTACAGGTGAAACTCTTGGGGTCTAGACACTGGTGGTGGTCCTGTTGATGAGAAACAGTGAAGATGGAGACCTGGATGTGATGAGTGATGATGATGAGCTCAACCTGCTCTGGATATTAAGACTAGAAGTTGACGGTGGTGGAGGAAAGAGGACAAGGAAAAACACAATAAAGGACAGCTGACCAGAGGGAAAAAGGAGAGGAGAGTTTAAAGTAACACTGGGGCAACATGATCATGTTGAAATTGTGGTTAAACTCTGGACTGTCATTAATACCTGAAGTCAACTGACTACAGAAAGAGACCTTTTTTGTGGCAAAACAAAATCCAAAGCAGACTCCATTGACTTCTGTCCAATACAATTAGCTATTGCAGCAGTCTATTGTGTTAACAGCCTTTAAACTATACCTTTAAACTTTGTGCACAAAGTGGTATGTGGTAACTTGCACTGTTCATTTTAACCTGCACTGTTCATTTTGTTGTAACAAATGAACAGTGCAGGGTTTTGAATTTGTGCATTTCAATGAGGACATCTCCAGCTGTGCAGACAGGTCTGAGGCCATAGCTTAACGCACAGCAGCTACAAGCTGCTATGCTGATGTCCTCATGCTAACATGTCAAGGTTTTGTATGTGAACCTCGTGGTCACAGTTAACCAAAATCTCTCGAAACTTCCTAAAAGTTTTACCTGCTGATGAAGCTCATGAGTCTCCAGGGACTAAGCAAGTTAATTTCCTGAGTTTATACTACATACTTTTTACTATCATTACAAAATGTATCTGAAAGTGATGCAGGTATAATGCTGGGAAACCCCAACATCGACGCATTCTGTTTCCAAGAAGTGACAGTCCTCTACCTACTGATGAATAACAAACTCTGGCTGGAATAAATAGAGTAAAAGCATTCAGGTAAAATTGTAGTAATGATAAAAAGCTGTTTTCTTTTGTGGTAGGTGATGAAGTACCAAAGACTGCAACAATATTTCAGAAACCTGCTCCTAGAAGAGCAAGACAGAGTAGGTGCGGATGATTGACAACTCAGATGAAAGCTTTGGAGAGTCCTTCACCACTCCCCAACACTCCTCTCTGGCATCTTCGCAAGAACTAGCTCCTTTGCAATGAAGCCTCTAAACACCAACTTGTTTCCCTTTAAATTTCTGCTGAACAGGAAATGGAGTGGCAGAAAGGGAGGAGCATTCTAAGTAGTCATCTTCAGGCTTTATAGTATCAAAAGGTAAAGATGGACATACACCTAAAGAGAAGGCACACTGTAAAAAAAAAAACGGTAAAAGCACTGGCAGCAAAGTTTCCAAACGGATACTGTAAAATTAGTGAATAACTGTATCACAGAACTACATACAATAACCGTAAAAATACAGAGCAGATTTTTACAATCAAAATCAATTAAAATACGGTATATTATATTTGATAAATTCCCATTATACTGTAAAATAATATACATATTAGTGATAAACTATGGTTTTTTTCAGGGCAGATACCAATACCGATTATTAATAGTCAAGGAGGCTGATAAGTGATATTTGGAGCCGATATTAATTTGCAGGAAAAGGGAAAAAAACCTCAAAAGGTGTTTGATTGACATGTCCGTTGTGGCTGTCTTAAACATCCTCCTTGAAGATCAGGAGTCCATGAAAGCACGTCTTTCCCCTCCATGACCGACTGGACGGACACCAAAGCTAATCCAACTAACTGTCATTCTTCAGATTCAGCCGGTTGGTCGTTATGGGCGGGGCCAAGCAAACTGGAAACAAACTTTGAAATTTGACTCTTAATTACCCGCAATTTTAAGGAAAACACTTTGAATAACTGGTTTTTCTGTAATTTTGTTTTTCTTCGTTATCATGGACAGCAATCTCTAAATTAATAATGTAAAATTATATTATGGTTAATCACTTGTAATTCTAAAGGTAAATCTTACTGCTAGTATCTGTTAATTTACAGTTATTACCTTGTGGAAAAGGTAATAAACCTCAAAAAAATACATAAGCTTTTATGTAAAATTATGGTTAAAGATGTACAAATACAATAAATTGTCATTAAAAACAATTTTAATGTAACTTAAATTGTTAATTAACTAATTTTAAACAAAACCTAAAATTACTGAAAGAATCTGTAAATCTGGCATTTCATGTTTTATTGTAAAACAGGAAAAAAAAAATCTGAGAAATTACATAACATTTCCTGTAATTTTACTTTTAACAGTGCAGCTGTGGAGTGAGAGGCAGGGTCAGAGTAAAGGTCCTGGTCCAAGCTTACCTTTGGGACAGATAACAGAACAATTCAACCTTTGTTGTATTAACAGGGCAGGATGTGGCTGCTCCAGAGTGGGCTTTAGGGGGTGGGAGGACTACAGGTGAATTCCTGCAGTCTTTTACACAGAGAGAGGCCCTTTGATAGAGATCTTGCAGCAAATGAATGAGAGGGTCCAGTCTTGAAATTCACCCATGATCAATGACCTCTTTTTGCAACCAACAGGACTTGAAATGGAGCCACTCATTAAAAGTGACTGGTCTCGGTGGAAAAGGGCTCTGGTAGGATCCATTTGAGCCCAAAGACCATAACTATAGTGGGTCAAACTGCCAGTGAGTAACTGGTATTGTATAGCCAGAACTGGTCTGATTGTCAGATCAGGAGCAACTCTAGTTAAACCACGTACAACTCACACAACTGGACTCTTCAGAGTAAAAGTTCAGCCAAAACCATTTGAGTGGGAAGTTAAGGGGGGGAAAAAAAAAAAAAAAAAAAAAAAAAAAAAAAAATTCTTTAAGATTTAGACAATGTAGCCCATCAAGTCACTTACAATTTAAAGTTTTATTGAACTAACAAGCCAATTCCTAAAAAGCACAAACAAGTTTAACATATCCATTATTTGTAATACAGACTGTGCTAAATTCTTTCAATAACTTTTACAAGAACAGTCAAGCCTGCATCCTTGACATTTTCAGGCACAAGGGACACACGAGTTAACGTCCTCACACCACCGCCGATTTAAAAAACAAAAAAAACCAAAAAAAAACAAAAAAACAACCCAAAAAAAAAAAACAAAAAACAAAAACCCACACACAAAAAAAAAACAAAAAAAAAAACAACACACAAAAAAAAAAAAAAAACAAACAAACAAACAAACCAGAAAAAAAACAAAACAACAAAAACAAAACGCATCAAGCCCCAAGAGACCGGCGTGTCCCCGGACAGGGTGACTCTGGATGTGGGCTAGTCCATGAATGGTCCCGCAGAAAGCAGGGCACGTCCACAGCCGGCGACATCTGGCGCACTTCCCCTCCCAGCGCGGAAGCTTAAAAATCCACGTTTGGTTGGCGCTTGATCAGGGAAGTGTTTTGAATGAGAGTGCGCCCAGAGTCCAGCCTTCACGGTGTGTCCGGTGCAGAGGGCCGCCGGTCCGGTCACTGGGTCCAGCCGGGGAGGGCGAAGGCCGCCAGGGCCAGCGGCAGCAGCAACAGCATGAGCTCGGCGGGGCGCTCGCCGCCGTTCCCCTCTGTGGTGCTGTGGTTGGCCATGGGGGTGGGAGACGCGGTGCTGCTAGTCACATTGACCACAGCGTCTTCAGTCCGCACCACCTGCAACATAGGAGCCGCCTTTTACACACCAGGAAACCCGAAATTTCTAAAGAGTCCCCTCTGCTCCGAGTGCACGCCATCTAACACGACTACATCACTGGAGAGCTCCATTGACCAGCTGGGCTTCAAACTAAGCTGCTATACCGAACCACTCCCCTTTTTTATTACTATTGATTACTATTTTTTTTTTTTTTTTTTTTTTTAAATGATATGGTACAAGGATCATACTCAGTTTCTTCCAATAAAGTATGTTGAAATAAGGAGAAATGTATAGTTCGTTAAAGTTAGATTAATTAATAATTTTACGGATTTAGCTCTTGTATTATGAGTGCATAATATTTTATACCTAATACCAAACTAAATAACTGCCGGCCACATTGTTAGGAGGCAGGATGGGGGGGAGGGAGGGAGGTGATGTCCTCGCACTAAAGCGGTTAACCAAAATAAGTTAAAGTTCTTTAAAAAAAAGAACAAAAACAATGAAAAGCCAAACTAACCTGTGAGGAGAGATGAAGAGCCAGCAGCAGAACACCAAGGAAAAGGACACACATCTTCATGTTGGCGGAGCAGGTGAAGAGACGTTCACTCCGATTTGTGCAGAGTAAATCAATGAAACCAAAGCGACCGCGGTGGCACTTATACCGTGATGGCGTCATCCGCTACTCAGCACCACCTGTGGTTGTCCATGCTACATTCAGGTACTGCTGGGGAAAAAAACCATTCAAAGTAAAAAAAACAAAACAAAACAAAACAAAAAACAAACAAAAAAAAAAAAACAGGAGCGCGACGGGGCTGGGTACAAAAACAACAACAGCAGCAACACTATCAACATAACCCGTGAGAGCAGGGTTTTCCATGCAATGTGAGTTGTGCGCCTTGTATGTCGCCTATGCGAGTGTATACATGTCTGTGTATGTGTGTATATCTGTATGCTACAGTTTGTCATTGGATGCTGTAATATTCACTAGAACGCAGTTATCCCCCCTCCACTTTTGATTTATGAGCTGCATTAGTTATTAAAATATGCACCGCTCACCATAAATCCTACTTAAGGGAAAACAACTGTATTGAAAATGTGAAGTTTTGTGTCAGGAGGCATGCGCTAACTAAAATGATGAGAGAAAAGAAAAGAAAATTAATATATTATGTATGTTGTCAAGCGTAAATTGCCGCAGTTCGCAGATATATTGGCAGCATATTTTCTTGTTACACATAAAAAAAAGGTATTGCCGAAAAGGCCTACACGAATGCATGAAATGCTTTTCAAAGAAAAAATCTAAATTACATGCCGAGACCAACGGTTATATTTTGATATGTGGTATCAAAAATATGTAGTTATCACATTGATTACTAAAAATCTTCTCAAAATTTGGAGGGAAAAGAAGAGATGTGTTATGTATGGGTTCATTTTTTACTACAGAAACTACAACAATTAAAATGGACCTGAAATCTTTGGTGTAAGAGGTCATTAAAAAAGAAAAATCTCTTTTAACCTTAAAATGAAATGTTGCGTTCTAAATGAACCCACTGACTTTCCGTAGTGTGCGTCCTGTCAATTCTTCCGGAAGAAACACAGAGTTCCCGACCAGGCGGGACGCAGCGTCTCTGTGACGGCTAGGGGTCCCCTGCAGAGTAACGTCTCGCTGCGCTGTCCCGGTTCTAACGGTTCTGCCTCCGTATTGTTGCCTCGGAGCTGCTTCGCCTCTCCATGTTGCTGTGCCGGGTTTTGGCAGTTAGCCACGCGCTAGCTAGATGGGGAGGGAGGTCACACCGGGCAGGCGGCCTCCTCCGCCGGGCTCTCCCCTTCAGCTCCAGCCGCTGTTATGCTGCCGGCTCAGGAGAAGGAGGCTCCGCCGAGGCACAGTATCGAGACACAGTGCTGCTCCCCCGGACTGACTTCCCAATGAAGCTAACCGGACAAAAGCTGCTGGACCGAGAGCTAGAGATTCAGCAGGTACAGTGAAACTTTAACTGTCTTCAAATACCTTTCATTTATAAATGGACTCGATCATGTGGACCTCAAATAATGTTCGCAACTGAACTGACATAACTTGGAGTTTGTGTGTAGGCATACTTACATTTTTAACAGCTCAAATCCTACTAAATACACACAACTCCTCAATTATGATGCTGTGTTTGTTTTCATATTGAAATAAATACTCTGTTCCTCTGTGTGTTGCAGGAGTGTGGATTTGCAGATTTATACTCTTGGCAGAGAGAGAGGAAGGCTAAGAAGGAGTTCTGTCTTCATGATGGACCCCCATATGCCAATGGAGACCCTCATGTTGGACATGCACTAAATAAGGTGTGTAATTTACACTGTTGCACACTTTGAAATTGCTTCCTACTTTAATGGTATAGCAAATCTTCATCATTAAACTATCATTTAACTGCTGCTGACACCTGAAGCCTGATTTGGTTTTTGCTGTTAAAGTTAAAGTCCTCTGGCAGCATTGAGAGCTCAAACTTTCCTTTGATCAATTGTATCTTGTCCTCTTCAGATCCTAAAGGACATCCGTAACCGCTTTGAGATGCTGAGAGGCCGACAGGTCCACTATGTCCCAGGATGGGACTGCCATGGCCTGCCCATTGAGCTGAAGGCTCTTGGAGAGCTGGGGACCAGTGGCCTCAGTCCACTTCAGATCAGACAGAAAGGTAAGGAAGGTTAGTTCCCTGAACACAAGCTCTGTTAGAGTCATAGCTGCTTTAATTTTTTGTTTCTGTCTCATCTAGCAAGGGAATATGCGGAGGGGGCCATAGCTCGTCAGAAGGCTGCTTTCCAGCGCTGGGGGGTGATGGCTGATTGGGACCAGTGCTACTACACTTATGATGGAGCCTACGAGGCTGCTCAGTTGAAAGTCTTCAAGAAAATGCACAGCAAGGTTGACAGTCCTGTTCTGTTCGGCCAATTCTTCTTCCAATCATTCATGCCCTGATTTAAAAGCCTCAGTTTCTATTAACCTAAGTGAAATACTATTGTTCTGCAGGGACTCATTTACCAGGACTACAAGCCAATCTTCTGGTCTCCATCATCAGGGTACTGTGTTGATAGGTTCATCATATTTAAATGTTTCTCTTCTATTCAGTGGTTAATAACCTCTGAAATCCTCTTTGAAATGCCTCCATAGAACTGCCCTAGCAGAGGCAGAGTTGGAGTATAACCCTGAACACGTGAGCAGAGCCATTTACTCCACATTCCCCCTGATCACACTGCCACCAAAGGTTGTGATAGAAAAAGGTAAATCAAGTACACAAACTCACTCACGAAGTTCAGTTTTTCAGCATATTTCTTTACTTCAGTACATTACATTGTGTGTGGGTGGGTGTTTGCCTCAGCAGGTATGGAAAGTGTCTCTGTGTTGGTGTGGACCACCCAGCCTTGGACCATTCCTGCAAACCAGGCCATATGCTACATGCCCAATGCCCAGTGAGTGACTGCACTTACATATATTTCTTTGGCAATTTGAGGAGATTATTAAATTGATGGTTTGTGAAAGGCTCATCTTTTATTCCTGTTAGATGCAGTTTGTAAGAAAAATTGAGGCACTTACACTTTACTCAGCATATTTTTGTCGGTTTGACCTGCACCTCTCAGACTCCACTGTCCACTGTCTCCTTTGGTTGTAGCTACAGTGCTACAGGTTGTATTGAGGATTAACAGGAATTGAGAAACACCAGACTTTTCCAATTTCAAGAATAAAAGCATACTCTCTAATTGCAGCGGAGGATCAGGATCCTGTTTTTGTCTTTGTCATCCAGGTACTCGGTTGTGAAGAGGGCAGACAACTCTCAGCTGCTCCTGGTGGCCATGGAGCGCACAGCCAGTGTGGCGGCACTGCTGGGCACAGAGTTGGAGAGCCTAGGCACCTTCACAGGTGATACACGCGCACACACAGACACGCAATCAGTGTGTAGGACTTCACTCGTCAGCCATGCAAGCGTCTTTTGTTTATCTCCTCCAAGGCTCCCAGCTTGAGGGTGGGGTCTGTAAACACCCCACAATTCCAGACAAGGAAGTGCCTATGTTGCCAGCCAATCATGTGACCATGGCAAAAGGAACGGGGTTGGTCCACACAGCGCCAGCTCACGGCATGGACGATTACAGTGTGGCTTCACACTTTAAACTACCTGTGGTAAGTTCTGCTTTTAAAAGCTCAGCCTTTCAGGAATTGAGAGGAGAATCTTTTTTATACAACAGTCAACAATTCCTGCCAATCATCAAGCCATACATTAAATAAACATCTATCAGGTTTGGATATTGCGATAGATTTAGATTAATACCAAAGTAAGTAAGATTTCTAATTTATTCTTAATCCTGTCATGAGTTTGTGGATATATGTGAGTGGCTCACATCCTGTTTTCACTTGTTAAACATGCATTTAACCCTCTCTTACTGTGTGTGTATTTTGCTTCTGCCTCAGGAATGTATAGTGGATGAGGATGGCAAGTTCACAGAGGCTGCTGGACCTGAGCTTCATAATCTGTCTGTGATGAAGGAAGGCACTGACAAAGGTACAGTGTGAGTGTGTCAAAACAGGATATAACACATGCATAGTTCATGCAGATGTGTGAGTGCTTGTGGTGTTTTCCCTTTTTTTTGACTGTGACTGTTTTTCCTCTTTTGCATGTTTATTTGCAAATGATTGCCTGCGTTAGTGATCTCCATGCTTAAGGAGTGTGGGGCTCTGGTGAAAGAGGAGCAGTGTATCCACAGCTACCCATATGACTGGAGGACAAAGCAGCCTGTTATCATCAGGCCCAGTAAGCAGTGGTTCATCAACACAGCATCACTCAAAGACAAAGCCAAGGTGGGCAATAAAGAAATTATTCTAATAATGAATTTTTAGTAGCTTTCCATGACTGGAAATGGCTGATATTTCCAGGAAGCTACTCACTTCAGATGAACAGTTTTAATGTTTGTGTGTGTGTGTGTGCACGTGTGTGGCTGTCCAGGAGGCACTGCAGAATGTGCGTGTTCTGCCTGAATCAGCGAAGGGCAGCTTGCTGGCCATGCTGGACAGACGCACTTACTGGTGCATCTCCAGGCAGCGAAGCTGGGGCGTCCCCATACCTGTCTTCTACCACAGAGACACTGGAGAGGCTCTTGTCAACAAGTAAGCGGATGTACGCAACTGAAATGCAGACAACAGTATTGTACACATATTTGGACACACAGACTTATATTACAGACAAAAACTCTCTCTCTCACACACACACACACACACACACAAAAGCCAGCTTTACATTAAACAGTCCTCCTTTCTCTGCAGACACACAGTCTCCCACATTGCAGAGCTCTTTCAAGAAAAGGGCAGTGACTGTTGGTGGGAACTTCCCATTGAGACTTTGCTGCCACCAGAGGTCCTCAAGAAGGTGAGTATGTATGTGTTAGTGTGTCTGTCAGGGCTTAAACAAGTGTCAATGATACTGACCATTATATAAATAAGGGGTTTGGGAGATGTAACCCCCCAGGACTGTCTCCACACTGACTTAGACAGCTTGGATCCAGAATTGAATTCAAATTTTACTAGGCTAAATGGGTAATAATCACCCTGCTGCTCACTCCCATCTGCCCAAACAGTTTTATTTTCTGTGTTTTTAGCTATTTCTATTTCTTTTATCTCTGTGAATGACAATGTGCTCTACATGATCTTAAAACAGTCAGGTGGCTAATAAACTCTACAGGGTCTTGTATCAGCGCTGTTCATCTGTTTGTGCAAAACTCAACCACTTAAAGCTTCACTCTAAACTCACCTGTGTTTGCCTCTGTCAGAGTAAGGCAGGTCCAGTGACTGACTACGTTCGTGGCGAAGACGTGCTCGACATCTGGTTTGACAGTGGAGCATCATGGGCTGCTGTGCTAGAAGGTACATCTCAGAGTTCTCCGGCCTGTCCTGTCATGCAGATTGCACTAAGTACAAACTGAGTTTCGTCATTTTATGTGAATCAGTATCTGTTATAAAGTATGAACACCAACATCTGTTGTTCTTGTTTCATGGATACTGATTCTGTTCAGTTCAAATGTGTTTGGTGAAAACTGTTGTCCAAATGTGCGTACAAAGTGACTGCTTTGACATCAGGTTGTGTATTTTGGTAGTCAATTGTTTCAGCAGTGAAGCCTCACTTCAGGGAGTATAAGCTCTTAAAATGCCTTCAGTCATGCTTCATGTAATTAGTTTTATTGCAGAGAAAGCTGCTCAGACTGATCTGCCAGTTAAGTTGCTTTGCAAAGTGTATTGTAAGCAAGGTTGTTGACCACAAACCTGGATTAAAGGCTGTGCACTCTCAGCCAACCTGGGTCACAGGCTTGAGGATATGCAGAACTCCACACAGAGGCCTCAGTTGAACCAGGGTTTTAACCCCGAAAGTGCCGGCTGTCCAAACTACAGCACCAGCTCTGCTTTCCTTCATTTGTTTAGCTTCAATTTCATTTATTAACCAAAAAAAAAAAAAAAAAAAACCGGCAAAAAATCCAAACAGCCATCCATACTTTGTAACTAATTAATTTCAATGAATGTCAGCTTAGTGCTAAATAATGCTAATGGGCTATAACAAGATGGCACACAAGGTAAACAACTGTGCCAAAGCACATCCCCACACATCAGCTACCTGAAAGTAGACACTGAGTCCTCTCTGGGTACTGCGGATTATGCCATTAAATGACAATTTTTGCATTGTCTGTGCTTGGCTGTGTTTCATTTCCAGAGGTGATGGAGGTAGACTCTCAGGAGCCTGAGTCAGGCTTCAGATGGCTCCCTGCTCCGCTACGCAAACCTCTGGTCACAGGTTATTTGACCATCCACCTAACCAAGGCCGACGCCGTGGCCTTTGAACCTCTCTGTCTTTACTTGTCAGACTCTTCCTCCTGTAGGCTCATTCTGCTCATTCTTCCTCATGTGGCCTTCAAATGCTCTTGGATGCATTTCAATGGAAAAAGTCCTATAATAGCACTGTCAGTGCAATTATAGGACTAATCATCCAGAAAGTCAGCTAATCATCCAGAAAATTTTTTCCAAAAGCATGTGAATGTGCTTTCAGCAGAAAACCACGCTAGGAGGAAATTCAAGGACCTTCTCACTCCAGCATGAATCTTTCCTTCTCCTTCCTTCTCTCCTTTGCATGCAGAATTTAGGGAGCACCTGGTTCAGGAGAACACTGTCAGCTTGTTTCTTTTTTCCAGGGAACTCTGCTTGTTCCAGTGCTCTTTTTTTTCCTCAGTGAATGGATTCAGGTTGGACATGAACCAGGCTGAAAGCTGCTTTGTGACTGTTTGTTATCTGTCTTTGGCTGTTTGAACATGTGTTTTGAGTCTTCAGCAACAGGCATATTTCACTGGGCTCACTTCACACATGATAAACTTCTGCTTTTGCACTAACAGTGGCTGGTCCCTTTTGTCTAAATGTTCTACATGTTCCTCTCTGAAATGCTAACCATTTGTTTTACCAATTTTTCCAGTGGCCTGAGTGTAAAACTGATTGATTCTTGCTCCTCATCTCTCTGCCCCCAACCACCCCTACGTGCCCCCTCCTCCATCACCTCCTCCAGAGTCTGACTCCAGGGCTGATGCTTATGTGGAGGGAAAGGACCAGATTGGCGGCTGGTTCCAGTCGTCACTGCTCACCAGTGTTGCTGTCAGGAACAAGGCGCCTTACAAGTGAGTGATCTGTCTTCTGTGGAGTCCCACATGACCAGAGGATAATAAAATAACCGTGTTTGTTAATGATGCATCAGCTGGAACAGCACAAGATACAGTATAGGTCATATAATTAGTAATTTTTTTTTGTTTAATAATTTTTTTACAATAATAATGTAACTGCTAATTAAAAGATATTTAAGTGTATTTATCACAGGTGAAATAAATCAGTCTAATTCATGTATGTAGGTCTCTTTTGGTCCATGGGTTTGCTATCAGTGAGAAGGGAGAGAAGATGTCCAAGTCTCTGGGCAACGTAGTGGATCCTGACACGGTCATCAATGGAAGGAAGGTTAGTGAAAACTTGTTTTAGTCTTTTGCAGTCATTTAAAAAAAAAAAAGAGAGAAACCTTCTCCAGATTTGTCAGCTTTACGGTTTGCCCCCTGCAAAAACCCCCTGTCTTTCTCTCTGTCAATCTCAGGACTCAGGCTTGCCCGCCTACGGAGCCGATGTGCTGCGTTGGTGGGTGGCGGAGTCAAACATCTTCTCTGAGGTCCAGATTGGACCCACTGCACTCAACTCAGCCAGAGACAGCATCAGCAAGGTACCAAAATCTTTCTCAGAGTGGGTTTGACGTTTTCACATCTCCTCATCCCTCTGTCCCTCTGGCTTTGTCTCCCAGCTTAGAAACACTCTGAAGTTCATGCTGGGAAACCTGCATGGCTTCGACCCGCTTACACAGGCTGTGGACCCCAAAGAGATGCACTACATCGATCAGTACATGCTGCACCTGCTCCGTGAATACAGCATGAAGGTGCGTATGACGTGTTATTGTGTGTCCAAACAGTTAGAGCCAGAGACAACCCTCTTTGTCTGTCTGTGTGCATCGGCAGGTCACAGACGCCTACAGTGAGTTTGATGCGGGCAGGGTCATCCGTGTCCTCCAGGCCTTCATCAACAGAGACCTTTCCAGTTTTTACTTCAGCATCATCAAAGACAGGTAAAGGTTTGCCATTCTATGAGAACCACACTGTTCACTTTGCCTGAAGTGTCTTTTAACTGCAGTTGTGTCTTTCATCAGGTTGTACTGTGAGCCTGAGAATTCTCTGGGCAGAAAATCATGTCAAACTGTCTTAGAGGAAATTCTGGATGGATTGACCAGATCCATAGCTCCCATCCTGCCACATCTAGCTGAGGAGGTTTATCTGCATGCACCAGGACATGATAGTATGCACTTGTTTTTTTCCGGGTTGTGGGAATTTTTTAAGTTCCCCTGTTAGGGTAGATTTGTCAATTCTGCTTTCTAATAAAAACGGTTGTGTGCAGAAGGGGATACGTTATTCAAGAGCGGCTGGATAAAAAGCAGCTCCGTGTGGCGGCGACCCGGACTGGAGGAGGCAGTGGAGGGAGCATGTGCCATCAGAGACGCCTTCCTGTCATCCATCCCAGGAAAAAATGCTGCCCAGTACGACCTCACGATAGCCATTGAACCTTGTCTGCTGTTTGAGCTCATGGAGGTTAGTCTACTCTCTCTAAACTGCTCTAAAAATGACTATGGCACTGTAATATGGTATACATAACATATAATTGTATACATTATTATATTGTAAGTTCATTGAAGTTGACAATACAACTGATTATGCTCCCTAACTTCACTTGCAGTCTCTCCAAGAGGAGCCTTCGTCCACTTCCTCTCAGCTGGCTGAGCTGATGATGGCTGCACGGGTCAACCTGACCAGCCAACTGCCACGTGACCTGCCCTCTGATGCCCTGCTGAACCACGGCACATTCCTCATCAACCTGGAGGGTGAGCAGCGTCAATGCTAAGCTAGTAAAATAATAACACAAAAGTCAGCCAGCCAGAGTTGGGGCAACAGTTTGTCTGATGTCATAATAGACCTCAGGTCTGACTAAGAAGAGTGTCAGTTGCTTGGGACTGTGCCTGCTTCTTTGCCAGTGTAGTGTTGTCTTCTTCAGTATTCTTTGGACTTAACCCACTTCTAACCGTGTTAGATCACCGTGGTAACCTTCTCCAGTGGAGCGGATCAGAACCCACCCATAGCCTGATGCCTAACCAGTGGGATTAAATATGAGTAATTATCCTCAGAGTATTTAATCAGGACTTTAAGAACTAAGGTTAACTGGGAGTGGTGCAGTGGTTTATCACTGTTGCCTCTGGGTACTCCAGTTTCCTCTCAGTCCAAAGACATGCAAGTTAACTGGTGACTCTAAATTCCCCATAGCTGTGTATGCGAGGGTTGTCTATATGTTGGGCCTGTGATAACCTGGTGACCTGTCCAGGATGGACCCTGCCCTCTTCCAATATCAGCTGGGATTGCCTGCAACCCCTGGTGTCCCTGATGAATAAATAATATGGATAACCGACGCAGAGAAAGATTGTCTTTCTGATACAGCTGTCAACATTAACACATTGATCGTGTTCAATAAAAAGGTTACGATTAACGGCCATAACTTGCCATCCAGGCTTACTGCATCCTGACGCTGCATACGTCATGAAGGTGAACGCAATGTTTTAATTAAAAACAAACAAACAAAAAAAATGAATAAAATGGCTCATTAGACAAATCAAAACTCATTAACAGCTTTTAAAGTGGAATTAAAATATTCAATGTTTAATACTTAAAGCAAACTATATTCCTGAAGTAGACGTGTTCCTTCCGACCTATTACACTTTATTGGAATTGAAATAAATGTAAAAGGCAACTTCATAAAGTCATTTTGTTTGATTCACAAGATACAATGGTGAGAACTAACTTTGTTAATGCAGCCCAAAAAACAATGTGTAGTTTAATCGATCCATCAATCCTATATTTACTGAAAAAACAGAGAGCAATGGCTCTTCATTTGGAATTGTCCTGAATCAAATCCAATTTTTATATATAACAGGATATATATCCACCTCCTGTCAACATTGAAAATGCTCAACCTGTGTGTATCCCTCCCATCAGGTGGTGTCATCCGCGAGGACAGCACGTACGACATAGCGGTGGTGCCCTCTTCTGCTGCCCGGTGCCCAAGGTGCAGGCGGTACACTGCTGAGTCAGCCGATTGTCTGTGCCCACGCTGCCACACTGTTGTATCTCAGGCTGACTGATGGGGCCGGATGCTCACCATGACAACCAGTGAAGATCGCCAAGACAGAAGCTGCTGCCTCAGTCAGACTTTGCTTATTTGTTGCTGATGTCAAAAGGAATTGCAGCTTGGCACAGAGCTGTGATTGGAAGAGCACATGCCAATAACAGCTTTTCATATACTCCATCACTGTTGGCCCAGTCTGAGTCACTCAGCTGTGGTTTGACTGTACTGATTACACATCTGCTCTTGTACCAAATTATCTGATGCAGCATGAGAAAGATTTACTGTAAACATCACTGAAAAAAATGACCTGATTTCCAGTTGAGAAAGGATGCTGTTCAGAGTTCTTCTTGTTTTGTTTCTTTTTCTCTGTTTTCAATCTGTGAATGTGTAGGGATTGAATTTACTACAATGAGTGTCACTGTGTGACAGCAGTATAGACCCTGCAGAAAAACGGACTATAAGGGTGAGTTTTTGTCAATGTCTTTCTTTGTATGATAAATCCTGTTCCGTGTAAACTGTCCCTTTAAACGGATGGTTTATAGATGGAATGTTTCTGAATGATGAATAAATTAAACTTTATCTTGAGCTTGTTTGATTGAATATCAACAGGTTGGAGAAGTAGCCAGGAAGACATTGCATCTCAACATGAACAGCAAAGCTTTTCAGAAACCTCTTTATTCTGTGTGGGAACAGCCCAGTGGCAGCAGCTAGACAGAAAAGGAGGTGTCCAGGCACAGCTAGTACAGTACTGTCTGCTTATAAATAAAAAATAAAGGTCCATATTTCTTTATGATAC
Organism: Remorina albescens; assembly: GCA_034769265.1. Lineage (NCBI taxonomy): Eukaryota > Metazoa > Chordata > Actinopteri > Carangiformes > Echeneidae > Remorina > Remorina albescens. The sequence goes on along the minus strand of CM068488.1, from coordinate 18,650,921 downwards.
ATCTCTTGTCCATGGAAGGGCGGGAAGAAGCAGAACTCTGTTATGGCACGCAGGACACCCATGCACTGATGTCTAGTTTTCTAACAGTGAGCAGGAGGGTGGTGACAAAGAAAAGACGTCCCTTTCCTTAACTACATCTGATTCAGGTAGACTTTTAACAATACTCTTCAATAACAGATATTCCATTGTGTTAAATGCAAAAAATAATGGATAAAAAATAATAATTAAAAGCCTAACATACTGAAGATATCACTGCCTAATACAAGTAAGTCGGCAGGATGAAATGATCATGTTAACATGAGCTGAATGACAAAACACAAAACCACCGTGATGATGAGGAAAGAAGATGAGAAGGCCCCAAGTCCTCTTCAGTGACAGTCTCTGTGACACTGCATGTGAACAGGCTTCATCCACATTCTGTGGTGGTACCAGGGGGGTTGGGGGCTTTGACTCCACAGCTCCTTTTCTCTCTCTCAGGCTCAGTCTTCAGTGGTCAGGACGTCCACAGCCTCCAGGAGGTGCAGCGCCAGGCTGTACTGTGCATGGTTCTCTGGCAGGATTTCAATGAGGCGGCTAACCAACCGGCTGGTCTGGGACAAGGGGACCAGGGGGCACCGCAGCTCACTGGGGTCCTGCAGTACAAAATAATCCAATAAAAAGCACCAGCCATCATTTGTTACACATTAAATAACAAAATGAAAAAGAGTAAAGCTTGCAAAAATGGAAAAAGGTCAAAGACCTAAAGTGAAAGGCACATTATTCTGTAAGTCTAACTGTAGAGTCCAAATAAAGAAACCAGCTGGACTCTATGTACATCTAGAGAGAGTAGTCTTGGTCTTTCAGCCCATCTCTGATTATTTCCCTCCATTGTTTACTTCAAACTTCATCAACCTACACTCTGAACTGTCTCAATTGTTTCATCACATCGCAAACAACAAGTGTGAACAGTTCTGAGGTGTAGTGTGTAAAATATGACAGCTGTGTTTAGCTTCTGCTATCTGTGGTGAGCCAATATGAGTTCAGAGTTCTGAAAGAAGAATAAAAAAAAAATGATTAAAATTGTATGTAACGCTGTGAAAACTGTTTATGTTTTAGCATTTCATTAAAACTTTGATGAGGCAGTACGGCAGCATAGTGGTTAGCGTTGTTGCCCCACAACAAGAAGGTCGTGGGCTCGGTTCCTTGTGCAGTTTGCATGTTCTCCCCATGTTGGTGTGGGTTTCCTCCCGCCGTCCAAAGAAATCATGTTTGGGTTAATCGGTGTCTCTAAATTGTCCGTAGGTCTGAGTGTGAGTGAGAGTGAGAGTGGTTGTCTGTCTCTGTGTGTTGGCCCTGTGATGGACTGGTGACCTGTCCAGGGTGTACCCCGCCATCAACCAATGTGAGCTGGGATTGGCTCCAGCACCATCAGTGACCCAGAAAGATGGAAGATGACTGAATTAATGACTAAAATTGTAATGAACCTCAAGGTTTTCTCTTATTTGGAAAATAATTTGGGTGTAGGTAGCCCCCCTTACCTGACCAGTACCTTAGAGTGAGAACTGATTCAAAATAGAAAAAACAGCTGGGTTTATTTATCTCTTGATGTAAAACTGAAATATGTCTGACAGAGATGATTGTGTTGCAGCGTGTCTCACCATAGCTTTGAGCCATGTGCAGAGCGTGGGGGGCAAACGAGCCAGCAGCTCCATGGCGGCCTGCGTCTGGCTCTGGCTGTGGAGCAGTGAGTAACACAGTCTCTGTCCAGTCAGCACCAACAGCTGGGAGCCCAGCACATCCTTATCTTCCACCTCTAACATCACCTGAAGGACCAGAGGCAACACCAAATCACTGACGTCATAAAGAGTGTCCTACTCTGTATAATTTTAACAGGCATATGTGGCATCATCCAAATTTTAGCTGTATCTGCCACACCTCTTCAGCTCGGAGGTCCAGGCCTTGGTTGTAGAGCTCACAGACGAGGTGTCGCCGCAGGATGTCGGGGTTGATCTGCAGTAGGGAGCCCAGCTCCAGGCAGAGGGAGGGCCACCAGTCTGCCTTGGGGCCAGTAGATGGTAGAGGGGGGCAACTACTGCCAGAGGATAAGCAGGACGGATCATCTATGGCCTGCACCCAACCGGTCAACAACCGCAGCAGGAACTGAGACAGAGGGAGGACAAGGGGGAAATACATGAGACAATGGTTCTGACCAGAGTTTCCTTCTCTTAGTCCACTTCTCACCTCTTGTCGTAGTGAGATAAGGCCTGGGTCCATGTCTCCACTGGGCATCAGCTGGATTGTGGCCAGGTCTCTGAAGAAAGCATTCTTACCCTGAAACAAATGGATTAAGACCTCAGTGTTTAGTTTTTAATGTTATTTATAATGGATGATAATGATAATGCTAATGGATGATATATTTATTTAAGTAATAATTCTAAGGGGGCTGCAGATACTTGACAAGAATCAGAATCAGAAATGTACATTTAGACAAAGGAATGAAAAACCGTTTCGTGTTATTATGAGATGATTGCAATCGGCCTGAGACTGAACCTTAAATGAACCTGTCTTGACCTTAGATGATTGCGTCACTCAGTGCATAGACATTGTTAAAAACCTTGGTGCCATCTTTGATCAGCCTCTTACATTCGATTCCCACATAGGGGAGGTGATACATAAAACAAGTCAGTAGGGCAGCTTTCTTCCACCTGAGAAACATTAGGAAAATCAGAAACATCCTGTCTCATGAGGATGCAGAAGAACTAGTCCATGCATTCGTAACTTCTAGGCTGGACTACTGTAACTCAATATTATCTGGATGTCCAACAAATCTCTGAAAGGCCTTCAGTTGATTCAGAATGCTGCTACACGATTATTAACAGGAACTAGAAAAAGGGATCACATCTCTCCTGTGTTAGCTGCTCTTCATTGGCTGCCGGTAAAATTCAGAATAGAATATAAAATCCTTCTGTTAACATATAAAGCTCTTACTGGCCAAGCTCCGTCATATCTCAGAGAGCTCATAGTTCCTTACTGTCCTAGTAGGCCACTCCGCTCTCTACATGGAGGTTTACTTGTGGTTCCTAGAGTCTCCAAGACTAAATCGGGAGGCAGATCTTTCAGTTATCAGGCTCCTCTTCTATGGAACCAACTTCCAGTATCGGTCCGGGGGGCAGACTCTTTAGCAATTTTCAAGACCAGGCTTAAAAACTTTCTGTATGACAGAGCTTATAGTTAAAAAGTTAAAGTTCATTTACTCTTTAGCTACGCTGCTATAGGCCTAGACTGCTGGAGGAAGGACTGAGCACCTCTCCCTCTCCCTCTCCCCTCTCTCTCTCCCTCTTCCCTCTCCTTCTCCCCTCTCTCTCTCCCTCTTCACTCTCCTCTCTCTCTCCCCTCTCTTTCTTTCTATCCCTCTTCCCTCCCTCTTCCCTCTCCCTCTCTTTCTTTCTTTCCCTCTCCCCTCCCTCTCCCCTCTCTTTCTTTCTTTCCCTCTCCCCTCCCTCTCCCTCCCTCTTCCCTCCCTCTTCCCTCTCCCTCTCTCTCTCCCCCTTGCATGCACCAACATACCAACAACCATTCTTCTCCGAAATCCCAGTTTCTCTCAGTTCCAAGCATGTGCACAGCATTTACTAACCATGTTTTCCCGAAGTCTCTGTTTCTCCCAGTTCCTCTCCTCTCTCTCCCTGTCCTCATCCTACAGGTGATGAATCATCACCATCCCATGTTCCTGCAATGGCTGTTGCTCCAACATCTTCAAGAATTCCATACAGCATCATTCCTATGAACTTCATGCAGCATCATGTTCCTGCCTGCACCTGTTTGAATATCCCCTCCTCCTGCTCTCTTTCTCTCCCTACTCTACCCAACTTTGCCCCCCCCCCCCACCTCTCTCTCTCTGGCCGGCCCCCCTGAGCCTGGTTCTGCCCGAGGTTTCTGCCTCTTAAAGGAAGTTTTTCCTTGCCACTGTCACCAAGTGCTTGCTCATCGGGGGATCTGTTGGGTCTCTTTAAATAATTACAGTATTGCTTCTACGTAACTTACAAAGCTGTAAATGTGCAGTGCGCCATCTTGTTTAAAGGACCTTTTGGAGCTTTATGAACCTGCAGGTCTCTACGCTCTCAGGGGAGCGGGCTTTCTCTGTCTGTGCTCCGTCACTGTGGAACTGTCTTCCACTGGACATTAGACAGGCTTGTTCAGTGGAGTTTTTTAAATCAAAATTAAAGACCCACCTGTTTTCTGTTGCCTATGTGTCATAATCTGTTACAGTGTTGTTATTGTTTTTATCTGCTTTATCTGTTTTTTATTCTGCTCCATTGTTGTCTGCTTTTTATCTGTTTTTTTGCTTCTATCTATCTATCTGTCTATCTGCCCGGTTTTACTCCGATCTGTAAGGCACTTTGACTTGAAAGTGCTATATAAATAAAGTTATTATTATTATTATTGTCTACCTTGAGGGCTGCTTGGATTGTGTTTGTGTTTTAAAGGGTCCCTGTGTGTGAAAATGTACCCAGATTTAGTTCTGAACTTTGTAAGACCAAGTTGACTTTCTCACCTTGCTGTCAAACAGGCTGAGTGGTTTGACCCTCAGACTGAAGGTCATAGCAGCGTGCAGCAGGGAAGCTAACAGGCAGTGATGTTGTACCAGGGGGTAGTGGACGCCTTTCTGCTCCAGGGCAAGTTCAGCTATGGAGGCGGGGCCTTTTGCTCCAAACCACGCCTCCTCCACAGTTAGCTCTGGAGCAGGAACCTCCTCCACCGCTGAGTCCGCCTGCATGAGAGAGAAGAGAGCAGCTGGTGAGGAGAGGATGGTGCACACAAGTTCCCTTCAGTCAAAAGTGATATTTGATTATAGTGAGCTTCACCAAGCAGTTTGACACAAGAGGCTGACTTCAACCGCTGTTGGAGGGTTAGTGTCTTCAGCTCAACATACAAACTCAGTAAGAATGAGAAGCTGGGAAGATGATGGGCCATCTCCTAATCCTTCAAATTAAGCAGTATTAAGCAAATTAAGACAGTGACGAAATTATTTTATCAAACAGATCATATGATTTAAGCAGCTTATTTATGTCTAATATCCAAACGTTTAACCAAATACAACTCCCTGTTTTTCCCTCTAGTTGATTTTTATACATTTACTGACTATAGTTTTTAAGTATATTGCCTGTGTGCTGGTGATTGACAGTGCATTGATTCCATAAATTTGATGTGTGTGATACCCCACAGTACTATGTGCAGCCATGACAATCTAGAGGTGATTCAAAGGCCACAGGTCAAGTGAACACATGCTGCCAATTGTGAAGAAGCAGGAATTTTATCTGTAATGGAGAAAAAAAAAAAAAAAAAAAAAATATATATATATATGTATATATATATACATATATATATTACAGTAGCTGGGTGATTAGCACCAGTGCCTCATAGCAAGAAGTTTCTCCACACTTCCTGTTCTCCCTGTGTCTGTGTTCCCTCAGCTTTCTTCCACAGTCCAAACACACCTATAGGTTCACTTGGGACACAAAATTGTCCGTAGGTATGAGTGAATGGTTGCTTGGCTCTATATGTTGGCATTATGATAGACTGCTGACGTGTCCAGGGTAACCCTCCCTCCACCTAATGTCAGCGGGGATTGGCTCCAGCAACCTTGATGCATAAGCGATGTTGGTGATGGATGGATGTTACAAATTATTTGGAAATAATGGATATTGCTTATTTTTACACAGGAGAAATGAAAGCATCATCAAACAAAGGTTTGGTACAAAATTTGCATCAATTCGTCAAAGATTTTGCAATCAGCAGGCAGTAGAGCCCATGCGGGGGACTTAGTCACTACAAAGCATGTAAAGATAGTATGGGATACAAATTATGATGAGTAATAGCTACAGTGTTGCCGCATTACTACATCATGTGTGCACTGTGTTTTTGGGTAAGTGGGAAAATGTTGTATGCTCAAAATTGTCAGGAAGTTAAAATAAGATGTTTGATTACGATTAAGTGACACAGCAAATCTTATAAATCAAACATCTCAATTCAACATCTCAACTAGTTTCACAGCCAAAATGTTCATTAAGGACCTGGAGGCCAGGTCGCATACTGACCAGGAGACATTTCCTGTCTAGGAGTCAAATCTTTTACATGGTCAATATTTATTATAATGACTTGATTCTGTATTTGTAATGGGGACGAGGTCGACAATATTATATAGAGAGACATGAAGAGACATGAAAATATAAGTGTGTTCAAACTAGTTAGGAAGTGATCGTTACGTAAGATAATTGGCTGTGAAATTAAAGTATGGTATAGATGTGGCTTATTCATGCTAGGGAACAGAATAATATAATAAATGGTATTAACTGATATATGTTCATTATTAGTTGTAGTTGTAGTAGTAGTAGTAGTACATTAGTAGCAGCAGTAGCACTTAAATTTAAGTAAAAAAAAAAAAATCAATTGCATTAATATTGGATTTTAATATTGATTACATAGGGTGCCAACTATTAGCTTCACTTTAAAATGTGATTTATTTCTAATTAATAAATCTCGATATCCTTTGAGTGTACATCACAAGGCAGACGCACTGAAGCATTCTTATATCTTAAATCTCAAATTCAGTTTCAGTTTCAGGATGAAAAACAAAGTGTTGGCCACGCTGCACTGACTGCCATGCTTCGAGCTGGACTGGTCATTCTCCATGCTATTCTCTTTTTACTTACAGAATAACGTATAAAAGACAAAGGGGACTGATTTTTAACCAGTACTCCAGTCACCTCCATGACGATCTGCAGCAGCTGGACACAGCAGCCCAGGAAACATGTGACAGCTTTGTCTCCCATCCCAACATCCTGCACAAAGACACATGCCTTTAATGCACTGGTATGCAGCTTTAGACTGCAATACTTCAGATCTGAAATGAACTAATAAAGAAATCAGATATTTGAGCTAGGATTGGGTTTTAGCATTGGTACAGAAACACATACTTACCCGTCGACATAAACGATCTTTGGGAGCTTTTCCCACCTGAAAAGACAAGAGGAAACATTTTATGTTTAACTTCACTGACTCAGTATCTTCCCACTGATACACAGGTACATTACTCACCTTCTCCATGAGGTAAGCTGCTGCTGAGAATCGTTTCACAATGAATGTGCTCCACATCATTGTTGAAATGCCTGTGAGGGAGATTCAATAAGTCTGATGACAAACTCAACACAATCACTTTGAGAAAGTAAAAGAAAAGTGGAGACATTGACAGGACTAATGGTTATAGAGGTCAAAAATGAGCTGCATGTTGAAGCACAACAAAAAAAAAAAAAAATCCTTGCTGGATTAACACAATTAAAACAATTGCTGAATATGAATAACAATGTGAAACACAAATAAGCATATTATTGAATATAATCATTTGCAAACTATGTAAAAAAAACAACAACAACAAAAAAAAAACAAAACAAAACAAAAAACTAACTCGGATCCACTAACCGAGCTGGATATGTGGACTGGAAACCAGTTTCAGATGTTCCACAGCCCAACGTAAGCATCGACCCTCCTGAGAAGAGGAGCAGCATGTGAGTCCCCAGTTAAAAGCAATGGTTGTTGGTTTGTTGTTGCATTTCTCAGTAGACTTTCTCCTTGGGGTAAATTGGCTTACTGAAGCAAGTATGGATAGTACTGTTATTCGTCTTTTATGATACATTTATCACGTACAAAAAATTCAAATGTTAACTGACATTCCGTACAATATTTGATTGTGTGTGTGTACCTCTGGGTCTTTGTTCCACTGCACCACATATTCCCAGCAGCAGTGGGCAAAGAGCAGGTCAGGTGAAAGGGAGTGTGGGAACTGCTGGCACACCGCCACCAACAACTCTGGAGAAGCAAGCTGCAGTGTTTGATTTGGATGTGGCTTCATTGAGTAGACAAATTGCATGTTAATTCATATGAGTTCTGACCTGAGGTCTTATCTGAGCCCTGCTGGCTCTGCCCCTTCTCATCAGCATCCCCCTCTCCTGCCTTCTGCTCTAGTTTGCCCTCTGCATCGTTGTCCTCTCTCCTTTGAATTATTTCTTTTAGTCGCTCCGGGGGCAGGTTGTGCCTGAACACCCACTTGGAAACACTGTCTGCGATGCCACCTTGATAGGAAGATGTAGAAAAAGACAATAAAAATGTAACTGCTTTTTATGGCCACAACAGAATATAAATAATATACAAACAAGAAACACAAAACTGAAAAGGAACATGAGCAGCCTTATTACATTAAAATGTTTAGCATCAATGTGAAATAACAAATACTTGGATTTATCCAGTAAAACAACAGATGTATAGTTGTAGTTTTGCGACACTTTTAGTGAAACATTTTTTTAGTGAAATGACAGTATAAAAACATCACAGTCAGGAAGAAATCAATAAAACAAAATTGACAGTGAAGGGCCAGAGCCACTTTCTAATTTCTGCTAATAGTTAAACTGAATTTGAAATAGCTGTTTTATAGCTATAAGATTACATCATGGGCGGTTAATGTATATTTCTTAGGATTGGTGTTCACATCATACCGGTGCCTCCCTCCAACAGTGTTTTGATGGAGCACTGTGCTGCTGCAGCACTACCTCCCGCCCCCTGAGGAGGAGGCACCAACATCAGAGTCTGCAGAACCAGCACATCCTCCAGCTGGTTAACACACACCACCCACTGCTCCAGCTCCAGGGACACCGCCTCCCACTCTGACTGCAACTGTCAGAAAGACACAAACAGGCTGTGAGCTTGGTTTTGCCAAACGACAACACTCATGTATGAGTAGGTGTGTTTGTGAGGCTTCTCTACTTTGCTGTCAGCGTGGCTGCTGATGCTAGCCTTCGCAGCACAGTGAGCAACAAAGGCTGCCAGCAGAGCAGCGGCAGCATTGTGGGACTGGATACATGTAGAGCGGACTTGCTGCCACCAGGGGGAGACAGACTGGGGGTCCCATGACTCTTCAACTGCCCCTGATGAGGAGGAGGAGCAGAGGAAGCAAGAGGAGCAGTTGAAGAAATTAGAAGACCAATGAGGTGAAACAGAAGAAGTAGCAAGGTGAGCAGACGCAGACGAAGACGCAGAAGAAAAAAAGGAGCATACAAAGAGGTAAGAAGAAAAAGGAGACCGGAAGAGGAGGAAAAATCAGAAAATGAAGCAGAGGAAGAAGAAAGACAAATAGAAGAACTGTTTTTGTCATCCGTTTTACTGACAGTTATGATTTGCAATGAATTATAACCTAAACCAAAAGAAACATTTGATGTTTGCTATAAAAGAGAAGAATACACACCTTTCATGTTGCTGAGGGTGATGAGGAGTGTGTGTAGGTTTCTTACAGTTTCGTCTGTTTTCTGCAGGACCTCCTTCTCCCTTTGCAACCATACTGTCAACAGCAAAGACTAACAGGCAGGGACAAAAGAAGTATAAACATGAAATGTTAGAGGAGAAATCTATATAAAAATGCTACTGGTAAAGTATGTTCTGGATTGGAGCCACTTCCAATATTTTACACAGAGCATGTTTTTTATTGGGGAATTAATTTCTAAATATGAGAAAAGCTAGAAACTATTACATTTACATATATACAAAAAGTTAAATTGAGTGATGTATCTTCATGCCTCTAACTTTCTGGCTTCTCTTCCTTCTTCAACCATCGTCCCCTTCACCACATCCAACCAGTTGTATAATCTTTACTGTAGATTCTTTGTAGAGTCTTTACTCTTTACTCTTTGTCATCCACTAACAGAACCCTAATTCACACACAACTCATAATAATCTCACTGAAATTATTAAAAGGATACTCCAGTGTGCGCGCAGGAACCCTGATTTATACCCTTCCTTTCACCTATTACCTGAGTAAGCTAAATGAAAGGTGGGGAGCTGGTATTTATGTATTATGTACTGCAGTATAGGACTTCAACCAGCAGGTACACAGACTTCAGGGGGTGCTCAATCCCCTGCCTCTGCGGCCGCTGTCTAGAGAAATGGCCTTTTAACTTTTTCTATTTCTAGATTTTGCCCATGATATCAGTTCCTATCTAAAACTAGTTAAAAACCAATAACCCTCGAAAACGCCTTACCAGTAGCTGCTGTGGACTGATACCGGCCTTCTGTAGTGTGTCACAAACTTTTTGGATTGGGTTTTTTCCACACAGACAACCCCAGAACAGAAAGTTCCCTGCAAAGACACGTCAGAGGAGCAAAGTCCTTCTAAAAAACATCTATGCTGGAGAGGAAAATAAGGATTGTATCAGCTACATAACAGCCAGCTATTTCATAACATCACAAAAGCGCATAATATTACAAAATAGAAACAGGCCTAAAAAGTGTAACCTGACTTTATTTCACATCTTAAAATAAACAATAAACAATCTCAGCACATCTTAACAAATGAGGACATTTAACACACATCCCTCCTTCTTCACTTACTTCTCCTACTTTGTGATCCCTCCATGTATGTACCTCACTTGCAATTATTGACTGAGAAGCATAACATCACAATGTTATACAGTTAACAGAAGCAGTGACAGTGAAAATGGAATAATTATCAATAATATATAGGTTTTACATCCACAGTCTCTCTGTTAGGGACTCTGCTCTAGAGACTTGTGTGTGTAAAAATTCCATGAATCAAGAAGGTGTACAAGTGCTTGGCCCACTATTATAATCTATCATGGGCACTGGGTAACTGTTATCATACCTAGCTGGTTCCACTCCGTTTCAGTCCCCCGGATCACCTTCAGTTGCCCATCCTCGGTGCACTCCATCTGGCAGAGAAAGGCTTGGGCAGGCAGAGGTGAGTCAGGTGAGTCCTGGGCAAAAGAAACACTGGGCCTTGAAGTGAACTGGGCATAGCGTTGCAAGGTGGGGCCAACGCGTGACAGTTCATCCCTCAGGCTTTCCAGGGAGTCCTGTTGGGGGGAAGGGACAAACTATAAATTGGAGCACAACTACATGTGGTCACCACAGAATAAGAAGGAATAATAATGACCTAATGGAAGAATGAGCCAAAAATCTTGAACTGGCCCGTATTATATTATGCTGTAGTACAATTTACGCGCCAGCCCTGTGTGTGTGTGAGAGAGTATGTGCCCACATTTTCAGAATAGGCCTCCGTGTCTGAGGTAGACTGCAGCTGCTGGACGTCAGTGTAGAGCTGAAGCAGTTTCAGCTGTGAGGAGCAGAGCTGGAGTAATGCTGGATCCACTTCCTCAGGGTCTGTAACACAAAAACAAACCATAAATAAGGAGACGAGGAAACCTGCTGAAAGATACTTGAGTATGAAGCAATCTAAGAAAAGATAAATTGAAGGCAGCTGGACCTGGTTGGAAATACTTGAAGTAGACATTTACTTCTGAGCCAAGATTTCATTCCTTTCATTTCTTTCACACAAATAAGAATGAAATGCTAGTAAAAATAAGCATGGGCAGCACAGTGGTTAGCACTGTTGCCCCACAATAAGAAGGTCATAGGTTTGGTTCCTGGGCCTGGGGCGTTTCTGTGCAGAGTTTGCATATGCTCCCCTGTGTGGGATTCCTCCAACCGTCCAAAGACATGCATGTTTAGGTGAATTGGTGACTCTAAATTGCCTGTAGGTGTGAGTGCTTAGGGTTAAGATTCGTCTCTATATGTGAGCCCTGCAATGGACTGGCCACTTGTCAGGGTGTAACACTGGGTGAGGGCCAGATCCACTGTCGAGTTATTTAATTCAAAACTGCCTGAACTCGACCAGGCCTTGCACAGAGGACGCAGGAGTCAACTCATTCCACTTTTGCTTTTTATTTGATTTCTCTTTGATACTGGATTAATCAGTCAATCCGTCCATCAGTGAATCAATAAATCAGGAGATCAATAGATTGGTAGATTAGTAGATAGGTTGAAAACCAATGGCGTCTCTGTGCTTCTGCTCCCACATCACACCCAAGGCAGACAAAGGGCAGCCCAAGTGCTCCCTACAGGTTAATCAACCTGCTGCTCCTTACTCTATGTCTGAAAAGGTGATCACTCAGACCCCCTACTGCCCTCTCTGGCAGATATCCCACATACAATACCAAACACCAAATCCTCACCGTGAGGAAAAAAAAATAAAAAGAATAAAGAGAACATAATGTGTCTCAACATCCACCCTGGAAAAATCACCCATCTATCACAGGGCTGACATATAGACACAAACAACCATCATAGTTGCCCTCCTCTTGAATAAACATGACCTACATAACAGATAATCAGCCTTTAGCTGTGTGAATAATTTGGCAGTTCATGACAGTTGAACTTTTAATATTACATCAACAATATGTTTTCTTAGCAGTGATGCAACACCTACCTTGTTGCTTCAGAGCCTCGTATAAGGTGCACATGATGTTAGTAAGACAAGAGACAGGAGCGTTTTTATTTGACAGCAGAGACTCCATAGCCTAAAGGGAAATGCAGAAGTTTTTTTTGAGCTTCTACTGCTGAACATACTGTGCACCTCTGTTGATGTGAGGGCATATGCAGTGAGCTTTAGTCATACCTGCTTCTTGATGGCAGGGTGTTTAATGTCCAGCAGCACATTTTTGGCTTCACTCTCCAAAATATCTGCATAAAAATGTTGAGTAAGCACATTGACGGAAATAAAAAGCAAAATTCTTTCATGTACCACAGTGTACATCTGTTTCTCCATTCAGCTCCCAGATATCTTACCTGGTTCCACCTCTCTGCTCTTTAGTATGTTAGTCAGTCTCTTTAAAAGGTGCATATCTTTGGCTCGCTCGCTCTTCTTGTCACTGAAATGACCAGGTCATAGAAAGATGGGGTGTAATTCTCAAAAAAAAGATGTGTCAAGGTTTAGTTTGTAATAAAAGCAAACCAAAAGCTACATAGTTAATGAATAGTTTTGTATAAAAAACGACCCCAATCTGCAAACAATCCTATTATAGTCAAGTATTAAAGAATATTTCAGAACAGAGACTTCAGGAAGTTTCTGGTGCCTGACAAGAAACAGAACAAATCATGACCCCTGTACATCTTGCTTAAGCTGCTTAAGGTGATGGTAGGTGGATTCTGTTACCGTTAGACAGAGCCAGGTTAGCTGGTTGCCCATTTTCCAGTTTAGCTAACCGACCGCTGACTGTAGGCTTGTATAAATTGTACGGAGAAATGATTAGTCTTCTCATCCTACTGTCTTGGTGGGAAAATTCATTTGTATATTCATCAATAATTGTAACAAGACCTGAATGACAATAGCTAGTCTACTGTGTGTTTTTCTGTCTATGCACCAACCTGAGGGCCAAGTGAAAGGGGATGTTCACAGTCCTCAGTGCTCCTGTAATGGGATCCAGCAGACACACCTGCTGAGTATGGACCTGCCAGCCCTGACTGGTCACACTGTTCACCCCCATCAGATGGTAGCCAGCAAAAAGCAACCTGTGTATGCATGCACAGGCATATACACAATGTACATCACACATTATATAGTTTGTTATAGTACATTGCGTGTATACATTTCTCTTGGAGAATGCATTGTGCTTGCCTGCAGTGTTTTCCCACTGTGAAAGCTCCAACTCTAGGGCCTTGCTGCATCGCCCACACTTCCAGGATTCCCCTGCGGGGAGCATAGATAACCAGGAACAGAGCATGTCGTCTGGGGAGGGAGGCAGAGGGGGAGAACTCCCGATCACCTCGCTCCTCTGGAACCTGTAGCCAACCCAGCTGAGCATCTCTGTAACCTATAGTTATATCCATGAGTATTTACTTTTACATGACAGGGACACACTAAACTATCTAGGGGCTCTATGTTCCCCTACCTTTCCACATGCGTATAGCAATGCCCCTGGCCAGGTCCAACAATGTCACTCGTCCAAAGTCATCTGTCACCCCGGCAAGTGTGTTGCAAGGGGACAGTGAGATAGACTCTCCGTGGCGACGAGAGTCTGGGAGGCCAAATCTGTAAGAGAGAAGTCAGGTTTAGGAGAAAAGACAAGGGCGGGAAAGTGACTGTATGATGAATGTCATGATTAGTACCTGATTACTAAGGGTGTTGCTGCCTCCACCTTTGGCTTCTGTTTCTGAACAGCCTCCTCTTCATTCTTGTTCTTGTTCCAACCCAGCCACCCACTAAAAGGAAGACAGAGAAATGAACAGAAGCAAAATGAGATGTTTAGACAGAGTAAGAATAAAAGATTATGGGAGGCTAGAGGTTGTGAAAAGTAATAAATGTGATGGGTGGGAAATAGAAGAACATCCCTGTGTGGATTGAGCGGGCACTGAGAGGAATAGAGGCGATAACTCAGATTATTGATTGGGCTGCTTCAGCAGTGGAGAACTGAACAATGCACCATTCAGTGTCCAAGTGTGTGGGTCTGATGGAAATTAAGGGCAAGGACAGGCACACACACAAACACAGGGCACCACTTGAATTAGGAGCAATGTGCTACAAATCCCCCTTTTCCACTAAAATTAGCATGTCCAAACAGATTTGTTAGAGGAACTAATAAAAGCTGATTGACCCCTTTTCCCACTGCAGTCAAGTTTGTCTTTCTGTTTAGGTCTGCGAACACACAACTGCATTGAGCAGTGTTATCATGTGTACATATGGATCCCACACACACACACAGTTGAGAAAGAGTTAGCTGTTGGCCACCACACAAACTGATAAAATCTCTCATTCCCAGGTTGTTGCTCCTGTAAAAGTGTTAGCATTTTGATAGGTAATAGTTCAAATCTCAGCTTTCTTGTTCTCTCTGTAGCCCACAGAGTTTCTGCTGTTCACATCCGATTGAGGCTGGAGATGATAAATATCTTTAACTACTGTAGAGGCATTTGAGCCTTCTCCATTGCCATGAAAGGTCAGATGTAAGCAGTTTTTTTGACCAGTGGAACGGAAACTATAGATTTCTTATTCACTTGACTTTGATTCTGTGATTATTGCTGTATTACTGGTCTTAACGGTTTCAGGAGTATGTTATTCTTACTTATACATAAATGGAATATTGGTGACACACAGACATACCTGGCAGCACTGAAGAGGGCTGAAGTGAGCTTACTAGCCACTGCAAGAGCTACATGAGAGAGAAGAGGCTGAGAGCTTCCCTACAAACACAGAGAGAAACAGTAATGTTTATTCAAAGACAGAAATATTTATTTTTCTACATAAGCTCTTTGGGTTTGTTGCACAGTCTGGTCTGTTATATGTGATTTCATGTAAGACAGTCAGGATCAGTGTGACACACATACCTCTACAGCATAGTAAAAGCCTGTGTAAGGCCCTCCTCCCACAGTGACATACTGGCTCATGGCAGGGGGGCTGCCCTTGACTGAGGCATTAAATCCACCCAAGATGGATGCATTCTTCATCTGGTCAAACACACACAGCGTCATAATGCCTAAAAGGATGAAGAGCAGACAGACAGACAGTGATGTGGGGCAAGGAAATTATATAATTGACAAAACAATACAGTAGTTTCCTGTAAAAGACAATCATCTCTTAAATATTTAAAGGGTAAAATAATAGGTAAAGTAATTGAATCTTAAACACCTGTGGCAAATTTCTTTTTTTTCATAACATTTCAAACACTAATTCTGTTTGTTGGCTTTATACTGCAGAGTAGAGCTGAAACGATTAATTGATTAATCAACTCGAAAAAAATGCAAATCAACTACAAATTTCCTGAATCAAAGCTTCGTTTTCCTTAATTTTGCTTCCGTTAAATATTGGTTCCGCTGTTGTGTTTCACATGGATGCTTATTTTTATTTTGACGTACATGATTCCAGGATCACCACAAACAACATGGAGCTAAGCTCAGAAAAGACAAGGAGAGTGAAGCAGAAAAGGTCTTAACTGTGGGA
The DNA here is from genome assembly GCA_034769265.1 of Remorina albescens. Taxonomy (NCBI): domain Eukaryota; kingdom Metazoa; phylum Chordata; class Actinopteri; order Carangiformes; family Echeneidae; genus Remorina; species Remorina albescens. The sequence goes on along the minus strand of CM068488.1, from coordinate 18,635,113 downwards.
ACACTTTAAAATAGGAATAAAAAACACAGTACAATGCATCCACTGTGGTACGGAGCTCGTTTATCACAAGAGCATTACTTAGATGATGCAGCATTTGCAGCGGCCAGACACCCTTGTCAGCTCTACTGCAGTGTTACAATGGAAAGGGAAAGTAAGCCATTCATTTCTAAATCACCTGGAATCATTGCAACTTTGTGTGGTCATGACTCAACGGGGGAATAAGCCATGACCGCCAGCCCACCCATCTTACCTACACTACTGTGATCCACAATGGTGTCCATATCCTGAAGACCCCATTTCTTATAGGCCAGGGGAGGAGGCTGGATCACATCACTTCCCGCCGCTGCAGCTGCAACGATTCAGATTCAAAAAGCCGGTGACATAAAAAGCAGCAACTGCAATAAAATAGAGGTGTCTCAAGATATTTTAAAAGATTTCATTGATTATTATTTGCTTTCAGCTAGTAGTCATGATTTGCATTAAGCTCATTTTAAGCTCATTTTAAAACTGCAGCACAGTTCTTCAATAGTATTTAAGACTATGTCCAGCTGCATAGCATTTCATAGGTAATGCCCCACTACTGCTAGAGGCTCAATGAAACCCAGCTGCTAATCCTCTAGATTTTGCATGTGTATGCAGTATAAGGAAGTGTATGTCTTCTCAGTACCTGTATGCTTTGTGGCAAACACTATCCACCCAGCCAGCAAATAAAAAAAGGTGTCTGTTAACACACTGCAACAATATTTTACCATTTATAACTAGAGCCACACAACTCTTATCAGATTAAGGGACACACACAAGCATGAACATGCACACACACATTACCTCGTGCCACCTGGTTTCTGCAGGCACGCAGAGACTGAAAGAGGCTGAAGCCATCAATGGTGACCAGAGCAGCAGGGTATAGGATGCTCAACTCTTCATGCTGCGGCAGATTAAAACTCAATCAGCACAGATTTGCTAAGGTTCAAAGCCCTTCAATATAGAATATCTTAATCAAGCATAAAGAATTGGTTTCCACACACAATCATAAATGAAATACATGTACTAAGAATTAGATGGGATAATTGAAACCGTATGGTAAATTTGAAGCCTTTGCCAGCAACTAGTCATGTTAGTCCATCATAAGGACTAGAATACAGAGGAAATAGGAAACCTAGGTCCGTGCAAAGACAACAAAAATGAGTAATTTTTAACATAACTGTCACACACAGTGTCCACTGTGTACTTTACCTGCTCTGTTACTCCAGGATGACGAGGGATCTCATATGTGCGACACTTGAGTCTCAATACAGGGTCTTCATGTAGCAGCTGAGCCAGTAGCAGGACCCCATTCTGATAAAACACAATCAGTTTTCCATTTGATACTCTTCAGCCCTTAGTATTTTTAGACTATTTAAAATGGCTTCCTGGTTTCTTTTACTTTTGGCTGTCTGAATAATTCACCCCTCACTCAGCAACAGTAACAGTGTTGTACAAAAAGGAGATCAAATAGTACTGTGGAAAGATGAAATACCTCTGTGTAGAAGCGGACATAGCCAGAGGTGAAACCCACTACTACACAGGTCCAGTCAGGCCGACCAGTAGAGCTCCTAAAAATGCAAAAAACACCAATACAGTTTTAAAACAAGTTATAATCTAGAACTGCATGACATATAACAAAACCCCAAACACTTTTGTATTTTATTTGCGTGTGACACAATGTTGTGACACAATTTTCTTTTATCAAAAAAAGTTAGCTCCTAAAACTGAAAACCTCCATTTTGAACATTTTATTAAAAGCATTAGCACTTCTACATCCCTTGTATCACCTTCAGAAGTGTTTCTTACCTTTTTTGGCTTGCCAGGGGGATACAGACAGAGCTGCTTACACATTCTCTGGAGAGAGAAAGCATACACAATGCAAGGTGTATCATTTCCATGACTGAGCTCTTTTTTTTTTTTATCTACAAATACCGAACAAAACAGGACAAAACTGTATAAAACAAAACTTAACACCATGCTGCTTGTACTCCACAAAGGATATATATATATATATATATATATATATATGGATATTAAACATTAAATCATAAAACAGTAAGGCCAAACAAAATGGCATGGGAATTCAAAACGCAGGCAGCACCCTCATCATTCTCACATCCCAGCATGTGATTTAAAAAAGAGGGAGAAAAAAAAAAATCAAGAAGGGGGTTGTGTAACATTGAGCATACAGGAGGGGAAAAAATAAAAAGAGAACATAAATAAATAAATAAAAAAGAAATAAATCAGAATTATGTTCATGAGTGAGCTCCTGTCTCTGGGATGAGAGATGCTACATTATTTCATTTTCTTGAGTTTCATTTTTTTCCTAATAATCTGTTTTTGATGCGATCCAATCTTTGGTTTCCTTTTCACCTTAAACTTAATTTTCAGAGCCATCTTCCTCTATAACCTTACCATGATCATTAACTTTTTCTGTTTTGTTTTTTCATTCCCTCTCATATTAACTAAATTTCCTCTCACCCTTCTTCAGTACTGAGAGTTCCAGTCCAAGACACGGCCAGAGTCATCTCCTCTCTCCCACTGTTGTCCGTACACCACTTAGCTGTTGGGATCAATCAGCATAAAAAGCAATATTTCACTGCACTGTGGACTCAAAAATAAAGATGAGGGTGTGTTGTTGAATATCTGACCTGAAAGAAAGACTGCCTTCTGTTCACGTGCCACCACTAGCAGATCAGAGCAGGGTGAGAGAGACACAACACAGTCCTGCAGCCAAGGTGCATTCTGGCCCGTGGTCTCTTCCCCTGCCTGTAGAGCAAATAAGGGGTGTCAGAGGGCATGGATCTTTCCCTATAACCCTGGAAACAGTTAGCATTCACTTCTGCATTCTGATTCATTCTGATCAGAATCCAGTATATTGGAGAAAGTAACAGTCCAGTATTTGTACGGTTAACAGTAATGTATCCCAACTTTGCAACACCAAATTAAGCCTGCTACTGAATATTGTAGGGGAAAATAATATTTTAGAAAACCCAAAACAAAAAGACAGACTGTCGTGGCAGGAGCGGCTTCCTCTTCTTTGTTGTCGCCATTATCCCACGCTGACTCCCAATCGGATGTGTCCCAAGACAGCTGATTATCTGTTGAGGAAAATTTGAACACAAAAGGGCAGTCAAATGAGAGCACGGCTTAGTTTGCACTTGTTACACTGACTGTGTCTGTGCAGTGGTTAGGAAATGGAAGAGGTTCACCACCCTTTTACTCAAGGTGGTTTCCTTGGGTACACATCACTGCATGAAGTCAGTAATTGGGGAAAAATAGAATAGAATGCCCTTTACTGTCACTATACAGTTGTACAATGAGATCGAAGAGCTTCTCCCTTTTCAGTGCAGAATAAACATATGTATAAATATATATAATAAACATAAGTAAACACAACAGAATAAAAATAAGTGTAGTATAAAATAGAAAATAAAAAAATTGAAAACAAAATACAGTATGGATAAACCGAAATGTACAGATGTATTGCACAGGGTGTTTGGATATGTACAAAATAAATAATAAATATATTGCAAGTTATGTTTTTATTTCAATTTGATGATTAATTGTTAGTACTTAATGAATGGAAGCCTAAACAGCCGCTAAACATGTTGCATAAACAAACAAATACTAGCCATAAATAAAAATAAGAGGGGAGAAGAGGGGAAGTACTGACAAGGGTTGTGCAGCAGGGAGATAAGCTAAAATTATTCAAAAGTGGGTGGAAGACAGAGTGACAATAATAAACAAGAGAATCCAGACAGAATCCTGTTGCTATGGACATTTGTAATGCAATAAACCACAATGGCTTGGCGGAGGGTATGTGGGTCAATTTCCATGTGCTTTAACACAGCGGTGACGTACCCTGTGTATCTATATGCATGAATATTTACTTATCATTGCAGCATGTCTGAGTGTCCGTCTATCTGTGCATGTCTGGACACCTGAGTTGAGCATCCTGCAGTAATGTGTTCACACCAGTCACTGTTTAAGGCGCCTGCTGTGGTATGACTCATAGCATGAAAGGCACACAGTCTGCTCCTTTCCTCCTTTCTGTGCTTTGTTGGTGTTACAGCCCAAGCCCCATAATCCACTGGATATCTCCACTAATAGTTTACTTTAACAGTCAGGGCTCCAAACTCTGATATTTCATTATAGTTTCATTGCCAATTATTATGTAATCATTCATAGAGGGTATATCTCTCTGTCACATAAAGACAATGTGTGCTATGAATTTAGAGAACAGGTGACTGGAAATTTTGAGATCCTGAGAAAACGACCCTCCACCCCCCTCATTAATTCATAATAGGATTAGCCACCCCTGCTGTTTTGTTATATGTTTATAAGCAGAGCTCCAGTCAGTTAGCATTACCCTCTTTAAGTTAGTGCAGCGGCTAGGTCTCTCCAGAGGAGGCTAACTCAACACTTATACAGATGCTTTAGCATTTGTCTTGGTCGTACCTGTTGGCTCCTGCTCCTCTGGCTCCGGCTCGGTCTTCTGCTTGTGGAACAAGTAGTCCCGGACAGTTCTGAACTCTTGGAGCCGACAAAACTCCAACAAGCTGCAGGACATCTCTCTCCCGTCCCGTCAGCACCCGACTGCACTGGGAATCCGCCAGTTAGCCCCCGTGCTAACAGTGCAGCTGTGCAACGCAGCTGAGCAGTTCGTCTGTTTGCGAGTCCTGCTGACGTGTTAACTCTAACTGACAGCTCACCGACGAACTAATTATCACTTACTGGTCTCAAACGGCCCTCTACACGAGGAACAAGACAAGTCCGCTGTTCTTATTTTGCCTAATATTTGCAGTTCCCACCCTGGACCCGAAGTGCTGATGACACATCGTTAGCATAATAACACCTGTTTGCTTCCGGGTTAAAGCTGAGTCCAAATTTTCAAAATAAAAGAGCGAGAGAATTTCGGTGCCGCACTTAAGACGGTTGTGTTTACCTGAATTAGGTTTGTTTATCTCTGGATATGTATGTTCTTATAACATGGATATATATACGGTAGGCATCCAGTCATTATGTATATTCCGAATAAGAGACCTACACATTTTTATTTCCCCGACACAAGAGGTTGTATTTTAGTGGTGCTGATCCCAAATAATATTGTTTGGTGGGTCTGATCGCGGGCAGTGATCAACAGTGGAAAGCAGTGCCGCCACACGGCAAGAAGGTTCTGCTTCAGTCTGACTCTCCTGGAGCTACCCCCCACAGTCCAAAGATACGAGAAGGTAAGTCTGACCATGAATGAATGTTTGTCTTTATATTGTCTCCTGCCTTAGACTACACATATCCAGGGTCCATCGTCCAATGTCAGCTGGGGCAGGCTCCAGCCCACCTGCGGCCCTGACGGATAGATGGGTCTGATTATGGTGTGCTTTCTCACTAGGGGGCAGGAGACGAATATTTTTCAGGTCAACTGCTCGGGCTGCTTTCACCCCACATGTTGTTTTTTTTTTTTTCCCACCATTGCTCATCTCCCAGAACAATATGGTATGTTGCATGTATGCATTGTTGTATATGGAGCTCTCACAGAAAACTTAGCTGTAATAACAATTCAAACCCATAATTCTATTCATGCATTTATTCTTCTTGTTGATTTTTTTGTACTACCATCAGGAATAAGGTGTGGGTGCTATATTTCAATAGTTATTCAGCATGGGAATTATTTGATTCATTTAATAGCCAGTTTGATGTACTCATTACATCAATATGCCATCTAGGGCGGCATTTATCATGTAAACTTGTGAAAAAGGTTTACGTAATGACCCTGCATATCTTCCTCTAGGGAACTCAACACTTTGCTGTAAATCAGTTTGTGGTATTTGCCCTAAGGTTTGGTTATCATGTTTGAGCATTATGGATTCTTCATCCTCTGTTCTCTTGTCAAGATCTGTGTCACTATGTTACTGGTAGACAGTAAGGGCCATAAGTCTGTGACCACTTCATCATTCAAATGTACAGTATTAATGGAGCAATATAAAAGGAAACCAAGTGTGTGTCAGTTACTCAGAGCAGTGATAACATATATACTACTATGGCCTGATGTGATTCTGTTTACTGGCTGCATTAAAGGTTCCATACTGATTACAAAGAGCTAGATTCTATGTTAATCCACAGAGGCCTGAAGTGACTGAACTGAGCCTTAAAACCACCTCTGAAGACTTCTGTAATTTCTGTAACAACAGAGCTCTCTTTTGATTGGCTGAATCTGATCTTTTGCCTGCCGATGTAATTTTGATCTACTCATGCTGCTTTAACCCGGGTGTCCTGCGTCTTGTAGATGACATTGGATTTCCCAAACAATGACCTCGCTGCCTACATCTGATTTCACCTCCCCATGCCAAGAGACCACAGTTCTGGAAGGTAATCATGTCAATGAAAATGGACACTGTTTAATAGATGATGTAGAAGATGTTTTGAGTCAAATACACACAATGTGAGGATTTAGTGATCCTGAGATGGTTATTTAAAGCAACAACTATAAATACATAATCTTCCAATGGATATCAACAATGCTGAAAAATTGTGAAATAAAGGTCTGCCTATGGTCCTGCACACACCACGTGATTTATTATAGTCATTTGTTCTCTGATGTCAAAAGTTAAGTGTAAATGTGGTTAACTTTAACTCTCTTGACCCCATTACGTAATACATGGGTGGAGTCCAGTGAGGTCAAAGGTCAAGGTTACTACTTTCTTTCCTCTGTGAACAAACCTAAACAGCTGTTAGGAGCATTGTTCAACTCAGCTCACTGTCTTTCTTTCCCATCCTTTCCTACCCACTCTTTAAAAAGCAATGGGCATTTTGCCAGTGTACTTCCTGCTCCTTCACTAACAATCCCAAATCTCTCTCGTATCCAAAACACACACATACACACGTTTAAAGTAAAGTGCGTGCATACACTGACACACAAATACAAATGCACCTTCAGGGGGTGCCCAAAAGTTTCCGGTCCGGAAGGCCGGACACAGAAACTCAGGAAACAATTGGGTGTCAGAGAGGTCCTTGGGCCTGTCTCAGTCACAGTTCCCAATCCTGAGCCGTTGCTTATTGAGTGGTTGTTGCATTGGCTGTATTACAAGCCAAGAAACAACTCTCCATCTGGTTCCCCCTCTTCCTTTGCTGACAAGGAAGTGAACTGGCATCACTCTGTCCCAGGATAGAAGGGTTGTTGATACAAAAGAGATGGCAGTGATTTATTTGTACACAATGAGTGTAAGTCACTGTTTTAAGACCTTGGGCACTTTGAGGATTGTTTTGTGTAACAGGGTTTTGGATTTAGATATTGTTGATAGTTGTTCAAGAAAACAACTGAGTGATGTGGGGCACCATAGTTAGACTAAAATACATAAAATAGATTTTTTTGTGTCGTTTTTTTTTTTTTTTTTTACATTTTAAATGGAAAGTAAGAAATGAAGATGACCAACATTAAAGTGACTCTGTTGCTTTATGTTCTAAGTGTATTTACCAACCAGTTTTGAACACTGCCCTGCTGTAATCTCTTCACAAGTACACTCTACGTCTGAGAAACCCAAACTTTGAAGAAAGTAGTGCAGTGTGAAAGAAGAAGGGCGGCATGCTACTCACTTTCAGGACTCCTTGCATAATCTGACTCCCCTGATGAACAGCGTCCAAGCACGCCCATGTAAACCGAGACCCACGCAGGTCATTGGGAGTGCAATATGGTGATTTTTGTCAAAATCTTGCAAAAGGAAAACTTTAAGATGCTCAAGTGTGAGAAATTATATTTGATATGAACAAAAAAGCTGAAAGATGTTTGTGACTGTTCTCACTTTAAATGACAAGATAGCACCCACCATGGCTTGTTGTGTTATGTCATTCAACATATCTGTGTAAAAATTTCTGCAGCTCATCACACCAAGGGGTCATTTTCCAATCTGCTTTTCAGATGAGATGCAGGGTCTTTCTGTCCTTTTACCTGCACACATTGTTAAGTCATTCTAAAATGTTAAATGGTAGGCAGTTAACATAACTGCCTACCATAAAACTGAAGGGAAGACTGAAGGAACTTCCCTTGAATTCAGTATTGTGATTGATATATGGATAGCCATGCCTGGTAATACTGTATCTTCTTTTTACTGTTTTTATCTTTAGCAACCAAATATATATATATATATATATCTTTGGCAATCATCATGTGTGAATTTCTATAAATGGCTTTAAAGCAGTTCCCAAGGTCAAACCGTCTTTTATGACAAATAAAATCTGTTCTCTGAACTCTGCAGTGGAAATGCACTCTAAATGGTCGCTGACAAGTTGGAACCAATTGATATTAAATTAATCTCTGATGTTCCCAGCAGTTAGAGCAGTTTTGGTGTAAGTTGCTGGATCCAATCAGAAGGGTAGTTATCAACAAGCTGAGCGGAAGTATTTTATCTCAGAAGGACAAACATCTACTGATCCCTTATTTTAATGTAATCTCACACTTAAAATATGATTGCACAAAAATGAGAATATATGAGACTCTGCTCTGTGGGCAGGTTTCTGTCTGAAAAGGTAATGTCATGTCTACCCATAAAGAAATCCAAAAATAAATCAGGAATGACTTTTCACTTCAATCAGAATCTAAGAGCTGCTGATGGGTAGTTTGCTTCTGTTGTCTCTTTTCTCTTTGTTGTTTTCTAAATTGTTTAAAAATCTAAATGTTTTTAAAGCTTTAAGTGGGGACTTGTTTGAAATATGTGGATAATTTGCCCAGATTTAATCACTTTAGAGTTATTTCAATGAAGTAAGTGCATGTTGACCCAGGAGCTCAGGGGCTAAAGTGCCAACAATGAATCACCTCATTCACACAAAAAAGGTAGAATTTAGAAAAAACAGTGGCTTCAGCCTCTCTAGTAATCCATTTCTGCATAATGGATCCAACTGGAGTGATGAACTTAAAGAGGGTGGATTTTTGTTACATGTGAAATCCCACAGAAACAAGAGACAGTGGTTTCCACCAGGCTCAGCAGATTTTCAAAGTGAGCCCTCTCTGTAGTTTAGTTCACTAACCAGCATCAGTTAAGGCGTCAGCATTTAACATTCATAAGGGCAAAGTTCTATAATGTCACCCATTCCAGTAAGACAGATGGTGGAAATGCAACGTGAAAAATTTCCACAGCACATTTTCAAAGTAAGGATCACATGCCATCAGAAACAGTGACACCATTTAGCTATTACAGAGAGTAATAAAGCTATCAATGTTGCTCTTTCCCCTCTAAATACATATAAAAACTTAACACACACAGGTCCCTGCAGTGAATTCATCTGCTCAATCAGGCTGTTGGGCTTATTTTTAGCCTTAGCCAACACCAACTAACTGTTGTGCACATGCTAATCTCATGTCTTTCTTGGCAGATCGGGAAATGTCAACAGACTGTCTCCATTGGCACCACACTTATTAAAATTCACCCACATTCCAGTCAATTGACAATCTTACATAAACTACTGAGCGAAATTTCAAGCTTAGTTAAGGTGCAGGAATCCACCCTGTTTGCGTGCACGACATACCTCTTCCTTCACTGTTTTTACCGTGGTTCAATTTGCATGTCAGCTTTCTCCTATTTGTGCAGTGTGGTTCCCTTGTTGGCCAGCATGACCTTGAAGAGTGTGTGCATAATGAGCAATGCCAGGTGTCACAATGATAACAATTTAATACAATACGTAAACATTTCACAAATGAAATTGTTGACACTTAATGAAAACTAGGGTTGTATCCACAGGAAATACAGCTCCAAAAATAAATGTTCCATATTATTAAATATTCCATATTCCATATTCCTCTCTGGGCTTGGATCCTCTGAGGCCTCCCTTGGATTAGCTCTCCCAAATCAGAGGTTGGGCCTTGCAGCTGCGGAATCTGGACTCTGGATTTGGACTTGCACAAGGAAAGACAGTTGCTTGTCCAAGAACTGGGTAATGTTCAGTGGGCCAACCTAGTATAAAACAAGCACAGCTAAGAACAGGAATGTTAACCTTTGTACACACAAATGTAGATTTGGTTACTTTCTCTGTTGGGCTTTCTTGCGTGTGTTTAGGTTGTTGGTGAGCCACAGCAGGAGTTAATGTTGATTGTTGTATGTTCACACGTGCTTTAGCACATCACTTGTCCTGCATGCAGCTAACCCTCCCCCCTTTTTACCCTGGCACCTTTGAGCTATTTCAGCTGGCCATAACAAAGGACCACATGAAACATGTGGCCCCAGCAGCCATCTTGTTTGTAATTTCATTGTCTGCCATTTGGTCACTGTCACACACACACACACACACACACACACACATATAAATGTAAATAGCCCATATTAGAATACTACCGGTGTGTTTGTTACTTTATAATAAATGTTCTTAAACACAACTGCTGGTTTATTTAATGTTGCACAGGAAGGAATATTGACAACCTCTTCTCTGCAGAACTCAGCATCTTTCTAATTTGTCTGGTAATGGTAATTTGTCTGTAGTTCCTCAGTTGATTATAGTCAGACATCCAAATTAATAGTATCTTATTAGACCGAATTGGTGATTTAGCTGTTATTTCCCTCTTTAGGATGGTGCCCCAAAGTTAACTTTGATATTAAACAAAGTTGTCATTTAACAATATCTTTCGTATTAATAGTTTAGTTAGTTTTTCATAGCCAATCACCAATGAACTACCAGACCCCAACAAATGGTGCCCCATGTAAGTTGTACCACAACAACATATATTAAGTTTAATTGATAATAATAATAATAATAAAAAAAAAGACACTACTGGAAAAGTCAGTCTTATCTTCTGGGAAGCATAATTGTTTGGGTTTCAATCACAAATCATCAGTTGTTTGACACATTTCTTTGTGGATTAACATGGTGGACAAACCACATAGGGTTTGGATGAGACCTGCTCTATATGTAAAGTGCCTTGATGTAACTTTCTTGTGATTTTCTGCGCTGTATAAATACATTTGATTTAATTTGAACTGGCTGCTAAGCACTGCTAAGATGAGAGCACTAAGGAAAGGAGGGTTTCATTTTCAAACTCAAGTTCCTCCAGAGCCACAGTATGTATTGCATTCCTCACTATGACGACACATGACAAACTCAACTATATGTACCTGTTAGATTACATAATGACCACAAAACCCAAGTTTTATTGAGTGTTTATTTTAGATACAAGTCATATACAAACTTTGACAGGAATAATTTAATCATAAAAAAGAAGACAACTGCAGAAGAGAAAAAGGAAGACTACAGGAGTTTTGCTTTTTTAAACAGTGGAGCAACAATGAGAAAAACAGGGACATTGGGTTAAACCATTTTAACATGTTCTTAATTAATGATCAGGAGACAGATTTAAAATTCAATCCTAACAAGTACCCTGCCTGCAAACAATGCAACACTGACACAACCCAAGGAAATTAGTGAAAGTGGGATAAAAATGGAAAAAAGCACCCATAAGTGACAGCGAAATGTTGAAATACAAAAGAAGAAACACCCAGTGTGTAAGATTACACCTTTTCAGTATCTCCAAAGTATATTCAATTGATGTTACATAGTACTGCAGTGAAGTTAAGAAAGTTTCACATGACATATCAGGCAGAATTAGGAGCTCATTGACAAAAAAAAAAAAAGAGTGAAACAAATATTGGAATATCTTAAGAGTATAAATGAATCTGGCATGAATGGCTGGTTTGAAATTTTAAGTATCCCTGTGTGATGCTGCATTGCTGCCATTCGAAGTAACACTGTTTAAAGTTTTTGTGTGCAATTTAACATGTGCAGATGGCAGAAGGCTAGCAGGATGGTTAAGGATTGTTGCAAGACTGAAAAGCATTGGACATTACATAGTGGCCCCTCAAGAGTCCAGCTGTATTCATTTCGAAAACAAAATAAACAAAATAAATATAAACACTGTAATAATTGAGAGCAAAAATACTGCTGACCGTCTCATGATGGGAAATCGCCAAAAGAACTTCGATCTGTTATAGGTTAACCTTGGCTGCCTGTCAGAAGCGGTACTTCCGTCATCCATGCCAGTGTGAGCCCCCAAAGGCAAACACAAGCAGCAAGGCCATGTCCTGAGCAGAGCAGTGTTTGTGGCTACTGATGGGCCCTCAGCCATATTTACATGGCAAATACAATAAAATGAAAGAGCGCTAAAGAAGCAAAGTGGGAATATTGCTGCTGAGAAAGTTTCAAACCCATTATGTGCTGCCATGGTAGAGGGCCCAGAAGTGGAAGATTTGACATTTGACATGCTGCCATCAGCAAAAACACAACGGCAAAAGTACGTGTTGACAAAACCAGTTGGAGTGCACTCGGAGAGGTGCCTGTGTCAGAGTTGTCTTTTTACAGCAGTCAAAAAAAAATCTGTTTAAACTCTCTCTCTCTCTCTCTGCCAGGATATTCAGATTTTGCCATTAATCCATCTACGGTCAGAAATGGAAGATTTGACTTTCTAACTTTACTCTCAGTTGGTTTCAGGACCTAGATGGTGCCTATGCATGCACGTCACTGATGACCTTGTTTTGCAGTCACAGCTCTGTTGCATCCAGTCAAAATAAACGGCTGTCTTAGACACAAGTTATGAGGGAGTTTGAAATGAAAAATCTAAGAGAGAGGGGGAAAAAAATAAAAGAAAGGGGTTAGAATTGGCCCGTAACCCTTTTTTTTTTTTTTTTTTTTTTTTAAATAATATTGTCTTCAAGGACAAATGTTTGGCTCAGGTCTTGAAAAGACAATCTGCAATGGAGTGGACTTTCAATTGTCATTTTTTGGAATTGTGCAATGAGAGACATATAAAAGCTTGTAGTTTCTTTCGATAAAAAGCTATTATGTCCTTCATTTTAATAAATACCGTTAAAAAGCACCAATATGGTGAATATGAACAGAAGAAACTACGGGAAAAAAAAAAACAAAAAAAAAAACAAAACAAAAAAAACATTTCCACTTATAATTTCTTATCGACCATGGAAAAATAGCTCTTGGTTTAAACATTAGAACAGTTTTATAAACCATGTGAGAGACAGAAGTAGAGCATATGTACTCGTATGTCCTGCGCTGTGGAACATATTAAGATGCTGGACAGGGTTCAAGAGTTTACAGGAAGCTCAACTTTAAAAATTTGTCAACATAATGTGCATTTAAAAAAATCTTACATTTGATCTTTGCTTTGCAGTCTAATCATCAGACGAAAGTGCAATGGAACATCCGATATCTTCTCAAATGGTTCACATTAGAATGCATATACTTCAATGCCTACCAAGTCAACAGCAGGTGACTAGGAAGAAGTGTTGTCTTAACACAGGTAAAGAGTGTAGTATCTCATCAATCAGTGTTTTCTTCTTTTGCATATTCCTCAACAAGTTTCTCATATGAGTGGCTGTGTTCTGAACCATCACTAGTGAACACAGAACCTTCAGACTCAGAGCTCTGCTCTTCCTTGGAGTTTGTCTCAATGTTTTCATCACATGTGGTAATAGACAGTTTTGCTTTAGAATCATCATCATCGCCGTCCTCCTCCAAGTTGTTGGTGAGGAAATTTTCCTCTTCAATAAAGGTAATGTTTGCGTTTTGGAATGTTAAGGAAGGATACTCTTTAGAGTCCCATGTCCTCCGACCACCTGGTCCACAGTCTCCCACTCCTTGACTCTCAATGTCCACATCCTTGTCAAGTTGGTTTTCATACATTTGGTCCTGGTCCAGTTCTAGGTCATCATCTACATGATCGTCTGTTAGCAGCAAACCATTGTCTGAGCCCAGGAGGTAGCTCTTAGACTTTGAAAAAGCAACAGTGACACGGTCACTAAAACTGTAGCGTCTTTTCTGGCGTGGTGAGCGGTCCAAACTGAGGATGGTGTGTGAATTAAACATGGGGGCATCATTGCAACTCTTGGAACGAGCCATGTCTTTGCATTTATTGGTGTTGTCCCTAGCACTACCAGAGGTCCTGTCAACTTTTTTGGTGCCAATCTGCTTTATCAAATCATTATAGCCTTCCTGCTTCTTGGACAGGAAGCTGAAGATGTTGACGTCATTGGGAGTGGGTGGCAGACGAAGGGCAGCCTTGTGAGACTCTTTGTGGTGCCGGAGCTCCTCCAGAGATAGCTTACGCAGCTTGCGCCGTTTCTTCAAGGCCTTGTGAGCTTCAATCACCATTCGAACCTTCCAGTTGAAGAACAAAGAAAGCCAGGCCAACCCAAGATAAATCCATACCTCCACAAAGTAACGGTACAGAGTCGGGTATTCCTTATTTGGTTCCACACCTGCAGGACAAAGAAAATGCCATTCATCCAAAAGGGTCTGTCATTAGAATCAAAGATATGCCATAATTTATTCTGTGTTCATCTTAAATATTTTTAAGCAATGGATTGCAAAGCTCTTCAAAAGTTGACTTATCCAATCACCTAAGGCTTTCTTCATTCTATTTATTTTTGCCTTACCTGCTACCAAGTCCCCGAAGCCAATAGTGGTCAAGGTAACAAATGAGAAGTACAAGCCTTCGACATAGGTCCAGCCCTCCTGGGACATAAATACAAAAGGTGGGAGTACTAAATGGACCAGCACACCCCAGAGGAGAAAGATGGCTGTACAGGTAAACTGAGCCTTTCTCTGCAAAAGAAAGAAAGAATTTGCAATACCATAGAGGGATGATAATGTTGGAAGGCAAAAAAAGCTGCTTATAAATTTACCAGTGAAAATCCTTTCTTGGTCAGATACTGTCCCAGGTGTTTGGCTCTGCCCGCGAAGAACTTGCCAAGCTCACTGATCCAGGTAAGACACAAAGGGACACCAAACAGCCCATAGAAGATGCAAAATACACGGCCTGCTGATGTTTTGGGGGCAATGTTTCCATAGCCTTTGAAAATAAATAATATGCAAAACATTTAAGTTGTTTCAACTCCGTATCTTTGAGGTTAATGACAGGAAATTACCCAACCACAACAGTAATACGGATTATCTTAATCCAAATCATCTGTGTTGATTTTAACAAAGTAAAGAGCAAAACAGATTTAACTGCAGGAGGAACAAAGGAACAGAGAGAGACAGGGGTCAGCCTGCCTGTCAGCACAGTGGATGTTTCCTTGAACTTTCAAGAGAGAGGTTTGAAATAAGAGAGAAACAAAAAAACTCCAAAAGCACTTACCAATGGTAGTGATGACTGTTGCGGCAAAGATAACAGCATTTGGCCAGTTCCAGTTGTTGAAGGTCTTACTGCCAGTTATGGTGACCCCTTGGCCTGCAGCATCAGATACCGCCTGAGGATCAAAAAATTAAACAACACAGCTGAGACAAAGGTGGAACTTAATCTAAAGAGAGAAATTAATAAAGAGCAACTGAAGACTGATAAACCCAAGACCATCATAAGAGTCCAATCTGAACATGTTAAACGAAGACAGGAAGTTTATTATGTGCAAGCTCCATTTCGTCCACCACATCCTTCCTGCGATACGTTGATCGTATCTCAAGTAGTACTGATGAGCTGAAACGACACTCAGGCACTCGGGAGAATTGCCTTTAACCCAAGGGCTTAGTAGTTCTAAGCACTGCTTACTTTGGTAGGGAAACAGGAAGGCAAGTGCTGCATATTTAAACAATCCTTTCATAATAATATGATAAGCCCACCAGGTGCGCATTCAGCGGCTGCTCTTCTTTGTTTTTCTTTTTCAAGCTCCAAAGCTGCACTGAATGTTAATACACACACACACACACACACACACACACACAGACACACACACACACAAAAAGAAGTATCCTGTTGTCCTTTACCATTAGAATACTTCTTCTTCTAAGCACTTTCAGAATAACATAGGTTAACTCACTCTTGCAACGTTTTGAGTTGAAATCCAGAAAAGACAGAACAGGAAAAACTATTCGCAACCAACTGTGTCCTATAAGAGCCGCAGCACAAACTGAAGTGACCCCTCTTTGCCATTAAACACATGGCCATGTGTGCTTGGACAATGCACATCCCCCTCCCTGCACTGTGTTCTTCTTTGCAGGGGTTGGCAAAATACACATAAGCTCTAAAGTACTAGAAGATGGCTTGTTCTTTAATAACATGTCTGTGACAGTTCTGAAGTGTAATTATCAGCACAACATAAGGCCATTCTTTTATTTGCTGAAACAACACAGTTCTTCCATTGGGATTTAGGATGACAGTCATGACGACCAAGTTTGTGTTTGATCTATGACTAGAAATTAAAGAAAGAAAAAAAAAAAACTTCACGGGAGCTTACGCACCCTTACATTGGCAGGTCCATTTATTTTTTTGCACAAATAGTGTAAACGCAGATGCATAATAGCAAATTGTCAAGTAAAAAAAAAATAAGAATTGTGTAATTCTATAAAGAACAGAACACATGTTGGTACAAGGCACATGTACTGTATTTAAGTATGGTTAAGTGTTACAGAAACATCCGCAAGTTTTCTAAAATGGTATCAGGTATCTAAAAATTCAAATTTCACATTTAATTGGAAAAACAACCCTCTAAAATAACCACCGGCAACCCCCATGCATCCAAGTTATCACTGTTGGACAGCTTGAGGTTTGTTGCTGTGAACAAAACTGAAAAAGTGACAGTGTTATATTTGTGTGTTCTGTCTGCAGTCTGTGTGTGTTCTGCACCTCTCTCCAGCCTAATGACGGAGACTTGCACACGTTCATTCTGTCTGCCAGATAAAAAGTGCTTAAGTTTGAGACATCAAAACTGCTGATTCACAGGAATATAATGAGAGCAGAGGGCAAGTGAAATCACTGGAGTGAATGTCATTCTCTCAATGTATGTCAAGAGGTCAAGGAATATGATCTTTAAAACAAAGTTGATGAGAGAGGTTAACATCTTTACATATCATGTGTTGAGACAATTGAAGGGAAATGCACAGTGTCTTCAAATATTGAAAGGGTCAGTGGCTGGTCAACTTCAGGGTGCAAATGACCCAGAGAACGGGGGGGGGGGGGGGGGGGGGGGGGGTGAGAAGGATGAGTCCTGGGGGAGAAAGAAAAGGCATTTCGTATCACAAGGCAGCTCACCAAGATGTAGTTACACTGGCTTCCACACAAGTCTGACAACTGGATCATGAATTCATTAAATATGGGTTAAACGAAAACCCATTTTAAGAGGAGCCATTAGCCTCTAACATATCACTGGAGAAAACTATCATGACCAAAGAGAATGAGGAATCATCTTTATTGGATGTGTCTCTGAAACAGTTTTTTCCTTCCGTTTATGCCTAACTTAGTTATGGAAAATTAAAAAAAAGAAATAAAGGGGAAAAAGCCCACATAAAATACACAGCAATCTGGTTATGCTGCAGTTATAAAATGACATTGTGCTGAATGGCGTAGCTAGGGCATGACAAATGGAACAAAAAAGGCAGAAAATATCTGAAAATGTGCTTAATAAAAAACAAAAACAAAACCAAACAAACAAACAAACAAACAAACAAAACAAACCATAGGCACATGATCAATTTCATTCTGGCCAGTAGGGTTTGCACGATACGCAAATACAATCATATTGGAATTGGGGCAGATATTGTGATATTTTCTACAATTTATTTTCAGAGGAAACAGTGCTGTGAAAAATTATGAAGATTAAAATTTTGTTACTTCATATTCATCATAATTTTTATATCTGGAGAATACAATTTGCAGACCAAGTTTGGTCTGTAGCACCACCACATATTGCATGGCAGAAATAGAAATAGAACAGTAATGTTATTATGGCCCCTGATTTTATATAAGATAATTCAAACTGATGCTCTATTTTAAATCTCAAGGTGTCATTTGACCTGCAATTTTTCATTAATGCCTTCAAATTTCCACTCATTTAAAAAGACCTGCAGATTAATTGATAGATAATGAATGAAAAAGAAATAATATTGTATTTGGCTTTCTGATGTTTTGGGGGCGACGTTACCATAAAGTGTGATATCTGAATTGCAGAAGTTGCAAGATTTTTAAGAGAAAGGTAATATGTATAATGTATAATCCTAATCCATCAAACTATTAAAAAAAAAAAAAAGGCATTGTGGTGCCATAGAAATACCCCTGACCCCTGCTGTAATGAAACATCCTTGTGCGGTGCACGAAACCCCCCAATGAAAATACATCTTTTTTCAAATTTTACAAACTTAAGTCATGACTTATCACAATCGCAACATTCCTTCCCCCCCACCCCCATTTCAGTGTCCAAAATGGTGGCAAAAATGCAAGTGTTTTAAAATCCAATTTTAAGTAACCCAAATGCCAGGAACAACTCAGTCTGTGGAACCCTCGGGTAAAGAATTGGGTTACCTTTATAAAATTAACACAATTACCAAACTGCAGGCTTAGCAATCTGCCACTGCCACACTCTGATAAACTAAGAACAGTAACCCACAATGACAAACTCCAACTGTTATCAGGACAGCTGGTGATCCAACATACCGCTCGGGTTCCTTGGTATTTTTCCCCTTCCAGCACATGAGCAGCAGCTGCTAGCTGCTTGTGGGCAGGATTGACTGACATGCAAACAATGAAGTCACTCAAGCTCCTCCATGTCATTATTGTATTGATTTCTGATTGAGAGGTGAATGGGCTGTAAACAAGGCCTTTTGGAAAAGGGCTGGGGGTAAAAGAGTATGAGATACTGCATACCTTTTTCCAAAGCTGCAGCTTTTTCTGGAATTTGGTGGAGCCATAAGGGGGCAAGCTGTGAAGCTGTGAAGAACTTATCTTCCATCTGGTTGACGGAGTATATTATTACCATTACCTGGCATGCTGCCTTAAAGTTTGCAGATGATACTTAATGAAATTGTGAAATTTTAACATTGCACATGGATCTCATTAAGCTCATTGTCATGTTCCTTTATATTATACTGTAGAGTTTTATATGCTGAAAACAAAAGAAAAACTTGAATGACAAAATATTTCTTTACTGAGTTTAATTGGATTTGATCCAACTCACAACTTATTTAGGACTGTTGCAGGGTCATTACAAAACTAGATCAGCATTCTAATCAGTGCAGACTGGCCATGATAGGGATGCTGACTTAATGTTGACAGTCTCACACTATCCTAAAACATTGTCCAGTCATCAGATTAGGCGTACAAGGCTATACAGTAAGAATGTCTGGCCAGTGAATTACCCAAACCTAAACTCATGACATTGAAATCAACTGCTACCTTCAATTAGTTAATTTTTTTCCCTAGAAGAGGAAGGCAGACTCTGCTCTGTCAAAGGAAAAGCCCCAACACAGTAACCAAGCAACATGACAAAGTTAGCTATCCCCAGACAGTGTGCCAGGGGCCATGTTTCACTTAAAACATGTGACAGCAGTGTGATGACAATGTTTGCAAACTTCTTACTTGGCCACACAAGCATGATCCTTTCATTCATGGACTGCTTAACTAGCTGGAGAAACGCTTTGCAACTTTTCATGCAAGTGTGATTATTGACTTCTAAAGAGGATCAGTTTATTAAATCAAATAACCTGCTCCTCTTCAGAAGTCAGTATCTCAGTAAGTCAAAATGCAGCAAGTGCAAAGAAAACACAGACCAAAGGAAGTTTGTAACTGGTTACAGTTTGACTCATGAATTTTCCAGGACACATGGCTGTAGTGTTTTTTTTTTTTTGTTTGTTTTTTTTTTTTATAGGTACAAATGTCATGCCTGTAGCTGTTGAGTCAGCTGCATGATCACTTGCATTGCCCTAACCCAGTCGACACTACATTATATTGACAGGTGTTCCCATTTTTCTCTTCATTCCATTCAAACCAGTCATTGTAAGATACATTAACATACACAAGCTGCATCCTCTAAAAATCTACATACAGCTGTATCGGCACATCTTCAACACAACTTAAACAAGAACTAATGTCCCACCTCGAGCACCCAGCTCCCCCGCCAGGCTTTTATAACCACTTTATAACTGCTTCTCAAGAGCCAACATTGATGGGCCATAAAATCAGATCTATAAACTCAGACCACTTCAAGAGAGCTTGAAGTGGTTTGAGTAAACTTCTTGTCAATAAAAAACGAAGACTGACTTTTACAAGTGTGTCACCTTTCCCCGTTAAGCTTGCTTATATATTTTAATTGTTAACAAGCTGAGCATAGTTTCCACAATGGAAAAGTAATAGAATCACTGCTCCCTGACACAAATGACTCTGATAAAGGCAATTCTGGGGTGAGTAAGTGCAAGTTCCTCTGCTTCAATATACTGACTCCAAAACCATTGCAGAAGGTGTCTTGGCAATCAGTAACAGAGGAAAAATACTGGTAGACTGTACATCTGTGATGAATGACAATAGTAGTATGGCACAGTTGTCTGTAAATATAGCTAAGGTAAAGATGTCAAACATGATTAAACACTTTTTCTGTTTTACCATGCTTTAAAGCTGCACAAGTGGTATTAAGTGGTCTTTGTCACTTAAAAGAGTTGAGGAGCTGGGATTATTTCTGGTTTACTTTTCGGATTTCAGTGTGGCCATTGCTTCACAATCTTAGACCACAATATTCCTGAAGCAGAGTTGGCTGATGCAGGAATTTGGCTCTTCCAGAAGTGCCATGAGTGGGGGGAGGTTCAGGGGCATATCCTTTTCAGTCTTCCCAAGACAAAAACCAAGAGCAAAGCAAAGCAGAAAGGGGGAATGCTGGGGTGGGGGGGGGCGCGTAGTAAATCTCCCCAATACTAATGTGGGCTGAAGAAGGGAAACAGGTTCAGACATGTTTCTGTAAGACTTGCAAGTGCAAAAATGTCAATTGTATAACCAAACAGAAAAAAAAAAACTTACCATCTGTTTTTGTAATACCTCATAACCTGTTCTCTTCAAAGTTAACAACTGTTTGTGTTTCACTGTAGGTCAAGTCTTAATCATATCTGCATGTTGCACTCAGGCAGTCAGAAAAAAAAACAAAAAAAACCAAGGTCATAAAGCCTCCCCACTTGTGGACAAACACCTGAAATAACTAGTGCTGACTTAGTGTTTTCTCATGGCACTCACAGTAAAGCCACTGAGGTCAATGGCACCGGCTTTATAACTGGTAGAGCAATTGTAATTTTGACAAGAAGGCCGGCTATAGAACACCATGTACTGCAGATGAGGTTAGAGACGGGCCCTCCCCATCCAGGCTCACTATTACCCAGTTCACTTAGTTTTCACAGGTAAACCCTGCGAAAACGAAGTGAACTGGGTAATAAAACAATTATACTCATTAAAATGAACATAAGGGACCACACCAGAAATAATGTGTGATAAAGATTATTACAATAGCAGGAAAATTGGGGGGATTTTTAAACAAGTGGCCAATTTAATGAGAATTCCTGAAGCTTGGGGCTGTGATGGTAAGTGAAGGTAAATGAAAGCTCGGGCCTTCAGACTGCAGAGGCAGGAGATAAGGGAGGTTGTGTTGACCCACTCAACTTGGCAGAAGCTTTGTTAGTGTTTGGAGAAAGCCAACACACCAGCTGAGGCTCATTAATGCGCCTTCGTGTGTCATCTCCTCAACTCGGGACACAAACTCTCACACAGCTAGGAAGTGATTCATTTTTAAACCGTCATCGTGTGCTCGAAAACGTGTCAGAAGCGCTTCGCGTTTGAGAAATTCAAGAAAAAGGAAAGCGTTGAATCGAGAGTGCGTGTCCATACCTCTAATATTTTGTCCAAATCATCTTGCGTCAGACAGGGATAGTCCTCAAGTATTTTATCCTTCTGTGCAGTGTACTGCTTAGCAGCCCGCTTCCAATTGGGCTCCTCCAGGACCTGAAAAATTGCTGCCCCAATGGACAGATAAAAAATGATGGCAGAAGTCAACAGGGGGCCTTTATCTACCATACTTGTGTACAATGGGTGATCTTGGAGAGCGCGGGCCGGGGGGAGAATGAAGAGGGAGGGAGGAGGGGAGGGGGGGGTAGATAACAAGAGCCGGACTCTAAGCGGGGCTCATTCTCCGCAGCTCTCCGGGCTTAGTCAAACGGTGCTTCTTGGCGCGCGACGGCTCAGATAAATGACAGGACAGGCGCCGCTGCAGCTGGCATCGGGCTCGCGACATAGCAGCGCGAGAAGTTCGGTAGGGGGGGAAAAAAAAAAACAAGAGCCGAGCGCGCGGAACACCAACGACCCACTGCCTCCACGTGCGCAGCCCGGAGCGGCGGCGGCTGTTAAAGTAGTAAAGAGAGAGCAGGGGCGTGGAGAGGAGCCGTGAGGGCCCGCCCTCATGGGAAGACACAACACAGAGGAACCCCCCCCCCGTCCCCACCTCCACAGGTGGCAACAGACGCTCTACAAATGAAAACGTTTAAAAAGTGACCCCTTTTTCATTGAAACAAATCAAAATGGATGCAACTTTCACTTTCTACGGGCTAAAATTTTGTTCGAGGAAATAAATACTACTAAATGGACAAATAGTTCAAATGAAAACAATTCTAACTTCAAAAATTCTAACAATTCGGAAAACGACTTCATTACTACATATCCCTGTAAGATACACTAATAAAATCTTCATGTGCATTTAACGTCCCATATTTTATAGATTTTCTGCACATAATCTGAATTTGAATTAATTAGAAGTAAAAAAAAAAAAAGTAACCCATTTATTGATTTAAGTACCAAAACTACGTACAAAGTCAATGCAATTTTAAGTCCACTCTTTCAGGCTTCTTTGTGGAGCTGAAATAACAACATTTTTTTCTGGCCGACTGAGTCTTTTCTGGGATTGCAGATATGACAATAAGAGAATTTAAATCCTACAAAGTTGGACAGGTGGTTTGGGTAGGACAAACCTTGGGGGCATGGCTGAGAGTGGCAACTGCTTTATTGTGACATCACAAAGTTCCCGAAATCCTGACAGCTGGTTGAAAGGATCAGTTTCTGAGTAATGGTTGTGAGCACCTTTGATACTTTCACTGTATTAATAAAAAACCCAGACCTGATTTATGACCAGAAAAGGAAATCATCTACCTTTATACTGTGTTAGAACTTTAAAGTTCTATATTCACTTGAGGACAGATACCTGGGTTCTGTGGCAGATGCGATAGATAAACTCTATTGTTTTCTAGCCTTAAAAGATTAGGCATAAATATATTTTTGTTTTCATGTTGTTTATTGTTTACAACAGGGCACAGGGCTGAAAATGTTATCACATGAGCTCTCTGTCGCCACAGTAATAAAAAATAAAATAAAAAAGATGTCATAGCAGTTCTCTAAAGAATTAATCACACACATGAACCTGTTTGACAAGTGAAGAACCAGCTGTGGCCTAAATATGTCTCTAGTGTGTTTGGAAAGCTACTGCTCATCAATATGAATAAATGCAGAAGTGGAGTTTTAAGACGGTGACCACTTGTAAGAAGGCACGATGCACCTAAAGGAAACCTATGTCAGTGTCATGACGTCAACTCCCATGTTTGTTCAGTTCATGCGATGTGTTTTCTTTGTTGATAGTATGATAAGCAAAAATCAAACGAAGGAGCAAATATATGGATTATTGTTTAAAAAGAGCCACAGATCTTCAGACAGAGATAACAAGTCAAGCAAAGCCCAGAGTGGGTCACTGCAGGTAATTTGCATCAGTTTGCATTAAAAGGTGTGAGAAGAGGAAAAATTTTACTCTCCCAAAATCAATATTGTCACAAGACCATAACGCTTTGTGGTCTAAAAGTGTGAGTTTGTGGCTACGTGAGAATTCAGACCATGCAAAGCAATAATATACTGAATCATGAGCTCCGGTGTTCTATTAACCCAAGAGTGTGTGTCTGTGTGCGCGTGTCCATGCATGTTGTTTCATGTTTATGTGGTTTGTTTTTAAACAATTTCCGTCCCACATATGTCTTCAGTGTTTCGGTTGTTAAAAAAATACATTAAAATCATTTTAATGTTGCTTAACACCTGCTGTTTTTATAAATCACTGACACACTGATACATTTTCCTTCACACTGAGACATCACATCAAAGTTGCTAATACTTAAAATGTATGTGGACAAAAGCCGTGATTATATACACAGGATTACAGTGATGGATCGGTTGCAAGTTGCCCCAAGTATTAACCTGCTCTTTGAACAAAATAGTGAAGTAAAAGACATAAATTCATCCAAGTATCTAACATTTTTTTTGCCTCATGGCAAAGAAAACACCATCATCTTGTCAAAGAACACCTTTGACATGTTATTTTTTGGCAGTCAGATGGTAGCCTACATTAGCATGCCACAGTTCGACAAATTATAAACAAGATCGTCATTCATTAAAATATTTAGGTTCGGCTCAAAACAGTAATTGTGTGTGTAAAAGACAAAGTCCTCACTTCACCACACATCAGATCCCTTATATGTGGATTTCATTATTAAATTCCTTTTAATGTGTTTTCATTTCCACATATATTTAGTTTTAGCCTTTGCTTCAATTATCTGCATAATTAAGTGTAATTAATAATGTTAATCAGAAAGGTGTTTGTGGAATCGTTTTCTTCAGGCAGTACTGGAGAGCCTCATTAGGTATGGTATTCAGTCCCAGTATGGCAACCTACAAAACAGCAGTCCCTTCAGAGGGGAGCTCATAGGGCTTTGGATGACCCATCCCATATTCTTTACACAGAATATGAGCTCCTATTATCACACAGGCGATAGAGAGTACCTAAATTAGTGCAATATTGTTTCTTTTCTGCAATATGTGAGCTTTGCAACTTTATGCAATAAAGTGCAATACACTGAGCAATATGGAATATCAGAAATATTGTTTAGGCACAATATGTCACCAAGTGTTTTAACCGTTTAAACATTTTTTTTTTAATTATTATTATTACATAGGAGTTTATCTATGTGCCTCATTTTTACCTTTTTGGTCGTTTTTAATCTTTCATTCTCTTTTGTCATCAGTTCATTTTTTTATGGAAGTTACAGTTAATGCGTAAATGTAGCACTGAGCCCAAAAAAATTTCCCCGAGGGGACAATAAAGTATATCTCATCATCATCTACAAAAGTGTAAACTCTTAACCCTAAACCTCATGTAAATTTTCAAATTTTCAAAGGGTCATGTGGAGGACTACTTCTTGTCTGAAATTGGGTTAAACAAAAGATATTGTGCGCAGTGAGTTTAAAAGGTATGGGTGGATTGTGTTAGCTTTATACACAGCTAGGCTAATTGTATCCCAGCCTCCTCCCCTTTTCTTTTGGCAAGTTCACATGGTAAGTTTGCAGTTGCAGTCACATACGTCATCACATTTACATAATCAACTTTATCAGCTAATTGTTAGTAAGAAAGCAATATACTATATTTCCCACAGGGTATAAGCTGTTTTGTTTACCAAATTATACCATATTTCAACAGCAGTATGCATTTTTATCATAAATGGATAAGTGTCTTCCAGAGTAATGTGTTAAAAGCAGCTGAGTCAGCTTGTTTTTGGAGCATGGCAGGCTGGTCTGCTGGTCTGTTTGTGGAATAAAACAGAGATGAGAGATAAATGATCAGACACATTTTAATGTCCTGTCTTAAAGATGTCTTACATGCCACTCATTCCTCTTTTGTTCTAACAGCACCCAATGGAAATCCTGTCCTTTTTACATTCTGTTTAATGCACCCTGGAAAACCCTGAAAGTAAATGTGGATTAATTTTAAATAATTTCATCTTATTTTAATGGAAGTACAAAGTCATCCCATTGATGGGTTCTTAGGTGGCAAGTAAATGAAGTCAAAGTCCAAACTAAATAGACTTCATGTGTTCAGAGAGACCATATAGTGTACCGTTGAGCTGCTGAAGGCCGTCATGGTGGTCTGGTGAAAGGCCCTTAGGGATATGAGGGGACATCCGGAGTTTCAAGTCAGACCAGATTGGACAAGTGGAACAGCCACATCAGATAACACACTGCTGTCTTTGGGTGCATTATCATGGGTTTCGACTGGTGACCAAGAGTCTCAATGAGGGCGCAATATTTTTAGTAATATTTAGATAAAAAGTTTCTTTCACTTCAGCATTCAAATATTTGATTTAATACTAGATTTACAAAGGGCGATTATTCAAAAAGAAAAATGTTGCAATCATACAACAGTTTGGCACCTGTGAGAAGGAAACTGCAAGGTGTAACTTATCATTTCGATCTGTGTCATATTTCCCAGTTATCACACACATAGGAGAAAAGACTAACACACCGATACACTGCTGCTGCTGCAGGTGATGTACCTTTTTGGATTAGTTTCATTTATGATCAGATCTTTACCATTCAATTTACAATAACGAACCAACAATGTCGATTTTAAGGAATAACACACAAATCGTGTTACATTGTGTTGCATCAAAGATTCAGGACAGATTGGTAAAGGATCTGAACCTCCCATTAACGCGAGTGAACTGGGGTCAGGAGTCCAGTCATTTACAGGAGATCAGAGCTTTGGGTTAGAGTTAGGCAAGGTTTAAAGCAATCAAGTGGGGTCATGGAGCATGATGACAGTGAACATCCCAGAGGAGCCTGCTTGTCCCAACAAAACATCACGAACATGCCCTGAAGTTCACTAAAGTGTATCTTGACATTCCCCAGATCTACTGAGAAAATGTTTATGGACAGATGACAAGGTGAATTGTTTGGGAAGAACATGCAGCACTATCTGGCACTGTATCCCAACATGAAAACATCACCGCAAAGATGAGGTTGGGGTGGAGGGCGCATCATAAAATAGGGCTTTGCTGTCTTTTGGAATCATTGAAGACATCATTGAAGGGGTAATGTCAGCATGACCCCTCCTGCTGAAACTCAGTTGAATCTTACAGCAGAATAATAACCATAAACACCAAATAAAATCTTCCACTGAATGACTTCAGAAAATGTGTAGGAAAAATGGTCCAAACCTCCTCCTGAATATCGTGAAGCTCTGTGATGCTGCTGACCCAAAAGAAGGAGACAGACTTGAAGTTGAAATTGGAAAAGAGAGGTTTTCTTTATCGTGAGCAAAGGAATGTGCTGATGAGGTAGAAGCAGGGTTCCATGGACAAGCAAGGGTCTGGACCGAAGTCTGGGGTTGAGGCTGGAGAAGCAGTCAGGCAGGAGGAACAAACCAGGAATCATACAAATAGATAGGTTCAAATACTGTGGAGTGGATGAACCTATGTCAGTCTTGTGTGCAGGTGAATTCCTCCAGCAGCAGGGAAGTGTCATGCACGCGGAGAGATGCACACACACACCCAAAAGAAACACAAGGATTGGGAAGAAGGGGGGGACACATTAGAAAGTAAGTAACCATGGCTGAGGCCATGACAAATGCAGAAACTGGAATAGCTGCTTCTGAGGTTATTGCTGCCAAAGTAGGTATAAACATTCTATAAAAACAAAAAATTATTATTGTGTTTTTTTTTGTGTGTTCGTCAGGTATGACAAATTAATGGGGGCACCAGCTCATTCGACAAAATTCAGGTATGTTTTCCTTCTATAACATTTGATCATATGGATAGATAGAGAAAGTGAATGTAACAATGAAATAGCAGGAAAAAGCTTGAAACTGACAGTACGGCATTTACTCTATAAAATGTATTACCACATAAGCAATGGTTGAAGAAACAATCATATAGAATAGAGCAAGTGAATCTAGTATGTCCATATTATTTTGTTTGTTCAAAAACGAATGTTGACTTGGATCAGTGGAGAAGCTGAATCCCTGAATGATTGTTGTGTGTATTAGCACATTGACAACATTTCTGGGCAGCGAGATGTTTGACAGGTTCATTATCTTGGCAATCATCTGCCCTGCAGAGGTGTCCTTATGTAATACAGCTGAGGGATCGCAACGCCAGCTGGCACTGACCTCTGACCTTGATGCAGGCAGCAGTTCAGTTTTACAGTCTCACTATCATTATTCCTATGGGCCTTCCTTTATGACTATAAAAAACGAACGCAGTCGGGAACAGCAGTGAAAAGATTTAAATGATAACACGTGATTTTTAACAACTGGCGACTTGTTCTGCCACTCACTGAGATGTGTTTACACAACTCTTCCTGTTTGTTAAGTAATGCCGTATGCCATCCTTTTGTAAAGGATTATTTTTAGCACATTTTAATGCCTACAGTGATTTGATCATGTGGAACGACTGGAGAACTCCTTCCTAGTCCCATTGTTTTGTGTTTGTGTTCCATATTTTTTCCTAGCTTCTCAAGGGGAAGGAAACCTGCACAATCAACCAACTAATGTAACTGTGGTCGGTGTTTGTTAGATTGAGTGGGAATCTGTATGTGTTCCCAGACATACAAATCAGAGCACATGAAAAGAGACTGGTCTGACTTGTGCTCCTTAGCGTCCAATAATACTATGTAATACCAAACAATAATCAATAAAATTCTCTTTTATACATATTCAATTCTTACTGAAATACATTACCCACTGTTTGAATAGTTCATTGTCATTTGTCACCAGTTTTCAAACAGCTAGTATTTTGGCAAAGTATATTCCATATTCAAACATTGTTGTTTCCCCACCGTCTTCTACACTCTTTTGCTCCACTGTGTATATTAAAGGCTGCTTTTGAATACCTGTGTCATAGCTGAATAGGCAAATTTAAGTATGTCATTATAGCCATTATACTCAGGTGAAGCTGCTCCTCTAAATGATCACATAGTCAATATGAAACTTAAAGAGCTCACTGATTTAGTGCTAATGACTGTACTGTGTTGCAGCATATGCAGTTAAACCAATATTACTGGTCTGCAGATTTTTACTCTCTGTCTGGTCGACAAACAAGTTCTTGGCAGGATTTTGTCCCTGGGCTCTGCTGTTGTGCAACTGTGTTGAATCCTTCTTCATAGTGACAGCTTTTAATATGACACTGAGAATGTGTCAGGCGCCATTTGGCGAAAAAAATCAACAAGACAGTCTCTGTTTTAGTGTAACTGGCAACATGACGTTGGTGAGACAATGATACCAATTCATTCTGAAATGTGAAAGTGCAGCTGATTTACTTTCTGTGCAAACCAGTTTTTATGGATCACGTTGGAAACAACAGCACAATCAGCATATATATGTGTTAGAAGGTGCATGACAGAGGAGACGGAGGCTTAGGGGGCATAAATATTCATGCTCTGTATTATATGTAATACATTTACATATAATACAGATCCTGTATATAAAGATGGATGCAGCTTGTGTGATGTCACAGGTAGTTACTCAATTAAAAACTACAGGTCTTCGCATTTCACGGTCATGGGCATGTTTCAGCCATGGAGGTTGATGCTTGATAAGATCACTTACCAAATGTCTTATTGCTAAAATGGTATCA
Source organism: Remorina albescens (assembly GCA_034769265.1). Taxonomy (NCBI): domain Eukaryota; kingdom Metazoa; phylum Chordata; class Actinopteri; order Carangiformes; family Echeneidae; genus Remorina; species Remorina albescens. The sequence goes on along the minus strand of CM068488.1, from coordinate 18,605,869 downwards.
TTAACAATTGGCATCAATGAACCCGCCAAAATTCATCTGAACCAAGATGTGTCAAGACAGGATGATGTTGACAATGTTTGAAACACAGGCCACAGGAGGAAAACATTTTTAAGCTAATGTTTTCTTAATTTCATGAATAATTATAATGGTCTCAGTCATATAATTTATGGTCTCAGACTCCTGTTGCAAGTCTTCAATACAACACCATGTTTGTTTTTTAAATGACGATTTAGAGGAAAATAGACCACAGGCCAAGGCTACTGTGTCATTGACACACTGTACCACCCAATTAGGATAGAGTGCAGAGCAGGTCAGATCCAGCCACCACTCCTGGTTTCAAGAAACCAAGATAGCACGTTAACAGCTTTTGGCAGCAGGTAGTTGGCATTAATACCAGATGATTTGTTCACCATAAGGCAGCTGGAGACATGATACTGAAAAGATCCATCTAAAGATTGTTTTGAAGTGAGAGGAATCTCAGTGTTGAATTAAACTGTGGTCAGTTGAAGGACAAAGATTAAGATTAAATAACAGTACACAGAAGGTCAGTGTATGAAGTACCCTCAACGGTGGAAATGCAGAATGGAAAATGCTTGCCATTTCTCAAATGTGCTCTGTAGGAAAATTGGATAACGATAACGTCCTGTTCCTGAGTGTGCTTTTCAAATATTATTATTGACCCATTTAAATTTTTTTTCTCCTGATGTTGACAAGTCTCATCGCGCTTAGTTTGGCTCGTATTTTTGCAAACCTTTAATTCATTCATGCCTGAAGTTTTGAACATTCCTTACCAAAGGGTGAATGAGTAAGGTTGAAATAGGCAAGCAGAACTACTGAATAAACGCTACAGGTTGTTTATATTACTCCTCTCTTCTCATGCATTTTGTGAATCATTGAACCCCTCTCTGGTTTGGTTCGGGGTTAGGGGTTAGTAGAGATATAACATCAAAAAAATACATCAAGTAAGAATTTGGTGTGTTTTTCATGGCAGGCAAGTGTGAGGAACAGTTTAAAGCAGATGGCATAACTTCACTCATACGCTGACAGAATGGTATTGAAAAACAACGCTCATATGTCAGAGCTAGGATGAGTCATGTGACATGAATTCAGTCACGTGAGAAGAAAACAGTGATCTGTAGCTTTTGTGCTCTTAGACTTACAGTAACTGAGAAACAGAAACAGTGTGTCTTCTGTACTATTAGCTGCTTTCGATTTAATTCGGCTGCACAGACACAGTAAAACAATTTGCTAGTGTTATAAAAATAAACCCTCACTGATAAATGTTTTATTGAATCACAAGCCTTTTGGCTGTTTCTGATAATCAGGGTGGGGATGGGAGCTCAGTCTGTTTGACATTGTCATAAAGATTTGTCAGCATTTGTGAAGTGACTTTATGGTGCAAGAGGCCTGCGTATGACTTAATGCTATTACAAGGTCAGGTTTTTTGTGTCTCACCATTTGTTTCTTTCAGTTTGTATTTTCATTAAGAATCCCACAAGAACACTCTGCTGCACCATGCATATGCTGTTTTAGCAGTTTTAAGGTTCAGTGTGAAATCAGGCTGAACAGTAAAAGCTTGAATAAGTTGTCTAACTAGCCCTCCTCTTTATATCTTAAAACTTTTAGCTTCAGAAGGTTTTTATCAAAACTTCCCAGTGTATTTTTAACAGGAAACAAGATCCTGAAGACAATGACCAACTCACAGGTAGCCAAAAGAACACATTGTGACTCCTGTGGACTGTGAAAAAGAATAAACCTACCCATGTGCATACTCTATGCAGGATTGGTGCATTCAGGACTCTTAAATTGAGAAAATTATTTCAAATCTTAATCTGGAGTTTGTTATTAGTTCTTGATTTCATTTTTATGACCTTTTGGTTGTTAAAATGATTGTTGCTTGTAAAAAACAGATAATGTAAATGTGTGTTCTTATGTCTAGTTGTGGTTATTCGATAGTTTGTGCTTCACACATAGTGATCAAACACAGACATGCAAACATACTCAGAGGTTCACATGGACAAAACAAACTCAGACCGACACACTAAGCACACAGACTCAGACAAAAGTAATTTTTGTGCCCACATCGCAAGGCCTTTAAGTGACATTGAAACTCTGTGGTTGTCTGTGTTATCAGGGAGTGTGTAAACAGACCACTGTTTCAGCTTCAATCACCCAGAAGGCGCTTTAATGTATTGTTGTTGCCTAACAGGTCAAGTCAAGTTCAACTTTTATGATCCGGAATCGCCAAGTTATAGCATAGTACAAGTCAAAAACATATCACTGTTAGGTTGTGTTGAGTTCAGTTAAGCGATTTCCTCACAGTGACAGCTACAAAATGCAGTTACATAAAAACTTGGGTTGTTAAAGGAATAAAAAAGTGATTAATCACAGGCTAGCTGTGGATTAATCACTATTAATCACCATTCCTAAATATGACTGATAAATTCACATTTTCAATGTGTGTTTTTGGAACAGAAGGATAAATGTTTGTTACAGTTGCTTTTTATTTATGATAAAGCCAAATGAAGAGCCATTGCTGTTTTTTGAGTAAATATGGGATGGCTGGATTGACTGAAACTTCACAGCAGGTTTTTTGGTCATATTAACAATGTAAAGCAGTTCTCACCAATGGATTTTGATTAGGGAATTAAAAAAAATACTCTTGCCTTTAAGATTTATTTCGAATGAAGAAATCAAATCGAAAAAAGTGTAACAGGCCTCAGGGAACACAATGGTGACTTCAGAAATATAACTAGCCATCGGTATGAAATGTAAATTATTTTATTTCCGCTTTACTCAAGCTGCTTTTTACTATTGAGCATCAGTGTACAGGAAGCTGCTGAAAGCTAGACAGCTTAACGTTGACAGCCTAAGTAAGAACTGATCACAATCACACGCAATGATGCCAGGAACGATTTCTGTGATAGCTTGTGATATTAATATGTTGTGAAAACACAGCAGAAAATGAATCTTCTCTGAGGGCCATCTGTTTCCTTTTGTCATTCGGTTCATGTATTTGATCCTGACCAGGTGTTAATCCATAGTGATGTCACCTGTTGGTTTGAGAAATGTGGTTTTAAACCTGGAGTTCATTATTTATTTGTCACAATGTTGTTTTTATTTTTTATATGTTTCTTTCAAACCATATTTGGAGGAGAAGATGGAACTGAGGAGAAGTGAGGACTGGATCTCACCTGCTCTGTTCTCTATCCTCATCGGATGGTATTGGATGGTACAGTCTGTCAGTCACACAGTGGACATGCCTCCTAATGCATTTTCTGCTTTATGGTCTATTTTCACCTAAATGGGACCACCATTTTAAAAGTTAACATCAAAGTGTATTGAAGAAGACTTGAAACCAGAGACTGAGACAATAAACTCATTAGGAAAACATTTCCTGAGCTCATAAGTCAAGGGAAAAGGAAATGGGGGCATTTTCCCATAGATTTCAATTTAAATCTCTTCTTTTTATAGCCAGTGGAGTCGCCCCATAATGGTAAGTAGAAAGAATGCAGGTTTATGGATCAGACTATTGGCTTAAGTTTACAGCTCAGGATCTATGTGGATGACTAATACATCTCAGCAAACATTTGATGGATTGATGTGAGGCTACATTAATGGTCTCCAGGTAAAGCAGATTATTGATGTTAGTGACCCCCTGATTTGAACTCCTTTGAGGTTAAGTCTTGTGGTTTCGAGTGAAATGTCTTAAAAACTGAAGGATGGATCGTCATGACGTTTGTTACATGAAATTATAGACTGGAAGCTCTTTGGTGATCCCCCGACTTTTCATCTGGAGGCTTTGTCTGGTAAATGGTTACGACTAAAGAATTATGGCTTTAACGATCAATCTGTTCAATGTTTAGATGAATTGTTTGCATATTTTGAATTGAATTGTTTGTAAAATGTCTGAAAATAGTATTATCTTATATATCCCAATATCCCAAATCCCCAAATTATTAATTCAAATGGCTTTTCAGAAAAAAAAAAGAAGAAGAAGATGATGTAAAACAGAGAAATTTGAAAATTGTGGGATCAAAGTATCTGGACCCAGGGAATGTCTATCTTAAAAAAAAAACAACCCAACGATTAATTCATGAGAAAAATGCCACATTGTTTCATCTTTACTACTATACATTTGTTTATGACCACACAGCTCCAAAATTACTCACATTCCCAACATTTACTTCATGTCTTGTGGCAATACGCACAATTGCCATGCTAACACACTAAACTGAGAAGGTTTACTCTGTAAACACTGCCGGCCAAACATCCGGATGTGAAAAGTGCAGTAATGAGCATGTTAGCATTTTGCTCAAAGCTCTGCAGTATGTTAATACAACGTCACAGCTGCTTCCTGTTCCAGAGTGGTGTTGTTAACATTTGAAGTATATTTGTTCTTGGTGCGTATATTAAAGGTCTCTGCTGGTAGGTGGGAGATTTCCTGTAAAGGAAATGGTTATGGAACACGTGAGTGTGACATTAAAGTAAGTCTGGAAAGAAAAGCTGCTCCTTCTTACTACCTGCAGTCCAAGTTGATACATAATGTTGCCAGAATGTGCTCACACAGTAAAATCCAGACTTTCTGTGGGGGTAAATAGCTGGGAGGCTGCACTTCTGCACTGTATGGGTGGATTTGACCTCATCCTGTACACATTCTCACATGTTTTGGTATGAGCGCGTTGTTAATGAGTACTCAGAGGAAGGTGGAGTTGTGCAGTGTTTTGGGCAGCTCACCAAGGCCTGGGATCATTATCTCTCTGCTCTGCTGTTATGAGTTTGACAGTTTTAGTGTGGCCTTGCAGATTGGTCCACTCTGTTTGCTTGGTGGAGGATCGGCTGGCTTATTTGCTGGCAAACATCCTGTTATGTTGGTGATGGCAGGTTTTGCAAAGATCCTTCTGTAGGAACACTAACATATGAACAGAGTGGTGACGATGTCACATGTCAGTGGCCCCGCCCTCCCACCCAGACAAGCACGTACAGGAAGATGCACATCCATCCATTCACTGACTTAGCAGGCAACTTGGTTTCATTGTTTAGCCTGCCTCCTCAAAACCTGAAGACATTCATCCAAGTGTCAATTTGTCCCATGGCTGCAGGTGACCTGAGGGTGTGGTGGAACAGTCTGTTATACAAGTGAAGGAAATATCCGATTTCAGAGTTCTCTTCATTTTACGACTCAAGATTCAAACCTTCTGTTCTGTTTTGCCCTCATCTTATCTGTCATGCCACCCTCTCTTGCAGTATCTTTGCGTTCTAGTGTGTGGTAGCCCCTGCTTACTATTACTCACTCAGCACAAACCTATCTGTTCACGTGCCTAATTGCAGTAGTTGTTGGCTTGTGTGAAGCTCAGCTGATGCCTTCTGACAGAAGGTAAACAAGGAGGCTGATCAGTTCCAGAACTGCACAAAAACACAGGAGTTAAGTTGTGAGTCACAGGTGGGGGAGGGTAAGGAGGGTTAACTCACAGCAGTAACTGTGTCACCGAAGGACGGACCTGGGCAAGAAACAGAAAGTCATGCACACAGGACTTTGGAGGCAGGATGTGCATGTTGTCCTCCTATTGGCTCAGAACAGGGAGTTCAGGTCCAATGAGTGGGATGGAAGGAGACACGCATAAGGCAAACATATCAGATGACTTGTTCTAAAGTCAAATGTGGAAATCTTGAATAAAAAGCAATCAAATATAAGTGCAATAAAGGTCTGATTTAGTACCTATAGCTGCCTCTATGGACTTCTCTTTAATAGCTAGTCCAGTAACATTTCCCAGAGCTATGTCATTCATATTCCTATGCCTCTTTACTGAGGACAACCAAGGGCAGAGGAAGTTTTTGGGTTGGTCAGTCGATCCGTTCTTCTGTCCTTCCGTCACATTCTGTCAACATTCGTTCTCAGCAACACCTCCAGGAAATATCCTCAGATTTTTCACAAACTTTCTCGTGGATTTGAAGATGGCCTGATTAGATTTTGGTGATCAAAAGTCACAAGGCACCTTACAACACACCTCAAGAGTTCGTAAGCCAACCATGACATAGTAAATGTAATTAACTAGTCTGGACAGACATGGATGTAAACTTCAGCTTCACTGGTTGGCTGAAGCAAACAACTGGGAGCTGGTAGCACTGGGTATCACTTGCACCATTAAACTCCCTGGAGAATTACTCTCTTAAAGCAGTCATATTTTTAACTGCACTCCCAGGTTATCTTTATCTCCCATAGTTATCTCAAGCAAGCATTTTTTTATTTATTTATTTTTTATCAGCATGACCAGAGCCGATGCTATGCCTGTCAATGATTAATGAGCAGAGAAATTAAACTGTTGTGATGAAGCTGGCTGGAACAAACCGAATGCTTTAAGAATTATATTACTTCTGTGTCTGCCCCACCCTCACTCCTACCACTAACACCAACTCTTAAAGCCAGCAGTTAAGATACATCTACAACGGAGTTGACACGAGTCAAAACAGGCCTAGACTACTAACTCTTAAACACATAGTGTAATATTTGTTTAAAATAATTTGTCAATCATATGTTATGTCTGCGCAACACTTTAACTGTTGGGCATGTTTGCGCTTTAAACAAAGGCAGTATGTTAAATATCTCACCAGAATAAGTGGAACAGGATTTAATAGACTATTAAGGCACACTCACATGTTGAATATTTGATTGAAGCATTTCATGAGACTTGACTGCTGCTCCTGCATGTGCTGAGCAGATAGAGATGTGGAATGTGGAATGTGGAAACATGTGGAACACATGTTTGTCATGTGTATTAATCCATCTGAATTGTCAGCATGATGACTTGAGAGTCTTTTTGTATCCAGGTAAAACCTGGACCAGAAAAAGTCTGTGCATCCTTTGATGACTCTGTGTGTGTATCTGCAGAATGCCATAACACATATTTAGAAACTGAAAGAGATACTTACTGAAGGTTACATATCACAGACACACCTATAGTTTCCAGTGTGTGTAACATGTTAATTGTTATGCAAACTGAAAGCTAAGTTGCTATCATGTACTGGAAGGTGATTTTTCAACACTAAACACTTTAGTGCTTACTCATTTTGGGATTACATATTTTTAGACATACACACAAACACAGACTCAAATTCAAGATGATGAAGAAAAAAAAACAAGTACAACAACCCAAAAATCTTACGGTATAAGAGTGAGGCTCATTGATGTGATTTTAGAATCAGTATTAATTCACCATTCGTTCTTTGGCATTATATTTCTGAACCAAATAAAAACATGGTTCTGGTTAAGTTTAGGCAGCTAAATCCATGTGGTCAAGGGTAGAGAATAATCATGCTTGTGGTTAAGCATGGAAATATCTCCCTGGTAAGTGAAACAGAATCTAAAACTGTGCAGCTGTTTACTCACTCATAAGCCACCTAAACCTTACCCCTACTCATCCTCGCTTTACAGTGTGTGGCTGTCACATTCTTTTCTGCATTGCTGTTTCTGTGGGGCTTAAGATTCAGTTAGTTAGCAGATGGTATTGTTGTGAGGTCCAGAGAGTTTCCTCTGACTTCCACCAGTTAATATTATTCTTCTTTTTTTTTTTTTTAGAGCATAGCATATAGGGTAATGGAAAATCTCTGAGGTTTGACTTGAATTTTGCCTTCTATAGTGGAGATGATGATTATGAGGGAGCAGCTGAAATCCAAAGCACACACATAGTTGGTGCCACAGTTTTGAGCGTGCTGTTTCTCTGTGGACAGTAAAGCTAAAGCACTGTCTGATTGGACAGGAGCGCTGGGCGCTGGTCTCCTCACACATACTGAGTCCTCAATGAACCGTGGCCAAACAGGCATGTGGCGTTTTATTGTACAACGGTCAAACTCCTGTCACTCTCGCTCCATTTCCCTTTCATCTCTCCATATTATCCATAGAGAGAGGAAAGCCTTTTAACTGCCTTCCTCTGTCTGGAATTTTACACTTTCCCTCACATGTCCTCCTTTTAATACTTTTCACTGACTTTGCTTCTCTTGTCTTGCTCTCTCATTTTCCACTCTCTTCTGTCCTGCCTGCCGTCTGTCTTTGCCATTCACTCCTCCTCAGTGCTGCCTGACTTCCTCCGTGATTTATGATCCTCAACAGACGTTTGTACCTTTGCCTGCTCCTATATCCTGCACTGCGCTCTTCTACTCTGGTCAAGAGAAACACAGCTGAAGCAAACAATCGCTACACACATTTATTTAATAGCATTAAAGTTACAAGAAGTGACATCAAACACAGGTTCCTTTATTGCAGAGAAATTTCCTCTCATTTCAGCTGTGGGTATGTGTTCAATCCATTTGCTATGATTACAACCCAGTGTATTTGCTGCTCTGCCTTTGGTTTAAATGGTTATTTTTTTCCAGTGTAGGTACAGTAGCACCACTTAGTGGCTATAAAACTAACTTCAGCATAGATGAGCAGCACAAATGAGCCACACTCTACTGATACAAAATAAAATTAGGCAACAATATTAATATATGTTCAGCTGTAATAATATTTTAATGTCTTTTACATAAAATTAAAGAGAACAGCTAAATATTGAGCAGGGGATCCAATGCTATGAATTTTTTCAGTTTTTTGTTTGACTTGAATCTTTTTTTTCCCCCAGTCACTAAAACTGGATCATTCCAATATCTATTTACATAAATATTGTAGCATTGATATTATTCTGAGTTGGGATGAGATGAAATGAAAGGTTAATACGTACACTTTTTTCTTAACTCATTTAGCTTTCATCAGTTATTAAAATATTTATAAAAACTTCAATCTCCCTACAAAAATATGTTAATAATATATCTCTATTTCCGTGTTGATTATGAATGAGTAAATTTTAAAAACTTTGATAACCCAAACGCTCCCATGATGCTAGTATAATGTTTCATTTATGTTATGCCAAGTAAATTTGACTTACATGCATTTTTTAATTGGATGTGATTTTCATTGTCGACATTTTGTACCCTACACACTGAGAGGCCAAAGAGCAACACACTGCACTTCTCTACTGACGACTGACGTAGACAGATATATGGGACAAAGTTTTATCTGAGTGTCCTTCCGCAGACTAATCTTTTTCCTTTTTAACTAGACAGATTAACGAGAGCCACTTGTTTACAGTTTGGAAAAAGTATGTGGGGGTTGTTTACTGTCAAACAAACAAACCTGACTCAACAAAAATGAGTCAATATTGTAGCTGCACCTAAAAGGGAGCAGAGTCAAATCAGACCAAGCATAGCACACACACATTTTTGAATCATGACAGATGCTCAGCCTTTGCAGTCTTGTAACACACACATGCACACACACTTTGTAATATTCCATAATTTTTGCCTGTTTCCCACGTTTTAATGTACCGACAGGTCATTAGTCAAAGCTTCACCTGATTTTGTTGATTACTGAGTTGTTGAAGGCCTCTTGATCTCATTTTCGTCCTCCATTTGTGTGTCAGGGTTGTCAACTTCTGCGTTGCCGGACTCTTCCTCCATCTTTTGTCCACTCCACCACAGTTTGAAGTGGGTGTTGAGCCGCTCCAGGATGTCGATGGAGTGGTTAATAAGCAGGGCCAGCCAGGCCAGGCCGAAGAAAATCCATGAGGCCATAAGTACGCTGTACCACTCTGGGTATGCTTTATCTGGGTTACTGTCTGTAAAAGAGGGGGGCCATTTCATGCATAATTCAAAATGCAGTAAAGGTGCATGAAAGAAAATAAAAGAACACAGTCTTCATCTTCAGATTATGATAACTCTGTACCTGCCACAAAATCTCCAAAGCCGATGGTGCTGAGTGTGATGAAGCAGTAGTAGATGGCCTGAGAGTAGGTCCAGCCTTCATGTAGTTGAAACACAATCATTGGAACAATGAAGAAAAAAACTACTCCAGACAGGTAAGACACCAGATGGACAAAAAAGCGGGTACACTTCTGCAGTGAGATGTGGAAGAAAGAGCTGGTGTTAGTCATCCTCTACTTCCACAACTAAGTGTGCAACACAAACATTGTTAGAGTGCTCTTAAACATACTTAAATATCAGACTTCAAGATTAAAGATCTCCTCACCCTTCTCCCAGTCTTCCCCTCAAGGAAGTCAGAAATGTTCCGCTCTATTACGAGCATGTACTTTCCCACCCTGTTGAGCACCACCATGTTGAGTGGGATCCCAAACAGAGCGAAGAACACGCAGAAGATCTGTCCTGCTGTAGAGCTCGGACTTATGTTCCCATAACCTGCAAAACTCTAAGTTGTTAGCATCTCATCTCACTGTAGTGGAAGGAGAAGAAATGTGAAACTGAGGCGACCTGTTGCTCAGGTAGAATTTTTTGAAATTAATAAAATCAGTAATACTGCTATTACTGCATTAAACTAAATAATAATAACAAATAAACAATTTAGTTGATTATTCTTTTATAGTATGTAGTTTACAGGACCAGTGGAGAGAAAATGAAGGAGAGACACAATAAAAATCCCAGCCAGCCTGGGGATGCTGCTCTTCATTGTTAGCATGTTAAACCCTTAGCCACAGGAACAGCCCATAAAATATTTAATGTAATAAAACTTTCCAGGACATGAATTCATTTCTTTGGAATCCAGTATATTTTCCATTTGTTAATTCATAATTTTATTGTCTATGAGAGGACATTTTATTTTCCTACATTTGATAAATATATTATTTTGATTCCTATTCTCTTTCAGATTTTCCCTATTTGGGGTCGCCACAGCAAGTCAGACTTTCATGACTGATTTGGCTACATTGTTTATCTCAGAGGCCCTTCCTGCTGCAACCCTCCCCATTTATCTGGGCCTAGGACCGGCACAAGCCCACAACTGGTTAGCCAGGTAGCTGGGGTTTGAACCCAGGGCCTCCGCATGCAAAGCACGTGCTCGTCCCCGGGCTTGTCTTACACAGTTTATGATGTAAATTGGTCTATGGTTTAAAAACTCAAAGGTAAAATCCAGTTTCCATTATTTCAAATCAAGATTAAAATTGGTTATGTTTCTGTTGACTACATTAAAGCCTATCAAATTATGATAGGCTCCAATAATTAGATTGCATGAACTGTTGTATTAGCTTAAAGAGTTTAAAGGTCCCATAATGTATAACATCAGGTGTAATTCCTTAATTAATGCTCTAAAAGTATCAAAGGTCCTCAGCCTGTTTTAGGGCAATGAGCCTTAACCAGCTGTCAGGACTTCTGGAACTTTGTGATGTCACAACTATGCAGTCACGCTCTCAGTCATAGCTAAAGCCCTGCCCACCTGAACCCATCATTCATCTTTCTAGGATTTGGTTTCTCTGAGTGTACCTGAAATCTGCTTTAATTTTATCGTGTCACTCAGAAAAGGAGACATGTGAGTCAAATAATATAAGGGTGTAAGATGAGCCAATCAGAAAACAGGCTCAGATCCTCTCTTCTAATTGGCTGACTGAGCAGTTGTTACCAGAGGTACAGATAGAACTACACTCAGATATATATTTTTATGATACCAACACACATTTTAAAGACCTGCTTATGTCTAACCTATAGTTGTCACCACAGTTGCAGCAAACACAGCTGAGCTGGTGAATTTCCAGAAGCCATCGGTGGTGTAGTTGCCCTTCAAACTTAGGCCTGCTTTTGATGCATCTTGAACAACCTGAAAAAATTACAATATATATATCATATTATCATATTATATTCAAAGGAAGACAAATAAAACAACGGCACAGACTTGGATCAGACCCACAGTTATGCAACTTCTGCACATACTGACCCTCAAGAGACCTCGGATCATGCAGGTCAATACATTAAACCTGTCAGCATGTCAACACCATCTCAGCCCCCGTGTCACACTGACGCTCAGTTACATCACCACAGCGGAAAATTCCACCTTAGATATATGCAACATTTGGAAACTACTGCTTTGTCATCACAGTTTTTAGATTCATCAGTTACCATGCAGCCTCCTGATCCCACGCAGGTGTAGTAAAAGTAGATTAGATGTCTTCAAGCCATCTTTTTGTCTACTGAGCTGCTGCTTTTAAAGCTTACTGGGATTTCAGAGCTACCCTGGAGGCGGATCAGGTCATATTACTTGGCCAGTTCATTAGTGTGCAACATAACAGGCTTGTCTGTGAGATTTATTTCAAGGTTTAAATGTAAAAACACTTAGTAGTTTGCAAGAAGGAGATTGTACCATCTTGAGCTCTGTTCAGGAAGGATACACAGGCAAAGTAGTGTTGACTGAAAGGTTGCAGAAGCTAATATTTGCATGGAAGAAGATGCTTCTCTGCCACATAAACACCAAACTGGATTGTTTGTTTTCGGAGCATTGGGCTGTTAAGTGAAATCTTGTTGGATGCATCAACAAAAATACACAACACATCCGTACAATGATTGAAGAAATGAAGAAAATCTGCTGCTGTGACCTCCCAGTGATCCAGTAAATTAAAACACTAAGTTACATCATGTGAAACCAACGGGCAGCTCTGTTGAAGATTTCCTCACTGAAAAATGTAAAAATGTAAAAAAGGAGTAAGATTGTGGCTGATACACCAACCAGTGGGTTTTAGAAACTGTGACTGAAATACTCCCCTCACATTTCAATGTTCAAGTTCCCCCATCCAAAGGATATAATGTGCAGCTGTGTCGGCTGAGCCTCACCTGAGCCACTGCCTCCAGGCCCTCTTGGTTCAGACAGGTGTATCTCATAAGCAGATTTTTTTTGTTTGACAGTAAAAGACTGATGTCCTTTTCTCCGAGGTCTCCTTCCAACTTCCAGAAAATCACCCCGCCGATCAGCACGTAGGTGACGTAAACAACCCCAAGCATGAGGATGGAAGGCACCCGGGCCAAGCTGAACATTTCCTTCATTCCCATTTTGGCTCTGCTGTAGGATTTTTCCAGATGACTTGAAAATCTCATTCTCCGCAGCCGGGAACAGCGAGGAGTGAATGTTTACTTGCTTGGCTTGATGTCTTTCCTTTCACTTCAGGCAAATCAAACTCCATCTGAGCTACTGTTTGAATCACTCCTATGACCTCTTATGCAAATCTGGTAATATGACAAAAGAGAAACACCAGCGAACACTGAGCTGTAAATGGACTGGAGTCTGCAAAAGAAATCACCCATTGTCGATGAAGTCATGAAGTTTACCCAGACAAGATAAGCTGCAGCAGTTTGTATGCGGATGCTAAAGGCAGCACTGGACACAATACCACTGCAGTCTGCTAGTCCACCAAATGAAGCATTTACACGAAAGACAAGATTTCAGTTTCAGTCATCTTTACATTTCTGGTTAAATTAAGTGAATATATTCCAAAAACACCCTGACAGGTAAAATCATAGGTCATCATGGACCAGTCCTGTGTGCTCTCACATCAACCTACTGATTAATGAGTTTGTTTAAGATAACTCTCCTGCTCCATTCACTGAACCGACATTACACAGACACGTCAACCCACATGCAAAACATATACATATAAACATTTTATAAGAAATACATCCAAAAAAGCACTAAAGTATCGTTTAGCGGTTATTCCTATTCTATACCTGAGTAAAGACATTAGAGGGTTCCTACCTGAAGTAATAGCTGATCATACATCCTGACTTTGTCAAGCTGCTAACAGTAACATTTTCAGAAATATTAAGTAATAGTTAAGCAATTTGTCAGGACTCACAATTAACAGGAGTGGTCTCTGAAATTGGTTGAGAAGAATAAAAGCAGAGCCGCACACAACTGAGAATGATATCAGTGGACATGATGAGTAAAGTAAAATGAATCTCTATCTCTATATTTTAAACACAATTACATATTTGTCAGTCTCTTCCGCTTTGGTCATGGTTGGAAATGTTGACCTTCACTTTCTTTGCAATCACATTCTATATATTCTCCTTATTTGATGTTTTCTCTGATCTGCTCTTTGCCCTGGATGACACGTCTTCTGACACGTCTTCTTCCGCTTCTTGTGTCTTTAGGCCTGGGTGAGTCAGGACAACCACGATTTCTATTACCCTGGCTGCCATGTTGAGGATGAGGGCGAGCCAAGCAAGAGCGAAAATGATCCATATTCCTGCAAGGCTTCGGTACAGAGCGATGTACTCTTTGCCCGGGTCAGTCCCTAAAAAAAATTAACATTACTTTGTTAGAAGATGTGAAGTTCTCAGCCCAGAGAACACTTCAGGGCAGATGCGCTTGTGCTCTTTCAATTTGTATAATGACAAAATATAGATTGTATTAAAGTAAAAAAAAAAAAAAAAGAGCTGACTGCCGGGATCTTTCCATCACATTAGTTCTTGTTTGCTCTTTTTCTACTCACCCACGACATAATCTCCAAAACCAATAGTGCTGAGGGTAATGAAGGCGAAATAGAAGCCCTCGCTGAATGTCCAGCCTTCCACATAACTGAAGAGCAGAGGAGGGATGACCAAAAACAGCAGGCTGCCACTGATGAAGAATAAACTCACTGCCAGAGCCTCAACAGTTTGCTGGGAAACAAACAAGTTCAACCATATCAAGGTTGCGTTGTAGGCATGAACTCAGCATGGCGATGGCTCACCTGTCTGATTTAACAGTTTTTGTAGCGTAACGAGTAGAAGACAGCTTTTTACAAGCCACACAAAGCAAAGTAAAGGTAAGAAGGTAACAGTGGAGTTTAACCATCATGTGGAAAGGCATCAGTACCTTGTAAGGAAGGACTGAGACCATCCCCCTCTTGAGTCGACCCAGATGGACAGTGAGACACTTCCCAACCTGTTTGAGAAAGGCTAGGTTCAGTGGGATCCCACAGAGTGCGTAAAACACACAAAACACCTGGCCAGACATGGTGCTCGGGGAGAGGTTACCATAACCTGTGAAGTAGATTACAATATATTGTCAGCAGTGCAATCCACCTCAAAAATCAACAGTTAAAAGTACAAATATTCGAGAGTGCTCACCTATAGTTGTGACTACTGTGCCTGCGAAAAAGAAGGAGCTGCTGAAATCCCAGTTACTGGGGTTTGTTGAGTTTCCTGAAGGATTCACCCCCTTTTCCCAGGCATCCAAAATCACCTGTACACACAGCACAAAAACAAAATAAGCACACACTCCCTAGCTTTGACATTTGAACATTAAAAAATGGAAGTGGACCTGTTCACTTCACTAATGCTAACACTCCAGTACTTCCATTGTATTAAGTATTTTGAATACTGAGACATTGTTTTATGGGTGAGATGATTTATTGTTGGGCACCTAGCCTGATCATGTAAAATCTAATAATAAAATTGATCTTTCAATTTCTCCGTATTTGACTTGAGCTCTGTACATTGGCCTTTTGCCAACCATCACCAAACTGACCTTATATATTTTAGTATATATTGTTACTAAACAAGCTGAGAAATTTGGTCTGACTTAACAAAACCTGGATTTGCCATTTATTTTAAAAGTGGATTTCTGCTGTTATATATCAATAAATCTCCAAAACAATAAAACATAGATTCCATTAAATCTGTGAAGAATCCGATGGAAAACCTGCACAAATTTCTCCAAGGCTGGTCCATCTAGGCAGGTATAATTAGCCAAGAAGTTCAACTTCTCCAGCTGGAAGTGGTTACGGTTGTTGCTCTCGGCCTCTCGCTCCAGTATCTGGAAGATTATGGCCCCGACCAGCAGGTACATGAAGTGGGCCAGAGTTAGAATTGCTGTCCAGCTCACTTTGATCCGGTCCAACTGAAACCTCGCCATCAACCTCCCCAAGCACCACAAAAGGCAAAAATGTAGGTGTTCACACTCAAAAAATGGGTTAGTCACTTCAGCAAGGACCGACAATCCAACACATATATCTCATGTATTGTTCCTCAAAGAAAACATCCATCACTGCAGATTCCCTAATTTTCAAATTGAAAGAATAGGAAAAAGTGAGACAAAAATGCATTTGTAAAAGTAAAGTCAGCTTTAAATCACAGCAACATGGAGAATGGTGGATGTTTGGTGGAGCTGTATCTTGGGGTGACACTCGCTGCTAAGGTAAACTTCCCCCCATATTGCTCTTACTCTGATTGGACGGATTGCCATAGATGTTGGGCGCTGATTTATGGGTTGCTTGGGTAACGATCAAACTCCTCTTTGCCATTAGCATGACATCTGGACACACACACATGCACACAGGTTCATCTGTTTACACTAATAAGGAAGTGGTGGCAGCATCTTGTCAGCAGAACAAAAGTTAATATTTTACCTGACCGATGTTGATTTTCCCGAGTGCCCTCATTTATGGAGTCTTTCAATAGGACTCTGCTTTGTGGGGCCAAATTTTACTCTCCGAGCTGGAAACCTGAGAAAAGTGCCGTTCAACCACAAACTATTGGATTCCCGATGTCCACATACTTCACAGAAAATGCTGTCAAAATAACAATGATTGGTGCCCACCATTTGAGACATGGCAAGGGAGATAAATTTAACTTAATTAAATCCCGACACTTTAAAACCTCATAATTTTGAAAGCTCAATTTCTCCAAGGAAGTCTGCTAGAACAATCATCAGAAGCTTTCCACTACATTGAAGAGCCAGGCAAGTTTATGGTCAAGTGGAGAGGAAGGAGATGACATTTTGGAGAGGTGTGGCAAGCCCTACTTGATTGCGGGCCATAAACCAACGAGTTGAAAGAAGCCTCAAGATAGAAGCAAATTGAGTTCTATGGTTTCAGTGTTTGTAAAGCTAGCATGTGAAAGACTGAAACTATATATATATACAGCTGTAATGATCTTTGTCATTTTTGGAGATTTTCTCAGACCTGCTTTGGTAGATTGGGTTCCCACTAACTATTTTCTACCTAAATAGAATTTAAAAACCCTCCTGTTGAGCTTTCATCAGTGTTGAGAGAAGATAGGAAAAACTTTAAGACGACATGTAATTCAAATGTTAACCTGTTTTATTCAAACTGATGATTTTTCCCACTTCAGAGCAGCAGTCACACGTTTGATACTTCCTATCCCAGTGTAACTGTCATGGACATGTTTGGATATTCTTTGAGTTGAGTTCCCCCCTTTTTTTTTTGTAAATACTCATCTCTTGCCTCATTTCGGACATGTCACTTTCTGTCCACTTCCTGTGTTTCCGCTCCTCCAGTTACATGCTCTGAGCTAATGTGTTTCACGGCCTCAATGACAAAGAACAGATATCCCAGACCCTGTCATTTCTGAGAGCTATTGAAATCTTTGCAAAGTGAGATCTTTGGGGAAAGCTTATCACCTGGTGAGAATAAGGGAGAGAGAGATGACTGCCTTTAATACAACCAGGGGCCAATATGAATATTTGCCTGTGTATTTTGGTCTGGCAAAAGCCCAAGTGGTCCACCAGGCCCTCATCAATGATGTCTTTTGAGGAGTTTCACGGATCCTGAGTCATTCTTGGGATCCGGCTATAGTTAGTGTTGTCTCTGAGTGGCCCACTCCTACTAAGTATAAACAGGTCCAGCAATTCCTTCACTTCTTCAACATCTATAAAATGTTTATCTAAGCCTCATTAGCATCAGTGCCTTCTCACATGCACTGAGTTTGACCAAAACATGTTTTAGTGGACTTCTCAGGCAAACCAGGCCTTTCAGACATTGATGTAGTGCTTCACACCCACTCCTTCGGACCTGCACACCATATTGGATGGGCCGTGTCTCTTAAAGATAGACAGCAGGCTTCGTCTTTAAGCTCTCCTTTCCCAGAAACTGGATTGTAAGGGAAGCACTGTTGTCATGATCCCAGTTGGCTTCACTTCAAAATGGCCATTTGTGACTTCTGCACTTTGTTCCTTGGTCATTCATTCATTCATTGAACATACTCCTCCTGCTTTTCTGTGATTCAGGGGTAAAACAAACTATTTTTCGACTCAGTGATGCTTCTGGTGCCCGTCGTGGAGACCCAGGTCGGAGTGTATGATGTAGTCCACCCTGTCTGTGCCGTATATAAAAGATGCCCTACTCCTGGGTTTTTGTGCCCCCTTCCTGTTCTCTGTTGCCATGGGGCTGACATCTTCCTGGAATTTGTCACAGCTTTTCTCATTTGATTTTATCCCCATGCCCAATTTCTGCCAGAAAGACAGCAGAAGTGGTTCTATTCAGTGCATTCCCTCTATGTGTTTTCTCCAGGGATGTTATCAGTCCTGGGGCCACCCTATCATGTTGTTCTGGGAAATGTTCTCTGCACCTTCATTCCTTTTGTCCTTTTCTGATTAGCCCGTACACCACATCCAGAGCTGGATTAGATGTTTTTTAACTTACAGTCTTGAGTGGAGTTTGAGTCAGCTGATACACGCACTCACATTTAAATTTACTTAGTGAACTCTCTCAATCTAACAGCACTTTCACCAAAAATCTATTTCCTGCCCACTCTCACTGTCCGCAGATTGATGCTGGGCAGATTTTGTGCCGTCAAGTAAAACGCTAAAAAGTGAACTACATGGGAATTGTTTTTACAATAACATGATATTAACTAACAATTCTGGCTATATTTGTAGAAAATTGAAATATCGACCCATGTGTTCTCCCTGCATTGAAGGAAACACTATGCTGGTTGCCTAAGCTAAGCTTTTTAATATACAGTATGAAGTATCTATTCAGGGTGATGAACCAAATCATTCATGTGATTGAGAGAAAAAACAGATCTTTTGACTTGTCCAAAGAAGGCTTCTTCTCCAAGGCAACTCTGCCTGGATGCAAATTGTGTAGCTGCTTGTCATCTGTCAAACAAATTAACGCAAAACAATGCAAACAGGTAGCTCCAATGTTGTTAGGTCATCTGTTTAGAGGAGATGGCTCCATGGTGATGCATGGCCAAGACTTACCAGGCACAATAAGAAGCCCCAGAACTGTGGAATGAAATGAATCTCAATCATCAATGCTGCAGGCAAAAAAAGCTTTCGCTCAATTTGAATTTCAAATATTGCATCTTAAGGAAGCCTGTGTACACACTTCCCTAGGATATTTTCCTGCCACCAGTGCATGCTGGGATAGACTCCACCTTCCTCTGCACATGTACAATATACTGTGGTTGGACATTTGACAACTTTGATGATCCATTAGTAAAATAGCTGCACAATGATGCGTATTGACTGTGTGATCTCTTACACAATGGCTTCAAATTTAAGGGAAAGACATGTTTATTCCAACCTTTGGAACATAACTAAGGAAGTCTCAGTCACTGTAATACTCCATGGAAGAAGTTTCCAAGGTCAAAAGGAATTAAAGGGTAAAAGCTATGAGAAAGCCATTTGCATTATTGATGAAACAGCTGTGGCAATGGATCTGACTGATTACAATCCCAAAAATGTATTGCTTTTGCAATTTACATCTCTTAGAGACAGCTTCATGCAGAGTAAAGATCAATATTGGTGACATAGAAATGTTTTTTTTTACAATTCGTAATTATGCCACTTTATTTTGGATCCAACAATGTTGCAAGAAAAACAGCCAAACTAATGTACACATATTTGATGCATCTATTGGCATTTTATAAAAAAGAAAAAATATGAAATCAGGTTGAAACATGAAATGCATTTACAATCACTCTGCATGTTGACCATTTGAAAAGGCATGATTCATTACAACCTTAAACAGACACTAAACACACTTTTCTATTGCCTGCTTCTTCCTCTCATATCTAGAGAAAACATTTGTTCAGATCAAATGGCTGGCACAGGCTATGATTTATACTGCTGCCCTCATCTTCAGGAGGTCAATAAGTACGTTGATGCATGTGAGAATGGGCAGGATGTGGGGTGTGTGTTTTTGAGGAGCAGTTTCTAAAAAGAAATTGGATTGTATATGTTTGTGATCACTTTTCCTCACATTTATTAGTATCATTTTGTCACCTAACAGACGTGGAGTTGCTCAGTCAGAAGACAATGATAACTTCAGGCCTCGAGAACGCCATGTCAATGCTGAGGTGGGCCTGAAATGATTAAAAACACAAAAACACAAGGCTGACAAGAAATTCCTGGAAAAAACAACTCCCCTTCCTCAAAAAAAAAAGAAAAAATTAGGAAAAGAATGCAAACTATAGCATATTATTGTTCTGTCTGTTACTATATGATCAGTTCCCTACACTTCCTAGTATGCATTAGTGACTCAAAAGCTGTTTTGATAGAAAGAGTAGCGCCTCACAAAGGTTAGCAAACAGTCAAGTAGAGGGGCTTTCCAGCTTAGGAGTGCCAAAAGTGAAGAGGTATGATGTGAGAGAGACAGAAACACATTTTCAGTAGTCAGTTGTGCTCCTCAGCTTGACTGTTTTTCTATGTGGTGTCCCTGCTTATTTGGCCATTGTTCTTTCTGTTCCTCAGACCTCAGTTGCTCGGAATAGCGGTAAACCACAAGAGAGCCAAGTCCTTAGTTGTCTCTCACATTCAACAGCAACTAGAGAAGGGTCAAGGGAGAGGAGAGATGGCAAGAGGCAGAACCATTTAAAAGCTACAGATGAGCAGAGAAGTGTATAAAGTTAAGACGGTGAGGGAACCGTAAAAAGAATGTTGACTTATAGGCCTTAGCCTATAAAAGACAGTCTCTATTTGGCATGCTGCAGCAAAACTAAGTGTGATCTGAAATCATGTTAAGCTTATAATTGGTATTTTATCAAGTGTTATATATATGCAGGTAATTTCTAATATAGAATATGAAAATATGAAATGCAATGTGAGCAAGTGAACTGAATCTCTCCACACCATAAAACAAGACATCTACATGAATGTAAACTTGGTTGTAGGGTTTTGTGGTGTGAGGCGCACATCACCAGAGGGCAGTATTGATCACAAAATGCATATTGTGTGAGTGCTTAGTGTGCCTATATTCTTTTTTGCTTTGTGTGTATGGATTACCTGTTCTGTTGAGGAGGTTTTGCCTGGCTCTGACAAAGGCCAGGATGTCAGCATCGGTCTGCTGATCTCCAGTCAGGGGAATAGAGGAGGATGAGAGCTTGGTAGTGGAGAGATCCCTGAAGTTGATGTGAGCATGGTTCATGAAAGATTGTATCAGCAAAGATTATACCAGCAAAGCACAGTTTTACAGTTTTGTGAAACAAGTAGGGACTTTATTATGCTAAAATCAATCAAGACTTAGATTTTTGTATCTATACAGTGTGTGTGTGTTTGTGCGTGTGTGTGTGTACCACTGCTGTAAAATGTCTTCACTGTTCTTGGTCCAAGAGCCTAAGTTAACAATCTTAACAGGTTACCGGTTCCCTTGTATCATAAAGCCCCCATTTAAAACAATAGCATCTCTGTGCTACACATGCAGAAAAGCATTTATATCATGCACTGTGCTTTTAAAAAGGCTGTTTCAGCAGCAGCATTCAAGCAAGACCTTTTGATTTGGCCATAGGGTTTGGAGACATTACTTCACAAAGAAGTAAAAATTTATGGTCCCATTTATAGGTGGGGAGAAAACACGGCGCAGCTGTATGGATAGATTTAAGGACTACTACAAACATACAGGAATTGCTCCTGTCTTGTTTGCATTCAGTGATTCATCGGAAAAATGTAAACATGCACAGTACTTAAATGAACTTGGTCTTGGTAATATCATAATGACAGTACAGAAAATGATACTGTCACAATCTAGAAATCACACAAGATATTTTCATATAGTAGAGGCATTGTCTTATCTTAAGGAAGCCCAATGTAATTATTTCTAGAATTTAGATCTTGGTTATAGAATTTTCCAGAGCAGGCTCAATATGCTGAACATAGGATGAAGAGAGAGATTTAAGCTGCTGTAATACATTAAAACAATGCTATTTGTTAATATCCAACAAGCCCTTCTCCTCATGTACCTCCACTCAGGTGAGGGAGTGGAGTCAGTCACTCTCCCATCCATCAACGTATCATGCCACGCGGGGACAGGTGTTAAGGGGGGTATGCTTCTGGGGTCGAGGCTTCTGAAATTCACAAAGGCGCAACACTTACATTCTTACTATGATTAGAATGAAGTATCACACTTTGGAAAGACTGATTTAGTGAAGATGGGCCAACCTGGAATCGTGAACAGACGAGGTGGAGTCTGGATTCGGGTTTCTGCCTGCTGGTAAGTCTCTTAAAGTGCTGCTCAGACCAGGTGCACTATGAGATAAGAAGGCATTTCATGAAGACATACAAAAAAAGAAAAAGAAAAGAAAGGAGAATCTTTTATTGTCATTGTACACATACAATGAAATTACATTTACACTCTGAGATACGTATATATATACACATATACACATACACAAGCCCCCAGACAACCACACACAGGGACCCCATATTATGCAAACATTGCACCTGGAGTGGTTTTTCAGGGGACGGTGCCTTGCTAAAGGGCACCTTGGCAGTGCCCTGGAGGTGGACTGGCACCTCTCCTTCCACCAGCCCACACTCTGCATTTTGTTGTCCGAGCTGGGACGTAAACCGGTGACCCTCTGGTTCCCATCCCAAGTGAGCCACTGCCGCTTAGAATAAGTCAAAGATTTTTTTGTCGAACATAAATGAAGATTGTTTCACTGTCATACCATTCAAACCATCAAAGCATGATGGAAAAACAATTAGGGACATATGGCCTGGATGATTTTTCCCTGTATCATACGGTTCAGTACTTTCTGCAGTACAACCAATCATGAAACAACGTGAAGGCAACTTGGGCTCAGCTTGGTTTTGCACACATGTATATGTGCAACAGAAATGGAACAATTAATTTCTGGATTTCAATGTATAGTATTAATGCTATTTTGTATTATCATTTTATCATATTTTATCATACTTAAATTTCCTGATTGGGGGATTAACAAAGGTACAGTTTATCTCAGATCAGCTAATCTTAGATGAATGGATCAAAAATGATGGGAACTAATATCACAATTACCTTTTAACATTTGTTCCATCGAAACAAGCTACAGGTTGATGGATATTTAAGGGGAATTTGAACAAATTGTTAAAAAACAAACAAAACAAAAAAAGAAACAACAAATTTAGCAGAAGTGAGTCATGGTGATGGGAGGGTGCTTTTTTCCCTCTGTAACTTTGGACTTACACTTTTATTAAAATTTTTAAGTAAGTATAAGTGGTGCAGGGATAGAGAGGTGGGCAGTGAGTCAGCTTTTAAATGAATCAGAGAAGGTGTCTCACCATAATCTCGGAGTGCTGGGTGAGGATGGCTGCATGTTTCCACCTGGTGTCCCCGTCTGACAACTGGCTGCCTCTGTCTCTGGAGCCTTGGTCATAATCATTAAAAAAATGACACATAAACACCAACACACAGATTAAGGGATGAGAGAGCCTAAGGTATTTTGTGTCCCATTGCTCCATTGTGTCTCCAAGTCAAAATTGAATCCCTTACACATGTGCCATTTGTCCTAAACAGACAAATAAATGCCTGAGTCTGTTATATATGTACTGGAGAGGCAAACAGGCTGCTTCCTACTGGTAAGATCAAAACCTGCACATGTAAAGCCTGTCTGTCAGACTTCCTCTTTGTCATTCAGTTACATATTCCCAAACGTTGCTCAGATGTGATATTGTTCTCCATTCATAAGAATAAACCTCCAGAAGAGGGAAGCTCACAGTGTCTGCTGGTCAGATGTTGCTGCTTAGCATCTTTTTTGTGGTGGCGTTCTCAGATGTGCACAGCAGCCATTAGGGCCAAGAAAAGCATGCAAGACCTAGTTCTCTCTAAATCAGCATTATTCATAATTTGTGAGCATTCAACTCATCTCTTTGGAAGCTTTTGTAAACACTGTCTGTCACCATACTGTATGAACCTCTTTACTATTTGAACACAAACACAAAACTATTATTACAGACCGAAATAAACACTGACTCACTTCTCCCCCGCTATGCTGCTGTAAAGCTTCATGCACATGTTGTCCTTGTTAAGATTGGAACTGCTGAGACTGTGTATTGATGCTGTTGTTGTCTTGCCTCTAAACCGCTCCCCAGGCCCTTGAATGGGTCACATGGAACTCTGTAAAAATATGTCTCTGTGTATTTGCCTCCTACAATCTTCCCACCAGGGCTCATTCAACATGATGTTGAACAGAGGTAGCAAGGGTCACACTGGTGCCTTAAAATCCTCCTAAGCTAGAGACACATGCACATCATCCGACACACGCTAACATGTCCATTGAGCCCAATACTCTTAAAAAACACGCAAAGGAAAACATCCATAAATACAGAGACAGAAATGAACAGAGAAGCCTTCCTGTCTCATGTCAGGAACATCTTTGACGTGCTTACCTAGCAGTTCTGTCATGTGACCAAAGCTTTATGTGGTGCTGTCATGTAGACTGATAGAGGAAGGTAAGGCCAGTCACCTGCACACTAAAAGTCTCCTGGTTCCACCACTTATGGAAGTCCTTCTGGAGTTTGACCTTTGCCCTCTCCAGCAACAGCTGCAGGTGCTCAATCTCTATCCTCAATGCTTTCAGCCGGTCAATGGAGCTCTTGTAACTGACAGGAGATATTGTCCACATTACACAGCGTCTGCTTTGTCTTTTCAATCTAAGCAGGGTCTTGGGAGAAACCATGAAAACATGCTAAGGTATTACAATAAAATGCACTTTCATTTCACTCACGCCTTTCTCTCTTGCTCAATGTGTTTGCACAGGTTTTCTTCCACAGAGTCCACCTCCTCCTCAGCCTCTGTATAATTCCCCATCACACCTACAGTAAAATTGGGTGCAGAGCAAGTAAAGTATTTTAAAGACAGATAAAAATTAGTGTGGACTCATTGTAGATAAAATCATGTTTGTGTTCAGAAGCTAGTATGCCTGTGTTGTGTACACGTGAGAGCATTTCCTTCAAACACAGCGTTTAAATATTGGCCCAGGATAATAGTTGCCAGGCTGCTGTGAAGCCTTTTCTGATGCGGGGCTCAAAATAACAAGAAAAGCCTTTGGCGTCTGAATATGTTTGTATGCTTTACAACCAAATTTCCTCATCAAAGCATTTATGTCACTGATCAAAACAGTCAGAAAAGACAAAATGAGGGAGTTTCAGAGTTGTGCCGCCCAGACCTTGGTCACTGAGCTTTCAGTCACAAGCCTACTGCAAAGGCTTTGAAGTGGGCACTACATCACATACAGTTCAAGAGAACCCGCAAAGTGTTCAGAGTGTTTACCATGCTGTTCTGAGAGTTCAGTATCAAAAACATGATAAAAGAGTTGCCCTTTGTGACATCTACGTTCCTCCTGTCAGCTGAAAGGATTTGGAGCCGACTGTCTCAATGTAGACTGGATTCTTTCAGGTACTGTGAGCTTCGCTAGAAGACCAGAGATCAGATTCTACATACACACATCCATCTTCAGCTGTATGTGTGGATGGACTTGGATATGTTGCTGCTCTTCTACAAACACATGGTTAAAGGTTTGTTGTTGGAACATCCATTGTCAACTGGGACTTACCACGAGCTGCCCTCTGTCTCCTCCGCATCTCCAGCTGCTTCTTCAACTCATCTGAAAAACAGGGGCGTCGATTTTACTTTATTTTATTTCAAAAATCATTTTAAACAAGGAATACACATAAAAAATACACTTGATCATATCTTTGCCATGAAACAGAAATGAGATGTATTTTTGAAACATGCTGAGAGGGACATTGTAAAATGTAAAAATCAAACTGTCATTGCTCCCTGGTGGACAAAATATGTGATTATTACATTTTCTCTGAGTGACCTAAACCTAAATTCTTCTTTTGTTCTCCAACAGTCATTCCTGAAACATTTTAACTGTTGCCCCAGCTCCATTTTACACTATCCAATGAAAAAAGAAAACTGTGGAACAACTAAACAGCTGTCATCATCTTTACTTAGAGACATTTTGAGTTAGCCGTTTTTCAGTTAACAATTGCCATTTTCACTTACATAATTTACAGGTCTTTCACTGATGAACTTACCACTTGAGTTGTTACAGTATGCACATCAATATCTTTAGACAGGCCATACTGCTGAGTGACACACAAACATTCTCCTCACAGCTCTCACTTTGTCACAATACCGGAAAGGCATATGCTATATATAATGTAGGATGTATAGAGTGTCAGATATTGAGATGAGTAAATGATCAGAGTAATTATGAAGCCAACTGAGTGATAAAAGGGGCATTGAGTGACTTAAAACTGACATTTGAAGGCTTTATAATTTGGCTGCTGCCACCTTGTTTTTTGAAACCATATTTGGAAGAGAATGTGGAGCTGAGGATGATTGAGAGCTGATCTGACCTGCTCTGTGCTCCATCCTGATTGTGTGGTACAGTCACCTTACACTAATTCATTTCCTGCTTGATGGTCTATTTTCCTCTACATGGGACCATCAATTAAAAATTAACATCATATTTTATTTAAAAAAAGGCTTGAAACCAGAAAATGAGACCATAAATTTAGAAAAAAAATTTCTGAGTGAATAAATCAGTTGAGAAATAGGGACATTTTCCCAAAGACTTCAATACAATTCCCTCTTTCAGCCTTTTCCCTATTCAGGGTCACTACAACAAGTCAGCTCTGTGACTTGCATGATTGATTTCGTGACATGTTTTAGGCCAGATGCCCTTTCTGTCCCAAGCCTCCCCATTTATCCAGGCTTGGGACCAGTACAAACCTACCACTGTTTGTGTTGTGGCTGGGGTTTGAACCCAGGGCCTCTGCATACATCCAGCTCTACCACTGAGCTACATCCCAGGGCCAAATAGTCAATACAATCTGACTTCTTTTTACAACCGGGGGAGTTGTCCCCTGATGATCGTTCAGCATCGGCTTCCCTTTACAGCAGTACTGCATCCACTTTTATAGATGTCACTTGGAGCCAGTCCCAGCTGACAACAGGCCACTGTGCGGTCTACCCTGGACAGGTGACCTGTCTATCAACGGGCTGATGTATGTAGAGACTAACAGAGCCGCAATAAGGGCGATTTAGACACCAAATGTGAATGTCTTTGCTCTGTGGGAGGAAGCTGGAGAACCTGAGGGAACCCACGCAGTCTCAGGAAGAACATGCAAACTCCACACAGAATTTTGGACAGGGCTTCATACTCAGACTCTTCTTACTGTGAAGTGCTAATGCTAGCCGCCCAATGTAAAAATAGAGATCCAAAAATAAGAACAGTAGCTGAAGTAGCATTTTGTGAAAAATTGGGTGTGTGAAGACACCTTTTCATACAACACCTCTTTGGTGCCATAAAAGTTGGATTAGAGCTGTTGCTTTGTCAGAGAATACACTGAAAGCATTTAAGACAAACATTGTCACTGCTGAAATTACCTTGAGTAAAAAAAAACTTCAAGTTCAGTTTAACAGCATCTCCCAGGGTGTCACTGTTGAATGTTTTAAATCAATTTGCAATTTGCCCATGCAACAGACAGGCCAGCTAATATATTTTTTTTAAAGCAGACTGGGGTTTGGAGTTAACATTGCCAGTGGAGATGTGAATGGATGATCTGAAATCTAATAAATGGCCCACACAGGGACATAATTTACCCATGATAGCAGTGTTTTTCCACTTACTACTGGGTATGAGTAAGAGTTGGAAAACCACGTGTTATCATACAAGGTGAGTTTGTTGTGTTGCTGGGAATATAAATGAGGTGAGATGCCCTGTGGCCTTACATCATGGTCAGATAGGAAGCCCTAGTCTTCCGGACAGACACAGCCCTCACAAACAAGCTACCACTTACTGACATATAGTCCTCTTTTTCATTACAACAAAAATAAAGAGATATTCATACTATAAGTATGAAGTGAGCACATGACAGATGTATAAAGACCACCCCTAGTAATTTTGCATTAAGCATCATGACACAATAAATTAGCTCTACATGGCCCTGAGAGGAAAGACACTGCAACTTAGAAAATACATGTAAATAGCACAAGCACATTCGTCTGTTTCATTGTGGTATGCCGTTGTGTGTATTTGTAGCACGTGTTCACAAATTGATGAAGCTGTTTTCTGAATTTGTTTGTGTTTTGTCAATTTGCATGCATTTTCTTAAGTTGCAGTTTGTTAACTTCTCAGGGCAACTGTACTAAATGATACCCTCAGTGCTCTACTGTAACAAATGTAATGCAGATGGATTCTGTACAATTTTCTAATGCTGTTTTTCTTGGACATTTGTCTAAAGTCATACACATCTGTGCAATGATTAAAGAGTCAAACAATAAAGACTAACCCTAACTATTTTTGGTCCTTTTAGGCCATTAACCGACAAGACAGATTTCAAGTCAACAGCATTTTGGACCTTCACTGTCAAAAAAAACATTCCTTTAAGATAAATTTGTATACGTGTCAAGAAATAATTGTGTGTGGTGTGCTCACTGCAATACTTCATTACAGTTCAATGCTCCGCCATCTCTCCCAGGGCAAGGCTGTGAGCTCAACAGCACAATCTCTTCCAAACCAATGCAGGGTTTCCCCCCACATCATCAGGAGACATGCTGTCGTCTTTAAGGACTGGTTTCAAGCTACAAGCCTCAATAAATATTTGGTGATTTTTGTGGCATGGAAGTTAAACGTGATATGCCACACAAATACCACAGTGAGTTAAGATCCAAACATCATACAAGCTACCCAGCTTCTCAATATCTGAGTGGGTAACGATTCAAGCGTTCATGAACAACTGAATCATTATGTGCCCAAGCTAATGAGAAAATCCTGTACAGATACACAGACAATGCCAAGATGAGAGTTGGGCAGATGTGTTCAAATTGTGTTGTCTGGGGCAATAATTAAAATGATATTAAGCAGCTGATGACGTGATGCAGGTACATCATTGGAAGGTTTATAATAAATCAAGCGGCTGATGGTTAAAAAGACAACATCTGCCTTTGGAAAAAAATATTTTTGGCAATGACATACACCGTGGGCTCTGGTTGAGTTTCCTTGTAATCTGTTTCAAAATCCTTGGGTCTTTGGGTCACTTCAGCAAAGGTGAACAGAGGAAAGCAGTCCCAAAGCAGATACCAGATGCTCCATCCACTGTACCAAATAAATCCATTCACATCTGGCAGAAATATCAAGAGATGCTGCTCATTTTCAGCTGCCCTACACCTTTCATGCTGTAGAAGATCTGCATCGCTGATCCTTCTGAATAAATATATATGCTAGCACTTTTTGGACATAAGGGCTCAGAATGTATGCTTCTCCAGTGAGATTGGATTCCAAAGATGTATGTTGTGGCCAAGAACAATACTGTATACCAGGGAAATGTTTATACACAGATGTCTCCGTGGGCTACCGCCTCTCCTCTCTCTCCTGCTACGGACGCTCATGCTGGGTATATCCATCAGAAAAAGCAGCATTACACTTTTGTCTATATTATGCTAACTGTTTCCATGTTCTACATTAACCATGAGACAAAGATAGTGTAAAAATTCCATGTGGGGCTTCCAAGATGGCAAGGAAAGATACTGAACTAAATATTATGGTTCTACTTTCCAGCCAGAAGAGGCAACCACCTTCCACTAAAAACACTGTCTCTCATCTTGGAAGAATGCAGCTCTATGCACCTAACAATGTAATAATATTTGACAGCATTGAGATTTTTTGGGAAATTTTTCCATATTTGAATAAACAGAAAAATTAGCTTAATACTTCTCAAAAAAACAAAAACCAAAACTTAGATAAAGTAGTCAAAATCCAGTTTCTGAACATAGTGATGATTACTGATTTTGACTCGCTACATGTTGTCATTCCTGATTTCTGTGATGTTTTACATATGACTGTGTCAGCTGCTAAGGGGGACCTGAAAAAAGTCCAGCGGTGATAAATGTATGTTGGCATTCATGAGGCCAAGAGGCAAATGCTACCAAACCACCAAGTGTGATCTGAGGCGGCCATGATGCCAGGGACTGGTGTGAGCTAAACCTAGCCATTTCAGAGGCATGTGTAATGAGTCACAAACACACACAATCCAGGGAAATTCATGAATGTGGCTTGCAACTATAAATGCAAACCAGATTGAGCCTAATAATAAAAGTTCAAGTGCAGAAAACTCACTCTTACTGACACTGGTGACAGGGATTGTTTTTCACTAGCCCTGTGTTATTGAATAATGTAGTTTCAAATCAGTGTGGACTCGTTTCAAACTATGATGAGGCTTTCTGGATGATAGTTTATCAAAATAATAAGCTAAGCATTTAACAGTTGTGTCAATGTGTTAATGTACACTATTATCTACATGTATGCACACACCAGACCAGTGAAACCTAGGACCAAAGGTGTAAACTTTGGGTTTATGCCCGGCCTTATTTTGGCATAGTAAGGTTACCTGTCAAGGACATTACCCAGAAGAACACAAGGGTGCACTTAAAGAATTGCCATAAAACAGCCTGAGACAGTCTAATAAAAACTACAGGTTGGAAGACGAGGTGGGTGGAAATCAGAACGCCTCTCTGTCCTGGAAAAATTGTGGAATGTGCTGAACGACATTTCTCCACTCTAGGGAGAAGAAACTCTGACAGCGATCTGTTCATGAATGTTTTCCAGGCAGGTACGTTGGCTGGTGTCTGCTGGGACCCAGGGAACACAGATTAGCATTCAGCACAGCAGTGCTTATTTACCAGTGGCATGAAGATGATAATGATGATGATTATGACAGTGACATATAGACTTGACTATGCTTACAGGTCCTAAATGTGATATGAACCCAGCAAAGCAGCTTCGACCTGTGGAAAGAACTTACTGACTTTAGTCCTGGCTTCAATGAGTTGCTCCCCAAGTCTCTTGGCCTCAGTTGACCTGTACACAAGATCTTATGCATTAATTGCAGCATAAAAAACATTGTATAAAGTGAATATGGTGAAAGCATGCACAATATTATAAGATCTATAGACTATAAAGACTTAAAAGTTAAGCATTACATACTAACATCAGATGTATGACACATTGCTGTTGCTATGTTACTTAGGAAGGTTTTTACAGGTTTTTCTGATTCCAGACAAAAACAATATATTTATAAAATATCACATTCCCTGCAGGTGCTAATAATCCTAGTAAAAACCAGATGCTGTCAGCTGTATGGTGCCAATGGCCAAGGGGCAGCACATTCTGCCTTTATACAGAACTTTCAATGAAATACAGCATCTTTTACACTAAAAAAAATCAATTAACATCAATTTTTGTTTTTTGTCATTAATTTCAATGATAGAAATATCAGTAGAATCATTTATTCAATGAAAAGTAGATTTTCTGTGACAGTAGATTATGGCCTACAACTAAGAAAGCATATCCATTTATTGTGTATGTTTAAAAGACAAAAGGGCTATATCACAAAGTGAATTAATTGTCACACAACTTGTCCTACTGGTCACCAACCTCTCCCTGAGTATGTTCTTGTTGTCTTCAATGGTCGGATAGTCCTCATGGTCTCTTATGAAAGTCTCATAGGCCTCTTGCTTTCCCATAGACAGCTGTGGACCTGAAGGAAGAAACATCAAATAATTGAAGCTAGTCTTCATATCAACAGGTCCATGATAAAATATCTTCTACCATACAGATGAGCATCCTATACAAGACTTTGTGCCTGTCATAGCACTGACTATGGGAAATTGTGTCAGGTCTAGGTTCCCATATCCACAGGTACTTAACTCCAATCTGGCAGCCAGATGCGAGTCAGAGTCCCACAGACTTAACTGACCTCCTGCCTATTATTAATTACAAAACTCTATGACTATTAGCCTGCCATTCAAGGTTTGGAGACAAATAAACACAAACATAATCATCAGTTGTAAACATGTCAGCATAGCAAAGTTAATGCCCCCCCCCCAGCAAGTTGCCAAATGTAAGGAGACATTTTGGGAAAAACATCCTGCTGACTGGTGAATTTTATTTTTATAAGCCAGTCATATTATTTAATGAGCATCTTTATTGAAAGGCTGCACATCTGGTTTAAAGAAATAAACCAACCCACAGTTTACATTAGTATTTTTGATTGTTTCTTTTTACCAGTGAATATTGGATTTAAATTAATTTGAAAATAATAACATAGTAATAACACCGAAGAACATTTACAGCCTGTAATAATGGTGCAGGAACCTGCTCACTGATTGTAACTGGAAGGCAGTTGTTAGTAATATAGCTGATTGTTATTAATTAGTGGGATTGCTGTGACAGCAATCCAACTTTACCGTGTGTTTTTTCATTTTCACTGGATGTATGTTTTAGTCAGTTAATTCAAGTTAGTGGGAGCAAACAGACAGAAACTCAAACTCCAAGGCAGAGACAGAGACATAACAATAAGAGAGACTTACACACTTTTAGTGACATAATTGGCAGTTAATTATTAAAAACTGCTGCATGGTAATTTGTTTGTGTTGTTGTCTGACACTTTTAATTTACTCAGAAAAACATGGTATAAATGTAGTTCCACCGACTCTTAGAACTGAGTGCATTTAGTTCACAGAGTTAGAAAAACCACAGATCCATCTGTGAATCTACCAAAACTCTCTCTTGTGTGATAAAATTCAAATAACAAGTAATTGTGGGGAATTGTGAAATTTTGGATTTTTGACAAACTAACAGCTTTTCCAGAATGCAAGATTCCACTGGAGTGCATATTAGCTAATCTTAGAATACAGGCCAGCATGATTTTGCTGTTTCTGTGTGAATAAAAACCCAAAACTTCACAAAAATTTCCAATGAATTCACTGTTGTTAGGGGCATATGTGACAAAGCTGCTCTAACTGAAGATATACACAGGACAGTAACTCATCTGAGACGAATTGTAGGAGAGTTTGGAATTCAATTTCTTTATTTTTGGAAAGTCCTGATTAAAACCAGCACGCATCCCACAGGCGTATGTCGCAAGAGCCAACCTCACCGAATCAGCTTGAGGGTTTCTCCATTCAATATGAGTGTAAAGAACAACCACATTCCAGAAATATCTAAGAGTGATATGACATCATATTATGTTGTACTAAAATCATTTGTGGGATAGTGAGATCACATGGACCTTAGGCCAACTTTCCTAATTCTTCTTTTCTGTGCTGACAAACCATAGAGGTTTTACTGGAAAGATATGTGTTGATAATATTGCTGCTGTTTCAACAAATTTTAGAAATGAAATACCAGCACAGTGATGTATGACTGGATTGCATAGCAAGGCTAGCCTAAGAAATTCAGATGGCTGTGATTGGCTGACTGAGGGCTGGAATTACAACATTGGCTAGCCAGTTGAGTGTTGGATGGACCACAATGCTCTTTCAAAACAAATGATTTTCTATTGCTATCAAATCATCAGGAGGTTTTTACAGACAGTGTTGTCAACTTAGCCAACCCTTAGCATTTTTTTTTTTAAACTAGATTAGTGTCACCCGGATTCTTTTATGTGTTGGAATCCCCCCATCTCTCCTCCTATTTCCTGTGACACAATCTACAGCTGTAGCCCATGAGCAAAAAAGACTGTCTAGCATTTGCCAAGGCCCATGTTGAAAAATGTGGAGAATATTAGGACCCCATACTTTGGAGGGAAGAGACAGAGATAAATCTTTCTGGCACTGATCTTTTCCAAACTGTATGGCAACACAAGGGCCAGGAGTTCACAGAAAATAGCTTGGTACCCACAGAAAAGCATGGTGGTGACAGGTGCTGCAGGTGTCAGGGAGATGCATTTCATAGATGGTAGCATGAATTTAAAGACCTAATGCAAAATTCATTCATTCATTCATTCATCTTCAACCGCTTATCTGTTTCCGGGTCGCGGGGGGTGCTGGAGCCAATCCCAGCTCACATTGGGCAAGGGCAGGGTCACCCTGGACAGGTCACCAGTCCATCACAGGGCCAACACACAGAGACAGACAGAGACCAACAGCCACTCACACTCACACTCAGGTTTTCAGTCCTACACAAGTTAAAAAAAATTCAAAAGGTCACTT
Organism: Remorina albescens; assembly: GCA_034769265.1. Lineage (NCBI taxonomy): Eukaryota > Metazoa > Chordata > Actinopteri > Carangiformes > Echeneidae > Remorina > Remorina albescens. Next base: position 18,572,054 of record CM068488.1, on the reverse strand, counting down.
CGACAAAACACAAGTTACAAGAGGGAGGCTGGCAGCACTGCTGGATGTAAATGCTCCTCGAACAGAAATTCTTTGTGTCAATTCTTTTTGAGACAGCAACAGCCATGACGTGGGGAAAGTCCATCGTGGTATCGGCTGCCAGCTGACCAATATTGTAACTTTACGATCAGTTATCCGTCGGTCAGTCACAGATATGCATGAGCATAGGGTTGGCCCTACCACTGCAGTCCAGACAAAAATCACTTCCTGACAAATCTGGCAACTTGGACAAAGCCTAATCTACTATTCTAAGAAGATAGTGGCCAGTTAAAAAGGTGATGTAGCTTGGAGGCAACCGGAGCTTCACAAGTAGGCTAAATGCGTTTCACTCAGTTACAGTGTCATAGAAACTAATTAAAACTTTAACTACATCTTCAGTTTCAGAGGCCAAGCATAGAAAAGTGTAACACCAGTTTAGCCTGCCACAATCAAAAGAAGTTAGAAGTTTTTTGGTTGATGGCAATAGAGTTATATTTCTAGGTCCAATTGTGGCTCTTTGATCTCCTAGTAGTAGTGTAGTGTACAGAGTCTCAGGACTTTGGTAAGATGACAGAAGTGTGTGGAGGGCCTGGTAGAATCATCAGCATCTCATTACCTACTTGCAGGATTTACATTAAGATCTAACTCCCCGTAAGTCTCAAGTTGCTTTTCAGGATATAGTCACCAACCTGAATTACAACAGGAACACCTTTTCCATCACTACCCATCTCTTCACACTAGAAAAACAATCCTGAGGAGCACAGACAGAGGACACTGTACATCGGTACCCGTGAAAGCAGATGATATATCAGCCTCAGAAAAACACACAGTCATCTCATACTCAGACAGAGAGAGTAGTCAATTTATAGTACACATAGTTCAAATCCAATGCTATGAGGAAATCTAAATTTTGCACTGTGTGCGGACTGTTTAAATATAAACAGTGTCCATTAGAAACTATAAAAAGCCTCATTTTATGTTGTTCAGCAAAGCTAAAAGCTCAGTATAGAAAGATGTACTATGGAAAGAGTCGATTATACGCCATTCAGTAAGCATGAATGGTTTCCATGGAAAGGTCATCATAATTAAATTTGCAGTTAATCTTCAGGAGAGAGCAAATACCCCCCTGTAACCATAGAGTTTGTTGGCCACATCATCAGACTCCCCTGTTTGAACCTGAATTAAAACATACATAAACATTCAGTGACCCATGAAGGAAAAGATAAGTGCATTGCATTTGTCTTGAATTAGGGCAGACTAAAGAACAATGATCTAATGCACATATAGTTTGGTTATGCCTCTCCAAGTGGGTCACTGAAAATCGGCGCTCCAGATGTGAAACATATGATACATAATATAGTGTTATAAAAACTGTGCCAGTTTTCTTTTCTTCATAATTTAAACATTCAATGAATTTAAGATACATTCAATATGTAATGAATGCAATGGGCTCTTTGACAATACAGAATTAAGTGGTGATCTTTAAAAGAACCCTGACACCAGGTGTGCCCAGGATTTTGTACTGTGAAAGTCAGACACGCTAAACCCTGATCTTCTCTAATCTCATGGACTGCTCCGTATGTTTTTAAAAGCTTTTACTTCCCAAAGTGTAGATCCTCTCTGGACAACATCAAGCTTCCCCTTCTGGTTACCAGCTGATGGAGCTGGAAGGGTGCTCACAATCTTGGTTGCCAACAGAGCAGAAAGAGACAAAAATTACTCATGAAGTATGAGAAAAGTGGATGAACATTCCAGAGTGGACATGTAACTGCCAGCAAGGGACCAAAGATATGGGAACTTTTCTGTAACGGTGGCAAGTTTTCCACAAAAAGTTGGACAATATTATATACACCACCACTATTGCTGGCAAAAGTAACAAATCTAGTAATTGTGTAGTCTGGTGTAAGAGTGATGTCATGTGTTAACTATCTCTCTTCATTCCCCAAAATAATATTGGATCTTGTGAAGCTGATTATCTTACATTTTTCTCAAGAACTTACAGCATGACCTACTAAATCTTCCAGTGTAACTCTTTCATGTTTAAACTCAGCTCCAAAACCAACAACTGAACTACAGTAAAACATGAAAGTGTTTGCCTTGTGTGTTGTTAGGTTTGTGGGAAAAGAAGAGCCAAAGTTTAACAGCTAAAGCAAGTACAGCAAATGTGACCACTCGAGTGATTTACTCACTTCAGGGGTCAGTGAGTCACAATGCGTAAAATTGGTGTACTGACACCCTGTCATACATTACACTGAGGAGGAATTCTTGAACACAAGCTGCTGAAAAAAGACCTAACAGGTTGATACTATTCCAGCACCACCTTGCTGCCCAACATTGACAGAAATAAATTATTAATTCATTCATTCATCTTCCACTGCTTATCTGTTTCAGGGTCGTGGGGGTTGCTGGAGCCACTCCCAGCTCACATTGGGCGAGGACGGGGTCACCCTGGACAGGTCACCAGTCCATCACAGGGCCAACACACAGAGACAGATATAGAGCAACAACCACTCACACTCACACTCAGACCTACAGACAATTTAGCGTCACCAATTAACCCAAACATGATGTCTTTGGATGGTGGGAGGAAACCGGAGTATGCAGAGGAAACCCGCGCAGGCACGGGAAGAACATGCAAACTCCTTACAGAAAGGCCCCAGGCCCCAAGGGCAAAGTGTTGTCAGCTCTTCAGTGTCCATGTCCAAACTAAAAATCAGGATCAAGGTCTGTAAATTATGATGTGGACTTAACAGTTATCTCCACGTTAAGATCATTTACGGGCCTATTTTCCCCCAGGTCAAAAGTAGTTTTTTTATTTGTAAGCTATTACAAATAATAACCTGTCAATCAATGTGGGAGGGAACAGCAGTGAACATGTCAGTGTTATATTGCTGACTTTGTTGGTGTTCTTGCCAAAAGTAACTTTGTGCAACTTTCAGGCACTCACGTATTCATATCCTTAAGAAGACAGATATGACCTGTGCCTTCTCGTCCTACTTTGAAGCAGTTGGATAATTTACATGTAATAATTATATCAATATCTAATATATCAAATCTTGATTCTGTTGCTCCTCTGAAAAAGAAAGTACTAACACAGAGGAGGCTGGTACCTTGGTACAGCCTTCAAATTTGTGCCTTAAAGCAAATGCCATAAAAATTGGAAAGGAAGTGGTGGTCCAGTGATGCAGATGAATTCTACTTAGCCTGGAAAGAAAGCTTAAATACATATAAAAAACTATTCACGTTGCCAGAGGCTCCTGCTATTCAGCGTTCATAGAAGAAAACAAGAACAAATCCCAGGTTTGTCTTCAGTACTGTAGCCAGGCTGACAGAGTTTCCTTTAGCTCTTAGCAGCTTTGATTTTATGGGCTTTTTTTTACTAATAAAATCGTAACAATCAGAGCCAAAATTCAACAGCTTTTATCTACAATTGTCAGTAGCCAGTCTTGAAGTCATTTTTGATCAGGGCATGTCCTTTGTCTCTCATATAAAACAAGTCTATAGGATAGCCTTCTTTCACCTACGCAATATTACAAAGCTCACAAACATCCTGTCTCAAGAGGATGCAGAAAAACTAGTCCATGCATTTGTTACCTCTTGACTAGACTACTGTAATTCATTACTATCTGGATGTCCCAACAATTCTCTGAAAAGCCTTCAGTTGATTCAGAACGCTGCTGCACGAATATTAAAAGGAACTACAAAAAGAGATCACATTTCTCCTGTGCTCGCTGCTCTTTATTGGCTCCCAGTAAAATTCTGAATAGAATTTAAAATCCTTCTCCTAACATACAAAGCTCTTAATGACCGAGCTCATATCTCAGAAAGCTCATAGTTCCTTATTGTCCCAGGGGTTCACTTCACTCCCTGAATGTAGGTTTACTTGTGGTTCCTCGAGTCTCCAAGAGTAAACCAGTAGGCAGATCTTTCAGCTATCAGGCTCCTCTTCGATGGAACAGACTCCCAGTATCTGTCCAGGGGGAGGACTCTGTCACAGCTTTCAAGATCAGACTCAAAACCTTCTTCTATGACAAAGCCTACAGTTAATTTAAGGTTTAATTATTCTTTTTCTTTTAGTTGCGCTGCTATAGGCCTTGACTGTTGGGGGTTGCACTGAGCCTCTCTCCCTCTCCATGTCTCTCTGTGCCCCCCCTCCTGTCCTTCACACTCGCTCTCACTGTGTCTCTGACTGCCTCTGCTTCTCTCTCTGCCACCCCCCCCCCCCCTCCATCTCTCCCTCTTTCAACCCAACCAGTCGAGACAGATGTCTGCTCTCCCTGAGTCCGGTTCTGCCCGAAGTTTAAGGAAGTTTTTCCTTGCCACTGTCACCAAGTGCTTGCTGTTGGAGGGATATGTTGGGTCTCTTTAACAACTCCATAAAGAGTTCGGTCTAGACCTGCTCTATGTGTAAAGTGCATGATGTAACTTTGTTATGATTTGGTGCTATATAAATAAATTTGACTTGATTTGATTTGATTTCAATATTTGGACATAGTATGAGTCTAAATCTATGCGGTGTGTTCGGGTAACAGGACCAAATAAAACACTCTTTTCCACAAAGTTAACAGTGTTTATGATCTTATCATAAATTTTACTTCAGTGTTCAGTGAATATTTACCAAGGCATCTGTATATAGCTCCTTCACATGAAAACACAATAAAAACTGCTGTCTGACCATCTGGTCTGCGTGGTTGTCAAGCTATGGATGTCTTCATAGCCCAAGCCAACCAAGTGGAAGTGGAACCCATGAAATGAATGAAAACAAATCCAAAAAGATCAAATGTAAGGTGAAAACCAATCCTCTAGAAGCAGACATGGTCATCTGGTTCATCACATTAGCTCACATACCCGTCTCAGAGACATGTGGTACATCATTCATTAGTAATTTTTTAAAACCGCAGCTTTGGAGCCACTCATCACACTGGACCTCATTGTCCCCTTCGATGAATGACTGAGTCGCTCTGTAAACCCTGACTGGACTGAGTTCAAAAATGTGTTTGTTTTTGAAGAGAATATTCTTTCACAGACCCTGTTTGCAATTACCTCTTCACTGGCCTTATTACCACCCTGGGCACCATTACACAAAAATGTCAAAGAGGATGAGGGAGCTGTGGTTAGCACAGACGGGAGCACAGTCTCACTTGATGAGTTGCTGGCTAATACAACTGTGTCTGATGGCTATGACCAGACTCGTTATAAGGGGTCAGGTTTATCATCACACTTAAGGCTCCGTTTACAGGAAAACATTTTAAAAAGGAAAAGCCAAATAAATGCTGCTGCTGGCTAGGGACCACAGCTGAAAGACTGATTGGCTTGAATTTCAGCAACTACCACATTCCTGTGACATTTCAACCACAGTTCATCTGTTGAAAAGTCAGAAGTTGACTGACCATCCAGTGTAAGATTCAGTCTGAAGTCTCTGCTACTTACTCCATCTCTGGGGTCTCTATGTTTAGTGACATTATTGTAACTAAACCATTAGATGTAGATTGGTAAAGCTCCAAGGACATAACCTAACCATCGGCAACACTGTGAGGACACTCAGTTCAAGACCACATGAAACAGTAATGTGCCAGTTACTGGAACTATGAAAAACAGACCTCTCTTTAATTAGATCATATTTTTAAATTTCATGTTTCCATGTGTATATAAAAGACACATAAATATCCTGCAGCATGTTTACCTATATGAGAAATATATTCTAGTCTTACAGTAAAAAGGTTTAACAAATTAGGTATTGAACCTTTTCATTAAATGTGGGGATGCTGCCTCTACATTTAAACTCAAATTTTCTCAAATGTAGTGAATCCGGCTTTGTTATCCCTCTCACGTCTGAACAGTGTCTCTTGTGTTTACATTGCAGCATTCTTGGCTCCTGTTCCCTGCTTCATGTTCCAGTGAGTATTACAGGTTTTAAACTCATCAGCTTTTCATCAGCAACAAATTACAGGTTTAATATGCTGTACTGTCAAACGTTGCTTTGCTGACAAAACTGCACTGGACCACTTGAATGACCTCCAAAGGAAACTTCTCAATACATGCAATCCCACTGAAGACATTGTTTCAAAATAAGCAAGTCTGGGGGCTATGGGACATTAGACTGTTGTACAGTAAAATCCAGAAATAAAGGATTTGTCATACCCAACAGGCAACCTCAACAGACACACTGAAAATCAGCTCTGGCCACAATGAGCTTCCCACATTCCAATCAAGAGAGATCACTCACAGCTCTTAGCACCTAATTCATCACAAAGTCATTGCCTCTTCCACCATAGTACGTCTGACTGTCATGTTTAATACATTCAACATCTGTGCTTCTTCAATTTTATTTGTCCAGTACTTGATAAGTCTTTATGCAAAGGCTTTTCCCCATTATTATTCAGAAGAAGCGAGCAGCTTTAGCTTTTACCTCAAACAAATGTGTTTTGGGGGTTGGAGGGAACCCTTGCAAACACACCAACTCCACACGGAGAGGCCACAGCTACCCTGGCAGGGTTCACAACAGATAAAAAATTCAACCAAACACAGTATCTGGCCATTCCTTTCATTTTGCCACTGAGATTAAAGGTGGGGACTGATTTTTTGTGGACTACTTATGGTACTGACAGTAGGAAAAAAAGGCTCTAATAAGAATTTAACTGAATCTGGGGACCAGAGCCTCACTGCATGGAGTTTGCAAGTTCTCCTTCTGTCTCCATTGGTTCCTAACCACAGTCCAACATTAATTGGTGACTCTAAATTGCCTTTGTGCCAGCCCTGCGATAGACTGGCCACCTGTCCTGGGTATATGCCATCCCCCCAACTCATTGTCAACTGGGCTTGGCTGAAGCCAGATAATGGATGCTTTGGGATGGAAGCAAAGTTTGATACCTAAAAAAAGTCAACACCATCTATTGGGCTATGTACCCCAAGTTGTAAGTTGGGACTAAAAAAAGTGTGGCCTTGGTTTCTAAATTGGTATCGTAGTTTGTGCGTCGATTCCTATCAATATCTTACCTCATCCAAACATTTTACAAGTTATTTTGAATCTTTAAAATTGCATTGTTTTGTGGAGACAAGAACAAAGAAAAAGTTTCCTACCGCTTTTCATGTGTTGCAAAGCTCGTCCTCCATGTCCTCCATGTCCTCCATGGTTGGCTGAGATGGTGTCTGTGTTGATTTCCCTCGACAGTGGCACTGACTGCAACCTCAATGCATTTGCGGAGGCCAAGCTCTCGCTATTAGGCATGTTGGCAAGTTGAGCAGCAGCATTCAGGGCCCTTTTCTTCTCTTGCTTCAACATCTTCACTAGGATACCTGTAGGCATCGAGTTAGGGACTCTACCTCTCATTCAACAACTTCTGGAAAAAGACATCTGAATTGCATATGGATATCAACTAATCAATGCTGATTAAATGTATGAGTCTGTGAGAATTTGACTGCCTGAATACACTTTTTATGAAGATAACTCATCCAATTATTCACAACACACTCAATGAATAAGAAAAAGAAGACACTAACAATTCACTATAAGAAGGAGAGAAGGTGCAGCAGCAACCAGTCCTTTCCTACAGGCAGTGACACATGTCAGCAGATGCCCAGTCTCTGACCTCACAGGCTTGGGAGATGTCATGGTCTGGGATGAATCAGTTGGGTGAGGAAAAGCCAGAGAATCTACAAAGAATAAGCCAAGATTCCATGGAATCTTCTCCCCTTGATGAGTCTGTATGCTTTTGCCTACTTGAGTTGCATCGTAGATGTGTTTGTATGTGTGACAGACAGGAGGCAGTTGAGTATCTGCAAAGCTTAAAGTCAAAAACTGCTGCTTAGATCATGTTCATATTTTTTTATTGTCATGACACATTTCACTTCTCCTTATGCAATGTCTCTGTGCATTATGACAATTTTCTCTTATTATTTCCTCTGCTCCATATACTGTACTTGGCTACCAGCACTACACTACGATCAACTGCCTCCTACTCAAACTGCTTTCAGCTGGCACAATTTTGTTCAACACTTTCAAATTTGATTATCACATACACGCCTGGTTGCTATGCTTCGGCACAGCACTTGCAGACCCGTAGAGCGACTTTTACTGCTGTTTCCATTACTGGTGAGACAGAAGAAGACAGTGCTAGCAGAGTATTTTTGCAATCAGAGCTGCTAACAGAGGACTGCCTGGAATAGAACTGCATGGAAAAACTATATAAAGAAAAACATGACCAAGGCATTTTACAAGCAACTGCCAAAACTGCTTTTAAGATGTCAACGAAAGCAAGAAATCAAAGCCTGTCACAGGTTAGAAGGTAAAAGACAAAAGCTTAGGCTAAAGTTATTCCTACTGTAAATATGAAAGTAAAAAAAAGAACATATAACCTTCAGGTAAATCCTCATATACATTACCTCCATGAATAAAAGATTGTATTCTCATAAAATATTCATTCATCTCCTGTCTCCTGTTTTTCCACGATAAACTGAAGTGTGTTTGATGGCCTAATCACAACCCATAATTTAGAGTCAACACATTAGTCAGCTCTTCAAGTATGGGTCTATCATGAGATTTGCAGACATGTAGTTGTGGCCAAAGTGAAACTGTGGTGGTCAGCAGACAATTTGGGATGCTCAAGAAAGAAAAGTCAGACTGTCATTAGTTTGGATGATGAATGGACAGTTTTGAAGGAGCTGGAGAAGATAATTTATATTACTGTAAGCCAATACAAAGGGGTATCAGTGGGAACAATAACATGAAGGAGTTGGGTCTCCAATTACCATTTCCAAGGAAACCAACCATCTAATCTTCATAACACTGCCAAAATCTAAACCCAACACAATTTAAATTGACCTATAGAGGCCAGGTTTTCCAAAAAAAAAAAAGAAAGAAAGAAAGAAAAAAAAGTACTGTTTTGTGAGTTCGCTGTCATTGTTACATTAAAGCCATTACTTCAGACTGATGTTCACCAGGTTTTTCCATTATTGAGATCTCTGGCATCTGATATAATCATTCTTGCAAAATACGACCATAGACTTGTAGTATATGAGGAAAGATTTCTCTTGGGAGTAAGATGTTAAATCTATGGGCTGCCTCACATGCCACACGCTCAAAATGTTGTCAAACTCAGCTCATGATGTCCATTCAATCTTTCGTCCTCATCTGTCTTGCCACCCACTATTATACTCTTCAATGAAACAGACATAACAGTACATCAGGAAAAAGTCTTTCAAATTACCCCAGCGGGCAAAAATGCAATGAATTTGAGTGGTGCCACAAATAGCTTTTTATAAGTAATAAAACATTTTAAGGAAGGACTTTTTGAGTTTTTGCAGAAAAGATTTTTACAAAGCAAAAACTAAAAAAGTGAAGAGATCAATAGTAAATTCATACTAAAATGAATATCTGTTTAGTTTAAAAAATAATCTCTACCGGTATCTTCAGAAAAGGATTCTAGTCAATAATAATTACTACTTCTTTGCCCCTGGCCTGGAAACTAAGGGTTGTCAGCTTATCACTGAAGGCCAATTTGACCATGTATTTTCAGACATTTAACCTCAGAACAAGATATCCTGACAATCCAGCCTATTCTCAAAAGAAATAACTTTGGTCATTTTAGGAAATACCAAATAGCAACACAAGGAAAGTTTATATTCAAGTGAAAAACAAGTACAGTATTGACCAAATTCCTTTTGATTTGACCATTTTCCCTTTTCCTGCTGATAAGGGAGTCAGATAACATATGTTGATTTTGGAGTGCACCCCTTGTCACTACATTTATGGTTGTCACTAAGTGTTATGAATGGTCCTTTGAAAATTTCACAAGACTCAGACCTTTAACCCTGTCTCTAAGGGCACCATCAGGTCAACATATGTTGTCACGTAGTGGATGGATTTACAGGAAGTCTAAAGGGTATTCAGGGCTTCCTTATGTTTCTGATGACCCTGTGCTCTCATATCAGCAATATCTTGTCTTGTGGGTCATTAGGGTGAGCTTGTCAAGATGCACACCCAACAGACCCTGACAAGGCCAACTATAATCAGTGACCACTGGCCATCAACAATACTTGGCTTTACACAGGTGACTGCAGAATTCAATAACACATGAACCAAAGGACAACTGGGGTCAACACAGCAATAGTAAGTTTTACAGTGAAAGTAAACTCCGATAAGCCAGACTCTATTTTATATCATTCAAACACTTATTTTTTAGTTGTAGTTACAAAACATCTGCAAAAAGACTAGTTTCACTCAATCAGTTTCAATTTGCATATCTGTAAAAATTGTTTGCAGCTGGTTGAAAAAGAAACAATTGCCTGCCATTATCTTTGACAGCTTGTAATTCTGTACAGTGTTCACACAGAACCCAATCTAGATGAGCCACACATCTGACTTAGGGCATTACAATCACATGACAGACAACAGCAAACAGTGATAACGTCCCACCCTGGCTTTGATTGTGACACATTCATAAACACTATGTATTTACACATTCATAAACACTCATGTATTTATGAATGTGGTCTAGTAAGTTCTGTTTAATCAGACCCAGAGATTCAAAGTGAACTTTCAAATACTGAGGTTCAGAATAGTTCCGACAAGGATTTATTGTCAGGATGTAATTACCTTTTCAACTGTAATTATTACCATTTTTCAACAGGAGCAAAAATAATAATGGCACCACCCAAAGAAACGTTCCTTGCCAAACTACCTCTATTTTCCTTTTTTCTATTGAGGAGGAAGAGACTATTGTGTCTTTGATCAAAACATTTAATGGCGTTATTTTACTTGATAATTTCTATTAACAAAATTTAGACTTAAATCATACTGAACAATGACCAGAGTTGTTCAGGTTCAGGTTATCCAGAAACTTGTGCCAGTGCAATTAAACCTTTCTTGGATATGCTCAGTACCAGTGGTACAAGGAAAAATAAAACTGAATGGTAGGCCAGTTGTGAATTCAACCATTCATTGATTTTGATCTGAAAATGTATTTTAAGTACTCCGATTTACTTCCATGTTCGAGTTAACCACTGTTGAGCCTCTTGTGGTATAGTAACCTAACACACAATGGTCATTTTAAACAATATGAAATGGACTCATACATGGCCTGACAAAAATCCTCTGTGACAGCAGAACTAAAATATTGCAAGTTAATGTGCCAATAACTCTATTACTCTCTCAATTTCTGCTGGCTATTGTAGCAAATCACTGGGTGAACTAAATACGTTCCTAATTTGTGCAAGTCAATTCATTGTTCAAAATGCGGGCAGCATAGTGATTAGCGGTGCTGGCCCACAACAAGGTTGCCGGTTTGGTGCCTGCATGGGTTTCTTCCCACCGTCCAAAGATATGCATGTTTAGGTTAATTGGCGACTCTAAATTGTCTGTAGGTCTGAGTGTGAGTGTGGGTGGTTGTTGCCTGTCTGTCTTTGTGTGTTGGCCCTGTGATGGACTGGTGACCTGTCCAGGGTGTATCCCACCCTCGCCCAATGTGAGCTGGGATTGGCTTCAGCACCCCTGCGACCCGGAAACGGATAAGTGGTAGAAGATGGATGAATGAATAATGTTCAAAATGCATGTGTGATTTTTCTCCTTGCAGTCAGCACTGTTTGTTAGTTAGTGCCTTGGGGCCTGCACAGACTGGGCTGGACTCTGGGCTCTGCCCATAGTCACTATTGTTATCCTACGAGTTTCTTTTTCTTATTATTCCTCTTCTGTCAAAATTTAAATTTTTCACTTGTCCTAGGGTTTTGAAAAAAAAAAAAAAACAACCCAGCGAATTATATATAAAAATGTCTGTGTCTGTGTCGATCGGTGTGCTGTGTATTTTCTATACCACATACGCATTTCTGGTGGCGTAAACTCAGAAAAAGCAGCCAAAAAATGAATGGGTGTCTATTGTGTTTGTGTATTTGTGTGTAATTCGACTGTCAAGTTTTCAGCCTTTTTCCAACCTGTACTACTTCCCGGTACTTACAGCTACAGACTCCATTCAAATTTTAAAATGTTGAGAAAAGTCTATTCTATTCTTCACATTTTTCAGCCATTTCATATATTTTATACTTTTTGGGCATCAAATGTTTAATTATCCTGCTCAATTTTGACAAATTATCAGTTTATAATGAGTGTTTATTGCAAGGAAAGTTCAAGCTTGGTGCGGAGTTTGGCTAGAGTGGAGAGCTGAGGTGAAAATTATCCGAAAAAATGTTAATAAATTGTCTTCACAGGCACATAGTTTGAGCTAGCCACACAATTTTTTTCCAAAGTAGTAGAGATTCTTGTCCTGTTTCAGACAATGTGTCTACTTTAACCGTGAGCCAAACAAACTGTCTCTGTTTTTTACATTGCTGTTTTGTCCAGATTTTTGGCTCTAGAAACACCAAAAATCACACACTGCTTCAGGAACTTGTTGTAGCGGTCACCGTCTGCTCAGTTCTCTGATTGGAGTTAGTGTTTTGTCATAATTCGCCCTAGTTTGACGGCTTCACAGAGCCAAAAATCAGTGGGTTTTGGGCTCTGCCTCTGCTCTCAGGGCTTTGTCCTGGCAACCCTGGAGCTACAGGTGACAGCTGAAAGTGTGTGTGTGTGTAATCAAGGTGCAGAATCCTCTGATATTAGAGTTGTTGATAAACTGACAATGGACACACACCCAGAGATGCACACACACATAGACATGTACACATTTTCAGACATACACCACAGATATTCACACACAGGGTTAAAATCAATGTTGTTCACTTTGTTCATACATTATGGTGGGACAGAGACACACACAGACAGACATACAACTAAAGACAGATACATATACACAAAGATATTCACACAAACACCTACACACATTCAGTGGCATACACAAAAAGCCGCACACAGACAAGCACAGAAAAAGAGTTAAAGCCATAGTTGTTCACTTTGTTCATACATGACTGTGGGACAGAGTTGATACACACCTACACACACAGACATGCAATAAAAGAAAGATACATATACATACAACATATACATACAGACATGCGCACACACACACAGTGAGCGATATACCCAAACAGACACAAAAACAAAGTTAAAGTCAATATTCTCCACTTTTGTCATACATGACTGTGGAACAGCAACACACACACAGACACACATTTAGACATATACAGACATACACACAGACAAACATACAATGAAAGAAAGATCTATATACACACACACAGCTATTCACAAACACACACACACAGTGAGTGACATATATAAAGAGACACACAAAGACAGACAAACACACAGACGCTGATGCACACACAACACACAGACAGACAGACACACACACACACACAGGGTTAAATTCAATGTTGTTCATCTTGTTCATACATGACTCTGGGACAGAGGTGCCACACAGAGGCACAGGCACACACACGTATCGAGAAACAGAAAACATTAAAGTCCACGTTGTTCGCTTTGTTCATACATTACTGTGGGACAGACACACAGACAAACCCCTCTCCCGGAATCGGACCCCCCGAGGCACTCTCAAAATTTCTGTGAAGAAATTTTCTAGTTCCCCCTGTTGCTCATCCACACGTTAGCTGTGGATGTCTCATCATTCCAGCCGAGTTGAACAATACCAGGTGCCTTATTCACATGAAGACTTAACCTTGCATGGAAACACACAGGGACTGTGGGTATGGAACTCTCTCATTATCAACCCTGTTAAAGAGCAGTAAGCCAGTTGAACAAAGAGCTGAGTTGAGAGGATTTTTAGATTGGGTATTTTCATATAGAAACCATCGGGATTTAAAAGGCATAGTCCAAGAGGGTTCTTGATATGGTGTAGTCTAAACAGTTATAGCCTACCCACCATGACTGAGACTGAGGGATTGAAAGTTTAGGCAACAACAACTTTATATACAAGCCTATATATAATGTTGTGTAAAATGGTCTCTGAAGCATGCTAGGGTTGCAAAAGCAATTTTGTGATAACATGTGTATCATTTTAAACCAGTGTAAGACATGTCTAGAGGGAAAATCTACAAGGAGGAAAGAATTTCACATTACACACACAGTCCAAGAAATACTACAGTCAAATATCTGCATGATAATAGTCTATTTATTTTTTGAGAGCTGAGGTTTTTGTGGTGAAATAATCAAGCAGACATCTCAATTTACTGACTAATGTGCTGTGATATAATGACAGGCCACAGCAAGAGGGCTTGAGAGAAGACTAATCCCATAAAGCCATCAGAAATATAATCTTCAAATGCAAATAATTATGATTAATAGCAATCTTATGATAAAATTATGATTAACTGAAGTATTTAGATGAAGCGCTATGTGAACATACACACTCTAAAACAATATGTTATGCTGGCTTTCACTGAAGGACCACTTCCATTTTCTAATTTATGTTTGTGAAGCGGTGCGATCCAACCATGCAATAACACAGGCAGATTTACTTTAGGATAAATATATTTCTGCTTATGAAGAGTTGGCCATCAAGAGTGAGTGTGGTGAACATACGAGTATTATAACTAGATCTAAGTTTAAATTTAAGTTGAAACCTATACTCTATTTAGTCTTTTTAAATCTCCAAAGCTTATCACAATTTTAAATACAAATTTCCTATACACTGCACTCCCTGCTAACACCACTGTTCACCAGGGGAGGGTGAAGGGTTCAACTTTACCTTTTATCACATATTCTGTAGCACCTTGTACTCTACAGGAACATCAGGGGTCCTTGGTGTAGTGACCGAGACTAGAGTCAATTCTTTCATTTATACAAACAACCTGAAGGCTCAGCTATAGGTTGTCCAAGCCAGAGTTATTTTGATGGCAGAGGAGAACTTGTCTGAGCCGCTTGTGCACCCAGTCTTAAACTCCATGATTCACTATGCCAGGGGAGACTTGAACAAACCCAGAACTAAAACTAAAAATCAATTCTTCAGAGTAGTGTCCCATTAATGATTCTAACCCTGTATTGTTGCCTTATAAAGCAGATGTAGATTGATCCAGCAAGAGACCATTTGTAGTTAACACTAAATTTGTCTCATTTGGCAAATTTGTCTAAGAAAGTGGTAAAATAGTCATTCATTTCAACAAAGTGAATGTCTTTTCTCTCATCATGCTAGGAAAACAAAAAGTAAACAAATTTAGCAGACCTGATCATTTACAAACCATAAAAAAAACATAACACCACTTTTGGTTTAGAAGGTGTTTGCATTTTGTTGTGATGTAAGTGAATCACCTATTATTGTATAATGTAATCTATCACTACAGTAAAGAATGTGGACAGAAATTCTCATGTAAATGTTCTTACTGTATCACATAATGTCCAATTTAACCACAAGACTAAACATCCCAAACCTCAATCACTGAAACAGTGTTGGCAGCACCATGTCAAAGGATACTGATTTCATTATCACGTTGAGTCAGTATCTCCTTCAATTCGGCCATCTTTGCTGCACTGTGGTGGCTGTCTTCAATTATTTCTCCTCTCATTGGTGCTAATGACTCATCACTGTGCTTGCTTCCACCATGTTGCTTGTCAAGAATCATTACCTGCACAAAAAACAGAAAATAAACATTGCTGACTATCAGTGTGCATTAGGAGGAAAGTTTTTCATTTACTTCAAGATATTGAACAAAAAATTTAAAACAATTTAATCTGGTTGTCTGGCCTAGATTTGGAAAATTGCATTCAATGAAACCATTAAACCACCACAGATCATAAACTTCAACACAGTAAATAAGTGCCCTGCTTTCTACTACAGGTGGATTTTCAGTCTGGAACAACATCTACAGTGTAAGCAACCATCAGCGTCATCAGTGTAAAGAAGCTGGAGAGTAAATTGTGGTAGCATCCTGGAAAGTAATGCTCTTCTTAATTCTCTGTTTTCCCTATACATGAAATATCACCCCGTCTGCAATATAAGTACAGAATTTCAGTGACTTTTCAACTTAAAAGTCAGGTGGGAAACATGTTGAAGCACTGAAAGCTTATCCACATGAAGCAGCTACAGCAGACGAGAAAGGTACAGAAGAGGAGTGAGGCTGGTTCCAGATGTGTTGGGGCAAGTATCAACCAAAGGTTTGAGGGCACTTGAGTTCTCCAGATTTGAAATTTGCTTCTTAACTCTCCATTGCTGCTGTTTGACAACATGCATACAATGTGAAATTGCTGATGTTACACTGTATATTTGAGTTTGCAGTGTTGAAAAGTTAAGACTACAGGCATGCACTCATGCATTTGGACATCAGAGTGAAAGAAGGGCAAGCAGAGAGCTATGCGTGGAAGAGCAAGCGTGCGTTGGGAGCAAGAGGAGGAAATCTAATTTAAAACAGATCCAAATTCCTACAGAATCACCGGAGTGTGACTGGGGTGATGCTCGTAGGAATGTAAACTGGAAAGGAGATAGAGTTTGTGGGTCATAACAAACTGATGGAGAGATAAACAGACATTCAAGTGGGTTCTGGAACTATTTCTGGTGGCTGCTCCAACTCCAACAAAACCAGAACCCAGGAACAGTGTGAGCATTTCAGTGTTTTCCCTACGCTCATTTAGCAGCAGTGGGCCATCAGCTGCTGTTTGACAATGTTGAATCAAAACTATGACCACTCTGACTTTCCCCAAAAACCAAAAACCCTATGCGTCTGTCTTTTCTCCAAGCATTCTGCAAACAACATGCAACCTTTTTCCATGGCAGTGACCATAACACATTGTCAGTGTCAACAAAATTACAACCACACACCACTATCATAAAAATATATTGGAAGAAAATATGACCAAGACTCCTATAATTAGCTATTAAATGATGTTTGATATTATTTCATTACCGTTTACTGCTTCCTATACAGTACCAGTCAAAGGTTTGGACACACTTTCCCATTCAAATGAAGAGGAAAGTGTGTCCAAACTTTTCACTGGTACTGAATGTATCTATCTGTGTGTGTGTTTGTGTGTATTGTGCCTATATTAATCAATGAAATGTCAGTAAACAGTGAAATACTCCTCACTGTCCTGTGTTCCAGGCCAAAAGGTGACATCTCTTGACAATTTGTTTACTTCAACAAATAGGACAAAGGCTAAGTTTTCAAGCTGATGTGCAACTTCTTTAGAAGATGGTTTAAATACACAAATTAAAAATGACAGTCAACATTACACCTTGCATCTAATTAGATGGCAAACAACTGAAAAACACCAAATGTCTAGACAATGGAAAAAACAACTAAAGGAAACAGCGTCATTGGTTCTTGAAATATTTACACTTACTAGGCAGGTTTTAGGGTAAAGCTTTTGTCCAGACAAAGGAATTTTTCATTTATTGGTATTTAATAATGTCATCTAAAAGATTTATTTTATGCTTAGGGCAGAAGGTATGATGGTATAAATTGTGTGCTTTCCTCAACATAGTATGTTGGTAAAACTGACGAAATAATAGTCATCTTCAGTTTTGTTAAGCATATGAAAAAGAAAAGAAACTTTAGTTTGGTCCAAAGTGAGGCATCTCTCTGGTCACAGCTGAGCTAACAGATGAAGGGGAAGAGGTGAGGTTTGACACTTTAGTGATCACATTTCTTCCTCCACTTGGCATCACACATTCTTACAGTGACAATAAAACATTGCTTCATCAATCAGCGATTATGGAAAGGACAAGGAAGAATAAAAATTTTGACATAGAAAATAGATGCAGATAGAGATGTGTTCAATGACTGCATGTGACTAGACAGCTGTCAAAATTACCTTCAACAGGGAGAAACAGTACTGGATCTTTCTCATATCTGGTCCTAGTGACAGAGTCACACCTGGATCAGGATCATCCAGAAAGGCCTTGACTAGCTCCTCTAACCTAAACAAAGGGATATAGACACAATCACACATACACTCAGACTGTGTGATAACCTATCCAAGCTTAAATCTAATTCACATCCAATGTTACAATCTTTCTCCATCACACTTAACACAGGTTCATCAGGCTCTCAAACTGTTTGGGTCCATGTATGAGGAGCATTTCTAATGTTTAAAATGTGGGTCTGGTCAAAGAAAACTATTTACTTAAATGTGTGTTCCAGCTCCACTGGGCCGGCCTGTTGATAAACTATCACTAGATGATAGTCCAAACATTGGTTCTTCGTGCTCTGGAACCAGCCACTGGAAAAGACCAGGAGGCAATGGTCCAGACGGATCCAATGTAGGGACAACAACGTGTGGTTTTTATTTTCCGGTGTAATGTGTCTTGCAAAGAAACACACTAGGTTTAGATGACAAAAGACTTAAAATAAACGTAGCACGCTTGTTTCAGGCCCCTGAAACAAGTTGGATTTTGAAAAATCCTCTTCAAAGCCAAATACAATACTTTTTAAGAGAGTTCCTTTAAATGTCAGAATTTGATAGTTTCCAAATAGCTTTCCAGGCTCGAAACAAATCTAAAAAACTAATGTTTTATTTAGAAAATTTGAATTGACGTTTATGCAAATGGATGGTACAGCATTGAAAGCAGAGTGAAAGCATAAATCTGCATGCCTGAAAACATAAAGGATGTGTGTTTGGAGATGCAGTGACCAATAAGTCAGGATGTGCAATAAAGCAGTAAGGGGTCAAGGCATAAACTGGGAAGGAAACGGTAACAAAAAAATCAGCATGTCCACTAAATGTGGTCACAACAGACATCATTAAAGGTTCCCTCTGTGAATTTCACCACTAATAGAGGAAATCGAGGATAATCACGCGGGTAGAAAGGAAATAATAAAAAGGGTGACCCTGGGGGCCAAGGCACGGTAAATACATCAGCACTGGATGAGCCAAGTCGTCAGAAGCTGAACCTCGGCCCAGCAGGGACCCTCTGTCATTTGAGCAAAAGAGCAGAAATATAGAAGTCCTGGGAAACACCATTAGTTCTGGGTAATCCTGAATGAATCAGCTTGTAGGCTTTACAGCATCAATGTAAAGCCAACAAAAAAAGTTTAGTCACCTGAAGCTAAAGCCAAATATAAATCATTAAATATCTTTTCTTAATAATCTCTGGGTTTCTGAATCTGCTCAAAGACCGTTGCTGACCGCTGTCTTCCTGGGTCTTAAGCATGAATTAAAGATCCCAGAAGGCTGACTGGGCTATCAAGGCTTCCAAACTGCTGCTCTGGACTGAGAAAACTGACTCCCTGAGGTCACATCTTTATACACACCATATACCTGTGAAGTCCTCTAGGACATCCTAACTTTATTTCAAGACTTTTAGCAAGTCTGTTGCCTCCACTTATCTGACATCTGTGAAAGTGGAGATGCTATGGATGTCCCTGTTATGTTCAGAGTTATTCTCACTAAATAGACAAGGAATGAGGGAACATGAGATGACGTACTTCTGGATCTCCTCCGCAGCGAGCTGGTCATTTCTCTGCTCCCCTGTCACCATGGCCAGTTCTTCCTTCAGAGACTCAATCTCCCTTTTCAGACGTGATATTACCTGAAGAACATACACAAAATGTAGCACACATTTGGAAATACAGTAGAAAACAGACACACTCACATACAGGCTGACCGTACACACAGGCAATATATTCCTTTAGGACATTTATCTTGCTGAACTAATTCAAGGTTGAACTTAAACTCACTGCTTGTAGGGGTGTCTGAATCAAAACAATAAAGAAAGACATGTTGGGTGACAATAAATTTCATGGGATAGGAAATGTTATCTTCAGAATTGTCATAAGCTCCTCCTGGTTTGGACATCAGTGCTTCAGGAAGTTTTGACCTGTATCTGAAATATCTCCCCTTCAAAACACAGACCTGGTGATTATTACCATTAAAAGCACTGAAGAAAAAAAAAGACATATGAGTGCTGCAACTGTTTGCTTCAATTGTTTCTCTAATAACTTATAAATCAAACTTTTAGGTTTTCACAGCAGCTGAATTATCCACGTGTCCCCCTTGTAATGTAATGCTACTAACTAATTCACTGTGTTTTAGTGGGATTAAATTTCCAGATCTACATCAGGAACAAGAGGTTAGAATGGAAACCACTTGACATGCACCCTCATTTAGATGTTAAGTGGGTAGTAGTAGTGTGCCACAACTTGAAGTTGGGGTGCCATGAATAAATATGAAAGGCCACATACTGTACTTAAAAGACATCCACGACTGACTGATTGGCCTAATTAAAAGCCACAGTTTGATTTCTCTACAGGTAGTTATATCAGATATGATCCAGCCATTTATTCATTCTTTACATCCCTTGAAAAAGGGGAACTGGTCCTAGGGTAGAATGCTTTACATCTAAAGACAGATTTAAATTGCATGTTAATGGTAGGGGAAACTCAATGTATGGTGTGGTTATTGAGGAGAGGCCAGACCAGTTATAATAAAAAAATCCGCACAAATCACACTGCAAAAAACAAAACAAAACAACCACACGAAACCACCTCCAAAAACAAGTGTCAATTGTTCTTTCTCACACATGGCCCACTTCTTTCTTCAGTATAAATTGCACTTAACTATTGCTGCTGAATTTGACCACAATACTAAAGCAGGCAGAAAGAATAGAACTGTCTCAGTGGCAAAAAGAAATGATGACTATGTGCTAGAGTAACACATTCATAGAATCACAGTCTGACATAAAGGTGCAAGGGAACCAAGGTCAGTGAAAAATACATCAAAGGTAATCGAACTTAGAAAAGTACTACCACTTCTTGCAGACAAGTGGAAAGACAAAACCAGTCAGACAGCGAGACTTTGTCAAATCAAGATGCTCTTGAGAAGAAGCAGATCTGCAGTGTGGTTTTGGGTCTGTGCCATTTAACTAAAAAAAAAAAAAAAAGTCACCCCTAATCCAACCCATATCATATTTTCTCACACTGAATATCGTAGTTGACCATCCCTCACCAGAGCCACTCCCTATATCTCCATTTTGGAACCTATGGTCTGATGTAACCCTCCCAGCTGCATCCCTAAAATGCTCACCACCAGTTATTGGTCAGCAGAGTGGTGCAGTCTATTTGAGAGTGCCAAGCCCAGACTGGGACCACAACACCACAACAAGACTTCCACACACTCTGAATAAAAACTGACTCAGGATGTGACTGATGATGTCAGCACATTACATGGAAACCCAGTGCAACATGCAGATTGCTAGGCAACAGTGGTTGTATGTCTGTGTTTACGGTATATGACATAATTAACGCTGAAACATTTACATGTACAGCCCTACCTTTAAATTATCCCTTTATTTCTTGAAAACATGCCATCTTTTCTGTGCTGAAAACCACCCACAGTAAAATGTAAGAGCAGCAATATAACCACAGATTACACCTCAAATGTATATGTTTTCCAACAAATAGGCTGTTATCATGTGATCGCTTTTCATTAAAGAAGATGAGGCGCAGTGTCCCACCACACCTTAACACATGGACTCTATTTCATGCATGGCACTATTCAAGTATGGAACTCACTGTAGAATAAACCGAGGAATGTTGTACATTGCACATGGAACCCCAAACTCCCCTCTGCCTTAAATGGTGGCCACTTACACAAGGCAAGCTCAAGAGACTGCCCACCAGCCGCAGGAATTTTTAAACCCGCATGACGAACATGTCTCTCTGGTGGCCTTTAATCAGGTTGAAGATTGACTTGCAGCTATGCACTAATCAGAATTTCCTTCTTTTGCACCTTAAAGTGTGAAGTGTAGGGGGGGTTCCAGGTTGAGATAAGTCTCCTATTAGCCTCTGCTTAGCTGCATAACAACACCTTAGGATCAACTTATTTGACCCTTTAAATTAAAAAGAGAAGTTTGATGGCAATTCAGCTGAACTCAATTAAGGTCCTGCATACAAAACTTAAGTTAAGATACTTGAAATAAAAGCTACTCAGGTGGTGGAAGTATCTTGAAAGATACTGTAACTGTTGGCAATCTTCTCCAGCGACTGCAGACCAGGATCAGCCTGGTCTAAGGGAAGGATTGAGATTGATTTTAGCGCCCTTGAAGGAGCTAAGAAAGAGAGCCTTATATGGTGTGGTCAGTGCAGCCGACTTCATTATAATCACTGGTCACTTTCAACACTTCATTCTTTCCCTGTCCACAAGAGCCTTGTTAATAGTTTTGTCTGGTCTGGCTGGTTTCCTGGTGTTCAGGCGTTTAAGAATGCATTTTGTAGCCTGTAGGCTACAGTATAGGACCATTTAGGTAGTGTGTGGTCTGAATGATGCAGCAAAGACTGACTGGAAGACTGTAAAAAGCAAACTCCAGGTTTCAAATCAATTACCACAGCTAGCATTTCCAAAAAACTGTGTGCCTTCAGATGGGGAAGGCCAAGAAAGTCTAAGTGTCACCCAAAACCACAGAAAAATGACATCATTTTAATGTGTCAACTGCACTGCAGGCTTTGCTTTTTCTCACTAAACCAGGGAGCGATATGGAGGGAGAGACAGAGACACAGGAGCTGGAGAAAAATGAGAAACACACTAAAAAGCCATAAACAGAGACAAGAAGTTTGCCCAAGGAGTTTGGGTTTTCCTAGAGCTGTAACTGTGCCGGACTCAATTGGGAGCCGCCAGACACTGTCACAATTACTGGGCTGGCCGCAGACTCTCTTAAAAATACCTCTGTAGGGTTTGCAAGTGGCCAGCCAAGTCTCAGTAGCAGTAATACAGTAGCAGTTGTTCCTGATGCAGATCTCAATGGGAGGGGAGGAAGCAGATCTAGCTTTGATGACTTACTCCTGCATATCCCCCATAGGCTCTTTACAACAGCAACCAGGTCTGATTTCTGGCAAACTACACTGGAGAAAGGTGTTACAAGGATTGTAGAGGTAAAAAATGAAGGAGGGAAGCCATTGTTAAGAGCTGACCTGGCTAAAACTGCTCAGTTATTTTCTGTTACTCGATGTATGTATAACAACATGTAATACACAGCAGATATGGAAGTATGTCTGAGGTCTACTGTAGTGCATGTGAGTGGCCTCAGCAACCACATACTGTATGTTGCAACAATCCAAAGATTTCTTTGCTATACACCTTCTACGAAAATAAAAATGCAGTTATAGCATATAGATATGAAATACAATAATACTGAGAGTGAACAGAATTCCCTCTCTCATATATATATATATATATATATATGAGAGAGGGAATTCTGTTGATGAATGAATATTCATTCATTCATCTTCTAGCGCTCATCTGTTTCCAGGTCACAGGGGTGCTGGAGCCAATCCCAGCTCACACTGGGCGAGGGCAGGGTACACCCTGGACAGGTCACCAGTCCATCACAGGGCCAACACACAGAGACAGACAGAAACAAACAACCACTCACACTCACACTCACACTCAGACCTACAGAAAATTTAGAGTCACCAATTAACCCAAACATGATGTCTTTGGACGGTGGGAGGAAACCGGAAAACCTGGAGAAAACCCAGGTTTCCTCCCAGGTGACGGAACAATATTGCAAAGCCCTGTATGATGTTGTTGAGCCATCTTAACAACCTCGTTTGGCATGCAGCACAGACCAGCCTCACTGAGCTTGAGCTACCCAAGCAAATTTGAGTTAATTAATCTAACAACCCAGTCTGTACTTTCTACAAGACGTTCTTTAATTGATCTTTATTTCTTTTTGTTTGAAATTTTCTTTTTATTTGGAAAAGCAGATATTTACAGTTTCATTTACAACATTGCAATCCTTCCCTGGATCCCTAAAGTTTCTTTTCCCTTGGTTTATCTCCTCCATTCCCCTTAATAATTGGGTAGGGTGGTTCCAGAAAGTCCAAGTCTCTTTTCCATGCTGCTCTTCCAAATTGTATCTTAGTCATTCAAGTCTCGTATCCATCAAACAGAACCAGGGGAGCTCACTTCCTGAGGCGTCTCATTTTCAGGTATAGTGAAAAAAGATTGAGAGAAAAAAAAAAAAAAAAGACCAAAAAAAATCTTAAATAAAATAATTATTCAAGTGGTACACACAAAGGTATTTTAAGTGAAGAGTGAATAGTCACACATTACAAGTATACTCAAGTGAAATCAGATCTTACAGGTTTTGTGTACTCAGTCCATTTGGACCAGATCCGATAGAACTTTTCTTTTTGTACTCTTAGGGAAAATGACAGCTTTTCCTAATGTAAATTTTACGTATTATATCCATCCACTCCCCGATGGTGGGTGGTTTTACTTTAAGCCGTTTTCTTGTGATAGTGTTTTTGCTAGCTGCCAATAGTACACAGAGCAATTCTTTATCATTCTTGTTCCAATTGTGAAAGTCAATATCTCCCAAATACATAGATTCATAGTTGAAGGTAATATTCATCCCCATTACATTTGTTATATGTTTATGGATTTCTTCCCAGAATTCTGTGATAACCTGGCAGTCCCAGAAAATGTGGAAGTGATTGGCTCCATTAGTGCCACATAGTTGCCAAGAAAAATCACCATTACCCTGATGTCTTTCCTGAATACGTGTGATAAAATTTCTCACAATGTTCTTCCAACAAAACTCACGCCCTATGTTTGACCCTGTAGATCTCCACTGTAGCTGGCACACTCTAACCCAACTCTCCACCCACATCACTGCCTTTCCTTTTATTTCCCACTTCTCCTTTATATATATATATTGTACTGTCTTGTTTTAATTTTTGGATGCCATTGTACAGTCTGGATATAATTTTGTTGCTTTGGACTTAAGTTACGGTTGATCTTTATTTTATGACTTATTTTTATTTTCCTACCTAGACACAGGTATGTTTTTATTTAAAAAGAACCATCCTTTGTTCAGGAAATTGTGCTATGTTTAATGTTTTCAATTTGACAAGAAATGAGAAACAAGGAAGCCCTACAAGATCACTTTTTTTTTGGTTGCATATTTCTGTACTAAAAATGTACCGAACAGTGATTTCCAAACCGAGTTACATACCAAACCATGACTTTAGTGTGCTTACACCTATATATATATTAAAAAAAGCACAGTGGCATAGTGGTTAGCACTATTGCCCCACAATAACGGTTTGGTTCCCGGCCTGGGGGCTTTCTGTGCGGAGTTTGCATGTTCTCCCCGTGCCTGTATGGGTTTCCTCCAGGTACTCCGGTTTCCTCCCACCGTCCAAAGACATCATGTTTGGGTTAACTGGTGACTCTAAATTGTCCATAGGTCTGAGTGTGAGTGTGAGTGGTTGTTGGTCTCTCTCTGTCTCTGTCTGTGTGTTGGCCCTATGATGGACTGGCGACCTGTCCAGAGTGTACCCTGTCCTCGCCCAGTGTGAGTCGGGATTGGCTCCAGCACCCCTGAGACCTGGAAACTGATAAGCGGATGAAGATGAATGAATGCATGAAATATATATCTATGTCCTCAGATCTATAACATCTAGCCAGGAAACACTCTGTGTAGCACTCTATTTCTGTGCATTAATTTCTAGAAATACAATCATGTAGACACTACACGTCTGTATTAAGCTGGGTGTTAGAGATGGACATTGGGAAAATATTATAAAATATATGTATATATCATCTCACTCACTCACTCACTCATCTTTTACCGTTTATCCGTTTCTGGGTCATGGGGATATATCCTCTAATTTAACCATATTCAAAGAACACAAACAAAAAAGACACAATCTTAAATAAGATTGAGTGCAAAAAGCCACTACTTTAAGATTGACTGCATAACACTGGAAAATTTAGTCTGTTTGGGAAACCTGAAGAGAACACAAGAACACTTGAGCAGATGATGGGTTACACTGTTACATTTAGAGGCTTAATTAATCATTGATCAGTTTAAGGTCTGGAAGCTATGTGGAGGGTCTGGCCATAATGAGGCAGCACATTAAGTTATGCTTCTGTGGTGTGTCTGTGTGGATAAGCCATGGTATTTGTGGTGATTGCTGAAGTGGCATGTCTGGTTGTCTCACCAGGGTGGGATCCAGTTCTTCATTCATTACTGCCTCATTCTTAATGAGAGACACGCGCTGAGCAAATCGGCAAGTAGAGATGGACTCCTGTAGGAAAAGGTTTTTAAAACATAAATATTAACACTTGAAAATGTACTTTTATGAAGAAAAATACAATATCCAACACTCTTATTAATTTTTTTGTCTGAAAGATGTAAAATATTTTTTGGTATGAATTGCCAGCAAATTCAGATGAGAGGAGAGGAAATGTGCATTCACTGAATGAGCATATAATATAATTTTCACCCCAATATAACACAAAGCTGTGTCTGAGTGTGGCATTGAGGTGGCAATCCTTACATCAAGGTTGATTTTCTCAATTGCAATTGTGGCAATCATGGTGGTCATGCAGTTTCCCCCAAGGCTGTCCCTTAGCACAGATGTTAGCAAGGAGTTTCTGTATGGAATATGGGAGCGGTTCTTCTCTGACAAAGCAATGATCACCTGAGGAAGAGGTCAATTGAAAGGGCTGGCACATTACAAGAAAAGAAGGCTGGGTTAGTGAATGAAATGCTATATCTGGCATATCTGGAATGAGTGGTATTATTCAGTTATATTACACCTCATTCACAAGTAACATCAATCAAAGTCAAACATTTAACTTCCAAGTCACTAATGATTAAAATTCCCTTCCCTGGTGTTTTATTTTAAACTTTGATGTCCATTAGAAGATTTTTATTTATTATTTTCTAGCAACCATCTTGTAGTTTTATAGCTTCTCTCTAAGGCTTCTCTTTGGAGCTCAAGTAATAGTCTGGTGAAGACTAGAGAAACTAAGAGAAACCAAATCCTACAAGGTTGGATGGTAGGTTCAGGTGGGCAGGGCTTGGGACATGGCAGATGGTGGTGACTACTTTGTTATGACGTCACAGAAGATTTCAGAAAAAATCATGGGCGATGGTTTTAAGGCTCAGTTTCTGAATAAAGGCTGTGAGCATTTCACTGTATACTGAGACCTTTGATACTTTCAAAGATCAATAGGATTTATAATCAAAGACCACGTATACCCTGTATAATGTATGGGATCTTTAACAAATAGCAGACTGAAGGTATAAGGAAGCGTGAATCTGCAGGATATGCATTAAAATTGTCATCATCCAAACATTTACAGATTCGACGAAGGAAGCAAACATCAAATAATGTTTAATGTATTTCATTGTTTCCATTTAATATATTTTCTGTATCAAAATCCTCATGAAAATAGAAAAAAAATTGGTTACCTGCTCCAAGTAGTGAAGGGAGAGGTTGATGTACTTGGCCTCAGTGAGTAGTTGCCCATTGAGACCCGTCTTACTAACTCTGTCCGAACCAGCCAGGTCCACCAGGTGCAGCTTGGATCGCCGCAAAGTGGCTGAGCCTGGCTCACGTCTGCACAAGTGCACAGTGAAAATACAGTGGGAACGTGTGGATGCCTGATTCATAGGCGTCTGGACATGAAATAACAAAAGAGAGTAAGGTAATGAGAGAAAATCCAAAACATACATTGAAAATATTTTTGAGATGTAGAAGGGATTATACGAGAATATTCTCAATCCTCCAAAATTTGTACATGTGGTGGACAAAAATATAAGGGGAATTTTATTCTCCATCTGCGGTGTTCCCATATTCAAACAACAAAAACATGTTTCCTTTGATTTTTTCTTTTTTTTGGCTCTTGCTAGTTTGAAGATCAAAGTCATAGCATATGTAACTGATGAGCACTAAACACATGGCCATGCTTTACAAAAGCTGAGGTTGATTTTGAGATGGTCACTGGAATAGCAGAAGTCAGGTTGAGCGCAGAAAGAGACAGAATTAGACTATGAGTCACACTGCATAAACAAGCTTTATTAACTAGGAGGAGGAGGATGGGTTACTGACTGAGAGAATAAACAGAAGCAATGAATCTTTGAATTGAGTGCTGAGCATTACTTTTTTGTTTTCTTTGTTTTTGCTATGGCCTGAACCTATGATGGTGATTGGAAATATCAATTATTCCTAAAGAAACTGTTCATTTTAACATGGATTAGTATGAGAGTCCATCCAGTTGTGTCTCTGATCCGAAATACAGTCATGATTCACCCCATCTCTCTGCTTGAAAACATTACTACATTTAAGTTCATTTGTTCTAAAAACATGCTCTGACCCTGACTTGTTGTCAGGATCATTCATGTGCCAACACCTTCCTGTTAGGGTCATGACAACTCATGACAACTCATGACAGGTCTTTCACTGTCTTAACCCACTGCTGTCATGCCTTTCCCCAAACTCAAATTCCATTCACTCTGCACACGTTCATGTTTGCTCCATGGAGTATTCTTCAAAGTAATATGGAAGAGCCCCCAGATGGCGAGGGATCACATGCCTAGCCATCATAATAGGACTGCTTGAAGGCTCAAGGTTAAGGGGAGTGTCCATTTGGTGTTATATGGCAAAACCTTGGCAAGTAGCCTGTTCCTGACTGAAGTTCCAGTCACCCAGCAGGCATTTTATTCAACTATATTTTCCTCACAATTGACTGGACTGTCCATTTAGCACATTTAACAGTTTGAGTGTGTTATTGTGTTCTTTTAATACAGTATTTAGCAGGGCTGAGCAACAGCAAAGAATTTATAAGATTTGAGTTCTGCACCAGAAATTAAGATTCAGAAGTTAATTTTAATAGTCTGAGAATAATGTCACCATAAAAGTGTGCAGACAAAAGCACATCAAATGGAGTGTATATATTTAAATGGCCATAAACGTGCATGTCCACACAGGAAATAAAGTCCACAAAGAGGTAAAATATGTCTCAGTTGTGGAAAAAAATCAGAACAAAGCAACCTCATTGTAGTCACTTCCTCTTCTATCCTGTGTTTGAAGTGAACCACATGCTGACCATAATCAGGGTTGTGATGGGTCAGCAGAAAGGGGCAAAGTTGTGCTGGAAACATTTCTAGATCACCTGGCATAAGTACATGAGATGGGTAGGATCTGGAGAGAGAGATTCAGTCTGCACATCCCTTCACGTGTTGAGAAGAAACAAGGAGAGGAAATGTTTCCGAATGAAGTTGAAGGAAGGGTGAAGAGTTGAGAAGGTGTATTTTGTTTCCTTTCAAACTCAAATGTAGAGGGGATTGTCAAGTCTCAAAGTGAGTGAGCTCATGGTCTACAGAGTGTTGTATGAATGGATGTGTCATCTATTTCCACATGGCTACAAGCAAGAGAAGAAAGAAAGCATTACTGTTACCTTTCATAGAGGCATGTGAGGAGCAAAGACTTCTGGGATAATTCTGGCAGTGCTTAACTGACCATGATGGTTCTTTGTTTGCTTCAGCCTCCAGAGAAATCTTCTTATAAAAAAGTCCCAAAAAGTACGAGTTCACAAAAGTCTCTGTGTGGGTGGATTATACTGGGTGCTCCCTGCTGACCTGTGCAGCACCCTGACTGCTTGATTAAGACTAATGCAACAGCCAGGAATGTGTTTTCACTAACATATTCCCATAGATTTTACAGCAGTGGACACTGGGAGTGTGTCCTCACGGTAAAACAAAACAATGCAATATTGTTTAGATAATGTTCAGTGGAATAAGTATGACTCACTAGATGCATTTTAAAGCAAAAAAATTAAAGGACCGTTCTCAAGGTATCAAAACCATTTCCTTGTTTGAGAACTCCCATTTTAGATCCCTAGACTGTTTCACTGGTAATTTTGTTTCGGGGAAGAATCAAAGCCACATCAAAAAGTAACTTTGGAAAACTTGTGAGAAATGAAACAAATCTCTGATTGAAAGCTCACGATCTAGTTCATTTTTACTGTAGGTTATTTGTTTACAAACTAGCAAAATGAGTAAACAAGGTGAGATCAGTGAGCGCCAAACCTCACATTACAAAGAAAAAGCTGACCCACCATGTCCTAACAGTGTGGGGAGTCCGCGTGTCTGAGTATAGAAGAAAAAAAACACCGCAGTATAAACAGAAATTACAGAGAGAATACTTGGTTTTTCTGGGAAAACATTTTAAAAGGGACCACAGGGGACCAAAATAATATTTTAGAAGGGTCTTAAGGTACGTTTTAGAATCCATATTGCATTTTTGGATAAAAAACACTCTTTATGCCACCCGGGAGCTGGTTATTTATTTTTGCGTGCTGTCTACAATCCTCCCTGAGAACAGTGCCTTGATGGTGTGTGACATAAAAAGAGGAAGTCATATTATAAATTTCAGTGGTGTAGAGTAGAATCACACTGGAGCTATGCTGCTCCCCTTTTGTCTTACCTCAGCAATCATACGATTGGTGTCACCCACAAAGAGAAGATTCAAAGCCTCTTCCTCAGTCGCTGACTGCTGCAGTGAGAGATTCTTGAGATGGATATTCTGGTCTGGATCCTCCATGATTATTACTCTTCTGAAAAGAAAAAAAGTAAAAGTTCAAGTATAAGAATTTTGATTTTGAAATAAATTTACAAATCTGTAAAAACCTACGTAATCCAGGACTGCAGCAATTACCAAAAACTAATTATGTTAGTTATGTTATCTATCTTCCTCCCGTTCCCTTGGACACAGTCAGCTCTAAAGCCAAACAAACCAAGTCTGCGAATTGGTGTGGGCATGTGAACCAGTTTGACACGTGGGCTTTATCTGTGTGGTCCATTACCTGATAGCAGACAGGACTTGCTTTTAAAAACGAACAGGTGATTGGTCATTACCCACATAAGGCAAGCTCTCTGAGACAGTGTGCTTGCACAGATGGGTTTAAAACGACTCCAATAATCTTACCATATCATTTTCATCACGCCACCAGGTCTTTGACAGTGTGGCTACCACATTGAGGTGTCAAAAAGGGTGGAATGACTGGAAAATGTGGATGTAACTGTGGTGTGATAAAACAGTATTGATCTTAATGTGATTACACACTGTGTTCTGACGGGATTATTTTCTTTCCCATCAGTGCAAAATAGTATTTAATTATTTTATTTTTACACAAACATAAAAAATTTTATATATATATATATATATATATATATATATAATTTATATAATATATGATTTACAGGATGCAGGGCTGAATGTCTGATGGAAAAAAGAGACAAAAAAAAAAAAAAGATGGGATGCTGTAGGCAGTGAAAGGGAATCAGCCAAAAACTCAGAGAGAGAAATCTGTCAGTGCCACAGCTTGCCCTTGAATCAGCAAGTGTAGCCACAGCATGGTTCACGACGGGCACTGTCTATTTGGAGAAGACTGTGATTTGTGGGTATCTAAACCTTGAGATGAAACCTCTGCAAGAAGAAAAAAAAAAAACCTTAAAATGGAACTGGTACAAGAAAATACAGCACAAACACCAAAATGATGTACCACGACGATGTTGCTGCCTGTTCTACTTTGAGAGAAATAAGAACAGACTATGAAAAAAACAGGAAAAAAATAAATAAATAAATATATGGGATCAGAGACAGACAAACTTCCAGACAGAAGGACTTTATAATTACAAAGAAATATGAATACGTACTAGGAAAAACCTAACAATAAAATAAAGCAGAACGAAACAATTACAAAGACATGAAAAAGAGGAGAAGGGTATGACATTTTTTTTTCTTCCGACCAGCTGCAGCAGCGAATGGCCATGAAAAATAATTTCTCTACACGACCTTCTTACTGTGGCAGAGTCTGCCACCAGTTTTACCACATCCATTGCTGTCCCACTGTCTCATTATGTCAGTTGGCAGCTAGTAGTGCGGTGGTAAATGCTAAAGTCTCCACATTTCACCACACACTGACTGTTGGCCAGTCTGACAAATGGCTGTAGGGGAACACAGCTCAGCTAAACCCACAAGTGTTTTGGAGAATAATGGATCGGCTAGTGATTTGTTGGTTGGTCTATTCAACTTAAGAATTGACAAAACAGTGCAATTATGAACTGTGAAATATACTCTATACTGTGTGGCTTAAAATGCTGACAATTTATTAAGAATTTGTTTTGCTGAAATGTCAGTGTAGCAAAAGAAAAGGATACTGACGGCAGGTCTTCCAGTCGGGAGGCTTCATGTCGGGAATCCAGAAGGTCATATCCCATCTCATTATAGATCTCCAGGTAGGAGATGTGTGTGGTATAAAGCATACTGCTATCCTGAAAAGCAAAAAATTTAATACATAGAAATTGGACTGGACACACAAAGATGACATTCAGCAAAATCAAATCTTTGCAGTAGAAGAAAATAAATGAGGGGAGGGATCGGGTAGGATACTAATTTGGACATATGAATGTGGCGAGTACTTACCAGTTAAACTGACATATTAAAGCACTAGAAAAAAAAAAAAGCAAGGAGACTCCTCCTGTACTCACCTGGCTAAAACATTCGTACAAGTAGGAGAGGGTACGAGGAATAATACCACGATCACTGTAACGCTCTGCCCCTCCTGTAATGGTAAAGGTCTTCCCACTGCCTGTCTGGCCATAGGCAAATATGGTGCCATTATAGCCAGCTAATACACTGCAGAGACACACACATAGAGACACAATTTTTAGGATAGACAATGAGAGGCCTCTAAACCTTTTATCGTAATACTTAAGAGTAAACCACCAAATCACAGTTAATATGATATCTTTGAATAATTATCACCTGCATGAGATCTGTGGAACTACAACTATATTGTTGCTCATGTGCATCAAGTTCCTCCTCTCACATCACCTTAATTTGCAAATGTGCAAAGGACTGTCAAATGTATCCCTAAACAGGCACCCAAAGTCTGAGTGAATTGAATCTGACACTTTAAATTCACTGGAAAAGATGGCAGTAAGTGAAGAGCTGCAATGGCGACAGACTTCTGCCGGTGAGGGAGAAATATCTGAGAGTATGAGTGAAGGAAAGAGCACAAACCCATTCCACTAGGCAGGGCCCGGTAAATTTTGGTTTGGCGCTGAGCTGCCTCTCTGCACATGCAAAAGCCAATGGAAACCAATGGTATTCTGTATGAATGAACTTAACATCTCAGACGATGGGAGAGAAAATTGGTATTTTAAGTAAACCTTTTGTTTAGTAGTTTTGGAAATAATAACAAATAGTGAAATGACACACGTGTTGAATAAAAGGTGAGGATAAACTCCAACTCTCCACCCAAGTACAGAGAGAAGGACAAATTCTCTATATATTTTTCAAGATGAACAATTGCTAACTCATTTTTTGAGTGTAGTGTGGCTTTGCTGCACAATTACACACACTTCATGAAAAGGGCAAGAGGAAAAATCTACATGTCAGTTTATATACACACAATGTCCAGTCATGAGAATGATGGCTGATTGGTCAGCCATTGGGTGTTCATTTAATCTAGTATGAGTCATGTTTTGATTGGCAGTGGGGAGAAAGTACACAAGCTCAGTGATTCTTTTAATGCCTGTGCCAATGATGCGGGCTGGGCCCTGCTACTGAGGCTTGGGCGTTACCCAATGGTTGTTGCTGTTTACACCTCAGCTTCCCTGGAGATTGGCAACTCATCATACAATGGATCCTTGTTCTTCCTGCTCTTTTTCTGAAAAGCATTATGTCTAAACGTCTGAGGTGGGACAGTTGAGGATAACGCTGACCAGAGGCCCCACTCTCCTTTGAACTTGAGCTGCAGGTTTCACAGCCTTGTGAAATGGGATTACAATGCAGATAGAGGGTTTGCTTTGCCAGCCCAACATCATTACATTGGCTCTTCCTCTCCTGCAGCTATTAATGCTGGTTTGTTTTTAAACTACTGTGTTGGGGTTGAAATGACTGGTTTCGGTTACACCACAGCAGAGACAGAGACTAGTGTGTAAGTAAACGAGTTAGAGCGTTTGGCAAAACTTGAAGTACGCCAAGTATGACAGAGTACCAACCAAAACAGCAACCTGACAGTTATTGCCAGTTGAGAGGGATAGACGCCTGTGTGTATAAAACACTGGCGTTTTGTGCGACAGCAAAACTGCTGCGATTCAAAGTGACTCTTGACTAATCTTGAATAAATGTTACCCAACTACAGGGGCTTTAGGAAAAACATTCTGTCAGTTTAGATTTGATCATGTTTGTGATTTCTAAAACAAGACCTGAGATTTGTAATGTTAAAACTAAAACCAAACAGGCATCCTGCAGAGGGCACTGGAAACTGGCAGTTGAATAACAACCATCTGATAAGTAAGACCGATCAATGATGGCAATATTGGATACAGTTTGTCATTTAGACTGCAGACATTATAGTTATATCAAAGACTAAAAGCCAACAAGCTCATATTGATATAGCACGACATTGCCTGGTTGTGACTAAAAGTTTTTAACCTGATGTTTACCATCTGCTACAACAAAGGGGGAACTGTTTAAAGGTTCGCTGTGGAGGGCAACCTAATCCCTAAGTCAGTGAACCCATGTGAGTCAGGTCAAATATATCCAATACCTTAGTCAGCCGACCCAGACGTCTCACCATGTTGTTTAAATGTCTCGTAACAGCAAAGATAATGCAAGACACTTGTGAGATTCTACAAATAGCCCCCGTTGTGAGTAAAAAGACTGTAGTGGAATGCTGAGAGAAGGCCAGGACTGGAGGATAGTTTCTGGCAAAGAGAGGAAGAACCTTGGTCACATATCTACAACACAACCAACATTTAATCACAGGAAATTCCAAGTAAATTCCCTCTGTTGTTGGCTGTTTTTTCCTTTGGAAGTCAGTCCACATTTAAACTAAAATCTAGGCAGAGAATAATGATCTGTCATACACATTGAGAGTTTTGCTTTGTTGAAATGCAGTGAGCATTGCTAAGAAGTATCTTGGAGATAAAGCCGCAAGGTGTGAGGCAGAATTTTCCTTTTAATTATTGTAAAAAGGTAAATCATAAAAATGTCACCTCTAAACACTTCGAGTAACACTGTGAAAATATCAACAGGGAACTCTACTACTTTCAGTCAAGATAGTCAATCATCAGATAATCAATGAAATATTAACTGTGTCCATTCAAAATGGCTACAATGTGAAAAATTGACTGTGCTCTAGGCTACTATACCGACAATGAATGAAAATCCATGTTTATATGCAATTATTTAATAAATCAAATCAGTTTGATTATATCCAAATATTCATGCCATTACTGTACTTTAATGAAATTGTTGATGTTGAAGGCCAGATATTTCACTAGGTGAATCTAATGAACGTGGTCCTTTTGCATAACAAGTTAAACAGCTCTATATGAGTAAGCAGTTACAATATCTTGCGCAGCTCTGTGTTGTGGCTTGAAAACGTTCAACACTCACTGTGGCATACTGTGCCATCTTGCCTGCCAGCACAGTCCACTTAGTGGTTTAAGTATGTAAAGCATGCCAAAAATCACAGACACCCTCCATTTCCATCCTAAAGAAAGCTGAGCTTTACTGACTTCCTGTCAACAGGGCTGGCTAAGGCCTGTGTGGCCCAAACACAACATGGGAGATGAACATGCCTGGGCACAGGTGGGCGGTCAAAACTTGATATGAGCTTTCAAAATGACTTGGCATGAAAGCAAATGTTTATCCAAATATCTCTATTTAAAAAGTGCAGTGTTGGTAAGATTTTACCTGTCTGCAACTGGCTTGGCAATGTTTTCGAATATCTCATCTTGTTTGACTGCTTGATCAAACACTCTCTTGAACCTGGACAAAAATGAAAATGACAAATACAGTATCACTATTACACATTTGGAAGAACAGAAAAGATCAAAATAATTACTTAATAATTATCATCTATTACTTAATTTGCTACAGTTACATACAGTAAAGAGGGCGTGCTACTGATTTATCACATACATCCAATGCCAACAGTCACCCACAGCAGTACTAAATGAGCACAAAAAGAACTTTATTTAATTTCCTACGTTGATGCGGAAGAGTTTGGTGATTCAGTTCTCTAAAGCAGTCTCAGCCCATCTTGTTTTATCCCACAGAAAGATGAGAGAGATTTTAGAGGAATCCGCCCAGGAGGATTGTTAAAAGTGGAAATTTTATTTCTATAAGGGCACAAGGGAACCTCCAAAAGCTATTATAAGACTCTGTGGTTTTCAAAGGTTCTCAGTGTCCACTGCTGTCTGAATGTAACTGTGAATTTGGGGCTTGGAAGCGTGGCATGGGCCCTGCCCAGAGGGTATATAAGGCTGCTGTGCTCACCACCAGTGTTAAACAGATGTTCTGGCTGTGCACTGACAGAACTGTTGGATTAATTCTTCTCTGGAATAGTTCTTATGCAGCCTCGGGAGCTTAAATTATGACGAGCATCACACCTTACCCTGTGTATTTTGTCTTCATTCATTAAGTTTTTTGTTTGTTTGTTGTTGTTTTTTTTTACAGTGAAGTGAAATTAAAGGCTGACTTCATCACCACTGCAAGAGTGTGGCTTTTTCCCAAATTCAGTATAACATAAGAAATTATCATTGTTTTGTTGTGCACTGACCTCTGTTTCTGCTAAACTATATAAAAGCTGCAGGTGCTTTTATAAAACAAATGGAAAGGGAGAAGAGCTGATATAACAGGTTTTACTTAAGTCACTACTCACTAAAAGGTAAAGCACAGGCATGGATTAGACTCATCAGTTGAATTTACAATATGTAATATACCATTTGTAAGCTGATTTGGGAAATAAAGCAAGAGGAGAGTTTTAGTAGAAACTACCTGAACTTGTAGCACTCCCTCTTGTTGTTGACAAAGCCATCAGCCAGGTCTCTGGGCACCACAAACTCCAGAGAAGCACCTGTCTGCTCCTCATTGTTTACAGAGTACACCTGAGGAAGCCAGAGACAACAGTACAGTCAGCTCACAGTTGAGCCAGGCCCATGGGCTAGTCTATATTAAAATGGGCCAAGGCATGGAGCTTAATTTACCATGAGAGATATTTAGGGAATAAGCAGTCTTACATTTTCTGTGATTTGTATGTTGTTATAGTATGTGCAACCACAGATACAGTGCAATCTAAACACAGACTATTCATGTTGGGTCTGAAATATGACTTTGGCTACTTGTGGTTTAGGTATTGCAAGCCCCAAAATAAAAAAATAAAAAAATTTAGTTTATGAAGCATATATCCTGTGGAAAGCAATGGAACCAAACAGTCAATAATGACATGACATACAGTATAGACAAGCTCTGCAAATTCACTTCCGCTTGCCAAAGAAAAAGCCATGCCTCAGGGGAAACAAGAAAAACTGTGGAACATTGAACCAATATAGATTGTGCTCTAGCAGTGAAGGACATTTAAACTGAGGCTGGTTGGGTCAATCTAAACACTCCCCTCCTCTGAGTTTTAACATATGTTGTGACATATGTTTTCAATTGACACATGCAATTACAAGTCCCATGGCTCCAGAAATAAAAAAAAACACAATGCGGCTTAAATGACTGAATTGTTTTTCATTGTCATACAGCCTGTATGATTTTCTCCTGACCACTACTGTTCTGCTGTCTATAGTTGGACATGTGCAAGAGGCTCAATAGGCTCCAAGGACATAACTGTGCACATTTCATATTGACAACGTGAGCTAAAGTACAAAAACCCCCAAAGGTCATTTGAATATTCCTTCTACCAGCTGCTGTAGTCAGACAATAAACTGAGCTTTAAAGAGAAGAAAGTACTTTGCTGGAGAATTTTTTTGAGGAAATTAGCTTTTTTTGACATGTCTGCCAAACAAAAAACAAAAAACACACAACAAAAAAAAACAGCCTTTATCTGGTGGCAGGTAAAAATGAATATGCGTGTACTTCATTGGAAGATAACCACTAGTAGGTTGGTAGGTATTTCTGTAGGTTTGCCACTTTTTGTCAGTACCACATCAGAATTACAAATCTAATACTGGTACAGTATGGTTCACCTTGATAGCTTTACAGAGTTTACAGAAATAAACACTATTAAATGAAAAGAATGATGGTTACTCTGTTGTCACTAGGAAGTTATCTATTTGAACAGATTCTAACACCAGCTTTCATATCCTATATAATTGCTGGCCTCCCAGGCTGGGAGGCCAGCAATTAAATACTTACAACAAAGAGTGAAAAGAGATGATGATGAAAAATAAACAAAAGCCTCTATTTACAAGAAAAAAGGAAAAACACAAACTCACACCTTCACATGCTCAGTCTTTCTCATTAAATTACCTCCTCTGTAACAGAGCAAACCAAATCCTCTTTAAGGCACAGCAGGCCATTTTATCCCCAAACGCCGCCCAGTACGCTTGTCAGGTCATTAAAGCCTGCAAAATAACACTATTTAATACCAGAAGTGGATATGTCTCCGTTTCGCCAACCAAACTTAGTTGGCCTCATATGCACACCTCATCTCTCAAAGGTAAGTATCTAAATCTATTAATATACTGTCTGTGGGAATCAATGTGCAGCAGAGCTACCAAGTGTGCACCCTTAGGAAATGAAAATCTGCATCAGATGGTGAACCTAAAAGGCTGGAGAGATATTTACCATCAAGTGAGACAGCTGAGACAGCTGGTCCTTTGGGGAGTTAGTCCAGGTCAGAGCTTGGTGATCAGTTTCTAGATCAAACTCCTGTCCCAGCAACCATAGACTCTCCAGGGCCCACGTAACCTCCACGCCTTCCTTTTCGACAGTGGAATACCTGGTCTCATGTGGCTGCAATTTGCAGTTTAGGTACAGGATTGGCTGTTCTCCAGGTTCTCCTTGTGCCCAGACTGCTCCAAGGCCAACTGTGGATGCATACACCTGCACCATAATTCTATTGAAGTACAGCCACTTGAGGACAGGTGAAAAGACAAGTGGGCCATCTGACGAGAGTACTGGGTTTTTCTTGTTGTTGCTGGTCAGTGCTATTAGTGGGACCCGCAACTGTTGCAAACTGAAGTACAAACCATCTATACCAGTCAGCCAGGAACCTACAGGAAAACCTGGTTGAGCTGTGCAAGGTAAGTAATCTGAGTTAAGGGTTTCAGTCCTGCCCCTAACTCATAATACCGTGTCCCCTTTCCTAAACCAGCAGCACCTTTCCTGGAAACTGGATTGGTTCCTTCCACTCTTTAGGAAAATTCACAAGGTAAGTCTGTTTTGGTTTCTTATTTTCTGGGTGATGCACCTCATATGTGACTGGGCCCATCTTGCGGACGATAATGTATGAACCCTGCTATTTTGCCAAGAGCTTGCTGTGGGATGAAGGTGCGGGCAGTGCTTGGGGAAAATGTTGGTATGCCTGGATAGCAGTTTGAAGCAACTGGTTAGCCTGTGGTAGAGAACTCCTCAGGCCAGGGAGCTCTGCCAGCAGGCTCTCCCTGCTCTTCTGCTGTGCTCCCAGGAACTTTCATCATAGTCACCAGTTCTCCCTGTGGTGTCTCTATTACTGCTGAGACTGGAATAATAGCTGCTGCTGGACCCAGCGCCCGTTCTCCTCATTGTTCTCCTCTGATTACGGAGATGAAGGCACTGTCTCTCAATCTGGATCTACCTGGGCAGCTCTGAAAGCAGCCCTGTACACTGCTTAAAGGCGGGATATCTTTCTCCCTCTAACCATCCCACTTCTGAAACCAAATGTTGCGGGGTTCTCCCCCACAAAATGAGAAAACAAAGGTATAGTCTGTAGTTGCTGGCCTCACAAGATTTGAGTGTTTACAAATTCCTTATAACAAAGATCACAAACAGATAATAAAAACTGCAACTTTCAAATTATTCTATTTAAAAGGAAAATTGAAAAAACACACACTTGAGTCCGGCCCTGCGATGGATTGGCGACCTGTCCTCGACCCGGAAATGGATAAGCGGTAGAAGATGAATGAATGAACTTGAGTTTGTCACGGAGTCAGTCGTAAGCCATAAGCCCCGCCCAGTGGGCGTGTCAGTGCCAATCAAAGCCCGCCAAATCGCAATATTTAATACCGGAAGTGGCTGCGTCTTAGTTTGGCCAATCAAAGCTGCCTGGCGTCCTGCGATAATCTGACCTCCAAAAGGTAAGCTAAAAGCTGCTGCTCAGATACGGGCCGCGGGAACGAATGTGTGGATACAAGCAGAGCTACCGAGTGAGCACCTTAGGAAATAAAAACAACTTGAGCTTTTATCAGTTACTCAACTGAACAAGAAGCTAGGGGGGAAATTAGGCGTCCCCGCCTGCATTTAGCGGCGGAGACGCCAGGTGACGTCACGTGTGCCCATAAATATGTGTGTGTGTGTGTCTGTCCTGCTCCATCAAAATATTAAACAGCACAAAAATACCATTGAATTTAGCCATTGCGTGCCAAATCTGTTTCCGTTGGTGTCACTCACGAAACACGTTAAGCCAACGATAATGTGAGTATGGCCCTGTCAGTGTGTATTTGTCATTAACAAACCAAACTTTTTCAAAACAGCTTATTTGAATTGTCACAGCGAGAAACAGATGCAGCATCATCATCAAAACATGAATCAAGGCTGCATTAATGAGCCACTTGAAATATTAGACGGATTTTATTACTATCTCTAATCACATGTGTGCTTTTTTTCTGTTATAACACGCTTAAATGTCTATAGTTAAAGATTTTTCTAGATGCATAAAGACCATTTAAGCATAACTTCAGCAGTATGAGGCCCAGGCAGTTGTATTTTTGGGAGTTCAAACCTGTTACTTCGACAGCAAATTGGAACAGTTAACGTAACTGTGCTATATACCTGCAGGTTCAGTGTTCAGTGAGCCCCGTTTAATATGATGTCAACATGTGCTAGCTTAAATAATGATCCTACTAGCATTCATGCTAAGTCGCCCACTTACCGCCGTAGTTTTCTTTGTGGGTTTAATGCGGCCAAATATTTGTATCGTGTGTTTAACCATTTTCCCCTAAAGTAGGAAAACACTTAAGTCTACTTGTTTGTCCTCATTCATAAACACATACAAACAGCTAGTTAGGCTAACAGCTAACGTTAACATCGCAGCAGCGCTGCGCTCTTTGTAGTTTGTTGTCGCTGGTTGCTAAGGTGACGGAGACTCCAAAGATCGTCTATGGCAGAGAAGATGACTCCTCGGAGCAAAGTCCCCTCCTCTTTTCATACTCTGCTGTCCCCAAATGCCTGCTGGTATGAGTCAGAGATGGTAGGACTACAGAATGTGAATAATTTGAAATAGTTTGTCAGAAGGATAAATTAACCAATGATTCATAGCTGATCTATTTCCTGCTAATGTTTATTATGCGTCTCTAAGCAGGTGTTTTGTGTATTCAGGACAGGTCACGCTGCGGTGACTCATTTAGAAGGTGGCTATATTGACAAAAGCATTCAGTATTGTGGACACTCCCCACACTTCAGGCCACTGGCAGTTACTCATAATGCAAATAGGCACAACCTTCTGCCACGTCTATATTTATGTATGTGGCATGTGTGCTTTCTCTATAGGTACTATTTTACATGCCTTTACATAAAACACTTTAAACATACACAATAAAAAAAACAAAAGTAGAATTTAACTATCTGCTTTTTCCATCACAAACCAAGCACTGAGTTTTGGAAATGAAAGATCGGAAAAATGTGTGTGTGTTAAAATGGTTGAGTTGAGAGAGACCAGAGTGCTGCATTTGTCCTTTGAGTCACATGCCAGATTGCATTCAGGTAAAATCTCACATATAAACATGTCACACTGTGGCAGTTGATCTGTAGCTATGAGGCTTTCAACAACACTGGGGCTTATTTAAATGTACAGCAGCTTACACAAGGAAGCATGGGAAAAAAATGTTTGTCTCAACAGCTCATAAGAAACACAAATTGATTTTCCACAGAGCTGTATGTCTAATGCTCAGGCAGGCATGGTGAAGCCGGGGTTGGTGACTTTGACCTTGTCTCCAATTCCAGTGTATGTGTGTCATGTTGTTTCTGGTATTTCACCTGAACCCTGGATGTCCCCTAAATATAGCCTTGCAGGAGGACTACCCCTATGCTGCACAGACAGCACACCAGGAAGGCTCTTTGGTTTTCATGGTGGCTTTCAGGAGAATGTATCATGTTTGTTCCAGTGCATTCCTCAGTGCCGGAGAAAATACTTCTTGTGTGGTTCTTTGTTTAGAGTCGCAAGTAGGCCTGTGTGTGTGTGCTGTACATGATTATACATGTAGTTTGGTTTAAATGTGTGGATAATAATATATCATGTTTGCTACTAAGATTGAGGGGCATTTTACAGTAGTGTTGATGTGTCTGCAGTATGTCTCTGTGGCTGATCTGTGTTAAACAAAGAGCAAAAGTTAAATCAACAGTAGTCAAGCAAAAACATTTTGTTGAATCATGATTAACACTACTGTATTTCAATTTAATAAAAATTCTAAACCTCCCATCAAGAAAAATCCCCATTTGTGTCCCCTAATGGCTTCTACTGCTTGAAGAACCCATTTTACACAGGAAATATTTTCTTAACTTGTAAAATTGGGTAAAAATTGTACTCGTAGCTTATTAGGACAACCTAAACAGTTTAAAGGATCGTGTGAGGATAACCAAATTGAAAATGATATATTTCACTTGGGGTCCAAATGCAGCCATACATTCCTTCGAGTTGGGCCTTGTTTAGGATATTTTGTGTTATGTAATCAGCAGGCCTATGAGAAAGGGAAATGCTCTCTTTTAAATGCCTGTAGCTGGGATGTTGGGGCTCACGTGTGTCACGTTGTGCAGTGTCCGACCAGTCATTTGGTTGAGGCAGTTATCAGGTAGGTACTGCCAGCCACACATGACTGATCAACTTCAAAGAAGCAGAATTTTTAGGGCTTTCAGGTGATTTAACACACTCTCTGGCTAGCATATACTTCAACCCCAGCTTGTGTGCAGCACAGTATAAACTGACAAACACTTTAGAGTCTCAACAGAATTCCTTTTGGTGTTATTGCTAAACTTTTTCAAAGCACTTCATATCTGTACACCAATTTGAACACAAGTTATTACCTGGTGCATGTTAAGACAAATATGCTGGAGGTTATTTTGCTAAATTAACTCAGAAGAGAAGTAGAGCAGTAAAAGCTGTTTGATCAGGTTACCAGAGCTGACATTTCAAGTTGCTTGCTACAAAGGGTTGCAACCGGCAACCACAGGATGGGTCCTTCCGACCTGCAAGATCGAGTACAAACCACACCATTTTACTTGTAAGGCTAAAGTTAAGCCTCATAAGTAAAGCTAAAGACACAACTAAAATCATCTAAATCATCTTTTATTTTGAAATGACTGCGTGGCGCGAGTACGCTTGATTGAAAAGTAATTGCCCACCCCCACATTTGAAAATAGAAGAACAGCAAAGTCCTGTATCATGAAGCTGGATTTCTATTTAACAAAGTAATTTCAGGGTTTTCAATCTCATGAACGTGGTTTACTCTCTATTGGGGTACCTTGTCATGGTAATTTATGCAGAACATCTAACCTGCCCTGGACCAGGTTAAGTTCAGGATAAGAGCTCAGCAGGTATATAAGTGCCTCATGACCAATCAGTTCTCTTGGAAAATGGCCTGTCCATTCCCAGAACCCATTGATGTGGGCGTAAGCACAGTAGGAAGAGCTTTGGAGAGAGACAGACAGAGAGAAGTTCCTGACCAAGTTAAGCTGTTTTGATTTTCTGGACAAGGTAAATGGACTTGCTCCTGAGTCCACTTTGCTCCACCTAGGGTTGGAACTAAAATAATAAGGTTAAAATTGTAAAACATGCATTAAAAAATCAGAAACATAAATTCGTGGGTCAAACATACAGTAAATCTCGCCAATGTTGTGGGGATGCAATACTATAACCCCAGTAATTTTCACGTTGAAAGTGCAATTTTTTTGCCAGGATTCTTTGCGGCTTCTGGCAGCTTCAAATATTCCTTCTTTGTTTGAATTATTGATTTTTAGTATTCATATTTTGTTAATGTAGTTTGCTCCTACAATGTAA
Source organism: Remorina albescens (assembly GCA_034769265.1). Lineage (NCBI taxonomy): Eukaryota > Metazoa > Chordata > Actinopteri > Carangiformes > Echeneidae > Remorina > Remorina albescens. The sequence goes on along the minus strand of CM068488.1, from coordinate 18,528,370 downwards.
CTGTGCAGCCCTTTGCGCCTTCTCCGTGGTCTGATTGGTCGTATGCAGCTTTCTTTTGTGAATAAGCGGAGATCTAGAGGGAAAACCCTGGGTTCAGTTAGTGAGTTGATAACTGACTTTGTGAGACCAATTATCCAGTTTGCAGATGTCTGGGTAAGTGAAGCCAGATAAAGAAAAGAGATCCCGGACATGTTAATCCAGCCTTGTAATCCAGGTCTCTGGCCAGCGAGCCAATCAGAACCTAATTCTCTTAGCTTGTCTCAGTGTGCTGTGTGGTGACTGCTTTTATATGACATCATGAAGTCACGGTAGACCTGACAGATGGCTTTAAGGCTCAGTTTCTCAATCAAGAGTGTGTGCATTTCTTTGTGGGTTGAGACCTTTGGTACTTTCACTGTGGTAATATAGAAAATAGATGATGTGGAAATTTAACTTAATATAGTGCAGGACTATTCATGCTACAGCCTTTATCCAGTGTCTTATTTTCAGGTTTTTTTTTTTTTGTCATTGATTTTAAGTGTGAAACACATTTTAGCTCAAATCTGAACAGCTGGTTGCCTGGACCTCCTCACAGTTTGTATTGCCTAGAAAGTCCTCAAAAACTGGAGATGCTATCATTATATAATGTCAATAGAAGCTACATCATATGGTTGCATAAATCCCATATTTGTCTAAACAGCTCCACAGTATGAAATACATGCTCCCAGCTTCATGTGGGGGCAGTGTAAAGTGTGACGGCAGGACATCTGAAGACACCTGTGTTGACAATAGGATGATCTGGTTTTTTATTTTTTTTAGTTCCTGATTTGATTGTGATCTCCTTTGATCTACAAGGTGTTTTGAAGGAATCCTGTTTGCCTACATTTTTCTGTTTCTCTCCTCTGCCTTAATAATGGAATAGAAGATAATTTTTTCCCCCATGAAGTCTATAATGACCAATACCAGAAGAAATCATTCAAAAGTATGTAGATTACATTACATGGTATCAATTACAAGCTTTGCGCACACAAAGTTAAACCATCTCAGAAAGTACCAAGAAGGAAGCAGCCACGTCCACTTTCTACAGAACAGTTATACAGTGTAGTTAAATCTGTTTCCTCAACAGAAAAGTGCATGCAGTAAACACCAACCGAGGGCTGGACTGGGCTTGTTTTGGAGCTGTGAATTTTTTTTTATATATATATTTTTTTATATCCTGTTTTTGGTCCATGTGTTGTCTTTAGCTTTAACTGCATAGTAGTGGTTTCACCCGAAAGGAGGCAACTGACTGTGACTGCATGAGTGTCATACATGGAAATGGTCCTTAGCTCTGGATGCAAGAAATTTTTTCCCTCAAAACATAAACTTTACTCATTCATCTAAGTTGGATTCACAGGAGGATCAGGTGACAATAGAACATGTTTGTGTCACAGCATGATTATCACCACACATGATGACTTTACTGTAATTTTTTACAAGTGCATGCATGTGGACAAGCACGCACACACTTGCACAAATTAATGCCTCATTACCTCTGAAAGCAATAAGCTACAGTAAAGTTATTTCAAAACATATAAAGTTTTCGACTACTTGCTTCCACCAAGCACATTTCAAAACTTGCAGAACCTAAAAGGCAAAAACAACTTGTCCTCCAGTAGCAAAGTCATAAACCTGTTTTTTCAGTCGTCTTTGCCAGAGCTTGACATCTTTTTCACGGAGCACTGGGATGGCAGTTATTCAAAAAGGTGTGTTTAGTGTCAGAGGATATCAGTCTGACTGGGAGTTCATGCATGTGCTCTCCTGACAGACTGTCTGGTTTTGTTTGTGGTTGTGATTGTGTTTGGATGTTTGCATGATGGCCTGGTACCCACTTCAATGCATGTTTTATTACAGCAAGATCAAATGTGGTGCATTGTGCCACAGTGTGACGTGGGGATGGTCTAAAAGACCCAAACAATAAGGCAGACAGATGAAGTGGTTGTTCCAGCAGCGGTACAGATGACCTCTAAGTACACATCATATACATTTCCATCATATCACCCAGTCATTGCAATATGTTGAAAAGTTTTGTGTAGCCTGTCTTTATAGTAGCAGTCTTGTTCTAAAATCAAACCCCTTTTGATAAACGTACAGAAGTGGAAGAGACAGCAACAGTAATCACAGCTTCAACGGTAGTCTGACAACCAAGCACAAGCGGCAAACTAACAGTTGTGGGAGTATTTGTTTCTCTGTATCTTTGCGTGCAAGCATTTGTATGTACATGTGCGTCTGAACTGTAAATGTGAACCTCAGTCGTCAGTGCACGCCCCCGTTACACCGAGATGTAAACACTGTACCCTCCACAGCTCCTGGCTAATCGTTCCTTCATGAAGGCGTCCTGGCATTGCTTTCAAACAGAGTGGTTTTGATTTGGCCAGGCCATCATTACAGACCCGGCGAAGATGATACTTCAGTGGAGTAGCTGCCTCTCAGTGGCTAAGTGGTTGAGGTTAGATAGATTCCATAGGATGATATTTTGCTCTGTGATTGCATGTGTTTGTGCGTTATTGTGTGTGTATGTGTGAGCGTGGATTGTCCCCAATTGTGAAGGAGAGTAGCCACAGAAACTTAGTGGTGAAATGCCAAGATACTCCTTTAACCAAAGAGACGATTATAGACAATCTTCTGCTGCTATGCTACCTTGCGTATGCTGTAAGCTGCTGTAATGTCATCAGACATATATATAATATACAGTAGGGAATGGAAAAGCCTATTTTACACTGTAGACATGACTGCCACGTCAAACAGATGTTGTGATGGCTATGACTGTGCAGCAGGCAGGTAAGTAGAGGAAAGAGACCTGTTGGACATTTGGAAGCACCTGGGCCCAGTGCTTTTTAAGTGGCTATTTTGAAGCCAAATTTGTAATTTGGCTGTCGCCATATTGATTTTATTGAACTGTTTTATGATCTATTTTCCTCTAAAAGGGACCATCATGAGCATCTTGTTGTACTGAATACTCGAAAATAGAGACTGAAACCATAAATTCTCTAGGGAAATATTTACTAAGCTAATAAAATAAGGAAGAAGTAGGAATATTTTCACATAGACTTCAATACATTCTGCTTTCTTTCAACAACCAGTGGAGTCACCCACTCACTTGGATAGATTGAGTGGGTGGGTTTATGGAACTTCAGTATTGAGTAGATTTTTCTGACAAAGTCTGCATCCACTTCTATGCGGTCTATGCGCCAGCTCCGTGAAGAGGCTCTCCAGGGCTCTGCTTCTCTCAGCTCCATCAGATATTTTTAGACTTATCATCATGCAGCTAACATTTCCTCAAACACTTTCATCACTCATGCACCCACACCACTACTAATCTACTAATGACACATCTCATGGTTTTCTTTTGTTTTTTGCATTAGTTGCATTATTTTCTTTAAATAATATATTATTATCCGCCTTGCCCTTGCCCGGGTCATGATTAATGTAAATTTATCGTCACTTTCAGTTTTATTGATCTTTGACTATCTCGTGGCCCTGTTAAATCTGCATATACCAAACCCACACAGCTTTATCAACTCAGCCTGGGAAAAGGCTGAGTGTTGAACACCAGTGGATTCACTAATGTGGCTGAACAGTAAAATCTAGAAAAAACAATGGTAACAGTTGGATTTTTTTAACAGCAGATGTTTAGCACAAGCAACATGCATTGAATTTTCATTTAACGCACTCTACACTGATAATATAACATTGATTTCACTGACAGGATTGTAAGTTCATAAAATGATGATGATGATAAAAGGCAAATATAAGAGAGGACCCGCTCTCATGATGATGACAATACTTGTGGGGGAATTATCAGTAAAATTCATAGATTCAGTTCACCCGTAATGCTGTGGGGACTTTTCTTTTTAGTCTCCTCAGCACAGCAGAGCAAGCTCTAAACACAACATTGCCCATATCTGAGCAACATTAGCATTTATTTGGAGTGAAGCATTCTGTCACATTTGTTTCAACCATTTTGATCTCCCCCTGCGATCCGACCCCGGATAAGTGGGTGAAGATGGATGTGTATTTCGATCTCCATTTAAATCTTTTTTTGTCTTCATCTAATATAGCTACCCCAGCCTCTTAGCAACTACCTCTGTTGTAGCACGAGAAAGCAACATAGTACTGGAGGAGGGCAGCATTGAGGCATAGTGGTTGGCGCTGTTACCTCACATCAACAAGGTCATGGGTTTGATTCCTGGGCCTGGGGCCTTTCTGTCTGGAGCTTTCATGTTTTCTCTGTGCTTGCGTGGGTTTCCTCCGGATACTCTGGTTTCTTCCCACCTTCCAAAAACATCATGTTTGGGTTGATTGGTGAATTAGCCTGGCTGAATTGCCCGTAGGTCTGAGTGTGAGTGTGAGTGGTTGTTGGTCTCTGTCTGTCTCTGTATGTTGGCCCTGTGATGGACTGGCAACCTGTCCAGGGTGTACCCCACCCTTGCCCAATGTGAGCTGAGACCGACACCAGCACCCAATGCGACCTGGAAATGGATAAACGGTATGAATGAATCAATGAAATACTAGAGGGTGCTAGTGTGACAGCATACGTTTCCCACCTTAAAGGATTTCTCTCACATAAGACATAATAATGTGATTCATTGTTGGTAAAGAATATTGAACTTCACTGACAAAATAAGTCAAAATAGCTGCTTTTACACTTACAACATCCTTGAAAGTGACTGTGTGCATAATGGGCACATTGTCATGTTAGTGTGTGTGATGCTAAAATATAACAGTATACAGTACAGTTGTTTCCGTCCATAGCCAGCACAAACCAGAGTGTTGAGTGTCTTTTGTTAGGCTGTCCCTTGCAGTGGACTCCATGCTATTTAAGTTTGGGGTTTCAGCAACTCTCCTGTCTTCCCCTCTAGTGCACAGTCTTCTGGTTAGTAGCTGTGTCCAAGGGAATTCTTTAGGGCTTTGGTTATGTGTTATTCTCTGAGGCTTCTGCCCTGTGTTATGCTTGCTCAGCCCAAGCATATCAGACTACTGTCTACATTCCTGAAATACTGTATATGGATCTCCAAGATTAGTAGAGCAACATTGCAACATTGTGGGATGGACTCAGGGATGAGCAAGAAGTCATGGACAGGGTGACATTCGGCATTTTTAGATCTGTCAGCAGGGCTGGTTCTTTTAGCAGTTGAATAATGTAAAACAGTAAAGTATAAGATTGATCTGATTGATTTGGTTGGAACTTTTTGTTCTGTGATGTAAATAACATTCTGCAGTCAAAATATTACCAAGTGTTTCTGTATGGTGAACTGAATGTAAAATCCAGAGAGAAAGGACATCATCACATTCAAGCAACTGTTGGTCACAAAAAATAAAAAATAAATAAAAATTCAATGACAAGTGGTTGAGGAGATATTTAGTGAATTTTAAATTTTAAACACAACAATACATTGAAAATCCACTGATGAGACATTTTAAAATCAAAGTCCATACAGTATCTTTGCTCTCTAACAACTAACTCTGCCAACAACTAATATAGCAATGAATATTCCTTGCTCACATTGATTTATACCGAGTTTTTCCTCCTGTCTGTGTTTATTATATAATCACATAATTGTTTTTGATGACCCCCTATAGCAGCTCAATAAATTAATAAATCAATAAATCAAAGTGTTTCTTAAACTATTCTAGGCATGTACAATAAATCCATTTCCCTGGAAAAAATGGATGCATACCTTTTCCTTTTATGGAAACTCCTGCAATTAAACTCCTATCACTTTTCTTATTTTCTTATCTTATTTATTTATTTTTTCTTTTTGCACAGTCAATTTTAGGCCATTTTTGCATAATGGACATTATGTCAGCAGTGTTCACAGTTTGCTGCACAAAAATACCCATTGACTCTGACTCCTTGGAATTAATGTTTTGCAATCTCTCTAAATAACAATTAAATACTTTTCTTAAGTCTCCTTGGATACTTGTATATATTTTTCCAGAAATATGTTTAGGAAAGGATGTTTCTCAACATAAGCATGGAAAAACTAGTAATTTGTTTACAAGTATAGATATGGAAGGAATGACCACACACCGGGTTTTGCTGGTTGTCTTATTGGTTTTCATACACTTCAAACAGTGCATGCTTATCTGGTGACTCTCTGTCCTTCCTGCTCAATCATTCCATCCACTCCATTACTCCAGCCCAGCTGCATGTGGTAAGGAGCTTGGACAGTGGGCAGGAACAGGGCTGGGTGGGGCTGGCCTGGTAGTGGGGAAAGGAGGTGGATTAGCCCCTCCCACTATGGCCTGGAGCTCCGAACGCAGAGCTAACCACTCTAACTGCACAGTATAAATAGAACAAATTTGGGTTTGACAGAGCCCACATCTTCGCTTCACAACTGTCAGGAATATAGGAGATGGAAGAACATTGATGGCTGGAGAGGGGGGCTGTAATGAAATCAAAGTAAAGTTATTTTGGAATTTACTTGTGAACGTTTGTTCCTGTGAAGTAGCAGGAGAAGAAAGATAGGGTGTTTTTAAAAAAAAAAAAAAAAAAAAAAAAAAAAGAGAGATAGAGAGAAAAAATAAAAGGATATGAAATGTGACAGGGTTAAAAGAGCACTAGAGGGATATTTGTAGTTGGAATAACAAACATATTCACTTCTGTAGGGCACTGTACTGTAAGGCATTGGAAGCTCTGGCAGAATTTCTACAGTTAATCCATTTTCTACACTTTTTTTTTTTTTTTTTGAACCATAACCAACAAGAGCCAGAAACTTTCTGTCCAATTTCATTTCCCAACACATGCCAAGCCCAGGTGATGGTTAAGCACACAGAGCATTATGTAAGAAGAGCAGGAATGCTTTCGAGCTGACTGTAATGGCCTGAGTGGAATCTGACATGAGAGTCCCCATTCGTTCACCAAATTCCTGCTGCCATGGAGGATTCTAGCATTCAAATTCCACTCCTCTGCAGCACGGTAGAGTTACAATGAAACCTGGCAGTGCTGAATGCGACTACTTTTGAAGTCCTATACAGGATTGTGCAGTGGCTGCTGCTGTTGCATGCCATTCCTCACACAATAAGCTGTGTTATGTCATTGTTACCCATGGCCAACCCCATGGTGTGTCACATCAGACAAGGCCAATGCATCACAAAAAAATTTCAGATTTGGAAAAAGCTGTGGTAAAAAATATTTTTCAGCTATGCATTGTTGACCACTGGGTTACACAATGCTATAAAAGCCGACATCATGTTTATCGCTCGGAATCTTTGACAGAAATGGAAACATGGACAGCTCATTGAGGACATTTCCATTACAACATTAGGTTTGTGTATTGATTACTTGGAATGTGTCACTATCAAATTTGCCACACAGAGAAGACTAGAGTGAGTGAGGATGCTGCTTCATTCTAGTTTTGTTTTTCAGTTGCCCAGAGGGTGAAGCAAATTCCACTTCTTCTCTGGCTATTGCTGGAAATCAATATGTCTGCCAGCATCAATGTCCATGTGAGAGTTTTGCTCGCTTTCTCTCACACAATCTTTTTGAGCATATACAGAGGAGATATTAACTTCACTGCTGTGCAACTTAGACTAAGGCTTTGAGGAAAGCCATGAAATGAGAGGAGAAACCTTTTAAAGCACTGGACCCAAATGTACACTTCAGAGCCAGGCAAACCATCATACAGGTTACTGGGTAGACTCTGGGCAAAACTAGTTATTATGCAGAGACATGAAACAAATGGGTGGTGAATGAAGTGAAGAACTGGGGCTTATGTGCTGCTGCTTCAGGTATAGTAGATGAATTGGTGAGTCACAGGCATCTGGGTACATGCATGTGTACTCAGCAGAGTTTCACGCACAGCAGAAATAAAACTTAGTGGTATAGTGCTGATTCTTAGCTCTTATACTGCAATCATCCAAATGCAGAAAGACTGAGCAGGGAAAGAATGAGAGAGGATGGGCCAGGGAAAGGGAATAACCCAAATGACTGTATGTGCTTTCAACATGAAGAGGGATGTACAAGTGTTTTAGGTGTAATTTAGCTACACTTTCTCCCTCTGTCTTTCACCCTCAGGAGACAGGAACAATGAAGTGGGTGAGGATATCGATGTGTGTGTGTGTGTGTGGGTGGGGAGTAGACAAAAAGCAGCAGAGCATGCAGTTCAGTGGATAATAGAAAGTCTCTGTGTTGTGTAGGATGGCACAGCCAGGTTAGATGTTCAGACAATGTCAAGTGAAGAAACAGCTTAAGGTGCAAGTGGTTTTCTGAATCCTTTATCGATCCTCAAGAGGAAATTAGTCTCTGTTACAACTGCCCCCCCCCACAAAAATTTAAATTAGCCAAGAATAGAAAATTACACTGTGTATAGATTTTGTGTAACAGAAGCTAAAAATAAATGTGTCTTTGCATGTGTGCTCCCTGTATTGGAAAACAAAATCCTCAGCACTAGCTTGCAAATGCATAATCAACCATCCATCCATCCTCCTGTCCACCCATTTCTTCCGCTTATCCAAGCTACACAGGGTGTTCCCAATGTCTCTGTCCATAGCAACAACTTCCTGCTCCTCCTGGAGGATCCCGAGGCACTCCAAGGCCACATGGAATATGTAATCCTTCCAGGAAGTTGTGAGTCTATGGTGGAGTCTCCTCCCATTTAGGTATTCCCAGAAAACCTCCAGAGGAAGCCTTGGAGTCATCACAGTCCTCACCTTTCACTGCTGCCTAGCTCTTCATGACAGCTGGCCCCAAAGACCATCCCTACAGGTGGTGGGCCCGCAGGGTGGCAGTTCCATCTTGCTGTTCTTGGCCTAAGTGTCCATTCATTTTTAGAGCCAGGCCATGGTTTCCATTTGCTCCCCTTCAGCTCTGTCAATGCTGTTCACTTAGGGTTTTGGCAATGGCTCTTAGTCCCCCTACCCTCTCTCCTGGGATCAAAAAATGACTTGTGCTACAATAAAAAAAAAACAACAAAAAAAAACCCAAAAACCTCATTAGCACTTGTTTGATGTCTGGCATGGGAATTTAGGGATTGTAAGGATTCATTCAGTCTGCATCTAAACTATCTAAAATATATGTAGCTGCACCACATCTATACTGCTTGCATATGGGATATTTTTATTCCTTTACACGGAAACTTCATTGTGAACCAAGCTCTCTTTTTCAGGAATTCCTTGTTCAAACTGCTTGGTTGCTCCTATTCACCCATGGACAAGCAGGTGTCTCCGTTAATTTCCCTGCCCAAACTTAGCCTTTCAACCTGCTTCTCTGCGCTCCTTTAAAGGCCAACAGTGATTGGGGTTCTTATAGCTGGGTTTATGCTTGCATTACAACTATTACATTAAGGGGTTTCTGCACACCTGTGGCAGTTAATCTATACTGAAGGGTTGAGTGTTTTCTGAGAGCCGATATGGTGGGTTTTTTTGGGGGGGGGGGGGTTGGAAGCCTTTGACCTTAGTGTTTCTTAAATCTTGCCATAGCCCTGACAAAAACAGCCTTCTGTTTCAGCCGTGTAACATGTCTCGAGGTAAAAGCTTAAACTTTTTTTTATCTGAAGTGACTTGGACGGCTTTTGGTCTGATTTGCAGCATCATCTGATAGTCTTTCTGAAATGACTAATACCAGAACACTTGGCAGAGTAGGCTTGTGACCGACTATTTTACTTGTTGGCCAACACACATTTCATTTTTTACGCAAGGATGATCTACTGCAGTGGTGTTTCCATTTGCTCTTGAACCTTCGGTTATATCCTGAAAAAACTTCTTCAGCAAATTATATATATCTGCTTTAGATACTAACTTGTAATTTTTTTGCATTTAATCATTGCCCTCACTCCAGCTCTCTTGTATTTTCTTTCATCACTAACATGGCTAAATGGACACACTTACTAGAGCAATTTTCGTCATTTTCTGTGAGTATTTCAGTCATTTATTCAGCTGGCTTGTTACTCGGGCAATTTGAAGTAAGTGCCCTTGGTCAAGGGCATCAAGGCGTTTGATCCCGGGTGGTAAATCTGACAAGCAATCTTGCATCTGAACAGCCATGGTATCATTCAGATGCAACCTCTGATGTGAATGTAAATGTTTTCGCTTTGATCTATATATATATATATATATATGAACAGGATAATGCGCAATTTTACCTCCAGTGCTTTTTGAAGCTTAAAGTTCCTACACGTATCATATTTGTATCTAATGCTGCTGTTTTTGTCTCCTTTTTCAAAAGACTATCACACAGCCCTGTGTCTGAGAGCCTTAGTTTGGGAGACTCGTAATTTTAAGATTTTCGGAATAGTTAAAAATGGTCAAAATAAAGGCATCCTTTCTGAGGATGTGGTCTCAGAAGGTATGGCCTTGTCGAAGGACCAACCAAAATTAGACGATTTGGTCTAAGGAGGATTTCCTCTTCGCCTCACAAGCTTTGCCCATGCCCATACCGCGTTGTTTCGCAAACTGCCGCTCCTGTCACCCAGCAATCTTGAAAACATGTCACTTTTTTTTTTTTTTTTTTGGAGCTGAAACTAAATACTTTTGTCAAACAGTGTGATCTGTTTGCGTTACTTGGTGCCATGCTATTTTCATAACTGCCAGGATGAATGCACTCATCTGAGTTTATATTTCTTACCCTCATTGGTAGCAGCCTTCATAATGGAACATTGCTGTTGCACTCCTGTGACACCACCAGCATTTAAATGCAAATTCATGACATATAAATTGATCTTTGTGTGTCAAATTGTTGGAGTTGCATCAATCATATGTTTCAAATTTCACAGTACACATCACCATGTGTGCAGCGGTGTGCATGTACGTTCTAAATGGACATATGCGAATTCAGTTAGCACCATTTCTCTTCTCCCAGACACCCATGAGATCCTGATGTGTTGACTGGATATTTTCACATCTACAGCCCTGTCAGCTGCCTACAAGCAACCTGGCTCCTGTCTGATAGACGCTCAGAGTCTTCCTGTAACTACATCTGTTAGTCCTGGCTGTTCAGACCAGAGCAGCAACACGGACATATATATATATATACATATATATATACACACACACACACACACACACTTTGAAATGCTGAAGTGTCTCATTTGTCTGGCTGGACACTTCAGCAGTCTCTCAGGAGTCGCCTTTTCTCTTACAAGAATTCCAGCATTCCTCATGTCTTACAAATTTATTTATTAGTTTATTTATTTATTGATTGATTGATTTTTCTCCAAAGGGATTTAAGCAACAATTTCTTTTGTCATACAATTTGTTCCTTGATTTGTACTTGCAAACAACAGGATGGTTATGCTAAGTCTGAACTGACTCTTGGCACCATATAGCCTGTCTCTCTGTGTGTATGTGTCCACATTTCACCAACTCTAATTCACTGAGTGGGTTTTGGGGGTCAGGCTAAAATGCTCAAGTTAAAGTTACTGACTGAGTATCATTATCCGACAAAATCTAACTCCCCTATGATATACTATCCGCTCTGGATTATAGATTTGACCTCCGGCAAGTTTTGCCAAATTGAAGAGATTAAACCAGGCCTCCTTCTTGGTTTTCTCCCAAGGGCTGAATCACCAACTTCCTCTGGATAATGTCATCCTGGCTTTGACAGGCCAAGCCGCCATGCTACTGAACAGCTCCACTCTGTCTACTCATGGAAGACACACACAGACACCGCACGTGCCATCTTAAAACTTTGGCACTTAAAGCTAACACATTTATATCTGTCAGGAAAGTGAAACCACTCCAACACTGAAAATACTTTAAATTCTAAAAGTCATTTTATAGGGTAACTCTTCTGGATCATTAAACTAAAGGAAGACTTTAAATATGCAAACCTGAACATTTTATGCTAAGACTATGAAAACTTGCACTAATAAGAATAAGGAATTTAAGAAGTGCTAAACAATGGAGTTAGCAGCAATGCTTCCACTTTCATTTTGACACCATATACAGTACTCGCACCCTAATTGTGTTTCCATAGTATTGCTCTCAGCACCAGTGTCTTCATCATTAGTCGGAAGAAACTGACTCTTTCAGTCAAGTGTCTTTTTTTTTAAATGTTGCTCAAGTGATTTAGCATTGCATTGAACTTCCATAAAAGCATGAACACTATTTGAGAATAAATGGACAAGCATGAGGTAAAACTGATTTTCAAGAGATCCCGCAACAAAAATAATCATATGGATGTTTTTTTTTTTTTACCTAATAGGTATAATAAGAGGAGCTCTGTCATCAGTGTTATGCATGTGGTTAATGTTGTAGAATCCAAAAAGAAATTGTTGGTTTCACATGGGAAACTCACACACTGACACTGACAAACCATCCATCCACCCACCTAATTTCCTTCCTTCTGAGGACTTTGCTGCTCTGTGTGCTGTCAGCAGTAGTTTTTATTATGTATGTGATATTTGGTCCTTCACTCTAATATTACTGAACTAATATTACTTATTTACGTGCCATCACAGATTACCTTTGTCATCAGTTTCTACAGATATCTGACAATTTTTCCCTTTGTATGAAACAACTGCGAGCAGTTGATAAGTGCAGTAAATGTATTCCATTTGTGTGGATCCCAGGAAGAGTAGCTGATGCTTTACATCAGCTAATCCTAATAAAGAAAGGATTTCCAGCTGTTACCTGTGTGAAGGGAACTCTGTGTAAAAGCATTAAAGTAAACCTTTTACCTTCTCTATAAATAAATAAATGGATAAATCCATTGCCAATTTAAATTGTTGTGGATTGAAGTCAAAGCAAATTATCAAGTCATTATCTACATCTGTTGACGGAAAACATTTTTACCATAATGCCTTGGTGACTTGCCAGGCTCTGAACTCATTCTCTCAGGGCCTGACAGATGTCAGTCAGAGTTACAATCAGCCAGGGCTCTCCTACAGTGTGGATGATTTCACATTTCAAGAGTATGATTCACTGATTGTGGAGAGTTCAATCCAGGCCAGCCCATTCACTCCTGAAACACTCCATCCCGTTTACTGACCTTTTAGCAAAACCAATTTCTTGCTGAGAAATTATGTCATACACTCATGCCCACAACATCTCAGCAGGGCTTGTTTCTTTCTCGAACACACAGAAGTCGTATTGATGTCCATGTTTGATCCCAGGTCAAAGTGGATGTCTAGAATTTGCAATCATGAAGGATTATGGGCTGCATGGAGATCAAAACACAGTCAGTAATGGTGTTCTTTCATATTTCAGAGGATTAAATGCTTAGCAGCTGGGGCGGCCAGACCTTCACTTTATATTTGGGGAAACTTCATTGGACCTTATGTCAGAGGCTAAGTGAAAATCTGTAACATATGTCTGTGTGTTGACACACTAATTGCACTGGCTCTTCAGAGCTCTGGTAGGATTTGAGGAAATTACATGACAAACAGGTTATGATATGACTTTTCAGAATTTTATTGCACAACTAAGGGTGCCTTGCAGGGAACTTTTACTTGTACCGGAGCAACTTATCAATGGTTGCTTGATTATTTATTCGTCGCAATGAAAACTTGAAAAAGAAAATTCATTATTTATGGGGTGAAATGGGGGATTTGTAGTATTTAGTATGATTTACGTGGTGCTCGCTTCATCTCCAACACACATGGCGCGCACGCGCACACGCAGGGCACCCAGAGGCAGCGCGGTAGCTTTAAGAGGGGAGGCGTGGTGCTGCTGTTTGGACCGACATGTCAGTTCCTTTACTCTCCACTATCACTCAGCTGAATGAACGGGCTCGTGCAGTGATCGCGGGGCAGCGGCTCTCTGTTGGTCCGGCTCTGTCAGGCTGATTCCTGCCCGTCCTGACCCGCTCACACACACAGGAGGGATTATTACTCACATCGCGCCCACCGTTTCTCCGCAGACACGCCGGGAGGTAAGTTGACAGTTTGTGGTGCGGATCGGTGTGCAGTCAGCGGCGCCCTGTGATGGTGCTGAGCCGCTCTCCCCTCTCAGCAGCCGTGGATGCAGGGAGGGAGCCGTCGGCCGGACGCTATCAGATGGAAGTCTGTCGTCCTGTCACGATGGATGGACTGTCAGCTTCAGCCTCTTTGGGGTACTTGTCTGTTTTAAAATTCAGACTGAAGCGCTGCTCCTGTAGTTTCAGATGGAAATGTGATTCATGCTGCCCAACCCCCCCCAACCGCCCCCAACATGCCAGTTAAGAGCCAGCACATGATATACAGCCTGACAATCCGCTGACTGCAATGATAATGACGAGGGGATGATTAATGGCTTTATATCGGTCGTTTCCCTTCACATAAAACGCCTTATTGTCGCTATTAGGTGCATATTGGCTCATTTATATTCAGTTTGCGCACGTCAGCGCGCCTCCATCTGCAGCCTGTCTCAGCATCAGGCTGCTGGGCTTCACCGGTGTGTTTTCTCACGGTGGACAGCGTTCACGCGCTGCGCGTTTGACCTCGACTGCGGGCGGCCCAGCGCGCAGAGGCGGATTCGAGCGAGCGTCCAAAGAGGGCGCTGCGCCACCTCCGCTGCTCTGTCATACTGCAAAGACTGACTGAATAAATAAATAAATAAATAACTGAGAAATCAGTAGCCTGTTCACAACAAGGCGACCTGTGCAGCCAAACATTTTTGTCTTTAAGTACCTTTAAGTTATCGTTCTCAAAGAGCCACTCCCCCCCCCCCCCCAAGAAGAAAATGTCCACATGTTGAATCAGGGAAGTGAAAAAAAAACAAAAAACTAGGATGTGAAATTAAGATCATTTCGATATAAAACATTACATATTTGCAATAATAACGGCAAACGATAAAGTCTCGTTCATGATTTATTCATTCCTGCCCACTGCAATAATTCCTACTCTGCTGAGCAAAATTTGGCCAGAGCAACTTCTCAGCGTGTGTTTTACATGCAGACATCAGCACGTCAATATACTTCTCTCTGTAACAGAAAACATATGTCCCTGTCTGGATATCAGAAGAATCTGGACAGTGCTGAGATTTTTTACCCGAGAGTTTCACACTGTTTTCCAAATTGCTTCGTTCCAAATAAAAAACACAATATTATAATTTTTTAGGTATATTTGTTAAAATTATTAAAATTAAGGTAAATTCTTTTACTCTTGAGGGCATCCATGCCTCTTAAAACACCCACAGCCAGGCCAGTTTATGGGATGGGAAAGCATGAAGAGCTATTTAATCTAACTAAACATCTGGCAGTGATGCAGCGTTGGGTCCTCTTGGCCAGTTGTTGAGGCTTTACAAGCTCAGCACCACGCTAAGCACAAAATCATCCCCTCCTCTTCCTCACCCATACAGCTTTACTTAAGGAGTATTTAGCATCTGCTACATTCCTCCTACCGGATCAGCACTGTGCTACTTGGGAGCATCAAGTGAGGCCACAGTGATTCATAACTGGTCAGCCAAGGTTCAGAGAAATAAGAAAAAGAGAAAAATGTAAAAAAAAAAAAAATAATAATAATTAAAAAACAGATGATTATGGGTGAAAGGATTGAAGTGGATTATGACATGGAAAAGACGTTTTAACCAGGTAAACCCATTGGGAGTAAGTGGTTTGCAGGATTTGTCCATGTAAGACTGCAGGAGGAATTTTTAACAATGTGTAATTCAGATACTTTACATGCATCAATAGGCTGCCCAGTGAACCTCAGACTTGTGTTAATGGATGTCAGTGATGGATGGATTTATTGTAAAGCCCTGCACTATAGCTGGTTGTGTATCTGTAAGCAGAGCTGAAGTCCACTGAGCTTTTAATGCGCTTTAAGCTTTTTCACAGACTCGGCATGTAAATTCATAAACATAAAACAGGGGTATTTGCCTGTTTACTCTCAGAGCTGACCAGAGCAGCTGCTCCAGCAATTTGGCCGGAGTATTTTTAGGTCCACTGTTTGGATTGTCATGCGTAATCCATCTACCTATGCGTTTTCAGAAGGGAGCTAGGGAAGAAAAACAGGTTTGATATCCAAAAGTAACAAGGCCACTGGGCTAAGGTGTTGGGGTTCTGGATGCAGCCTTGCTGACTGAGCTGAAGGGACAGGACTTTTGGTTGTGTGCTTGGTGTGTGTCTGTGTGTGTCTGTGGGCAGAAGGCTGACTGGAAGCCCTGCTTAGCTTGGGGGGGGGGCTGCGTGTGTGTTCCCAGGTGTCAGAGTGGCCACACATGGTTTGGTATATGCCCAGTCAAACTCCTCTGCCACAGGGAGGGGGTGTCAGTAGGGGAAAGACAGGGCCATTGTTCCTGCCCGATGAGCCACTGAGGTGGAGGTTTACTCACTTCCAACCAGGCCAGATGTTTTGGTTGGCAGTTGCTCCTGCCTGCTGCGGCAGCAAGGTGAGAATCTGGGGTGGCAGGCAGGATGACACAGAAGCTGAGGCAGACCAGGGGCCATGCGCGTGCTGCAGGGAGCTTATCGTCTTCTGCATAGGCTTTATTGTAAATGCATATCTGCCGCTGATTTACTGATTACTTGTATGATTTGGTTGAGGTGGCTTTACCCACAGAGTTGTTCAAATGGGACTTTTAATAAAACAGTATGGAATAGAAAGTGATCATCACCCTTTCAGTTCACATAGTAACAATCCAAGTAAATCACTTTATGCCAGTCTGACCAAATAAATCTTATGTAGTTTGCCACCTACTGGATCTGCTTCCTCTTCCTTACTCTACACACCGAGTGTCAGCACGTGCATGCACACACTTGGCAGCAGCCCACCCTCCTCTTTGTGCAGTAGATAGGCATGTTGGCCTACTGTATGTGTGCAGAGTTTCTGGAAAAGAGTGAAGGAGTCTGGGAGCTGTGAGGGTTTAATCCTAAACCAGACAAAGTGTTGCCTCAGACCTCAGTCACAAGTGGCCATCTCACCCCTTGGACTTTACTACTGTATCACTGTCATTATGAGAATGTGTCAAAAAAGTGAAACCAGTGTGGTTTACAGATTTGTTTTTGCAGCTGGAGGCAACTATGTATTTACTCTATGAATTACGTTTGCACAGCGTGCATTTGCAGTGCCAAAACACCGGAAAGATGAGTGCTTTTTAAAATGGGGCTCATGTGCACAGAATCACCCTAAAACCTAGAAGGAGTTAGCGAGGGTCACATCCAGCGCTCAGTCACTAAAATAACTTTGATGCTATACTAGATTAAATACTGGAGGTTTAGAGACCGAGGTACCAAAGAGGATCAGTGTGCAGGGCTTGCAACAATCTCTGGTCTTTTTCACCCAAACAGAAAGTTAGGGTGCTTATAGCAGAGACAACCCTAAGTTGGAGAGGAAGTGCAGCATGGCAGGAATGCCCTGGTATGCTTGCATTAATTTGCATCAGATCGGCATGGGCTTTACCCATGAAGCAGTCTTTGATACGATCTTAATTTACCTGTGCTGGCACCTCATACCTGTAATCTTAATATCTCAGCAATTTGCTTACTTTCTGCTTTTTTAACTCAGAACATGGAGTGTGAGCAGCACATTAGCAAAGATGCAGTTGCCCCATTAGTCCACACAGGATTCCTTTAGCCACAGCGTGGAGTTTCCCTGTGTTTTGGATTCTCTCTGAGCACAAAACAAACTGTAATACAGACTGTAAAGCAGAGGGAAAATACATAATCATGCCTCTTAATATAACACACTAATAACACTTTCTGTGTACATGCACCGTTAGTCTGGTGGTTCTGCCACAACTATGAATCGTTTTGCCCAAATTGACGGGAAAAACCAACATCGACGGGTCATGTGTCACCTCTTCCTTCAAGGAGTAAACTTCCTTTTCTAATGGGATCTATTAAACAAAACAGTGCAGGACACTTTGCATTCTTCCACCACCCCTCCTTTTTCCTCCTCCATAATATGTCCCAATAGTCCAATTTCCTCTTAGTCTCGCCACTCACACCCACTCACTCAAAAAAAAAAAAAAAAAAGAAAAGTTGAGCAAATAATGTGGTTAATTAAAATTGAATAAACCCTAGGTACTTTATTATACAATGGACACTCAGGTTCTGTTCGTGCAGCTCTGCACAGTGAATCATTGTTAGCTGGGCTTTTGGCTCTTCGTGCCATTATAGTGTTGTTGGAAACAGTAGCCTGGTGCCTTGACTACCTGATTAGACATTCGTGTTTCCATCGCTGTTATAAATTAAGAGGCTATTTAAGGCTCAGTTTCGCCTTGGATTCTTGTGATTCTATGGAGGGAAGCACTGGCTTTTCAATGACATCAGTGCTCAACACACAAGGAGCAGATACACGCATCAGATTATGTCTTTAATGTCTTAAAAGAGTTATTTCCCCATTACTGGGGAAGCAATGGGGGGTAATGGAGGTTGAGAGTATCCTTCTATTTCACTACCTGACAGCTCCCACCAACCCCCTCACCTCTCCTTACTTGTTTCCAGTCTTGGTCCCTTTTACCCTCTCCGCTCCTTCACCACCCAAGACACTGAACTCAGTACAACGGTTGTTTCTGTCCCTTGTCTCCATGTAGTCACAGGCAATTAGCTCTCGTCAAAATAGGCTGCAGGATGGAGGGTTGAGACTCGGGCAACCAAACCCTTTACTCTCGGAACTCGGGACCTGCGCACGTGCTACCACGCTGAGCACAAAGCAGCTCTTTCACTTGGGATCCAGCGCACATATGGAATCGTTTATCAGATCTCCAGTGCGTCAGTCCCTTGTATTCTCTCTGCAGTGTTTCCCCTCACCTCTGCATCTCACATTCACTTTGCCTCTGACTTGATGTTGAAAAGCTGAACCTAGAGATGCTCCACGGTAGTAGTCAAACTCCAAATGCACCTCAAGTGTACTAGTTCAAGCAGCTTGATTTGACCTTGAGTTGATTTGATTTGTTCATGACTTGTTTGTGTCAACAAGTGGACATCCTTGATTCGCCCATGTAAACGGATCCTTTCATAGAGAGGCCCATAGTCACACTGGGCCATTTAAATAGTATGTCCATTGATACTTTTGACACGTAACAGTTAGCATTCATTGCAGTTACTGCTTTGTGGAACAATTTCAATGAGGTTTATGAGACCTTAATTCAAGGGCTTCATTTACTAGAGTTGCCTTTCCTTGAATGAATTACTGTCCCCACAAATTACAGGAATGCTATTTTAACGGTAACACAATGCCAGCGTGACATCATCCCCAAGGATTGGCCTCTAAACTGCACAGCTGGGTGTAGATAACGGAGCAGCTTGGATGTTTATTTTTTCCCCTTCTGCATTCCAGCTTCTTATTTATAATGGCTATGATATCCAGCTCCAGGGGTTACTTCTATAAAAGGAAGTTTGAAGACTTTTGCCGACCCACTTAAAAAGGAGTCTTGCATGCCACATTTTCTCAAGATGTAACTTTAAGATATCCAGTGGAAAGGACATCAATCACACGGCAAAAGAGTGTGTGAGTTTCGCTTGGGTCAAATACAGTGGGATACATGATTGAATACCTGACTGTGGACACTGCAGAGTCTAAATAAAAAGCCATTGGTTGTTGAGTTTTACTTTAAAATCAACCAGGTGTATCCTCAAAGGTTTGAGGATCCAGACATTTGACATTTTTTTTTTCATCTCTTAAGTTATGAAAACTGCAATAAGGCATTGGCATAAAGAAGCTGCCCTATTGAAAATAGGCTCCACACACAGTTAACTGTAATTAAAGATGACCTTTCACCTGTGACCTTATTTAACTACCCAGCTGGCCCTCTAGGAAATAGATTTTGTTGACAGACTTTTGTGTTTTAGATGGAATTATCTTGACATGTTAGGTAGTTAATGGCATTCAGTATCTAAGTCTATATGTCTCTTTGTGAATTTCCTTGAATGCAAACTGAGTAAAGTTGGTCCCCATCGCCATATTAATGACAAATCACTCTGCTGCTTTGTCAGCCCTTTGAGTTTTTAGCTTCCATTGTTGGTTCCCAGGATCAATCCTCCATAAATAAATCAAAACTCCCTGTCACTAACAATCCAGATGTCGTCAGTGGCCTGACAACCTGTCTAATGTGTGACAGATGGGATTTGTAGTGGTGGATTCTGCTGAAATGGATTACCTTAATGAGGTCATTTCCCAATGAACTGTGCGGGTCTGGCCAAATGATGTGGTGGAGGCCCTTAGGACGCTTCCTGGTTTCTATATGTACAAAAGGTTACCAACAGGTTAAACTGTGTTTGTCTGTGTAGTGCATTCACCGTGAGGGGCCTCTTCACGAGATATGGTTTAGCATATATTTCTTTGGTCTATGTTATTGTAACTATCAAAGCTTCTTCCTCTTTCCCTTGCTCCCTCCCTCTGTCTCCTTGGTGGACAGGGGTCCTTTTCGCTGCCCTGTGTGGCTCTGTTTGTGTGTTTGATTGTGGGAAAATTTCTCAACTGTCCGTGAGAGTCCCCCGCTCTCTGGACTGACTGTTCCCTTGGGGTCTTTCAGGCTCATAGAGGCTGAGCCCCACTGCTGCTCTGGGGCCCCTCTCCTCCCAGCAACCCTCTAGTGGTAGTAGAATTCCTTTGCCATGTCTTTGAGTCCAAAATCACATGTCTAAAGCCCCTTCTCCAATATTTAAGATCAGCAGCATAGGTGGCCTTTTTTAGATGGTGGGGTCATTTTGATTTTTCTGCACACTGATGAAAAGCCTGACAAAAAGTAGTCCCCAATCACTTTAGACAGGGGGGCTGAGATCAAGACATGGCTCCTGATGTGACACAGACTTTTGGGAATAAGCCACACTGTGGTGGGTTTATTTTGGCGAACCTTACAGAATATGTTCTGGCTCTAAAGCTGGATATTAAACCTGAAATAGATATGATTCATGGCTTTGTGTTTGCTGTTTTCTAAATGAGGCTGTATCAGTTTGGCTACAGTATGTTATTTGGCCGAGGAAATTACCTCATTAAACAGTATGTTGTTTTGCACATGGGGTGTGAATTACTGTTTTCTTTTTCACTTTGCATTCAGTTGCCATCGGCTTTGACTTGTTTCGATTTTCGCATGTAGTCCCGTTTCATTTTCATATTAGTTTAATTGGAATCTTATGAAATACAGGTATTGTGCTGTTCCCACAGTAGACTACAATACAGTGTGTGATGCCACTTTACTGATGACTGTATTGTTTATTCAGACAGGCCTGCTTGTGTTTCACTACTTCCTGACCATCAAATAAATGGACTGTCATCCTTAACTTAAGATAAGGCAGGCTGTCAGAAAACAGGCCTTCAACCTCAACCCTTATTCAATTTAAACAACTTTAATTCACTTAAGTAGTGTGACAAATTAGTTTTACACAGTACTCAGTCTTGTTAACTTTGCAAACTTTGTTGGACTGTGCAATTTTAGTTCATAATGATTCTGGTTTACTGTCTTTGTGATGTGTCACTCAGTTAATTGTCTGTGATTTGATTTTGTACTTGTGTAAAGTACAAAAGTTTTTATGAGATCCTACAGTTCACTCTGCATGTCAGGGAAAAAAAACAAGTCATCTTGTCCAAGGAACTCTCTGTAAACCTCCACAATTTTATCATCACAAGGTATAGATTGAGACGAGGGTACAAAAACTTATCTGACCAAGTTTAGACTATTCCCTGGAGCATAGTGGCCCAAATGATTAGCACGTAGAAATTGAAATCACCAGGACTTTTCCTGGAGTTGTCTGTCCTTAAAGGGCCTTGATCAGGCAGGTTACCAGTATCCCAGAGGTCAAATAAGCAGCCCTCCATCAATGGGGATTTTAGGGTAATACCTTAAATCCACTTGGTGTAAAAGGAATATAACAATTCTTGCTTGATTTTGCCAAACAGCATATAAAGGACTCTGAGATCATGAGTCAAGAGATTCTCTGCTCTTATGAGATGAAAACTAAACTCTTTGGGCAGAACTCCAAACACTGTCTTGCAAACACCAGGCACATTGTGACAACGTCATGTTAAGGAGGAGCTTCTCAGGAGGAGAATAAATGCAGCCAAATACAGAAAGGTTTTCTTAATGTTTTATTCAGCACGGCAATGGTTTAGATAGGACTTTCCATTCAATCTAATGGCGCATGAGAAGTTGTAGGTAAGCATTTAAGGGTGCTTTTACACCAACAGCATTTAGTGTGCACTAAACGAGTTTGGTTCCTTGGTTCGGTATGTTTGCGTCGGTGTGAATGCAACAACTGCACTTTGGTACACACCAAATCAGCCGGTCAGTCATCTCCCTAACTTTGGTTCGGTGCCTCTGCTGTGAAAGCAGCCGAAACAAATTGGACCAAAACGGTCTAGTTTAATGCATTGTGGGTATCGGGGATACTGAATTGTGGGTAAAATGATTAATTTAATTTCCTGTTGATCCCATGGTTGACCCATTTGTTTATTCATCGGCAGCTCGAGATGAAATGGTCATTCAGGAGGAGGGCACGTCTCTTCTCTCTGAAGTGGCGTGCAATGCGACTTCAATGCATCATGACGTTGTTTTCGAGATGCAGCCGCAACTCATGTTCGAACTGAATTGTTTGCAGAAAATTACCCATGCATACAATGTAAGAGGCGAGGATCAGCCCCAGGACCGCAACGCAAAGCTGTCGCTCCATGCTAACTTATCGAAAGTGGTGCGTTTTTCTAGGAGGAAGTTGTCTTTGCAGTCTATTTTGATTCGTTTAGAAATATGCATATGTGAAACCGAACTGTACCAACGTCTGTTTGCCACATTGTAACATTTTTCTGCCTGGTGCGGACCCAAGCAATCGAACTATAAGTCTGAAAGCATCCTAAGACTTGAATGTGTGACCTATGGAAACCCAAATCAAAAATGTGTCCACAATGTTCCTCTTCAAAGTAGCTTCTGGGCCTGCACCTATCTAGTTGATACAGTCATACAGTTTTATGCTCCTTCTCGGCCACTCTGTTCCTCTGAGGAATGTTGTCTGGTTCTGCCATCACTGCAAACTCTCAAAATTCTATCAGAGCAGGAGTGTCCCTCCCTTAAAACCAAGAATGTGTTACCACTTAGAACACCACCTCCTAAAATCATGAACTAAATGTCCAACTAGCACTTAATATGCATATTTAGTGCACTTCCTTATGCAAGTTCCCTGCACTTATTAAATGAATGTAGTAGTTAATACTTGTACCCAAGTATCCTGCTGCAGTCACAGTCAGATAAAATCCTCTACAATTGTGTAAATGCAAGTATGAATTGGTGCAAAAGGGGCTTCTCTGAATTACTGAACGAAGGATCTCGATAATTGTGTAAATGAAAATTTATTTGAAAATCAAAAAGTAAAATCTCAAACGTGTAAAACCTTGCTTTTCTTTTTCAGAACTTTCCATTATGGGATATTTAGTGTATACTTGAATGTAGATGACAGCCTTATCTAACATAAGTGGTTGCCAATGACCTGAAGAACAAAAAATTGTGTAAACATCCACAACTAGACAAAACCTCCCTAGTGAGTTTGTGTTGCAAAAAACCAAAGGCCATGACCAAACAGTAACAGTTTATGATCCCACCCTCACACCGTCATAATTCTTGCTAAGACTTTTGGATTATTAAATTTGGCATCTGTAACTTCCCACGCATTTTTTTGCAATCGTGTCATGACTTCATGGTTGCTATTCATAAGTTCATAAGAAGAATAGAAAGCTGTGACAGGCATCTTTACTGTACTCCTCAGACTTGCTCCGAGACTCTAATGCATCATCTGAGCTAACTGCCATCTCATTGTATTTGAGCTGTGAGATGGATGAGTGAGTGCAGTTTATGATCTAGGAACAATGATAAATGATTGTATTTTTGCTATCGACTACCTAAACAGACAAACACCAGCTCAACAGTGGACCTGAGCCATAGATCCTTCATCCCCGGTGAGTTCTTTTCAAATACTCCTTTTCACTGAGTGACAAACCACGTGGTTGGCAACAACTAAAGCATTCAGAGGCTGTATGAATAGGGGTCTGTCTCTGGAGAGGCTTGTTGAAATGGGGCCTTCTGCTTTTATCCCTCCAGAGGGGCAGATTGATCTCGCACAGGTTTGCACTGGCAGTGAACTTCAAATGGACTGATGAAAAGCAAGGCGTTTATTTGTGCTGCCTTATAAACTGTGTCCATTTTCCAGATTTAGCATATGTGGGTGTTCTCCATCGGCTGTAAGCACTACCACCTCCATCCCTTCTCCCCTCTGCATCAATTATTTTTTCATTCACCTGCAACAGTAACCCAAATTTTCTGCTCTGCTCTGTTTTATGTGTGCCTGTTCTCATCTGCTCTCTGATGTGAAACACAGATACTCATGTAGAGTGTTCATGTAGGTTTTCTTTGTGAAGGTGGGCAGAAAGCCTGTGAAAACAGTCGTCATCCTACTCTGACATACACTCCATCACCCGTAGTGGTGAAGATCACATGTGGACATCAGGTGATTTCCTTAGCGCTGTTCCCTTGGTTACTTAAATACAGCCTCCTCCTCCTCCTCCTCCTCCTCTTCCACCTTTGAATCACCCAGGAGCCTCTCAGAGCAGTGTGCTGTTTTTCTTCTCCCTCCACTTGTATAAACCAGAGGACTATCTGCCATCAGCATTCAGGAAGTGTAGGGGTAAACAAATGACAGGAACCAGCACGGGAAACTCAGATGACCCGACGGTGTCCTAGCAACCAGGGAGAACAGGTTATTTTTGGGTCGTTTCTGTATCTGCGTGCATTGTGTTTGTAATATTGTTTATATTTTCATCCCAGGGCAAACTCCTTTGTGCACTTGTGAGATTACATGGGTTGGAAAATTTAAGCAGGGTCTATGCTTGCTTTCATTTTAAGCATCAGCACTGACTTTGCCAGATGGCATATGATGCAAGTTCTTTCCAGTCGTGCCATGGACTAATTACTCATTTAGAGTGTATTCACTCCCATGCTTGAAGTCTTTTGCTAATGTGGTTATGTAGTTCTATGTTCCTCTTCACTAATGCGCTGTTGGCAGTCTGAGCTGTGACCGGTTTTGAGTTAAAGGATTAGGGCAGCTTTAGCTTTTCCAAGGAGTGTCAATGTGACAAACTTACTGACTGAGAAAGTATATATAAAATATCTGTGTGCACATGTGTGTTGAAAGGTTTCCCCTGGTAGTGGTTGTGTTATGGGGACTCAAATGACACTGATCAATTCAGTACCCTCTGAGTCTGCCAGGCACATACTGACTGGCTGAACCTCTTGTTATCATTTAATATCAGAGCCACTATCAAGTACCATGAAGGCACCAAGAAAAGAGCATCTTAAAGTCCTGTCTTCCTCCATCATCACAATTCAGCCTGCTTTCTTTTCCCCTTACTGCCACATTATCCTGCATCTAGGAGGATTAGCTGTGCCATGCAGTGTGAGGAGGTTCAAAACCTGCAACTGTGCCCATGACCACATCGATTGGGATTAACATTAGCGGCGGGTGGTGGATAGAGGCATTAAGCAAACGACTGCACCCTCATACAGATAATTAATGTTGCTACATCAACTCATCCACACTTCCTCATCCCCTGCCCACCCCAAGAATTATCAGGTCTGCTACGAAGGAACAGAGGGCCGCTTTAATATGAAAGGAATATGGGCGTAATACTTGTTTGTAAATGGTGAGTTTAACTTTTGTTAAATATCAAGAAGTAGAAGCTGAGCTGTGGATATCAACTTAAATGCCTTGATAGATTATCAGTAGAATAAAGATCCAATTAGGCAATGAGGATAAAAGGAGATTTTCCAGATAGACTTAAGCAAGTACGTTGATGATTTTGGATCTCTTCCTAAGTCATTTAAAAGGCAAAGCATTTACCAAACCACCATTAATTATTTATATGAACGAGAGCAACCTGTAGTTCATAATTATGAATTAAAAAACAAATGCATGAGAATATTTAATATATTTATAAGTACCTAAGAATTGTATTACCCCCCCCAAAAAAAAAAGAAAGAAAAAAAGAAAAATGCTCCAGGCCTGTTTCTGAAACTGCCTCAGTCGCTCTTTTTCTATCCTTCTCTCTCCCTCTCTCTCTCACTCTTTCACACTCTCACTCCTTCCCTTTCTTGGATTGCCACTAGCCTGCTGTACGCTGATTTGCTGCCAGGTTGCCTTGGTGACTGGCCACAGTACATAAACCAGTTGATGTTTGGGGATCGCTGTGCCGCGAGGCAGGAGATCTTGTACATTCTTTATCTCTCACCCCTTGGATGGTTCTCCCGCTGTCCTCAGAAGGGAGAAGGAGCTACATAACCAAATGGAAGCTTTATTTCTCTGTCCGGTCCTTTTCCCACCTTTTTAGCCAGAGATAATCAGAAATCTTTGAGGTCTGAGCATCCTTCACTTCCTTTGCAAGTAGGGGTTTGAAAAGGAAAGGTAGCAAGAGAGGAAAGAAACAGTTGTGGAGGAGGAAGAAGAGGGGGCAGTGTTGCACGTACGTGGGATTTCTTCAACAATGGCTGTGTTTTCCATTCATCTTATGCAGAGATTTGAAGCTTTGCAGATTCAATGCTAAGTGTACACAAGTTCTCTTCCACTATATAAAACATACAGTGAACAACCTCAAAACCCTGCCCGCCCGTCATTACATTACCTTCCTGACATTCCATCTATGAGCCTGAGGAAGAGGAAAGCGATCTGCTGATCAGAGGCCTACCGGCCGGGCCCATTGCTCTCCGGTGAGGAAAGAAGCCCTGCTGTGATTCATTCTTGACTTGCGCACATTTGAACACGCTTGTACACATAGCCTCGCTCAGAACACAGTTGACAAAG
Organism: Remorina albescens; assembly: GCA_034769265.1. Classification (NCBI taxonomy): domain Eukaryota; kingdom Metazoa; phylum Chordata; class Actinopteri; order Carangiformes; family Echeneidae; genus Remorina; species Remorina albescens. The sequence goes on along the minus strand of CM068488.1, from coordinate 18,501,714 downwards.
CATTAAAGCAGATGCTGATCATAAATCTGTCTCGCACTCTTGGCCACTGGTCAATGGTGTGCAGTACATTTCCCAGATTCGTCCCTTTTTTCTTTACATTTCATTTCTTCTCAAAAACTCAAAATGCAATGGCGTCAAATAATTGAATCTTCTTCTGTGGCATATTTTTAGCTGTGATGCTCAAGTTTGGATGAACTGTTTCTTGATACCTCTCCAGCTTGGCTTGGCTTCCTTTTTTCACAGTTGTCTCTAGTAAAACTAAAACACTAGGCCAAAGCTGAGTAAGCCGTTTTGACTCTCCTGAGGAGCGGTGCCACCCAAATCAGAGGCTGTAGTCAGTGGAAGAGTTCCAGGTTGCTGTGCAGTTCCTTTCCCCCTGTTCTCCCATGGATTTGCTCCTTTCACCCCAGCCTCAATCAATGGTCATGATTATTGAAACGGCTGCTTTAGGCAGTGTTTAACACGAGGAGATGACGTTGTGAAAGCAAGGTCAGCGAGTTCTGCTTCATATCACACCCTGCATCTCGAAGGGCAGGAGTGTTAACCGGTCTGCACCGCAGTGACCAGTGTGGCCATAATAATGCCGGTTCCCACTACAGTGCTACAGTCTCGGGAGAGGAAAAAAATTTCAGACTCATTGTTCTAAGAAGGAAACTAAGATGCAGGGAGAGGAAAAGCTGCAGGGAGGAAAAAAATGCTGACCCACATTTTTGATGCAGCGTGCAATGGGACAACAATTCGAGGCCCAACCTGACTATTTAACTCAAATAGCATGTAATCGGAACAATGTGTGTTGATTGTACGCCGCCAGAGCAGATGTGATTAACCCAGATTTGTGCTACAGGGGTCAAGGTTTTTCTTTTTTTTCTATTTTTGTTCTGAGCAGGTTTTCATCCTGTTCAGACCAGCAAACGAAGACAGCTGCTCATTGTGTGACAGCATTTCGTCACCCATAACCTGCACCTATATTTTCGCAGCGCTGTGCGTTTTTGAAGCATGGCTAAGGAAACATCTGCAGCACATTTAAATGAATACAGTATATAGCAATATGTCTCCAGCTTTGGCTCCAACGATGCTGGATGTCGCACATGACTGCAGTTAGAACGTCCCTGGGGATATGTTGCACACTCAGTACTCTTGATTGGCAATCATTAAAATCTGTGTGTATGTGAAAATGTGCTTGTGTTATCGCTCTTAAGAACAGCTTTCTGCAGAGCGAAAACTGAAGAGGCCCTTGAAGAAGTTGTTTGTACAAAGTGGTCTGACCACATTTGAAGGTGGAAGTGTTTGTAAATTATACTCAACTCATGATCAACTGCATGTTTACATGACAGTTCATGGATAAAATTATATTGAATGCGTTAGTATAATGTTGAAAGTGTATTTATTTCAGCCCAGATATCTGATTATATAAGATTATTCATGTTCTTAATGTTCAGGCACTCACAGTGCTTTGTATAGATTGGTCAGATCATATAAACGCAAATATATTTTAAAAAAAAAAAGAAAAAAATCAGGAATGTCAGTGACTGTTCACTGTGGTGCTGTTCCTCTGATGAAAAATCATCAATCAGGAATCAGTTGATGGTCACTTGTCCTTTCACATCCAGGGTACTTCAATGATTGTGTAGTCAAGCAAGATGTTTAAAAATGCACAAAATAGGGCTGCAAGACTGGCCCCTTGGTGCGAAATATTGGAACAAAAAAATACAATATTTAGAAGGTTGGAAAATTCCTTGAGATGTGTTGTAAAGTGGTATGATATAGTAAAAATAAACTTGGCTGGACGCCTTGCTGGACACCTCTTTGCTCCTTTTTGAAGCGGAAGTCACTGAGATGCGCTGCTTGACCTTTGAGTCTAAATTAACATCCATCCCGCTCACATTTGTTTGTGAAAATGACGGACAGGTCTAGAAATTCCAAAGCTAAAACATAATTAGCTTGAAAACAAACTTTTATTGTTTCACCAGTGGAACTCTCAATCGACGCATACAAATCCAATAAGAAGCAAACACAATTTTGTCAAGTCAAAAAGAGAGCGATGAAAGAGACGACACTAAAGGATCCTAATCAGTCCAGCGATACAAGCCTGGGTGTGTTTGAATGTTCAGAGTTGATCTGATCAGCACTTGCATTGCCAAGTCCGTTTTCTTGAGTTCATAAGTGTGTTCAGTGTTCTCAGCAGAAAATGAACTAGCACTCAGGACCAGCTTGTCAATATGTATCTGTTAGAAGCCAGATGGATTTCAGAGGCACGTGGGGTCAAGTGTGTGCCTGCCACTCCAGGAGCCTGCCCCAGACTCAGCTAGCTTTAATCAACACCCATCATTTACCCTTGTTGTGGCTAATCGCACAATGGCCACCCTCAGGTTCCCTCCACCTCTGATGGCCCAACAGTAACCCTTCACCCTGCATGGTGCTGTATGTATTTACATTGTCCCTCTTGTACACACACCAGCAAGTGGACATGTGTGCTCCCACAGTCACACCATTCACTCACACAATTAAAGATGCCCAAACACAAACATCAGCATGATGACATTGCAGTGCATTTTCAACTAAAACCGTTCATTACAAATGATTTATTTCCTAGCTATAATTTCCCTCCATTATAATAAATTTCTATAAAAGTAAACAGGAGTTATTTTTGCACAGGCAGGAACCGATACAGCTAAGATTGAACTGCAGTGTCCAACAGACAGTTTGGTTAATAACTAAGACTGTGACACATTTTTCAATTATTTTGGCATTTTCAGTTGCAGTGATCCTTTTTGCATTTATTGTATTTTATTGAACCAATCAAACGTGTTCCTTTTGTAGAGCGAGAATGTGATTTGTTGTTTGGGCCAGTAGCACTACAAAGCTTTTTGGTGTTCCTCTAAATTTTTTTTTGTTGTTGTTGTTTTTGCGGCTCCTGTGAGTTGGACTTTGTGCCTGGCCATGTTCGGCATGGTGGTTGCAGTGGTTAGCAGTCTTGCCTCACAGTTCCTTGGTTTGAAAAGTGGGTCTGGGGCCTTTCTTGGTTGTCTCTGTAAGGCTGTCCTGTGATAAACTGGTAACTTTTCTAGGATGTACCCTCCTATTGCCTCATGTCATATGGGTTTTACTCTGCCACTCCACGATCCTGCGCATAGTACAGATGTAAGGATAAACGTCATCATATTGCAATTTTGAATATTCCATTAATGGTGCACTCCTAGTAATAACTGAACAGTCAATAAGCACCTATATTTCCAGTTCTACTAACCTGCGGGCTTGTATCAATTCATTATGGATGATATTTCATGTCCCGTCAGACTTTGCTCAGCTATTAACTCATCAGTGGTGGGAAAAACTACAGAACTACGAAGGTGTGCAAAGCCCGAATCATCCTGTAAGTCTTCTACATACAGTTAAGCAGTGTGAAACAGGAGCAGCTGTGAAGGTGGTCTGCAGCTGTGATATCTCTTTGTGTGCTGTGACATAGATGGGAAAGAATGGAGTGACAAATTAAGATTGGGTTCTTATCAATTCAGCTTGGGGCTAATCTCCACTCACTTGGTTTGTGTTCAAATGTGCTTCCAGCTTCCTGCAGACAGGGCAGAGTGTTTCTTATCAGCTTCAAGCACTGAAGTCTAGTCCTGACCCAGCCCTCAAACTCTGCATTTCAACCAACCCTTTGTCTCAGTGTGTTCCTCTCAGCCACTTAAGGGAACGTGTTGATCTTCCAAATAGCAGCCAAATCCATGTGATAGTCCACAACAAAACAGGTTTTAGGGAGCCCTCTCAGAGGGAGAACAGGATGTGGCAAAGGGCTGCTTAACTTTGGGGGATAGTAAATCAGTGTGGTAGCATGTCTGACTCTTCCCATCAAAATAAGAGGCAGCTGGACAGATGAACTCTGTGTGGTTAGCTAGAACACGAGGCACGTGTGTGTGAGTGATGGTGCTGGGTCGAAGGTCAACTCTTGTTTGGCGTGGTAGAGTTCTCCACACAGTCATTACGTGGTTGTGGGAGCAATCTTTCATATTTGCTACAGTGTTTTTTTGTTGTTGTTGTTGTTGTTGTTTTTTTTTTTGTTTTTTTGATTGATCCATTGATGTGGCTGAAGGTGGTTGTGTTTTTCTTAAATTGGCTGTTTTTCCCCTTTCACTTTTGTAAATAGTGCATGTTTCCTACAACATTAACACGTGATAATTACTGGATTTTTGTTGGAATGAGTAGTAGCTCAGGACAGACTGTCCTGACCTACTGTATAGATAAACAGGAAGTGTTTGTTATTATTCTGTCATCTCTGGAGAGGCTTATAAGATTTCTTTGCAGTGCAACACCCAGCTCAGACATCATTCCTAGCATTACATCCACCAACGGAGAGAAAGAGGAGCTAAAAAGAAAAGCTTGATTTATTTTCTGCAGTGTAGCTCAGAGTAAACTGAGGCTTTAGCTGAGTTGGTTGGACCCATTATGGTCAAGCCAGACCAAAGGGTTTGAGAGCAAAATTGGTAGACTATTTTTAGGTATTCCACTTCCTCTGGTTTGTGTTAAAATCTTTTGAGGGAGTATGGACCTGGTTTTTGAAACAGTGGCTTCAAAGGTTTGGTCAGTTGTTGCCTTTGTTGTCACAGTGTTGTGCAAATCCATAATTACAGCTATGTTTTGCTTAATTCACAAATCCACCAGCTAACCGTCAAACCACGGTCAAGGCCTTTCGTCAGTTAATACTGATCAGCATGTTTATTTGGAGCTGTGAGCTGCACTTTTTGCATTAAACAACAAATGAACCTATACACTGGCACCCTCAGGCTGAGTTAATTTGACCTTGGCTGTTCAGACGGTGCTGTGCCCCCCCCCCCCCGTTGGTGCCACTGGGGTTGAACAGTTCCCCAACCAGAACAAGAGGTCAGGAGTCAAGGAAAAGGTCATGGATGGAGACACACCTGTTCACATGGGGCCTCCTTTAGCACAACAGATGACTCCCAGATGTTTTCATGGAGACACTGTGACAGCTGTGTCTGTGTGTCTTGTGTGGCCATAAGAGTAAGAGCTGGGGGGGCAGGGGGGTCACCCTGAAACTATACTGTTTAGAACTGGATAAACCTTTCAATAAAACTCCCCTGACATGCCCCACCCTACATGGGCAACATGTGATAACTTTTGAGGCACGTAAAGGTTTGATTTACATTGTTTTGAATGGGATTTAAAAAGCTACATTCTCACACCTGGAAATGCTCAGACCGAGGGTCAGTGCTCGTTTAACAAAGACCAACCTCACTCTAGAGTCTCTTCTGAAATGATTGATTGTTCTTGAGTAGTTTTTTGTGAATGGCAGGATAGAAACGGTGATAAATCCTAACGTCAAACTCACAGCTAGAGTTGCACTTGTGCGGGAAATCTGCCCATTGTCGTTGACCTGTTTTTTCACTTTTACCTCCACCACTCTTTTTTGCTATTACTATTCTCTGCAGTCTCTGTTCTCCCTTCTACAGTTTACCCACCTGGACCCCTGGAGCCGAGTGGTGATGTATGGCTTTTAACTGTGCTTTTTGTACTTTGATTTCATATTTCTAAACTTTGACTGAATTTTAACATGATTGCTCTATGCAAAGAAATTATTCAAAGTCTGACAGTGACCTTCCCTCATAGCTAAAAATCTAAGTATTACATCATTGGTTAACATGATGAAGCTGTCATGAGTCAGTCACTGCAAAGCTGGACCATTGTCCAAACATGACAGCATTTAGCTGGCGCTTGTCCAGGCAGACAGCAGAGGTACTGTGTGAGCAGGCAGTTGGGTGACCTCTGATCCTGGCCAGTCTGCCTTTGGAACAAAAGAGCCATTCAGATGCCCAGTGCACCCCAAACACCCGCAGCACTTGATACAAATGAGTGATAATCCTGATGGAACACTTGTTTACTCTCAGTTAAGATTGGAAAATCAACTGGATCATCACATTTGTAATGGAGGTTAGAAAAGAGTTAAAGCAATACCGAATCACTGCTGCCGTAGAGGGGATTTATAATGGAGGTGTGTTAATAATAAAGCCAGGAAAGAATGTCACCATAACAACATGGTGACAAAAATTAAATTTGTGGTTTATGGCTTTACTGCCATTAGATTACTTTTCTGCGGCAGGGTTTTGAAAGTGTTCCCCTCTATCATGATTTATAGCTAACATACAATTAGACCATGTATAAAAATGTGCCCTCATGTTTATACTGTCAAGCGTTCGGTCTCTGTACAGTGGTGGTATTTTTCTCAGTGCCAATTTCTCTGTGCTGGCGTGAAGTAAATGGCTGTGTGCAAAGTGCTGTCACAAGAGATTCCTTGCCTAAACAAAACAAACTTAAATTAGAGCTGTCTGGTTAAAAAAAAACCCCCAATAATACATCGCGGGACACCACGTCGTAAAACATGACTGTTTGCCATGTTGGCTCTGACAGCTGCCAAATTTGGAAAAGGACTTCGCCACGACAGCCCCGGAAAGACCTCCTCCAGATGCCAATATGTACAGTTTGAAAAACTTCTCGGCCTCTCCCCCAGCTGTTTCTCACCTGTTATCGAGCTGACTTCCTCTGCATAGCAGAGGTCTGAAGGAGAAAGTGTGGTTTATGAGCCTGAAGGAGACCACCTTGGGTGACCCACTTCTTCTGGTCCAATATTCCATGCACCTTTTGTCCAAGTCTGCGCTGACTGCCAAGTTCCTCCTCACTGCTGCCCCTGACTAAACTTAGCACTGGTTAGCCAAGTGGTGATTGTTTGATTGTTCCTGCACTTGTTACTGCGGTGGAGAATTAATGCTCGTGAAAAGTTACCAGCTTGAATGCTTAATGGACTCTTTCATCCACTTCCTCAGTGGATTGTGAAGGAATTGGACAGGTGACTGGCAGGCCATCTGGAGCAGATCCATTCACATCATTCCTCCAAAGAGCAAAGTACCCCACCTGAAGCGTCAGCCTCACTCAACCTGCTCTTCAGCTGGTTTATCAGTCATGATGTTTGCCGTCTAGCGTGATTTACTGTGGGCAAAATCCCGACCTCGCTTGCATTTAAAGAAATTACCCAGAGGCTGTGCACGTTCAGCAAAAACGAGTCTGGAAAGGCCACAAAGTGCGGTCAGTCTCCTTGGCACTCACATTGACAATGTGAAGTTTCCAATGAATGCGTAACCTCCGATTTTCTTTATTTTTGCAAAATGCAAGTTGTCCAAGATGAATATAAACAAACATACCCCCCTAAGAAGAGAAGTGCAACATATGAATCTATTTTCCCTTTTTTTTTTTTTTTTTTAAGAAAGAGACTAGCCCATTCAATTTGTGTCAATTAGCCAAAGTAATTTCTGAGGCAGTGATGGAAGCTGAAAAGCACTATGCTACTCTAAATCATTGCACTTGGGCCATCTCTTTTTTTGGGGGGAGATGCAAACCTGCACACTGTAATGCTGCACAGAAAGAGACAGAGAGAGGCGGCAGTAGGAGAAGTGGGTGTCATGGAGTTAAGCTGGTTCAGTTCTAAGAGCCGGGCTAATGCATGCATCCCCGGGGCCCGCTCAGGAATGTACCCAGACAGTATAGCCAGCAATGTGGTGTCATTTGTCTTCTGTCCCCAGACGAGGATGAGAAATTGTATTATAACCCCCCCCCCTCCACTGTCTAGCATATCAGTGGCTCCAGTTTGTGTGTTTTTCTTTTTGGGTCCTCCTTTAAAGGCCTAGTGACAGATTTTTCCTTTCTATTAAGATGCATCGGTATTTTAATGGAGCTGTTTTGTGCTTTGAACTGACCATAAAATGCCAATGACCTGCTTAGAAGTCACATCTGTCCGGGTCAAATTGGTCTCCATAAGGAGGTAATTATGACAACCAGCGTTTTTCCCTTTCTTTATTTATTGCATAAATATGAAGCGATGAAATGGACAGCTTTGGTGTTTACTGATTGATAATAACATAAACTACACTGTGGTCCCCTCCTGCTGTATGTCTGGTCTGAAAGATCAGGCTGAATGCATCAAAATCCAAACACAAACCATCGCTGCTGCTGGGAAAGCAAAATGGTAGTTTTATATTGTAAAAGTCCCAGAATGTTAGCAGAGCAGGAACAAGAAGTAAAATAACTCAGAGCTGCAGCAGTGAAGATATTAGATGGTGCTCATAGCAAGTGTTTGTGTGTACGTGCGAGAAATTGCTATTCTCCAACATGCAGTCACATAAAAGACCCAAAAATGTGTAATGGACCCAACAAACAACCGTGGTATAACAGACAGTTGTTATAAAGTGCTTCAAGTCAAGAGAGGATGATTACTCCTTTTGATTATTGCACATAACAGCAGATAATATCCAGTAGCAGATTAGAGACAATGACCAAAGAACAAATGGGAAAAGCAGAGGAGTGGGAGCCACACAGATTCAGTCATTTTGAATGGTTGGATTGTATATGTACATATATATACTTGGACAATTATGATATATGTCAGCATTTATCTGTAGTAACCTGTACATTATACAGCCAAGGCTGGGGATCAATACGCAAGCATCGATCAGAAATCAACACCAGACAAGCCGTCACCTCAGCCAACCTGTATAGCAGACAAGAGGTCTGAATACAGATAAGATCACTCAGTATGAAATCAATTCAGTTTTGACCCTTGTCCCCAGAGTGCTGCGCAGTAAAAGGCAAAAAATGTGCTGCATTTTGAAATGTCAAAGAATTTGTATTGACCTGTGAGCTGTAGGTTGTTACTGATGTCTTAAGGTGTCCATTATGGACCTGTAGAGATTCTGCCTCATACAGTGATACTGAGCAGATATGCTGCTGATATGCTTTGATTCAAAATGACCGAGTTTGCTCCCTAACCTTTGTGTCGTTGCAAAATGCGCATGTGTGCCCAGGTCAGTGCTGTGAAATGATGCTTTTGTTTTTCAATGTGAAGAATCACAGTAACATATATGTACTCCAGATCTTGGCACCCGCAGTGTTCTTCCACCACGGATACACACACGCGCACTCATCTGACTGAGCTAATGGTGTGAACTTGGCAACGTCCATAGAATTTAGTACAATCAAACATCCCGTTTCAACTTATTAATGAAGAGGGACTGGATCTCAGGGAAAACTTTTTCCTGTGTGTGTCACTGGGGTAATTCCTAACGGAGAATCCCATATTTGGCGTATCTGTGTGTGGGAGGGTGTGCATGCGTGGGTGTATGTGCTTTTATGTGGGTGTTGGCGATGAGAAGACATGACAGGATAAGGGGTTTCCTTTGGGCGTTGTGCCTGATGTCGTTTTTTCTCTGCCCGGTGAGGGAATGCGTTGGGTGGAGTTGGACTTGCAGGCAGAGGTGGGAGGTATAAACTGCTGAGGGACATTTCCTTTCATATTGCCCTTTTCCTTGGCCTCATACAGCAGGCGCACATACACACATACCAACTGTGCATACATGAATCCATTAACAGAATCCATCACCGTCCCTTCATATCTACACGGATGCTGTCATATACTGGGGCCGCAATCCAGAAGAGGAGTGGAGACAAGTGATCTGAAGGCAGAACACGAGAGAAGGAGAGAGAGCAAGAGAGGGAGGGGGACAGAGGGAGAGAGAGAGAGCAGGGACAGTGTCAACAGCTCAGCTCTCAGCACAGTCAGCTGAAATCCTGAGTTCTGCTCAGTAGCTCTGAGAGTGGAAACAGACAAAACGCAGCAGCTTCAGCTGGGGAAACATCGTACAATCGGACTCGTGCTTCATGGATTTTGGACAAGGAACACTTCCTCCAAATACAGGAGAGGTTCAAAGCCAGACGATGTAGGAATGAGAGAATATTTTCTCGCAACATTGCTTCATTGAGAGACTTTTTTTTTTCTAACCCCCATTAGTTGTGACGTGACACAGGGACAATCCATCTCTCAGGGAAGCCTGTGTGAAGTGGGTAAGTAGAGATATTTGATCATGATACTGATACCCGTAACCCCACCTGGTCATTGTGAGTACTAGCTACACCACAGTCAGTTTGTCCACACACTGCATTCCCTGCTCGACCCAGTCAGGAACACACTGATTACTAAAGCCAATAAAATAAACCTTAGTCAGTAGAAAGCTAAGCATGAATAAAGCTGCAGGGAAACAAAAGTTTCTAATCCCAATAAGATGATAGTTTCCACATCTTGGTTGCTGTAATTGGGGTGAAACGGCAGTTTTTTTTACTGTCATAAAAGCTACAATGTGTGTTGTGAAATGTCTGCAGTTGTATTTGGGCTCTTTCTGCAGAGGTGTTGACAGCATGCCTTGCTCTGCCCCCCAGCCTCCCGTGTATTCTTGTGTATTATATGGACAAGGCTTTTTTGCATATTGGTGGTAGTCTTGGACTCACTTTTAGCAGAGAATGACTGGAGTTTCATTTTCTTTGGAAAATGTTGCATAAGTTCAAAGATGGATTGTGGTTCAACTCTGTTGGTAGGAGCTCAGAGCAGCTCAGAGTGTTGGAGAAGTTGAGATCCACTTTATTGGTTCCGACCAAGGAAAAGTTGTGATGTCTGGGGTCTAACATGAACAGGAAATGTTTGGCATTTCAGGATTTGAAGGAGGACGGGACAGGGTTGTATGTATGAGCACATGCCTATTTCGGGTCCTAGACGTGGGCTGATCATGCATGTTCATCAATCACACCATCAGCCAAACATTCCATATATGCTTCAAACAGTTCTTCCCAGCAACACCTCAACCCAATATGGAACTGGGGAAGCGGACTTTCTACTAGTTACAAATGCAGCCTGCATTTGTTTTGAGATGTTGGTATCTTTTTTTCCCCTTCCTTTTTGTTGTTATAGAGCTTCCACAGTTCCCTCAAATCAAGCCATGGCAGCAAGGGCCAACATAAGCACCAAGTCCTCATCCCTCACGCTTTCTGATTTGAAGAGAAAGTGAAGCCTCCTTTCCTGTGTGGAAGCATTGCCCATCCTGGTTTTGAGGCTGTTAATCTTTATGTGTGTTGGAAGCCGGTAGTGAATGTTCAACTGCCAGCCCTACGCATTTCCACCTGTGCAACGGGTTAGGGGTGCCTACTGAGGGTTCGTCTAAGTTTGATGGTTTATGGGTGGAAAACATTCCATACAAGTACCTCAGCATCTGTGAATTTGTTTTTAGTGGATTGGGGCTTTTAAACAACTGATCAGTAGTGATAAGAAAAGGCATAAGACAAGCATTATTTCTGCAAAGTTCAAAGTCATTTCTTTCAACGGCTTGTGTTTGAAGACAGATGAACTGTCAGCTCCACAGTCATAGGGCCTTGTCTTTTCTTTGATGTTTTTTTGTGTTTTGCATTGTGAACAAGATAGTATCCATTTCCACCACATTAAAGACTTACTCTCCAGTCTGCTGGAAATCCTCAAGCATTCATGTGCGCCAGGGAGTCAAGCAGTGACATTGCTAAAAGATTCAGTGTGTTATAAAGGAAATTAACAAAAGTTGAGGACTCGCACATACTACATACACACCCTCTGCTGCCGTCAGCGCTCTCAGGGCTTTTCATATTTTAAAGACCATTACGGATGCATGAACTGCTCTCTCAGGATTAGAGGGAGCGCGAGGGGAAAGTTAGTGAGCGACGCTCGACCTTTTATCGCTTCAGCCCTCATCGGCCCCCTCATTATGATAGGGACAGAGGGAAGGAGAGATGAGGTCTGTAAAGCTGCTTAAATGTAACTATCCGATCTCTTTGATGGTTTTATCATCATGTGGTGTTTACTGTAGAAAGCAGGGACGAAAGTCAGGGAGATTTTAGGCAAGACGCTGCTGTTCCCCTTGCTCCTTCACTGGAAGTCCCCACACTGTGTGTCTAATGGCACCATTGTATCTGTGCCAGTGACACACTTTCTGGGCTTATGATGTGTAAGCATCTTCTTTTGACAGCATTTCAATTCAGTGCAGTATTACTGCAGGCTATTTATAAAAAAAAAAAAAAAAAAAAAAAGTGCTGGTCACGTCACAGGGCTCTCACTATATGTGCTGCTATAACTGTCCCAGAAGAGCATTCCAGACATTACCCAGAAGCCCTATGTCCACTATGCTGCAGCTGTTGACCTCTCACCCATGCAAGATTAATAGCTTAACAATGCACAATACGGACTGACCCAATCCACGCTCTGACGTTTGCAGACATATTCAAACCTTGGTGTGAAGAGCGAGAAGCCAATCTATGACAAACTGAGAGCTCCTGAGCTAACATGTGAGCGTTGTTGTTAGCATAAGTGTCTATGCAAAGCAAAGTTGGTGAGTAGTGGTGTGTGCTTTTGTTTCAGTTCAAGGGCCGATACTGTAGAGAGTGAGATTTCCAGAGCAGGTCTAGGTTCTTTGTTAATACAATAAAAGTATCAAACTCCACAGAAAAATGCTCACAGCCTGTGTTCGGAAACTGAGCATTACAACCAACCATTAGGATTTCCGGAACTTTGTGATATCACAAAGAACCACCCTCAGCTAAGCCCCACCCACACAAACCCACTGTTCAATTTTGCAGAGTTTGGTTACTCCCAGTGTTTTACCTGAAATCTGATATATTTTTATGGGATCACTCAAACAGTCAGCCAATCAGAGGGGAGAATCAGATCCTCTTTTTTAATTGGCTGACAGAGAGGAGTTTGAGAGCCAAGCTCGAGAAGAAGGTTCTTAAACCACAAATGTATTTTCTTATGGATATTAACACTTAAAATAAAACACTGAGAAGTGTAAAAATTTGCTAACCACTCAGATGAACTTCTCAAGTATCCATGTCATCTGTACACTGTACTCATGGAAACGCTTCACAAGACTCTCAAACTGTCTGGGAAGTCCAGCGTCCTTTCCTTCTCCGGAGTGACTGTAACCAGCCCTGATGTTGTACTGTTGCCCAAAATTTTTTTTCCACACATATAATAACATGTCTCTTGTTCAACTGGGAGCTCGTGACTCTGGCGCGACCCCCTCATATGAAATAAGAAAAGGATTCAACACGGCAGGGTATCGTTTTGGGGTTTGAGAGAAAGGGATGCCAAGGATTGGATTTCGTTCCGAGCCCTGTTAATATATGGGAATGTTGGGGACTGTGGAATGTGGCATGGCCGACTTTCTTCTCATTCCCAGTATTAATAGCATAGTTATCCCAGTGATCCGGCCTATTTGATGAGAGGAGATGTGACTCGTGGTGAAGATGTGCTGTTGGCCAGGGGAAAAGTGGGTCAAACAGTGGGTCTATGCATCCGATGTCAGGGCCCCTAACTTGCTTCAGCCTCCTTCCAGAGTTGGGTCCCATTCAGCAACTTGTGGATTTTCCTTGCGGAACACGTGGATGGCTTTTTGAGTTTAGTGACTCCTATGCATGCTGAAGCTCTAAGAAAAACAAGATGTTAAATGAGGTGGAACAGAAATGCACTTTTATAAAATCATGAGGTGACAGAGCTTTTGCCCTAGTTGGGGCTCCAAAATGTACATCTACAAACTTCTGCTAATCCCTCGATGGCCTTAGTTGTTCTTTCAGCTCGTGTCTGTGGTTCGTGGCTTATATGAAGGGTTTAAAATGTTTATAATAGTTTCCTTCAAACTGTAACTGTGCATGGATGGAGCTACTCAAGAGCTTCCTGATCAAAGCAAGAGAAGCAAAACAAACCAAAAGAAAAAGGGGGGAAAAAAAGCTGTTGTAACAATGTTGGTACTTGACATGGTCTGTGCCATTATGAATGATCCTCACACCAGGAAATGTCTTTCTTAATGAATACAACTAAATGAAATGGCTATTAATGACATCCCTGGAGGAATGGAACCCGCCCCTCTTTTTTTTTTTTTCTCCAGTGGTTCGGCTAAGGCATTTCCTTTTTATGGATGAGGTGGATTTCTGTGCCTCATGGCCCCGTTAAAACCAGTGGGGCCTTGTGTGTTTGTTTTTAAATGAAGCTGTGAGCCAGTGAGAGTTCTCCAATGTAGGCAGTGAAATATCTCTCAGATTTGAAGTTTGTCTAACAGCACTGGAATGACAATGGAGAGTAGGCAGGTTTGAAAAGTGCTGAACAACCATGTGCAAAATTAGTAACCTGCACATGGTAGGCCAACTTCAATGTTTTTGGATTTGCTGTCTCTTTTGTAAACAAATGTGATTGTTTGTCTGGAGATATTTAAGCAACAGCATTAAACATTGTAGCGTTTATAGTAATTAATAGTAATTGCCGTCGTAGTCAATTTTAATGGAGGCACTTTGACTTACTTCTTCCTCATGCTATGCACAGGACTGGTTCTTTACTTTGTTACACACTGATGGAACCAACTCAGCTTCACCTCCTTAACATTGTTCTGGTGAACATTGTTGTTCGCGCTTGTTACATACAAATGCTGGGAACTCATGTGCATGAGGTTCATTCTCATATCCGCTTGTTTTCCTGGGGCTTTTGTGCCTGTGACTCACAAGACAGTTTTGCTCCTAACAATGTCCTGGTGAGTCCCACTGACAATAGTTGAGTTAGTTTTCATCTCTTTCATCTTTGCAGCTTCCCCCTATCTGATTGCAGGATAGCAAGAAGGGATTAAGGGGGAACATAAGCAAAAGGGTGAGGGAGGATTGGGGGAATGGTTGAAAACAGTGAGGGTGTGAAGGGAAACGTGGGTTTGGCTCTTTTCCTGGAAGATGCACGTACGCAAAAAAGCACAGACAGTTCTTATCAGTAACTGCCCTAAACCCCTCCAGTGCCTGCAGATGGAGCCCAACCATGCCTCTTATGGATGTGGTTTCATTAACTGCTTATCTTTATTACCCACCCATAACGTATAAGCAGACATTTATTTCATTACTGCCACCAGAATGTCTGAATGATTCTTCAGTTACTCATCTATGTGTTAGCTGTGCCAATCGAAGAGGCTGTGAGTGTTCTGGAGAGTGATCATGCTGTCATTGCTAAAAATAACTGTCCCCTTGAAGATCAGATGTACATGGTCCCCAGAGCTAAAGGAGGAAATTTAACATTGCATAGTCCTAAGAGAAGGAACCCTCCCAGCCTTAACCCACCCATTTAGGCCCCAAAACAAATCCGTTGGCCTTTCGTCTAGGTCCGCATACAAGAAAGTCCACTTAGACCACGTTTGGAAAGCAGGTGATTGCTCACGACCTCCCGAGCAGAAAGTGTGCTTTGAGAATGAGCGCAGGAATGCATCACATGCAAATGTTCCGTGAAATAATGGCAGGTCCTCCACTGTCAGCTCATTTTTCAGTGAATGCTATAACTCACTGCCAACCATGGACACCCACACTGGAATAGACAAGTAATGTCATACCTTAGGAATGCCAGTCACAGTGTACGTGTTGCACAGTGCTGTGCATTTCTAATACACAAACATGCTTTATATATATTTCGATTAACGTAATCACGGATGGGACCAGTTAAGGGAGTTGCTTCAGATCACTCACTTATTGCCATGTATTACAAGGATTTTGACCTTTTGACCAGAGAGTTGAGGACTAGTCTTCATCCGTCTTAAGTTTAGCATGAAATTATAGTAAAGGGCCACGCGAATTTAGAGTTAGGGTAAGTACAAAGGAGGTGTATGTGTGTCTGTTTGGCACTCATATAACTGATTAGCACCACAGTGTGACCTCTGTTCCTAACAGGGTAAGATGCATGATGTTTACATGGCAGGAGCATGAGTGTGGGTGGGCGACAGAGTATGAGTTTTCAGAGTCCCAGGTGATTTGGCCTCGCTCCAGAGGCTGTTTTTATGAAAGGAAAAGAATTGAAGGGTAAGACCATTAGTCATTGACCAGACAGGCAGACAGTGAAAGGGGAGGGTAGGGGCATGTTGGAGAGGGCATGTCTAGGGCAACAGTATCCAAAGGGTGGCATGGTTCCAATGTGTCCAATGGCTGGGTTGAATAGTTTCTTCATGTCGAATTAATGAGAGCGAGTAGTTCACTTCCATGTCAAAGGACAGATGCAATTTTTACGTATCAGTACACAACCGTGACTGGCCACAAATACACAAACATGCTGGTATGTATCTAGACAACACAATAAAGTTTATGTTGGTATGTACAGATATTTGATCCTCATCATTCAGAATTCCTGCATCGGGACATCGGTGATGCAGGCAAGAGACTCATGTTTGCTTGTGCAGAAGCATTTTGGTCCAAAAGACAGTTATGGCTAGGTTGTACTCTACTAACTTCAGATTTTCCCATGTTGTGAGTTCTTGTATTTTGAGTAGAAGTGATGTAATGCAAGGTAGGAATATTAAATTCAAAGCTTTAAAATTTCTTTACACCAGAACTAATTTCTAGTCTTACTTATGGTTTGAGAGATTGCCAGTGTAAGCCATTCAGTGACTTGCATTCTGAAATTGCCTTTATGTAACAGTCCTCATTGATACTGGTGAAGTCTCTGTAGGATTCCATGTGTGTGTGTGTGTGTGTGTATGTGTGTGTGTGTGTGTGTGTGTGTGTGTGTGTGTGTGTGTGTGTGTGGACGGATGAGGGAAACAAGGTTGGCTGCATGACTGTTACCTTTATTATACCAAGTGAATTTAATATATCCTCTAAGCCTACAGATGTTTAAGCCTGGTTTGTAGTAGTTGAACAAAGTCATTCAGAATGGCATTCTGGGTAGTTCTGTTTGCCATTTGGCTGTATTTTCCCAAACTAACAAGGAGAGAAATCTTAAAGGTTATAGCTGCGCAGTGCTTTTTTGAACTGGGTTGTCAGTTGTGTTCCCTCCCTCGCCAGCTGTGTGACAAGAGTTGGCCAAAACAAAGCCAAACCCTAAATCTGCTTTCCATTAGGCATTGTGTTCCTGTCGGTGCCAGCATAGCACTGCTCCCCATCTCTGGTGCCAGGTCATTATGTAAGCCGGCCTGCATCTTCCTCCATGACCCAGCACCCTGGATGAAGGGACCTCATTTGTTGGACCCAGAAACAAAAAAAAAGGCTTGCCTCTAATCCTTTATGCAGTGCCAGATGTACATGTTGTTTGTTTCCACCCTTTTTCTTATTGCTTCTTGTTTTACTTCCTAAACTGGGGTCCTTAGTTCCTTTCTTTTCCTTTTTGTATCCAGCTGGCGGAAAGAGTAAGAAAGAGTCCATTCATCCATGCTATACTACAAAGAACATGCCGAGAGAAACTCCTGAAAAAGGGGCAGGTAGAAGTTCGGGAGGGGCAGGGGGTGGGGGTAGAGGGCAGAATAGAGGACAAGGATGGTGAGCAGGATGCATTTTGATGCAGTATAATACTGTAGTAGCTGTAGCTTGATCACAGTGGAGGCTCATGTGCAGAAAGGAAAGGACAGGCAGTGGGTGAATGATGCAGCTTTTCTTTGATTTGGTCTGTGTGTGTGTGTGTGTGTGTGTGTGTGTGTGTTTGGTAGGGACGGGATGGATCGGAATTGTGGTTTCCATTAGAGTTTTGAATTTGGTACTAAAAGCATTGTGTTGTGTGACAGATGTTGGGGAGAGAGTTGAAATTACACAGGCACAGATGTTTGAGAGGCTGATCAGTACAATGCTATGCTATTCTTCTATTTTAATTCCTCTGTCTCTTGCCTGCACACAAACGCGCACACACACACACACACACACACACAGACACACGCAGCAGCAGCCTGTCTCTCCTCACTGCCACCACTACCACCTCCTCCTCCTCCACTGACCTACTTCCCGGCTCCAGGGATGAGGCGATGAGGTAGTGGGCTGAATGAAAAGTGGCAGCAGTATCTCCCTTTATCCCTGCCTCCCTCCCTCGCCTCCTTCTCATCTCTCTGTCTCTCTCTCTGCTCGGCTGCTCTCCAGACCCTTCAAACACAGAGCAGCCAGCAGGCTCCTCTCTCTGCTTCAGGGCTCTTGGTGTGTGTGAGTATGAAAATACTGCATGCGCTTACATCTGAATCTTGAGTGGGTGTGTCTGAATTTTAAAACGCGTGAACATGTGACTATGTAGCTGTGCAGACCAGACAGTACAGTGTGTTTGTTGCAACTATGTGTGAGCAAAGAACAATTGAAATTCGTTTGCATAGACTCTCGTCAGTAGTGTTGGGCATTTAACGGCAATGTCGACATACCTTGTACGGCATCACACATTTTCATGCACATTAACGTGGCCTATAGATGGTCATGAACTTCAACTTTTTTTTCAACTGCACAGTCATAAATTCATCCCACGATCTGAAAAAACAGGCATGTTTGGTCATCATTTTGATGATCACAGTACATCCCATCATATGCATTATTTTTTTTCATAAAAAGAATTTCAGCTGGAGTGGTCACATTTATGTTTTCATTGAATGAATATAGAAAGTATTTGATGATGATGGGATTTTTGTCCCAAACAAGCTTGTTTCCATGTGGAGATGCTCATTGGTAGACTGGAGCTTCGATGTAGCCCCAAGATGTTTCATTTATTTTTTTTGTCATCACACATTTTTATCTTTTTATCAGAGTGTCATGTGGATATTGCACTGTGACTGTATATTGATTAAAATCTTCATCCCTACTTATATTGTATCTTTGAATGTGACTAATAAAAATAGCTCACATAGTGGTTAGCGCTGCTGCCCCACAGTAAGAAGGTTGCGGGTTTGGTTCCCGGCCTGGAACCTTTCTGTGCAGTGTTTGCATGTTCTCCCTTTGCTTGCGTGGGTTTCCTCCGGGTACTCCGGTTTCCTTCCACCGTCCAAAGACATCATGTTTGGGTTAACTGGTGACTCTAAATTGTCTGTAGGTCTGAGTGTGAGTGTGAGTGGTTGTTGGTCTCTGTCTGTCTCTGTATGTTGGCCCTGTGATGGACTGGTGACCTGTCCAGAGTGACCTTGCCCTCACCTAATGTGAGCTGAGATTGGCTCCAGCATCCCCCCGCGATAGAAGATGAATGAATGAACCTCTCCTCATTTGCATACTGAATAAACAACAATTCCATTTAATGTCTTATGGGCCGGACTGTATGGAGATATTTAATTTTGATTTCCAGTCCTGAATCTTCGCTGAGCAACAACTCAACGAACTCAGCGAAGTTGTAGTTATAGGATGAGGTGCATGTTTAGCCCATTCTTGACCGACACCAGTTTATCACCCCCACAGTACTCGTATGCAGGATATTAATCGATTGTGCTGTCAGGCTATTAACAGCCTAGATGTAGCTCTAGCTGAAGTTGTCATGTTGTTGTGAATGAACTTTAGAGTTATGGATACATATACAGTTCTTTGATGTGCATGGCTAATTGATTGTCATATATTTTTGTCTTCTTGAAAATAGGGAGCAAAGACGTTTCAAGGCAATTCAGGAAGTGACAAGGAAAAATGACAGATGTTACTGTCAGAGGGGGGCTGATGAAAGAAATGTCTCTCTATTTATCCTGAAAGAGAAATAATTGGGGAAGACAGTGGGGGAGGCGGAGAGGGATGAAGTGATGGAAGATAAGAACAGCTCTGAGGGCACATATGGCAGTGGATTTGGTGACTCCACCACACACTGATAAAAGTTTCAAATGCGCATAGACCACAGTGCTCTATACAACAGATACTGTATTTCAGTGTGCGTGTAGTGTATGTGTGTATTTGGATTTGCTGGCCTACTTTCCATGGGCATGAACTGGAAGCAGGCCAGCAGAGCTGTTGAGTGAGGACTGGCGGCACGTGGGCCTCTGTGGGAGAGTGAAGATAGAGGCAGACACACATACACACACTCATCTGTATTCACACACACACACACACACAGACAGTGGACAGGAGGTTTAGGTTGTGTTTTCTGCTGAATGGCTTTAAAGCCCCTGCAGAGAGGCCTCTTTTCCACTAGCCTCCACCAGCTGTCCACAGCAACATTATCTAACTCACCACTATGAAGAATTGGCTCCGGCTCATCCTCATACAACAATGAAAGCATGTCACTGCTAATACTGTGTGGCAGTGCATTTTCAAGCGTTAGAGTATGGAGTATCAATGATGTGTGCTCCACTTTTTTTTTTCTCAATGAAAAACCACAGTGCAGGCTGCTCTATGCCTGTGCAGTTCTGGTCAGCAATGCAGTGCATCTGGTAGATACAAGTCAACATAGCATCTCTGCAACTTGTTGAGTGATTTGACGAGGACAACGCCTCTGTTGGGGGAGAGCATGGATAAAGTTCAGAGGACGTCTCTGTAGTTTCAAGATTGAGGCAAAATCTAGGCTCGGTGCTGTAGACCAGTTCAGTAGCAATGGAGATTCTGGGTTCAATGATAAACTGTAGGTGAAGGACAAAGTGGATCACCACTAGAAGTGGTTTATGGTCATTCAAATTAAGTAAAGATAGATTCAGTTTTGGAACTTTGTGCAAATGCCCTCCCAACCTTTTTACCCAAGCAGAGTACACAAACATAGTACACTAAATGTTGTTGCACTGTGTGACACATAATTATAGCACATACACATAAACTGAAATGATGGGGTCCATGCACAGTTTTTCAAGTTTGTCCTGAGACAGCTTTCTTGCCCGCATATACACACTGAATTTGCTGACATAACTTCAATACGAGAGATGCTGGTCAAAAGGGGAATGAGACAGGAGGGAGTCAAATGAAAGTATTTGATTGGAAAACTCCCTCTTTGTGTTTCATTCTCTCCTTCCTTTAAAGCAAACTATAAATAATATAGGCACTATTTTAATCTGCTATGTCCATTGTACCTGAAAGGTACCTGCTGTAAAGGAAACAGGATCCATTCAAATGTGCACAGGGTCAAGGAGCAAGGGGGGGGGGGGGCTTGCATCTAGGTGCAGTATCAAATGTACAGCTGAAACAGGCACACATAGACAAGATGCCACAGGACATTAACTTTCAGCACGCTGATGCAATCACTATGAAAGAGCTTCCATATCTGAAGGTGATTACACAGAATAATTTAAGATACAAATGCTTGTCAGAGAAGAAGTTCTCTGATGAATGCACAAACATTCCTCAAGTTCAAAAATACCAAAGAAAAGCATTTCATTTAAAATGGCCTTGAGTCCATCTGTAGCTGTGTGTCTCCTGCTTGAGAGGGATGGCAGATTTAAGGAAGCGGAAAAAGTAAATGAGCATAAGACGAACGGGCAAAATGGAAATGTGGTGTTTTCGCTTTTCATTTTTTCCCCTTTAAGCTCCTGTTAAGGGCTCAGCGCATTCATAAAGAATTTACCATCTGGCTATTTTTAGACAGCGCAGTGAGAACTCCTGCACTGAACAAAAGTGTGAGAGGAGAGAGCGATGGCAGGGGGAGACTCATTCTCAGACAAGATCTTGTATATTGTGGCGTCTTGTGGAAACTGAAGTCAGACTTTCAGAGCCTTATTACACAAACGGGTGTCATAACTTAATACTTTATTTGGTTATGTACACATATCAGCAAAGTCATAAAGTTTTATGTTTTGCTGTTTTTAAATCTTCCTGTGTTGGTCTTGGTTCTGTGTTTCTTGTTGGAAACTTCATGGGCTTTTCACAGAGACGGCTCCAGAATTGATTTCTTGGTGGATGTGTGCATCCATGGCATTTGCATAACAGGCCCGAAGGCCATTCATTCACAAATGAAGAAAACATTTGCATAGAGGAGAGTTTTGTTTTTTTTTTTTTTTGCAACTGCGTGAGGCATTGTGGGGGAATGCTGACTTTGTGTAAGTGTGTGTATGCCAGATAAGACACAATATAGTGTAAAGAGTGTATCATTCATGCAGTGAAGACCACCCATATCCTTTTTGCCGCATTGAGGAAATCCTCCAGGGGGTCGTGGCCCATTCAGGCCTCTGCTCCTGTTGTAGTGGGTGTCATTCATGACTTGCCATACACACATATACTGTGTGTTTATACACACACAGTGTCTGCGCCACTGAAGGCGTGAGGACACTGCTGGGGTAGCTCTCAGAGCATGTCTGCACAAACGACGCACACAGACACGCACTGCATCAAGTTTGTCACCATTGTACCTCACAGACAAAAGGTTTCTTTGTGGAGGCACAAGAGCAAAAGATGTGGAGCTGAGGATGCTGCCTCTGTTCTCTCTGGACTCACAACAGGAACATTTCCTCTCTCGCATGTGCTCGTATGGACAGTGAGGGGAATGAAGCAGGTGAAAGGAACGGTTAAACACTTCCTTCTTGGGGATGTTTGTATCATCTGTATTGGTTGGCCTTCATTGCTGAAGCCTTTCAGCAGTGCATGCTTCATATTCACCCCGTATTTCCTGGTGATGAAGCTTCATTGGGCAGCATTTTTCCATTGTTTGTCCTCAGTGGATGTTGCTGCTCATGTATCTTCCTGTATGTTTTTCAAAAGAAGCTGCAACTCCCGGAAACAATGGCTTTTCTTCCCAAACACTACAAATAATTCTTTCCAAGGAAACATGAAGCAGATACAGTGTGTAGATGGGCTCTGATGTGTTGTACTGTGATTAGGAAAAAAATAACTCCACATAAAACTGTCATGCCAAATTAAACATTTTTTTCCTAAATGTATTCTAACATTGTAAATGTTAGAATACATTTACAATGTTAAAAATGTAACTTTTTCTGTTTTTCTCCCCACTCTTTCAGATCATGCCCCCTAGATAGCAGCCTCATCCTCCTCTCCACTCCCCCTCCCTGGCCCTTTCCTCTACCTTTCCTGGCCCAGCACCTCCTCCACCTCCTGTGTCACCACAGCCATCATGCCCCCCAGGAAAAGGACACGGCCAGGCCTGGGCTTCCTGTGCTGTTTCGGCAGCAGTGAGCCCCCAGAGATCAACCTGAAGGACAGCGTACCCCTGCAGCTGCTGGAGTTCAGTGCCCCCATGCCACCCGCTGAGGAGCTGCATGCACGCTTCTCTGAACTGGTGGTGAGTAAGCAAGGAGCCATTTGAATATATATATATATATATCATTATATATATATATATTTGGAACATGATTGGTTATTTATTATTTCACCACTTTGGAAATCTGTACATCAGTCACAACTACACAAAGTTGTCAGCCCCGATATTTCACAGCTTCCCATGCGAGTCAACTGCTTGTTAGCAGTTGCTGGGAAGCTGGTTCGACTTGGTGTTTTTAAAACGCTGATTGCTAGAGGGATGGAGCTCCTGGCAGTAAATTCCCAGGATGTGGAGGACGGATATGAAAATTAGCTGGATTATCTTCATATTTATCTGTTGCCATTCACTGAATCATTGAATGTGTCCAATTTGGATGTGATATACTTCTGTGTTCTTGTGAGTTTTGCACCAAGGACACAATTGTTCACCAAAGAAAAATATCTCTCATTAAAGTGTAAACATTATGAAATCTAGGACATTGGCTCAAAACAGTGCTTTGATACCATATAAATCCTGGGAATGTATGTTTCTTTTGTCTGACCAAACCCACATTTACTTTACTGTGTTGCCTATTGTCCTTACCAAACAGGATTAGGCACAGGAATTGGAAGGGATTGGATCTTTCAGAAGGCGTCTTGATGGTTGGATGAAACCATTCCTCCACTGCATTGAACAAATTAAGAAGCTCATCTTTCCCAATACATGCAGCCCACCCTGTATTTCCCGTCTCATGCACAAGTCACACTTGTTAGCAAAGTCTGTTACTCTGTAGTGGTGCCAAACAAGCATGGCTGTGTTGGCATGTGCCCATGGTGTGGAGAGGGATCAGGACACAGCTGTAAGACTGAAGAGGTCCGCTGTGGGTTTCAGCTGCCATGCAAGCTGGCTCTGGCTTTGCTAGAAGAACAGGGCTTTGCTGTTTCAGTCTCTTTGTTTCCTCAGTTCCTGTCTTTTGGACTGTTTCGGTCCCGTCTGTCTCCAGCTCAGTATTTCTGTCGCTCTCCCTCAACCTCAGATTTCCTGCTTCTCTCCGTCTCCCTCACTCAACAATGTGTTCTGCAGCATTAGTACAGGACTGCCTCTGGCACTGTCGAATCTTAGTCTTGGGGAATGCTAACCTCCACTGGCTGCAGGATATATCACTCCTCCAAATGTCAAAATCAATTCAGGACATTAAGTGAAATTCCATTCGTGGTAGGAAATAATTCACTGTTATCAAGGCAGATGTTTTCCCAGTAGTGATCCTTCCCCCTTTTTCCTGCTAATTGTTCTGATTTGAACCCAAACTTTTTGTTTGGGCTCCTTTTATAATAACTAGTAACACAAAAACCATTATGTCTCAGTAGTTACAGGATATTCAGTGGCTTGATTGAATGAGACTAAAAGTAAGGATTGTAGGAATGAAACATCAATTGTCTCAATCAATGCCCTTTCATCTGCATAATACCCATGGTTCAGTTCTGAAGGACCAGCAGGTTGCCACATGACACACCAGATGACCTATGGGGTCTGAAAAAAGCTTTCATGAATCTGGTTCTGAAGTGCAGAAAACCTTTTGAAAGGAAGAGAGATGGGTCTTTCAGGGTTATAACAGAAACCTGGTTATCATATGGGAGTGCTTAGCAGTATTACGGCAGTCCTCATGGTTGAGAGGACTGATTGACCCTCAGCTTATTTGGGGGTAAAAATCTGAGCTTACGATGAAACTGACACAGATGCATGAGCTGAGGAAGAGGCAGAGCACAAGGATTCGTCCCAGATTTCAAAACCTCTTGACTTGCAGCTTTTCGACCCTGGAGAGAAGAGAGGATTTGGCATTTTTCTCATTGGAACTGGGCCCTTCCACATGTTGTGAATAGATCATTCTTAAGATGGTTGTTGGATGGCTGCATCTCATGGTGTCGTTCACAAGCTTAGATATTTTGTCTTTGGGGTCATGGCTGTGTTGGGCTCGGGTTCATCTTGTCTTTGCTCTACTGCAGAATTCCAGCTTTGAATGCAACACTTCAAGTTTAAAATTCATACTAGAAAGTTTAGAATTGATGTTCCAGTGAGATGATCATTCAACCTTGACAGTTTGATTCATATCTGCTATGATTGGATGACCAATGCACAAACTGCTTCTACCTATGGTCATCTGGCCAAGCCATTGGTCCTCCACATCTGTTTTACTGATCCTGCAGCCGACATGCTGACACATTTGACCAGTCTTCCAAAAATCTGTGCAATCAGATCTTGAGCAGTCACTTAGTCTGTACACACTGCTTGTAACACAAGCAGAGAATCAACGTAGGGAGAGAAAGACTTGCGCCACAGGGGAAGAAATAAAGAAAAATAGGACATAACATTACATAGTGCATTTCCATAGAAACAGGAGTTTGGGGTTTTTGTTATGAAAGCCTTTCTTGAGGAGGAGAATGAGACTCAATGGAGCCTCTGGGAGCGACAGATCTGGGCCAAACGGAGGAGTAAACCACCTCCACGTGTCTTCACATCCATAATGGGGTCTCTCACCTTGTCTAGAGATTGCAGGGCAGGCTCTTCCACTTTTACAAAGCACGTTTACATGACAACTAAAAAAAACGAATTATAGCGTCAGTCTGACCAAAACTGGACTTTTAAAGTACATGCAAACACGTTAGCTCAGCTGAAATTGAACTGAAAATTGTCGGACTAACACACCCAGATAATGCGATTGAAGGTCAAGCTACTGCTGCATGTATATGGACAATTGGATTTATTGGATTTTGCATTGAAAACGTAAACGCAAACGTAGGAGGTCACACAAAAGCAGCCGGCTAACATGGCGAAGTTATGTACAAATTTACAAGGTGGTTGTCCATTGCCGTGCCAGTTTACCTCTGAGTCACTAACTTGCTAGCTCACAGGTCTTTGTTTCTTTCCACCTCTGTTGTGGTCTGTGACGTCATAAGTCAATCGGAAGTGACCCATTACCCACAAGTCAAAAGAGTGCATATCGCCACCTATCGTAGCAGAGGCGACATGATTTCAACAAATAAATCGATTTCACTCCCGTGCATGTATACTGGGACAAGGACAGGAGTCCGATTAGATGGCTTTACCGAGCTATAACCATAGCTCGGTTTAACTGTGCTTACTGTTCTGAGGAAAACACTTGGACATGCCTTACCCCAGGAATGTTATTTAGAAAAACACTATTAGGCAGAAAATCTTTAACTATAACTTGTCACTTGGGCAGTGGCTGTTTAATGGAAGATGTGACATGATGTGTCTGTCTTCAGCACTTTCTTTGGAAAGTAGAGCTTTGGAAGATTGAACTTCAGTTAAAAAACAGATACATTGCTATGGAGGTAAACTGGATACAACTCATTGCATATAAATGTACCGTTAACTCCTCACAAAGATACAACTGCTGGCTTTGGTGTCTCTGAACCTGACGTCCCATACTGTTAACTCATTGGGAGACTTATGAAATTATACCCTTTAAGAAACCTTTACCAAATTTGCTATTTCATGCAAAATGCAGGACTTCTGAATAAGTCATGAAGCAATGCAAAAGAGATGGCTGATTATCCTTTGCATGTATCTTAAGAGGCGAATATTGCAGAATAAGCACGAGTGGGATTCATCCTTGGTTCCCCTGTTTAAACACTGTGAAATGGGAAAGTCTGAAGAATAAAGTTCGTTCCCAGTCTGCCATAAACGTATATGAAAGCCTTGTGTGCTTGATAATGAACTCAAAAAACCCATGGAAATGAACCTGGAAGCAATCGCCACTGATTTAAAAACAGTGAACAAACACCACATCACAGGGCCTAATGGATCGCACCAATTAAACTACACATTTGCATCTGGCCGCAGAATTTCCTGACAGCAAATGTGCTGCAGTTCTGGGTTCTGTTTTTTTCGGATCTCACTGCAGCAGTTTCTTTCCACCAGTATTTCAAAGCACCCGTTCATAGTTGATATATATAGGCCATGTGTGAAGATTGGCAGCGCTTCAAGAACAATGACAGCTTTATTTTGTTTATCAAGGCAGTCCCCTGCTAATAACATTTTGTCATCAAACTCAGAGTTGCACTTGGGAAACCAACTTTGTTGTTTCTTCAAGGAGAAAGCAAAGTGTGAGGTTGTTTGGGGACAACAAGACTGGCATATACATGTGTTGACACATTTTCAAGGGTCAGGGTCAGCTATGCAATTCTACTGACCCACTAAAGACAAAGCTTTTCAGAAAATAAAGAAGAAAACACATAAGAAGGCATGGTGGAGAATTTAAAGTTTCCAAGAAAACAGTTCCTGAAAAAGAAAGAAAGTTGCTAAGCCTGACTCAGAATCTGCATGGCTGTATTTGTTTGCATACAACACAGGTAGCGAAAGAATCCTGACCCCTAAGTCCCTTGGGTTTTCTCTGAAAGGACGACCCAGTATTTCAGCCATCTGCAGCAGAGATGAGAGAGCATATAATGCACTGCACATTTAGCCAAATTGGCACAAATGAATCAGATCCACTGGGCCAACATCTGGCAAGTTCACCATTAGCAGACATTAGATAAGTGCTTGTGTTCTCTCTGCCCTCGGTTTCTATCTGCTCTACCTGTCTGTTTGTCTGTTTGGAGCCTCATTCCTTGCTGCTTTGTTTTGTAATATGCAAGGGTTTGAATCCCACCAAAGAGTTGTCAGCGGTCCAGCTGTCCAGTTTCCTCTGTCCACCTCAACCTGTGGTGTCCACTCCATGGCTTTTGATAGCTGTTTTAGTAGCATGTTCTGAAAACAGTGATGGCAAAATAAACCTCTCTCAAGCCTTATTGTGTGTTTCCAGGAAACCTGGACTATGTAAAACATAAATCCTATCTTAATGTTCCCTCCTGTATGACTTTCAAGCCCGACGGAACTCAAAAATGTGTTGCATAACAAGAGGGAATGGAAATGTTCTCCGCCCTCTGAGCCATTGGGAGTGAGTTTTCTCCAGTGTGCACCCTGGGATGCACCGTCTTCCCTTTCTTTTTCCATCCCCCCTTCCTTTGAATTTGCCTGGCACCGATTTCTAATACTCTTTTCCTACCTCTGTTGTAAGGCCAGCTTGTACAGTCCTCAGCCAAACCTATCATGGGGCTGGTCAAGCTGAATGTGGACGAGTTGCGAGGCGGTAGGCTAGCAACAGCTACTGACTGACTCATCAAAGAGCGGACACTATGACTCATCCAAATGCTGCAAAATGGTGTGAGACCAGTGTGTGTGTGTGTGTGTGTGTGTGTGTGTGTGTGTGTGTGTGTGTGTGTGTGTGTGTGTGTGTGTGTGTGTGTGTGTGGTGTGTGTGGTGTGTATGGTGTGTATGGTGTGTGTGTGGTGTGTGTGGTGTGTGTGTGTGAGGGGAGGGGGGGGGCGGGGTATTTGTAACCGTTAAATCCATTCTTACCAAATCATAATAAGAAGTTGGTCTCTGTCTTTATTGTGGTTGTGGCTGTGATTCATAGTCAGTCTACACTTTCTGCAAAAAATTCCAGGACTAGTTGTGATGCTAGGCTGACACACACACACACAAAGAGAGAAAGAGAAACTCACTGAATGGTGTTTGGGTCAATAATGGCAGCTACAGCTTCCTGTGGGTCCTGAGAGACCTCATATGACTTCCTGCCATCTTGCCTGCCTTTCGTCCAGCTTCCTTTTTCATCCAGAAGCTGAGGCTGCCGCAGATATATATGTGTGTGTGTGTGTGTGTGTGTATATATATAGAGTTTGTCCATGCATTTCTGCTGTAAGTCCAATGTGCAATGTGAGTGTCATTTTTGGACCATTTTTCATTTAGACAGAGAAAGATCTGTGATACTTTTGTTCAATCGTTGACTGACTGTAGAGACCAGTCAACTATGCCCACTCTTTTCCTTTGAATTGTGCTCCCCTTGTGTTTCACTGCCTCCTCCATAATTTCATATATGTATATATATATATATATATATGTGTGTGTGTGCGTGTGTGTGTGTGTGCAGGACACAATCTGTTTTATATGGCTTTGTTATTAACTTACTTTCACTTTAATGATTTAAAGTCAAAGCTAAAATTGGCATTTAGAGGAATACTTCCACGGTTTGAAATGGTATCTCTGTGTGAATGAGACAGTGAGACTAAACATCAGTCTCACATTTGTGCATAATGACAGATCTGGTGTTGCTTAGTCAGAATATCCTATAATGTCACTGTAAGGTGGGCACAGATTTACTCACAACACATGAATCTGCTTGATAAATAGAAAAATATTAAATCAAACAGGAGAGATGGGAGCAAAAATTAATGGTTGGTGAAGACGCTAGCTAGCTAACAGTTCATGTCTGAGCAGTTGGTAAATTCATACATAACACAAACTGCACAAAAAAACTAGCTGGGCAAGTGTACACAAATAAGGCAGGACAAAAATGCACACACGTTTAACTGTAACTCACGCTTTACTGTTCAGCTGCTCAGGTTAAGGACATCTTGCCTCCAGCTCTTGTATTGCCAACATATCTTTTGAATTATCCAAGCGCATATGAGAAGCCCACCGGTCTTGAGAAGCAGGAAATTGTGTGACAGTCTGTGGCAGACATGACAGTCAGAGCTCACAGCCATGTGTGCCCATTTTCAATTTGTAACATTATTCGATAGGAAGTTCTGGACAGAATATGAAAGTGAGGGTTCAGACGACCTAGGTGTGTGTTTTCTTCTCTCTGGAGCAGCAGGTGGAACAATATTAGCTTTGGTTTATATGAATTCCCAACTGGAGCGTGCTGGTGTAGGAGGATGGAGGCACATCAAGAGGAGGATTATACACAACGAAGCAGAATGTGGTTTTGTTTTGGAAGACTGAGATGGAGGCTGAGGGTTTTTTGAGGGGTGTTACTACGGTCATGAGGAGAGGCCATGTGATACGGATGTGGTATTGGAGCACAGTGTGAAGGCGGAGGGTGGAGCGTTGATGCTGGATAAAAATGGTGGGATATTGCATAACTGGAAAGTGAAAAGTCCTATGGCTGGCATGACAGGAACATTCCTCCACCCACCCACTGTCCTCATCTTCAACTTCATCTTTGCGCTCCTTCAAATGCAAACTTGTGTCTTCTACCTAAAAATAACTGAATGATACATGCAGTTCACATTTAAAATTCTCTGCATCAGTTCTTAGCCCAGGCTGCCACCTTGAAGCATTATGTAATCATTTATCAATTTCTCAAAAGGCACCTTTTTAAAAAAGAAAACAAGGTACAGGTTTATCTTACCTGCTCACCTAAACTGTAGAAGACACCTAAATCCTCATTTCATTGCTCATGTATCTTGCCCTTTCACATAATACTCTGCCCTATGAAGCCTTAAATTGGGAGGCTTTAGGGGAAGAGAGAAGACAAAGGAGCATAGAAATCAACTACTGGGCTCATTTCCCATGTGGTTGAAATCCAGGGGTCTCAAGCTCACTGATTGCCCCAGGAGCTCCCAAGTATCAGCTCTTCCAAACAGCAGCAGTTTAGATGACAAGTGGGCGACATGCCAGAGATGAGTTTGCTTCTAGGCCTCCGTTTCTAAGCTGAGGGATGTGGAGTGAGGATCGTGGTGTGAGCCAAAGCTTAAATCTGTAAAGAGTGAAGTGCAGACAGAGAGAGAGAGATAAAGATAAAAGGGTCAATGTTCAGCAGACATGTAACGGCTGGGTTTGTACTTGACAGTCAACAAATAACGGCACCATGCTGTTTATTGTATCAGGTGATGTGGACCCCTGCTGGATGGGAGTCTATGTGGAAAGCTGCTGATGGTTATCCCATTGAAAGGACAGGGTGAGGGATGATGTCATTCTTCATAGTGTCGGATGCTTGGAATGTGGATCACTTCAGACTCCCCTCCAGCTGCCCCCAACCCAGTGCAAATGAATGGATGAAAACAAATCCTGTGAATCTACTGGTCGGCTTTGAGGGGCCCCACCTCTGGCACTGGTAGCCATCCTCTGTCTGGGAGGCCTTGGGGGGCCCTGCACTTCTGGCTGACGTCATGTTAGCAAAACCATTATGATGAGATTAGTGTGAGCCTGTCCAAAAAGCCATGGCACCATAGTATCTCAGCTTTTCCTTGATTTTTTTTTTTTTTTTTTTTTGTGCTTATCCGTTTGCAGGGCCACATAGTTTTCTTTCTCTGCTTTATTCAACACCTTCTTCTTCTTCTATTAATGCATCTCTTTTTCTTCAACACTGATTTATCCATTGCTCTTTTCCAAGACTTTACTTTTCCTCCCTGGCATACGGAGACTCATTTCCTGGGTTCATATGCATTTCAAAAGGTGCAGGAGGCTCCTTGTTACCAAGCTGAAGAATTACAAAGAGCAGCAGAGTGAATATCAAAACAATGCTCTGTAATCTGTGGAGACCAGTCCTCAGCTAGGTAGTGGGAAGACTGGAAGAGTATAGATCACTGACACTCCCAGTGATCTATAGTTACTGCCAAAATCTGAACAGACAGGGTGTCCTGAAGGATTTGTACTATAAATTCTTTTCTATGTAGTCCTTGATATTTATGTTTGTTTGTCTTGCTTTTTTCCTTGATTAAAATTTTTCTGCACTTTTGTTTTAATTGTTAAATTGTCATTTTAGGATGAACTGGATCTGACGGATAAGAACAGAGAGGCCATGTTCGCTCTGCCTGATGAGAAGAAGTGGCAAATCTACTGCAGCAAGAAAAAGGTGAGTTGCTTTCCTCTGAACTTTTATCGATCATCAGTTCTTGTGACTGGCTGCCTGGACTTACAGTTTAGAGCTGGCCTGTTAGCAGGGAATGTAGTTGAAGGCCGGCCTCTAACCAAGACCCAGTTTGAATCATCTCAGTCTGCGCTGACGTAAATATTGTGCACACACAGTATGTATTACAACAACTACATGCAGAGAATATTTTCTGAATGCTGCACTACGTTGGTTGTTGTACGCGCACATACATCGCCCACATGTAAACAATGTAGGGTACAGAAACAGCTCTTGTTTCAATGCCCTCGATTTCCAAATCACCCTCCCCACGTTGGTAAAAGCAATTTCTTCATGCTGTTAAAGAATCATCAACATACCATGGAAGCACTCAAACATTTTGGTTAGTCCTCTCTTTCACCCCTCTCCTCTCGCCAAAATATCTTCAATTCTCCTTGTACCCTTCAGGGTGTCTCTCCACAACAACTCTGGTCTCATTTTGTGGTCAAATATCCACCAGGAAATGACATTGTGCTTGGAGAAAAAGAGGAATTCAGTTCCCCCTTGCTCAAAAGCAAATTGAATAAAGAGCCATAAACCCTCCCTTGTGTCTTATTGCTAATTTGTTTGTTGGCTGAGGGTTTTGTGTTGGGAATCGGATGAGGATCAAACCCCTCCTTCCAATCTGCAAGGCATGCAGGCTCAGCTTAGCTGATGTGATGTACTCTGGCAGCCTTTTTAAAAAGCAGTAAACACACATCCCTTTTGTGTGCACCTGCATTTGAAAAAGTTTGTACTTTTATCCAGGCCAGTATTGGGTTACGAAGAAAAAGAATAGCAGTAGAATCGTGGTGTTTAGAGGGATGTCAAGGGGAGGATGGAAGCAGGAGCAGTACAACAGTTTACAATGAAATGAAGTAAGAGTAGAAATAATACAAGAGGGAGATATGATCTTTGTTTTAATACGCTATGATAACTGAAAGACTTGCAATGTGCTGTCTCTCCTGAATACATTGCATATTATCAAAGTAGATTGAATTGTTGGCAGAATGTGCATTAGCACATGTGAAGCCACATAAAAGGCCCAAGTTCAATAACACTAAAATATCAGTTGTTGAAATCAGTTGTTGAATATATCACTGAAGCAGCCACAAATGTTTATAAGGACTCTTTGTGCTATAGCAGAAAGTAGCAGAAACAACATTTTGGCAGCAGCCTGGATATATTGGAACAAAAATGGTTTGCAGTATGTACCTAAACCGGGTTCAGAGGTAGGATATATTAGTTTGTCGTTCCTCCTTCATCTTTCCCAGTCAGAAATCATTTCCTCTAAGACGAAGGTAAAAAAAAAAAAAAAAACACAGCTATGTGTCTAGGCCAGGAAATGGAGAGCAAAACTAGGGTAACAGTGCACAGCGGAAAGCCAAAGGAAAAACCAAACAAACCCCTCATTCATGGATGGAGGCGGTGTAATGGAGAATGAGGAAAAAAACAACTGGCAAGCAAATTTGGATAATAACCTGCATGTCTGTGTGTGAAAATGTTGGCAGGAAGACATGGATACTGTCCTCCTGCAAATACCCGCACAGACATAAACGATATATTTTGGAAAAAACGCACATGCAGGTTATTCAAACTCACACACTTTCACACGCACACACACCATACAATACTTAGCCTGTGTTCCTGAGAAGATAGTGGACAGTGATCTGAATGGGGAGCGGTGGACAGCAGAGTTTCCCCTCAGCCATTTCTGTCAGCAGCAAACACTGGTTTCCTTGTTTCCTACAGCCATGCGACTGCTCCAGTTGTTCTGGTTAGACAACACTTAGAGAGAGCCACTGAAGGAAGGGACAAACTAACTTCGTTTACCTGCAAAACAAACTAGCCAACACATTCACTGCAAACTGTTGACAGTTACTGAGTCAATTTTACCAAAGTCCAGTAAAGACTACATGTTCCAATTCTGGTTGTTTTTACCTTTTCACATTAATTGAAGAACTAAATACTTTCCTGTGGGTAGAAAAATTGATCCTACTTGTTGGGCTAGTAAAATCACTTCAGCAACCTTTTAGAGGCACAAAAAGTGTCCATTTGTTCTAACCCAAAATGAACTCCCAGCTTTTTGAAAACTTTTATTTTGAAAGCCCCAGTTTGTAATTTGGTTGGCACCGTCTTTTTCTTTTTTTCACACAACAGAGGATTGTGATGTTTATTACAACTTCTCCAATACCTGCTGCCTTAGCGCCACAGCTGCACCTGCTCACCAGGGCTGCTCCTATCTGTGTAGCTTTCAGCATGGATAGTAGATGAGCCATGTAGCCAGTCAGCTGGTGTGACAGGAGGAGACTGCTAGTTCTACCTGAAAAGTGTTTGAAACAGCGTTATCTGCAATCTGTTAAAGGAAGGAAAATGATTCCATTAACCTGTAAAGTAAACATCAGGATCTAATAATCATAAAATATGATATCATATAATTGACCAGGCTAATTGTTCTGGGTGTAATGTGACTCTTACTTGAAGGTTGATGTGAATTTCTTTTCACTCTTGTGTGACATTTTTGTTACTGGTACTGTAGCAACAAGTGGGTAGCCTTTACCACCCTGAGAGGAGCGATTATAACTAAGTTTTAAAGGTTTAGAGAGTTTGGTGAATGCTCGCACAAATGAGCCTAACAGAAAAAACAAACCAGTCAGCAGTGATGTAAGGGAATTAGTCTAACTCTGGTCCCTGTACCATGACCAAACAGAAAATCTTGTCCAGGCCTTCAGACTATACACAAATCTACCATATCTGCACTTGTAATCACTGCCACCCATTCATATGTGTGTGTGTGTGTGTGTGTGTGTGTGAGCGAGCGCAAGAGGATGTGTAAGGCAGGCAGAGGACTTTGGTCTTGTTGAGCATGAAAATGGAGTGAAGGTTGAGTGTGCAACACAGATTGCATAGTGTGTTGCCTAGTGTGTGTGTATGTGTGTGTGTGTATGCTTGTTTTTGCAAGCATGACTTGCATCCAGCAGCCCCCAGGTAAGAACACGATGTAACATCTAATAACTCCTGATAATTGTTCAGTGCTGCTAGCCAAACAGGGTCTTCTGACTCGTATTAGTAGCGCTCTAGTGACCACACATACACACACACACACACACACACACACACACAGGGATTTCAGCCCGCGATCACACAACACAGCCCTGTATTGGTATCAAAACACTTAACATAAACATAACACATGTTTACCAAACATTTTCTTCATCTCAGGTGCTGCATGTTGAATGTCAACACGAGCTGGCTGATGCTATATGCGTACCCCCTACATTGCCTCTCCTAAAGCAGCTGAAGCATATGTCTTCAGTTATTGGCCACGTGCTTTATCCCCATCACTTAAACTGATGTGACCCTGGGCAAAGAGTTTTGCTTGAACATGTGCTAAAACTTGTGTAATGGAAGCTACCTGCAAGACATGGCAAGCGTTACATAATCATCCAGAATTCAATATCCTGTCCATTTCCTGCCTCTGTAGGTGAGACTTTATATCCCAGCTTCCATAGATAAATATTCCCTTCAGAGAGATTGGCTCTTTGGAATGTCGGACAGTCTCCCTCATTGCACATACGGGGATATATGTGGTGACAGCTGGAGCAAAGAATATGGAGAAAAATATTGACTCATATGACGCAAATGCATCCCGATTTCTAGCCATAACAAAGTACAGTCCTGCTGGCTGGACATTCCATGTACTGCTTTCTCTACTGTACTGCACAGGATGTGGAGGATTTGATCCATGCACCTGGAGTATTTCACAGCAGTTATACCTTTGTTTCACACATGTACACACACGTGTTTCACAAGACAGCTGAGATGGGCCTCATGATTTAACTTGCCAAAGAGATCATCAAAGTTTCATCTGTCACTCTCTGTGTTACAACAATTGGTTATCTTCAGTCACTTTACATGTTGACATTCTCATTCATCATGCAACACCATCAGGGAGGCTTCTGACCAGACCCGCTTTCATCATCTAGCCTGAAACTATGACCTCTAAAGTATGTGTACAATCATACAATGAACTCTCTTTAGTGACAGCAAGATCAAGGAATCCTGAAACACATTATCCACAGAATCCTGATCAAAACAAGACTGAGCCTCTTCTCCAAGAGCCTTCAACCACCTGACAAAATATGTCTAAAATGCCTTGCTAAATAGAAACCAGAGCATTATTTGTCTCTGACTCTCAATTATTTCTTAAGTTGTCCCGTTAATGAAATGGAAATGCCATGTTCAACAATACCAGCCATGTTTGGTTTCGCTTGATTGATGATATAACCAATTAGTTATTTATCAGGTTAGTTGCTGGTTATTTTTGTTGTCTAACAAGTTGATTAATTTATTATTAACCATCAATGTCAATAATCAACTCTGCATTACATATAGTAGGGAATAAAGAGAAACCCAGAAGCCTGTGATCTGCAAATTAACAGCTGGTTGGTAATTGGAAGATCTACATAAGCAATACTAACATCTGTTTACTTATTAGTCAAGATGAAATGTGAGTTCAGCATCAAATCTCAATCTTTTAGTCAGTAAGAGCTGTCTGTAGTAGACTGTAACAACAAAATTTAGCTAGAATGGTGACCAGCAAGCCCGCCATCCAGCTTGTTACTTTCTGATAATGACTCACTGTAGTCTTCAATCAGCCCTGAAGACATACAGTAGCTGCTCACATGGTGGCTTGTAACTTCTAGTATTATAAAGACGACAATGGCTGAAATTGCCAACCATAACCATCACCATAACGGTTTACAGAATGAATGAAAATGTTCAGTGGCGTAAAAAGCCCCTGAAAAAGAACTGCTTTTTCTGCAGACATTTATTTCTTGCCAGATACAAATTAAAATTTCTCTAACTGGGCTTATAAAGTTGATCTAGTGAAGTTATCTCATTTATTTATGAAGTGGTATCTGAATAGAGGGTATTTTGTCCAGTATTGTGCTGCTTGCCAGTACTGTCCCGTGTTGCATGGCTCCTGAGAGTCCCAGCATCAGAGCCAGGGTCTCCCCGGGCCTCTCTGAGCAAATGGGAACATGGGAGTGTTGAAGCCCGACCAGAACTTGCATTGGAATCTGGAGACCTCGTGGAAACATGTCACTGATAGCCAATGTATAGAATGAGAACAATTGAACTCCATTTGATGGAGGATTTGGGTTAGGCTGGTTGCAGATGTTAGCAGGGGAGCTGGACTCAGCACAGCAGCATAGCATTATTTCTTTTTACCCTCCTCAAATTAAAATGTAATTGAAGGAAAGTATAAGCAGTAGAAATCATCCGTGGCACATATTTAACCGTAGCCATTGAGGCACTTAGGCTTTCTTCCCTATGTTGCTGCTGAAACAGTAAATGAACTGTACGCTGTACGTGTGGACTCCTACAGCATGTGGGCTCAGTTGTCATTGTCAGCAAAACTTTTCGGGAGGTAAGAAATCTTTGACACAGTCTTGTTACTTGACAACAGGAGAGCCAAAATATGTAATTTCATCCATTCTTTCAACAGGTGCCCCTGCAAATGCAGTAGCCTGCCAAATACACAGGGAAATATTGTTGAACTCTGGCTTCGGTTAGGTATTTGGGCCTTCGCAGAAATAATATATCCCTCAGCAGATGCTCATAACACAAGGAGCACCTTAGAGAAATATAGCTGATACAACGCTGGGGATTCCTGTCTTCCTT
The DNA here is from genome assembly GCA_034769265.1 of Remorina albescens. NCBI lineage: Eukaryota > Metazoa > Chordata > Actinopteri > Carangiformes > Echeneidae > Remorina > Remorina albescens. The sequence goes on along the minus strand of CM068488.1, from coordinate 18,464,547 downwards.
TGCTCCAGCCTAGACTGTAAATCATATTTAATGTCACCAGACATGAGGAATCTATAGCGTGGTGCAAGTGTGTAATTGCTGTAATAGAATGATGGGCTTGACCTTAAACTGTCGTGGTGGAGCATGCGACTGGAATGTTTCCACCCAAAGGACCTTAAGTTGAGGAGGACTGAGAACCTTAGTTCAGCGGTTTCCTTTAAATGTGTAAACATGCAGACTAGTACAAACTCTCCATTAACTTCCAAAGTCCACTTTTCATTAAGACCAGGCTCCACTTTATGGAATCCAGCTTCTTATCGAGACATTTTAATACCAGTCATCAACTGTGATTAACTTCCAGAAAGGTTTGATTAAGAACTAACTTAACATCACGTCAGCTCTTGGAAATTTCATTTAAAAGGCAAATATTCAGGAAGTGTGTGTACAGATATGACTAGGAACCCCAAAACAAACCTCATTTTGTAATAATTTTTTCATTTGTCCCAAAACAAGAGGATAATTACAGTACTTTACTTCAGATCATGAAACTGCCAGGGTAAATGTTGCATTCGACTCGACATGTTTTTGAAGGCGTGTGGGCGACTGTAACTTTTTTTTTTTCTTTCTTTTTTTGAGGGGCCAGAGAAAGGCAGTTAAGTTGTTAATCTCAACTACAGGATCTGTCTGGCACTGCGTCCTGAGTGTGTCAGCAGTATAGTGGAAAACACAACCTGAGTAGTACAGTGAACTCTATTGTTTTTGTTTTAGTTTAGCCATTTAGCCTCTGGCACAGTGTTGCAAATCAGAAACAATGGTCATTACATGGGCTGAAATAGTCAATCGACTGAGCCAGAAATCTGCTGTGAAACTTGAGTATGTATGACTCTTAAACCAGTGGATTTGCTCTTTCTGGCGCTCACATTTATATATAAGTTCATTTAGTTACTGGAGATGAGGGGATTTTAATGTCTGCGGACATTCAATTCAATTTTTAATTAACAAAAAGGTTGTTTTTTTGCTGCGTTGTGCCACCATGTCAATATTGATGTAATGTTATGGAAATAAAGGGATTGGGTTGCATAAAATATTGATTTTCCACATCAAGAAGGAACACAGAGCAATTCTATGAGCTCTTGCTGCAGCATGGATGCCCTCTTTGTAAATGAAGTATGTAAAGTACTTTATGAAAGTCATATAAACTGTCAGAGCTTACTTTATCCTTGGTGGCTACAGCATGGCTGGATAAATAATCTCTTGGTTATGTGTTATAGTGTTTATAGTGTGCTAATCTTTTTAGGCAGATATGCTGCCATTGAGTGCGTTGTTCATTTTAACATGTACTTACATGGTTCCTTCAGGTGATGGCTAACTCAACTCAGCTAACTCAAGCTGCAACAGCTTAATGTTGGTTTCGCTTACTTTTTCTGACCTGAGCAGAAAGTGTGGCTGACTGACTGACTGTGTGATAGGGGTATGCCACTGTGTGGCCAGTTTTGTCCCATTGTTTGTTTGAACGATTTGGCATGTACGAATACTGCTGTCATCTTTGCACTTTTTCCCTAGATTTGTTGACTTTTCCAAACCATCATTTTTTATTTATTTATTTTCACCCATAGAAGCACCTAGTGAAAGATCTCACAACTTTCTGGGTACACCTTACCTACTCTCTGTAAAGGACAGTCACCTGTCTTGGCAGCAACAATACAAGGTTTTGCTTTCCAGTTAACAATGTGGCAGTTGAAGTGGTTGTAAATGAGCTTCTAATGTTCTCGCGTACTCATTTTAAATATACATGTAGCCAAAACCCCAGCAGAGTCTTTAAATTACATGTTTGGGCATTCTGTCTGGGGATAGGCTTTTTGAAGCAATGTGAAAATGGGGTGAAAGTGACAACTGATTAACATGTAGTCTTGACTATTTCAAATTTTTTCCATTGTCTTTGGTCAGAAACAGAAAAACATATATAACACAAAGGTCATTGCCCTCAATAAAGATCAACAAACTAGCTTCCAGGGAGCGCTGGTGATGGTCACATACGCACACTGGAATAGAATATTTAGCTGCAAGACTAAAAGTGCATCAGTCTCATAAAAAGTTGACACACCTTGCGGTATTAAGCTCTGAGGACAAATGCAGACCTAAAAAGAGGGGGGGGGGGAGAAAAACATATATAAAAGCGAAGAGCTTGATTGGAAATTTGGCTAAATTCAAATATTGTAAACAGGAAGGGCTGAAACTGGCTGACATTAGACAGAATGCAAACAGCCTACAGCATGATCACCATCACATGAACCCCGTCTTGTTGAATTATTCAATTTTTGAGATGTCATGAGAGTCAAAAGACACTTAAAGCATTGGCACAGAATGACTCTCTCACCTCACAAAACTATCCCAGTATACCACAACTTTTCCACCTCTCGCTCCCTTGACATGCACACAGTAACAAGAACAACAGGAACGCCCCACTGGTGCTTTCAGCTAAACAAGACCAGATGTGAGCAACGGACATGGTCTCTGTATTCCCCTGTGCCTTGGTTGCTGGTGGTATCATGCTTCCTTGGATTGGTCAGAACAAATTGATTTCAGACTGAGCTATTTGAAAACTATTGTGGAGTGCACTTCATACCTCAAGGCAGTCCTTCCTTTTCTTTCTTACTCTGTGAAATAGAGGCGAGTGAGCAGGCTGAGATGTTGTGACCCAGTTGTTACAGACTGGACTGCCTGGTCCATTTAGTCTTCATGTGGACGTTGAGGTATGAAGTTAAAGTAGGAGACAGATAGATGATGCCATGAATGTGAATTTCTTATGGAAATAAAGTGAAGTAAATAAATCCCCTTTACAGTAAACAGAAGTCAAAGAGCCACAGCAACCCATAGAGGCTGAAGTGTTCACAAGCACAAGTTGGATATAATGAACAACATGAAAAACAGACAGTGTTGCAACTGGAAAGGCATGGTCACCTGGAGACCATAAATGTCAGGAGTTGGCCCCATTACATTTAGATGTTTCTGGTGCACAAGAAGTTTTGGCCTGATCTTACATAGAGTGGAAAGGCCACAGGGTTACCAGAAACATAAATATTCACAGAAGATTCCATATAAATCCCCAATTTTTATTTATTTATTTATTTATTTATTTTTCATTTCTTGTCATGGCCTAAAGTTCCTATTAGGTTGTCCAGGAAAGGTCAGGATATCATCAAAATCATGAGGAGTCTTCCATTGAGGGAAATACAGTACCGATTCCAGAATCACTGTTAAACAGATCTGTTCATCGACAGCCATCTCTCTAAGTTACAAAAACAATTCAGCAATCAGTTATGTAGGCAGGATTAAAGTGGGGGTTGGGGCCATTTCCTTATATACATAACTTATCTATCAAGCTACAATTATTATTATTACCACATATCCGTCTTGTTCAGAATGAATAACTTTTAAATCAGCATATTTTAGTTAACAGTGCAATCAATGCCTGAGCAACAGCTCGCACTGCTGCTATGTCATCTGAAAACGCTGTTTGCTGAGCCACTTGATACATCAGATGTCATGCAGACTTCTGACAGTGTTTGGGGATAAAGGAAGATGGAGTGGGTTTCAAAATGTAATATAACTGTCAATGCTCCCGTGTTTGATTCAGTCTGTCTTCATGTTCATGCACAGGAACAAGAGGACCCCAACAAGCTGGCCACCAGCTGGCCGGACTACTACATAGACCGCATCAACTCCATGGCTGCTGTAAGTCAAACTCATTGTCTCTTCCCCTCTATTGAATATTGCTTGCCAGCTTTATTCAGCTGTAACGATATATTTCACTTCAGGCGTCCGACTGCCACTCTTCAGAGGCCCCAGTCATCCTCCCTCACATTTCTCTCTTTGCTTGCTTTTTGTCATCTCCCTGCTGACTGCTTGTTATGTGTACATGACCACATTCCTTCGCTGTGACTTCAGCATTCATACACACTGTGATGACAAACAGGCTCTTTAGATGCTCAGCAGTTAAGTCAGTCTGAATGACTGTCAGAGAGACTGAGCAGGGCCAAGATGGCAAAAATAATTATTTGCAGCTTGAATGGCTCCCAATATAAATCTCTCAGCCAATAAAAAACACAACGTGATGGAGATACCTGTCTACACTAGTGATCTCAGTGTCATGTCTATTGTGTTATCTGGTTGTACTTTTGACCTCTGACCTCTCAACCTGAGTCTGGGTGACAAGTAGGCTCCCAAATGTTTGGAGATCATAAAATGTGACATTTTAGGAGCTCCTCTTAAAGGATGACGATGAAATTTAGCTATTAGCAAGTTACTGGTGGAGACAGTCTTGAAGGCTGTAGCAGGAGCTCCTCACATCAGTTACAGAGCCAAGCAGGCCAACACTACATATATTTACAAGTATGATCAGATAAACTGATCATAATTTGAACAGGCCACCGTTTTACGCAGCCAAAATATAGTGGCATTTAATATGTGTTTATTGCCATTTTGTAGGCCTTTTTGCCAAACACTTCTTGTGTTAACAATCCATGTGGAAGGCAGCTATTTTTACAGCTGTTTTTGTTTATCGTCTACACTTCAGGGATGGGAGGGAGCTACTTCTAAAGTCTGCTCTAGTACCTGAGCTTAGTGTTGAAGTCTGGAAAAACAAAGGGCAAACACACACACACACACACACACACACACACAAACACAAACACCACGAACACATGAACACACAGACATACACAGAATTTTTTTCATGAAGTTGGGGGAAAGTTTTGATTTGTTAGTTGACCAGAATTTTATATCTGCCAGGGCTGAAGCAGTACATCTCTGCGTTTATGTGTCATATTTTCTTTAACTAAATCTGTTGCAAAGCATACTGAGCCTTTGCAAACCATTTGTATGTAGTGTACTGAAAAGAATGTAGGGCTTTAAAATGCTGACATTTTCATATAACAACAGTAAAATTGAAATACTTCTACTTTCTTCCAGCGTCAGTGTGAAGCATTGCACTAATACTGTGTGAAAGAAAAAGTTAACACAAATTGATTTACATTGGAACCAGGTGAGATTCTATTACATCATTGACGGAATTGCTTTTGTTTCCACAAAAAAGATTCAGATTTTATGATTCTATAGAAGGTTAAACAATTTGAAGAAAGATCAGTTTTGCAGTTTCTTTTCCCCCCTTTTGCACAAGTGATCTCTTGTTCAAGCCCCTTTTTAACAGGGTCTACCGTATTCATCATAACTCCAACCATTTTCCTCCCATTCCTGGCTCCTTTTTTCACCCCCACTAACAGTTTTCCATTTTCCCCAGCACAGTGCTCCAGACAGCTACTTGACAAGAGAGCATTTTGAAATTTTGGCGGTGCTCTGCTCGTCCATGACTTCATGTCTTGGCTCACAGGCGAGCTCACCTGGGACAGCCTTTCCACAGTAGCAGAGTAACTGCTGGATGAGCTCATTTTTGCTTTGCTGCTCAGAGAGATTACTGTACAACCAGCATCTTGATATTCATTCATAAAACCCTGGCTAGGCCATGACGTTGTTTGTGATAACTCAAATGTCCTCATGACTCTGAGTTACTGTAACCCTGCTGTGTCACAGCCAGTGTGCCAAGCTTCAGAGCGCCCACCTGAATATTATTTTGTGTAGATAGACAGGGGAGGATTTTAGGCAGTGGGGGGTTCGCATACTAGCGATGTGAGGATATGCATACTCACCTATTGACCTATTGCTTTTTGCTGCTGCTCAAGGTCAAACCAGGAACTCAAACCAGCATTACAAAATTCAGGAACCATTGAAGAGTTAGTTTGCAAGTGAAGGGAAATCTCCCTGAAAGTGACAGTGGTCATTAGACATGGGTTTACATGACGTTCTCATCTATAAACAGTGAATTACCTCCAGTAATTCCAAATCAGTGTGCTGTCAGTTCAGAGAAACAGCAGGAGCATTAGTACAGGAGTGATGAGCTGCAGCACAAAATGTTAAAGACATTTAAAAAGATTCCTACCAAAGCAATCCAACATCCGTCTAGATGTCCTCTTCATTTATAGTATTTTCAGCACTTTATCTTCCCATCAGAGCAAAGTGAAGGTTGGCTCTCTCAGCAGTCACTTTAGTGTTTTGAGTACAAAAGGAAAGTGCTGTGCTGAATTACACAACCTCAAACAACCACTGCAAATATTTAAAAGATATTTATTTACACAATAAAAAAAAAATCTAAATAAAATTAAAGTTTCAATGTCCTTTGAGCCTTAAAGATGAGTCATTATTTGATCTGATCAGAGAAAAGACTGGAATGCACTTGCACAGAATTTACATGTAATGCCTATTCAATTTGCTAGTCTTGAAAATGTTAGTGTTAATAAACAGTTTGTCAAAATACCAAAAAAGCTCTGCTAGTTTTCAGTTTAAGGTCATTTTTATAAATGTCTTTAAAAATTGTGAAAAAGTTAGAGGAGAAAATGTTGTGGTTATTTTAAACAAAATGGTTTGACCCCTTTAACTGAAATGTGAAAATATAAGTGTGTAATAAGCGTTAATACCCATTAGTCACACAATGTCAGTTGTTAGTTTCTGGCCACCCAGGAACAAGAGGATAATGGGTCATAATAGTTTGGTTTTAGCTACTGCTGTTAGCTCCATCCGGCTTTGTGCCTCAGACTGACTCTGGTGGACCACTGCAGGGAAAATAATGCTGTTTGCCTTCATTTATTTTGAACAAATGCTTTTTTTCCTTGACACATCAATGACACACATGGTCCAAATTAGTTTTGATGAAGTGCACTCATCACTCACTTGGTCAATGACATGCTGACGACTACCTTGAAGGCACAGTTCTGGCTCTGGGGGGCACTTCCCATAATAAGGATTTAGGGAAGTACCCTCTGCTGGTTTACCAATCGGCAGTAATAGTATCCTTATGTGCGTGTTGGCCACAGGTTAGAACGAGCTTACAAATAGCAGATGTAGGAAGGAGCCATTTGGCTAGACTCATTGACACGGTGAACTGGCTCGCAGCACGACCAAATCATTCACCCTCCCCAACACTTGTTGTGTCCAACTTCCCATTGACTATGAACATATTCGTTGAGAGAAACTGGAGCCAGAGCCTTTCCTTCTTGGCACAGAGTCCCTAAACCATCTGGACCTGATGGATGTTTTGACTGCACTGTTTCTAGATTAAACACTCTCACACACTGGACAAACCAGAGCTGTTGTTAGGTAGTCAAACATGGGGTGGCTTTAGTTCACGATGTGGGTCCTGTTTGTTCAAAAAGTCTGCTCTCACTGAGGAAGATTTGCACCCAGCTTTAACTTGCACTTCACCTTTTCTTTTTTAAGGTTGAAGGGCATGAAAGTATAGTTTTCAAACAAATTGCTAGGCAGCCACTGTGAGTAGCTTAGTTCACAGCTAAAACACTCATTTTTTGTTACTTAGCACTTGGCATCATGCTGCCATGGAAAAAGCCTGGCGAGGCTCAACAGAAACCCTGTGGCCCTGAATAATGTGAACACAGAATTTCTTTGATGTAGCTGATGGAGGCCTGTAAGTTATGTAGAAATGCATTAACACTACTGCTGGCCAAAGTGTTTTTATGATTTACCTTGTTTGTTGAAAGCTTGATTGGAGCTAATTGTCTGCATGACTTCATCTGGCATGTTGTGGGCTTTAGTTTCAAACACTTCTTTAAAAGGAAAATTAAACTAAGGGGAAAATACACATGCTCTGTTTGCTTTGTGATGCCTGAAACATTGGTTTACTAACGAAGCTCTCATTGTGCAGCATCAATGTAGGCTACTGATGTGGGCCTAATTGAAACTTGTCAATTGATTTGTGAAGAGAAGAAAGTATGTACTGCGGCTGTCTTGTTGCTGCCAAAGCAAGATTAACATTCTTGTGCTGACCAAGCAGACACAATGAAAAGTTCTCAATTAAAAGTGAAAAACACAGATTTCATACCAGTAGATAGTTTGATAATCCTCAATAATGGCTTTATAGCAGGTTCCAGGAGACAATCAGTTGTTTTTCCACTAAATTCCATCTTCATCTGTCACAATTTCTCCAGATGCAGACCCTGTTTGCCTTTGATGAGGAGGAAATGGAAATGAGGAACAAGGTGGTGGAAGATCTGAAGACAGCTCTTCGAACTCAGCCTATGAGGTGAGTGAGTCCTCCTGTCTACAGCCCTCTGACTTTGTTCCTCTACTGTTATCAGTTAAACGTTCTCCAGCACTCCATTTTTTTTCAGCCACGCATTCTTAATATTTAATGTGTTGAAGTTAAGCCACACACATAGTTAATATTGGAGCATGACACTGGAATTTTTTTTTGTCATGAAGTCTATCTATTGTTGCATCAAAAGGGACTGAAATACCAGCAAACTATGCATATTTTTTAGTTTCTCTTCCCTCGACATGGTCATCAGCAGCTGTTAGGTCTCATTGGCCACATTCGAGGACACTGGACAGCCCCTAATACAAGCTGCCTCTCTCTCCCCGTTGGGAGCTCCTTTGGAACTGTCCATCAGCCTGTGGCAGTTGTATGATGGTCTGAACCAAAGCCAGGGTGTTGAGTTTTCTGCAGGGAGGCCATGAAGCGACAGCCTAAATGTCTGGGTCATGTCTGGGTTGTGTGTGTCGTAAGGACGCGTGTATGCATGTATCTGAATGTATGGACATTGAGACCACTGTAACTGGAAACAAGGCTGGTCAGAAACTGTCTCTAGGCTCTAGAAACAAAGAAGGAAGTCATCAGGAAAGTTCTCATATATTCACAGTGAAACATTTCTGGAGATGATTATACGCAAAGTTGATCATTGGAACTGATTCTGTAGTGTGGAAAGTTTGTAAAGTCTCTTACTGACATTACTGTATGCCTTACATATGTAAGTGTTATTTATCCAGCTCCATGTCATTAGCATAAGTCAGAACAGATGTTCAACAGACACTGAAGCACTTCAGTTTTCTCTGGAAAAATCACATGTTGTTAAAAATCTTACTCGTAGAAAAATGAGTAAGATTATGAAGGATTTATGTAAAATGAAGAACAAACTACAAAGCAGCTTAAATTGGCATTAAGCTGATTGTTTGGATCAGAGTCTTAATTTTATGGATGAATGAGTGTGTGCCCTGATTGACCTCCCTATTTAACATTAACAAAATTTTATACTAGTGATAATTTTTTACCTAAAGATTTGAAGAAATGTGTTCTAATTGAAACTACTAATGTCAGAGGACCTATAGACTGTATATAAGACTGGACATAAACTCTGGGCGAGTGAGTGCAGGCAATGCTGAAAAGCCTTAAACCTGCAGTCTATCTAATGACCGTCAGGGGGCGACTCCACTGGCTGTAAAATGAAGACAGAAGTCTGAATGAAGTTCAGGTGTATTGAAGTCTATGGGAAAATGCCTCAACTTCTCACTTGATTCATTAGATAAGTAAAAACTTTCCATTTTGGGTTTATGGCCTCATTCTCTAGTTTCTAGTCTCAGTCTCTAAGCAGCCAACTGGAGGCTTCAAAAGAGCATCTCACAAACCGATGGGTGACATCACAGAGGGTTGACACTTGGAGGAACATTAAGGGTATATGACATGCAGCCCTCCAACCTGCAGTCATATGGCTGGCATGCTGCTAACAAAGTTCCCCAAATGTTCTGAAGAAACTAATGTTTTAAGACTATTTAAAAAAATATTGCCCTGCTCTTACCAGTAAATTAAAATCTGCCCATTTGTTCCAGGGACCAGCTATGGGATTTATTTAGATGAGGGGTGAAAACTGGAGACGCACTCATTAAACATTAAATCTGATTTACCACTTAAACCTGCTCAGATTCCTCTGTCAGTCAGTCCAGATGGAGACTATTTTCCACAGTCACAGTTGTACTTTTACTTGCTGTTGCATTAAAGCAAGGAACAAAAGACAGTATACTTCTAATAGTAACCCAGATGAAAGCATAGAGCTTTGAAACATCTGCATGAAGCTCCACTGAATAATAAAATGGTACAATAGCAGTTTGTGTGTGAATTAACGAGGCAAAGCTGTAGGTGTTATGTAGCCCAAATTGTGTGTGTGTGTGTGTGTGTGTGTGTGTGTATATATATATATATATATATATATATATATATGATACGTGATCACAAAATTGTTACTGGCAGTTTGTGGAACGTGACAAAAACTTCAGTGTTCATGGAACTTCTTGTGCTCTTTTTAGTTTATAGCTTCCACTCATTCTCTCTCATTCGTTCATTGCCTGTTTTATATCGGGGCGTGCTCAATATACCTCACCAGAGGTGTGTGAATTGACTCAAACAGCACTATTCACTAAGGCACTTGCACCAATACTGTCCATAGAGTGAATTATTGCTCATGAGCACACAGATGCTCTTCATTACCATGGCAGTGCTGTGGGAAGCAGGTGTGGCCCACGGAATAGGGGTGTTCAGGGAAAGCCTGGGTAGTGTGTTTATGTACGCCATGTCTCATCTCTGACAAACAAGCACTGACGACAAAAATATGGCTGCATCTAAACACCCCTTTGTGTCCCTGCTGTCTCCCTTTGTGCATCTGTATAGTGTATATTGCTTTCTTCTGTAAAACATGTTGTTGTACTCTGCCTTTGGATGATTGCCTGAAACGGCCTCCATCAATCTCTCGCTCAGGCATTTCAGAGAGACAGCTGGGGCTGGTTGTGAAGAGGTCCCCTTGTGCCCTCAGCCCGCTCTGCAGGAGCACAGGACCCCAAACACACTGTGGCCATGCAGGGTGCCAGGCAGAGCAAACAGAAGCATCACATTGTCAACAAGCCACCCACTTTTGTCACTTTCACTCCCCGGCTGATTATAAACCATTGAAATGGCCCGGTGACATGTTCTGGTCATGTGTTCTCTTGTTTGTCAATTACTGTGTTTACATGGTCTTTAGTATCCTGGTTTTGAGGCTTATCCCGGCTTTGAGCATAACCGGGATATGATGTTTACATGAAACACAGAGAAACCCGGTTATTCATATCCCTGTATACATGATGAATACCAGTAACCCGTTTTCTGATCACTGCATCCTATCTGCGCAGGCGTGTGTTACATCTTATACGTCTTTTGTTTACAGTTGCCGCTCAACAGATTGAGCGGCAACTGTAAAATAAAATAAAAATGAGACCTCTGTGGCTTCTAGCGGGCTTAGCCTTGTTAAATACTCACGCAGCATTACAGCTTTCATCATATTAAGGCAAAATTCTGTCTCTTCGTCGCTCCAGTAATGTGATGATCTCATTGCCGCCATGTTGTTTGTGCATGTAGGCGCCAGAGTGACGCGCCAGATATACAAACACAGAAACGGGATACCTCAAAAACCCAATCAAAACCGGGATACTAAAGACCATGTAAACACAGTAAATGCAGAGTGTGAAATGAACAGAGTTATTAACACCTCACCCCCTAATCACAGTTACCTAAAACTGAACAATTGTTTTAATGTGATGCCTAACCATTAAGGGTTAGGCATCACAGGGTTAGGTAAATGTGATCCTTACTTCAGGTTGTTGTCAGGCTGTTGTGTGGCCATTTTTCTTTTTATGCTTGTAAGACATCAGTCAACTAATCCCCTAAGACTTGGGAAACATTTCAGTTTATGGCACTTTAAAGACATCAGTTCTATTTTTAAGTAATATTTAAAATGTGAGAAGAAGTCGGCGGACTCACAAGTAGGTTGCTACAATGCAAACTAAATGACAGCTGTTCGATTTCAGAACAACTGGACTCTATCTAACATTACATCTGTCACACAGCAGCAACAGCAGGCTCATTTATCCTCGTTGTCAGTGATGCGTCACTTTGTCCATTAATGAAAAATAATTTTAAGTAGTTACAATTGTTTTTTACAGACAGCTGTAAAAAAAAAAAAAAAAAAAAGAAGAGGCATTTTGGAATATTTCTTTCACTTGAATTTCCAGCTCGTGTCATTCTCTCTGCCAGCGGTTTTTGCTTTGTTTATTAGCTGTCAAATGGAGCTTGAATTGTCACGTTGGGAATGTGCGTGTACGCGCATAAAGCTGAATTGTAAGTCATGTTGGGCATCTGAAGTTCTAATACACAAACAGTAACTGCTACAGGAAGCTGCGTAAACAAATCAGACTCACTTGGTGTACATTTAAATTTAGTTCCCAATTATTGAAGTATTTACACTTTGGTAGGAACTCACTTTAACTACATCATTACAAGTACTTACATAAGCCCTTTGGCCTCCAGGGACATTTGCACATCTGCACTGATGTTTATGCCGATGAGCAGGCTGTGTGTGCATTGTTGCATCCGAGACATCATGTCCCTCAATCAATGTCATTTCCGCTATGAAATAGCTTCACGAGGACAGGAAATTAAGCTTTCCCAGAGGTCACTGAGGTTGTCCTGGCCCAGAATGCACTGCAGTCCCAAACTCATCTCAGCAGAGCATTGCAGTTCTTCCCAGGACAGCTCTCATGGACATTGTTCCAGCAAGAATATTGACTTGAGTTGACTGCAGCCGTTCCCTTTACTCCTGTGTCAATAACCCTTTGGATGATTCGCTACCACCACATGCAAATATTATCCCTCAAAACATTTTGCCGCTGGATCTCTCAAAGATTGGGCTTAACTAAAGTGAACTTTATATCTGTTTTCACATATTACCAGACACATTAGTGGGGGAGTGGAGTATCACACCTTTAAAGAGTCTTGGATAGAGCAATGTTTTTATTGCCTCAGAGCGCAGATTTCTCACCCTTTGCTACTGAGCAGTTTAGAGGGAAATTGAGAGAAAATAGGGCCAGGTGGGTAGATACAGGCAGCTTTAAAGTGACTGATCCTGCTGGTGAGGGAGGTTTGTGCTGGCATGGCAATAAACAGATGGAAAGTGAGAAAAGGTCAGACTGAAGTTCATGGGCTGTACTCTGCCCTTATTTTAATCCCTGTTAGGTTTGGCTATTGTAATTACACACACTCTTCTTATATCTATAGAAAGCTAAGAGATTAGTGCAGGTAAAACATTTAGTCTAGTTAAGGTGTTTTTTTAGATTTTGTGTGTCTAACTGAAACCAATTTCACACAGTGTTTATTTATTGGTGATATTGAGTACTATTGCATATGTTAAAACACTGTCCAGACTCCACACAGAGTTGTATGAAATCCATTAAACGGCTTCAGATATTCTGGCCAATCAGTCTCTCCATCACAATATCAAAATCATCTTTTCATCTCTTAATCCAACCAAGTTTGTCAAGAAACCTGGTTTTCATGATGACCAGATGTTATTCTCTAACCATTTGCATTTGCTGCATTTATCTTTGCCGCTTTGCCCTGCAGAACTAAAGAAAAATCGGACCTTACCCAACTTAATGTGCCAGTCAGCTCTCATTCCAAACCATAGGTGTCTCCCACCCTGACTACTGAAATGCTGCTCTGGCTTCCTTTTACATACACTGACATTCTTACAGAGACTTCCAGGTCTGCACCCACATATTTGAGCTTAGTCTCACAGAATAATGCTCCTTCTTGGCCACTGTGGTAATCTAAGGAATGCTGCCTGGTATAGCTATCTCAGTCGAGACTCTTCTGGTCTGTAGTTTCTTGATGGAACACCTACCCTACCAAGCCTTCTATAACATGTTGACACTTAGTGAACACAGATGGTTCTCGGTACTCACTCCAAGTTCTTATGCTCCACTGAAGCTCTAGTGCCGTTACATTTATTACTGTAGAAATCAAAGGGAATGAATCAAATATGGAGGTGTGTAGTCAGAAAGAAGTGAGCTTATTGGAACTCGGTAGCCTGCTCCTTGTCTTTGCTGAAGGAAACAGTCGCTACCAAACATACAAGCATACCCAACTCAACTGCTGGCAATCAAGTTGCATTGGGGGAAATATAAATGCTACAGAATATCTGGTTCTGCTGTATCATATGACCTCTTAGCCTCTTGTTTTTAATTTTCTGTCATGAGTCTGTCAATGTCATGAAGTGCAAAGCTAAATAAGTGGAGTTCTTTTCATGTGTTTGACTAGAGTTTTTCATCAAAGTCAGCATTATGGACACATGGTCCACTCGAGACTGTTAGACACATACACACTTACAAAGGGATCCCTGTGGATTTCATGATAAACCCAGTCCATAAGAACTGCTCCCTCTGTCCCGTGATATACTGTACTCATCACGCACGTGCACTGTGGCCAGGGGTTTTATTGTTATCCTTAAATATGTGTGTCGCCCTTTGTTCAGCTCCTATTTTACCACAGTTAAACAGTGGGCCTCACATCAATAAATTATTTGAGTGAGAGCCGTGGTGATATTGTATGACTTCTCTTCCAAATGGCACCCCTGAAGAAACTCCTGGGCTCTTGTCCACATTCTGGCCATTTATAGCAGAACCAGACGTGTGTGAATGCGTATGTGTGTCCCTGTACCTTGGTGTAGGTGAGTGGGTGTTTGACAGAGATGTTAAGTGCGTGTGTCTGAATGCGGTGATTAGATGAAGGATGGAAGAGACGCAGCGATCACATGATCCCTCGAACTTGTGTGGAAGTGTTGCACTTTGATAAGTTTGTGTGGTTAGGCTTTGAGCCAGGGGTGAACTCTTGACCGACTGTCTGCCGTACAGGGGTCATCAACAGTTCAAGAAAGCAGACTGTTTTGCCTTTGTTGCTAAAACCTCAAACAGCCCATTTGCTTGGAATGGATTTCGGAGTTTAAATTTGAGCATCTGGATTATTTTTCCACACTGTCCTGCTCATTTAGAGTACTGTCTGCCTCTGGTTGGGGGTTTTACGGTGTTTAGATCAATGGAAGCTACATGACCCTCACGGTTTCTGTAAAGAAGGCTCACTTGCAACATTGATAAACATTTAAGGATCCCAGCCATTTGCAGCCAACCGAACATCACCTTTGACCATCCTTGGCCCACACGTGGCTGTCACTTTTGTTTTGTACTGTCTCGTCACCTCTTTCCTTTGTCTGTCTGAAGAACTTTGTGTGTGTGTGTGGTTGGCTCAGCCTCTGTATTGTTCAGCTCTGCCTGAGCTCATATCGTATGCAGCATTTGTCGAGCACTCACTGTCTTCAACGCAACCCCAGCGGGTTTTCAAGAATGCAGCGGTTGTTCCAAAAAAAGAAAAGAAAAAGAGGAGGCCTGCACGCCACTCTGCTGAGTGGATAGGAGAAGACAAGAGGAGACTCCAGAGTCAGAGGAGATGGGCATACATTTATTCAAGTGCTCAGTAAAAGAAAATGAAAGATGGGGGAGGAGGAGAGAGGAGAGCTGGATGTCACTGTTGAGTATATTTGAAGGGGCTATGCATCTATGTTTGTGTGAACAATTTTGAGCGCATGCATCTGCTTTTGATGCACAGGGTGCATTTGTGCTGCTGGTATGTGCGTTTTCAGCAAGGCAACGAGTGAAGCCTTGAATCCTGTCCACCTTTTTGAACCCAAACTCCAAGAACAACATCTCTCACCCACTGGTTTCCATACATTAATCACATAGATGTTCAGCCTAACTTCGCCTCCCTTCTGAGGCCTCTCTCCCTGTGAGGTGCCCCCGCAATTCACAGAAAGCCGGATGACAATTGCTGGCTTCTCTGCCAGCCAAAGACTTGTCACAGTTATAAGATGAGTGTTTTTAACAGCTGGAACCATCCCGCCTTGCTCGACTTCCAATGTCTGTTTTACATCTGAATCAAGTCATATCTAATATATTGGATGTATTTTTTGCCACCTCTTTGTTGAGTGGAGGCTGAAGCTGCAGTGTCTACATTCAAACAAGAAGCACATTGTCTGCTGAAAGGATGTGCGTGTTCTTTGTGATTTCAATGCAATGTCAAGAGCGGCTGTCTGTATGAATGCATGCATGCAGTATGATCTTCTTGATCTCATCCAGGCGCTTCTGGGAATCACTGGATTACATATCTTTGAGAGATTTACTGGTCATGCCAGGTAAAGTCTTCGTGTGCATTTACTAAAGACAGGGCATATGTATGCATGTGCAATTGCTAGAAATGTGGGCTTGATCCTGTGTGTAGGGGAATATAGGACAATAATTGGATGACATACATTTTTGCATTATGTTTTTTCCATGCCATCTGGAGCCAAGAAGGCAGTGGGAGGCGATGGAACTTCCCTCATTTAAACACTGTATCTGTAACAGTGTGTAGCAGAAAATTTCAACTCACAGACCCACAGCTTCTTTTCTTCACCATCTCTTCAGCTTTCGGCTTTTCTGTTTTCTTCCTCTCTCCCTCCTTCTCTCCTTATCACAAGCCCTCATTTGTTTGAAGTAATGTATGAGGGCTATCAGGAATCTTAGTAAGTGGGAAGGTCATTTACCATACAGCCCACAGTGTGCTCACTGGGCGTGAGATCCCTCAATGTTTATATGTCCTGTCTGTCATTCACTTGCTCTGTTTCTTTTCCAGAGAGCTTAATCACTTGCTGCTTTCTAATTAGTCCAGCTAAGAAGGGTTGTCAACAGGATCTTAGATATTGAGTGAAATCTTAAATTGACTGTTGCTTGTAATGTTTTTAGAGGCAATTCTTAATTTGAATTAGTCTTGATGTATTGCTGTAATAAGTAAAGAGCATTCCAAGGCCAGTTTCCTGCTAGAATTTATGAACATGTGAAACAGTGGCTCTGACTGAATAACATGATGTCATATGGATGTGTTCAGGCAGTGGAAGACCACTAGCCTGTGGAGTTTAAAGAGTGTGGGCATTTACCAGGCATGCTGATTTTTATGGGTTGTATTATAGAGCCACAGCATTTCCCACCTTTTGGAATCGCTTTATTAAATCAATAAATAAACCAGCAGAGTGTTGACAAACTTTTTTTAAAGACGGTTACTGTGTTATTAGTTGTTATGACTTTTACAGCGTCCTGAACTCAAATGTCAAATCTTATTTCTTTTATTATTTCATTACTGAGTTTGGATTCTTGGTCAAATAAAACAAACCGGAGATTTTACTACAGGCTCGTACTTTTTCAAGTGTGATTGGCTCAATGGATGTTAGTGCCACTCTGTCAATTGGTCTTTCAGTCAAGTTACGAGTGATTCATCAGTATTGGATTTGTTTTTCCCCCAATCCTTTGGTTTCAGAGGAAATACCAACACAGCCAATGGCATCCCCATTAGCATCATCTGTCCTATGATGCTTAGTCATTTTGTAATGCTTTGATTACAAGGGACGTTGCGTTTCATAGTTGGTACTTTCACCTCCAGACTACCAGGGCACCCCTGTGTATTTGTTTAAGTGTATCAGTCACTGTTTGAAAAAATGTAAATGACCAAGTTCTCAGCTAAAAATGGGCAGCACTTACATCCTGTTTCACTAACTATAGCATTGCTTGCCCTTTAAAGCTTATGTTTATTCCCTTTCTCCAACTATTATTCTTGACTTATCGTGCTTCACTTCTGTCTCCATCAGGTTTGTCACACGCTTTATTGAGCTGGATGGCCTCACTTGCCTTCTCAACTTCCTGCGCAGCATGGACTATGAGACGTCCGAGAGCCGCGTTCACACCTCTGTCATCGGCTGCATCAAGGCCCTGATGAACAACTCACAGGGCCGCGCTCATGTCCTGGCACACCCACAGAGCATCAACACCATCTCACAGAGCCTGCGAACAGAGAACATCAAGACCAAAGTGGCAGTGCTGGAGATTCTCGGGGCAGTGTGCCTGGTACCTGACGGACACAAGAAAGTGCTGCAAGCCATGGCACACTACCAGAAATACGCTGCTGAGAGGACTCGGTTCCAAGTAAGAGATTCAAAAACTGCTGTCTCGTTCTGTGGGTCATGTTAGTATATTAAACTAGCAACACACTTTTGTATGGCACTTTTCTTAATGTATGTACACACAAACACAGTGGAAGAAACATATTGAAGAAAATAAATAGGAAATGAAACTTTTTAACATAAGCCTATATCAGCCATACTAGGGAGTCTCTGCTGGTGTGGTGGGGCATTAAAAGATTATGGGAAATGGCAAACAAAAATGTGTCACACTCATAAATCAGACTGTGGAAATTTTGATGAGTTGGAGACTCGTGCTGTGGTGCCTCAGGTTAAATCAACACAAGGTAGATATTAAAGGCAGGTGAGGGCATCCAAAGTTATGGAGGTCAGGAAATGTGCAATGCTTTAGCAACTTGCAGGACTGAGTCAACAAGCCACATTTCACACGTCCTTTGGGGCGTGTGCAAATCACCTCACCACAGGCTAAGCTAACACCACAGAAACTGAGTGACTGAGAATGTATGACGCCTTTTAATGTTGGTTTGAGTTATGATTAGGGTGTGGGGAAGGGGGGTCAGAATACAAGAGAATGAAGGGTTTGAGGAGTGAAAACAGTGACTGTGTGTGCAGAGGTGGAGTGAGCAGCGTCATTGTGACTCGAAATGTATCCACCTGCTCAATATTACCCCATTAGTGAAAGTTGTTCAGTCAAATCTTTTGTTGAGCTGAAGTGTTGGAGTAGTTTTTTTTAAGTATTATAAAGTAATTATTTTTTTAACACGTTATTATATTGTACTGACTGACAATAGAGAGGGCAGGATGGCGGCATAGTGGTTAGTGCTGTTGCCCCACAATAAGAAGGTCGCGGGTTCAGTTCCCGGGCCTCTGTGGTGTTTGCATGTTCTCCCCATGCCTGTGAGGTTTCCTCCGGGTACTCCGGTTTCCTCCCACCGTCCAAAGACATCATGTTTGGGTTAACTGGTGACTCTAAATTGTCCGTAGGTCTGAGTGTGAGTGTGAGTGGTTGTTCGTCTGTCTGTCTCTGTGATGGACTGGCGACCTGTCCAGGGTGAACGTCACTCTCACCCAATGTGAGTTGGGAGTGGCTACAGCATCCCCCACAACCCGGAAACGGATACGCGGTAGAAAACTAAAAGCTATGAATATACATCTATTTTATAAGCAAAGCTGATAGAAATGGCCATTAGTCACTTGACCAACGCGGCGTGGCAACTATAACAATATGTCTGTTAAAGGTTAATCTAAAATGTGTCCTCAACATGCTTTCTTAAGGTGGAAGGGTATCTTTAAAATTTAAACTTGGACCTCAGATCAAGCTGTGGTCAAGAACCATCTCCCTCATCTTCATCCAGCCCACCATCATTGGGGCACAATATCAATCTGAGCTGTTGAGAAACCCAACACAACGTGCTGTGATTAGTTTTTAATTTTGAAAATAAAATAAATTGAATTTCTGACCAAATTTTTTCTAAACTATAAAGTAATGAAGGTGCTTTGTTACTTTCCATGCCTGTCTGTGTTTGACCTGACTCTCTGAAGTGTGGTGTTACTAACTCTACTACTCTCCTGACTGTTTAGACACTGCTGAATGAGTTGGACAGGAGTACAGGACGCTACAGGGATGAGGTCAACTTGAAGACAGCCATCATGTCCTTTATCAATGCTGTGCTGAACGCTGGAGCTGGAGAGGTCTGCATGAACACCCACAGGCCTTTTTAGATTCACACTATCAGCAAGTATAGACAAAATGCAGTCAAATAAACAGAGAAAGTTGTGTTTTTTAAGTATTTTAATATTTGAAGTATTATCATTCATTTCAGAGGTGATGAATGATATGTTACAGGTGACTTGTATGTAACTTGTATGTTCAACTAAACAAACATCTCTGCTTTAAATTTCCATAAAATGCCTGCTCGCAACTCGTATTATTTAGTTTGAGAGGCTTCTGTTAGTTTGCAGTTAAAAGTGTTTCAATGTAAAGGTTCAACATTTTGGAACATATGTACATGTTCAGATGAGAAGAAGATTTTAGCTAAGCATCATTCTGTTGTATGTGAACTGTAATATTTCCAGGACAACCTGGAGTTCCGCCTCCACCTAAGGTACGAGTTCCTTATGTTGGGCATCCAGCCAGTCATTGACAAGCTCAGAGAACATGAAAACGCCACTCTGGACAGGTGAGACTGATAAATAAAACCATCTTCATCAATGTTAAAGCAATACACAGCAGACCAGACCAGACAAAGAGCACAGAGCTTTATGTTAAACAATGGTAGTAATAATAATAATAATAATAATAATTATTATTATTATTATTATTATTATTGTTGTTGTTGTTGTTGTTGTTGTTGTTTTTTTGCCCCCTCCCCCAAAAAAAGGCACATGATATGACAACATTTGGAAATATGAATATTAATTGGCTTGCCAAATGTCATTTGCAAATAAAGAAATGTAATATCGCCCTTATATTGATTGATTATTTGTGTGTGAGAGTGGCGTTCCCAGTTGGATTTCTTATTAACAAACACCTCTCAGCCCCATTGCATTTCACCGACAACGTCTCTGACACACCAAAGGGTAGTTATCCATCATCAGCCTGTCTTCGTTGCTAAATGTCAACAAGCGATCATAAGATTCTGAGGTTTCTACAGCTGCCAAGGGGGCCTTTGGGTGTCAAGGACCCAAGACAAATCATGAAGGTGTGAGGAATTTTATAATTGAAGACTTCTCTCTCCCTCCAGGCATTTGGACTTCTTTGAAATGGTGCGGAATGAGGATGACTCAGAACTGGCCAAAAGATTTGATATAGTTAGTAATCTACTAATATCTGCTTTGTGGCTCTATTTGTCTAAAGTTAAGCAGAGTAATTCTCGGACCCTTAAAGTCATTCAATAAATAATCTTTTTTTTTTTTTTAAAGACCCATATAGACACAAAGAGTGCAGGTGCCATGTTTGAGCTGATCAAGAAGAAGCTGAGCCACACAGACGCCTACCCCCACCTCCTTTCCATCCTCCAACACTCCCTGCAGATGCCCTGTGAGTAGCTGCGTACAGGCGCTCTGTTTTCTCATCATGGCTTAATTTGTGACAGTGTAGGGGTCCTGGATTTGAAAAAGTATGAAACTTACTGATGTACATCACAGGCCAACTTCTGATTTGTGCCTTTGTTGCCATGTCCAGATAAGCGAGGTGGTGGCAGCCTGCAGCACTGGCAGCTTTTAGACAGGATCCTCCAACAGATAGTCCTGCAGGATGACAAGGGGGAGGACCCCGACATCGCCCCTCTGGACAACTTCAGTGTTAAGAACATCATTCGCATGTGAGTGAAAGCTTTTTATACTCCAAAGGACTCACTTTAGTGTCATACAGTATAGTTGCTCCTCCTCATTCAAATGAATGTATGAGGAATGATGCATAATCTGAATCATTGTCACATGAATATTCACCATCCTCAGACACTACTAGACCAAACACAATATAATTTATATGAGTGTCAGAGAAACTATAAGTGCACTATAGTTCTAATGCTTCCTCCATGTCTAAAAGCTTCCATTCCCTTTATCCTCTGAAGCTGTAAACATGCTCTCATTTCTGGAAAAGGTTTGTTGTTAATGTGTCCGCCTTCATTTCAAATTCACAACCTATTATTCACTTCAAAGATGCAGCAGAATATCATGAGCTTTGCGTCAGAGCTTTGGAGTGGGAAACCATTTACAGTCACCATGAATAATAAGACTTTTAACACCCTGTCTATTTTCCAATCCGAACCATTGTGTCAGCGATGGGAATGCAATTGCACAGGAAGGTTAGGTGAAGTGAAGGTGGCCGCATGGGGCCATGGGCAGAAAAGAAGAAACCGTGCCCCGAGTGTGAATTGGCATGAAAGCGGAAGGTAGAGATCAAAAGGAAATTGTTCTAATCGCATTAAGCAGGATAGGCTGGCCAAGTCAGCCATATTGAGGTGCAGTTAAGCAGTCTCTTGGCCTCATGTGGGAGACAACAGAGAGAAGTAATCATTTCAAAAAGGAAAACCAAGTACTATGACTTGGTGTTTTGCATATGTCATTATATGCACAGTTTACATTGTCATTCAGAGAGATTTGTACCCAAATGATCACTGAGTCTTGCTGGTTTTTGTGGTCTGAGTTTTCAGACTGATCAGAAGCCATGACTGTGTAGGTTGTGTTAAAAGATGGCATTCACTGCTTTGTCCATATGATATGGGTTAGGGTTACATTTGGTGTGTGTTTGCTTTTACCATTTTTCTCTTCCACCCTCCTCATCTTTGTTATTTCTGAATCAAGTTTCAGATCAGTGATGAATGTGTTTAGCCTCTGCAGTGAAAGCACCATACGATATGTTGCATGGTAAAGCCCCAGCTGGCTCTCACGTTCCAATTCAGCCACCATTGTTTGTGCAATCAGCACACTCGAGTGTAATTCTTTCCAGTAGTGTACAGAAAGGGAACCTGGGCGCTGCATTTAAGCCCTGACGTCCATTACTGTCCACTACAGATTCATCACAGTGGTCAAAACACACCCTTCACTTTACATTACTGCCAAAAGATTATGTTTCCATAAACTCTCTGGGAGTAAATTATGCCTGGTAAAAAATGGAGATTTCCATGTTGCATTGGGACTCTGCTAGGGGCTCTGACAGTTAATGGATGCAAACGCATAGCCACGTGCTGCGCTGGCTCAGAGGGGAGCGGGTTAAAACAACTGTTAAAACAAACAGAAGACAAAGTTATTCATCATCTGTGGTTACTATGACGATTGCTGTGACTAATCATGCATGTACTTGACCCAAAATTAACAGTCTTGTACAAATCATCCTTTTCCACTGCTATGTAAAGGCGTTTCTTTGACCAGTCAACAATAAAGTCATTGTGTACTTTTGTTTTAATGAGTTGGATTGTGACTTGATATGTAATATGTAATGTAATGCTGACTTTGTAATCAACATCAGTCAGACAGCCCTGTTTAGTAACACAAACACTTAGAAGATCTAAATCTGATACATTTGCTCTAAAATGGCCTGTGGATTCGGCGTGTGATTCGATTGCAAGCATTAAAGTGTGAATCATCACCACAGTGAAGTAATATCCTCGTTGGCAGATGGACCTCAGCATTTTTTCTTTTCAGTAGTTCACTCATTCATTCTCAGTTTAGCTTTAATTTCTTATTTATACTCTGTGTTTAGTGGCACTGAAACATGTCTATTCTCCCAACTCCAGCTGTGGCTACCACCGATGCTCAAGGTTTCACTTTCCAGCCTTTATTCATCTCAGTTTATATCTCAAAAGATTCCATTCAATCATATTTTCATGTTTCTTTCATTCAACAGATTTCAGTTTTTTCTTTCTAATTCCTTCATTATAAACCTCACCACCTTTTGTCAGTTTTGCGTTGGGATGTAACTGTAACCCTGTTTTCACCTCAAGTCGTCTGCAAAACTAAGTGCAATCGTTTCGGTTTGGCGCTAATGTTTGACAATGCAGCTTAAAAGAGCAATCTGTCTCAACCCAGTCCATGCTGGTCGTCAATCTGACCCACAAAAACAAAGTCAAATATGATTGTCAGTGATCAATGGCTTTCCATTCCAATGATTAAATTTCCTTTAAAATGGTGAGGCATGACTTGGTTTGACTGCAGCTGACTCCAGTTTGCAAGCATTTTTGTGCAAAGCTGTCAATGTTCTACTCTGTAAGTCTGTTTTCGTAGTTGCTCTGAGTTTTATCTGCCTGCTTCACAGGTTGGTCAATGAAAATGAGGTAAAACAGTGGCGAGACCAGGCAGAAAAGTTCAGGAAAGGTAACACTGGTTTGACACACACTTTCACTTCACTCTGCAGGTTAAAAGAGAAAATGCATCATTAAACGTCCATCAATCTGCTCGTCAATACAAATGTCAGGATCTGCATGATGGGACCTTTTCAATTTTCCTCTTTAGATCACGTGGAGCTGCTAGCTAAACTAGAGAGAAAGGAACGGGAGTGTGACACCAAGACCCAAGAAAAGGAGGAGATGATGAAGACTTTGAACAAGATGAAGGACAAGCTTCAGCGTGAGGGTGTAGAGCTGCGCTCAGCCAGGGAACAAGTCCTGGACCTCTCGTCACGCATCAATGACATAGCTGTAAGTGCGGCTGGTTTATAAATCGTGATACAAAATGAGATACAAACACACTGTCTGAGCCATTAATACAGTATATGCTGTAGTTCTGTAACATGTTACTGGTGTTTATGTTATTAACACCCTTTGGTGTTAATTTTCAATGAACCCTGCATGTTACTTAGAGATGAAAACACATGTAACTTCCATTAAGTTACTGTATAGTAACTGTATCTATGTTCATCGATGTCTGTTAACCTTTCAATAGGGTGGCAGCGTGTCTTTCCCGCCTCCTCCAACACCTGGCGGCCCTGTGGCACCATCTCCACCACCTATGATTGGTGGCTTTCCTCCGCCTCCTCCGCCACTACCCTTTAGCTGCCCTCCTCCTCCTCCACCTCCTCCCCCCCCTGGTGCCCCACCACCTCCACCAGGAGCCCCTCCCATTTTTGGAGCCCCGCCTCCTCCAATACCCTCATCCTTCAGCTCAGCGAGCACCATGCGTTCCAAGTCCATCCCTCAGCCTTCTCATCCCCTGAAGTCCTTCAACTGGTCTAAGCTAGGAGAGGTGAGAGAAGACAGAGAACATCTATACTGATGAACTACTGCAAACCTATATTTTGATTGTTTTTGTCTTTTTAAAACCAAGAGAAGACCTTCATTATGAATATGAACAGCTCAGATAAACTGCTGGAGAAATGTAAAATATGGGACCAGAGCTTTAGGGGCCACAGATCTCATGACTGTGTTTTTTTTTTGCAGAAAGTAAATGCATTTTATAAGCTTAATGTAATTGTAAAATAGTGTTTACAAAATCACACTGAAACGGCACAGAGCTTGCCTTCAGTGTTAAATATGTTCATCAGCATTAAAGCATTAATGTCTTCCATTCCTTCACCTTTTTCCAGAATGTGATCAATGGCACCATCTGGAATGATATTGATGACCTAAAAGCTTTCAAGATTCTTGACCTCAAGGACATAGAGAAGATGTTTTCAGCGTATCAGAGACAGCAGGTTTGGATTTGTGGATTACAATATTCCAGATAATATAGAGTTATGATTTGAGTTTTGTTGTGTCAGTGTTTGTTTTGTTGAACATTAACATACAGACACAGAAGTCAGTTATATGCCTGTTTGAATAACTGAGTTGAGTAAGAGTGCATTTCAAGTTTGAAGTTTGCCTTGAGCTTTCTTAATATATGTGCATTTGTGTGTGCGTGTGTGTGAGTGCACCAGTGTGTGTGTGTGTGTGTGTGTGTGTGTGTGTGTGTGTGTGTGTGTGTGTGTGTGTGTGTGAGTGCACTTGTGCGTGTGTGTGAGTGCACCAGTGTGTGTGTGTGTGTGAGTACTGGGTTGAAAGGTGGGATGTTGTGAGAGGAGTGTTGAGGGTCCAGCTCCAGGCTGTCAGGAGCTGCTGCTCACTGCAGAACACCTTACTGTAGAGATGCCACACACCTCAAGCTTTGCCTTGTATCTGCAGAGCATTTGTGTGAGAACTGGTGAACTGACCAGGTGTTCACGGGCTCATGAATCAGGGTAGTACAAACAAATCAGTCAACTATACTGAAGTCACAAGTATAACGATACAAGAACCTTTTTCCTGGAGCCACTGTATTAGAATATAGAGGCAATTCACTAAGTCATGTTGAACCAGGAACTAATAATGTAATTGCATGTCTTTGGGCATATCAGTTTGTTCTTCAGAGCAACAAGCTAATTACATAGCACTTGTCATATGATAATATTGGCTTCAATTGCATACATTTATATATTTTACCACCTCAAATGAGTTTGAGTGGAATGTTAATGTGCCTTTATTACTTTCTAATGATCACAATGTAAAGCAACAATTTTAGGATTAAATGCTAGAGCAATACAGAATCTCTATAAAGGTATTATACATGTTAAATCCCTGTATAATACATTTTACTGACATGCTTAAAAGCAACCTGACAGCACTAAAAGCACAACTATTTTTTACAGGGTTTTATTCAAGAGTTATGGGTCATGTAAAGGTTTTTGCTGACAGTGATTTACTGTGGGTATTTATTTATACTGAGAAGGTTTTTATTGGCACCAGCCAGTGGTTAAATGCAGATCTCTATGAATATAGCCACATTAAAAATCCAAGATCTTCCTGGCTTTAACAGCTCATTTCCATTTGGCAGGAGCAAGACTCAATTCAACCAGGCAATATTGCAAAGTTTATACATAGCATAACAGCTTTTTTTTTTTTTTTTTTTAAGACATTTGTTATTGCTCTTCCTTCAAAATGGGCTTTTGTTTACATTTGCCCTCTGTAGGATTAGTGACCGCACTCATTTTTCTTGTTCTTGTTTTCACATGTCAAGACAGATGTAGATATAATCAAACGAATGCATTATAACAACCGTGACCTCTCTTAGACAGAAGCCAAAATAGAACAGACTTTAAAATCTTATTTGCTCCCTTACGTAACGCAGAGATATTTCAGATTTATAGATGTCATGAGCTCCTGATATTTGGGCAGTAACCGAAGATTGTGTTTCTCACAAAGGGCTTTCCAGCTTTAGCTTGTAGTGTGCATATTTGTAGTTCTTTGCTCTAGCTCCCACTTTTTCTGCAGTGCTAATCTTTGCATGTGTTTTCAATTTTTTTTGTGTCTCTGCACTCTCCGACTGCCTGGGCAGGACCTGCTCACTAACCAATCCTTCAAACAGGTGAGTTAACAGTTTTCCAGCATCTATTATTGTTTTGTCGTGGTCTACATTGCTCTTTCACCTTCTTTGCTATGCAGCAGCCAGCCAAGAGTTCAATTTCAGTGTTTTGGCTTTACAGCCCACGACATTATTGTTTTAGTGTAGACTCAGAGCTCACATTAAAATGCAGCCCACCAGTGGAAGCAGCTGTTCTCAGCAAAAAAAACAAAAAACAAAAACAAAACTCAGATTAACCCACCGACACTAGCTGCCCAAACTGTAGCCAAAGTTAGTAACTGGCTGGTGAACACAGTTGAGCAGTTGGAAAATACTGTTTGGCATCCAACAGCTTGGGAAACATTCGTCAGGTAGCCTGGAATATGACTCCAAAAGAACGCAAATTTAGTTCTATGTCTGCTCTATGTATAAATGGACAACTTTTTACTGACACATTTACTATAGCATATTATAAATCAGTTACTGCAGGTTTTAAACTTATTTCCTCTTCACTATATGAATAAATGTTGTGCAGTATAAAGCAAATGAAAGACGGTGTGTAGCTGGTCAGCTGTAGAGCTGGACACTTTCCCTCGGTAAACGTACAGAAACCACGAATCTAAATGCTGCATTAATCTTCATCATCGTCACTGCATAATTGTTCATCATCATCTCCATTTCCATTGATTACCGTCATTACCATCATCATCTTTCATTGCCATAATTGTGATAATTGTTCATCATGAAATAAGCAGGAAAAGTCTTCATGTTAAGAAAAAGCCTTAACGTTCATGTTGATTTGCACAAGTGGGGGACACCCGACCACATCTGATCAAGCCTCTTAATAAGTGCTATAAAAGATCAAGAGGCCGGTTTCCTGCTACTTTGGGCTGAGTGTAAATGCTCTATACAAGCTGGCGGAACTGCCTTCAGTGCGTGGGCACAGTCGGCTTTGGCAAACCCAGCTTAAGTGATTGGGAGTTGTCCCCCTGACCCAGTGCCAACCTCAGTCTACTGCCAGGCAGCATGGGTCAATGGGGGCATGGAAAAATGACACTTTCTTTACAAGCCGCATCTGTTTTACGTACGTCATAACCAGCAACCTCAGAGTGGACATTTTCTGGCGAGCAGGAAACCAGCTCAGACTGTAAATAGAACATGTTTAACATGCAGTCCCAATCAGTTTTTCCTCAAACATGTATTCTTTCCCTTTGTGGATTTTGTAATTTACTACATTTGTGTGAAGCTTTCAAAAATATCTGACTGGCCTGAATCAAGTTTTGAACAGTGATTCCTTTTCCTCTGAGAGGTTTATAGCCCCTCCTGCATTGTGCTTGCAGTGGTGACTCACCAAAAATATCTCCTGCCCCCAAGATCTGCTTTAAATTCTGCTTGCACTGGCTTGAGTTTGAGAGTTTTTTTTTTTTTTTAAATTATTATTATTATTTCCAAAGATTTTTTTTTTTTATGTGTTTTCATATGGCGGCAATCCAGGGTTTATAATTTTTAATGAGGCGTACATTATGGCTTCTGAGAATTGATGCATAACACTGGACAGATGCAGTCAGTGCAAAAGCAGGTCAGGGAACTTGACCTGAGGCCAACTAAAGTATTTGGCAGGAGTGCAACCTTTTTGTCTGCACTTTATGGTGGTGGTGATCAAATCGCAACTGGCCTTGAGCCAACATATCAATGGGGCTACAAAGTTAATGTATTTCTGTCTATGTTCCTGCAGAAAGAGACAGGATCTATGGATGACATATATGTCAGCACAAGGAAGGTCAAAGAGCTCTCGGTTATCGATGGACGACGTGCACAGAATTGTGTCATCCTGCTTTCAAAGTAAGAGTCCCAGTCAGAGTGATGAATTGCTCTTCACAGTAAGCAGCTGGTTACTTTCTGCTCATGAGATTAAAATTTTGAAGAGATGGCACATGTACAGGCTGATGTGAAATAAGTGACACAGCAGTGTTTGGGTCAGGAGGTTGAGCTGTAACTCAAGTGTGGAGCCGCCTGAGGCAGGTGCTCCCACACAGGAAATGAGTTTTTATATAGACACACAAGGACATCTGTCCGTGTAATTGAATGATGCTTTTTTTTTTTCCCAAAAGGAAGTGACAGCCATATAACAGAAAGCATAGGGCAGGAGAGGGGGCATCTGAGAAAGTAATGTTCAGATTTCAACAAGTAATTTTCTTTTTTTTTTTTTTTTTTTACGAATTACATTATCCACATGAAGCTATACAAAATCAATTAAGATACATAATTGACCTCACTACTCCCAAGGGACGTAGTGTCCCTCTATATCTGAACTGAAATCAATTGTTATTACTAAAGACTGACCTGATAACAAACCATTTGTATCTGCTAACAGCAATGATCCAAAGCTCTTTAGAGGATGTGAATCCTATCCCCCTTCACAGATCAATAAACAGGCTTTCTACGGCTTCTCTGTGTCTGGCAGACCTGAAGCATTGGTCACTGAACTCGCTCTTGTGTCAATACCACAAGACCCTGAGGGTGCAAACCAGACCCAAATGGGGTCAGCAGTTGGTCAATACAGCTTTGATGCACAGACCAACAATGCTGTTATTGATCCCGTCCCACCACACTTAACACTGATCGGATGCATTGAAAACAGCTGGCAGTGCTTACACTGGCCAGGCCAGGTTTCAGAGTTTTAGTGTTAGCCAATTCCCAGCTTTCTGTATTGTGTGGGTTTTTTTTTTTCTTTTCTGTATTATCTGGTAATAAATTGAATCTAGTGAATGAATGTATGTAGTTAAAGCAAGTGTCAAACTTTTCCCTTGACAGGTTAAAAATGAGCAATGAGGAGATTAAGAGGGCGATCCTAGAGATGGATGAGAGAGAAGAGCTAGCCAAAGATATGCTGGAGCAGGTAAGGTTCAATAATGATCATGTACATGTAAGACAGCAGTACAGCAGCAGGGCTCATGATCTCTTGTACAGTAGGTTGGATAGGTTAAACCAATAACCATGCATTTGATTGATAGGACAAAAAAATTATTCAAAATATTATTGTTGTTGTCGGTCACGTTGTCATTCCACACTCTAAAATCTCACCTGTTTTAGGTCACACGGTTCCAACTCACCAATGAATAAATAGATGATAATTGAGTAGTAAACATTTGCATCAACATCTGGATTAACAATGCTCTTGTTTGTCTTTGTAGCTTCTGAAGTTTGTCCCAGAGAAAAGTGACGTAGACCTGTTGGAGGAGCACAAACATGAACTAGAGCGCATGGCCCGGGCTGATCGCTTCCTCTATGAAATGAGCAGGTAAACAGGACCATAATAAGACAGATGTTAGCGTTGGTCAGCGTCAGACAGGCTGTGCAGACTTTGTGCTGAATGAAGACATCAGCCCGTTGAGCATAAATAAATCCAGAAATATTGAAAAGCAGACTGTGTATTCAGTAAGAATGAAGCGGTAAGAGGACACTGGAAGAACAAGCTCATTTAGCTGAGAAATGAAGTCATGGCTGCCCTTTGACTCTCCATCCTAGTGGAGACATTTTAAATCAGCGTCTTAGTCTCTTTGTACAGAATAATTAAACCTATTAATTTCCCATTTGGTGAAATAGTACTCATATCTGCTCTGTTTTCTTCTGACCACATCTCTTTTGGTCAGAAGAATACATCTGGTCATTTTTTGTCATTTCCTTTTTTTCACTGCTTAATATCCCTGGTCCCTTTTTTGTAATTCCATCTCCCCTGGGTAAACCTTTGGGCGTGTCAAACTCATTTGTCAACATTTCAACTTGATGGGAGCCAAGTACATGATAAAAGGTCCATGAAAACTGAGAGAGGGAGTTTTGTTTGATTGGGTGACTTCTAGCTTTGAACTTAACACTCCCCTGGGTTAGGGTTAGGGTTGCTTACCTCCCTTTTTTCTTTTTATTTCCTCTTACCTCTCTCTTCTCTTCGCCAGAATTGACCACTACCAGCACAGACTGCAGGCTCTGTTCTTTAAGAAGAAGTTTGCAGAGCGTCTGGGTGAAACCAAACCTAAAGTTGAAGGTTAGTACAAACATCTCAAATGCCATAAAAGGCAGAGGAAGCAGGAGTGCACACTCTCAATTTACTTACTATTTAATCCCACACCGCATAACTTTTGTCACCCCCCTCTGGCAGTGAGAGTAAATACACAGACAGCACTCTCCAAAAATGCAAAACCACATTAATGATTGTCTACTTGTCCTCAGCATCAGTTGTTTTCTGTATCTATTCTTTATTTCTGAACATCAAGGTTTTTTTTTTGTTGTTGTTGTTGTTGTTGTTCTCTTTTGTTTGTTGTTGTTTTTTTTAAATCTGCAGCAGAAACTTATTTTTGGCTCTACATTTCTTCAGTTGCTTCAGTCTGCTATGTGAACATCACTAAAGTTGCTGCCCTCAGCCTTAATCTGTCATGTGTGAACTAATTTGTCCTGAATGTAACGGACAGTAAAATGTCACGTAAAAGTGCTGCACTCCAGCTTTAAAGGATCAGACTATTATATTTGGTATTTTGCTTGCTGTCGACATATCCAAGAAAAGACCAAAACCAACAATCAGTTGATTATAACCACAAATGTTTCCTGCCAAAGTAAAATGTATGTTAGAAGCTTGTGTCATAGAGCAGCACTGATTTCCAGAACTGTTGAATACACATCAGTTGGGGACATGGTGCACTGTTGCAATGAACACATTCACTGCAATTTATTGGAGTCCACCCAGTTTCCTGCTGCTTGAAATATTAACCTATGCAATAACTATTTAATTAATCCCCTTGAAGTGGAAGTGATAGGCTATCGGTCTATTCGTGGAATCTGTACATACCAACACAAAAATGGTACAGCAAAATCTTTTCATTTGAAAAAGGGACATTATTCCAGATATTCTGTTTTCATATGTTGCATGCCACTCTGAATATCATGTGCTCAGCTTTTACCACATATGTTTTGTAAAAGGTTTCACCTAGAGGCAAAGAAACCAACTAAAAAGTCCCAAACACTAAAGGTGGCATCAGCTTTAAACATTGAGACCAATGCTTTTCACTATACCTTGTGAAATTCCCTCTATATATTATGTGAACACTCGTGTGTGCATGGTGCGATCGGTGGCCAACTTTATATTGGCCCTCTACTGCTATTCCCTGGAAGCTGGCCTTCAGGTTACCAGGGAGGCTGTTTTGGAAAGCTGGCCCACATTGAGAGGGGAGAGCCTCACTCGTAAACACTGCAGCTCATTCCAAAGACTGGGGAAAAAGTGCATGCACACTAGTGTGTCCCGCCTGTGCTGCAATATTGCCTGTTTGGGCCATAGCTACTTGGAAGGCCTCTCTGGTGGCTTTATTGCATCTCTGGGCTATGACGAGCCCTTCACTTTGTGCCATCAGTGTATTGTTTGCAGTGACTGCTGAGTGACATGTTTTTGTCTATTTGGTATCCTCTGAGATAAGTATCTTCTGACTGACAGTATTGGCTGCCAGGGATGGGAGGAACATACCAGCAGTGAGTTTGAGTATTGACTCAGGCCACCAGAATATTTGCAGATGGGTCCAAATCTTCCCAGACCACAATCTTCATCTATGCCTGTAATAGAGTTCTTTTCTCCTTTTATGATTCAGGCTACTCTGTCACATAGTCAAAATGAGAGCTTGTTTCTCTGGACCACCCAGCATGTTCAAAAGAAGCATTTAAGAAGACAGTGCAGTGTCCAGCCAAGCCCTTCTGCATCCAACAGAACACTGTTAGCACAGCCAGAAGAACAGTTCCCATGCTGCATCACAGCAGAGAACTGTAACAATAACAAAATGTATTATGTTAATGATCTTCACATTCACACTGATGTTTCTTCTGTGGGAACCACCTGCACTGTGCCAGACAAATCTGTTGTGCAAGGGGTGCAAAGAAATGGCAAGCACAAGGTTG
This sequence comes from Remorina albescens, assembly GCA_034769265.1. NCBI lineage: Eukaryota > Metazoa > Chordata > Actinopteri > Carangiformes > Echeneidae > Remorina > Remorina albescens. Next base: position 18,432,079 of record CM068488.1, on the reverse strand, counting down.
TTTGAAATATTCCTCTCCCCCATGCTGTCCCACTGTTATATGTGTGGATGGAAGAATTTGATGGGTTTCCCCACTGAGCTGCCCAGGTGTTGTGGGGAATACTGATCAGTGATCATGATGGATGTTAAAAACTGAAGGAAAGGATGAGAAACTCTGGGCCACATACAGCTGAGGCTTACATTTGCATGTGTGTCTGCTGGGGCTTTGTAGAGAAACAGGATGGAAAGGAAAGGAAATAGGCCAGTTTATTATGTAAGATGGGAGTTTCAGTGACGCACTGAGCAAAGTGCACGCACATGTCACCAACTGTATGAACTTTCCAGCTGCCTCTCTCTCTCCGTTCTTCTCCAGCCATCCTGAATGCATCCAAGGAGGTGGTTCAGAGCAAGCGGCTGACTCAGGTCCTCGAGGTGGTGCTGGCCTTCGGCAACTTCATGAACAAGGGCCAGAGAGGCAATGCTTATGGCTTCAGGGTCTCCAGCCTGAACAAGATCGCTGACACCAAGTCGAGCATAGACAGGTGGGTTATGGGGACTATGAACTGAACTTTGAACGAATGCTTCTTAGAGCCCCATTGACAGATTCTACATAGGAAGTCCATACTTTTTAGTGACATCACTCAGTCAAATTTTAAATCAGTTTGCTCAGTTTCTTTGATGTCTGCTGTAGTACAAAATCATTAAAGGGCCCATATAGTGTAACACAGTGGCGAACCGTGGAGCCAGACCCTGGGCCTTCAATAGGACCACATGTAGCAATAAAAGATTAAACATAGCAATACAAATAATAGGCAGAGCCCTGTCACATGGATGTTCAGCATATTAAGGTTTTTTTTTTTAGGCCCAACTGGCTTCACAACACACAAAGGTGATTCTGGAAAAACAGACATTCAAAGCTGGCTATTATGACATCATTTAATTACAAAAACTAAATGAAACAAGCAAATCACACATTCACTTATCTCACATATTTGTTTAGCTGGAATGAAAGTAAAATGTCTAGAATAATCATTAGCTACTGTTCAACAACTAAAGATGGATCCAATGCTGATCCAATGTTTTTTGTGTTTGTTTCAGCTTAGACACAATTGAATTTCAATGTAGATTCAACGTTTCTGCCACAAGTATAACACAAACACCTCCTGAGGTGAAATGGGAAAAGGAAAAAGCTCAGCCATTTTTCACTGGCCTTAATGGCTATAAAACTGTCTGCAAATTGTAGGTTTAGACCTACAGTATACTTCTTACTAATTCAGTTTTGTGCTGCTGCTGCTGTGGCTCTGACTCTTTTCTGCTGCTCTGACTCTGACTCTGTGCTGCTGCTGTGGCTCTGACTTTGTTCTGCTGCTCTGACTCTGACTCTGAGTCTGTGCTGCTGCTGTGGCTCTGACTCTGACTCTGTACTGCTGCTCTGACTCTGAGTCTGTGCTGCTGCTGCTGCTCTGACTCTGACTCTGTACTGCTGCTCTGACTCTGAGTCTGTGCTGCTGCTGTGGCTCTGACTCTGGCTCTGTACTGCTGCTCTGACTCTGAGTCTGTGCTGCTGCTGTGGCTCTGGCTCTGACTCTGTACTGCTGCTCTGGCTCTGAGTCTGTGCTGCTGCTGTGGCTCCGGCTCTGGCTCTGTACTGCTGCTGTGGCTCTGACTCTGTACTGCTGCTCTGGCTCTGGCTCTGGCTCTGTACTGCTGCTGTGGCTCAAAATATAAGCCACACAGTCTTCTTCTTCACTAGCTCCCGCCATTTCCCTGCTCTCTAAATCGTCATCTGTCTCTGTCTGCTGTCTTTCTTCCCTCCACTCACTCACTGTTTTGGCGAGTCACTTGACTTGTATATGTTCTCCTAGGTATTCGCAAATACCCGGAAGATGTCTTGATATGATCCCGTCCACAATGCAATGAAATATGATTGGCTAAGACGCCTGTCAAACTCAAATTCATGCCCACATTGACCTGAATTACACGGGCCTTCATTACAGCCACCGAAGGTCCAGCAGGAGGAATCGCTGATTTAATAGCCTACCCAGATACCATTGGAAGAAAAATTGTGATTGTTCCGTGTCTCGTTCTATTATATTAACCCATTGTTTCCCAAAAAATATTAGTCCAAGTTTTTAACAATGATCGAAAAATTATTACTAGTAAAGTAAAAAAAAAAAAAAAAAAAAATATATATATATATATATATATATCATTAGTAGTACAAAAATTCTTTCAATATTTTTTCTTAGGCCTTCACTGAATACCTTGAAGGCCCAGAGGGATTCCCGTCTGGTCTAACAGTGAAAGATTCAAAGGTCTCGGTCAACAGAGAAATCCTTACAGCCTGTATTCAGAAACTGAACCTTTGTGATGTCACAACAAAGCAGTCAGCATTTTCAGCCAACCTCCACCCACCTTTACCCACCATTTAAACTTGAGGGATCGTTCAGAAAACAGGCAGCCAATCATAGGAGAGACTCTCACCAATTTTTTCAAACTATAACCAGTCAAACAAGCTTAGGCATATAGGCATAGTACACTTACTCCATTTATATCATTTCCATAGTACATGTTTTTCACATTGTGTCATTTCCTGTTGAAACAGAATAGTAAAGTATATTGAGTCATCATCATCCAAAACTCAAAACACATTTGTCCACAAATGAAAAAGAGAAAATCGGGCAAAAACAATATCAATATGCTTATTTCGATAAAGTGTAAGATGTTACATTAAAGATGACATAGACTTTGAGGCTCTAAAGTGAATGCAATGCTAAAAATTCTTAAACTTGCATTCTATCTAATGGCCACTGCGCTGAAACACGTAGTGACTATCCACTACAATGAATGAGCAGAAGCAGCCTATTGTTCAGAGAGAGAGAGAGAGAGCGAAAGAGTCTTTTCTAGCGCTGTATAACTCTTCAACATGTCCTGTTAAATAGATTACTAGCGGTAAAGCTGGCTTGACTGATGAAACTTGATACTTGATCCAACAGGAATATCACCATGTTGCACTACCTGATCATGATCTTTGAGAAGAACTACCCAGACACGTTGCACATCCAGGAAGACCTCAGCAGTGTACCAGAGGCTGCCAAAGTCAAGTGAGTCCACAACATTTAGTTCTTTTTTTAGAGACAAAAGAGACGTGCTCTCAGCATTAATTACATGTAACGTCAACCATTTGTGTATTGGCAGTATTATTTGCTTGGATAAATAACTCATGATTAATAGATGAGTTTAATTACAATGAACACTTTTTCAGTTTTTGTGAAATTAGAACCCTAATTTTATTGCACACTTTCAAGGGAAATGGCTAAGGAAGATTGTTTCCATATCTTTATCTCTATTATCTCTTTCTCTTAGTTTGGCCGAGTTGGAAAAAGAGGTGAATAATATTAAAAGTGGACTAAAGGCTCTTGAGGCGGTGAGTTGTGCATATTCCCTCCCATTGGTTCTTCTCTTGTCTGTAATTATGTTTGCAGGCTGGGAAGAGATGGACAGCAGTGTAAAGTGTTTAAACACTGGTCACGCTCCATATACTGTAGCACTGTGTTGCATTTGCTGCCGCACACAGAAACAAGGGTCTTGTGTGCACCCAAGTGGCACCTCATTGGACTTCATTTGAATAATGTGAGCATTTTGAATATCCGGAGTTGAGAATTTCATGTTGTCTGTTTGCCCATCCCCTCCAGGAGCTCCAGTACCAGCAGAGCAGGACAAGGGAACGTGGGGACAAGTTTGTGGCCGTGATTGGTGACTTCATCACTGTGGCTGGCTTCAGCTTCTCTGAGCTGGAGGACCAGCTTAGTGAGGCCAAGGAGAAGGTACTGACCAATTCAAGCACTCAGATGTACACGAAGCAGTGTTTGGTAATGAGAGGAAAGATCTTACTGTACATGCAAGTTAATGTGTCCATGTGGGTGGTTTCAACGCATCCTTTGCTAGTAGTCCCCACTGCAAAGCCTGCATGGACAGAAACAGAGGAGGGAGGAAGAGGATGATAAATTACTAAAGGGAGAAGCTGTGAAACCTCTGTGCGTCCCTCTTAGTCCAGTCTGATGACTTCAGCAGTGCCCATTGGGGCCCAGCACTGACAGATGACCCTCTGTTCCCCCCATGTATTCCCTCTGCATTTGTCTTCTTGAAAGTTAGTGCTTTAAATCCACACTCTGCATAACCAGGACAAAAGGCCTTTTGAACCCTGATCCTTCATTTATTGATGTATGTTAGGAAGTGTGTAAGGTGAAGACATCAGTGGGACTGCCGGAATCCCAAAGTAAGACAGTTTTTCCAAGATTTATGTGAACGTGTTATTTATTTGCAGGCCTTCAGTGCTCTGTTGTACATCTAGCATCCTGGAACTATTGAATGCAGACATTCTTCTTGAGGCATGTCTTTTTCCAAAGTAATTCAAAAGTGTGGACTTGATGTGAGCAAGAAAGACAGGACAGGCCATTGGTTTCCATGTTGAGCAAGGAGGAGGTTGTTTTTTTTTTTTTTTTTAAAAAAGGGAAAAACTGCAGGGAGAATGAGCCAGTTGTGGGACGGACGTCAGGGGAAAAGTGTTGGAGCAGAGCAATGGTTACTCCTGTAAAACAAAAGAACCTGTGTTCACAGGCCCAGACTCTGAACACACACTTCTCTTTACACAACTGTGGATCAAGTGTGTGTGTGTGTGTGTGTGTGTGGTTGGTAAGTGGGGAGTCTGACGCATTAACTCTGTGTTTTTTGAGGCTCTTTGCTGCTCTGTTAGGTTTCCAGTGGAATACAAATATGAAGGTGTGGGTGTGCACCCTTCGTTTTGGTCTTCAGGAGGGAGAGCAGCATGACTAAACAGAGCAGGCAGTCCACTGTGGCTCATAAAACACTGTGGCAGCTAAAGTGTGTATGTGTGCCCCTGAGAAAGACACACACATACCCCAGACACTACTACATACATTACGAAGGATTACAGCCGTCCACGGTTATGTGGGTCATTGGGACAGAGGTTTTCAGAGGTGAGAGGGGATTTCTCTCTCCTTCATCCAGAGAGATTGGTTGGGTTTATACTTAACAAATCCACAACCCTCATATCAACATGTTCTCAGACAATATAAGACTTTGTGTCTGTCCAAGATCAAAACAGAAAACAGCAGGGAGTGCTCCATGTGTGTTGTTGGAAAAGAAGTGTTAAGATAAAAGAAAAAAATATGAGCACCAGAGGTAAAGAAAAAAAATATCTTGATCAGTCACTAATTTAAAGAATAAAACACTTGGACAGACTAGAACATTAAAAATTAACCTTTGTGAGTCATCAATCTGCTTTTTAGCCCAGTTTTAGCCCATTTGCTTCAGATTATGTCCACTGCACATCGCTGCCAACAGTTTCTCAAAGCGCACTGAGATGTTTGTCTTTTTGTCAAAATGGTTTCCCACCTTACACTCTGCCTGTGACTTGTCTGCTTTTATTATTCCAAAGTCGTGTCATCATTGCAGGGCTATGCAGCTTTAATTGTAGATCAGTTTGAATACAGATAATGGTATGACAATAAATAAAGGAATTAATAGATATTACAAAACAGAACTTGGCACATTAGGGCATATCAGCCTCATATGCTCCTCATGGTTTGGTTTTTTGCTCTGATATACAATGTAAGATGTGACCTTCTCTACACGGTTGTGTGTTTTATTCCAAATCGTGTCCAGCCATCTGAATTGACCCCAGGTTGACTCTAATCAAGGTGTGGACGAATCTCAACGTCAATTAAGAGCTGGAGGATCCTGAAGATATTTTTGTCAGTGTCATATTTCAGTTTTTCCTTCTTGAGTACACTTTATCAAAATTGACATGGAGTGTAAACTGGTGATGTAAATATTATTTTAGAATAAGGCTGCAGCATTACAAAATATGAAAAGGAGTTAGATTTGTGTACTTTCTGAATGCAATGTATATGTGAATTTTAGTGTGGGTTATACATGTAGAAACCCCTGAATTGTTCATTTTAAAGGTTTGGTGTTATTTTTCTTCTTTTAAAAGTGTGTTTTCTAACGGTGTGACACCTCTTGTTGTGTGCAAAGACCACATATAACAGTTAGGAAATTCATTTTAATCCTTAACAGCCTCTGACCAAAGCTGTGCAGAAACAGACTTCACTGCAGTTTTTCTCCACACCTTATATATTATTATATAATATTTTTGTACATGTGCTGGAATACTGAAAGACAAACATGGCTAATTTCTTTTGGTCTACGTTGGATTAGTGCCTGTGGATGATGCAGGATCAATTCAAATCAGAAGTAACTAGAAGGGCACAAAGAGATCCCAGAGCTCTTAAGGCCAGTTTTTAGTAAATGATTTAGATTTACTTAAATTAAATGTTAAAAATGTTATGGGCTCCCCTGTGGCCATTGTTCCATCAATTCACCAAGTTCAGTGCAAATTGGTTTAATATTTTTGCCTAATCCCACAGATAAATGAACAGACATTGGTGAAAACCACATTGATTGCCTGTGGACATGTCTGACATATCTCCTCACCATCTATTCTGTGTGTTGGACAGAAAATTATGCACTTCATGTTGTTTTTAAACAGATGCAGTTAATTAAGTTTCCTTCAAGTACATTTGCAGGATTGAAGGGCAAAAACAATAGCTCATATTTATGTATTGGTGAGGAAAAGGTTACAGGCAAGTCCAATATCATGATGTGTTCATCTGAAACAAATCTAAGTGTCTAAAATTTTCTCACTTCAACATACATGGCCCGGAAATATGAGAGATTAAATACTCCAAGAATACATAAAGATGATTTCTCTCACAGAGGTGGTGATTGTCTGTGTGAGATGAACTAAATCTGTTCTGTGTGTGTGTGTGTGTGTGTGCATGTGCGTGTGTTTTTCCACGTTTCTGCGTGTGTTTTGATTAATTTAGCACAAAGCCGAGGAGACGAGAGGAAACAGATACGGATACAGATACATAATTACAGGAGAAAGACAGGGATGACGGTGGAGGTTGCCATGGTGACCAGCCCATAATCACAGGAAACTTTTGAATCCTCTGAACAAGCACCAGTTCCTTATCAACACCAGAACCACATACAGTGTACTATCCTCTTAAATGAATGTATAGAATAATAGAATAAAGCAGAGGTCTCCAACTCCGGCCCTGGAGAGCTACTGTCATGCATGTTTTAGGTGTTTCCTGCTCCAACACACCTGATTCAAATGATCAGCTTGGCATCAAGCTCTGCTTAAGTCTGATCAGGAGCCACTCATTTGAATCAGGTGTGTTGGAACCGGAAACATCTAAAATAATGCAGGACAGTGGCCCTCCAGGACCGGATTTGGAGACCTATGGAATAAAGTAATGTAGAATGATTATCACTTTATTCCCACATAAGAACAGAATATATCAGAGCAGGTTCAATTCTGCCTGGGGCCTTTCTGTGTGGAGTTTGCATGTTCTTCCCATGCCTGCATGGGTTTCCTCCAGGTGCTCCGGTTTGTCCCACTCACATTTGAGTGTGAGTGATTGTTCATATCTGTATATCTCAATGTGTTGGCCCTGCAGTAGACTGGCGAACGGTCCAGGGTGTACCCCACCCTCGCCTGGAACGATAGCTTGGATTGGCTCCAGCACCCCCCGTGACCTTCATGGTAGAAAATGAGAGAGAATTCTGTTAAGTGACTGACTGGAGCTTGATGATTTCGGAACAGAGAAATGCTACTACTGCATTGAAGTTTATCACCATCTTTATATGGCACCAGTATTGTTCTTCCGGCCTTGCCTTATGTTTAAAGGCATTAGCTGGACCTATGTATGTATCCTGCTGTGTACTGCAGTACAAAGCTCTCTGTGGAGGAATGTAGAGGACTTTTGGCTGCAGGTATCATCCTGGCAGAAAGCACCGAACAGCTTGAACTGGGTGGACATATGGTGGTCAAATCGTGCAGTCATTCTCCCATCTTGTGTGTGTGTGTGTGTGTGTGTGTGTTCCTACAGTCTTAAAAACATCAAGTGTGAATAGAGGCATATGAATTGGAGAGAAGATTTGTTTATGACTCACACACTTCACCACAGAAGCAATGAGAATGATGCAGGATCTGGGTTACAACAGCTGACAAACACACAAAGGCAGAGACAGTAAAGTTGCTGCCTCAGCGATGTCCATGCTCATCTATTTGTGTGCGCTGGACAGCGCTGGACTTCTATCAAAATGTAAAAATTATGTTTTGTTTTGTTTCTCTGTGCAGTTTGCCAAATCCCTGAAGCACTTTGGGGAGGACGAAGGGAGGATGCAGCCTGATGAGTTCTTTGGGATCTTTGACACATTCTTACAGTCATTCAACGAAGCACGGCAAGACCTGGAGAACATGCAGCGACGCAAGGATGAGGAGGAGAGAAGGGCACGAATGGAGGCCATGGTGAGAAACCTGACATATTCTCACGTTATCCTAAAAAGATTGTTCTGTTCACTATCAGTGGTTGTCAACTGAGATTGTTCAGTTTTTATCCATAATATCTGCTTCAGGTGTCTAATATTGATATGCTAATCTTTTCCAGCTCAAAGAGCAGAGAGAGCGTGAACGACGAGCCAAGAAGAGCGGCACGTCAGATGAGGTTGGCGGGGAGTTTGACGACCTGGTTTCAGCTCTGCGGTCGGGTGAGGTCTTCGACAAAGACCTGAACAAGTTCAAGCGTAACCGCAAGCGCTCTGTAAACCAGCTTGTGGAGGGTGGTGGCCGTGAACGAGCTGTCACCAAGGTCAATTACTAGGCAGGGAAAACGAGGAGTAAGGAAAAAAAAAATAATCACGACACACCTAAAATCTTCCATGGTGTAAATCTCTTAGCACCTTTAGTCCAGGTCCTTCAACGGTGACCAGTGACATTGGAGAGGATGTGAATGATGGCTGCACTGGACATGTAGTGACATGTATGGACAGCCGCGACACTTTTGAAGGATGCAACGCTCTCCTCTGATTGGTCTTGTAAAGCTATTTCCAACCTGTTAGTCCTGGAAGTTGCGTGATCTGAGCAGATAGTAGTTTGGATGAATAGACAGACCACTGTGACACATTATCCCATGTCTTTTGACCGTATCCTTTTAACACTGTGCTCAAGCTTCTGGCAGTCTTTCACTCACTTTCTCGCCGCTTTTTTTCTCCTTCACGAGCCCTTGTGATCTTCAGTAATTTGTTCGGTGCTGAAGCAGGTCCATCTTTTTGCTACCTGGTTCTTAAACGAACAGGATATTTGGGATCAGCCAGTCAAACTGTACATAGATGAGGGACCAAGCGAAAGGTTTGGACAAAGGAATATGAAGGTACTTCAGGCAGAAAAAACAAAACAAAACAGCAAAACAGAAGGGTTGGGGGCGGGGGGTTAAGCCATAACCATGGGTACTCCAAGTGTCCCCCTGGAATGAATTCTCAGCCACAGAATGATTGGCTATTCGTGAACTTCAAAGAAGATCGTGGAGACACCAAGTCCCAGAATGCTTTGTAGGCATGTTAAAGAAGGAATGATCCAAGATGGGGCAGACCAGGGGAGGAGGGGTTATCACTTCAACACAGAGGACGCATCCCAATGGCTTCCTCTGAAACACAGCATTCCCAGGCAGCATGTACCCACATCCTGAGCTGCAGCTGCTCCCAAGGAAGAACCATGACTCTGTTTGACCCACTTGAGCAGGTGACGCCTGCGGCACATGGGTCAGGCCTCACCTCCACTCTGCAACGATTTCAACATTGAGCTGGCATGAAGCAGTGCCAAAGGAAAGAGAAAACAATTGTACTTGTATTAATACAAAACACATTGCAATTAGGCCTTGATATATATTTATATTTAGATGCAGACAAGCTAATTGCGAAGTTGTAGAGTTTTTTTTATGTTTTGATGGGGTTTTTGTACACGCAATGCATTATTTGTTGGTGTTGCAAATTCACATTACTGTTGAAGTGAATTTCTATACATTTTGCGCTTTATGTACAAAAAAAAAAAAAAAAAGATTATTGCTTGTCATTTTCAAACCTGTATGTTTGCACTGCAGCTGCCCTAGTAAACTTTACACTCACAGCTGTCCACAAGCCCACCCATCCTTTATCTAAAAGGTAATAAAGGAATGACATGGACTAATTGGATCTTTAAAGGCACAATCTCCAGTTAGTTTACAGTGCTCTTCCCTGCTCATCTGTCTGAATGTGTGTACCCTGCAGTCTCTGCTCCATTGTCTGCAATAAAAATGCAGGACACACAGACTCTTAAAGGATACTGCACAGACGGGGCTCATTGCACCTTTGGTGACTCTCATCCGTAGTATGAGTGGGCTCTGTTTCACTGGTGCTAAAACATTTGATCTCTGGACAGAGTCATCAGTCCAGGCAAACCTCAAGTGAAATGAATGCTCTGTCACCAACATTCATCACACACTACCTGTGCTTTTGTTTGTTTTGTTTTGTTTTGGTTTTTTTATTTCAGTTGGTTTTGTTATCAAACTGCCCCAAGTATTGAGTCTGTGACTGCACAGTCGAGCAACAACAAAGAATTTTGTGTGTGGGAATGTCTTATTGCGGCTCAATGCAGATGTTTAGGAGTTATCGTCAGGCCGCTGACAGGAACAATCCTTCCAGCTTCTCAGATGTTCGTTTACATGTGGTTAGGCCTCATTTCTATGATCAGTTCACTATCACAATAACTCTGGGGACAAGAGTTAGCCTCGTATGTCTCCACCAACCTGGGTCACAACTCCTTTGAGTACTCAAAGTACCATTTTTCTATGAACATGTATGAACTTAAGCTTTAGGTGTGACAGCGGACTGCCTGTGTGTGGTTGCCTCAGTAACAGATGCTTGCTGCTCCTGGTGCTCAGGAAGATAAAGAAGCTCTGAGGTTCACATGAAATGAAAGGAAGGATGAGTTTAAAACCAAACAGACTTAGCATGCATGAATTTACATGTCATGACAACAGAGAGAGGGGAAAAACACTTAGGTTCATATGAAATATCCCGATGATCATTCTTGTCGTTCTCAGAGAACCCATTCCATCCACACGCATGTTAACTGTAGCACAATGTAGATGCTAGTAGTCTGTGAGTGGACGTTTATTTTATGACCAACTGGGAATTGTACAATTGTGTTTAATTTTTGTGGTAATGATCTATAAAAAAGTCATCAGGGTCACAAGTTTAGGAGTAATACTTCTCTCCAATTCCCAATGTTTTGAACTAATAACATTTCTGAATAGGCATCGGCCCCTCCTCTTACTGTGCTGCTGTGCTTGTGGTTTTTCAAAAACATGCACAGAGTGACTTGGAAGCTCACAGTTGGAATTAGACTAACTGACGCCATCTTGTGGCTTCATAGAGGTAACAGCAGTCACAAGCAGTCCAAAGTGTCAACAGAAACTCAGCTACCAGGTGTATTTGATGTGCTCATGCAGCTTTAATCAGTTATTTCACAGATGCAGCACAGCTCGTCAGGTCTTCATTCTTTCATCTCTCCCTCTAACAGAGAGAAGCTGGTGTCAGGTTAAGCAGTTGATGTGAGACAAGGCGGAGAGGCTCTTTGAGGCCACATGTCTCACTCTGTAGAGATTAACTGATAAACCAAATAGATTTAAACTTTCAGACACTTTAATAAAAATCAGAAAAGTCCTAAAGGGGAAATGTCAATGATTGCTTTGTCTCTAACCAGCATCCGATGTATATTTGAGCTGTTCTTTTTTCTAACCTCTGCTCCTTAATCTTTCAATTTAATCAGTTACTATATCAGACTTTGGCAGACCCTTTAAACTCTTAATCCAGAGCTTTAACTCGTATTGTAGTGCAGACTATTTACTGAGGGGTATTGCAACATTGTCAGTATTATTACATGTTTGTGTTGTTATGTGTTTTGATCTTTATTTGGCCATTGACTGGCTGATTTTGGAGTGTAAAGATGGAAATAAGAGGAATGAAATTAGTTGCTTGTTCAATGCACTTTTTATTATGGGACATTTCCATTTGCAGCACCATGTTTAAGGATTGCAAGCCTCTGAAATTATATGGGTGCAGCCAATGAGTGGTGCAGAGAAAAAGAAAAACAGTGTGAAGAAGAAAGACAGGAAAGGGAAGAGTGAGGACGGGCACTCCGGCTGGGCCGCTGGAAACACATCAATTTGTTGTATGGCAGAGATGGAATTAGTAGTGACATGCACAGAGAGAGGGGATACTGTACCATGAGTGTATTGAGTTTTAAAGCCAAGCTTTTCTGTCACCTTCTCTGGAGTGTAAAAAATAAAGGGAGTTGGGGTCGGGGGCCCTCTTTCTGTCAGATCATGCACTTGGTGTCGACCTGCATGCCTTAAACTGGGTGCACAAAGTGTGATGTGTTGACTTTAACCTTTGATAGAAAACTGCTTGCAATATGGGACTCACCTGTTACACAATTCGTACTGCCTGAGAAAAGTTGCACCCAGTTTTAGAGGTTGTATAGTTGTGAGGAGTCAGTATTTTTATGGTTGGAAAAAAATATCCTCCACAGAAAGATGTACAGTTGGAAAAAAGCATTTTGTACACCATTCTTGATGTTTGAGATAAGATTAAAAAAGATGAAAACATTGAGGAATGTTCCATTTTCCTGTATATTGTACCTCTATTTATTTGCCTTATTTAGTTTGCTATATTTTGTATGTACACACAGCATTACAATAAAATGTTATATTAAAAATATGAATAATGAAACTGTGGTCCGTGTATGATGGATAGCTTTGAGACTTGTATAAGAATGAGATTCTTATTTCAGTTCCATAATTTTATTTTTGTTTTGTATTTTTTTCTTACCCTGTGACTTTTCTTGGGTTACAATAAACTATCATCCCTGACAAGTTATCAGTGATTCTTTTCTTTCTTGTCATTGGCTCAAGTCACTAGAAAGACTTGATAATGTGTCAGGTCAAAGAGTATCACTGTAATAGAAATAGTGAGGCCTTTGAAGGGGGAAAAACAGACAAGTCTTAATATATGTGTGTACATGTTTATAAAGGGGTGGATATAATGTTGTTGACATAATGTACTGTGGCCAGTGAAGAAGCTATTAGAATGCCATGCTTCCTGCATTGGAGCATACAGTTTTATAGAAGATAGACCATGAAAACTAAGAAAATGTTATCAGTAATGGTGTTTCAGATTATAATCAACATGTTTAGTAATCTGTCAGATCTTCACTGGGACCATCACTCACCATCACCTCCTACACGCTCCAACAGGACACAATGACACACTCACTGAGCACTTTGTTAGGAACACTTAGAAACTTTCTTTTGCATTCAATTATCTGATCAGCCAATCATATGACAGCAGTGAACTGTATTAAGCGTATGCAGTTACACATCAGGAGCTGCAGGTAGATTCAGTTACAATGACAATAGCTTTGGTCAGTGTGTTACTGTGTAAAGCATGTAAAAGCCCTGAAGTCATGAAGATGTGATAAAGACAGCTGTCATTCTGCTGAACTTCTGAGTTTTCTCATAACTCACATAAACATTTAGGGGACAGGAACTGGTTTTGTTCTTCTGAGCTAATGGCACAGTTATCTTATCCATGTCTGCCAAGCCTCCACCTGCCCTCAGCAGAATCTATCATTGTAGACATGTAACCTTGTTTGTTGCTGTGGAGACCTCAGATCTCTGTATGAATGTCCCCACTAAGAAATAAAACCAAAACACTGACAGTCCTGTTTTTCTTTTTTTATTAGGATTTCAACAACCGTTTTAGTGTACATTTTCACTGAGGATGTCATTTTTTATAAATGTCGTAATGTAACTATATATTTTCCCTTAGTTTGTTCAACCCTTGACACCTACAAAATGACAAAACAGTTCATTTCACTTCCTTTGAAACATTTATTACTATGGTCATTTCAATCAGGTAAAAATACATTATTTAAACAGAACCCTTCACATTAATAGACATACTCCAACTATTTAGTTAAATGTGCAACTGGATTAGAAAGCTATGATATTGCACTGCACTCAGGAAAATCATTGATAAGCTCAACTGTAGTGTACAATGTTTCATGATGGTATCACACCGTGGTGCTTAAACCCATTGCCTTGACAAATACTTTATCTGCATCATCAGCAAGCAGGTTTAAGTTCATATTCAGGGCATTGTAGGTGGCGATGGCAGAGAGGCCCATTGCTGCTGGGATTCCAATTATTGGAATGAATCTGGACACTTCCTCTGCTTCCATCAATCCAACAGTGCTTGAAGACAAGTACAGTGCATTAATGACAAGCTCTTTGGTGATTTCCACTGCTGCCAGTGGTGATGTCATCACTGCTTTGAGTTCATCCAAATCCATATGTGCAGTATGAGCCAGACTTTGCAGTGATTCATTATCAAGACCAAAGGTAACTTGGTATTTTTTGGTGGCATGAAGCAGACTGACTACATCAACAACAACAGAGAGCACAGGGATTGGCACACCTGCAACAAGTGCAGACAGTAAGGCAATGTACTTCATTTCTGATTTTAGAGCTTCTTTCTTCCTCTCAATGACTGCACGGTTCTTAATGGGCAAAGCGTACAACAGAACATTCCTCTTGTGAGCAGGAAGCTCTTTCTCTAAGGTCTCCTCCAGCTGATGGAAATCATACAGGTGGAGCTTAAAGCTGGACACCAGGAAGACCTGTGGAGACTCAAAACCTTGTCCTTGGAGGCCTGTGTTACAAAGAGAGCAGAGAGGTCAATATCAGCTGATGGAAAACTAGAAAACTAAATTCCTAATGTCAGGATAAACTTCACATTAATCCTCTCCCGACAACATGAAGACTAGTGGGCCGTGTGTAGAGTACACGACATTGTCCAGATTGTTAAAGATGAGCGGTCATAGCTGCAGACCCTCATTGTGGGCTATGTCTGTGTTCATATGACTCATTTTAAACCTGTTAACAGTGTAAACTCCTTCTCTCACATTTGGATGCCTAGTTCTTATTGATTCTTGCATATTTGCATTCAGTTTCCTCAAGCTAATCATTAGCAGCCTGGAATCATAAAATAGGTCAATGCTCCACAATAAAAGTTGAGAAAAGTCAAATATTCCCAGTCCCATTCTACCACATTTATAGCACTGCTAATAATTTCATGAAATAAAGAAGATAGCATTTTTTTAGTTTGCCAATGTGACTGGATTGTTTTCAGCAGCAGTAATATATATAAATAAATAACTTCTCTTACCTTGAATGCAGTTGTCCCTGATTTTCTTCAGAGTGCTCTCTGCATTGAAATCTCTCTGACTTTGTTCTTCACTACATAAATCTTGGTCCACCTTTGAGCGAACAAAGTAGAACCTTTTGCCCATCCTCTGAATCTCCTTAGCAAGCTTTACATCATTTTCTCTGAAGCGAACAGCTGAGATTATGATGAAGAAGTCAAACTTCTTAAACTCAACATGCTCCAGGTACTTGGCAGCTGGAAAGTTGGTGGTACCAATGCCAGGCAGATCCCACAGTGTGACATTGGGATAGTGTGGATGGGGGTATGGTGTAACCTCTGAGGTGGTTTCTACACAACCAGTGGGGGCAGCCCTCTCATCACGTTGGTCTATGCCTCTAAAGGCATTAACAAAGGATGATTTACCAGAGCCAGACTCTCCTGTGATGCCAATATTTAGTGGAATTTCATTCTGCTTCTCTAAATAATCCTGGATCTGTGCCGCTGCGAAAGCAGCCCCATGGGTTTGCAGCACTTCTTCGAATTCTTCTATTGGTAAATGTTCATGTGGATTTTCCATGGTACTCCTTCAAAAAACAGGAAGAGAAAATCACTGCAAAAGTTTTCTTTGTGTAAATGCAAAAGTAAAATTTGTTATACATAAGTTGTGTTATTACCATTGATAGCAAGGGCGTTTTTAGGATTTGGAAAGATCAGAGGGCTGAGGCCAGAACATCAGGGTCTGGGCTGTGTGCTCACTTTAAGTTTAGGCCAGTTCAGCACACTTGTGTACACTGAAATGTGTTTTGTGTCCCTCAAAGTTGTATTTTCACTTTTTTTCTCTTCTCTATTTTCAGCCCGAGTTCAGAAACCAGAAATAGGCAGTGCAGGCTTTGTATTTAGGCTATGCTGACAAGAGAAAATAAGACATGAATCTTTCGCTTTCACTATGAAATTATTTGTGTTACATGTGATAACATGCATCCATGATCATCAATCCAATGTTATCACAGCAGCTGAAATGATCTTATGACCACATAGTTGCTCAGTCCGTCATGACTCATTTATTTCCTCATACCAAATAGCCTACCTTGGTTAAGCTACAGTGACATGATAATACTTTCATATTTAATAGATTGTTTTGCTACAAAAATAGCCGATCACCCATACCGTGATGAATATTATCTAACCTATAACCTACTGTACTGTTCTCCTCCTGGCTCGGTTCAGGATCCAGGGCTAGTTTCTAGTTTTTTGGGTCTGTAAAAAAACAGATTGTTCCCTGCATCTTTGCTCGAAGATAATAAAATTCAGTGTTTTGCTAACTAACATTATAACTCAACAGTGGTGGCAAATCTATCAGCTTCAACAATAGAAGAGTAAGAAATACTTTGAGGGGGGAAAGAAAAGGAGAAAAGCAATGATCAGCTGATAGACATGATCCTATTAGACTCTGACAGCTCTCCTAATATTACTTTCACAACTGACTGAAGGAATGAAACAGTAACTACCAGCCTGAAGGGAGCTTCTAGCATTTTCGAGTTAACAATTGTTATCTATCTTTATTTAGCAGAGTTGGACACCAAAATCCAACATTAGAGAGGCCAGTTGTTTGCTTTAAAGCTACTGCTGCACTGAGCAATAACAATATGAGCATGTAGGCCTACCGTCTGACGTCAGAGCGAAACCACACAAAACTGCGTGACGCGTTTACAGGTGAGCTGATGGAAGATACCAACACAGCAGGGGGGGGGCTGGTGCGGAGGTCTGCTCCTACTGAAAGGCTCCTGTTGGCAAATAAGGGAGGATAAAACAAAAAGAGACGACCATGTAACGTCCGAGACTAAAAAAAAAACCACTCTGGGCTAAAGCTCCGCAGGCGCGGGACTAACAACTGCCCTACTTTATACTATAATAGGAAAAACATCGAAAAATAAACAAGCGAATTCTTTTCCATTGAAGAGCAACATCACAAAAGCCACAGTGATAGGCATCGGAAGCTCCTATTTCATTTAACAGATGCTAATAACTGCCAGGTTGTGGCTTATACGATACAGTGCGACATGAAAGTCAAACAGACTGAGACTTACCGTATCAGCAGCCTGGAACTTTGCGCTCAGTCTGACTTCTCACCTGTTTGGGATTACACTGAGACCGGTGCTGAAAAAAACCCCAGTGACTGTAAGCAGCTGAGATCTCCACCAATCAGCGTCCGCCCTTTCTCTGCTATTCTCTGTCACTAAATCAGCTGCTTTCCAATAAATGGAGAAGGGAGGGAGTGCGATCAAATCAAAGCCAGGAGTGTGTCCTCTGAAGAATGTGGACAAATCCACATTATGGTGATGAACAGATGACCTAACAATTGTGTAGGACCAAAAAATAGTCGCATCATGACTTTAAGAGATATTTTCAGTGAAATAAAATGCAAAAATGATTATCAGTTCCTATTTGAATCTTTCAGGGAAGAGTGACTCAGCGAGGCTATTTACTGCTCCATTCACACACTTCTCCACCAAGAAGTTACATCCCAGAGCAAAGGCAGCCTAGTACCATTGGCCAGGGGGAAAGATAGAGGAGGGTCGAGTGGCTCAAGACCACCAAACCAGATCTGGGTCAGTGTGCCTTTCGCTGCAACTCCCCACAGAGTGAACGCCTCATTTAGGTGTTTCACCTTTGAGCTCCACATTCGCACAACAACCACTCATGTCAACCTGAAGTGTAGATCTACCAATCTGCACTTTCTGAACTTCATACCAGGCACAGTGATCCTGGACTGAGGCAGCTCAATGTGTCAGTGGTGAGATTTGGTGCCTGGGGGGGGCAAACAGTCCCTTTGGATGACATGTCTGCTTCATTCACTCTTTCACCTTGTTTCACTATCAGCTCACTTCCAGTAGGGCTGCAAGTAAATCAGAAATGATGCAGACTACATTTATATGGTCTATTTATTTGTAGAAGTAGAACAATGTTTTTTTTTTTCTGCTGTTGAATTTGAATAAATGATGTGCTGTGGCCTCCACCTGTTTGATCAGTTAAATTTATTGAAGTTATATAATAATACCAGCAGCAGTGTAGTGTTAGTGTGTGTAATGCTGTGTGTTTGGATGAGGTGGAAGTTTGCCTTACAGTTGTTTGGTGAATCTGTCCGGCTCATCAGTCTCAGGGAAGAACACCTCTCCTCCGCCTGCTTCTCTTTCTCCTTCTCCTCCGCGCTTGGACTTTTTCCATTTCAGTTTGAAGAAAAGAATCCGCTTTCCCTTCTCTTTCAGAGAAAGAGGGAAAACATCAGCGGGCAGTGTGTGACAGAGGTGGTAACCTCTGTCCCATAGAGAGCACACATAGACATGGCCTGTAGAGTTTCACAGTTTCAAGATTCCCTAAAACCACCATTTTCCCTGATTTGAGACACAGTGGTGGAGCTAAAATCCATCTGAATAGGTGCGGGTCAAATTTGACTCTGATTGGACTCAGTGTGCAAAAATTTGTAGCACCTGTACAAAAGTATAAAATGTAAAAAAAAAAAAAAAAAAAATCACTTCAGGGTACTTTGTCCAGAAAAGTCATCAAATTTCAGGCTAAAAGAATGATTTTTAGGGTATTTTATCGACTGTCAAACGTCAAAACAGGTCAAATTTGACTTGTACAGTCTTGTAAGGGTTAAAAGAGCAACGAGTAGCTGATTGGGGTCCGGGTCCTTCCTTCATCCAACACAACATAGAACACAACGCAGAACATACAAGGGTTAACAAATGTGCTTCCAGCCAGATTTTAGATTTTTGCAGACTACACACACCCATTCAAGGAACAAGGAAAAGCATGACCAGGAAGACATGGCAGCCCAGTTAGGGTGGATGACAATGACTCAAACTGACTTTACTGCGCAGCAGGAAAACTACTAGTCCCCACCAGACATCAGGCAGAAAAAATGATTGCCAGGCTAACCCTTGTGTCTGGCAGAGCTGGTAACACCCCACGTAACAACCCTGAGCACTAGCCTTTGCCTCTGGCTGGGCTTTAAAAGCATCAGGTAGCATCTTGTCGTTGGGCTTTTTTTTTTTTTTTTTTTTTAACCTTTTCACATTTTGGTACAGTTGCTGGAGCTACCTGTGTGTAATCCAAATCGTCCAAAAAGCACAGTGCTAGATTGTCCTTTCAAAATGATTGAATATTCCTCCTCACATGACACCTGGTAGCTCTGCAGTCCTTGATGTGAATGAATTTGAGAACTATTGGTCTACACTATAAAACAGAGGCATTTGTGTTACTGTGAGAACCTATTTTTGCTGTCTTATCAAACCACAGTAAACATGACAAAATAATTCAAGTGCACATTTACTTAAAGTATCATTAGTCATTATTCCTGTTTTAAATTTTTGGTATAAACTGCAGTTTCCTTAGAAGGCCTAAACGGAAATGTAAAGTTCACTCTCACCCCTACACTAATTATCTACCTGGTACTCATAACCTTCAAATGGGTGTTCAGGAAGCTAGGTGCTTTTAGCCCAAACAACCTGAAGAGGGAACATAGTAGAGGTGAGTCATTTAAACAAACATACACAAACACTGCACAATCCAACAACGTTCGAACAGCTTTAACTCCACAAAAAGCACTGGATTTTTTTTAAACAACAAGGTAGAAAATTGAGTGTATGATTGTTTTTACAGGGCCAGCCTTCAATCAGCACTACTCAGTCTGCTACTGATCTGCAACACACGATACATGCAATCAATTCAATGACAGTATTCCAATTTCACTGCACAAAATTTCTTTCTTAACCTGAAAAAAATAAGACTCAGTAAAAGTAAATTTAGTACTGTGGTAGTATTTCCTGGGGTGCAAATGTAGACTTTGGTAGCTGCTGCTGGCCTTATTAAGTCTAATACTGGTTGAACAGCATGTCTGAGCCATGCATCACATAAGTTAGCTGATGTAACCAACGATGAAATAGCTTAATGCTCCACTTTAGCGGAGAGTTAGCAGCTAAAGCTAGCCTAATCGGGGCTTCTTTTTTTTTTTTCTATTCAAATGTTGTCATTATATTGTCTGATTGCTGGTCACAATGCATCGCTTATCTTAGTGTAGCTTCTTCCGAATAGCCAATGTTACTGGCAATGTCCAATGAAGCGTAACGCTATGCTTTGTACGAGAATTAGAAGCTAACGCCACAGACGTTGTGTAATGAAGTTACACGCTCTCTTTAGCACAAGAGTTAGCAACATATTATTTTCTTCTTTTTCATACCAAAGGGTCAGACTGTATAGCACTTCTCAGGGAACAGGGTGAAGACACCAAGCATTAATCTAACATAACAATCTGTTTCAAAAAGGGGAAATTATGTTAAACAGGCTTCCAGTGAGTTGCAGTTTGTATTTATTTGTTACAAAAACAGCACTGCAGTGAGCAATTCACAGCGTGAATATAATTGACTATTTGCAATAATACAAAAATAGCCATTTTCAGTCCTCCCTTGCCATTATGTTAGAACCGCTGGTCTACAGTTAAGCCCAGGGGGGTTTATTCTGACAGTGACACATGACAATATGAATGAGAAGACCTACATAAATGGTGCATCAGTTGTTGTTCTCCAGGCAGTCCATTCATATGAATCACTCAGTATACAAATACACTACACACCGAGCTAACATTCAATCGACTAAAACATGAAATCAAACAATTACACTTGCTATGGTAAAATGAAAAATGTGCTTTCATTATTGTGTAGGAAAATGCCAATCGGATTTATCATTAAACCTATCAAACGAAAGAGCAGTTCTGCATCATGACAGTCTACTTAAACCAGGGCCAGTTTCCAGCTCAGGCCCCTGGGCTTCATCTTAAAGGGAATTGCAAAATTCATGTATACTCATTATCTTCCAGCAGACACCTTTCCTTTCGGTCACTGAGTGCGCCAATGAAATACGTGAGAGACACAAAGACACAGCCACCATACGTGTATTATCTCCACTTTTTGCATGTCTGTACATTAAGAAATTAACCTTTGCCTGTGTTCATGTAACAGAGTTAAAAATGCACCTTTATTATTTATCATATTTATGTTGTATTTGGTTTGTGAATTTTATCTCAGTTAAATAGTTTTATTTTCCTTTTACCTGTAAGAGGGCATTTTGCTGCACTTTGCTTCCTTTTTGCTCCTCCTGAGCCCCCGTAGTCCTCCAGACTTCTGTAACCCCTCTCTTCTTCCCCTCACAGTGATGTTCACAATGGCTGAGGGTGAGTTCGGCCGGGAAAATCCCACCATGTATTTCTGTTGTTTTCAGTGTAAATGTGAGTTTTATCTGGTATAATGTGCAATTTAAAATGTTTGCAGAGAATGCTAACATGCTCACCAGTTGTTTTTGGTAGGTTTTTATGGTTGAAATGAGTTTTATAAGCTATTTTACATTACGAGTTTGGCCCCACTCGGCTGCCCCGTTTCAGAAGTACGTGCAGAGGCTGTGGTTCTCCTTTCTTCGTGTAATATGTGTTGCTCTGTGTTTAGGTTATGTCAAATAAGAGACGGACGACAAGTGATGCGTGTTACTGTGAATTGTCGCCCGCAGGTCTATTCGAGCCTCAATGAATGCACGTGAGAACATCACCAGTTTCTCCTCCGTTCTTCAGCTGCCAACCCACATGGGTTACATTCAGATTATTTGCAAAGATTCACTCAAACTCAAACTATTCAGACAATATGATCAATGCCCGAAGCCATCAGGAACCTGAACACTCCTAATCTTCAAGACACTTCAATGGCTTTTACTGTCTCGTTTGTACAAGTTGCACTACACTATTGTGCTATACAATAGGAGTAACAATGAAGGACGTGAATTTCAACTCATTTTGCGCGTTAACAAGTGACACAAAGTAACTCGTGGTAAAACATCACTGGATCAAAGGCAAAACAGGCTGGGGGCAATCCTATGTTTAACAACCTTCAAATGATTTGAATGGCATCACTTTTAGTTAGAGGGAAAATATGATGTGGCTTGTAATTCATTCATTCTCAGTTTCCCCATGTCACAATTCTTGGCAGCGGTGCTGGTCAAGGGTAACGATGAAAGTCCCTCTTCCCTCCAGTCTTACTGACCAGTTTAACATCTGTGATGATGAGATCATGGCTCACTGACTTGCACATGTCATAGACAGTCAGTGCTGCCACAGAAACGGCAGTCAGTGCCTCCATCTCAACTCCTGTACGACCTGTAGTGCTACACATTGCTGTGATGACTGCTGCTTTCTGCAGCTCATCCAGGTCAAAGGTAACAGAGCTGGTGTCCAAAGGGAGCGGGTGACAAAGTGGAATAAGGGCAGAAGTCTGCTTGGAAGCCATGATGCCAGCCACCTGCGCAACTGTTAAAGCATCACCCTTAGCCAGTTTGTTGTCTTGAAGCAGTCGGAAAGCAGTGGGGCCCAAGATGATAGTGGCGCAGGCCATGGCTGTTCGCCGTGTGGGAACTTTACCACCAACGTCCACCATGGTGGCTCGGCCCTGGGCATCTGTATGCGTCAAACAGGCTTCGGTAGTTTCATCAAGAGTGTTGGACACATGTATGCCTGTCTGGGTCTCATCACTCACAGATTGTATGAGTTTGCTGCTGGAGTCTTTGCTGGAACTCTGACTGTGACACAGTCTAACACTCTGATTCATTTTGGCAATCATTAGTGTGTAAAACATAGTTGTTTCCGAGGCTCTGAGGAAGGGGCTCTTCAAGGGACCAGGACCCTTAGCTTGTGCGTACTTCTGACAGTCTTCATTAACGTCCTTCATGTGATGTGTGCATGTAGTAAAACTTGCAGTCTTAGTGTAACAACTGGAGAACTTGAGACCCGTACCAAAATCAGAGGAGTAATGAGGCGGTACGCTGTAGAGGCGGTCTGTTGCTATAAGTTTCTGTTTGTCGATATGTGACCTAACATGGGGAGCCCCACATAGTGAGGTTCTAGAGTAGCCAATGGTGACTGCCTGTGATGAAGTTGTGCAGTCTGGAAGGCACAAAAACCCCTCTCTATGCAGGACCCTCCTGCTAGCTGAATGCATGTGAGGAGCTGCTGTCAGAGAGAGGAATGTGTCGTTTGGAAGCTGGGAAATAATGTGGAAATTCCTCTGGCTGTCTACTGACCTAGGTAGACACAAAACCCTCTGGGATATGGAGCCTGTTGGACAAAAGGAAAACAACTATCAACGCATATTCAGTAAACACTGTGATAGTAAACGGTCTCCATGAAATATATGAAGTGTCATGTGTTTAGTGTAAATTGTCACATGACCAGAACTACTGGTGTACTTCCTGGTTATACCTTCAATACAAGACAGAATATGCTGTGATTAGAGAAGGAAAGGGGTGGTAGAGCCTATGATGATCAAACCCCACAGTTAAATTATGGCAGGGCAGCAGAATCGAGTCTGAAAGATTTGTACGTACAGCCATGTCACCCACCAATGAGGATCATAGGCCTGTTCTTCATCTGGGAGATACTGAACATGCCTGAAAAGGCACAGAGCAAAAAATTACATTCAAGCAGAACTTCCTGCTCAGGAATCTGAGAGTATACCCTACAAATGATGTGTTGTATATGAATAAACCGAAATCTACCTGCATGCTGTTTCTTCTTCCTGCCCACAGCTGCTCCAATGATTTGCAGTAACTCTTCCTCTGATGCCCCAGAACGCAGGACATCTCTGAGGGATACCTCTGAGTTACCAAACAAACACACCTGAGAGAAGACAGGGGAGTAGATAAACACTAAAAAGAGGACAATTGGTGGTTATAAACAGACCATTTAACAGCTCCTACAAAGGACGACAACATTACCTTGAGGTTGCCATCTGCAGTGATACGTAAGCGGTTGCAGGAACCACAGAAATGGTCAGACATGGAGGTGATGAAGCCTAGTTGACCTTTGAAGCCTTGAACTTTATATATCTGTTACAAAGCAGAGTACAGTGTGAAACCATAATCCTTGAGGGTTAAAGATTTTTACTTTAACAGTTTCAAGCCTTCAAACCATTGACAAGAGCCTGATCTGGCTCAAAGACATTCATCTGCAGACCTGGCCATGATAAGATTTGTCAGAGGATTATGAATGTTACCATCAGTTTTCTGTTGGCTAGCCAATCAATTAAAGTGTTCCATAATATATCATCTTTCGTTCCAGAAGGAGAAAACTAATATCTTCAATTCATAGTTATATTGAACATCAGATTGTGACCACAGTGACTTTGACTGTGGTAGTTTAAGTATTGTTGCTGACGATGGGAATCCTTTTCTGATAACAGTTTCACATCCTCTAATAGTTCCTTTCATCTTAAGTATTCAACATACACCAAGCAGAAGTTGTCTCAAACTGGTTTTGAGGAACATGAGGGTCACCAGATCTCAATCCAGGAAAAAACCGTTGGGATGTGTTACAACTGCAGCATGAATGCAGGTGACAAACTATGAATGATGTGATGCAATCTGGTCAACATGGACTAAAAAGGCTTCTGATGTCATGGGAAAAATCACACACAAAAGGGCTATTTGGAAAGCAAAGGGAGGCTATAACCAGTATTAGTATGATATGTACAATCATGAAGTTGGGACACTGAGGGCAGGCCGCATAGTGGTTAGCACTATTGCCCCATAACAAGAAGGTTGAAGGTTCGGTTCCTTTCTGTGCGGAGTTTGCATGTTCTACCCGTACCTGCATGGGTCACCTCCCACCGTCCAAAGACATGCATTTTTAGGTTGATTGGTGACTCTAAATTGTCCGTAGGTGTGAGTGTGAGTGTTTGTTGGTCTCTGTCTGTCTCTGTATATTGGCCCTGCGATGGACTGGTGACCTGTCCAGGGTGTACTCTGTCCGCACCCAATGTAAGCTGGGATTGACTCCAGCACCCCCTTCGGCCCAGAAACGGATAAGCGGTAGAAGATGAATGAATGGAGACACTGACCTTGGCTGTGTCTGAGTGTCCAGATTGAAGCAATTCCAGATTGGGCCACTGTTGTCGGATGCAGTCCAGCATCTCCTGGTAACTCACCATCTTCTTAAAATTCCACTTATTGCCTGCAGGAACAAGAGGAGGGAGTGTGGGTCAGTCTAGGGTGTGGCATACCAAAAGCACAACTGAAGAGACCATACATACTTCACCTATGTGAGTGAAAGAAATTGTAATTAAAAAAAAATGCAATCAGCATAAAACCAAGCTGTTCTGAAGGGCCAAAAACATATTATTCCACTGTAAAACACTGAAAAGAATTCAATTTTGATAACGTTAATCTGATTCGTCACTAAATTTTTCAAAAGAATAAATAAATAATGTACAGTATGAAAGTGGCCCAGTAATTAGATTTGACTCTCTTTGTCAGACGTGTATAACAAAAGACTGAGTGGAAGTGAACACTCACCATCAAAAGGCATGTATTCAATGAAACGCACTTCCAGAGGCTTCTTTTCTGTCAGTGCCACAAAATCCAGCAGCTCATCCTCATTGAGGCCACGCATTACCACACAGTTGACCTACAGAGGGCAGCACACAACAAGAAACCACTGATCATTAATCATGTAACCATCTGCGGTTACTTCTTCACTATTAAGATGCCACTGAAACAGACATGTATTTTGGAATCTGGACAATATTTTTAATGTCGAGGTGAACTCCCATGTGGTCGTTCTTTTCAGCAGGAAAAAATGTCCTGATGAAAATGTTTTGCTGGTCTGGTCTCATGGGGCAGAAAGGCAGCATGTTACTTATCATGTTTCTTGTTTTTATTTTTAAGTTCTCTTTGACCCAGATCTAGATACTCAATGTTGTTATTGAATTAGTGAATTATGCTAACTTGACTTCTGCTAATGTATGCCTTCTGTGAGCCATATAGCCAACACAGATAACATGACATGTAAAGCTATTACACTTCATAAACTTCAATTATTGATGATGAAAGTGGTCATCTATAGACAAAGCACTGATATCCAGTGACAAAAATGTCTTCATAAATTAACTACTAATATACAGTGTTAGGTGGCGTGAGCTAATTTTAAATGATTCTGCAACATGGTTTTATCTTTTAACTCTTTCCACTATTCTCATACGTTTGGATATTGATAAACTGCCAACATAACAGATGGTCCGTAACTTCATGTTAACATTGAGGAGTATGTGAGCCAACACTTAGTATCTGACAGTCTGTTGAACTGAGTGTCTTCAGAAAATCCAAAAACTGCTGGGCAAGTTAGGATGTGTAAAATAGCCTTTCTGCCTTTTGGTTTCTGATTATCTTAAAAGGAAACTCAGGAGAAGGGATTTACATATCAGATATATGAGTAGTAGTAGACTTCACTCAAGAATTTGAGGACTTCAGAAAGGATCATGATTAGAATGGTAAATGGGAGTGGTACTGTGTTGTTAATTTTTGGAGACATCTTTGGTTGTCTTCTACATCTGAACCATCCCTTTATTGGTCTCCAGTCACTCACATTATGTTGATATTTTTTGTTTAGTTTCAATGCAGTGCAATAAAGCTGTAATCACCAGCAAGTAGGCACAACCACTAAAAATAAAACAGCTGCTTACTGTAGGGCCTCTCTAACCTCTGTGGGAAAGGTCACAAATGAACTTGCAACACTCTTTGCCTGCAGAGGTTTACCATTAGGAGGAAGCCAATGCTAATAACAAAAATAAACATTCAAAATATAATAATTATGATTCAGGTTATGAAGTGTTAGTTGTTGCTGGCAATGCTCTTTAAAACAACCATTAAAAATGGAATGAGAACTGTTTCAATGGAAAAACTTCTTGACCATTTTTTAATATTATATATGTATACTGTATACTACTATTCATTTCCTCTTTCCTGGCAGCTTTAGTTCTTATGCTTTAGTAACTACAACACAATTGTTAAATAAAATAAAAATCAATTAATTATAAGTGGTTAACTTACAGTGAACACTTGTAGGTAAAAGCTAATTTAAAAAAATGGATGAAATACCTTGACTGGGTTGTAGCCCATTTCAATAGCCTTGTCAATGCCCTCCATGACCTTGTGGAAGCCTGGGGGAAAAACAAAAAGAGGCAGAAACTGATGATGAAAGGTTGAAACTTATTACTAATACTACTAATACTAATTACTTACTTACTTACTAATTATAACCGGCTATTAAATTATACCACAGTATCTTACCTACTTTTACTAACTAAATAACATCAACCAGTGTGGAGTTTGCATGTTCGTGCTGTGCCTCCTGCTGCTTTGACATGCTGGTTAAGGAAATTGGTGAGCGTGAGTGAACGTGGTTGTTTATTTGTATGTATATATGTGTGTGTGTACCCCATTTCTCGCCAAATGTCGACTGGGATTGACGCACAACCCCCCAGTGGAAAGGACATATCTAATGTTTTAACGATATATTGAACCATACAGCAGGTTTGTGAAACATCTGTTTCAGCTTCACACACCTTCACGTGCCACCAACATGAGTTTCGTTTTCTCTGTTCACTGCCTTTTAACATCTGAGTAACTCCAATCCAGAGATATGTAAACAGCTAGAACTAATCCCTCAGCTGCAGCAAGAGCCTTTCAACAACACACTGCCAATGTCACGCTCATCTTTTGTTTTCATCTGCACAAAAGTCACAAATCCAGGCAGACTCTTGCTGGCTGGTGCTCTGAAGGAGGTGAGGCTTAAGTCTAGTCCTTTAGGATTCTAGAGGACTAGGATGCCTAAGAAACAGGATTTCATTAAGGCTATATCTACAGCAATGCTTACTGAACCTTTTCCTGTAATTAGGTGTTGTTGAAGGGAGCTGGCTCGGAAGGAGCTTTCTTTTTTTTTTTTTGGCCAGTAACGCCTTGGTTTCTTTCTCTTTCCATCATTTCCGAATCTAAGACAGTCCATCTGTCTGGCCTCCATGAGCCAACCACCCAGGGCTCTGCCCTGCTGTAACCCCCAAACCAGTCTATGTGTATTTAGACCTAACAACGACAGCTACATATTAAACAATAGTATTAATTCAAGTAGTCATTACACATAAGCAGAACCTAACTGCAGCCAAAGACACATTTTTTTTAGAGAATGAGAGCCATCAAAAAACAACAAATGCAGATTAAAATAAAAAACAGAGCACAAAGGACAAAAATCCAACTAGATATTTTTGTTGTCCCTACATTATTTAATATATCTTGCTGCAGACTGTTCATCTGTGACACTGGTCTTCAAGCTAATCTGTTAACCTTTGCATGTTCTGTTACACTCTTGAGTTTTAGTCAACTTCCTTCATATCCTGCAGCTATTATTGAGTAAGATTCTTTTCCCTACCTTTACGCCTGACAATAAACTCAAACTTGGCAGGAACCAGTGAATCCAGGCTGATGTTAATCAGGTCAACGCCAGCATCTTTCAGCTTGGGCAGAAGCCTGGCCAAGCTCATGCCATTGGTAGTTATCGCAATGGTTTTCAGTCCCTCCAACTTCCTCAGCTCTGCTGCATTGGGAAAACAAAGATGAGAAAAGGAAAGAGGAACAGGAGAGGAGTGAGCCACACAGACAAACAAACTGGTGAAGCATAAGGGTTTGTACAAGATATTCCCAAGGAATGTTCAAAGTTGAGATACTGCAGTGGTATAAGATGATAAAAAAAACAAAAAAAAAACAGTGAAACAGGCTGGAGGCTACAGGGCAGATGGATGATGGCTGTGGCAAATATTGTGTTTCCTCAGTTTGAATTCCCAGTATAAATTTGAATGGAATAAAGAATGTCCAACGCTTAAAACCTTTTTTTTAACACTTATTGTTTTGATGGTCTCCAAACAGCATTTGCATCAAGATAGGTGTGGTGTTGCCAACTGAACTGAGAAGAATATTGTAAGCTTATTAATGTGTGAGCACTTTTAGACTGAAGTGTGAAAGATTTAATATGAAATATGGTTGAATTATCCAGTGATTCTCGGAGGGAAATTTATAGACGAGAGAAAGTAATTATGGTGGTGTCTGTGTGCACCAGTTAAGCTTTGCAGAAACGGACAATAAAACAGCTTTATTCCACAGCCCACTACGCCAGTGCTTGGGGATTTCTACCAGTACATAGGAATTTTGTTGATTTTTTGGATATTTATCGTCATTGCTTTTTTTTGGTGATGGTCATATCATTCATTTTTGTGTGATTGACATCATCTCTATAGCTGTTTTAAGCTATGAAAGCTCTGTGTGAGAGGCTGAAGTTGAGGCGTCACCATATTTTTCAGCCACTATCATCTTTTGATCCCTGGGATTATGTGATTACAGTTTTGACATCATGCATGTTTTTATAAATTGATCATTTAGTGAATTAATTTCTTTGACCCACCTTTCTTTGGACTGGTAACAAATATTCTTTGGAAGCATGTCACACAATCAGGTCCATCCTTGACCTCTGAGTGGCTTTAGGTTTGTTTTTGTGAAGTCACTATCAAGACCATAGTTTAATTTGTGGCTGGCAACCACAGAGTGTTAACGAGCAAACATCGTCTTTGCAGACAATTGATCAAAATGCTGGAAATAAATAAATCATAAATAGAATTCAACTTTCAATATACTTTGGTTTACTAAAACAGCCGTTTTTAGTAGTTTCATTACAGTTCATGACACATCAATGACTTTAAACTTGATTTTGATTGCTTTAAACTGATGGATGCAACATGTTTCCTAAAAAACTATTCCTAGATCAGTCAAAACTTTACTAGCTAACAAATTTCTGAAGTTATACTGCTGCAGCTCAGTTTAGTAAACCATGTGATGAAAGTGGCTGCTTGTTGCAATAAACTTCAGGACAACTATAAATTCACAAATGGTTGGCGTCAGACACTATGGGTGATTCTCAACAGGAAAAGAAACATTAAATGCATGTTTTGTTGATAAAATATATATATATAAACTTTGTAAAATGTATCATACAGCTGCATCTCTGAGACACATGTTCAAATAAAAAATATTCTGCTCATTTACATACATGTGCAGCATATCAAAAATTTGGATAAGGTTTGCACCTAATAAACATGATTTTCTGTGTTCAGCTTTAATTAGGGTGATGGGAGGTCACAGGAATGGCCCATCACATGACATTGATCATTGAGGATCTTTATGGGGGGTGTAAGCAGCAAATTGTGCTGTAGACTAGGGCTGGGCGATATGGACCAAAAGTCATATCCCTATATATTTAGGCTGAATATCATTATACAATATAAATCCTGATATTTTTTCTGCAAAATGAGAGCAAATGTTCAGTCAAAGTCAAAGCCAAATATGACACGTCACGAGTAGTTTTATTGAAACCAGCTACTTCAGTGAACAGTTGCAAAATCAAATTAATGAATAACAAACAGGCTTCTTCACCTGGTTTATGAATAAATACTCAGCTGTTGGAATAACACTCTTCGTACTGCAGTTTGTGCCACTGTTTTTGGTGGTGAAAAAGATTTGTAGTGCTCATCGGATACTTTGAATCCGAGCCATCTCCAAATTACTGAGCCACTGGTTTTTCTTTTATTAACCAATTCCTCCACCGCACGCTCCGCAGTCGTTGATGCTTCCTCCATGTTTGTTGAAGAGTGCCGGGTGTCTGTTCCTGCCCGTCCCCCCTCTGTGCATGAAAGAGGTGGGGCGGGGGCGCGGGGTGCAGTGCAAGGATCACAGCGCAAATTTGAACTATATCGATATATGCGATATGGTCTAATTCCATATCACATTTAAAAATATATCGATATATTTTTTCATATCAGTATATCGCCCAGCCCTACTATAGACCATGTTCAATGTGGTCACACCACATTGCTTTGCTCACTCATGCAATGCTGCTGTCAAGCATGAGTGAATTCCTAAGACACCAAACTCTAAGTAATTCTTGTCATTACTTCCCCTTAGCTATGTGATGACGTGTCGGAAGACACAAAGTAGCTCTCCTTGTCCTCTGGATTTCTGAGAATTGATACACCCATGTTACTACATAAGTGATTCAAAGCTAATGTGAGAGCACCATAATACAAATTGAAGTGACCAGCCCCGAGCAAAAACATCTTTTATTTGTTTCTTACCAATGATATCCACCACATCAGGTCTGATTAGGGGCTCTCCTCCAGTGAGGCGGACTTTGTCCACCCCCTCTTGGACGAAGAGGCGTGCCAGGGTCAGTATTTCAGAGCTGGTCAGCAACTGGCCCCGTGGTGTAAGCTTTACCCCCTCCTCTGGCATACAATACTGACCTGAAAATGAGAAGAGGGTTAAAATATTAAAAAGGTATCAAAGATGCAATCTGCTTATCAACTAATGCCTTTATCACATATTGTCAAGATCACATCTATTTTTCAGGAGGTGAGGTTCTGATGGAAACTGCACTATTAGAAATACCAAAATGCCACAGAGGTGGCTCAACATGATTTACAGGTAGCATATCTCTAAAATATCAAAGCAGAGATAAATTAATCTTATAAATGTTTCCTTTTTGGAAAATAATAGTTATTTAATAAATAAATAATACTAAATTAGTTATTTCACTCAGTTATTGACTACCCAAGATGATAAATAATTCATGTCATTCGTTCATCTTCAACTGCTTATCCATTTCTGGGTCGCAGGGGTACTGGAGCCAATCCCAGCTCACACTGGGTGAGGGTGGGGTACACCCTGGACAGGTCAGCAGTCCATCCCAGGGAAAACAAACAGAGACACATAACCACTTACACTCACACTCACACTCAGACCTATGGACAATTTAGGGTCACCAATTAACCAAAACATGACGTCTTTGGACGGTGGGAGGAAACCCACGCAGCAACGGGGGAGAACATGCAAACTCCACACAAAAAGGCCGCAGGCCGGGAACCGAACCCGCAACCTTCTTATTGTGGGGCAACAGCGCTTACCATTATAAATGATGAACCATCTAATTTTAAATGGTTCTGGACCAAAGTGGCTGAATAATAAATCAGGTCTGTTCTTTCAAGTATCTTGCCATTCAAGTAGACAGCACATTCAGCTGGAGGGACCAAGCTGAAAGTTTGTGTTCTTGTGTATAGATACTAACTCCTACACAGACACAGGACAGAGGTTGACCAGGGGTTATGGGTTTTATTCTAATAGACTCTACAAGTGACTGAAAGAGTATTTCAAGTCAGGTATGGGATGCCAGCATGGTATGGCTTGCCTGGTAGTGCACACCATGGATTCTATGGTGAGCTGAAGAGAAAAGCCATTATAAAAACATATTTGGGCCTACTTGATACTTAAGGGGTTGAGTAATATTTAAATGATGTTCTCATCACTTATTATCCCTGATTATGCAATATGTATAAATTGTGGTTTTGAACATGCTTTTTACTTTGTTCTGAAGCATTACATAACACACAGATTGGACCATTACAATAATTGTCAGATTACAAATACAAATACATATAAATCCATTCAAATTAAAAGCCTTGAGCAAAAAACTAAGAATTAATCACTTACATGAATTATGCTCTTGAGGTACAAATGTGCCCAAATAAACCCATATCCATATCAACCTGCCTCCTTTTTCTGTGGTTAAAGTGTCTACTGGCTGGATATTCACTAGGGTGAACCAATTACAATAGCTAAGTGAACCCTTATTACTTCACAGTGGGAACATCTACTCACAGCGCAGGTTGCACTTCTCTGTCAGGGATATGCGTAGGTAGTTGTGCCTCCGGCCAAAGTTGTCAGTCAAGAATGCAGAAAAAGGTAGTATGCCATTTTCTTTTAGCCTCTCCTTGACATAAGGACAACAAAAAATATATACTTTGGAACAGACATAACAAAATAGAAATAACTGACAATGAGTACAATCACACCTTCATGCTCATTTGGATTATTTTATTATTTAAGCTCAAAAAATCTACTGTTAATATGTCTTACCAGCTACAGTAATATCGATACCTAAATCTTATACTGCATCTGTTTCTGAATGAATTATAATTTTTTGCAGGACACGGATCACTTGCATTGCATTCTAATTAAACAAAGGATGCCTGATAATTCTGAAATAGCAGCATTTAGGTAAAAAGTATGAATCAGTCACATGGAATTCCTCACATGGCTTTGTAGAAAGCTTATGACCTTTGAACAGTAGGCTGCTATTATGTCAGAAGACATCAGCACAAAAGGTTAGCATGTGACTCCATGGTATATTAGACACTGTAAACTTATTCGTTGCGCCCAGTCTGACTCTGCCTCTCAATGGACACCCCTTTATACTCCTTTGGATAAAATAAATAAAATCAAAAGAAGATTAAGAGTTTAAATAAATTGATCCTCTTTGTAGGACTGTGGGAAAAGACCTCAGCAACAGCCTTTTTGCTTCTCAGAAATTTCTAAAGCAGGCCTACGCATGTAGTTCCAGATTAAAACCAGAGTTTAATAAGGAAATCCAAGTTTGCCAGATAGAATAAAAAAAAGCAAGTGGAAGACACATGATGGGTTCTACGCCTGTGATTCAACCTCAGGATCTT
This sequence comes from Remorina albescens, assembly GCA_034769265.1. Classification (NCBI taxonomy): domain Eukaryota; kingdom Metazoa; phylum Chordata; class Actinopteri; order Carangiformes; family Echeneidae; genus Remorina; species Remorina albescens. The sequence continues at coordinate 18,398,451 of CM068488.1, read as the reverse complement.
TTGCATTTGAATTATTTATATAGGTATTGATTAACCAGTTGATGTGTTAACAGTGAAGGACCAACTAATACTGGCCCCCCTTCTGATAAATTCACTGAATAAAGTGATGTAAACGTGTTATTTGTAAGCGTGCCTCTATAACCCCCGCAACATCCCCGCTGTGATCATTATCTAATTGGTGTAATGTTTAGTACCTAACCGAGGTCATCCTGCATCGGCACAACCTGCCGCCTAACATACCTGCCCGTTAGCTAGCCCGTGATCAGACACCACCAAGTGGAAGTTGTGGTCAGCAGCCGGCTCGGTATTTACCTGTGTCGACCGGGATCTGTCAAAGTAAGAAGCCGCTACAGACGAGTCTCTAAGCTCATCTTCATTTTCCTTGTGCGTGACGCTGGGGCACGGCCGCTGGAAGCTCACGCTGACGCGCGCGATGAAAACTTTTCTGAAACGTGTCAAAGTGTTGTGTTTGTCAAACAGCCGACCCAGCGTGTTGCAGATGGCAGCCATAGAGTCGGTTCAGGAGTCTGGAGTGTGCTCGAGTTTCCACGCCACGGGTTGTGCACTCCTTTGCGGTAAACAAGTCAGAGCCCGACCAGTTAACGGAGTATCTGGGGCGGAGTCGCGTCAGGGCTGATGGGTAGTGTAGTCTAGAGTGCTTTTATAGACTAAAATCACTCTAGTGTAGTCGACAGGAGAGCGTTAGCGGCTTTATAACCTTTTTCTTTTTCTTTATTCTTTATAGCATAAACCCTTAATATTTTTGCATTTTATTCTTGCTGATAAATCTTATATATTTTACATAAATAATCCAGAAATAACTCACAAATCGTGAATCATCAGCAGTCACCCAGCGTTCAATAAAGTCTGGGACAGCTGCCAGTTTAGACGTTCACTTTTCCGACCTTGCGCAGCACTGGGATTTTTATTGAGAAAGGCATGGCCAGAGTACACATGCACTTCTTTGTGCTATTACTGATTTCTCTCTATGTCACCAGAGCCAGAGTAAACGGCATCTTCTCAGGGGCATATGTATAATGTGGTTCTCCATTTAAAGAACAATGAAAGCAATAATAAATAATAAAATACTGTTCCCATTATCTTCTAATTCTGTGCTTTACCAACCCCCAGTGGATACACTTATCGAGAGTTGTGCCATAATTCCAGGAAAGGAAAACATAACATTTCAACAACAACCTTTCAGTTGCACTTCTAAGAGTAATTTGTGAAACTAAAATATCCAAACTCAAAAACAAGCAATACAAACATACACGATATGAATGCATGATTTGCATGTGGGCCAAACAATATATTTCCATGTTTGATTTTGGCCAGTTTTCAAAACATTGTTTTGCACATGTTGATTGACACAAGTCACATTTTATGGGGCAGACAAATAAGTTCTTCACATAAAATCTACGACACATGTCACTGTATCAAAGTCTCGCCATGTCTGTAGTCTAAGGTCCCTCTGTGTAAAGCAGAGGTGTCCAACTCCAGTCCTGGAGGGCCACTGTCCTGCATGTTTTAGATGTTTCCTGCTCCAACATACCTGATTCAAATGATCAGCAGGTCATCAAGCTCTACTGAAGTCTGATCAGGAGCCACTCATTTGAATCAGGTGTGTTGGAGCCGGAAACATCTAAAACATGCAGGACAGTGGCCCTCCAGGACCAGATTTGGACACCTCTGGTGTAAAGAATGGGGCAGTTTGCAATGTGTACTGTATCCCCTAGATGGCAGCCCATTCTTAGAATAAAAAAAAATTTAATGGGAGTAAATTTTCAGATGTGCTCTAAATATCATCAATTTAATTTAATTTCTAAATGAAATGACTGTGGCTAACATGGACACTCGTGGCACTAAGGTGGATCTAAAATGGAAATATGGCAAACTATTATGGCAAGTGCAATGGTAGCAGTGTAATTCTTCACAGGTCCCTACTCCAACACACCCACAGCCCAGTTCATGAAAAGTAACAATTCTCTCCCAAAGCTATAAATAGGAGAACCAACAGTTTGATCTGCAGAGGGTTTCTGTCTCCTGATGAGGCAATGTAATCTAAACATCTGATGTAATCAACTCAAAAAAAAAAAAAAAGTACACTAAAAAGCTGTTTATCAGCCACAGCTTCAGCCTTGCTAGTATATTTGTCTATTTCTGCATTATCTGGTTTTTATAAAGCAGCCTAATTCACATCTATGCTATAGTGTGGAAATACTGTAGGAAAAACCTGTAAGCTCCTCAGACCCAGTTAAGGAGTATTATGGTCCTGAACTAAGCTTTACCATGAAATAATCATCAGGCAAGTTATCTCAACCAGAAATAGACACTCGGGTTTTATTTAATAAAACTATGAGATGAAACAATCTGCTTCTCTTGTGTTCACCCTGTCATACCAATGATTTATTCTTCTTTCAACGGTGAGGTGAACCGTTGTCTACCCCAATGAATGTGACAGTGAACTAAGAGGTCATCAGAGGTGATTTCTTTCAGAAAACATTGAGATGTTTTTTGTCTTGATTCACCGCACAGGCCACAGAGGTCCAGCAGTAGTGCGCTGAAATCTCTCACAAGGTCACACGGCTGCACTGATGCTTAACAATGATCCAACATGTAACTCCATACATCATCTCATCAATAGTTCTTTACATATTTAAGTTACACTGACATTGCAAATATGAGTTTGAGTTTAAGTCTGCATTTATGTATTTCCATAGTTACAGATAAAATGTAGATAAATGTAGGTAGGTAAATGTAGCCTCTGGGACCCAACCTTATTCTTAATGTAAGGGAGATGTAGAAGGTTGCTCAAACATACTGGGCTTCTGAAACCTCTATCAGAAAACAGGCTGTCTCGGCAGCTCCACAGTGAGCTGCACCAGCAAAGTCACATGCATTTACCAAGGGCCCTACACCGTAAAATAAAATCAGTTGAGTTTACTTAAAAAAAAATATGGAAACTCATCGCCTCAGGGAAAACAAGTACTGTGAACCTGATATCTGTAAGTTAAAATAACTTGTTTATTTTAAATGCACAGTAATTACACTAACTTAATTATTTTGAGTATTTAGTACTAATGCTAACTTTATTATTTTAAATTTGCAATAGTAATTTTAAATTAATTACTTTAAGTGTACAATATTAATATTTAATTAATTATTTTGAGTGTTGAATACTGAAATAGACTTCGTAGTTTGAGTGTGCAGCACTAAAGCCAAATCATCTACTTTTAATGTGAAATACTTTTTGTATCTTTTTAATGAATGTTCAACAGATACACTAATTTGTTTACTGTACAGCAGTACATACATTCTATAAGAATGTGCAAAATCTCAAAACATTAACGATACCTTTAAGCACTTGAAAAATTAAAATAATATCCTAAAAACAAAGTGATAAGAACACTTTCTGTTTGATTTAGCTGCCATAAAATATTTATTTCCTCGAGAGCAATTACAGTTACTCACCCCATAATGAATAGGGCAGCTGCTGGACAGTATGTGTAATGTTTCTCAACCTAAAATAAAGTCAGCCTTTTCCTTATCAGAACATTCAGAAGAGCAAGTACAATTAAGTGGTTTGAAAGAAATCATGACAGAGTTGTCACAACACAAGAATTAAAAATAACAAAAAGGTACCTTCCAGGCAATCAAAACAGGTTAGTAATTTTTGATTTACAAACTGCACATAAGAAAAAGGTTCTAGGCACATTACAAAACTAAAGTGTTTCCAATCACAAATGAATAGGCAAATGACTACATGGCCATATTGAAAATGTGAATGTGAATTATAACTACTAATGTACAGGTGTATGTAAAGATTCTACTCTCTTTATATTATAAAATTCTTGTTTAGGACATATTATGGGTGTTTTTGTAGTGACGGTCAGAAGTCCACTGGCTGGGACTTCAAAATAAACTTTCTGGGAACAGGTGACATAACTGTGTGTCCTGAACACAAAACGGTTGCTATTTATTCTATTATGTCATTTTTAATGTTTTTTATTTTTATGTCCAATAAATTAATCTAAATTTAAAAATTTGTTAAAAATTAATTTGCTAAGTTTATAATAATATACAGGCAGAAATAATACAGCTCTTCAAACAAGCCAAAATTGAAGGGGCTATCAAGTGATTAGACAGTTGTATTATTAAATGTTTCTATAAAATGTTTCATGGGTAGCTACGTGTTTGATTTTAGTTACAATAACTTCATGTAGGACTCAGATTTGATTAAGATTCAAGAGTTGTCATTCAGAGTTGTCTAACAATGTAAACCTTCAAATGATAACCATACAACTGAAAACAATAATGTTGTTAATATACACTGCCATGGCATCCAAACACATTAATATTACATTTAAATATTAAAGATCAAAGTTCTGGTATTGCAACAACCCTACTTTTTTAATAAAAGTACTTACATACCAAGTCTTGTAGAATTCACTGGGGTTATCACCGACTGCTATGGGAATTCCTTTGAAGACATAGAGCGCAGTGCAGCCACGTCTGGTGGCTATAACAAAGAGATAAAAGTTATCATTTAGCAGCTCAGGGGCTCTACATAGGGCTTTGACATAGTGCCTACATTGACAGATGAAATTCCTTACCACCATGTTTGTGCCCTGCATTAGCTCTGTCAGTTTCTGTCCAATGACTCCTTTTCTTGATTTGAAGAGTTCAATGAAATGAGGGGTGTGCTGGTGTAAGGCCTCAACGAACTGTGCTTCAAGATTCTTATTGGCAATTCTATTGAACTCAACAAATACCTTTGGCAGAGAAAAAAAAAAATGTGAAAAGGGGGTTGGGAGCGGGAGATGAGCAATCAATAAAAAGTGACTTTTAAAAATTTAAAAACAGGAATCAGGATCTCTCAAAATTGAGAAAAAAAAAATGCTCACTAAAAAACAAATAGGTATTAATTTTAAACAGCTAAACACATTAGGAGAACAAAGTTGTCACCTGATTAAATGCATCTTTAAAATAAATCTGAATCTAAAATTGGGACCACAATTCTGGGACCTCATTTCTTGGATTGACAATCTTGTTGATTGTGATAATCACTTTGTATTTTACCTTGTTCCAAACTTTTATTTTATTTACAGGATGATGACCAATGTGGGAGTACTGGATTTGAATTAAACTTCTTGTTAAGCTTGCAAAAAATCTTTTGAATTGGGACAGTGAAGTATACTTGCAACGGCCTGTGAAGACACAACATACATTCATTCTGCAAAAAAAAAAAGTTTGACCGTCAGTAATAATTTCATATGATAAAAGGACATATATTATTTCAGTAATTTCAACATAAAGTGATGAATAAGAACGTTGGCATTTGACAAGTGATATCTGAATGAAACAATGGCTTAGTTATTGTACTACAGTCATACACTGAGTGACGCTGTTACAAAATGCAGTCTAAGAACTGCAGTCCCAGATTTACAATCCAGAAGCAGTGGCCTTTGGTTCAGACTCATTTAAACCTAGTGCAGGGTATAAAAATAGGCATAATGTTTTTTAAAGGAATCAGTCCTGTTTTATATTTATAAAGTGTATTATTTTGACCTAAATCGGATTCTAAATTAGAGTCTTAGAGCAATCTATGCCTCTTGGACACAATTTGAGCACTAGAAGGTTGCCTACCAGTTGCTCTGAGAAAAGTGCTGGCCATCTTTCCACCATGTCCTGTACAGCAGGCTCATTTTTCATCATCTCTTTTCTGCACATGGGAAAAGTTAGGGCCATCATTTGAGAAATGAGAATGCCGCTTGGGTGTTTTTTCTTCATTTCTTCTATTAGACTATTTCTGGCATTTTCAAGACTTTTCTTGATATGTACGCTTGGCATGTTGGGCAGATGATTTGCCTCGCCCTCTTTTTGGACTTTAGATATTCTTGCTTGAGGATTCTCCAAATGGATCACTCTTATTTCTTTTACACATCCAGCTCTTCGAAACTTTGTACGAAAGTCGCCCATCTTGAATTTCAAGCTGTTCTTCCAGCCATGCCAGCCTGGCTGAGGACCAGGCTCAGAAAGACTTGGATGCTTGCTAGTGAGTGCTTGTCCAACACTGGCAAATTCTTCATCTGAAGGGTAAGCTTTGAAACTGTACAGCGAGTTTTTCCCAATATATCATGCTTCATGTCATGTGGAAGAGCCGTACGTGTTCCATCTGTCATAAGGCAAAATCTCCCTGTCTATGTCTAAAGTCAACATCAACTTAGAAATCGGGTGGTTCAAAAAATTCTGGCCATTGTCTTCTCAGTGATGTTGAAGATCCAGCACTCAACAGAATTTCAATGCCAGCTGTGCTTAAATCAGTGTCTGATGTTGGGCTGGGTGACTACAGGGCTGATAACTGGAGAATGACAAGAGGCATGACTCTCAGCGTAGCTCTTTCAGGCAAATCTGCTATTGCAGTCAAATAGTCGAGGGCATCATTGAAGTCAACATCTTCATACTGCAGTTTGTTTTTTTGAAATTCTCTTTTTATTGAAATTTTACAGGTCCATCCATACATTCTGATGATTACAAAGTCTTGTCAAGCCATGCCTTTTGTAAAATATAGCTAAAATAAAACAAGATATTGGAGATCTAATTTGGAAATGCCATTACAGAAGCAATTAAGGACCAATACAGTACTTGAAAAAGAAAAACAACACAGTTTTAACTGTGGATAATAAAATAAAATAAAAATTATAAAAAAAACGACAACAACAAAACAACAGCAAAAATCAAACTCGATAACTGGAACTACAGTGCTGGGGTGCACCTACGTGATACTGAGCTAACTTCACATTAGAAATGACATCCCAATACACAAATGTTGGACGTTCAGGAGTAATATACACTAGCCATCTTTCCCATCTTTGCAAAAACTTGTCCTGTTGCATTCTAAAAGAAAAAGTGATTCCCTCCATTTGAAAGATTTCATAAATAATGTCAATCCAATCATCAGCTGTAGGTATGTCCGGTCTTAACCACTTCCTTGTTATGGCTTTCCTGCCAGCATCACTTAAAATCCGAAATGAGTAACCATCAGAGGTAGAAACATTTTCTGCTGCCAGATCACCCAGATATAGGGACTCTAGTTTAAATGGACCTAGCACAATATTCAGGATTACACCAACATGTCAAGGGTCTTAAATGAGCAGCATGTCATAATCAATTTAAACAGAGTGTGATCCCTTCCTTATTTTTTGTCAATTGTAAACTCTGATATTTAATTCTGGGTGTTTGCCCCTGCCAAATGTTCCTTGAAATAAGTTTGTCCCCTTCTTGAAATTGTTGGTCTGATATGTCTAGCAGGAGGGACTGGAAGAGATACAACAATCTTGGCAAAAGAATAATTTTAACTGAGTCAATTCGAGACCCGGAATTAAGAAGGGGTATGAATTCCCATTTTCTTATGTCTTCTTTAATTCTTTTGCTTAAGGGGAGGAATTTAAAAGAGAACCATTTTGGCAAATCTATTGTTACATTTATTTTTAAATAGCTCATGGATTCTGCTTCCCACTCTAACTGGAGTGGCCGATGGTTTGTATCCAAAACTGAGAATTTATTTTTTTAAAGACATTCAGTTTATACCCAGAGAAGGAACCATATTGTTCTAAGAGTGAAATTAACTGTACAAGTGAATTTTCTGTGTTGGACAAATGAAGTAAAACATAATCAGCATATAAGGACATTTTTTGTTCCCCACCCTTCATGTCAATCCATTTAATATTTTTATTCTTGCTGTTGGATTGTCATAAAGTGCTTGTAATGTCTTAATAAAAGTACTTTGAAAACGTAAAAGAAAAATTCAAACAATCAAAAGCTTTTCCTGCATCTCAACCCACTAAAACCGCTTCTAAATTCTCAGTTATACACTTAATCACATGTAGGGTCCATCTGATATTGCGCTGAGTTTGTCTTTAACGAACAAAGCCCATCTGATCTGAGTTGATGATTTGTGGTAAAAGTTCCTCTCTTCGTTTTGCCAATACAGATGTAAAGATTTTGTAGTCCTGATTTAACACACTCACAGGTCTAAAGTTGCCGCATTCCAATTTATTTTTTCCTTCTTTTGGAATCAATTAAATTACCCCTTCCATCCAGGGGGATATCTTGTTCTCCTTGAGGACCTAGTTAAAGGTGGGTTACATTAGCGGTATCAATGACTCCTTCATTACTTTGTACCATTCTGATAGGAATCCATGTGGTCCTGTGGCTTTATTTGATTTGAGATGGGCAATAGCTGTTCTAATTTCTTTTTCCGTTATTTCTTCTGCCAGCTGTTTACTTTGTTCACGGGTTAATTTCAGGAGGTAAATTCTTTTAATTAACTCCTCCATTTTCAGTCCGGTAAACTGGTTCATACTACAATTTAAAGTCATTCTGCGATGACAGTTTATCCTTCTATTGCACTTTTAATTATTCAACAGAACCCGGTCTCTCATTCAGAATTAACTTCCTGATATCAGCTTCATTGATGACAACTCTCAGCAATAACCTCTGTACCATTTTGGTAAGACCCTGAAAGAGGAGGAGGCATATGTGAAAGATAAGAACAAGGGACACTTCATTATTTAATGAAATCAACTATCTTTTTTATCCACACGTATAATCAACAGGTTAATTTCTAAAGTTTATTTAGCAGACACTTGGCAAAAGTGGTGTAGATCTAAAATAGTCATGCTGATTACTACAAACTAGGCAAACAGAAATGTTGACATCTCACACAAAATAAGACAAAACAAGTGACTCTACCGTTGTCACCAACATTTTCCATCATTTAAATGTTGTTCTTTGATTACCTTTCTGCCAATTACATTTATTCATACCCCATACCTCTTTTTATGTTATTTCAAAGTAGTCAATTTTCACAGTAATCTATCTGACTTTCTTAATCACTTTTTGTTTATCACATCTATATTTCTTATGAATGTCTTCACCTGCCTGTTTTATAGATTTCAGTATGCAAGGCATTTGTCGTTAATATTGTTTTACAAAACTTCTTCTACCTTATATATGTGGCAGACACAGCATCAGCATTGCTAACAAACACAGCTTAAAACCCCACTAGTTTTACACACACACACACACACACACACACACATATTATATATTGCCACCCTTCTTTTTGGCACCTGAAAAATGCTTAGCTCCATGGGCTGCTTCATTTGCGGCTGGAGATCATGAAATCACAGCCAGCCAAGAGTCCTGGGAAACATGCTGTTTCTTTAAGTAAAAAATATACCATGCTCTCGCTTTCATTTTACTTTTTTTTTTTTTTTTGTAGCAGCTTCTTCAAGAAATTCATTATCCTGCAATTTCTGTCTATGTATTTGCAGTAGTAGGACAGCTGGCAATGGTATGAATTTGTCACCATGTCTTAGCAGTCACATTGAAAATGCAGGTTTTACACACTGCATTTATAATGCGTGCCCAGGTTCTCTACACATCCTCATGACAAATGTACCTTTGCATTTATGAGTCCACATGGCATATAAGACTGAATATTTGTGGCTTAACTACAAGCTGTTATTTACTTCATTTTACAACACAGCGACCATCACACAGAAGTAGGGTTAGGGTTAGGGTACCTAAAACCCCTCTTACAAATGCAGAGTGGTGTTAGGACCTGAAAATCATCATATCCAGTCTGGATTTGAATCTTTAAAGCCATTAAAATATCTGCCACATGGGTGGTGTTGCTGTGGTTTAGCAATGTGTGAAGATTATATTAGCATCAATGAACAAGTGTCACCCGAACCTGGAATTTAAGAGCATTGATGCAATACATCACTCCCTCTTTTGATATCTATACCAACCAAATCTTTAACACCACCCGTACTCCAAAGTTCATCTTTTTCTACCATTATGTTGATGCCAACCAGCCCCTTATTAAGTGTCTGCAAAAGGATGCAAGGCAGCGTTCAGCAGTGTGCAGGCCAGTTAGTCCCCTTGAATAGTTGGAAAGACTGCGGTAATTATCCTGTCATGGCACGGCAATTAAACCGAGGTATTTAAAGCTAGCACCAATTGGGAGAGAGAGTCCTCAAATGATAGGCTAATTTCCCAGTCTTATCCAGCAGTATTCTCTCCTGTTTTGCGTTGGTGTGATTTACTAGTGGAATAGAAAGAACATTAATTAGCATATGGCTAACACCAAGTATCACGCTGCAGCAGCTAATTTCTAAATTGTTTTTCTGAGCACCATGTAATGGACGGATTAAGTACGATCATCTCATCCTTGTATCTGAACTGTTTGATAAAAATTTTGTAATTCACTGTCTTGCACTATCAACATGATCACTTTTTTGATCTATAATAGTGGGGAAAAAGTGAGTAGGAGGAGAATAAAGCAGGAAGAATAGAAAGAAGAAATTTTCCCTCATGATATGTTTGACAGTAACACTATCTGCCCATGACTGGAGAGAAGCCCTTTAGGAAATCAACAGTGCCCAGGAAGTAAGACTGCTGACAGACTTAGCTGAAGCTGAAACCAGTGAGACGCAAGAGGAGCTGTCACCTTGGCATCAGATGATGCCTCAGGGTGAATCCACCCAGAGTCCACTGTCCAATATCACAGATCAGCTGACTTGTGTCCCAGCCGCAGGTCTCCATGTGTTTTAACATTCTGCTTAAATCAGGGTTGATGTCACAATAAACTAATATTCAATCATCAGATTTCATTCATCGATATAGTATCATTAGTGGTATCATTTAGATGTATAGCCGTATTACAAATACCCCCCAAAAGCACAGTGTTGTCCAAAACAGTTCAATCTACCAGGTATTGATTAAAACCGTTCTTCTGCTTCTTATTTTATCTTGCTCATGATCAGACCTTGCCGTTCGTTATAATGATCTATATTTAAATGCAGCCCTTGTCCTGTTGTGCTACTTTAAAGTAAACGCTAGGAGCCATTGAATTGAGGATAGGATTTAGAGATTATTAATCATTTTCTCTTCGGAAGACACGGCAAACTACTCAGTAAGTAAACCTCCCATGCACTACAGTGAGTGAACCACTCCCACCTCCTAAGTCAGGGTTTGGTTTTGTGTATTTCAAACTAAAGTAAAAGCTGAGCTTGCTTAAAAATGTCCATAACTGCAGCCGAAGCATTTTCATCAGAGTTAAAGTTTGAGGAAGAAATTCATCAGGCAAATGTCAAATAGGGGTTTCATCTACAGATATTTACACAGCGGAACTGCACAGGCCTTTCATTCATTCATCTTCTTCCGTTTATCTGTTTCTGGGTCACGGGGGGTGATGGAGCCAATCCCAGCTCACATTAGGTGAGCACAGGTCACCAGTCCAACACAGAGACAGACAGAGACAAACAACCACTCCACCTACAGACAATTTAGAGTCCCCAGTTAACCCAAACATGATGTCTTTGGACAGTGGGAGGAAACCCACGCAGGCAAAGGGAGAACATGCAAACTCCACACAGAAAGGCCCCAGGCCAGGGAACCGAACCCACGACCTTCTTATTGTGGGGCAACAGCACTATGCCACTGTGCTGTCGACACTGCTCCAATTAACACATGTTTATCCACAATGTTGATGTTGCTATGTGAACACTGAGCAATGCTCACATTTCCCAAAGATGAAGGGTGAAGAGGTGACAAATGCATCACATGAACTATTTTAAAATATAAACTAATAAAATGAATGATAATAAATATCATAAATAATAACAATAATAGGCTCCAGCACCCCCTGCAATCCTGATGCATAAGCAGCTGGAAATGAAACAAATAATTAAATAATTATGAAGCCGGAAATGCAGGTGGAGGCTGAGATGAACACGAGAGTGATATGAAAATGGTGTGAGCTCAAAATGTATAGATTGGTGGGACAATGGCTCTGCGCTATTTTGTCTGAGCAGCTCTTAGGTTAGTACGCAGCTTTCAAATGTTGTCAGTCAGCCATGGGTGAGGAAGGTTTGTTGGACAGACAGCACAGAGTCTGCAGACATGAGGTCAGAGCAGAGCTGTCTCTGTTATACCACTGACCCCTGATGAGGAGAAAGGGTTGATAGAGGGGTGGTGCTGACGTTAGCACATAGGAGGAGTGTGTGGGAGAGGATCTGCAGAGGTTAGAGTGGAATGAAAGCAGATACACACCACACCACAGATTTCAATTGGTTCTTCTGGTGGATGATTAATAACAACCAGAGACTTTCATGGGAGCAGTCTTCAAAACACCAGAGGGAGCATTTGTTTGGTGGCAACAGTTGTGTGAATGTCCATTTTTGAAATTGCCTCCTCAGTCCGACCAACAGGAGGTAAGACAAAATATAATAGGTTAAGGGAAAACATGACCTCTCCTGAATCAAATCAATCAAATCAAATCTAAATTTACTTGTATGGTACTTTTCATGCAAGGGAGCAACACAAAGTGTTTCACAGGATAAAAAAAAAGGAAGAAACAAAAAATGAAGAGCAGAATGAACACAGAGGGGAAAAAAGAACAACATACAACATAGGCAGTTATACACAAGTAAGTATGACAGGGCACTGAGGAACCAGAGGAAGAAACCCTATCTTAGGGAGCCATCCACACCGGGAGGCATCACAGCCCACAACCACAGACAGTAGTTGTCACGTCTCGAACCAGGTGTTAGGTTTTTATTTAGTTTTTATCTTGTATCTGTGTTGTCTCGTGGCTTTTATTTTGAAACCTGTCTGCCCTCTCATTTCAGGAAGCCTGTCCTCTCCCCGGTGTTCCCTGTCTGATTGTCTTCCCCACCCTAATGGTCTCCACCTGTTCCCCATTACCTTGTGTGTATATATAGTCTGCGTCTCCCTTTGTCCTGTGCCAGTTCGTCTTGTCCATGAATCACGCCTTACGGTCTAGCCCTTCATGTTCAGGATTCACATTCCTGTTCCTTGTGGAGATTACGCTCAGGTTTTTGTATTTTCTTTGCTACTTTGTCATTTGCCTCAGTCATAGTAGAGTGCTTATTGAGTTGATACTTTGTTTTGTAAGATCACAGAGTTTGATTCCTCATCTGAGTGATTTTTAGTTCATTATTCCCCTCATTAGAGTGACGCCTTGTGTTTAGGATTTTTCTAGTTGAGGAAGATTTAAGTTGTTACTTTTGTAAATAAATCTGTTTTCTTTTTTACTGTGTTTTGGAGTCGTGCATTTGGTTTCCGTGTTTTTCCAGTCTTGTCAGTAGTACGGCAGTGACCCCGACCAGCATATCAGTGAGTCCGCACCATGACAATAAAGGCATGATGTAGGGCCCCCCAACGCCCAGCCTGAGTCAAGTTTTTAAGAAGAGAGAAAAGATCGTTGAGAACTACATTTAAAAAAGTGGGTCCACAGCTTACTTTTAAAAACTTTGACTGTCTCTGCGGCCCAGAGGTCCTCCGGCAGGCTGTTCCAGAGACAAGGTCCATTATGTGGGAACAAGGCTTCACCATACATTTTGTTGGAAAAATTAAGAGTCCGTGAGAAAGTCAGATAAATAAGAAGGCCTAAGATCATTAAGACATTTGTAGACTAATAAAAGAACCTTAAAATCGATCCTGAAACGCACAAGGAGCAGATGCAGAGATTCTAAAACAGGTGTAAAGTGCACCTGCTCTCTGGTCTTTATCAGCACTCGTGCAGCTTAATTTTGGAGTGGCTGAAGTTGTGAAATGCCCTGTTTGGGAAGACCATAGAGCAGGGCATTACAGTAATCTAAATGACTAGAAATAAAAACAGGCACCAGCGGCTCCGTGCTGGTGAGAGAGAGAAACAGGCGGACTCTGGCTCCGATTTCGATATAGTAAAATCCTACTTTTGTTGTATTTCTTATATTTGGAATAAATTCAAGCTCAGAGTCAAAAAGAACGCCCAGGTTTTTAGCGCATTGTGATGATTGAAAATCTTGAAATTTGACCCCTGATGATGTCCCCAAGTGGAAGCATATATAGATTAAAAAGTAAATTGAACCTTGGGGGACCCCACGCTTTGTTTTACAGGTTCTTGAGGAGTTTGTATCCATACTTATAAAGAATCTATGATGGACGAGATAGGAATAAAATCAGCTAAAAGCAGTACCTGAGAGGCCTACCAGGTTTCTAAGCCTATCTAACACAATGTGGTGATCTACTGTATCGGTGGTGACGCTTAGGTTCAGTAGCACCAGGACTGAAAGTTTCTTTGAGTCCATGTTACAGCTGATATTATTAACTTTTTTTAAAAGGGCTGTCTCAGTACTGTGATTTGTCTTGGAACCAGATTGAGATTTCTCTAAAATACCGTTCATATTTTGAAAATAATTTAGTTGAATAAAAACACGTTTTCTACGATTTTACCAAGAAATGGTACATTGGATTGAAGTAATCATTAAGAATGTCAGCTTCTGAGTTGCTCTTCTCAAGAGGGGGCCTCACATGTTTTGAAGGCAGCGGGGAAGACTTCCATCTGAAGAGAGCAATTGACAGTATTTAAAAGCTCATACTCAAAGATTCCATAAAATTGTTTTAAAAGTGATGTGGGGATTGGATCCAAAAGGCAGGTTGCTGGGTTTACTTGGAAGAAAACTTGACCAAGCATCTTCACATCAACAAGGAAAAAACTCTGCAGTGTTACTTCAGGTGAAAGTGATTTCTCAGATGTGTTAAAAGTAACATTTTGTTGTGTTAAAAGATTAGTTCTAATCGTGTCAATTTTACTTCTGAAGTGGTCTGCAAATTCCTCACATAGAGCATCTGTTGGCATCAGAACAACTGCAAAACTAAGTTCTATCTTTTTTCTTATAACAGATAAACCTTCATTTTGTGAACTTGATATTTGGCAGCACTGCACTGAAAATTACCCACGACGTTCCTCCTGTACAGATCAGGGCGATTTCAACTGACCAACTACAGGGTGCCACTTAAAATCATTTCTGTCAGTCCATCAGCAGGAGCTCTTTGTGGTGTTGTTGTTGCTGTGCCTCACTCAGTAAACAGATGGTACATGAGGTGTATGAGGCTCTTTAGTCATTAGTCACCAGCATTTGCCATGCCATTTGGGATGCATGGAGCCCCCACGTGTTTTGCCTATACGGGGGAGGATGTTGGACAGTGCTGCTCCATTCTGAACCAAACTTTGCTGCTGTGTAGTCTCAATGCACGTATTACATCCATCATTCATGGCGAATAAGTTACTGAATGGTGCAAACAGGCAGTCATAAATAGTTTCAGCAGTTTAAACTTTGGTGTTAAAAGTACAAAGCTCTTTAGCTTAGACAAGCTGAACCATTCTCATCCAACTGCATTTAAGAAGCAGCACAGCAGCACAAGTAAGACTGTAGTATACTTAAATATTTCTCTCTTCGGTCCAAATGTGTGTAGATACAGGTATCTGTTAATGTTATTTTTCTTTGGGTTCAACTTCCGTGAAGTTAAACAAAGGAATTCTCACAACCAAAACACACAAAGCCAATTCTTCTCCTTTTACTTACTGTTTTATTATTGATTACAGCTTAATGCAAATATCTGGCCACTTTGCAACAGCGAAAATAGGAAAACAAAATATGGGTATTTGACTGAAATCTTTGAAACATGTTTATAGGCTAAAAACATGCTAAGTTTAAAATTTGTGTTTTTCACAAAAATGGGAACCAAATAGTGACTCGGAATGCCATGATGGTTGATGGATGGAGAGGCCATCTGATATTTCTGAAATTATGGTGCTATTAGTCAGCTTTTATCTCACACATTACACATGCAAAGTGTCCTTAATTATTGAGAGCTGTGTTTTTCTGCAACATGGGTAGCAAAGAAAATGGACATCCAGTAAGAGCTGAATCCTCATTTAGAATCAAATCAAATCAAATCAAATCAGATTTATTTGTATAGCGCCAAATCATAACAAAGTTACATCAAGGCACTTTACATATAGAGCAGGTCTAGACCAAACTCTTTATAAAATTATTTAAAGAGACCCAACAGATCCCCCGATGAGCAAGCACTCGGCGACAGTGGCAAGGAAAAACTTCCTTTAAGAGGCAGAAACCTCGGGCAGAACTAGGCTCGGGGGGGGGGGGGGTGGCCATCTGCTTCGACCGGTTGGGTTGAGAGAGGGAGAGACAGAGAGACAGAGAGAAGCACGGGGGGACGCAAAGTTGGGTAGAGTAGGGAGAGAAAGAAAGCAGGAGGAGGGGATATTCAAACAGGTGTAGGCAGGAACATGATGAACATGATTTAGAAGGCATTAACATTTAGCCTGATTGTCTTGTCCCACAGTGTATGTAAGACACTTGGAGGACACAGGAAGAACAAACGCAAAGAAAGACAGAGTGAACCGTTTCAGAACAGTCGGGGGTAACCTCTGTTATCTGTACAAGTCAGGGTCACTGGGACAGCAGTAGCTTCTATATGGAATGAGAGACTTGTAATCATGTGTAATTGTATGATACCATGCCTGTTTGTTTTGTACACGATGCCCAGAAGGTGACTCATATTTATTCATCTCAGTACAGTCACTGGAACGATGACTGTCCAGAGATAAAATCATGCTGTTAGGAAGGTTTCTGCGCTACAGATTGGATTCTATACGCTGTGTGCATTCGTTTCTCTGAGATACCAATTTATTGCAGCCATAATACCTACCACATGGAGGAAAGACCTTGACATGTAACTGAACTGGTGGAAAAATGGGTGCAAGGCACTGTCACTCACAGATAGATGGTTGGCGCTGTTGCCTCACAACAAGAAGGTCGTGGGTTTGTTTCCGGGGCCGGGGGCCTTTCCGTGAGGAGTGTGCATGTTCTCCCCGTGCCTGTACGTTTCCTCCGGGCACTCGTTTCTTTCCAACGTCCAAAGACATGCATGTTTGGGTGACTCTAAGTTGTCCATAGGGTGCACCCTGCCCTCACCCAGTGTGATCTGGGATTGGCTCCATCAGCCCCTGTGACCCGGAAATGGATAAGCGGTAGAAGATGAGTGTGCTGGCAGGATATTCACAGCTAGTAATCAGAATTAAAACAGGGATGAACACTTAAAATAATCTATATCCTCCAGAGGTGATTCTTTGACATCCAGTATCACCTGGGGAAAAGGCTTTGTCCTCTCTTTACTTCGTGCTTTAGCTGAGGGACATGGGGGCCCACAGCACACACAGGGCCTCTCTGAAGTTAATCCTTCCAGCTGTTATCAATTCTCTGCCAGAGTGGGTGTTAGCCACAAGAGACAGCTCAGAAAATCCTCAGACAAAAAGATGTTCAGAAATGAGAGGAGGGCAGTGGCAAGTAACTTTGAACATCAAATGATAAGAGGAAGCTCAGTGGGCTAGGACAAAGGATTTTCTCCATGATGCAGTGCTGCAAATGCACATTGATTATATCCATTGATCCAATAATCAGAGTAAACGGTTTCCCAGGCAGCGGAGAAGTTAATGTGTTCATACAAACAAAGCATTGGGTCGATTAAAATTTTAGATTGTTTTGCTTGTCAGATCATCATTCCTTCAGTTTCCAAGACATTTTAGACTTAAATCGTGAGTTTTACAAGAAGTCTCACAGCATGAATTACAAAGTGAATTCCTAAGATGTAGAAACTGACAGAGCATGTCTTGTGGGACAAACCAAAAAATTTACATTAAACACATTTTTAAAATATAACTTAAAACTTTGCTTTGCTAGCCGACTGTGGAACACAGCGACTGCAGAGGCAGACTGTGGGGGCTTCAGACTGAACCCAAAGATACAGTTATTTCTTATGTGATGTATTAAAGATCAAAGATTAAATCGAGTTTACAGACAGAAAAAGACCCCAAAATGTTCAAAAGTAACCACCACTCAGAGATTAAGACCATTTAAATGACAAAAAGATGGGCAGCTTTTGTTAAGAGTACAGACTGATATCGGATATCGGATGATATCTGCTTGCAGGAGGCACCACATTAAGCAAATGCACAGATTGTGTTTAGCAGCAATCAATATACAGATACTCTCTCTACTACCGTCCGATTTAAGGTATACTCAGTACTTGAGTTGTAAAAAAAAAAAAAAAATCGGGGGGATGGTGGATTTGGTTAAAATAAGAGGGTAGTCACCTAGCTTCATATTCAATTTTAGGAATGTTTACAAGAAATGTAACATGTTACTGACCAAACACTGTCATGTTATCGCTGTAAGGATAGAGAACCTTTTAACAACAACAAAAAAAAAGACAGCATCATAAATATGTTTTACAAATTATTAAAAGCACAGCAGCTTGTTCTTCCAGTAGTTAGGAAACTACATATTTTAATGAAAATGCCCAACACTCAGAGATCAACTGAATATAAAATAAAACAGCTTTATGGCTGAAAATAGTTTTCTCACCTTCCATTTAATACCACTGTTTAAGAAAGAAAGAAAGAAGCTTTATTGTCATTGTACACACACTGAGATCAATGCACACACAACGAAATTACATTTACACTCTGAGAGAGATATGTATGATATGTTTAAACATATAAAAAAATACCATAATAGTTTTCAGAGACCCATAGAAATGTCAAAATTGCTTGCATTGGCTGGCAACTTTTAAGGTACATGCTAGTAGGGAAACAGTCAAATTATCTTAAAATTAATAGATATCAAACCTTCAGTTCTCTCAGCACAAGATTGGTCCTGGCTATCATCTATGGAGAAAACAGCAGTGGCCAAATACAGATTGTTATTAGGTTAGATTTATTCCTAAAACAGTCACAAATTTTTAAATCAATTCTAACATTTATGTTAGAATTGATTGTAAAGATTGTAAAGTCTACCCTGACGACTCCTCTCCCATCTTTTCCCTCTTTAAAGGAGCTATTATTAACTGCTGCAGTTTTGAAGCACTTTCTCTTTCTGAGAGATGAATGAAAAGGTAGTCAGTACATGAATAATTTAGGTTTGTCCTCCTCATTTATTGCTGTGCTCAACTTGGATAGACACTTAACCCCACAGTTTCTCCTCCTTTGAAATAAAATTCAGGAATTGATCATTATGGTGAAATTATCATTCTATGACAGTTTAGCTTGCAGAAACCTCGTGCGGAATTGTCAGCATATTAATAAACTATGATTAAAAACTGGAGTCAATGTTAATATGAAGAAATGCTATGAATGAAAGGAATTTAGAATAGCCATTAGCTATTTGAAATTTGCCTGACGAATTTCTTCCTCAAACTTTAACTCTTATGAAAATGCTTCAGATGCAGTGATGGAAATTTTTAAACAAGCTCAGCTTTTACTTTAGCTTGACATACCGAAACCAAACACTGACTTTGGAGTTGGGAGTGGTTCACTCACTGTAGTGTACTTTTTAGAGTAAGCGGAACAGTCAACACTAGGATGTCTACCTGGGGCAGAATACCTCAGTAAGATAGAGTCAGCACAAATGGCAGAAACATTTCCTTTCAAAGATTCTCAAGAGTCATAAGAAACTTCCCTGTTGTAATCCATAAAATCAACACTCACCAAAATACTGCAAATACCACCTGAGCAAAAAGTGAAAGCAACCCAACCAAACATACAATTAACCTTAATCTGCTTTCGTCCCCAAAGAGGTACTGCAGTGAGGCCAATACTGAAGTGTCTTCAACCTGAAAATGTCTCGACTTTTCCCTTGATTTATTTAGCTCAGTAAATGTTTTCAAGTCTTCAATACGACAAGAAGTAAATTTTTTTAAAGACAGTCCCACGAAGAGAAAAATAGACCATAAAGCAGGGAATGTATTATGGGGCGTAGCCATTGACGGATTGACAAACTAAACCACCCAATCAGGATATAGCACAAAGCATGTCAGATCCAGCCCTCACTCCTCCTCAGTTTCACCTTCACCCCCTAATGAAAAAATCACCAATGTTTTGATCGCATCTTCTTTTTCTGAATTCAGCATGCTAAGCAGCCTGTGCCATCCTGTCTCATTACTTAATAATCTCTTAACAATGACTCACTGTAACATCCAGGCTATCTTGAACATGTAGTAGAGTGCATTATAACTTCTGGTCTTGTGAAAGCAACAACGGCTGAGGCTTGATTTAATCTGCTCATATCACAATGCTACAGACAGCAGTAAATAGGCAGTGGCTTCACAGAGATAACATTTTTTTCTACACACTCTCACCCTGCTCATCTCAGCAGCCGGCCAGCAGGCTGCTGATATGGTTGCTGTTCTCACACGGCAAACTGAGCACATATTCAGAATCTAAATAGTCACTTTATCTCTTGGAAAACATGAAAACTTAATATAGTCTTGTAGGAGGAAAATTCACTTGTTAAAGCTTTTATCTGGTTCAACTCACTATAACAAGAGTCACGTCCTGATGCATCCTCAATTAAAACAGGTGGAGCAAGAACACTTTCTGGATTTGTTCTGTACTTGGATAATTGTGGACTTCTAACTGGAACAGATGACATTTCACAAATGCACAAGAATACAAGTGCGGAGGAGAACACAGATTGAAAAATGACCATCATTCATAGCAGTGCAAGTCTGAAACAGAAGCAGCTAAACAGAATTCAGCAGTTGTTCATTTTGATATTTTCACCTGTCGTTTTCCTACTCAGACAAATGTCTGCTATGGTACAGACCTATGCTGACTTGTGCCACGCTCAAATTATCCAGTAAGGGTGAATAGTTTTATAGATTGTTTTGGACTGCGTATTGAAAACTCCTTTATCTGTGCATTTGTCTGAACTCCCAGATGAAGATTTGCTGCATAGTATTTTGCAGCTGCAGCTGTGGTGACTCAAATCTATTAAAGGAAGGTGTTTAAATTAGATTATTTGAATTAATGTATTACCAATTAATTAAATGATTATGAATATATATGAATAATGTATGCCAGCTGTCAAAAGAGCATAGTGGTAATTGAAAGAATGCTGATTTGGCTCTCACTTCTTCTTTTCTTCTATTTTGAAGATATGCATAGTAATGTTGAATATATTATACATAGCTGGGTCCTGTCAAGCAAGAAAAAAGCTGCCTTGAAGCAAAGCACAAGCTTCCTTCTCATTCAGCTTCACTTTTAGTTGTTTTTCCCCAGGCGTTCAGTGCTGGGAATACAGCTGCATGGCCAAAAGTACACAATGGACTGTCCTATTCCCATCCTCCCCTCAGGGAAAGATTTTGCTCACTTGCAGTTTCCTGCAGCGGGTGACATTTTAGAGAGCAATTTGGAAGAAATGAATGTGAATAAAAAGCTAGCTCAACCACATGATTGAGTTTCATGTCCACAATGATATTTAGAAAGGCGAACAGCCCACAACAGCGGCGTCATGAACACATTATTCTCAGCTGGGCTTTCCAAAGAATCACTAGCTTATGTTTTTGCCATGGCTGAGGAGGCACTCATTTTATATAGGATGTTTAACAAGCTTATTTGATTTCTTGAACTATGATCAGCTCAATGCAGGAAATTATTGCCGTAACATACATTTATGCGAGGATAATCAGTCAAAGCAATGATCATAATATTGAAACGAATAGTGAGGGAAAACATTTATGTTCCTGATTATATTATAGCTGCTGTATGGGAAGAACACAAGTGATCAAGATTGTGTAAGAGCAATTTCACCATCAAAGAAATCCGTTTTGAAAGAGCTGCTTCACCAAAACTGTAAAGAAGTATTTTTTTGTTCTTGTGATCTATTATGTATAACATGAACTAAACCATGATCACTGTTGTAATTAGAAGAAGTTGTACTCAGCAGGTCCACTAATAAAGACTCTCTCACATGTAACCATCTTCATGATTCTCTTCATAGGTCACACAATGAGGAGAAGAAGTCTGGCAGGTTCATGACACCACCGGCTCTGCCAGCAGAATCTGGCAGTTCAGACATGCATAGAACTGCTCTGAAGAGTTTTGTTAGGATGGAGGAGCTTGAACTCCCAATTTTAAGTCTATCTTTATCTGTATTATCAGGGTAGGTTAAATAGGTAATGCCTTGGCTATCATCCTGGAAGACAGAGGAGCTTTGGCAGGAGGGAGAGCTGCAGTGGACTATTGCCTCTCCCAGCTTTCTCCGTCCATCTGGAGGGGATTCATGTTAGACCCATGGGTGTTATAAAGATATATAAGATAGTGAAATATGCATATTATAACTTCCTTCAGCTATGGATAAAGAATGTGCTCCTCACAGCTTTCACAAAATACACGGTTCTATATATCACGCTGTTATGACATAACATGTTACATTTACCAGCTAATCACCTGCAGTCCAACAGAGTACACATGTCAAAAGATTCATGAGAAGTATACATAATGTCTTATGCAAATGTTGTGTTTCAGGCACTCCTCAGTGATGTTCTTGGGGACATGCTGAAAAGATTTGTCTCAGTCTTTGTCTTTGTCATCTTGATGACATTTTGATTTTTCAAACAGACATTAATGAACACGTGGTACATATCAAAACTGTTTTACACTCAACTTGCTTTTGCCCTTTTTCTAGAGTGTGCCGCACACTGCCTTTCAGCCAGTCACCCTGCAGTCGGTCTTTTTGTCGTTTGAATCGTCTGTTCTTCGTCAGTCAGGCACCTTGTTGCCAGCAAATCTCTGCTACCACCTCCGGGGGTTTTTGTGTTAGTGAGTAATTTGTGATTTACGATTTTTTTTATTTCTTGTTTTGCTTATTTTTTTAGTCAGAACATTAAACCACCAGCTCTCAGGTATCAGTCCCCAGTGTTGTTGGTCCAAACAGATCTTGTCACAAGATTTTTTTTTTCAGTTGATTGAACGAAGAATAGAAGCACTTGCATTATTCATGGATGAATCAACCCAATCGTAATCTTATTCTATAGTAATATAGATCATAACCATTTGTTTCCTAGAATTTGAATAGGTTCATTTTAATTCAGCTATCCACACTGGAAGCCCAAATACCAGTGACCAAGTATGATTAAGGTCTGTTTCAGTATGTGTGCAGTAATCAGTGTATACCCATAGGTCTGTGCATGTTCACAGCACATTGGTCAGAGCAACCTCTTCACCCCCTGCCAGGAGTGGCCTTTACAGAAGGAAAATGCATTATTGACCAAGAAGTGCTTTGCAAAACTAAATAAGTGGAACATAAAGAGTCTCCAGTGCTGCCATTTGAAAACACATTCTCTGAAAGAGGGGAGCTGCCCTAAAAAAGTCAGACGAAGTGACCAGCTGTGAGCGAGTGAGGGCTGAGGAGAGTTACAAAACATTCATTGAGAAGGCAAGGCTGAGTGCTCACTATGCATCAGGCTGGGAAGAAAATAACTCAAAGGTCACCACAGCTTTTGCAGTTAAATTTTCGAGATCAATAATTTAGCTGTCAGAAGGACTGTTGAATCTAGAGACCGAAGCCTCTCTCGCCAAGAAAAACATGAAGTTCACCCTGACAGAGTGCTTTTCTACAAGAAAGCTGAGCTGTGTCAGACTGGTCAAAATGATGCTACGAGCTTCACTTTCAAGAGATGGAAAGACATAGAGAGTGCTCCACTGTGCCAGTGTCAGACAGGAAGTGTTTTCTGTGTTGACGTGCAAAAACAAAATGAAAATCACAAAACTAACTTACTTGGACTGGATACATTGAAAGGGTCAGTGTTAATATAGCTGTGTAATGTAACACTTCACAAGTTAGTGAGTTGCCTTGAATCACATTTGCCACAGCTGTTGTCCCCAAAATTACAATAATAAGATTTTTGGGCAAACTGAGCAAACTTATCTTGTGCACATGCACATGCTGATTAAATTTTTAAAAAAATCGCCTTTTACATGATTTATTGGGACGAGTCTTCTTTACAAACAACTTCTCAGGGTATCCTTAATTAATTTATAAAAACTGAAGTATATTTCATTCAACATAATTGTTTTAGGTTTTTGTGACAATAATCATTTACCTCTTAAGCAGCAAAAAATAAATACAGCATTCATTTTTCTTGACCAGAAAAAATAATCAAATGAATGAGAGGAGTACGCTGTCATAGTTTTTACAGCCTAAATTGTCAACCCCCCCCCCACACACACACACACACACACATTGGACCTTGTGAAAGCCAAAATTTTGATTAAACCTTGTCTTAACCTGACTGCAGCATGATTTTATCCAACTGAACTCCCAACCTCACAGTTACGCTCCATTCATCTGTAGAAAGAAAAGTGAGCCTTGAATATATTTATAGCTGGTGGCTAACATTTGGCACATGAACCAGCCAAGAACACTCAAAATTTACATAGGACCATTATGTAGTGCCAAGTGATCAGAGACTAAAAGTAAGAGATTGAACAAGCGGTCCATTGAATGTCAAAGTAAAGTTTTTGGGTTTGGTAGCTTGTCATTATTCAAAATGTAAAAAAAAAAACCAAAAACTAATCACATTGCTATTGCATATTGAGTTACTGACTGAAACTGGTCTAAAAATAATTTACATTTAATATCACCAATATGAAGAAAGAAAAAAAAACTTGTACTGCCTTAGAGCAGCTGTCTCTACTTTGATTTACGTCCATTACAACTTCATTGATTCATAAAAAAAACCTGCTTTTCATACAGGATGTCCTGTAAAACGTGAATGACGCTATGATGAACACAGTTGCTAACCGCATGCTTTCTAAGTCTGAAAATGGTTTACATGGAAGATACAGGTGGCTCTGCAAAGTAATCACCACCAACAATACCAGACTCTGTGACCAGAAAAGCACTGCACTTATAATACATGTACATGTAAATGTAATTGCACTGGTCTAGGAGGTAGAATTACAGGTTGTGAATTTGAATACAAAAGTCTTCAATGATGATATTAGAACTTTATAACATACAGGACTCAGTCCTGTATGTTATAAAGTACTTAATATGATATCAAGGAATATAACTCCTTTCCTAATCTCACTCAGCAACACCTTAAAATATCCCTACTGACTCTGTATTCTGACATGTAATAGATAAAAAAGAAATTTCTCTATTAAATCTACAATGAACTGCAGAGTTCCACGTGGGAGTCCTGTATAGAAGCAAAAGGATCCGTTGAGGCTGAATAATGAGAGCGAGATTGTTATTTAAAGACTGGAGCCATGACAACAGAGGACCACTGCTGGTGTTGTGTGTGTGTGTGTGTGTCTGCGTATGTGTATATGTGTGTTTTTGACAGAATAAAAAAGAGATGGGGATATGTTACAGTTATGTTGTTGTGCTTGACATCAAGTGAACATTTAATGTTGCGTTCAGCTGTCAACACTGTGGTTACTTGCAGACGCATTTTGTGTTACCAGTCAATTTGGTCTGGTCCCATCAGAGGTCTCTCAAAATCTAAAAGTTTCATGTGTTTAATTAATGATTTTAGCCGTATACTGTGATTGGATCTCTGGCTATTGCAAATGACATTATCATTGAATTGGGGTCATGTTTCTATCCATGTGATAAATGTATGCCAAACACTTGCTCCTCGATCTGTGATTTTGCCTCCATTATCTCCTGGGGAAAAGTTTGCTTGTGTAACTGCTGACAACCATAAAGTCACGTGCTCACAACTCTCTCTCTCTCTTGAACCATCAAGATAATTAAAAAGCCTAAGCCTAAGTGCTCTGAGAAGGCGTCCCTGGCCTCCATTGTTATGGGACCAACATTCATGAGATTTTCGATGGGCTCGTGCTGGAAAAGGTTTGGGAACTGCTCTTCTAAAATTTAAAAAGTGTTTCAGATTCTGCTGCTGCTGTAGGTCAACAATTTGATGTTGTTGGGTCTCAAAGAGGAGATTTAAAATGGGTAGATCATTGAAATTTATAATTGGGATGGAGAGGTGAGGGCGAGGCATGGCCAGCTTCCAGACCGGCCCCGCTGGCCGGAGCACCCAGGGGAGCACCCAGGGGCACCGTCCAGAGACCCGAAGAGAGGGCCCACCACTCCGCCATGTGGGGGCAGGGAGGACCCAGGCCCACCATGCACGGCCGGTCCCCCAGGTGGCAGCCCATGGCCAGGGCCCCCAGCCCAGTCCGCACGAGGAAGCCGGTCCCCTGCCCCTCCTATGTTTCCCCCCACCCTCCCATTGTCCAGGCCTCCCTCCAGACTACCCCAGCGAGCTGCCAGGCACCCAAGTAAGCCTGAATCCAAAGCCACCCAGACCAGATTGATTGCCGAACGATTTTTTTTCCCAAGCAGACATTCTCTCCATGGAATTGTGGTCTAATAAAAGATTTCCGTATTGAGTAGTGCTTAGGTTCTTTTTGGCTTTCCAATTAATCAGGATGATCTTTTTTGCGATGCTTACAAGCATGCAGGATTTGTTTACTTCCATATTCCCTATCCACTGTGATAAAACTTTGCTAATCCTCTTCTAGAAGTTGTTGACAGGTGTACAAAGCCAAAGAGCATATAGAGAGCAATCTGGTGAGCCAGTCGCGCAGTTCGTACAAACATTTGTTTGTGTGAGGCCCATCTTGAACATCCTTTGTCCTGTATAGTGTGTTCTATGTAGAACCTTGTAATTTATTAATTGTAAGTTGCTATTTTGTGTCATTTTGAACGTGTTGGAACAGATTTTTATCCAAAAGTTAGGGTCTGTGTTGATCGACAGATCTTTCTCCCATTTGGAGGTAGGAACGGAGATTGTTTGATCTGTTGGAGACAGTATTTTGCTGTGTTTTAATTAAATTGAATGAATTTGTTGTCTTGTAGGATATGCTTTAAATGTTTTATCCCTTTATCAACCCATGCTGAAAAATGTATTGATTTTTTATTTTGCAGAATTCCCACCAAGCTGTGAGGGTGTTGCTAATGCTAATACACTTGAAGCAGCTGTGTCGCTTGATAGTACGACTGATAAAGGGCAGATCAGAGATTTGGATTTCTTTGCAAAATGTTTGTTCAATATCGAGCCACGCTTGGTCTACCGAGTTTGGCTTTTTCCATTTTAGTATATACTGTAATCTACTGGCCAAGTAGTAATTGTAAAAGTTTGGTAATTCCAAACCACCATGGTCTTTATTCATTTCTAGAGTCCTTAAGCTTATAACTGGTGGTTTAGCTTTCCAAAGAAATTTGGAGACGTTGGAGTCTAATGATTTGACCCAAGTCAGTGCGAGTTGGGTTGGAACCATTGAAAAAACATAGTTCATTCTTGGCAAGATCATCATTTTCACTGTTGCTACTCTTCCCATAAGTGATATGGGTAGCGTCCTCCACCAGGTGAGGTCGTCCTCTATTTCTTTAATTAGGATGGTGTGGTTTAGCCGTGTCAGGTCGGAAAGCTTGGCAGGGATGTTGATACCTAGGTATCTAATGTTTCCTGGCTGTAGTGGGGCGGTTGATGTACTCTGGAAATCTAAGTTTGTGGGTAAGGCAGTCGATTTGCTCCAGCTGATAGAATAGTCAGAGATGGTTAAGAATTTGTCGATGAGTGCTGTTGTTTCAGGGAGAGACGTTTGTGCATTTCATAGAAAAAGTAATACATCATCAGCATAAAGACTTATTTTATGGTTCACATTTGCTGTGTTTTTTCCCTTAATATTTTGGTTCTGCTGAACTGCAGCTTCGAGTCGCTCTATAAATATAGCAAAAAGGGAGGGAGAAAGTGGACAACCCTGCCTGGTTCCCCTTTGGATAGAAAAGCTTGGAGAAGTTTGATCATTTGTTTTGACACAAGCACTGGGAGAGCTATACAATATTTTGATCCAGTTCACAAAGTTATTTCCAAACCCAAACTTTTGTAATGTGGTGAGGAGAAAATTCTAATTTACCCTGTCGAATGTTTTTTCTGCATCTAGGGAGACTATTATGGCATCTTTGCTCTGACTGTTACAATAGTCTGTCAGGTTGATGAGTCTGCGGGTGTTGTTGGTAGAGTGTCGGCCTTTAATAAACCCAGTTTATCTTCTAGCTAGCACCTTGCAAATAATTTTAATATCTACATTTATAAGTGATATTGGACGAAGGTGTGCAGGGTCTTTGTCCGGTTTAAGGAAGAGGCTAATATTTGCACAGTTCATGTTGGGTGGAAGGGTCGAGGTTTCCTGCATTTCACTGAGCATTCTGTAAAATACTGGTGCAAGCTCTGGCCAGAACTCTTTGTAGAATTCTGTAGGGAAACCATCTAGTCCTGGGGCTTTCCTGTTTGGCATATGTTTGAGGGCTTCTTGGAGTTCCTTGGTCAAAATAGATGACTCCAGAGCTGTTATTTGGTCTTGATTTAATTTTGGCAAGTCGACTGTGCTCAGGGTTGACAATCTCAGACAAATAAAGTTTTTTATAGAATCTGCTAAAAATGTGATTTATTTCTTCTGTTTCACGGGTTATTTTCTTGAGTTCTTGAGTTCTTTAACTCTAGCTGTAGCTCTTTAACTTATTGTTGCTCTTTCTTTGTTCTGTTTTAGTTGGTTTGCTAGAAATCTGCTTGATTTATTGTATGTTCAAAGTTCTCCAAGCATAATCTCAGTTGCAACCGCAGTTGGAATTGTATTTTGATGTCGAGTAATTCATTTAGTTTTAGTTTTAATTCTTTAAGTTCTCTCAGTAGATGTTCCTCTTGGGAGGCAGCAAGAGCTGTCTCCAAAGCTTTAATTTTTTTGTTTAATTCTGTTTCAAGAGCTTTCTCCTGTTTATTCTTATATGAAGAATAAGATATTATTTTGCCTCGCATCACTGCTTTTGCTGCCTGCCATAGCACGCAGGCCGAGATATCAGGCTGGTAATTTATTTCACAGAATATTGTCCATTCTTCCTTAAGGAATTTAATAAAGTTGGGGTTCTTGAGCAATCATGTGTTAAATCTCCGTTGTTTAGAAGGTGGTGTTTTAGGTTGTTTTTTTTTGTGAGTGTCAGAGTGACTGGTGCGTGGTCGCTGATGGCGATGGGGTGAATCTTGGTGTCAGAGACATCCTTCATATTTGGATTATGAATTAAAAAGTGGTCTAAACAGGAATAAGAGTGGTGGACTGGCGAGTAGTAGGTGTATTCCTTCAGCGTGGGGTGACGTGAGCGCCAAGCATCGCAAAGACCAAAATCACTCATATATTGCTTTCTTCTCTCGGATGATTGGTTGTTGTGTTGATTAACTGCCCTACTGGTTCTGTCAACTTGTGGGTTGAATACCAGGTTATTTATTAATATTAATGTAAGAGTACCATAATGTTTACGGATGTTTCATTGGTAGATTGATTTTAAAAGGACTGTCTTACTAAGGTGTCTTCAGGTTTGCATAAATATAATTTGTGACATTAGTTTGATAAAATTTGATTTGAAAACACCACTAATATAAAACCTAGTTACAACCTTTTACACATACAGAGAATTTGTTGTTATAGTGTAGTTGTCTCTGTGTGTATGTGCTGCAGTGCTGTTGTGTTAGTGAAGCACAAAAAGAAAGAAAAAGATGTGAAACTTTAGCCACCTAAATGCTAACCTACCTGCCACACATCTACCCTACTCCACTGCTATTTCCAGTGGGAGCTAATTAAAACTGTTTAATCATCCATTTTAAACTGTCCATCAGTTAAAAGCTATTTCCTGTCAATCCTCCTACAGAGACACACGTGCACTCTGGGACCGCGGGGATCATGGGATCTTCCCTGTAAAGCTTCAAAGTACAGAAGTAAGCAGGTATTGATGTCTGTGATGCATTTGTTTACAGGTTGCCATTGATCAATCATAGCGAAAGAAACACAGAAATAAACTCAACGGAAAATTAACACATTCATACAAGAGCTGAGCTGAGATCAGTTTTAGTGTTTCACCTTTAAAGGTCAATTCAGACGGGGCCCAGCAACATTCAAACTGTGCGTCCGTGCCGTAAGTCGGTGAGAGACAGACTGAGTCATCTGGTTGCTGATGCATAACATATGAAGGGCTATATTTGGTTGAAGTCAGTGTCAGCTAATGTCTCTCAATTTCCCCTCATCCTCACCCAAATCTTTCATACTTTCATGCTGATGAACAATCATTTTTCAACCTTCAGAGTTGACAGTGTGTTTTTGAAAATTTGAAGTTGGAAGTGTAAAGTTGTGCACCACCACACTCCCTAAAAAGATGACAGCCCTAATGCTTTGCTGCCCTCTCAGCCAGCGAAGCTGACAGATCGTCATCTGAGACGGAGGATGAGGAGGAGGAAGCAGGATCAAGGAGTGAGAAGGAGAGGGAGAAGTACAGTAGGTGGGGTGATCGCTGGGGAGAGGGGTGGGGGAGGGAGTGTTCTTGTGTGCTCACTGTGCGGGGGAGTATATAGCCTAATACTTTGAAGTATTTTTCCAGTGGGGCCGGCACTTTCTCACAGAGCAGTGCCTTGGATCATGTCACACATGATACACAAACATGGATGAAAAAAAACAAAAACGTATATGAAACATTCTGATCAAGGAAAAGACAGACAACACACACACACGCACACACACGCACACACACACACACACACACACACACACACACTTCTCAAAGACTGAACATTAACATTTATTTAGAGCCAACTCTGTTCATGTCTCAGCAAAGAGACAGCCGCCTCTGTGGAATCAAGTTTTTCACTCTGACATTTTCTGTCACATTCCCAGTGCTGTTTGCCGCAGGAGGAAAACATAAAACACGCAATCACCACGGAGCAACAGAGACTTTTTTTCAGACACAGTTTGACAAAAGCTTTTTGGTACATGTGGTAAAAAGACACGTACTGTAGCCTCTCGTGGCTTCAGCTTTGAATGATCCCAGGTCTTAAACTACTTCCCTGTAATGTGGAGAGGACACAAACTGTTACATGTAATCTGCAGAGCCGGCCACTTTTATATATTCATATGTCTCCACTCCAGGGATGTCTCAGTAACGTCGTCACAGAACTTGAAATTTGGAGCAAACATTCATGAACTGATGAGATTTTGAAAGTCAAAGGTTAAAGGCTGACATTGCAATGACTTCGCAAAACGCGGTTTTTAGGCAGCGTCTTGATAAAGCCTTCAGGCAAGTTCTTTGGTACAAACGTCCACTCGAGAACGAACCAATGGGTTTTAGGTGGTTAAAGGTTAATGGTCCTGATCAGTGTAATCTCTGAGAACCCTTTTTAGCCATTATTCCAGAATTAGTTAATCAATTAATTTATAGTAATATAATAATTAATTTCAAACAAATGGTTAATGTTTCATATGACTGGATAAACAGGGAATTAACCTGAAACTAGTCTGAGTAGCCACTTCGTTGCAGTGACTCTCTTTCTTATTGAATACGCACATTCCTTTCTTTCAAACTTATCTAAACTAAACCAGCCGTTGGATTCAGGTAACAAATGTGACAATGACAAAATGTGCATTGTGGGGGGAATGAGGTGTCTCTCTCACATCCACACACACACACACACACACACACAAACACACAAACAGACCATTTTAATAGCTCTCGTCAATACCAACCAAATATTTCTCTACAGTTGATCCTGGATGAATCTGATGAAAGACATTAATTTCAGGCACACACCATTTTTGTGGGGGCTGCATCCTCTGACTCAATTTTTGTCATAATTTTATCCCAACTAATTTCCCTAATATGAAGCTTTTCTTAACACACACAGTGACTCTATTAGTCCCGTTTCTATTTTTTTTTAAAGTCTGATTTTGAAAAACAGTCAGTCGGCCATATGAGCACTGAAACAGGTTTTGCCCTGCATAACCCCTCCTGTTCACACTGCTGAAGATCCTTTCCTTTTCTACTGTAAGATTAGTAATGGAAACCTCAGAGTGAGTCTGAGTGAACTAAACCTAGTAATCTTGAAATCTTTTTAGGACAAAATATCCTTAACCCAACACAGCAACACAAGGAGATAATGAATGCATTTGTATTGATTTACCTTCACTCTCACTGATACAGATGAAACAATCCTCTATGCACAGGGACAGGTGTCTTTTTCATGCACAGTTTTTAATTCTATGATAACAACAACCTTCACAATGACAGGGGTCGCGGATGGAGTAACTGTAACAGAGGCAACAACAGCACATCACATATGACCAAGTGAAAAGCAAAAGCAAAGACAACAACTCTGTTTTAGCAAGTACAAGTGCATCTGCCCCAGGGTTCGCCACAGCACCAAATTTTGCAGTTTTAAAACTCTGCATTTTCTAAACTCTTGGACAACTAGTTTTTTGTTTTTTTTTTTGTTTGTTTGTTTGTTTTTTACATTAATATGAATATGAACTTGATCTTCTAATTCTGTCTGTAAAAAGTCTCGATCAACAGTCTCCTCTTAGTTTCTGCTTTTCCTGCGCGCATCCCTGCCAGACTTGAGCTTCATGAGCTCCACTTCGTGTTTTGCTGCAGTCTCCAGAACCTTCTGCTTGTTGTAGAACACGACGAAGTTGTTGATGATTGGGTGGATTGGCAACGCGATGGCTATCACCCCACACAGAAAGCTCACGGCCGCATTGCACTTGCCCAGCGTGGTTTTGGGGTAGATGTCTCCATAGCCCACCGTGGTCATGGTGATGATGGCCCACCAGAAGGACTGCGGGATGCTCCTGAAAAGGGTCTCTGGGTGGCTTTGCTCCATGGTGTAGGCCAGGGCTGAGAACACGAAGATCCCCACGCTCATGTACATGAGGAGCAGCCCAAGCTCCTTAAGGCTCCTCTTCAGCGCGTAGGTCAGAGTCTGCAGGCCGGACGAGTGGCGCGCCAGCTTGAAAATGCGCGCAATGCGCATGATGCGGAGCGCCTGGACAGCCTGCTGGACGTTAGACAGCTCCATCATGGATGTAGTGCCCAGGTAGGTGAGGGAGAGGACCACATAGAAAGGCATGATGGCCATAAAGTCGATGATGTTCATGATGGAGAGCACGAAGTGCAGCTTGTTAGGACAGGAGGCCAGACGCAGCAGGTACTCCGTCGTGAACCACAGCATGCACACGGTCTCGATCGCCTCCAAGGTCGGGTGCTCCACGAGTTTCCCGTCTGAGTCCGTCACCTGGAGCTCCGGAATGGTCCCAACGCACATCACCACCGCCGAGACCAGGATGGAGAGGAAGGAAGCGATGGCGATGACGCGCGCAGGCAGGGAGGATCCTGGCTTCTCCATCAGCCTCCACAGGAACCTCTGGCACCGCTGGGTGCGGGTGATGCACCGCTCCACCTCCAGATCCTCCAAAATTACTTTCACTTTGCTGGCAATCTCTGTCAGCTCATCCTGTTTCTCACTCAGGTAACTTTTACAGCACTCATCTAAAACACTTTGGTCTATCTTCCAGAACTCCATCTCCTTGATGAAGCAAACGGGGCAAATGCCGCGTTTGATGTGGATTTCATCAAAGTAATAAACGTCGATGATGCACTTGAATGCATCGGGATCTCGATCAAAGTAAAACTCCTTTCTACCTGGATCAAAGTCGTCACAAAGCGACGAGATGACTTCATAATTCTGAGTGGAGCAGTTGACCAACTCCGCCAATCTGCTCTCCGGGTAGCGGTTCAAAACATCCCCGAAAAGCACCGTTCGGACCCCGCCGATATTCACAGCGATCTCCCCCTCTGCGCAGAAATCACTTCTGTAATTTGGCTTCGGAATTGTCCACATCTTAGCAGCAGTGTTTCTGAAATGGTCTCAATCCTACAATCGAAAACTAAAGCGCATTAACCAAAAATAATGTCCATTATTTCGGTGCGTAAAATGTTTCCCCTTCACACTGCACAGCTTGAGCCTCCAGCATTTCCCAACACTTCCCACCTCTCTCTCTCACTCTCCCTCTCCTCTCCAGATCTTAAAGTGTGTGTGTGTGTGTGTGTGTGTGTGATGGACAGAAAGAAAAAGAGAGAGAGAGAGAGCAGCATACTCTCTCCTTAACCCGTGTTCAGTGTTGCTAGGATCCAGGGGACATCTTCCAACCTAAATCATATCATTCAAAAAATCAAAAAATATAATTTCTAACAGCAGGGACATATGTGGAGTTGTGTTTTGCACAGAGCTGAGATGGTGCACTCTGTGCTGATCATGTGATGCATAACATTAATGAATATTATTTTCAGAGGACTGACTGGACGCTCACTTCTATGGCCCCTGCACTCTATGATCAGATTTACTCCCTCATCTTCACCAATCACATAGAAAACCTTCTGGCTTTTAGTCAGAACTGGATGATAACAGCTGCATTATGTCCAGATGTGGGATATATGGTGTAGACCAGAGGACTAAGGCATAAATTTGGTTAGATGTTTTGTCTTGCACTCATTTAACATTGTTAATGTCACAGAATAAAATCAGAATAAAGGCAGTGCAGCAAAACCAGAAAGGGTTTGGGTTTTTTTTGTCAGAACTATATTATCCACAGTGTGACTCCAGTTCCGGATGTTTGGTTTAAGTTTCAAGTGTGTTACAGTATTGTGAGCTTCTAATGTAGCTCCAGGACATTTTAGCAATTTTACACAACTCATGGTGGAGCAGCAAAAGGTTTTATTCAATTGGACAAAAAATGTTTACATTTACAAACTTTGACATGTAAAATTGATTGAGTTCCCCCTTAAAACTCCTGGTAACCCATGGCAGCTATTGACCAGTAATGAGATCTATGACTTGAAGCATCATCAACAGTTTAATAATGTCCTGTATGATTTTCTGTCCATCATATGAGGTCATTTTTCAGCCTATAGCTTTCCACTTGAAGCTATATCCTGGTGAGTTTTCAGTATATTACTGATCCCTGGTGACTGGTGGTGATGGTGTGTATGTACAACTAAAAATGAAAACCATAATCATTGTTGTTAATGCTATTGTTAGCTAAGTAGCAGTAGCTATCACTCGTAAAAATGTGCAGATTGCCCCTTTAAATAGCAGGCTCACCTCTTCCAAAACTGATAACATCACAAAAAAGAAATATCCCAACATTTTTGATCAAATAAGAACTACAGTGCGCTTCACTGAATACACAATAAACTGAATAAAGAGCTGACATTTTTTAATTGACTGATTTGCTGAAGAACGTACTGTATGAAGAATTTCTTTTTATTATTCTGCGATGGTTTTAAGATTTATAGGAACAACGTGCTTTAAGCTGTACAGTGACATTAATATTGACAATACATGCAGATACTGAATGTATTTGAATGGTTCCAGTTTCATGGGCAACACATAAAATGTGCACGAGCTCCAAAGCCATCCACTGTTAACCTGACCTTGGATTATTTACATCGTCACCTGAAGGGGCCAGTTCTTTTCTGAAATGCTGATAAAGTATTCAGGAATATATTTTTTCTCAAGATGTTATGTTAGCGCCAAGGGTCTTTGTGTTCCTGGCTCAGAGTCAGTGCTGTGGAAAAAGCTCCTGTTCGAGCAACAGGGCCCTCATTGCTTGTCCATTGTGTGGGTCCTCTGTTTGCTGACTGCTAGCTGATCTCCAGCATGTTGGTATTGATGTGGAAGCAGATATAGGAGAAGTATTCTTGCTGACAAAGTCCTGGGATGTCACAGCTTACCTGCTTGGTAGAGGGATATAAAAAAAAGCATATAAAAAAAACAACCAGTTAATCAGTCATTGTACGGCAAATTCAGATAAATTCACAGGCCTTTCTGTGTTGTGTGTTATGCACCACAGTTGTCGTGTCCTCATTTGCATGCAGTGAATGTGCGTGCAGCAAAGTAGCCCACAGTTTCACTTCTCTCACTGAATACTGGCAGGGTTGTGGATAAATTTGCATGGGACAGATGTCATTTCAAGTGGGCTGGACAGCAGATGGTTGACGGTGTTCATGTCCTCTCTGACAGCGACATAAAATCTGGACAAAGACTTATTTTCTGGACTGAAATTGGTCTTATGAAAATGAAAAAGTGTCATCAAATTATGCGATCTACCAAAATCTGTTTCTGAACAAATTCTCATGTCAGTTATTTAATCCATAAGAATTGAATGGAAACAATAGGTTAATAAAAAATAAAAAGCTTTAATGAACTAGGGAGGTGCATTTACCTCCAACACTAGACCAAGTTACTGTATGTGGGAAAGGGGAAGCTTGTAGTAATAAACCCATAGATAATTATCAATGTGTTGTGTTTCTACAATTTTTCCTCTGACCAAAAAATTATTTAATACAGGTTTAAGTAAAAGTAACAACAACAAAATTTAAAAATGGTCCATTATATATAGAAGCTCTAATTTGATACGTAGATTAAGTAAATTTTTTGCATCTTTTTGGAGAAGCAAAAACAAGGTGTCAAGCTGCCATAGCCCAAAATGGGAACATGAGTAAAGTTTATGAACAGCAAAATTGCACATTATGATATGATTCAAACTCGAGGACTAAGCTGATTTCTGCTGCTCTCTATAGTGTGACCTACCGCAATGTCATATGTGATTGCGTAGCTTGAAATAAAAACTCACAGTGGGACTGGCTCAGGTTTCATCATATAATTGATGTTTCACAGCTGCAGCAGATTCTGAGAGGATTAGACCCTCTCACCTGTTCTAAACTTTATTATGTTGTAGATTTAATTTGAAATGACTCAAATTGAATTATTATTATTTTTTTTTTTTGCTTTTTTCAGTCCACACTTACTATTGCAAGGCATATGATTTTACAAATTTTTGCCAAATTGTTAAGAGTAAAAGCAAAAATATTGCATTTATGGCCTCGCCCAATGTAAACTGGGATTGGCTCCAGCACCCCCTGAGACCCAGAAACGGGTAAGCAGTAGAAGATTAATGAACGAAGGTACGGAAGGTAACCAAAGACCTGGCACTCACTCTTCCAGAGCTTACTGTTAAACTGTTAAATGGAAGCCACATAGTCCAAACACTGTAAGTGGAGAACAAGCAGCACTCCCCATCACCTGCTTAATACCATTTCTATGGTGAGGCCTAATGTGTCGGTGGCTGCATAGTGATATGGGTGTATCTAAGCACCAGGGATAGGGTAATGGAAAAAAACCTGCTCCAACCAATCTGACGGAGCTTGAGAGGATATATTAGGAAGAAAGTGATAAACTCCTAAATGCAGGTGTGCAAAGCTTTGAGACACTCACCTAAGAGGACTCAAAGCTGTGACTGGTGCCAAAGGGCCTTCTACTTAATTCACTTAATTCAGGGTCTTAATACGCTTATAAATTAGATATGTCAGCTCTTGATATGTAATACAGTGTGTGCAAAAATGCCTCACTGAAAAATGTTATTAAGTGTAGAAAATAGCCAAAAATGTAACTGCAAATGTCAATTTAATGCATTAAGTCTGCAACACAAATAGTCTGTGTGTTTTCTGAAGCCACTCTAGGGCACCTAAACCAGTGTTTTTTTTACCCCGGAGGTAAATTCTGCTGTTTGGTATCTTATTTCCTAATAGTTACAGAGTTGTGAAGTCTGATGGCAGTGGGAATGAATGATTTTCTGCATGATAGATTGATTAATCTTCCACTGCTGTGTTTTTTCTGGCCCATTAGGTGGTTATCAAGTGGATGGTCTGAGC
The DNA here is from genome assembly GCA_034769265.1 of Remorina albescens. Lineage (NCBI taxonomy): Eukaryota > Metazoa > Chordata > Actinopteri > Carangiformes > Echeneidae > Remorina > Remorina albescens. The sequence continues at coordinate 18,361,126 of CM068488.1, read as the reverse complement.
ATTTTAAGATGGTTTCTACCATCCTCTGTGTGACTCACTCCACCACAGCCCCAAGTGAGTCTGATTTGGTTCCAATTACAGAGCCACATCTTTCTACCAGTTTGTCCAGCAGCTTTCAACCTTCCATTTTATGCTGCCTCCCCAGCAGACTGCAGTACAGAACAGTATACTTGCCACCATGGACTGGTAACACATCTGCAGCATCTTTCTGCAGATGTCTAAGAATCTGAGTCCCCTGAAGAGAACAAGGTGGCTTTGCCTCTTTCTGTAGAGGGGATCTCTGTTAGGGGACCTTGAAACTGATCCAGAGTAAACAACCAAGCTTAACGACAACTTGAATGTTTACCGTCCTTGTGATTTAGATGAAATATGAGTCAACAAATGCTATAAATATGGCCATAATAACTGGAAGCAGTGAAGGTGAGTTTAGCCTCTTACATCTGTCTTGCTGAGAGTGGCAGTGGGGTCCAGATGCATGAACAATGAGTCAAGTTCCTCTCTGAGTTTCTTTGAGCGCTTGCTGTCTGTTTGCAGCAGAAGAGCCTGATAGTTCACAGGTAATCCATACCTGGCAGGGGACATCAATATGAGTTGACTTACACATGAATCATATGTCATTTTTCATTAATGTTGGATGTGAAAAAGACAAAATAATTCATGTTATCAGCTCTGACCTGAGGACCGATTCCACAAACACCCGCAGAGCTTTCAAATGAATCCAAGCAATAAACACCTCACTGACATGAACCTTCAGCCAACACACAAAGATTCCCTGTGGAGGAGAGACACATTTATAATACAATATAACGAACATGTATCTTACTACAACACACACACGCATACAAAGAACTATAGAGGCTATACATGATGTTTGACCCACATATTGTTCCTTCTTGTGAACACTAAGCTCCTTCATCGTCTTCTGCTTCTTCTCCTCCAGATCAAAGCTGTACTCACGCACAGTGAACCTGTGTGAATCACACACTACACTGGTAACTGGCACAGACACACAATGTTCACTTGATTGAGTGCTGTCAGGGAATCCATCTTACTTACCTGCTCTGCTGGGCTTTGGCTTTGAATTCCCACACAGCTCTTTTGAAAAGTGTGACTGAGAAAATTCCTCCCTCACTATCCTCATAGAGTTTCCTGATGTATTATGTGACAATAATGACAGAAAATTAGAACAGCATCATGTCAACATGCAACAGGTCAAACCATAAGACAGTGTAAGAAAAGGTAGTGAACATTAATGCCAATGAAAGTAATGCAGGGCTGTGACTGTGCAGCTTAAATGATTTTTCTCCTGTATATGAAAGGTCATGATACTTTCATTAGTAATGTATGTTTTTGTTGCTGTTTTTTTTTTAAACACATCAGCTCTCTGATGTGTTTTAAAAAAACAGCAACAAACTTTGTGACTTTAGAATTAATTGGATACTCTATGGTGATACAATAAGTAGTAATGAGAACTTAAAAAAAATAAGTTATTTCATTTCCATGTTGTCCAGCAGAGGGAAGTGTAGACCTGTCAATACTAAATACAGAGCATCGTTTCATCATCATTAGGTTTTCAGCATTCTGCTGCTCCACTTGTACCTGGTTTGTCTTAAGTACGGGAGAGTGTAAAGGAAGCTCACCTGCTCGACCGTGGAACTACAAACTCTGTCAGAGATTCATAGCTCTGCTCCCACTGCAGGTAGTTCCTCCTGTCACCAAGAACATGTACAGAAGCATATTTACACACAAAGAGCATTACAGAAAAACAGTATACATGCTAGAGTCACTGAGAGTCACTGACCTGGTCACCACTACCAGTAGAGTGGTGAGGTACTCTGACACCACTAGGTCTTCTTTTCTCACAATGTCATTCAGACTGCGAGTTTCCAAACTCGCACTGGAGCAACAGACACTCCAGTTTAACATTTCTGTGATAACATGATGTATTGTTTTTCATTATTCCACTGATGTTACTCACTCTAGTTTGTTTTCAAGGATTTGAATGCCTGCTTTCACACTGTTGTACGCTGCAGCTCGAGATTTCAGTTCTGTCTCCACCTGGGAAACGTCCTGACACAAGAGCAGGGATTAACAGCAGATGTAAGCATCAGTACTGTGTGATAACCAGGATTTAAAATAATAATAAAAAAAAATACACAAAATAAATGATTCGTAAAGTGTAGTGATTAGTAATCATATGATGCTTGTATACACATACAAATTCATTTTTAAAAGTGTATTAGTTTTATTTCATCTGGATTTGTCAAAAACACTTGAAATCAATGTCAGCAAGTTAAACTCTTCAAGTTTTCCAGGCAGAGGGGTTTTTTTTGTTTGTTTTTGTTTTGTTTTTTGTTTCAGACCCTTGTGAACATGCAATAATAAATTGTTGGAGAGGTAGTTCAGAGTATAATAAGTTAATCTATATGTTACATATTAGTTCATACCCTGTTGATAATATCTGCCAGGCCAGAGAGAGGCAGAGCAGTGGGATACTTGGCTTTGTCCCACTGAAACTTTGTCACATAGTTCATCAGGTCCACTGAGAAACACACACAGTTATAAGTCATGTCCCAACTACAAACCATAAATTTCACAATTGTAAAAACACACCAACACACGATAAAATAGGAGGGACATTCAGAAAACCACACCGGGAAAGTCCTTAAACATCACTTCACTGCAGCTCAAAGAGCAAATTGCCAGCAGATAAAATACCCCTCAGAGACTTGAGGTAAGATTTCAGTTGTGACGGGACAGATCTCTGATTCATACTGTGGCCTGATGGGGGGAAAGTGATCAGAGCCGGTGGTTAGTCCAGTCTGTGATAAGCTGCTGTCTTGCTGCTTCTGTGCAGGAGGCTAGTACAAGGTAAATAGGTGAGCGCAGACTATATTCCTTCTGTGTGTTTGTGGGTATGCATATAGAGCCTGGTTTAAGAAGCTGTTCAGCTCATTTGTGTCTTATGCAACATGTATGTAGACCATGGGGCTTCTATGTATCTCACTTGATGAGTTTCTGTGTGTGACTCACCTCCATTGGCCAATGCGTTGTCCAACACTTTTTCAGTAGAGTGCTCCATCACTTCCCTCATACATTGACATGTTTTGTTGATCACACTAACCCAAGAACAGAAAACGAAAACAATAACAACGTATTAACTGTCACTTATGCATTTAGAGCATTTTGAATCTTTTCTAGAAATATATTTCCCCACATAGTGATGGACAATGAACTGTTAATGTGAAAAAGTCTAAGTTAAGTAAAGGGTTAAGGTTTATAAGATAACATTTAAGAGAAAAGCAATAACAAACTATTTCAGTATTACTGATTCGATCTCCCCAGAGGATATTTTGCTGTTGTAAATAAGCTGTAACATCCCCACTTACACTACAACGGCACAGATAGACTAACAATTAATTTAAAATCAAGGGAAAACTAACCGTCAGCTGCCCCTGACCATTAATTAATTATGGGACAGACCGCACACAAGCTCAGAGTTACTAGTCCTAATTAAAGACAAAGTTGTACATCCAGGTATAAATGTGCGGTGACACCTGAGACCAATTTAGCTGAGCTAAATGTTAGATGTGCATTCACAGAACACAGGAAACATGTTAAGTTTCGTTCATCCTTTTTGCATCTTTTTACCTTTCAGTCAGCATGTCGAGCTTGGAGAGATCATCTGACATACTAAGCAAACTGTCCAGTATTCCCACCTGCACACAAAGAGCACAGTTAGTGTCACTGTGGACGATGCAGCATCACAGGTTTGTGTATGTCTAATCTACTGTGATCCTATTGGCTTTAAAGATTCAGCCATGAGCTGTCCACATGTCCCATTTAATATAAGGCGTTCAATGTTTGAACTCATTATTGAGTCCGGGTGAACACTGATCACGTTGAGTGAAATGGGTCAGATGGAAATTTTGCCTCAAACTGTACTGAGCAACCTGAGCCTTTATCCCTTCAACAGAGAAGGACACCGAACACCATCATCCTCCTCAGCTACACTCTTCTCTAATGGGCATAAATAAACACAGAACACTAACATACACCAATCACATCCACAACATTAAAAACCAGCAGATCTTTGTTAAGTGACTACTCTTCTAGCTTTAGTCATAGTACATCATATCTGGTCCTCGTGTGCTTGTTTCCTATTTACCTCTTCATTGAGAAGGAAGATAAACAGATTTACCCTGAGATCTGGAATGGAGAACTTGCAGCAGGAGGCCAGGTTGGTTTTGGCAATATTGCGTTTGAGTTTCTCTACACTGTTTAAACTGGTTCTGTCCAGTGGGACAGAAATCAACCACAAGTCTGTCATGACTCCCAGTGTTTCACATAGAGACCTCCACCCAGAATCCCCCCACAGGAACAGGATTTGGCACCAGATGGACTGTGACCCAGAGCAAACACACAAAGATTAAATCATCTATGTAATAATGCTTTACATAATTATTTTAATTTTCACCATTGATAACTTATGTTATCAATGGTGATGTGATAATATCAATATGTTATCAATTCAATCGAAAAAAAAAAAAAAAAGAACAACAGCATCGATTGGAAGCAGGGTCTCTTACCTTCAGGTCATCATCCTGTGAGTCTGAGCAGCTGCTGCACCTGACACTGACTGACAGGATCACAAGAAGCTCTTACTTCAGTATCACTTCAGCTGAGTTAACTGAGTATTGCGTACCCACAGACTTTCTCTCTGGCACTTCATCACTATATTACGTTTTTTGTTTGTTGTTGTGTTGTTGTTGTTTTTTTTTTAATTTATTTATTTTTGACACTTTTCATCACCTATTGATACATGTGAGAAAAATTTTAAACATTGACAGCCACTGTCCAAACACAACATTGAGCTTGTATTTTAAATGATGTGGTCCCCATGCAACGAAAAGCAAGAATAGCAAGGCCATATTTTGTTTTTAATTTGTTGTTTTACTCAAAACAATAACAGAAACATGACGTTACAATTAATTTGTTCACATGTTAACTTTTGGAGAGGAAGGGCACCTTGTGCAGTTAAGTGTGGTTTCTACTCGGACCTGTTTCGTTGCACTTACCGTCACTTCCTGTTTTTGCTCCCGAGGCAACAACGTGGATTGAGCGCAGCTCACCGGGAGCTAGTGAGTGTAGTAACAGTGTTATGAGCGACCGCGGTCTTGTTCCCTAATTACAATGCAGGTATCTAGTGTGAATGATGTGAAGATTTACAATCTAAGCTATGGAAAGTCTCTCCCAGAGGTAAGAAGTCCGAACTTAACTCCTGAAATTATATCCCATTAGCCTTAACCAGAACCTACCAAGCTAGCAAGCTAACACAAGCAACAAGTCAGCTGACGGGACAAGAGCAGTCCTAACGTTGTCTACTAAGGAAATGTCGGTGCTTAACCCTGTTCACTAACACACCACCTTAATGAAGCCTTTAATGTATATGAAAGAAGGGGTCTTTACACCAAGCCATCAGTCTGACCGGTGTAATATTCTTCATTCATTTCATTAAATGCTCTACAAGTGATATTGCTTACTATAAAATATGAAAGCGCTATAGTTTTCAAATCCTAATCCCCTGTGCTTCTTTAATGCAGTGGTTGTCAGATCGGAAGAAAAGACAGCTACAAAAGAAAGATGCTGGTGAGTTTACAGCTTGAGTTTCAGTATTACAGGCTGGTCATTTCCAAAATGTAGGAATTTTGACTTTTTTTTAGTCTCTGTTTCTATTCTATTTTACTATTTCTGCTCTTTTTTTTTTTTCAGACATCCAACGCAGGATTGAGCTCATCCAGGACTTTGAGATGCCCACAGTATGCACCTCTATCAAAGTGTCGAGAGATGGGCAGTTCATCCTGGCAGCAGGTAGGAGGACTAGCCTCCTTATTAGTGAGATGGGCTTCATCTGTCAGAAGAGTCCTCCCAGGACAATCAGGTGATCGTTTCATTTCTTTAATGTTTGTCTTTTCGATTATTTTGTGAAAGGCACTTACAAGCCAAGGGTTCGCTGTTACGACACCTATCAGCTGTCTCTGAAGTTTGAGCGCTGCCTGGATTCGGATGGTAAGTTAACAGATGTTCTCTCATGTTCTGGCTTCCATGTCATTGATGACTTCATTTGATTAGTTTATTTTTTTCTCCCTTACAGTTGTGGCCTTTGACATCCTGTCTGATGACTACTCTAAGGTGAGAAATTGGGAGATGTTGCCCTGAAACATGATTTCAATTTTAGTTTTTTGTTGTTAAACGTGTGTTAAAACTCACAGTGACAATCAGGCTGTTATCTGTAACATGATGAAAATGCATAGTCAGCTGTCCCAACAAATACTTATTTGTGGAAGTGATTATTGGAAAGTAGAGAGAGTTAATACTTAAGTCAGTTTAACTTCTTGCGGGGGGACAATTGCTCTGTTTTGGGGATGAAGACATGCTTTGTTGTTTTTTTTGGGGGGGGTTTTTTTTGTTTTTTTTTCAGCAGATCAATGAATAAGTGTGGTAGCTACTTGGATAAAGTTGGGTACTCTTGATATTTACACAAAACCATCAGATTTGTCAACATAGCTTTCTCCGTGTGCCTTTGCAGTTGGTGTTTCTGCATTGTGACCGTTACGTTGAGTTTCACTCCCAGCACGGACACTACTACAAGACACGTATTCCAAAGTTCGGACGGGATTTTTCCTACCACTACCCCTCCTGTGACCTCTATTTTGTGGGGACAAGGTGAGGGCAGATTGAACGATAGACGCTGAGACATTCTGTCACTCTGACATGGTTTTAGATTTACCCAGTATTATGGACAAGCTGGTTAGATGACACTGCAGTTGTTCTTGTTTTCAGCTCAGAGGTGTTCAGACTGAATCTGGAACAAGGACGTTTCCTCAGCTCACTCCAGACTGATGCTATGTAAGTATCAGAAAGGATTAATATTAGTAGCGGTTCACTCTAAAGTGAAAATATTGTACTATATTATTGCTGTGCCACTAAAATCGATGGTCCAGCCTAACAATCCCGCTCAGGTGATGTTCATGATGCCTCTTTGTCTTCATCTCTTAACTAGTGAAAACAATGTGTGTGACATCAACCCCGTCCATCATTTGTTTGCCACAGGAACCTCTGAGGTAAGCGCCATAGCAGGTTGTGTGTAGGAAAAGGCATCAGTTATCATCAGACTAAAACACAGTTACTTTGTTTATAACTTAAAAACATAAGACATTACTTTTCCAAATTAAAAAGTCAAAAAATAACCAGACCTACAGTATGTTCATACATTACATTTTTGAAAGTTGTTCTTACATTATCCCAAATGTTTCCATAAATTTTCAAACTCGAGAAACCTGTGATTTCAATCATGGTTTCTCACCATACTCATGTGTAAGTGTTCATCAGACACCTGGATCTTATGTTATCAGAGAAAAAAGATGAGTAAAAGTTGTAAATGTAAATAACAGCTCAGCTCCAAGCCAAAGAACATCAGCGAATCACACATTTTTAATATGAAACTGCTTAGTCCTGTCTTTCTAATGCTTTTAATCTCCTGGTCAATCTGTTATGGGGAGGAGATCCCTAAATAATTCTGCTCACAGTTAAAACATTTCATACATGAGTTATCAGAGAAAGAGTTGAAACAAGCTTTAGCAGTAATCTCCCCAACACTATCTTTCATCATTATTTTTTATGTAAAAGGTGACGTAATTAAAAAAGTTGATATATTTATCAAAATAAACCAGTTGCACTGTTTTAAACTTTACATTAAGGGTTTTTTCTGATTAGGTTCCCTCTCCTTTTTCTTTTTCTTGTCTCCTTAACAATGTTTTTTATAAAGCATAATACCCCGGCTGTACTGACACAAATAAGTGTCACATTATTTCTGGGTGATAAAGTCCAAATTTTTATAGTGGTTTCCCCTCACTGACAGTGGGATCTCCCAACATGACACCCCTCTGCAGATTTTAATTGGTCTTAAATTCAGTCCTTATTATTTTGCCTGATTGAATAGTATTAAAATATTGAGTGGTAATCTTTCCAAATTTAACTGAGTGACTGACATGTCTTCTATTTGGTCACCAGGGAAGGGTCGAGTGCTGGGATCCCCGAGTCAGGAACAGAGTGGGTTTGTTGGACTGTGCCCTGAGCAGCCTCACTGAAGGAACAGTGTAAGTACCAAACTGTCCCACTCATGTCAGATTATTTCAAAGGATCTCAGACTAATGGTGCATATACAACCACATGGCACTTTTCTCCTGTGCTATAAAAAAAAAAGATCCAAGCTGTGCAGTCATTCCGCTACAGTAGAGATTAGTTAGTTTATTATTCTGTTAAACAGTGCTGCATTGTTTGTGTTATTATTGCTCGTTTTTGCTGCTGTGTCTCGTTATAAAAGTTGTTATTTTGCTGATAATCTTCATGTGTTTTTGTCAACAGAGTTCAAGCTTTGCCCTCAGTCAGTGCGCTGAAGTTTAATGGCTCCCTCACTATGGCAGTGGGCACCAGCACAGGACAGGTGAAGGGGACACACAGCATTCTGCTTGTTTGCTCCACTGGCTTTAATCTGGGCTCATAAGTGTTCGTTATTATCCTGATGGCTGTCTGCTGTAGCTGGACATCAGCTCTAACTCCGTCTCTGTTTATTGTTGTAAACACTCAGCTGCCCACATTGTGTAAAATTTCACATTGTCTTCCTATTAACTGGCTGATATCGGTTCCTCCTAGAAACACTTACACTACTCGAAAAAAGAACACATTTTCTCATTTTTAGTTTTATCTCTGCAGAATTTAATAGATTTCTAGATATCAATGGACTGATTCAGCCCCTTTGCTTTGTCTTGAAGGTGCTGCTTTATGACCTGCGCTCCAGTCAGCCACTGCTGGTTAAGGACCATTTCTACAACCTGCCAATCAAGTCACTCAACTTCCACAATCAGCTGGACCTGGTTGTGTCCGCTGACACCAAGATTATAAAAATGTGGAACAAAGACAGTGTAAGACCTGAGTTACATGAGAATGATTAAACATTTAGTGTCAGTGACCTGCATTCCTTCATAGTATGGACAATAAACATTTTTTGTTAAGTAGAGGGGCAGGGCTGGACCGTCTAGATATGAAGCCATTCATGTTTTATCTGATGTATGTGTTCCCCACAGGGCAAAGTGTTCTCTTCCATACAGCCTCAGAGCAACATTAATGACGTGTGCATCTATCCTCATTCAGGTGAGACTGAAACAAACTCACAACATGAGATCAAGCATTTTGCTCATCTTTTTTATTGAAACTGGGAGCAGTTCCAATAACTCCTCTGTAAAGAATCAGCATCTAATATCTGTAGTATCTAAAGTAACAGTGCTAAAAGCTATATACCACCATAAACATACTAAATTCTCATCAGAGCAAAAATTCGCCTTTGATTGACAAAACCTCCAACATTTGTGAACCCTCCACCTGCAGGTGGAGCTGTCTCACTGCAGAGTTGATTCTGTCAGTTTACACAAGATAGAAAACAAAAGGTGTTCACGTTGAAGTCTTTATTCCTTAAATCTGTCAGAGTAGTGAATACAGGACAGCAGTTTCAATAAAATTTCTGTAAAAAAAAAAAAAAAAAGAGCATCTAATATATGCAAATAAAAAATGGAACATAAACGAACAGTGCTAAAAGGAATATACCTCCGTAAAAAGCAAATATAGTGTGTTTTTTTACAAAACTCCCATCAGAGAACAAATTCCCTTTTGACACAACCTCCAACATTTGTGAACCCTCCACTTGCAAGTGGAGCCATCTCACTGCAGAGTTGATTCTGTAAGTTTACACAAGATGGAAAACTGAAGGTGTTCACCTTTAGGTCATTGCTGAATCTTATCTGTCAGAGCAAGGAATACAAGACATTTCCCCTCAATGTCTTTATTTTTCCCTTTCCTTCCTTTCAGCTTTTGAGCAGTTTTCAAATTATCCTTATTATTAGGTCAGAAACAATTGGATTGTAAGTCCTAACCCAAATTCACTGTTGTACAGACAGTTTTTTTCTTTCGTGCAATAATGACCATCAAATAATCAAGACTGGAATTTAGTGTTTTCAGCACAAATGAACTAAGCTAATATCCGCTTGCTGTTTAACATTGACAGGTATGATCTTTACGGCCAATGAGGATCCCAAAATGAACACGTTCTACATCCCGGTAAGTCTGCTGACATTTGCATTTCTGAATGATGCATAATCAGTGGCTCAGTGACTCAGGTGACTGTTTAAGGACTCGTAAGAGCAACATAGTGTGTTAAAGCTTATTGTCATCAGCAACTTGATCATGTATCTCTATTTTGACCCCAGTGAGTCTTGAATTCGACAAAACGTGTGTGTTTACAGTCAACCAGACTTTGTTTTTTGTAAATAAGTTAATTCCTGACATAATAGACATGGATGTGATGAACTCTGACCTTCCTTTCCTGTATATGAAATAAGTGTCATCACTTGAAAAACACATCACTTTGTTCTTTGAAAACATGTCCAATCTACAGCTGAAAGAACAGTTTTGATTGTGATGATTATATGAGCCATTTTTCACGTAGCTGCCAGACAGCCATGATTCAGCTGCTCGTCTTCATCTCAGGTGATTGTAAATTCAATGTCTTCAGATTTTGGGCTGTTGGTTGAGCATCACCTGAACTGTAAGGAAAATTTGTGGAATATTTCTAACTAACATTTTGCACATCATTCACAACAGTGAAGTGTTTAATTGAGAAAATTATTACCTAAGTAATTGATAATTAAATAAAAAATGAATGGTAATGACAATAACATTGGTTCACCTGTAGTGTGATCAGTGAAGTTCATCACTTTCCAAAGTTTCTAAGCACATTTTTATTTTCATGATTTGTCTCTGCTGTAAAGGAAAACATATTTTTCCTAAAAGGTTTATCATGAAAGGAATGTTTTTAACAACATCTTTTGTGCTTGCTGGCTCCACTTGAAGTCACGAGGCTTGATGTCTGTTTCTGAAAAATGGAGCCTCTGCATGGCTTTGAGTGGAAGTGTATGCCCTGATGTGACCCAGTACCTCCTGTCAATACCACTATCTACATTCATGCTGTATGTACAAAGAGTTGTGTCTCGCTGTGGCCAATAAGCAACTCCTTCATATTGCAAGTCAAATATAAAAGATGGGGACAAAATAGGAGCTGCTTTCCTCCTTAGGTCAGCCAAAACTATGAGGCTTCCATTATATGAGTCAAATCAAAAATTAACCTCAGTTGGTGGTCAACTAAATTCTTCAAAAGTAATTTCCATTTACTAATTTGCAGATGCTTTTATCCAGAAGGACTCAAAGTTGAAGTACAGTAAATTTTAGTGCAGTATAAGGCCTTACTATAAGTACAGTGCATCCAGAAAGTATTCACAACGCTTCCCTTTTTCCACATTTTGTTATGTTTATAGCCTTATTCCAAAAATTGATTAAATTCATTTTTTTCCTCAAAATTCTACACACAATACCCCATAATGACAATGTGAAAAAAGTTTATTTGAGAGTGTAATTAATTAAAATAAAAAAAATAAAAAACGGAGAAATCACATGTACATAAGTATTCACAGCCTTTGTTATGAAGCTCAAAATTGAGCTCAGGTGTATCCTGTTTCTACTGATCATCCTTGAGATGTTTCTGCAGCTTAATTGGAATCTACGTGTGGTAAATTCAGTTGATTGGACATGATTTGGAAAGGCAGACACCTGTCTACAGTTGACAGTGCATCTCAGCACAAACCAAGCATGAAGTCAAAGGAAATGTCTGTAGCCATCTGAGACAGGATTGTCTCGAGACACAAATCTGAGAAAGGTTACAGAAAAATTTCTGCTGCTTTGAAGGTCCCGATGAGCACAGTGGCCTCCGTCATCCGTAAGTGGAAGAAGTTAGGGACTACCAGCACTCTTCCTAGAGCTGGCCAGCCATCTAAACTGAGCGATCGGGGGAGAAGGGCCTTAGTCAGGGAGGTGACCAAGAACCCGATGGTCACTGTCAGTGCTCCAGAGTTCCTCTGTGGAGAGAGGAGAAACTTCCAGAAGGACAACCATCTTTGCAGCAATCCACCATTCAGGCCTGTATGGCAGAGTGGCCAGAGGGAAGCCACTCCTTAGTAAAAGGCACATGGCAGCCCATCTGGAGTTTGCCAAAAGGCACCTGAAGGACTCTCAGACCATGAGAAACAAAATTCTGCAGGAGGTCAGATAAGAATAATGGCAATGCCAGAGCACAGTCCTTCGAGGAACGCAATGGTCAACAAGGACGTTAGGGCTGATTTATTGGTTGGTAGGTAGTGCAGACCAAGAAGGCACTCTGAAGGCACATTAGTGACTTGAACGTGAAATGTTTATGTAGGTTGATGAGTAGCATAGTGACATGTCCACCTGTTGGCTGAGTGAACACCAAACTTTTTAGCACACGGTTTTCTCCCTGGACGGTGTTTCAATGTATATCTGATTGACTTAACTACAATTTTTATGCCACATGCCCTCCCTGTTGCCACCCTCCCCATTTATCCAGGTTTGGGAACAGCACAAGCTCACCACTGGTTTGTGTTGTGGCTAGGGATTGAACCCGCTCTACCACTGAGCTACGTCCCCAGGCACCTACATATATCAACATTTGCTGGAATAAAATACACTCAATCACAACAACTGCCAGGATGATTGAAATCCTTCAATGAAAAAAATGAAATCTACTCTTTAAGACATCTACCTCAAAGTAGGAGGTAGTTCATAGAATTTAAACACATGTTTCTAATAAAGTACAGATACTCATTATGGTAGTACAAAATGTAGTTTTGCCTCTTGCACACTGAATGAGAGGGCAGAATGAAACTGTATACAGGACAGTGTATTTTTAGTCAAAGGTGCACACCACACTGTGAAATTGATGGCTCATCCTAAGAATCAGTGAGACTCTGCTGTATCATCAGCATGGTGTTAAATGTCAACACCATTCCAAAGCACTCAGTCATTTCTAACTGAAGTGAAACAGACATTTCTTATTTTTCATGCATTACATGTTTGATTCTTATTCAGAAGACAAAATCTGAACCAGGTGTATGTGGGTTTTTATGTTTAGGCTCTGGGCCCTGCACCTCGATGGTGCTCCTTCCTTGACAACCTGACAGAGGAGCTGGAGGAGAGCCCAGAGAGCACGGTGTACGATGATTACAAGTTTGTCACACGGAAAGACTTGGAAAATCTGGGTGAGATCTTGCTGTCTACATTTCTCCTCCACTCATTGCTCCTTTACAAGCAATTATACAACATCAATTTTCCCTTTTTCCATAATGGAATTAATCTGATTGCTGCCAGTTAAAGAAAACTGAATCAGTCTGGGAGCTTTGCGGTCTTGAGGGTTAGATTGGGAGGCTTAGATGTAAGTGGAGACACAGCGAATAATTGATAGACTTTAACCAAGCAAAGTAGTGTTGGGGTGGGAGGAAGGAGGGCGAGGGAGTGGACACTGGAAGGGTTGAATGAACATTGGAATGTAGGGTCAGCAGTAATGAGCTCAAATGACAAGAAGCAGAAATGTGGTTGGCTAATGTGTAATAAATGGAGAGGAGGGGGCAGGCAGAGGAACAGCGGTGTTGATTTACAGGAGCCGCGTAGTGTGGCCCTGTTATGTAACAGGCAGCATGGGTGGACCGAAGGTAGTTCCAGCGAAGCGCAGCCTACCCCACGTCCACATGCACTGACGCGCTTGCAGGCTTTTATCTAACAAATTTATATTTCAACAATCCCAGCAACCCCTTCACGCTGCTGTTCCAGTTCACACAGGGGAAGGTTTCTTCTTATCTCCAGGTCAATTTCCCAAAACTCATTCAGGCATGTTGTTACAGAGCTGGGTTTCAATTATCATGTTAATCTGTGCAAAAATGACTGTTTACACAGTGTAACTGAGTAATTATTTGATATGTAGAAGAGGTGCTACTATTAGAACATATGCCCAAAAGCTAAATGTGTTCAATTGTTCCAGATGTTAAATATCCTTAGATAAAATATCAACTGTGCACTACTCATCAAAGGTTTCAGAACAGACCCACTTTTCTTGTACTGATTGAAATTCACCAGCACAAGGCCAGTGAATAACTTTAAATGATATAGATAAACTGGTGAGGATTAAAAAACAAAAAAACCCCAGGTTTGGCACCATAGCCCCCCGCCCCTGCAGCCCTTCCCCCCTTCGGGCGCTTCACTGGTGTACACCCACAGGGACATTGCTGGGGTTCCCGGATGGGTCTCTTCGGTCAGTGGGGTGCCTCCGGCTTGTCTGGTGGGTGGGGTACAGGGTGTGAGATGTCGGTGGCGGGTGTGGATGACTTGGGGATGGGGGGTGTGGGGCCCTCCTGTCTCGCTCCGACATGCGCTTGTTTGGGTGGTCTAGTGGTGCTCGCCATTACCTGCCTGTAACACTGGGGGTTGCAGCAGTTCATTGTGTTTGGTACCTCAGATGCTCCCACACACAAGGTGGTGGGCATGGTGAGCCTGGGCCCTGGTGATGGTCTCACTCTCTTTTAGGGAATGCCCACATACATGTGTGGTTTCACTTGCCAGCTCAGGGTGGGTCACATCATGAAGAATTGATGAATCCTGCCCTAAAATGGGCTGAGCCATTCTTTCATTCCATCACTATGTACCCCATATTTGAATCGGCTCCTCTGTTGGACACCTTGACCTATCTGGACCTACACAGAAACCCTCTGGACTTTCTTAATCCTGAGTGAGGTGACAGGAAAAGCACAGCATCCTTCACTCCAGCAGTTCCTACCAGCAGCACCTGCTTCCCTTCCCCTGTCCATCCTTCCACGCCTTTTCTGTCCTTTGTTCCCCCCTATATTCACTGAGGTGTAGCACTGCCCTCCCTGTCACACAAAGGTCATTCCAGTCAAAGATCCACAAACTAGCTCCAGGGAGGGCTGGTGATGGTCACACACACACACACACGCCCTGAAATAATAAAATATCGCTGCAAGACTAAAACTGCATCAATCTCATATAATGTTGACACCCTCTGGTGTTAAACTATGAGGACAAAAGCAGAAAAAAAACAAAAAACAAAAAACTTGAATCCCCTAAAGATGAAAAAAGAGAACCTATCTGTTTGTCCTATCCTATTTGTCTAGGATTAAGGAATTGTTTAACATCCATCTTTCCTGCGGTAAGCAAATAAATCCAGGAAAGTTCATGTAAACTGTTTTTATAGCTGCCCCAGGCTTAGTTGATAACTGACAACCCCCACCCACCCCCCACCGACAACGTCATGGTGGTAGAATACAAAAGTAAAGGGATTATCAAAGTCAAAGGATTTCATCCTCAGGGAACCAGGAATGTTGCAGATAACCGCTGTTGAAGCAACAGAGCCTCTCTGCTGACATATCTAGGAATCTCTGTAATTTCTATACAATTCTTTAGATGACATTTCTTCACATCTTATTTATTTGAAGGATCCTGACTTGCTTTGTTTTCTGTTTTCCAGGTTTATCTCACCTGGTGGGATCGTCTCTGCTGAGAGCCTACATGCACGGTTACTTCATGGACATTAGGCTTTACCACAAGGTGCAGTGTCAACATTTTCTTTCAGCTAAGCTGTTGAAGTCTGCTTGTATTATTTATAACAAATGAAACCCATTGTGAACGTGTTGTGAAAGGGGAAGGTTTAGTTTTGAGAACTTTGCTGTTTGATTTGGCCATAGGTTAAGAGCATGACAAACCCTTTCGCATACGAGGAGTATCGCAAGGATAAGATACGGCAGAAGATCGAGGAGTCCAGGACTCAGAGAGTGCAGTTGAAGGTGAGAGGTCCTCTCATAACATCTTGTCTGTTCACTGATGGTTACAAGGCCACATCTCCTCTCTTTTATTTCCCTGTTAGGATGAGAGAGGAGATGGAGCAAATCACAAGTGTTGACTTTTTTTAGCTCCAGACCTGAAACTCAAACATTATCTTCTTTTTTATATTTCTCAAAATCTCTCACATTGTTGTAAATTCCTCATTTTAACATTAAGTGTACTTTTCAAACTGCCATCTTCACGTCCTGTTTCATTCAAAGGAAAGAAAAACACAAATTACCACTAACAACTCTTACTTTACTTTTGTTGGTGTTGCACATCAAGATGATCATACTGTCCGCTTCCTCTGTGTGTGTGTGTGTGTATGTCTGTGTTTGTGTTTATGTGTAATCAAATGTATTTTGTTTTGAGACAGAAGTTGCCCAAGGTGAACAAGGAGCTGGCTCTAAAGCTGATGGAGGAGGGTGATGACGAAGCAGAGATGGCTTCTAGGAAAAAGAGAGGCAAGGTAGGACACGTACACCACAAGGTCAAGGTGTGAATGTCTGCATATGTCTTTTGTATGTCCCGTCTTCAGCACAGTGATATGTTTACAAAACTTTAGATTGCAAACATCATAAAACTGGGAACCAAAGATTTGGATAAAGTTCAAATGTTTCTCTTTGTCCATTCTTAAGCTTAGATGTATTTTTTACTGCATCTCTTTGCTCCACCGTCAACCCTCTCCACCATCTCATCTTTCCACAACTGCAGGCTCTCCCTAGCATCCTGGGTGATGACCGATTCAAGATGATGTTCGAAAACCCTGACTACCAGGTAGATGAGCAGAGCGAGGAGTTCCGCCTTCTCAACCCTATCGTCTCCAAGGTTGGACAGAAGAGGAAGAAGAAGTTGCGTCTGCTGGCTCAGGAGGCTGCAGCCTCCCAGCAGGTAATATTGAACCTAGCAGTCATTTTTACCTAGCAGGCAGGAACATATGATACTGTGTGAAGTTCAGAGAAATATGGGAGCAGCAGGCATTGCAGGAACATGGGGTAGCGATGATTCACCACCTGCAGGATGAGGACAGAGAGAGAGAGGAGAGGAACTGGAAGAGACAAAGACTTTGGGAAAACATGGTTAGTAAATAGTTAGACATGGTTAGAACTGGGAGAGACAGGGACTTCGGAGAAACATGGTTATTGGTATGTCGGCAGGAGGGAGAGGGAGAGAGAGAGAGGTGCTCAGTGCTTCCCCCAGCAGTCTAGGACTACAGCAGCAAGCTAAGGAGTTAGTGAGCTTTGACTTTTTAACTATAAGCTCTGTCATATAGAAAAGTTTTAAGCCTGGTCTTGAAAATTGCTAAAGAGTCCGACCCCCGGACTGATACTGGAAGTTGGTTCCATAGAAGAGGAGCCTTATAACTGAAAGATCTGCCTCCTGATTTACTCTTGGAGACTCTAGGAACCACAAGTAAACCTCCATCTAGAGAGCGGAGTGGCCTACTAGGACAGTAAGGAACTATGAGCTCTCTGAGATATGATGGAGCTTGGCCAGTAAGAGCTTTATATGTTAAAAGAAGGATTTTAAATCCTATTCTGAATTTTACCAGCAGCCAATGAAGAGCAGCTAAAACAGGAGAGATGTGATCCCTTTTCCTAGTTCCTGTTAATATTCGTGCAGCAGCATTCTGAATCAACTGAAGGCCTTTCAGAGATTTGTTTGGACATCCAGATAATATTGAGTTACAGTAGTCCAGCCTAGAAGTTACGAATGCATGGACTAGTTTTTCTGCATCCTCTTGAGACAAGATGTTTCTGATTTTCCTAATATTGCACAGGGGGAAGAAAGCTGCCCTACAGACTTGTTTTATGTGAGGGACAAAGGACATGTCCTGGTCAAAGGTTACTCCAAGGTTTCTTACAGTGGAGCTGGAAGCCAAAGTAATGCCATCCAGACTGATTAATTGATTAGATAGGGTTTCTCTAAGGTGCTTAGGGCCGAGTACAATAACTTCAGTTTTGTCAGAATTTAGAAGTAAAAAGTCATAGTCCATTCAGACTTGTGTCTTCAAGACATGTCTGCAGTCTGACTGACTAACTTCATTTGGCTTCACTGATAAATACAGCTGAGTGTCGTCTGCATAACAGTGAAAATTGATGCTGTGTTTCCTGATAATGTTGCCTAAAGGAAGCAGATAAAGAGTGAAGAGGATTGGCCAAAGTACCGAGCCCTGTGGGACTCAATAATTGGCTATAGTGTGTGAGGAGGAGCTATTGTTAACATGTATAAACTGATGTCTATCTGATAAATAGGATTTGAACCATTTTAGTGCAGTTCCTTTAATCCCAATTTCATGTTCCAGTCTCTGTAATAGAATATTATGGTCAGTGGTGTCGAATGCAGCACTAAGATCTAAGAGGAGAAGTACGGAGGCTGATCCATTGTCTGAAGCCATTAGAATATCATTGGAGACTTTAACCAGCGCTGTTTCTGTGCTGTGATGGGCTCTAAATCCTGACTGAAACTCTTAAAGCAAACTGTTGCTATGCAGATGGTCGTATAATTGTTTTGCAACTGCTTTTTCAATGATTTTAGAAATGAAGGGAAGGTTCAATATGGGTCTGTAATTGGCCAAAACATCTGGATCAAGATTCTGTTTTTTAAGTTGGGGTTTGATGACTGCAGTCTTGAGAGTCTGGGGTACATAACACAAAGATATGGTCAAATTAATCAGATGTAGAATTTTTCTGCTTTGGCAAATTTGCGTTTTCATATTCAGTTGTTCTATTAACTATTGTAGTGTAGTGTGTTACTAGCTTGCACCCACAACGTCATTGTCTCTTCTCTCTTGTTAACAGAGATTATGAGAAGAATACATTTTTCAACGCTCAATAATATTACTTCTGTCCAGGTGGCTGAAGAAGAGGAGGAGGCTGAAGGGCAAGCCAGCTCCGAAGAGGAGAGCTCCGACGACGACAAGAGCTGGGTGGAGGAAGTGAGAGAGCAGCGGAGGTTGCTGCGGCAGGAGGACCGAGACCGCAGGCGGCAGGAGAGGAAGAAAGCAGACCGCAATACTGTCCTTTTGGAGAAAGACCAGAGCGGAGGAGAGAAAAGCTCAAACGTGGCTGAGAACAAGAAGACCAGCCAGCTTCAGTTCTATCAGATCAAAGCCGGGGAGGAGTTCAAAAGTTTTAACGACATGGCCCGCAAGCAGAAACTACAGAAGTATGTTTTTGGAAATGTGTTGACTGCAAATTTTAGTGGTGTTTTATTTTGTGGGACACATTTATATGGATTACTTTAGGATTTGAAAGCAGATTGATTTTGCCTCTGTGACGATACACAAACCTTTTGTGCTTTTTCCTGAATGAATTGATTTAGGAACGGTAGTAAACGTAACCACACTTAAAGCTGAAGGTCGTCACTTTACAAATTCAAAACATCTCTAGCACTTCAACTGGACTGTGTGTATTGTTTGGTCTATGGCCTCTGAAAAATGTGTGCTATTCCAGGGCTTCTCTTGAGGACCGTCTGAAATTGGAGGAGCACTCTGGAACTGGCAACATGGCTGACACTGCAGTGGGGAGCAAACAGCTAACCTTCACTCTCAAAAAGGTAAACTCCCCATGTGATGTAACATTTTTCAGATCTATGCAGTCAAAAAAAAGGAAAAAAAGACTGTAAACAATAGCAGCAGTTGCCTGACAGTCTTTGCATTTATCGCAAAAGCGTCAATTATGTGGCAAGTATGTGGCAATAATCAGCTGCTGCACACTGCAGCCACATGTGGTAAATTTGCTCAATAAATTAGCTTTGGTTGTTGTGACTTCATTACGCATTCTGTGTGACATGTAATCTTTATCCCCATAACATACCACCAATGAAATGTTCACAATGATTTCACTGAGTCATGTCTGAAAATTGTTAGATCAAATATGACTCACCGCCTCACTGACATTCAAATGCAACATTGTTGAAATGCAGCGCATTAATCCTCAGTGCAGCAAACAGAAGAAACAAAAAAAAAAAAAACCCGACGTAAATATACAAAAAGATCTCTGTAAATGCTGAAAAGTAATGCTCTGAAAACACTCAGTAAAAATGGAAAGCATTAATTCAAAATCTGTCCTGGTTTGCAGTCGGAGCAGCAGAGGAAGCAGCAGCAGGCAGAGCAGGAACACCACAAGGAGAGGAAGAAGTTGCGCCGCTCGGCTGGACACCTGAACAGCGCCCGTGGAAGAGGCTGGGGCAGAGGAAGAGGAAGAGGAAGAAGCCTGCACTGAGGAGGGAAGACTCAGCTGCTTTCAGAGGCATTCTTGGCAAAATTCTTTTCTCTGACGGTGCTGAAGAATACTTCTTTTAAACCCCAGGGACCATCTGGAGACTCTCTGCAGCAGATGAGCCTGACCTGCTCCTGGGTGGTCTGAGCAAAGCGTTCAGCTGCTGTGTGCTAGTTAAAAAAGATTACTTCTGTTGCCGCCTGTGTGTGTATAATGCTTATGCCATTATCAAAAAGTACTTTGACTGCAGTTCTTTTGGAGGGGTGGCCCCAAGAGGAATTAGAAGCTAAAAGGACTTGACATGAACGGCTTTGTCTCAGACGTCTAGTTTCTTGAAGTTGCTCCTCATTGGAGCCTGTTTTTGTTTCAACAATTGGATTTTTTTTTTTTGTTATATTTCTTTATTATTATATATTGTTAAGCTAATACATGATTAACAGCACATCATTATATAACATGCATTCTTAGTTTTTATTAATAAAAAAGGAAATATATAAGTGCTAAAATGTATTTAAAATGAGTAAATAGTCAAAACAGAGTTTCTTTTGCAGCAGATTACAACCAACTTGCGTCAGAGCTAAAAGGAGGGGAGAAAGAAGGTTTTTTTTTTCCCCCTTGAGCAGACCAACAACTGCAGTTCTTGGAAATAGAAGGGCTGCTTGGGTGTCCTCCCCATCCCCCAGTGCATTGAGCTTATGGTGTGAACTCCCTCTGCCCTTGTATTGGTCCATTTCAAATGGGAGGGAGGTGCAACTCAGCACTCAAAATGCTGAACTGTCCCCAGGCTCACTTGAACCAATTTGATGACACCATGCCTTTTCGCTGAGAACGATTTGTCAGGATTTGTGCAGTGGTCAGTCATTTTTTCAGGCCCTTCACTTACGTAAATGTACCAGTATAGCAGTGTAAAATATTTCATGACAACTAAAATTACAATTAAGTAAAATCGCAGAAATATTAGCAGCTGAATGTGAAAGTATGGGTACTCATACTATAGTTCATACACTTATTGCTGTTTTGTGCAGGTTTGGATAGAGCTAGTTTCCTTAAATAGAAAGATGAGAATTGGTATAAGTTCATCATTCTAATTCTCAGCCACAAAGCAAATAAAACTATTTGTTCAGACCTGAACATTTACTGGCATGGCAACATCCTAACCCCTATCAGTTCAACTTCTCTGACTTTAAAGAAGAAATTCACTGCTACAGAAGCTGATATGACCTGGCTCAAGTGGCCACAACAAAACGGAGAGGCACCAACAATAAATACAGAATATTTTACCAGTAATTACACCTTCTTAAATTGCCACATAAATATTTATCACATGAAGAATGTGGGTGTTGAAAGGTGAAAGCAAGGATGCACTAAAATAACACAAGCAAACCCAGGAGGCAGCTTAGACTGTAACACATTTTGCAGATACATGTTTCAGATACATCAATCAGATGCCCGTAGACAACCCAAGCTGAGGGCCAAGCAGGACCACCTTGAGGGTGAGGGGAAAAAAAACAAGCAGGTAAAGAGACACTTTGAGCTAGCCAGTTGGCAGTGTCTAAATTTACTTTATCTCATGAACTGATGTTACTCCACAACACAGGAGAATCTCACTCACTCATCTTCTACCTTCTATCCGTTTCTGGGTTGCAGGGTGTGCTGGAGCCAATCTCAGCTCAGATTGGGTGAGAGTGGGATACACCCTGGACAGCTCGCCAGTCCATCACAGGGCCAACATACAGAGACTGACAAACAACCAGTCACTCAGACCCACGGACAATTTAGAGTGACCAATTAACCCAAACATGACGTGTTTGGATGGTGGGAGGAACCCGGAGTACCCAGAGGAAACCCACACAAGCAAAGGGAGAAAACCCTAGCCTGGGGCGGGTTTGGTTCCTGGCCCCGGGCCTAAACCCTCAACCTCTTTGATGTGGGGCAACAGTGCTAACCACTATACTGCCATGCTGCCCACAGGAGATTCAGTTAACCAATATTAGCCTTGCCCTTATATTGTTTAAAAAGTGAGGGTGATGATCAATATAATCTGACTACAAAATACCCGCCCAAAGGTTCTACTAAACGAAAGGCCAAACCAAATTTCCCGACGGCACCAAACAGAAAGAACAGACCTAAAACTATGCTTATGCAAAAAAAAAGCAAACAACATGCTGAAAAAAAGCTACCTAGTTTTAGACATTTCAAATTCCAAACCTAGAGTTAAAACAGTCCAGGTAGTAGAACAAGTGCACAGGTAAAGTCCCAGCTGAAGCAGAGCCTAAGCAGCCCAGCACTTTCTATCTAAATGGTCTCATTCCAAGTCTTTGGATAGATACTGTACTGGTGGTGGCTGCTCTGCTTACTGATTCCACCGGGACTTAAAAGCAACCAATACCTGCCAATGTTCTGAAAACCAGGGATATTTCCCCTTCAAAAAGGTCTTCAGTGCCATTGTCTGCCACACTAAGGTGTAAAACTAAAAATGTGTTGGTCTCTTGTTGAAATCAGCCACTTGGGAGAAGATTGGCTGCCACAAACTCAAGTCTACCTATGGATACCTAAAAGATGTGCATAGTAAATTTCTAATGAGGGGAGCAGAGAGGGCTTGTCTGTAGCCAAGAGTAAGCTGGATCAAATCAGACACCTCAGGTGGTCCAGGTACACTAGTCAGCTACCTGCAGAACAATGATTGAAACGCCATGAGGAAGCCCATGGGGCATCACACCAGAATGAACTGGAAGCTTTTTAACCCAAGTATTTGTTGAGCGATATCTATCAATCTAAATTGGACTACAAAGGCGCTATCCTGGTGTACTCATTCCTGCTGGGAAACAAGTGGCACTGCCTCACTGTAGGAGAAAACATAATTCAACGGTGTCATTTGGTTTAGTTCTTTCGTTGGGGTTCCAGGCAAATTGCCCCTTTTTTTTCTCACAATGCTTTAACTTCACCATGACAACTGGCAATCGAGCCACAGGAAGTGGGTCAACCAAACTTGTTACAATGAATAAAGACAAACTGAATCTACACTGAGGCAGGGATGTGTTATTTGACTTACTGTAAGCCTTCAAACGCAAGCCATCACATATATCCACAGTAAAGCCAGTAGTCCCAGAATCCTGAAGAATCTGCTTTGATAGTCATCAAGGTGTTACTGATTAATTCACCAGGAATGATCAAGGACATTTCCCAGTGAAATTCATGCCAATCAGAGCTTCCTCTAATCAGAACATAACATGTTGATGTGTCTGCTTGTTCTATCATTATTTCACTCCCTGCTTTCCCACTATCAGACAAAAAGTGAGCCAAGTACTTTGGACAATCCGCAATGGGCACAGGTTTCGTAGGAAATAATAAACTCACCTATTGTAATAAAAAGGTGAAGAGAAAACTCTTTCTATGATCCTCATACCTTATAGACCTATGCTAATATGCTCATTTCTTTTTCATATGAGTTGAAAAGAATGTTTTTTATCCAGAAAAATCACAAGATTCACTCAGACGTATTACTATTATACTGGCCTTGACATCCACAAATCATAGCAATAGGCCAAAGTGGCCAATGCAATGTCTGTGTATGTGCTTTTGGACGCCACAGCATATACTTTTATTACTATCTTTGAGGATAATGTAGCTGACTGAGACGTGCCTTGTAAACTTATTAGATATATGCAAAATACGATGGGATATCGCACCTGGCCCAGCTTTACAGGTACCTTGCCCTATGCCAACCGTAGGGCAGAAGAATTGTTCTCTCCTTCTTCCCTGGAGTACTTTGCCCCGGGACTCCACTGGGCAAGAGAGTTGGGTGGATACAACAGGTCTTCAGGTGGGGACCCCCCTTCACTGGTGTTTTGCCAATTTATGCCTGCAACACCTCGGGGGGGGGGGACTGTAAGCCGTCCCTTCAGCTGGTTGGCTTCTGTCTTCCAAGCTTGACTGGCATGATAAGAGGACATGCTTGAGGTTTGCTAACTTTCCTAGGTAGGCTACCTAGCCCTGCGCCATCCGTGGGCCAGCAGCATCGCTCTCTCCTTTCCTTCTTCCTTCAAGACACCGCCTGGAGTATTTGGACTCCACTGGGAGAAGAGTCATGAATCACGAGTTACCAGAGGTGTGAAGATTCACACGGTCGACCAGTTTGACTCCTGTGTGTGTGGGACCGGGCATCCGTGAGTGGCAGCTCATAGCGGGCAGGGAAAGGGGTGAAACAACAAACCAGAGCTGCTGCTTCTCCCACAGGGATAATACAGTGTAAAATTCAGTCCCTGCAGTCACAGTCGCACAATAGGGACACGTTGTCTGGTCTCCTCTTTGCAGTTAGCTTACAGTAGCACGGATGTGTCAGTGAACGAGTTAACAGAGATGAGGATCATGAGACATTAAGATGACTTTCGAATTTTGAACGATTCGCTCAGGAACAGTGAATCACTACCAACAAGATCTGGCTCCCGTCGTTCACTTCAAAGGGCCTTCTCTCAGAGCTGAATCGTTCGCGAATGACACATCGCTAGTTGCTGGGAAAAAAACAAAAACAAACCACAAAAAACCCCTCTCAAATACATAGTTTAGGCCCAGTAAATTGGCTTTCTTTGTAACTAAATAAGTGCAGCTGTATGTTGTGTTTGTGCTAAAAATTAAATGCCAGCAGGTAAATGCACTAAACAAAGATTGCGAGCAGTCGCATATTAGCATTAACGCTACTAGCTCATTAAAAATATGAATGCTAATATCAAGGAACGTCAATACGTATTATGACTTGTTATATTGGCTGTTTCTGTTTAAGGTACATAGCCTGCAGGAACGCTGATGTTTTAACAGCATTATGAGAGCAAACAATTGAAAACACAAACCTTAATTTGAGCTTGAATTTAACCGTTTCGGGGAAACTGCCTGGTGAAGTTTGAAAGGGGTTGGTGATCAAACTTGTTCAGTTCTTCACTAAGCTGCAGGGCTTGACTCACCTAGTGTCTGCACAGTTATGTATATTCACTCTAAGAAATGAAGGCCAAAATGACTCAAACCCCATATCAGTGTGTATAATGAAGTTACAGTACTACACCATTCATGAGACTGTACGTTATCAACAAACTCTACTCCTTTCTCCTGTGAGCTTTAAGATATAGCCACTTTGTCTCATTCATTGTCCATTAGGAGGTTTCATAACATCAAATGCAGTGATGATGAAAGATGATGATGATGATGATCTTGATGATGGTGATGATCGGGTAAGCCGCTACCAGCTTCCTGTGACTGTGCGGGTGGATAAATTACCTGCATTGGTTTGCACCTCTGCTTCTACCTCCTTTCACCATAAAACAAATAAAGACTGCATTCATGGTTTGACCATGACACCTAGACAGTGAGACAGTGAGCCTTCTCTTCAGTGTTTTTTCTCCAAAAGGATCAAAGCAGTGAAATGTGCTGATGCAGCCTGTCCTGCGTCAGGCCAATCCAGGAAAGCACAAAAGATGTTCAGTGAAAATATCATCAACCCTTTCTCCACACTGCCAAGCGGACTAACTCTTGGCAACTCAACCTTGAAAGAAGAAGAAATGATGAGTCAGCAGACAGCCAGATTAAACAAACGCTCCACTCATATCACTCCAGGGACTGGGCTGCCATGGGGGCATACAGGGCACCAACATAGTTTTAGGCTATTTTCAATATAATGGCTTTATGATATCAACTACACTGACATTAAACTATTTCTTTTAATGAAATTTAGTATTTAGATACGTTTTGGTTTTACTTACATTCAAGGTCATAATGGGTAAATGTTCTCCTGTTGCAAATGTAGTGTATTTGTATGATTATCATGGCTGTTGTTATGTGTATTATAGTCCCTAGCAGCACTGTAGAGATTCATACTCTGCCGCTGCCGTAGGTGGTTTGCCTCAACTATTATACTATTATACGGTTATACTGTGTGCGTCTAAAGACAGTCTCTGGCAGCAGTCAGAAGGCTTTAAATTGTTTATAACATTTATCTCTTGTTCTGTTATCTTGTTTCAGGATTCGCTGTCTGAGCTCAAAGTAGCTAAAAATATAAACCTTGAAATCTGAGTATCTTAAGAGTTCAGTTGTCTTTGGATTTTTTAAGTGAATTCTACGAAAATACATAAGAAATGTGTGGAAAGTTATCATTATCCCATAATTGCAACTTGCAGCACAAAGACAGAGGGAAAGCCCAAGTTTTGACTTTATTGTTGGTGGTGAAGCATTTATAAATTCCAGTGATGTGCAGAAAAAAGGGGTATCATTCAAACATTGCCCTTTAATAAATACAATTTCTTTATGTGTGTGATACAGAAGTGTCAAGAAGGCAGGAGCAGTGTGGCATCAGTCCTCTAAATGAATGGGTTAGCACTGTAAAAGGAGACGCACAGGACCTAATGTTCATTTTTTCAAAGTTATTAGTATTACATAACATGTCAGATAATTTGGAAGTTAAATTACAAATCACCCATTTTCTGCGAGTTTTATTCAAGTATAGAATTTGACTGACTTTGGAGTTTCTGCAGAATTTCTTCAGTAGTACTCTTTCTTTACAGTTTTCAGCTCCAATTTACATGCCATCCTACCCTAACATTATGAAACCTCGGGTTACACTACAGTTCACACCAACAGGCTTAGTTTTTGTGGCTGTTAGGTGCAATGGCTTTAACTCTGTCCAGCTGTCTGTGTGGAGCCTGTCGCGTAATTCGAGTTTTAAGTTGATTAACCTATCTGTGTGTCAACAAGCTGCCAGTGGGTGGGTGTGTGTGTGTGTGTGTGTGGGTGTGGGTCATCCTGTCTAATCTGCAATGACAATGAAAATATACTTAAAACAGTAAAACTCATCAGGAACCATATGCTCACATGAGCTGAAGACCATGTGAAGAAACATTAAGATTTCCAGCTGTCTGAGACGGTCAAAATGCTGAGATATATTAAGGTCAAGACTTAACTTCTTATGAGGACTAAACACTACCAATCCTCCACTGCTAACCCCACCGCTGCATAACTGTTTGAATGAGTGACACTGTGGAAATGAATGAATGAATCAGCTGCTGTTGTTGACAGGTTTATGGAGACTAACTATATGTGTAACGTGTGCTAGTTATTATCCAACTACTATGCTCTCTTTGTATTGTTATTAGGTGTCACTAAAACATTAGACATAGATAAGACGACATAAGATGTAATATCTCACCAAAATATTGCATGAAGAAGAGCAAAGGTGTGTAAAAATGTCATTTGAGTGATGTTGTTTGTTCCAACCATCAGCTTTCTTTGCCTTCTTACACATGATATGTCTCACAGTGTATTCTCTTGAGAAACATCAGGGAAATTTGTGGTTTGTTTCATTTGGTTATTATCACAAGACATCTTATGCAAACCGAGCCGGAGAGCACAGGAGAACTGTGGCGTTACATTATGCAACTATGAGTTAACAAAGAAGCGAAGGGAAACACAAACACACGCTCTACAAGTCCCATAGACTGCACTATATCTTGTGGGTGGTCACTAACAAACATCCCCCTTACCTTTTGTGAACCCTTGTAGATGTTGGGTTCAGGCTACAAGAGTCCACAATAATGATAACAAAAGTCAACAAAGAATTGGAGATAGAGATGACATCAGCCAGACAAGAAGAGAAGTGCTGATGGTGGAGACAAAGACTTAAAGGAAATGGATGGAGAAACAATGAATTTGGTTAAAGGATTTTGTGATCTTGGGATCTTGAAGTTTGAGAACAAATTAGTCCCCAAGTGTGAGCCCACATCCTGCCTGAGAGGGCTGGGGTTTGCGTAGGAGGAGAGACCAGCTGAAGTTCAGATTGAGGGTAGAACCATGGGGAAATCTGTAATGTATGAAAATGGTTGCAGATTGTCTTATCATGAAAGTTTTCCACTTAACCCCAATTGAACTTTTTGATAAACTGTGAAAGGGCTGTGTTTTTATTTTATGTAATTTAAGCTGCCTGGAAAGCATTACTTCATTCACCAACTCTCCAAAAGATTTGAATGGAAATCCTGTTGTACAACAAGTAGAATGTCATGTTAATTGTGGCCTCAAAAACCTGGAAAAGATATTAAGTTAAGCCCACAGATATCTGGTCCTCATGAAACCCCAAAGTTTCCTGTTAGTGTGCTGGAACTGGTGTCTGTGCAACATTTCCATATGTATTGTTGGGTCATACAGACCAAATTCTTCATTTTCCTCCATTTGGTAATGTCTGCTTGAAACCAAACATCTATGAAAGCAATACTGGTGTTAATTAGACTATGCAATGAGGAAGGAAAGCTTTTTACTGTTCAAAAGTACTAGGACCATGAAAAACTACTTTTGAATCCTGCAGATAATTATCATCATTTGGACAGGAATGTAGACATAAAGAATATGCCACTCATGCATACTCATGAGTGCATTTACTGTATGTCTACATTTACATTACAAGACTTTGTGAGATGTTGTGACATATGGGGCTGTGTTGCTACCTTGCCATTTCCAGTCATCTTGTGATCTCATTTAATCCCATCAGGCAGGTCAAGAAGTCGGAGTGAGACACAGAAGATAAATGAGACAAGTCACATCACCTGGGCGTTGCAGAGAGCAGCTGACTGAGCAGCAGACTGTTCCACTCTGGGATTAACACAAATACAGTGCAGTTTTCCTTCATGCTGAACCTGCACTGAAAAGCTTCAGCTTTATATAGGCTATTTTTGTTGTGAAAGAAAAATTATCTATGTTCTTCATTTTCTTAATTGTCTCCCAGACCCTAGTGTGGTTTATCCAGACTGATTATTCAATCTGATTCAAAGTAAAAAAAAACTGATGAAAAGAAGATATTCAATCATCAAATGCAACAAAGCAAAGCATCAAATCCCGGGATGTGACAACAAGAAAATTACAGGAATTTTTGCTTGAAAAGTTACTTGTAAACAGTGATAAGATAAATTTTATCACCAGCTCCAGGGTTAAAAGCATGTCTAATATCATTTAATTTTAGGATTTAGGAACAAATTGTCAAGATGATGGCTTTTTTTTTCTTTTATATAAAAACATTTTTTTTTCAATGAAGAGAGAAAAAAAAACAAACAAACTAGGGAAATAAACAACAGAGGCCAAGTCTGTCTAACATCAGGGTCAATATCACTATAAGGTGCCTTTGGTGTCTCCAGCAGAATCCAACCATGACCATGAACACATTGCCAAATAATGAAATTCTGAGCAAACACCTACCCGTAAATCAGTACAATTTTAAACCCCTTGAAATGTGATTTTATTATTTTATACAGTTTTCTTTGAAGAAATGCACATAAATTTTGCATGTCCCACACACTGCCCTTCTAACTTCAGTGAGTTTGATAAGTGTTTAAGTGAAATTAAAAAAAAATTTAAATACTTTTTATATGTTGTCATTATACTCAACAAGCTTTTTTTGATAAAATAAGTAATTTTGATCATTTATATTTTATTTTCATAATAGCATTCTCCACATGCTCTTGATATTGCTGTCCACCTAATCACTTTGGGGGAACCGCCCCTTTAAGAATCTGGCTGATGACTGATCATCATCATCATTTTGAGTGTCTTCAATGGTGGTGGAAGCATTTTCTACAAGAGCATTAAGTATTTACATTTATATTTCCTAGTTTTCATGGTATTGTGTACTTGGATGTTGTCACGTTTAGCAGGTCCACCCTGTTACCACAAATTATTGTCTAATATAAAACTTTTCAGAAATTCAAAATTATTTGTTGAACAGTCCATTTCAAAAATTTGCTACTTTGCCAACTCAAGGTCCAACATGTTGTCATTAAATGCTAATTTTGGCCAAAACTGTCCACCCTGTCATTCAATCTGTTCAGATTCTGAACACATATTTTAGACTTGGATTCTGAACGTATATTTTATTACACATCATTTCTACAGTATAACAGTAGATATAATTTGTGTTTTTAAGGAATGGTGCCAAGTGGAGCTGAGAAAGTAGGAGGTATCGGGAAAGTGGTGATGGTGACCCAGACAGAAGGAGAAAATACACTGAGAAAGAGAGGGACAGGTGGAAAAAAGACAGGGAGACAGGAAAGAAGAGGGGTGTTAATGAGCTGAGTCAGAGAGAGAAGAGGGCAAAAAGGAGGCAGCAGCATCAAGGGGAGAGACTTAGATGGAGTTCAAAGAGAAGATTGAAAGAAAAGATAGAAAAATTGGAGGAACACTTGGTAAAGAGAAAACCCAAACTGAGAAATATAAGAAGAGGTACTATAGGCTTAAGAAAGAAACTGCATCCAAATCACCATGTGCAACAGTCATTGCTTTGTTGGGTTGTCAAAAAGTGAATTCAGCCATCAAAAGTGCTCTTCTTTTCCATACATCCCTGACTGAGGATATTACAAGAAAATACAAAAATGCAAAAACAAACAAAGAGAAGCAGTTGATTGCAAAAGTGGTCACTTCAAAAATAGTGAAAAAGTACAATCTCTAAAAGTACAACTTGACTGTTCTAGGCTACTCTAAGAAGAGAGCTAGGTATCCGGCAGATATTACCAACAGTGGGAGGAAGTGCATCAGTGAAACAGAGATAAAACAAAAAGTCAAATCCTTTTTTCTTCAAAATGATGTTAGTCGCATGACAACCAGCCACTGACAGTCACATGCCTGAGGAAAAAGGTGCAGAAGAGGTTGCTTAGTGATACAATGAAGAACTTGAACAGGAAGTTTCTTTCTGAGAACCTTGGCACCATCTCATACACCTCCTTTTGCCGTCAGACCTTTCTGTGTAGTAACCCTTTCTTCCTCTGACTGTGACTCATGTCTATGCAAATAACATGAGAACTTGCAATTTATGGCCAATGCCTTGCAGAAACGTGGATTGCTGTCAACAAGAAATATTGAGGAACTCTCAGAAGGAACCATGTGCAACCCTAAAGCCAAGGACTGTGCCTATGGTCAGTGCAGAGAACGCCTCCACACCTGTCACCCATTGCTGAGAGTTCCTGGGCAAGCGATTTCTTTATCTCAGTGGGTGAGAGAGAAGATCAATAAAGACGAGAAATGTCAACAATCACTAAAAAAGGAAATAACAACAGAGGATGACCTAAATTCACAATTCCAGGAGAGGCTTCTCCATTTCAGGCACCATGTGTTCAACATTAAATGGCAGTTTGGCATTTAAAGGAGCTCAGGACAAACCTGAACCACAATGAGTGCCGCTTGCACATGGAGCTTAGTGAGAATTATTCATGTAAATATGGTGTGGAAACCCAATCAGTGCCTTTTGTTGGCTCACATTAGCAGGCCAGTCTGTACACTGGTGAAGAGGCACCACATACCTTCTGCTCAATATCACCCTGGGTTTTTTTTTTTGCTATAGGTACCTGACATAGCTACCATAAAAGGCACCATGTGAATCCATCAAACAATCATTTTGACACCCGGCCAGTAAAGTACAGAGACATTACATGTCTGTGCAAAAGGGAGGAAGGTGTTTTGGACTGTCCTTGCTTTGACTTTAAGGAGGTCACTGTAACTGATGTTCCTGGTTCATCTGACCAGTGCCCATCATGCGGAAAGACAGCAGACATTGAGCTGAAGCATATCGAAGAATGGTGTGTCCTTAACTATGACTATGACGCCTACCCAGGCACAGTGTCACAGTTAAATGCATGCACCGCAATAGGATAAACAAGTTCTTTTGGCCAGGTCCCTGGGAAGACATCAGCTGGTATCATGATGGGCAGATATTTTGCCTGATGCCAGAACCACAGGCTCTGAACAGGCGCTCTTTACATATGTTTAATAAGTGATGTGTTCACCTATTAAAGCCTTTGTCCAACCTCTCATCTTCATGTTTTATGGAAATAAACAAAATATTTTCAAGTTAGCTAACTGTTTTTTCGTGAGGTTTCTCTATAAACACGAGGGCCAGATAGTATTGCTTAAAAGTTTCACCATATAACTTAGTTGTTAGATTTTTTTGAGAAAAGAAAGTAACTATTACAATTTAATGGGGAAACACATTTTGCGGTAATTACACAATTATTAAAAGAATTTTCCAATTAACTAACATATACTATAGAGGAAGGGACCAAATATCTTTATGAAAATATACATTTTATAACTGGTATGCAATGAAAAATTAAGTATTTTTACTTGTATTTGTCCGTGACATGGTGGACATATTTTGTGGTCTGCTTGCAAGGAATGTATTAAAAAGCTTGACCAACATGCATTTCTAACAGCCTACGGTCTACTTAATACATTGAATATGAAGATATATGGAAAATCTCAAGTTTTTATTTTGGACATTTTGAGGTCTCAAAGGCTTATGGTGATGTTGACCCATCAAAAGCTGAGCTAAAACAATCCGTAACTGCCTGGGGTTTTCCCCACTGTGGCAGGCTTCAGGTGTACATTGATAGGAATCATCTAACATGTGAGTTGTCTGTAGGTCTCCATCCGTCCGTCCGTCCTGCCCACCATGTGGATGAGGTGACAAGCTTAAACCGGTTCATACGTGGATGGGAGGCCGGTTTCAGCTGGCTGCGTTGCCTTGGTAACGAGCCCTCTATAAATACTGTTGGAAACCCAGAGCAGTCTCCACTCCGGTTTCGGCACTGCCCGAGAAGCTACTCCTTCAGCAGCGGACTTCATTCAGGAGGGGAACTGCTGTAGCCCTTTTTTTTTTTTTTTTTATCCCAGCTGTCGGGTCTAATGGACAAACTCTTTGTAAATGCTTTTTAAGGTATGTAGAGATTTTTTTTTAAACGTAATCGAACTAGGAACGTCACATTCTATCTTAAATGCTTGTCAACTTTACGTTAGCATTAGTTAGCTAGCTAACGTCTGATTCAACAATGGCGGCTTAAAAAAAAACAATGAAAATGAGTTTTGGGGTATTTTGTTACTATTATTACTATGACACAGTAACATTATCGTCGGTTTTGATCCCAAACCGATTTGAGTGTTACCTAACACTACGACGTGGCCGCGGTAGCAGACGATTGGTTAAGTTATCTGTGCTGGCTAACCCGATATGGGAACACTTAGTTACTTGACCGCGGTGCGTTGACGTTACGCTGAGCCCCTTTTTCTGATTCGCCGGAGTTACTTTGGTTTAACCATTTTAACGATTAGTTGAAATGCTAAGTCGCCTCATGGCATGAAGAAGCGGAACCGGCATATTGACGTCCGTGTCATTTATGGCCCCTGATTGGTTCATCTTCGTGCCGTTCGTTTAACTTGGAGGCGGATCTTTTTTTTTAATTGGGTGAAATATCGATCGGGCGGGGCTTACGCGTTTAATTCATTGAATTACTTTTTTTCTCTATGTGTGTGTGTGTGTGTGTGTGTGTGTGTGTGGTGGCAAATGTCATACTTATAAAATGGAGCGTAGTGAAAGACTCGATACTACCAGCTTATTGGTCAGCTTCCACAAAATTTATAATTATGGAACTACTTTTCTTACCTTACAACCCCCCCCCCTCCCTTTATTTGTTAAGATCCTGTCTACTTCTTTTGTCAACAGAATCATAACTCTAAGAGATCACACACTGGCTACTCAGCAGGCCCTGGCCTTGAATCTTATTTGAAGGGATTCAACTTCACTGGTGAGCCGCCTTGGCTTTTCTGCACCTGAGTAACAGCAACACTCAATTCCATCTCTTTCCTATCAATGTAAGTGCATTATTGTCAATTTGCTGGTTGATTCAATATTGTATTGTATTTTGTAATATTACATTGATAATGCTGTCTGAAGATTGGCATTTATTCAAGTACAAGGTTTTTGAATTATTCGCTTTGGACTTTTCAATAAGTGAGGAAAGGGACTAAGGGCATGAAATACAATGTTCTCAAAACTGAATGTTATCTCAAAATCCCCGTCCACTTCCCCTCTTTCTGTCCTCCAGTTTAAGGACTTATCAAAAGAACTCCTTGTTACCATGAGCACTGCCAATCCCACTGAGTTTGAATTCTCTTTCCTGGAGGAGGGCTTCTCTGCCCGGGATATTGTTGAACAGAAGATCAACGAGTCTATGACAGTAAGTGTCTTGTGCCACCATTGTTTAGGGGGAGACATTGCCCCATTTGTTAGGTGACAAATGGTAGTGGGGTACTACTTAAAGAGTTCCACTGAATTACTTGTTTGTTGTGTGGGTTTTTTTTTTTTTTTTTTTTTTTTTTTTTTTAATTGTGTGTGTGTGTTTCTTCTTTGGTTTGAACATATCTTTGTTCTCTATATTCAAACATTGTTTTTTGACAAGACTACTTTTATGAAACACATTTGTTCTTACTTCTTCTCCATTATAGGATGACAGGGATGCCTTCTATGTCTGTGACTTGGGAGATGTTGTTAAGAAACACCTGCGCTGGGTGAGGGCCCTGCCCCGTGTGATGCCTTTTTATGCAGTGAAATGCAATGACAGCAGGTCTATTGTCATGACACTGGCATCTCTGGGAACTGGTTTTGACTGCGCAAGTAAGGTATGTGTGTATTTTCTTGTAATACAAACTTCAGATGGTTCTTTAGCGTTTGTTTGGTAATGTCTTTCAATTGGCCCTAATTCCCCCCCCCCCAACAGACTGAGATTCAGCTGATTCAGTCTCTGGGAGTGGATCCAAGCAGGATCATCTATGCCAACCCTTGTAAGCAAGTCTCTCAGATCAAGTATGCGTCTGCCCATGGGATTCAAATGATGACCTTCGATAGTGAAGTGGAACTCATGAAGGTTGCCCGCTGTCATGCCAATGCCAAGTAAGACTCTAAATCATCCATGATGTACAGGATTAGGCAGTTTATTGTTAATTTGCTGAATTCTCAGCAGTCATTTTCACTACCTTTTTTGTTTCCACTATACCCAGACTGGTTCTGCGTATTGCCACAGATGACTCAAAGGCAGTGTGTCGTCTCAGTGTGAAGTTTGGAGCCCCGCTCAAAGCTTGTCGAGGTCTTCTAGAGCGGGCTAAAGAACTGGGGCTGGATGTCATCGGGGTCAGCTTCCATGTTGGCAGCGGCTGCACTGATTCCATGACCTATGCACAGGCTATAGCTGATGCTCGATGTGTTTTTCATATGGGAGTGAGTTGTCTAATTTTTTTTTTTATATATACATATAAGCCAATTGTATTATTGCCTTAATTGCCTTATTAGTGTATTGGTGAACATAAATGTTTCTTTTGTGATCTTCAGGATGAGCTTGGCTTTAACATGGATCTCTTGGACATTGGTGGGGGTTTCCCTGGTTCAGACAATGCTGAACTCAAATTTGAAGAGGTAAGATGGTGCTTCATTAATTTGTTGTATATCATACAACTTATTAGTGATTTGTTGGTCAGATAAATATAACCAAGCTGGGAGGCCTTCCCCAACCATGTTGTAATAACTAGTACACAATGAGCTCTCAGTCTGATTTATTCATTTTCTACCATTATCCTTATCCATTAACCTTATCCATTTCCGGGTCACAGGGGGTGCTTGAGCCAATCCCAGCTCACACTGGGTGAGGGCAGGGTACACCCTGGACAGGTTGCCAGTCCATCACAGGGCCAACACACAGAGACAGACAAACAAACAAACACTCACACTCAGACCTACGGACAAGTAGTTAGAGTCACCAAACAACTTATACTTGCATGTTTTTGGATGGTGGGAGGAAAGCCCCTGCAAGCACGGGGAGAACATGCAAATTCCGCACAGAAAGACTCCTGGCCCGGGAACCGAACCCACGACCTTCTTATTGTGGGGCAACAGCGCTAACCACTATGCCACCTTGCTGCACCTCATTTCTGATTTACATGGACACTTTCTTTCCTAGATCACAGCTGTAGTCAATCCGGCCTTGGACAAGTATTTCCCTGCTGACTCTGGTGTTAGAGTCATTGCAGAGCCAGGACGCTTCTATGTAGCTTCTGCTTTCACCTTGGTTGTGAACATCATTGCCAAAAAGGTCATCATGGATGAGGATTCCATTTCTGATGGTAATAGTCTTTTGTGTAGAAAAATGACAGTGGTAGACTACAACATTTAATCCAAGCAGAATTGGAAAATTTCTTAACTTTTATGTTCCCCTCAGACGAAGACAAAGGGACCACTGACAGGACTCTGATGTACTATGTTAATGATGGAGTGTACGGGTCTTTCAACTGTATACTCTTTGACCATGCACATTGTTTGCCAACACTGCATAAGGTAAATAAATGAAGACTTGTCATATCAGCAAATCTTTTCCACACATATTAATGGTGAAACAAATAATTTTGGTAAATGCCACCCCCTTCCCCCTTTTTTTTTTTAAACCAATAGAAACCAAAGCCAGATGAGGCTATGTACCCCTGCAGTATATGGGGCCCAACTTGTGATGGCCTTGACCGCATTGTTGAGCAGTGCGACCTGCCTGACCTTCAGGTTGGTGACTGGCTAGTCTTTGAGAATATGGGTGCCTACACTTTGGCTGCCTCCTCCACTTTCAATGGTTTCCAAAGACCTGACATTGACTATGTCATGTCCCGCCCTGCTTGGTAAGTGATGCCACAGAATCTGAACATGGTTCCAAGGCTTGCTGAATTTCTGGACAAGGGCTATGGGTTTCTTGTAAGAAGAGTTAACTTTTATCTGTATTATCTTGTTTCAGGCAACAAGTGCAGCAGATCTGCTCCCAGGGCCTACCACCTACTGCAGGAGAGTTGATCCTATTTGAGGCGTCAGCTGGCTGTGGCCAAGAGAGCAGCTTGGAGCTGCCCATCAAAACTTGCCAGGCCCGTGTGGTTTAAACAGAAATATGTCCTCCCGATCTAGCGCCTTCTTTTTTTTTTTTTTTTTTTTTTCCCCATTAAATGTTGGCAAAGATTTTTTTTTTTTTTCTTTTCCCTCCTTTCCCCTTACTCTTCAATTGTTTGTGAAATTTCCATGCTAGTTACTTGACAGATAAACACAAGGGATATGTTGCACAAAATTTCTGTATTGAAGCAGGGGATCAACCCTCAATGAAATGAGGCTTAATCCCACTCTGAGTGTCTCTATGGGTTCCAGTCAGTGTTACAGGGCCACTCTGTTTTTGAATTTGGTACGGCAGTCTTTCTTCCCTAACCATGGGCAAATACTGCAAAAAACTGGAGAACTGTAGTTCCTCACAAACATACTGTGGGGGGAAAAACAATTGTTTTGCAAAAGAACTACTTTGCAGAAATTTTCCTGTCACTGCAGGGCTCAGCACCTGATAATGTAGCATTAATTCATGTGTTGAAGGGGTCGTCATTGGATTAATGTGATAATGTTAAAAAGAGTAGTAGTAGTAGTAGTAGGTTGCTTAGACTTCATTTACCAGTGCTGGCCAACTTGCAAAATGGAAAAAGGGAATTAGTGATTCCACTGCTGACCCTTCAATGCCCTGATAACTTTCATATCACTAGCTTGTAACTTGCAGAGGTGGTTGGAGGGGTGATTTAATTCCTCAAAAAATGGCTGCTATATTAATATATATCTTTTTCCATGATCTCCACTTTTTTACAGAGCCTGTTAAGTGTTAATTCTTAAGATGTTAACATATCAAGAAACACTATTTGTTTTTGTTCTTTTGCTTTTTTTTTTTCTTGTTTATACTATGGTCATTCTGTGTGTAATGTACTCTTCTCAAATGCTTCTCATTTGGCTATAGTCAGAGCTATTTCATCATTTGCAAAATGTTATCTATAGTAGGAGACACCCTATTCATGAATTATCCTCTGCAGGCTATATACTATAACTGTGTGCTGATATGGCTGCTGGAGTTGAAACAGCTTTTACAGCTGATATATTTGCTAAACGGACATTTTGGCCAGCAGTCATAACATCTTCATGTTTGTCCTGGTCACCAAATACTTCAGGTGCCAAAAGAAAATCTTCAAGATTAACACTTAAAACACAGGGATTCAAGAAGCAGACTGTACCCCTTCTCTTCTCCTTATCTTGTCTGTCTTGATTTTTTGTTTCTTTCCATGACTTGCATAAGGCAAGAAACTTGTTCATGATATTAAGCAGTTTAGAACCACACATTTGAAATTGACAAGAAAGAGATGGGATTGCTAATTCATATGCTTTCCTATGGAAACTTTTTGAAGTTTTGTATTTTTTTAATAAATGAAACTTAAGGTGCAGAGCCACAATATTTCTTTTGTGTATTTTGTACAAATGGAACCACATATGAGCCATTATTGATGTGCCTGTAGGTTGCCTATAGAGAGCTGCTTCCAGAGCTTCATCCTGCAGGCGCATTGGAGAATGCCCACCCCCTATTGGTTAACATATAAACTGTTAGGAGGTTTCAAGATGACTGAATATTCCTCTTTGTCAGTCACCTGTCTCTCGCTCTCATCTGTGCTTCGAGTGGATCAAGACTATTTATTTAGCATTCCAGTGTAGAATTCACCTTACACAGCACGTTACCTTTATGAAATAGGTTTCAATTAAATAAAAATTTAATCCAAACTTTTAATCGGAAATACTTTATTAGAGATATGTCTGGTAAATATTATGGATATTACTCAAACTGTTGTGGTGTATAAGTAGAATTAAGTGGAGTGTATGCTAACCTACAGTCCCAGTGCTTCTGTTCTCTGTACTGGTACTAACCAGCCTTTCATCAAATAAAATGACCTCAATGGTAACTAACTGATGTATAATCCTCTATAATCAGTGATATTGCATCAGTAGATGACCTTAATGGCTTTTATTGTTTGGTGTGTATAAATGTGCATTTCTTTCTACTACTTGTTTTGCTTAGTTTGAGTTCATTTACTCAGTTGGTCCTGTACTCAGTTACTACAAAAGATGACCTTTAACCCAAACTGGTACGTTAGCGTTGTCATTTATTACATCAACACACAGAATAATGCAATTTTTGATACATTAGATCAGTCTTTCATCAGTGACAGAGACATCAATAGGACTGCAAAATAATATTCTGTAAATGTTTAATGTATAAATGTTTTTATACACTTGAAATAGTTCCAAGTTGTATTGACATATTTTAAAGCCCAAGGTTGTATAAACATTTTACTACAGGATGTAATATTCTGAGGATAATATTAAAAGACAGCTCTTTGTGTTTATGCATTGTCCATTCAATGACCACTCCGTAGGCAAGTTTTCAGTAGAAAAGTAGTAGACAGGACAGTGCAGTACAATTTTCACAAGGAGAATTTAACAGTAAACATATTCACAGCCCTTTGTAGTGTAACATTTCTCAGACCAACATCACCGAAATTTGGTTTAAAAACACAGTAAAATAAAGTAATGGTGTTTTGGTGCTGTAGCAGATAATGTAAAAGAAAAATTGCATGTTAAAGGGATGAAACATCAACTAAACGATTGAAGACAAAACAACGTTTACAAAGACACATTTTTTGTTAGAAATGCGTTCCCACTAAACCACCATTCAGTTATTTCACGTCAGTTGATTTACCTTCCAAAAACACCACCTCTTTGTCCCTGTTTTGTTTTTTTTTTGTAATCTTTGAGTCTTTTTTTATAATATAAATATTTTTTATATTTACTAGCACTGGTTGCAAAAATGATGAAAGAGTAAAAATTGTCCAGCAGTATCTGGCAGGATATGTAGCATAAATACATATTGAGCGTACAGTGTGGTGACACTATTAAAAGCCAGCAGGTTGCTCAGGTTTAGGTTTCTTGTGGATCCAGTGTAAACATGTTACAGTAGTCAGAGAGAGCAACACCGGCCATGATTTCACCACAGAGAGAGACATATTTCTTTGTAGATGACCACCACCCAGCACCCACTAAGAGTTTATGAATGTCCATGCCAGATCATGATTTCACCACAACCATGTTTCTCTCTTCATAATGTTTCCTGATGTACTCAGTAATGGCATTCTCATTATTGAGCTCTTTCCTCCACACCATAATGTAACATTTAGGGGCTAAGTGACAGCCAAGGATGCTGTAGCTAGATATGAGTATGGCTGCACACTCTATGGCGCGTTTGTACTTCCCACACAAATTGATAGAAATTGGGATGAAAATGATCCAAATGATAACAAACAGCAGCATACTGGTGCTGACTAAAGTAGCGTTTTTATACAAATCTGGCAGCTGTTTACCTTTGAATGCAAACAGAAAACAAATAATAGCCAATAAAGCGTTATAGCCCAACATGGCTATGAAGAACTCTGTGGAACCTTTATTACACTGCTGAAGGATGATTTTCTTCCTTATCTCCTGCTGTAGACATGGGGGTTTTTTGTACACCCATACCACACACAGGGCAAGCTGGATTCCAGCCACAATGGTCACCACAGCTAATGGCTGATTGAGCTTCTTCCACCAAGAATCTGTCCTCAAATCAAAGCTGAAGCCCAACAAGATTTGGAGCAGGTTGGCTAGAATGCAGGAGAGGCAGAGGGAAAAGGCGATGCCGAACAAAGGCAGACCCACCATGCAGGAAATCTCACTGGGCATTCCCACAAAGGAAAATGCAAGACAGAAGCAGGTGAGCAATGAAAAAAGCTCCAAGAAACACAAGTAACCCCCAACTGACTTTACAATGGGAGTGCTACGATAGATTGTAAACAGAATAGTAAACACAATGGTCACAATTATCCCAAAGACTTTGAATACACTCAAAATGATAATAAATGGATCAGTCCAGACTAGGAATTCAAGAGTTTTGTTCAAACAGTTATCCCTCAGTGGAGTCGAATACCTCTTTTCTCCACAGCTCTGACACTCCTTACCTACAGACACAAACAAAGAAATACAACTGTAACTGCATTAGGGAATTGGGATTATTTCTCCTGGACAGTTAGTGACGGACTTATGGTGAAATGCAATACTTCCATCACTACTATGTCACTTTGAATAAATTGTCTGGCAAATGGTTCAGCATAAATAGGAAATTCTTTTGAATTCCTGAAATGTATTTGTATATTGTGTCTGACATAAATAAGGACGTGCCTAACCACACCATCTGATAACACTCATAACACAGTAGTGTGCAAGGTTATGCAATTTTTGCAAATGTAAAACTAGTTTCTGATATGTGGCAGGTATTAATCTATAAATTTGACACTTTTAAAGAGATTATTTTCTTGTCAGATTTTGTTTGATTGATTGATTCAGATTTCCTTTTATCCAATGTAATCCTAAAACATGGTACCTTCAGGATACCATGTCTTCAGGAACGTAAAGGAGGGTCTTAAATGAAAACTGAAAAAAGTAAGCATGAAAAAACAGGATGTGTGAATCTTTATAATTAGATGAGTCAGTTCTAAGACTGAAACAAGACTTTACATGCTGATTATATATAATTGTGGATTTAAATTTTGTTCTATTTACATTTTAAATGTAACATTATACACTGTTATGGCAGATCATATTTTCAATTACTTACTTTTAAGAACATTTTCATTAATTTCAATAGCAAGTGATTAATAAATATAGATATGCATTCAAATATCACTTTAATCCAATTTCCTTAAAGTCATAAAAGTCAGTATACCATCATATCAAGCTCACACTGCTGGTACACACAGTGTAAGATCACAAAACACATACCATCCTTGATAGGGATCCTTTTATGAAGGAATGTTGACTTTTTCTATAGAAATGATTTTGATGCTTGAGATTTGTCGGGAAACACTCACCATCTCCAGGGGAGAACTCTCCTGGTGCACATGGAAAACACTTTTTGCAGCAGTTTTTATGTTGTGCTTTATGTTTCAACTCTTCTCCAGGTTTACATGTTTTAGAGCAGTTATAGATGGTTGCCTATGACGGACAAAACAGAATCAGTAAAAGCCAAATTATTCTGCAAATGATAAAATGTGATATAATGTTGAAATTACATTATTGTTTTCAACAAACTCATCTGGGAGTGTGATCTCTTTATTGG
Source organism: Remorina albescens (assembly GCA_034769265.1). NCBI lineage: Eukaryota > Metazoa > Chordata > Actinopteri > Carangiformes > Echeneidae > Remorina > Remorina albescens. The sequence continues at coordinate 18,319,185 of CM068488.1, read as the reverse complement.
GCAAATATTCTCCGATGGTCGTTATATGAGCATACTGTGTGGATTCAGTCATGTTCCAATATAAAATATCATATCCTAAACAAGGGTCTCCGTTGGCATTGAAGTATATATGTGTAGAGTTCACAGTAAAGTTGACTTTCTGGATTTCCATGAGAAGCTGTGGAATCATAACATGAGAGTATTAGTAGTGAATTATCACTTCTATTGCAGGTGAAACAAGAAGTCATAAAATGCACTCACTTAAGGAAGTGCTGACCTTGCAGTATGACCAAAATATTTGAGGAATATTTTATCAATACCAAAAAAAGACACTATAACGTATGTTTAGTTAAAAGATTAGCTCGACATAGTAGCAATGCACTTAATTATTTTACTTGAGAATATCAATATCACAGCTACCTGAAGCCAAAAAGTGGTTAGCTTACACTAGCTTTCAAAAATCCAAAGACAAACACAAACACAGCACAAAAAAATCCATGTATGTCATTTAAACCTTACTACTTAACGTGTTAAAGCTCACTTATTAATCTATGCAAAAAATAAAAGATGTTCTTCAGGGGGTTTATGTTTCCTGGCCATAGGGAGTAAATTCTAAAAGTCACCGTTCCTCTTTTTGTATGGAATCGACCATTGAAAAAATTTTGCTGTAGATGGGTTTTCTTACTGGCAGACAGGGCTAACTGTTCTCCCTTGAGTTTTCTAGTCTTTATGCTAAGCTAAGCTATTGAGTTGTTTTTTATAACTTTCCAACATCATAAAAATATCAATTTGACAGACATTAACAATGAAAAATATGTCAGCAACGCATCTTCACTGTACCTCAGCGGCTGTAAATTTGGTGTTTCTATGTTCACACTGCTGGTTTTCACATTTAAACAAGCGCCGGAGGCCTTCAACAACGACTTGAACAGCTAAATATATATTGTAGGATTCATCCTGGTCGATATAATTGGCCAAGCACCTTAGGTCCAGACAGTGGTTGGACTCGTCTTGGTGTTCTGTTAGTTTGCAGTTATTTTCTCTGCTCCCCTCAGACTGATTAGTACAAAGTGGATATCTAGTCGGGTATTCCTTAGGGTTGCCGCTGGTGGTTCTGTTCAGCAACGAGTGGATGTAATCTTTAAAACCAGGTACCTCATTCCTCTTGGAGATGAAACCAAAAACCTTCCCGGCCAGCTTGATGCCTGGCATTGCAGAAATCTTTTTTGAGGTGGACCACGAATCACTGGCAATCCAAGTTCTGTTGAGACTTTCTTTTATAGCTCTTTTAAAGATCACTTCAACATTGCTATCCTTGGTGAAAAGGATGATTGCCTCAGCAGTTGACGTTTTTATATTGTTGAACAAACGTTTCAGGCATTCGAATGTTTCCGAATTGCTCAGGGAAAAATGACCGGGCAGGATTTCAGCAAATTCAATGCAGATGCCCTGTTTTGTGAAACTGTCAACAAGACGGTCACTGCCATACTTCCCGTACTCATCATCACTTCCAACAACAGCGACTGATTTCCAGTTAAACTTCATCACCAGTTCAACAATGGCCTTTGTCTGATATTCATCACTGGATATTGTTCTCAGAAAAGTGGGAAACTTCAACTTCCTGCTGAGAAGCTCGCTGGTTGAGCCATAGCTGATCTGTTGCAAACAGGAACAAAGTCATGTTGAATTTAGTAAATATCAATTTAAAGACAGATAATATTGATATGATAGCGATTGTTAAGTCAAAGGACCACATATTTAAGTATTCAGTCATAATCCAATCATGATTTTTTTTTTGTCGTTTCAAGTGTAGGTAGCATAGGGAACAAACCTGGGCAACTGATGTCAGAGCAAGAACTCGTGCTACGGCTATTGACATTTCAGAATACCTCTCACCAATCACCACCTTTATTTGGGGTTCAGGTAAAGCAGAACAAATTTTTGCAGGTACCAAACAGCTCTGAGGGTCTAACTGGTTCTTTAGCAGCTGAAGCGTTGCTCTAATGGCCAGGCTGACATCGCCACAAGTGTCATAGATGTCATATCCAATGGTGATGTTGGGTAGAACCCTTTGTTTGTGCTGGTTTATTTCTCTGATGGCGTATATCATAACATGAGTTCGTAAGAACATCTGCAAGTCATAGCTGCAAAAAAAGGACAAAGGACAGATAGAAAACATTTTGGAACAAATTCATTCTTGTAATGTATCACGTTACATGGACACATCTGACGGGGTCCATACTTACTTGCTACAGGAGATCCATCCGCCTGCTGTGGTTCTGTTGGTTTTTGCATGCATAGGGAAAAGTCCTCCAATAATGATATCCCCAGGAGAGTATGCGTGCACTGGGACACTCTCCCCTGAAGATGGGTGAAATACACCCATGACACTGACAAAGAACCAGAGCAAAAACATTTTGGATACCTAAAGAAGGAAAAGATCATTTGCTCATCCATCCAGAGTATGATCAGGTTCCTGCACAACAGCTCGTTTAAAACTTTCCCTAAGGGGAAGTCAGAAAAATTAATTTGCATTGCCCTACAGTGAAAAACATCCTCAAATTCCCCAGCTGGCACGAAAACAGGTTGATTTGAATATTTTACAGAACATGATTCAGTAAGGATTAACATCTGATCATATCATTGTCAGTTTTCACTATCTCACTATCTGATCATCTGGTTTGGACCACATAGTGTACATCACTGTGTTTTGAATCCTCCCACACGCAATGTTTCTTTTATGCAGGTCAGTGACCCCAAAACCCCAGGGCACAGTTTGCACTACAGGCCATGAGATGGCAGCACACTACTTATAAGCTGCTCTCACATAGTATCATGGGTTTTAGAGATGCTTATGTTGTGGCTAAATGGAGCATAGATCATGACGTTAATCGTCTATGGAGATTAAATAAATAATCCAAGACTGCACAAGTAGTTAATTATTGGACAAGCTGCGCAGAAAAGAGGAAAATATGAACATCTGAGCTGAGTAAACTCCATTTGACAAACATTTCATTGGCTGCTTTTTTTGTTTTGTTTTATTTGTCCATACCGTAAGAAAGTTCAGAATGCATGCCACCCTCACACATTCTTGGGAAAATTTATCATAGGCAGTGATATTAAGACCTTCAATTTAAGTAAAAGTTTTATTTAAAAATATTCTGATGCGAACACAAACACTGCATTCACTTTTCTTAAGTAGAATAGCTGAGCATCAAAAGAGAGCGCACCTGTAATGCTGTAAACTGCATTTCAAGGTTTCAATCTAATGTGTTTGGTTTTTGGAGGTGGATTAAATTGAGATACTTTATAACCTAGAGCAGATGGATTCATTTCTCACAATGTATGATATTTTATTTGATATGTTGCTGCTGCTCCTGATCTTGATTATGGAAATCTGATTCACTAGCTGTCTAAGGAATGGCAAGAAGCAAGAAGCAAAATGTTCTCTTCTGAAATTTAGTGGAGTTTTAGTCCAAACCTGTAAGCCTGTTTGGAGTATTTTAATAAAAAGTGCAGGTTTTTAAAATTGACCTCTATAATAAGTTTTAAAATAATAACAATAATAATAATACTAACACTACTACTAATAATAGTAATAACTCGTAGTTTATGCTGTGGTTTTATTATAAATGTATGAGGAAATAAAATCTGCAGTGTGAGTGTGAAGTGAAGAAGTCCTGTGTTTGAGATGGAGGAAGGTGAGATCTGCTCTCAGAGTCTCTGGGCTGGGCCTTCTGCTCCCCACGCCCTGTGCGCCGTGGACCCCTATAAGTAGGCTACACCCAGCCCCAGTGCCGGACACCCACCGAGGGACGGGGCGGCTGTGTGCGGGCACCATGACCTCTTTACCGTGGGGACTGGTCTGCTTCGTTGCCATCCTGGCATCGGGAACCCTGGGGAACTCCCCGCAGCCTCGGTCCCGGCCCCGGCAGCCCGGAGCGTCCCAGCAGGTCCGGCGCTTTGACGTCAAATCCACCAAGCGAGTCTCTGAAGAAGTTCCGGGGTCCGACAGCTTCCAGGAGGTCCAGCTGGGGGACTACTCCGTCCGAGGCTTCCAGCAGCAGCAGGGTGCCCGTCCGGGTTCCAACATCCGGACTCCGGACAGCGGAGGTGGGTAGGCCAGACGTTGCCCCCCCGCACCTGACTCTCCAAGTCATACTGTTATAATCATACCGTTAGAGATCTAACACTTAGTTTTAGTTCATCTGTTTCTGTTTTTTTTTTTTTAAACACAGAAATAAATCCTTCTATGCTTAATAACAGGAAAGCCATTTTTGCTCTCATCATTCCATACCAGGCACAGTTCCACATCTGATATTCAACAACTTATAAAGTGTTGTGAATGTTAATGTAGGTTCTGGGACTTCTAATTATTCCTTTTCCTTCTACAAACAGTTTTATTAATATATTATAGCTCCGATTACATTTAATACACACAAACAAAACACAGATTTTTTTTTTTTTTTCCCCCTCCCCAGGAACAAGATCCAACTGCAGAAATCGGCCTATAGATCTGGTATTCATCATAGATAGTTCCCGCAGTGTCCGTCCCGCCGAGTTTGAGAAGGCCAAAGAGTTCCTACAAGACATGGTGGACAGTTTGGAGATCGGCTCAGATGCCACACGAGTGGGCCTGGTCAATTACGCCAGCACGGTGCAGAATGAGTTTCTGCTTAAGACCTATTTTCAAAAGTCCTCCTTGAAGCAGGCGCTGGCCCGTGTTGAGCCCCTCGCTTCAGGCACCATGACGGGCATGGCCATTAAGACTGCCATGGAGAAAGCTTTCACCGCGGAGGCAGGGGCCCGAGTTAGTTCGGTGAACATCGCCAAGGTGGCCATCATCGTGACGGACGGGAGGCCCCAGGACAACGTGGAGGAGGTGGCGGCAGCAGCCCGTGCGTCCGGGATTGAGATCTACGCTGTGGGAGTGGACAGAGCTGACATGATGTCCCTCCGCCTCATGGCCAGTCCCCCACATGATGAACATGTCTTCTATGTGGAGACCTATGGTGTTATAGAGAAGCTCACTTCCAAATTTAGGGAAACCTTGTGTGGTAAGGATGATGATAATGGGAGTGCGGCAGTGAATAGTGGAATTGATGATTATGGACTAGGCCTAGACGGTAATGGAAAAAGTAATGAAAATGAGGATAACCGAAACAACGGTATGTCAGATCAATTTGTTTTTTTAATTTACCTGGGTTGGTATGGGCAGCACCATGAAGGGAATCTCTGTTCTAAAGTCAACCATCCTCCTCTTTGGTCTTTAAGAAAAAAGGTGAGATAACTAGTCTAACTGTATATGCATTTCCTACAAAGTTATATTTTCTAACTGCCGTCTTTGAGATTGTGAAAAAAACCAACCACCTACTAACCAACTTAAAGAGGAAGATAAGCCTCAGAAACTGGTTGATCTACGGACGGCAAAATCTCCATACTGGAATACTAAAACGGTTGAAACCTAAAATGATGCTGCCTATACTCCCCACAGTGCATGCTGCAGTTCGCCCTCCGTCTCTATCTCGTGCCTTGCTCGGTTACCTGAAAATGCTATTAACTGTTCAGGTTCACAATATGGGCCTCTCCAAACATTAAAAGCTATCTATCCAGCGAGGTAAAAGCTAATTTAGCTTGCTTCAATTGTGACTAAAACACACTGGTGTGGAGAAATGTATGTCCTCGAGGAAATTTCGGAGGATGTTATTGTGGATGTCACAATACATCACCCTCAGCTACAGCTTCTACTGTAGCTCAACTCACTGGCAAGCATGAGGCAGCAGCCTGGCCGTTCACTGTGGAGCAAAAAGTTACTGAGAGGGAGTGAAAAAAAATCTTTCAGGAGAACAAAGTTAGAGCATGAGCTTTCAGGGGCTCCACACTTACGCTGCAATGCACCACACGGATGTCTCAGCTAAAGACATCGAGCTGTTGTGTTGCATCTGTTCAATTCTGTGTTTGCATGATCTGCTCAGCATGGCGTTTTCTGCAGGAAAATTAAGATGGAAAGTTCAGGTGACTAAGTCAAATAATGCAGGAATTGAAACAACAGAAATCACAATAACATCACAGTTGCTTATCAGACTCACTAATCTACATGTGGCTGTGTAAATTACATCTTCACAAATAATCAAGAATACTGACAGCATACTAATATCCTTATCAGAATTATTGATCTAGCTTTAGACCTAAGCCAATCAGACACTGAGATGTTTCTTTTCAGGTCTGGATCCATGTGCTCAGGGACACAGTTGCCAGCACATTTGTGTCAATAATGACTACTCATACTACTGCAAGTGTCACTTGGGCTACGTCTTGAACCAGGACAAGAAAACATGCTCACGTAAGAGTTTTAATCATTGTTGTGATTATTATTATTTTTTTTGGGTCTGATTTAGCACCTGAGAACCAATGTTCAAAAGGTCGAACATGGCTAAAAGTGAATTTGCCTTAGAATTTGAGTTGGGTTAGATGGGAGAAGCTTAATGAGATGTTTAAAATGTTTAAATTTCTAAGCCTTCGTGCCCCCTTTTGATCTTCAGTTTGTGAGGCATTTCACAGTGGCCACAGTGCATACCAGCTCTTGTTACCAATGTTTTGTGTTGGCCTAAATAGATTAGCGCACTATTCAGTACAAATTAATAAGCAGGACATGATGAAGGCCTGGATCGAGGAGAGGCAGGTTGAAATAAACGAACGGATACAATCAAAAGTTAAACCCTGATATATTTTCTCTTGGAAGAAAATAGCTAAGCCTTAGATAACTTCTCTCAAGATGAAATTGCGAGTGCACCATCATACGATGCTGTCTTGAAATTCTACATCTTGAATACGTGTCATACTGCAGGTCATGTGACACATATGGCCCTTGTCCCTACTGCATTTACTTAAATGAAGTCAAACATACTTTTCTACTAGATATCTACATGAGCATATCGTACATGAGCATCCTCCCAACAATAATTCTAGATGAAACATGGCTACACGGATGTTATATCCATGGCAGCCTGCAACGTTTCAGTATCTGCATCTGGAGAGGATGTGTAGTCAAACCCCAGTTGTTGTAAATGTTGAAAGTGATGTGTGTGAGCAGATGAAATACAAATTACTCTTGGCTTGTTTAATTGGACCGAGTTGGTTAGATGTCGGAATCTCTCTTTCCAGGTTCTGATCCATGTGCCCATGGACACAACTGCGAGCAAATATGCATTAACAGTGGTGACTCTTACATCTGCAGCTGTCGAGTGGGATATGTGCTGAATGCAGACAAGAAAACATGCTCACGTAAGAACACAAACATTTCTGATAAAGTTTGCTGTTGGGTTTTTGCCAGTGCCACAGGTATGGATTACTTCGCAATTTATACTTCTCAATATTATTTTGCTCCCAAAGCTTTGAATAATTCACAAGTGCAGCCTGAACTTTCATATACAGAGCGAGAACAGGTCAACAATGGCTACCACAATAAGAACCTCCTCAGTGAAGAGCTTCCTCACAGGCTTGGATACATAATTTCAGTGATGATATGCATCAAAACTAATATTTACTAGTCAGACGTGCCATTATGGCCACCTGCCTAGTATTGCATAGGTTCCCCTTATGGATCCAAAACAGCTCTGACCTGATGAGACCTAGACTCCTCTAGACCAGTGGAGGTGAGTTGTGGTATCTGGACCAAGATGTCAGCAGCAGGCTGGTTAGTTTGAGCTATATTATATCTTCTGTTGGATGAGCTCGCACAGTCCAGCCTTTGCTCCCCATGGTTATCAGTTAGCCCATCTGTGGTCGTGGGGTTTTCCTTCACCGGACCACTTTTAGTAGGTCCTGGACCCTGCAGCCCAGGATCCTCCCACAGAGCTGCAATGTTGGAAATGCTCTGACTCAGTTGTCTACACATCACAGTGGGGTCTTTGTCAAACATTTGTCCCGCTTCAACGCATCAACTTCAATGTTTTTCATGTCACTTGTCAGTGCTTATAATGTCATGGCTGAACAGTTTATACTAAACATCCACCAATATTGAATCCAGACCAATTAAAATGCTCACACAGGAATGTGAACCATCTTTGTAAACTTATCACATAATATAATAAGCACATTGTGCTTATTATACTTTCTGATTTACTGATAGAAAACTTGAGAAATACCTTGACTTGGGAAACAGCAAAATCATTTCAGTGATCCTCTAGGCCAGAGGTCTCCAACTCCGGTCCTAAAGGGCTACTATCCTGCATGTTTTAGATGTTTCCTGCTCCAACACACCTGATTCAAATGATCATCAGGTCATCAAGCTCTGCTGAGGTCTGATAAGGAGTCACTCATTTAAATCAGGTGCGTTGGAGTTGGGGACCTCGGCTCTAGGCCAAAATGGGAACTGCTTCATTAGGCACTTCCAGACTCATCACTTTGATTTGTGGTAGTTGCTGCTTGGATTTGGATTATTCTGAAATGACAAAAATGACGACTTCATCTTGTGACTATTGATGATGTTGCCCTGTGTGGTAAACCTCAGCTGGTTGTGGAGTTCAGCGACCTTATATGTTATCACATGTAGGTGTATCTCTTTTCAGATCTGGATACATGTGTCGAGGAAAATGACTGCCAGCATGTTTGTGTCAAAAATGGCAATTCTTACCTGTGTATGTGTCACGAAGGATATATATTGAATGCAGACAAGAAAACATGCTCACGTAAGAACCCTCATAATTAGTTATATGTCATGTCTTGGTGCAATGGCTTAGTTTTTTGAACCCAGTCCGTAGAGGATGGAAGAATTGCTCCAGTTTGCTCCCCAAAACAGCTTGAAAACTTCATCTTGACACTAAGACCTGCTAAGACCTTTATGAGTGTGCAGAAGTGAATACCTTTAAAGGAGCTATTTGTAATTTTTGCTGCTGCTACAGATCTTACATTCATTTTACTAGCCATTCAAATATTGCAGGTTCAGCATCAAACTTCACTCCTTTTCTTCCTAGAATCTCATATCACATCTTTTCATCTACTACACTCAGCGTGTTAACCAGCTAGCCCCAGTCCATCTGGTCATCCATCATCTGATACTGACACCAAAACTCTTGTCAAGCGTCCCTGAGAAATAACCGTGATTGAAGGCAGACCAAACTTACAAAGAGCTCTTTTAAAGTTAAATCCATAATGTGCTGATTGTGTTACTGTACAGGTGGAAGTTTCTGTTTTCAGGTTCAACTACGTGTGCCCAGGGCCATGACTGTCAGCATATTTGTGTAGACACTGATGATTCTTATATCTGCAATTGTCATTTTGGATATGTGTTGAATGCTGACAAGAAAACATGCTCCCGTAAGCACCTTTTTCTTTTCAGAAGGGTTTGTGGTGGAACTTGTAGTAAATACAGACGAAAATGCATGCCGTCTGATTTTAGACAAGCACTTTTCTGGTTATTTAAATTACAGTATTGTAGAAAAGCTGTTGCTCTTGAATTCAGCTGAACTTCTTGCGGACTTGAAGTTGAATAAGAAATGAGTCTTACTGTTTTAAGCTCAGCCATACTGTAACAAATGTGTAAAATGAAAATGTATACGAAACATCATATGTGAAAGGTATAATGGCCTTACAGACAACAGTCCGGACTCACTCCCACTAATATCATGAGATGTCCATTACATGTGGACCTGTCTCTTTTCAGGTTCTGATGCATGTGCGCATGGACATGACTGCCAGCACATTTGTGAAAACAGTAACAACTCTTATATCTGCAAGTGTCGAGAAGGATATGAATTGAATGCAGACCAAAAAACATGCTCAGTTAAGAAGTTGGACGGTATGATATGCATGTTTGGTGGTTTTCAAAATTGCTAGAAGTAGAAAAAGACTTTGGGCATGGACATCATGTTTTGTATAGACCAGTGTTAGCTGTGGAAGCATTTCATTTCAGGTTGGGATACATGTGACCAGATACATGACTGCCAACATATTTGTGTCAAAAATGGTGATTCCTTCCTTTGCAAGTGTCGTGAAGGATATATGTTGAACGCAGACCTGAAAACATGCTCACGTAAGAACACGGATTTTATCACCCACAAGAGAACACAAGTTCTTTTGTGTAAACAGTGATGGCTTGAAGTGTCAAGAGGTATATTTGTTGAATCCAAATAAGAAAACTTTTTTTCTTGTAAGAACTTATAGTGCTTAGTTTACATTTGCTAACTGTGCTTAGGATCTGCTTGAAAATTTGTGATTTGAAGTGCTCGCCCACAGTGTCAGTCACAGGTTCTATTCCTCACAAAGGGTTCTTTTGATTGTTGTAGTTAGATGTGGCAGTGTTTCTTTTCAGGTTCAGACCCATGTGACGAGGGACATGGCTGCCAACATATTTGTGTCAGTACTGGTGACATACACATCTGCAAATGTTGGAATGGATATTTGTTGAATGCAGACCAGAAAACATGCTCACGTAAGAACTTGGACCTTTCTAACTGATATTCTCAGAATTTCCCTGTTATTTTCTGAAACTGTGAAAACTATGTATAAAAGCTATTAGTAATTGGTCGAGCTAAGTTCTTCAGCTCTCTCTGAACACCCTGAGTCTGCCAGAGGGCTCACAATGGATAAAGAGGTCTGTAGTGAAGTCAGTCAGATATGGAAGTGTTTCTTTTCAGGTTCAGATGCATGTGCAAACGGACATGACTGCCAGCACATTTGTGTCAACAATAATGACTCGTATATCTGCCAGTGTCAAGTGGGATATGTGTTGAATTCAGACCAGAAAACATGTTCACGTAAGCACCTGAATTATTTCATTAAGCATATTTAATGTCTGTATTTTCATCGAACATCTTGTACAAAGCACAAGTTTCAAATTTTCAAAATGTCTCAACAGGACTTGTTCATCAAAATTGTCGTCCATCTGAACATTAGGGGCTTTGTGTCTTGTGGATGCACTACATATCCCCCCCCCCCCATGTTTCTTAATGAATTTTGGATGAAGTTTGGGTCATGTTGAAATTGGGCCTTACTGTGGGATCCACTTCTTGTAAAGGAAACTGTGACCGAAGCCACTCACAAAAGGCTGACTGATGATTTTGATCCAGTTAGACTGAAGTCGCTGAAGTTTGAGCTTTTCTTTTCAGGTTTAGATCGATGTTCCCAGGGACATGACTGCCAGCACATATGTGTCAACAATGGGAACTCATACACCTGCAAGTGTCGAGTGGGATACGTTCTGAACATGGACAAGAAAACATGCTCCAGTAAGAAATTGTTCCTCTCAACATTTTCATGAAATTGCAATATGTTCTGTTTCATTCGGTATCAATTCCAAGAACTACTGAACATGACCCTATGAATATTATGGGAATGATAGTCGAGGGTTTTTTAATTGGTTACCAAGTCGGATACATATTAGAGTGCTGGATTTCAGGATTGGAAGTACTAGCCCATAGACATGCCTACATATTTGTATCAACAGAAGAAAGTGAGAAAATGGCAGTACTAAATTTCACAGTAGGTAAAGGGTTGACGGCAGTGTGTTCAGACCAGTTCAGAGTGCTTGGTCTTCCAAACTGTATTTAAACAAACATTACCCAGTATCTGTCTGTTTTGCATGCTATGGTTATGGTCAATATGCAATTACTACTCATTTCCACAAAATGCATTATAGTGTAAACTTCATCAGCTCATCTGGAACATCTACAATGTCAGACACCTTTTGTGTCTTTTTAATTAATTAAGCAGGCAGTTCTGGAGGTGGTTGTGTTCTTTAGAGCTCTTTTTACAGGACCATTCTGATAATCCAACAGTTGCCAACACATGACGAACTGCATCATAGACCATTACCATAAGGTTGCCTAGACAACATTTTCTTACATTATCATCAAACAAGACATGCCGCAAACACGCATCTTGCTTTTGAGGGGTGCTCACTCAAGTTGAGACTGAATGATATCCCTTCTGGTGGGTGCATGTTGTGATCGACTTATTAATCTGATGTGGAAGTTTTTCTTACCAGGTTCAGATCCATGTGCCCATGGACATGATTGCCAGCACATTTGTGTCAACAGTGATGACTCGTATATCTGCAAGTGTCGTGTGGGATATTTGTTGAATGCAGACCAGAAAACATGCTCACGTAAGAACTTGCTTTTTTCATCTAAATGATGGTGTCTGTGCACTCAATCCTGTGTTTTCTATATTCAATATGTTCTCATAACTCAGCATTTCTCACCAAAACCTGATTCAAAGTATTATTGAGTAGTGAAATCAGTCTGTGGCAGACCCTTCTTAACCTACGTAGAACTGGGACATACACGGATTTGGTTTCTATGAATTCTCCCAACAACTGTATGAGGTTTCAACTGCAGGCAGTTCTTGAATGTTCTTTCCCTGTGGTACTTGAAGAGGCTTTAACGAAGATGTGCTTAATTTACAAGTACAAACCATCTTAATCTATTCAAGATGATTTAAGGTGAGATACCAGTTTTCCATATATTTTCTAGACTGCAGTGAGTAGTACTGAAATTTGCATTTGCAGCCAGGAAATCAGGATGAGTCTAACTCTGACAGTTACACAACAGACTCTGACTGACACTGCAGCTGCAAACACATATTTATACCTAGAGGTGAAGAAGATTCATCAAAGTTAACCTCATCTCTGCTTGCTGGCTCCATACAGTGATATGTCTAGACTGCCGTAACCACAATAAAATATGTATTCTCACTCCCCGGAGTAAAGTATTTTACTCCTGTCTTAGAAAGTTGCACAGGTCCAAGTACATTTGGCCACTGTCTGTATCCAGCAGGTTTGGATCAACACAACAGTCTACCGAAAATTCTTCTTTCCTTTGTTGGCTGCCACTTCTGTTTTGTTTTGGGGGTTTTTTCTGCAGAGAAACATTATCAAGACCCCAGAAGTGAGGTTCACAGAGTGGATTATAAATTAAAGGGAAAAGTATGTATGCACATTATTTAATATGCAAGTTTGTCAGTCTGGCTATCCCAATGGGTGTCCCAGTTGATTCCCTGCAGACACCTAGAGACACCATTGCAAGCTTTAAAGGAGCTTTTTGTGAGTTTTACTTTAGCTATGTAGCCAGTGTTAGCATTAACAGCTGTTTACTTACCAGTCTACAAGAGACATTGCATGTTCATTTTCAAACTTCAAGTTAACTTGTTTCTATCATGCCTTTTCCTTTACTAAAGTCAACAAGCTAGTCTTGTTAAAGTAAAGGTGAAGCCTAATCGCAACTGCAAAAAAACATGTGGCACACAGAAAGCTTACACATAGTCCCTTTAACCCTAATGTCCTAAAACTTCTTGTCACAATCATTGGCTTTTTTTGAGTAGGTGACATCTGCGGGCAGCAAAACACGGGCAGTGTTTTCGAAGTTAATGACATGTTGCTCCCCCTCTACACAAATTACTCAGATTTTGTGAATGCAAACTGAGTCAAGGGAAGTAGAGCCAACAGAATAGACAAAATGTTTTAGTGCAGTGTCTATGACACTGAGAGGGTGCCATACTATGTGTTGCTCTGATTTAACAGTTACCATACCTTTCATGTCTTTCTTTTTGTATTCTTCAGTTGTGGGGAAAAGTCTGTAGTTGAAAGCAACCAGAGCTACTGTGTCCAGCAGCAAGCGATACAATTTTCTACTGGTGCAGCGTGTTACAGCACAGTTTTCTGATCATTAAAATGTCCTGTGCTGCTCTAAGGAATGAGTGACTGCTGAACCAATGGAAGTTGTGGTGTGACCTCACTGTGGACTTTGGTCTGAATAAAGGACCAAAAAGAAAAAAATTGTTGGAAATTATTTGCTTGTTAGGTGTTTTGATTTCTTAAATTACGTGTACCTGATTATATTACTGAAATAATTAACATTTGTTGTAAAATCGTACTTGAAGTTAGCCACACAGTAGTTTGTGATTAACTAGTTGAAGTGGTGGAAACATTTTGGATGTATTTTCTAACCTCACTCACAAAGACAAATCATGATAGAAAATAATTTCAGCTATATTCTTGATTCAGTATCCAATGTCACCTAAAAAATGTTTGGAAGGGTCTCATATTGAAGAGTCTCAATCTGCAAAGAGAAATGTTTGAACTGTGTGACTTTTTCCCAAATGTAGTGTTACAAAGAGTGTACACTACACTTAAACATGAATACACCACTTACTTTCTCGAATTTCATTGTCATTCTTTCAGAGGAGATGAGGAGTGAAATAACGGAAGATGCCTGCATGTGTGAAGCTCAGATTTTGTTCCAGAAGAAAGTACAGACCAGCATTGAAGAGCTGAGCAGAAAACATATCCTTTTACAAATCATAGGATTGACCTTGACTTTTGTATATTTACTGTGAATATATTAGGACAGAAATATCTATTTTCTAATGTCTAATCTACGCTTGAGTCTGTGGATGTATAGTTGCATATTTTTATGGTTATCTGATGTTATTTTAAACTGGTAAACATTCAACTTCAAAAGAAACCTATTTCCTTGACTGTCTGTTCACTTGATGAACTTTCAAACCAAGTGACTGTGATTGAAGGTCACCTGCAGTATTAGGAACAGTGATGTCAGAAAACATGTTAAGGACTGGCAGTGTATCTACTTTTCTTGCCAAGCGAAAGACATTTCTAGAATCCTCAAAATGTCACATCCTCTCATGTGTAAGATGTGTCCAGATTTCATAAAAATCTGCATGGTGTTAAGGTTTTAAGCAGGATACTGGCAGCATTATGGATTTGTATTATAAATCTGGATTTTTGCATTCACAACATTGTCTGTTACTTCAAACAGTGAAGTCAGATTAACTGATATGTTTATAAATTCTGTTGCACTGTATTTGTAAGAAAAGCAAAATTTCTTCTAACAGTGTAAGCCATTGAGTTCAGACTCATGCACTCTAAAATATTTAGTAAATTAATAGAAAAGCTAGTAGTGTTAACTTCTTTAAAAGAACTTGTTATACCACAACTTTGCTGTGCATTCACTGCTCTGGGAGCATTTCTTGGTCAGTGATCTTGTGCAGTGCTCCAGGGAGAACACAAAGACTCTATGCATAACTGTAACACAACAGCTAATCTCTTATGCAATATGAACATTGTCGCTTTCCCTCTAAATGCAACATTAAGTCGAGAAAAGAGCAAAATAAAACCTGATTGGCCCATGGCAGTGTTAAATCACCGAAATGCTATAATCTTTTTATTTGAATTGAAACATTTTAACAACTTTATTGCACAACATTGGTGATTGGTGAGAGGAACCAAACAGGGCAGGGGGCTCGGACCGCTTCAGCACTTGCATACTTGGCAAGTCGTGAACCAAAGTTTCTGGCAGCAGTCCCGACCAATAATGACAATTTTCAATGCAAGTTTTGAAAGCGGGAGATTTTGTAGTGAAGATCAAGTCAGTTTTGCAGGAATAGTTCCACATTCATATGCAGCAGTCATGTACTATATTTTCTTCTCATGTGTGTTCCACAGAAATGAGAAAAAAGTTCAATGTAGGCTACCAGTGATGAAGTGACAGTCACATATATGATATGTTTTGGTGCTTTTGTGCAAGAGGGTAGGGTTAAACCTCTCTGTATATTTTCTGGGATTAAAGCTGCAAATTGAAAATAAATATTCTGAAACAATGGATCCAAATCTCTTGTATATTTTGTATTTTTTGTCAGACGGTTAAGCTTATAACTATGATCTGGACCTTCATCGGTGCTGAGAGTCACAGTGGAATCTTTGCTTGAACCATTATATTGCTGATACTGACCAACACAATTAAATGTAACATTGTTTTGAAATACCGTTCTTGCATGTATTCGTTAAATGTCAGTTTATTGGGGTTTTTAAAATAGGATTTTCATGTTTTCATTATGTTTTGTTTTGTTTTTCCGCAAAAACTGGAATCCTAAGTAAAAGTTAGAGGTCCATAAAATAGTCGAAAGTAACAGACGGCTATTTCCAAGAATGCCATCAGCGGGGGCGCAAGCAAGAAAAACTACAACTACCAGTGGCATCCCTCGCCTCCGTACTTCCGGTTTACGGTTACCACGGGCGACCAGGGGAAGCGGCAGCCTCTGAGTACCGCAGTCTGCTTACACTAACAACGAAAAGTCTGACTTAAACACTTCCGTTGTTCGGCTTGTCCTCAGTTGTGTCAGATCTCGTCTTTGTGGACCTCCATTTAACAGTAACATTTAGCTGCATCGCGGTTAACGGCTAGCTAACTAGTAAAGCTAACGGGAAATGCTAACCTGTTATTCAGCGAGTCGAAGCTGCATTTTTTAAGCTAGGCTAAAAGGGTTAGGTTGGCATCTTATTATGATCATTAAGATAACTTAAGCTTTTAATTAATAGAGGGATAAAGGGGGAGGCCGCCATGTTTATCTACCTGAGCAAGAAGGTGAGTGCCTTTTGCATTGTCCTGGGCTCAAACACAACAATATGTTACTGAGGACTTAGAGCTTTGGTTATAACATGTGGCTACATTTCCCCTGCTCTTTATAGATCGCCATCCCCAACAATATCCATCTAAAATGTGTCTCTTGGAACAAAGACCAGGGCTTCATTGCCTGTGGAGGGGACGACGGTCTACTGAGAGTACTCAAGCTTGAAACTCAGACAGGTGAAGCCTGGGCAATGAGCAAAGATCAGCATGCCCCTTGTGCACACTGTATTGATTTCCATTGCAATAATAATTATATTTCATAAATGCAGGCTGGGTATGGTTTCAGTTTTTTTGCATCAGTAACACTGTGTGTACAGGTTCACAAGGATGTCCTGTTCATTCAGCTAGGTTTATTTGTCACAGCACAAGCTGTTGTCTGATACCCATGTGATTAAGATTTAAGATCTATTGACAATAGCTCTTGCAGTATGCAAGTAATTGTACGTAAGCCTTTTGGCTCAGTTCTGATATCTAAGGATCCACTCACTTTAAAAATAGTACCACTCTTCCCACTCTATCGAAACCCCAACTAAAAACGAACACACACAAAAAAAAACTATGCAGCTATTTATCTCTACAATACAGTAGACTGTCTACCTCATAAAAATCCTTCACAGAAGTACTTATTTATGTTCTGTCCTATATCTGAACTTTTGACTGTGGTTTCTCAACAGATGATGCTAAACTTAAAGGTCTTGCTGCACCCAGCAATCTGTCAATGAACCAGACTCTTGAGGGACACAGTGGTAAGTTATGATCAATTGACATCAATATAATGTTATTAGCAACCAGTGACCACAGAAGTAAAGTCACCACAGCCTGTGCAATGAAAGGACTTTGAGTAAGCCACAGAAAATTGTCTGACACTTCGCAATTATGACGCCTTGCAGGTGCAGTGCAAGTGGTCACATGGAATGAGCAATATGAAAAGCTGACAACCAGTGACCAAAATGGACTCATCATTGTATGGATGCTCTACAAAGGTGGCTACTTCTGAAAACTAAAAATGCATCAATTTTGCGAATTGCAAGTTGTTCTGTAATAAATTTGACATTTATTACTCATTGTCTTTTTTTCCTACAAAGGTGCGTGGTACGAGGAGATGATCAACAACAGGAACAAGTCAGTGGTGAGGAGCATGAGCTGGAACGCAGATGGTCAGAAGATATGCATCGTGTATGAAGATGGAGCTGTCATTGTTGGTTCTGTAGATGGTAAAAAGCTTCGTCAGCTTTAAATGACAAACATCTTTGAACTTGCTAACGTTTCCTTGAAAAAGACTGCTTGTACTGTGCAAAAGTGTAGATCATGAATGCCGTGTTTTTTTTAGGTAACCGGATTTGGGGAAAGGAGCTAAAGGGAAATCAGCTTGCACATGTAGCATGGTCGCCAGACAGCAAAATCCTCCTTTTTGGCATGGCCAATGGGGAAGTACAAATCTATGACAACCAAGGAAACTTCATTGTGAGTACATAAGTTTATGTAAATTTTACAAATAAACAAATAAATTACGCGTAAGCAGAGGAGAGTAGAGTGTAGAGTCAAGTGTGCAGAGGGAATGGAGATGCACTTGTTATTTGTGTAGGCCTCAAAGTGATTCCCCCTTGGTTTCAAGAAAATCCACCATTTGCTGGATTCTAAAAATACATATTATCATCTGTCAATTTTTGATAATCTGTATTATTTTTCAGATGAAAATGACTATAAGCTGCCTCGCAAATGCAACTGGAGCTGTCAGTATAGCAGGTATCCACTGGTATGCAGGAAGTGGAGGTTACGTTGAGCCAGACTGTCCATGTCTTGCTATCTGTTTTGACAATGGAAGATGTCAGATCATGCGCTACGAGAATGATGAAAGTGAGAGAAAAAAAGCCTTCAGATGGCAGTATGTGCTTCAAGTTACACTTCAACTAAATGTTTGCCTGTACTGATGAACTCTTCCTCTGTCTTGTTCTGCAGACCCGGTGTGTATTGACACTCTGATGAATGTGGTCAGTATCCAGTGGAATCACTGTGGCAGTGTTCTTGCAGTGGCTGGTTCTCTCAGAGCCTCAAATCTAGAGAAAGAATTCAATGTCGTGCAGTTCTACACACCATTTGGAGAGGTGAGGTGTGAGATCCTCTTCCTTTTGTACTTGGATATATGCAGTATTATTCCATACAGCGTTCTTGTCATGATTATATGTGGGACCAAATAGAATAATTGACATAAAATGGACTTGTTTGATAAAGAATATATTATATTTTCTGCTTCATGTACTCTATATGTTTTTTGTTTTGTTTTGTATTTTATTTAAGAAGGCAGATAAATACAGCCAATTCACTGTCTTTATTTAATGCTGTTTGGTTTTAACAGCATCTGAGAACTCTTAAAGTTCCTGGGAAGCAGATGACAGGAGTTGCCTGGGAGGGAGGGGGGTTACGTATTGGCCTGGCTGTGGATTCCTACATCTACTTTGCAAACATACGACCAGATTACAAGGTAAATACCAGCAGTTTTGATTTTGTTTAATCAATTTGAAAGAAACAATTCTTCAGCATCTCCTGTTATAGAAACCTTTTATTAAACTGGGATCATTTATGTGCTGGTTAGTTGCAAGGTGAGAAGGGCTAAGGATTAAAGTTGGATTAAGAAAAGTAAGATTAAATTCCAAATAAACAGTAAATCAGGAAGTTCTTTGAATTATATGGGCACTTAAAGCCACATGTTGTGGTTGTGATTAGCTATGTTCAGATGGTTTATAAAATTAGCTTCTTCACCTTACCACCAAACTATTAAGTACTGACAACAAATTGGTTATTTGAAGCAGTGTGTTTTGTTTTTTTTTTTTTCATTTACATGGTTGAGAAGAACATTGAGACACAGATTGAAATAGAGAATGAATAACCTCTGTCTGTATCTACAACACTACCTTTAGCTCCACACAGAGTTTAGAGCCCTCAAACAGAAGGTGAGTCTCACCATCTGTCTTCATGTTTCTTAACAGTGGGGCTACTGTTGCAGCACAGTGGTGTATGCCTACACGAAGCCGGAGCGGCAGGAGTACTGTGTGATATTCTGGGACACTAAAAACAATGAGAAGTTTGTCAAATATGTCAAGAGCTTGATGTCTATCACAACATCAGGAGACTTCTGCATCCTGGCTAGCAAGGCAGATGATACCCAGCCTCAGGTACAATACCCATAATAATAACAATAATAATCTAGGTTGATACCAATACTCTATATAAGACACTATCCCAAAACTTTCTCTATTGAGTAGACTTAAATAAAAAGCATTAGTAAAAATGCATATAGTACAGAGAGTGAGCTAAGGATCACAAATGTTTCTCTGCTGTCTTGCTTCCTGTTTTTCTAAATCAATGCTACACAGGATGATGCTGAGTTAGAGTCTGAAAGTCATGCAAGGGTAATGTACAAATTAAAACCTCAATCCCAAAATGAGGACTAATTGTTTTGACCTGGAAAATTAAATTGACCTCTAATAGTTATATCAAGCTGCTGTGTGTTTTTCAGTATGTCCTGATTCTTTGCAACTCTATCGGGACTCCGTTGGACTCCAAATACATTGATATTGGTGAGTGCTTACAGTAAAAAGAGATTACATTCACAAGTCAACACATCTTTTAAAATGCACTGTCCACTACATCTGCTGTTTGGCCTGCAAGCTTACATACAGTGAGCATAGAGAAGAAAACTGGCCACCAAACATCTTGCGGAACAAATGTAAGTTGGTAAAACTGGAGTTTACCACAAAGCCATAGTGAGAGATCTCACCCTGCGTATAGATAGATGTGAAATGGTGGTTGGCGTTTTGCCTCCTGCCGCCCACAGTTACATCTTTCATAGTTCCATAGCATCCTATAGCAAATAGACAGAGAGTACAGGGCTGCTTTATATCTTGCAAATATTCAGACAAGGCCTAATGTTTGCTGAGGAGCTCAAGCCAAGATAGTTCAAAGACTGCAGGTTTGAAAGACTCTGAATGGGTTTGAGATATCCCTCCTTAGTAAATAACAAGTGGATGAGTTCAAGTGTGCTTCTTTTGGATTTCTCCTCATGTGGTGTCATGCTTTTCTCTGGAGTCTAGTCAAAGTGTAACTGAGAGCTCACGTCTCAGGACTTGCGTGATGGGATTTATTCACACAGAAAAGGCTCACATAATTGCATAGTTTTAAGTTACAGAAAATATTTACAGAGGTTGAGAAACATTTGTTTTGTCAGATATTCACTTTAGTGGGTAAAGTATACTGAAAGTGAATTAAATGTATTTAATGTAACATTCCACCATCTTTTCAGATAAAATTTGAACACCTAGTTACTGTTAATGCAGAAATAGTGGAACTGAAGGACAAACTAAAAGTTCTGAAAGCCTCTTCCTTGGTAAAATTCTTTTCACAGTCAACTGCATTTGAAATCTTCGGGCAAAAGCAGAGCAAATGCATGATCCACCAAAGTAAACAGTTCATACGGAAAAAAAATGTCCACTTTACATTTCGATTGTCATCTTTGTGATTAGGTCTCTTATCTGCTGTTTGTTAAGATCCACTATTTGTCACCATGACCAAGACTCATGTGATTGCTGCATCCAAAGAGGCTTTCTACCTGTGGCAGTACAGAGTGGCAAAGAAATTAACTGCCCTGGAGATCAACCAAGTGACCAGAACTAAGAAGGAGGGAAGAGAGAGGTGGGTTTGGCATAACATTCATTCTACAGTGGACACAAGACAGAGCCACATGAGGTTTTCAGGTTTGTATGTTTAAAAAGCCTGGTATAAGAGGGTGGGGATCAAATAGAATGACCACGTCAGAACTTAACAGTACATATCCAGCAGATCATGGAAATTTACAGGGGGGGAAGATAACCACAAGACTAGATTCTGTGAGTCACTTGATGAAATTTTTGGATTACTGGCTCACTGTTACCGTGTAGAATGTTGGTACTGACAGCACCATGAAAAGGATTCATTCATGAGAATAAAATGCCACTGAGGTTCCAGACAGACTGGGCATGACATGATGTTCTGCCAAGAGTATCCTAGTACCGAAATCATAAGTCACCTCCGTCCTCCATGGACAGGGAAACTGTTTGTCTGTCTGTCTCGTTGCTTCACAGGCTCTTTCTCATTTGTTTTCACTTCCTGCCATTTAGGGTCTATCACATTGACAGTAACCTGTCTGGAGCCAACGACAGTGGTCCAGATTTTGCAAAAGCCTTCACAGTGAGTGACCAAAATATTTCTAGAAAATGAATGCATATGAAAGTATGTAAGATAGTTACAATAAAAATAACATTTGTTCATGTTTCTGCTTCATTTCAGGCAACTCGAGATCCCATCTGCTGTATCACAGCAACAGATAAGACCCTGATTGTGGTATGCACATTTCCGTTTTTACTATACAATGTTGAATAGTGCTCTAAAATGTAAGTACAACACTGAGTTTCTGGGTGTATATGCTTATAATATATGTAGGGCCGTGAGTCTGGGGCCATCCATAGATACAGCCTCCCAAATGTTGTTCTCATCCAGAAATACACTCTGAACAACAGAGCTTACTACCTGTCCATGAACTGCAACTCCAGGTAAGCATCCATTTGTTTCTTTCATGTTAGCAAATAAACAGTGTGCTAATGTCCACTGAGAGACTTGTATCTTAGCCAGTGCTGTCATGTTTAACAATAATCTTCTTCTCATGATCTGCTAGTCGCCTAGCAATAATTGACATTGCCGGAGTACTGACGTTGTTGGATCTGGAGGTCCGTACCTGCACAGATGACAGCTCTGGGAACCAGGTATCTGCAGGAGATCCGTCCAAGTTTGAGCGGAAAGATGTTTGGGACATGAAATGGGCAAAGGACAACCCTGATTTATTTGCCATGATGGAAAAGACGAGGATGTATGTCTTCAGGAACCTGGACCCAGAGGTAAATACTCAGTCCTTATGTGATGGTTATGTATTGTCCTAAATAAACATGAACAAACTCTTAGTTATTAATTATATCTTAAAACAGGAGCCGATCCAAACATCTGGATACATTTGCAACTTCGAAGACCTGGAAATCAAATCTGTCTTGCTTGATGAAATCATGAAGGTAGAAGTGACACTTAAGCCATTTTCAAAACAATAACAAGGAGAGTAATGAGGAGTAATAAAGGTTTTTCTGATTCCAGTTAATATCAGCATACTTATTTTGTCATGGTGTCAAGTGAGAGTTTCATTTATATTTATTTATCCTAGATATCTTCTAGAAGAAACGATCTCAATAATTTTAAGTGCTATAACGTGACTATGACTTTCATATAACTCTTTTGCACCTGAAAAGGTCCAGTTTGTATGCCTTTAGGTCAGTTATGGGTAATTGTCTTACAGGATCCCGAGAGACCTAACAAAGACAACCTCATCAACTTTGAGATCCGCTCCCTGAGAGACAGTCGAGCCCTGATTGACAAAGTTGGCATTAAAGATGCCTCACAGTTCATCAAAGACAACCCTCACCCAAGACTCTGGTAAATGTAAAATGGTCATTGTTACTTGTTACTTGTCATGAAGGCAGAATTCATTGCAGTGACAGTGCCTTGTATTAGACTGGATTTGCTTTGGTTTCTGTGATTAGATGGCCATTACTACTCATGTCAGCCAATGAGTTATTATTATTATCAATTCTAAATGTCAGCTTTAATTAACTTGATATGTGGTTTAAGGTGGATTTGTTGGGCTAATTTCCAGCTTTGGTTCTATTTTGAGACTCCTCTCTAACTCTGTCTGTTGTGCAGCCTCAGATGGAAACAGGCAGTATTAACTGAGGGCTCTTTGAAAGGCTACCTTAAAAAAACCTGTCCAGGGCAAAATAAATTAGAGCATTTTACTTTTGTTTTGAGGCCAGGTTTGTACAAATTATTACTATTTTTCTGCCTGAGAATGTGCTGGTGTAGGAGGTTAGTGTGTTGCAGTGCTATAGATTTGTGGTAGGTTTTTTTGAAGCAGCAGTGTGATTGCTGTTGCTTATGAGTGTTTTCTGGTTGATGTGTCAATTTTTGCAAGGTCCCGCAAAATCTGGCAACGTCAAAAAAACTGGTCACTTACAAGGTTTTTAGTTGAACACAAATGATTGAATTACTGAGTATTTGGCAAGGGCCACTTGATGTACTGATTTATAGTCTTCACAGTCTTAGCTGTGAATTCACACACCTCCATTAATATTGCTATCTAGCCAACATAATCAAAGGGCTGTAAGGACTTAAGCATACACATCATACCATGCAGTCCTACTGGTAATAATAACTATCCAAACCCATTCTCTACTATCAACGTGCCAGGCGTCTCCTGGCTGAGGCAGCTCTGCAGAAGCTGGATCTGAAGACAGCCGAGCAGGCCTTTGTCCGCTGCAAAGACTACCAAGGCATAGAGTTTGTCAAGCGCCTGGGAAACCTGCAGAGCGAGCCCATGAAACAGGCGGAGGTGGCAGCTTACTTCAGCAGGTTTGAAGAAGCAGAGCGGATATACTTGGACATGGATCGCAGGTATTTTTATGCCGAATTGTCTGGGTGCATTTCGTGGTGATGCCACAGCTTCCTCTTGCAATGCTAACTTAATTTGTTACTCAGATTGTGTTGTTCTTATATAAGAGTTGCCTCCAGCTTTTCAGGCATAACTGTGGACAAAGAACCTGTCTTTCTTCCTGTGTAGGGATCTTGCCATCAGTCTCAGGATCAAGTTGGGGGACTGGTTCAGGGTGCTTCAGCTCCTCAAAACTGGCTCTGGAGACTGTGATGACACACTGCTAGAACAGGCATACAATGCAATCGGAGACTACTTCGCTGACAGACAGAAGTGGTACTGGCAATTTGGGTCTTTGTTCTATCTGATTACATCATTAATGCATTAATGCTGTATGGATAAGTCGGTTGTTTGAAAATCTTTGTGTTAACAGTGACATTTTCTTATTCATCCCTTATAAACAGTAGGCACCAAATGGATAAGACTGTTATTATATGGAGCATTTCAAGTGTCAATAATTTTTTTTTCTTTCTCTCAGGAAGCAGCTATGACTGGTGTATAAAAGATAACATATATTCAGTGTATGCAGCATAATCACATTGCCATTTTACATTTTTTATAGACATTAGAAATCATTCACAGGAAAGTTTAATATTGTTTATAAGTCTTGTGTAAAATCAAGAGAACTTGGCAATCTCAGAAGTTCATTCTTGACCTAAAAAAAAAAAAACAAAACAAAACAAAACAGTCATTGACAAAGAAAACTCAAAAGCTGTGGTCCATTTATTCAGTTATAGGGCATTTAGAAGAAGTGGCCATCAGCAAAGACAGGAGTTTGCGAATTTGTCATAAGAGTGAAGAAGAAATGTTTAATAACAAATAAATAAATAAATCATACATACGAGTAAAATTACAGTATACATCATATTTCTTACTTACCTAAAATGTTATTACCCCACTTGTGTTATTTTGTCAGATATATATAATCTCTTCAAACACTAGTTATAAATGCTTAACAGTAAGACATGGTCAGAGAAATATGATCTATTTTCATTCACAAATACTTAACTGCTAAACTGGCCTTTTCTATGTACAGCTTTATTATATTGTGTTACATCACTAATTTATTCATGTCATGTTTTTAAATCTCAAATCATGAAGTTAAAGTAAAGTGATGAAGTTGTTCTGTGCAGGGGCTATTCATTAATAGTGGTCCAAAGAGCAACAGTAAAAACTACATGGTCACATCAGTCTGAACACAGTTTAATATTATTTGTATTTTTCAGTTATTTCCTCCACAAAAGCCAACACTAAAATGTACATAGGCAGCAACTGCTCCTGTAATCTCTCTATTTATCAGCAATGGTCAATGATGCTTCACAAAAAGCTTTGAACATCATGACCAAATGATGACCTTGTGCGTGTTTTTTTGTGTCCAGGGTTAATGCCGTGCAGTACTACCTTCAGGGCTGTAACCAGGAGCGGCTAGCAGAATGCTACTACATGTTAGAGGACTATGATGGCCTTGAGAGACTGACTGCTCTGCTGCCAGAGAATCATAAACTCTTATCAGTGGGTCAAATGTTTAACTCTTTGCTCTCCTCCTCAAGCTGCAGGTAGAAGCATAATTGTGACTCTGTCACTGTACCTGTCTAAAAACTAATCTCAACTGTTGCGATTGTCTTTTCTGCGTTATAGGAGATTGGACAGATGTTTGCCACTGTGGGGATGTGTGAACAAGCTGTGAATGCCTACCTCAAGTGCAACCAACCCAAAGCTGCTGTGGACACGTGTGTCCATCTGAACCAGGTGAGAGACAGACGGAAAACCTGTGGCGCCACAGATTTAATGGCATTGAATGTATGCAGTCGCAAGTTCCCTTAGTGATCCTCAGATGCGGATGCACTACAGCGGTCACTGAGGCATCTGTGGTCCTCCCACTCCTGCCCTCATCCTAGGTGATATTTAGCTCAATGGTGTGAATGCACATCTCAAACTTTTGCACAATAAATTTTCACATTTGGCTCAAAAGAAAAATGAATGAGGATGGTGATTACACAACGCAGAACTTTTAACACTGTATGTTTTAGCGCTGCCCTAAATCCTTCTATGCAGACCCTAACTCTCATTGAAAAAACTGTGAAGCCAGAGCTGACATTACATTGAAGGCTGGGACATTTGTGCTGTAATTGACCCTCTGTTCATACAAAAGTTAGCAGTTTAAACTTCCTCTATTGCAGCCAGCTTTTTCTGCTGCATTAATGCTCTGTTACTGACCATAGAATGAGCAGGTCGCACTTCAATAGTTTCTGTTTAACTTTGTTTTCACTACAGATGGTTTAAAAAATACAGTCTCCTCTAATGCCATCCAAGTGTTGTACTCTTACTGTAAAATGTACAACTAGAAGTTTTATTGCATTCAAAAAATTGTGTTTTTTAATTTTAATTCTTCAGTAATACACATGAACAAAAGTAATGATTTCCTGTGATTATGCTTCTGAACATATATCTATCTCTCTTAGTGGAACAAAGCAGTGGAACTTGCCAGGACCCACAACATGAAGGAGATTAAATCTCTTCTCTCCAAATATGCCTCTCATCTTCTGGAGAAAAATAAAACTTTGGAGGCTGTCGAACTGTATCGGAAAGCCCACCATTTTCTGGAGGCAGCCAAACTCATGTTTAAGGTAAGTTTGTTTTTTGCGTGATTCATTTTGTGACCTTTACATTGAAATTTTCTAAAATAACAACAGCATCTAAGCAGAGCTAAAATCAGATGGTCATTTTTAATCACAGATTTTCAGCCACTTCCTTGGACCTTCACTTTGCAGGCTGTTTTCATGTTATGGAGCAAATATGTTTCCCAGAAAGATATTTCATACTTTGATAACTAAGAGGGTAATTCTGTGAAATATGGACCTAAATGGAATGTGTGGCTCCTGTTTGCAGATAGCAAATGAGGAGGCAAAGAAAAGGACCCGACCTCTGCGGGTGAAGAAGCTCTTTGTGCTGGCAGCACGTCTTGTTGAGAACTTCCACGAGCAGGTGAAAACATCACAGCAGAGCAAAGCCAAAGGGAAGAAGTCTGAGGTATGTAATATACACGTTACAGTTTACATAGCTTAAAATATCAATCTAATGTATTAGATAAGCCACAAAAATGTGTCAGAAATTCGTCATATCATCCAGTAACAATTGTACTGATGCTAAAATGCCTTTTAAATTTGTACTTTGTATAATTAGGCCACATTTGCACTTGCTGGGCTCCTTGAGGAAGATGCAACATCTTCAGATAATCGTATTGTGGACAACGCCTGGCGGGGGGCAGAGGCGTATCACTTCTTCCTGCTCGCACAAAGGCAGCTGTATGAAGGTTATATGGAGAACGCCATGCGCACAGGTACCACACCACAAAGGTTGCTGTGCCATAGCAGCAAGTAAATGACAGAATTCCCTAGGGCTGAAACAATAAGTCCAATTGTGGAGTAGTAAATCATAATAGCTGTCATGTAATTATTTTTAAGTCACTTTTCCCTTTTCTCAGAATGTGAGGATAATACTCCTAAGTTGCAGCCCAAGAGAACATTTAGGTACTTTAGCTGTTAAGTTATTTCATTTTTCAAATGGTGAAATATGACATAAACAAAGTGGCATAAAAGATAGACAATAGACCAACGCACAGTAGCAGGCAGTTACAGTGTGTTTGTGCATGCATGTCCTTCTGTCTTTTTCTTTCTTAGAGGTTATGCATATTATTGCCCAGACAGTATCTGGGCAATAATCAGTGCCTCACTGAGACACCTAAACATTTTGTTAAATATTTAGCCTTTACAGACAAAAACATATCACTGTCACATTAACTCATTAAGTTACCATTAAAATAAACTCTCTCCTGAAAGTTTTTTTTTATTTTGTATTATATAACTATTGTAAATATTCCTGAAAAACTCTCCTTTCTTGCTTGTCTTAACTTGTATTTATCATCCTTTACCTATATTTGCCCTTTACCTCCTAAGCCTTCAAAAGAGAAGTGAAAAAGTATGAAGACAAAATTTGTTTTTTTTTTGTTGTTTTTTTTAATATCAACTCAATTTGTGAGACACTTCCTTCAGTCCCGTTTTATGTGGACATATTGTAAGCAGACACATACTTTAGATAAGGAGTGCATTTTTACACTACAATACTTGGTTGTGCAGGAAAGGACATGTTATAATCATGGTTAACTGGCAGTTCGCAAATGCAAACATGGAGGAGAATGAACACAACAGTCACTTGCTGTCAGATCAATTTTTTTACTTTGACAGAACTGTACAAAATCAAGTTAGCTTTCTTTTTTAGCTTCAACAAAATCAAAGCCTCTTAAGCCTCATCTTTATCTCCATTCTCTAGCCTTACATTTGCGTGAGTATGAGGACATCATCCCAGCAGTGGAGATCTATTCTCTACTGGCTATTTGTGCCACCACTAACCGGGCATTCGGCACATGCTCTCAGGCCTTCATCAAACTAGAGTCCTTGGAAAGTCTCGTGCCTGAACAGAGGCAGCTCTACGAGGACTTGGCCTTGGAGATCTTCACCAAGTACACCCCAAAGGACAGCCCCATGGTGGAAAGGGAGCGATCAGCAGAAGGGTGAGGGCTCAACTTTGTGGCTGCAAAATCACTCTCACTTGTTATTTTAATTCCTTTTAGATAGGGCAAGTTTGCTATTTTTCTTGGATTCATTTAAACAAAGCCATGCCGGTCCTTTTTATGTCTGTGTACAGTACATGGAGGCAGGTAGTCCACCATGAGTTTAACCCACTGTCTTCCTCTGAAAAGGAAAGCTAATTTACTGTTCAACACAGATCAGTTTTTTTATATAATACCAATTCACAAGAATAAATGGGGTTAGACCTGTTCCCAAACTGAACAGGTCTAACCCCATTTTCTGTTATAATACATTATTTATTTATACAGTAGAGGGAGAGAATAACAGAAATGACAATGGTGTTACTGTGCAATGAGAGGCTACCACTGATATGAGTTTTGTAAAATGATAGTTTCATAGCTATATAGTAACATAACATCACTGAACACACATAAATTCGAGCATAAATTAGCTGTTATGAAATGATGAAATTAATTATTATTACTTTTTTTTTAAACTTCAAACCAGACTATTAAATGGTTTCTACACAATTTCACAGTAGTTTGGTTGAGCTCAGAGGGTGAAGGTTCATGACGGGGAAATAAGTAACTGGGTCTTGAATTACTGTCACTCTCCATAAAACCGGGCTATTGCTAAGAAATTTGAAAATTCCTTAAATTATCAGATTAAATAAATCAACAAGGTAATGAAGGCTGTTGTACTGCTCACAACAATAACATACAATATATTATGTCAGATTTTATTTGGCAGGTTTCATGCCGCTTTACTGCGTCTTTAACTAAAATACAATATTAAACAGCATAGAGAACCAGAGGCAGAGACACATTTGGTGTTAACTGCACAGTACACGATAATACTATAAGTCAAAGTACTGAATTTACTTACATTCATTGTATTTTCCCCTTTTAGGGCTGAAGGAAAGTTACCCACGTGCATTGTGACCGGGCTGCCGATACAGGAGTACCAGTTCTGGATGTGCAGTGTGTGTAAACACTGTGCTATAGAGCAGGAGATCAGCAAATATAACTGCTGCCCGCTGTGCCACAGTCCTGTAGCCTGAAGCTTCACATGTTTCATAAGAACACGCTTTTGGTCCTTTCTTGATAGGAACTTATGGAGCATTTGTACCAAAATGATTCTTTATTTGTATAGGCAGTTATGAAATTGTGAGCATACGAAGCACCTAAACTGATCCTGTCAGCAGTCAAAACAGAAAAACATATACTGTATGTTCACCTTGCTGCAGCTTATCCCTCTCTATCAACTGTTCAATGTTTTTCTTTTGCCATGAATATTGTAAAATACTTGAACTTTTATCATAGATTTCTTGCCTAGTTTTCTATTCTGTCCACATACAATAATTTCTGTATAAAAATTTATTTTTACTGTAAATATTTTGCAACCCATTATCACTGGCTAGAAATCTCACAGCATCCTCCGCTAACCAGGTGTCTGTGCAGACCACTTCATTGTGCTCTTCAGAGACCAGTTTGGTGGACAATAAACACACGGATCAATGGGGAACACTGCTTTGATTGTGGCTTTAAATCTTTGTACATCAAACAGCGAGATAGAATTAACCAGAGTGCGCAGTGATGGGCTTTTAGATTGGCCTAACTGCAGTCATAAAAAACCTTGACCATCGACAGTTACTACATGCTAAATAATTCATGCAGCACTAATGGCGGCATGAATTAACATTGATGAAGTAGGAAGCATATCCTAATGGCTCACCCTAAGGGTCTGGACTGAGCTGTCTCTGGTAGTGTTCTTCTGCCATCTGCTGCCAGCAAACGGCATCAGTTTGGTCACATATGGTGATGTGGTCAAACTATTAAGAGTCATCATAGAAATCCCAGTGATCACACAGCTAACGTTGCTCACACTGAAGACTCTGCTTGATTTGTCCAAACCTAATCATTATGGACACTGATGAATGTTCCCTCCTGCTTTGCTCGGATGATTTTTACAGTGATATTTTAATTGGGAAAGTTGCAGTGTCTCATCATATTTAAAGTAAGTCTGCTGTCCTTCAGGTCGTTTGACTCTTTCACTCATAAAGGCATACTTTGTACCCCCCAACCATGTTCTCCAATGTCATATATCTGCTGTCTGTTCAAAAGTATCAGTCCATGCATGTTTTAGTCTGCACACCCAACAACTGAGAAGGATTTGAATACTACTGAGAGCACTGGGAGCAGCAAGTGTAGTTGTTGTGCTGCCTCAGATTTTGTTCGTGTTAGTAACCCTAACATTTCTTATGTGATCACTAACAGTTGACACCAAGACCACCTGCAGCACTGGAGCTTCTCTGCTGTCCCCCCACTGTCACACTGTCACTGAGGGGGAAAGCTGCTGACAGAGGAGCAGATGTAAAAGCTGTAGCCTGTCTGTCCACATCTAGCTGTCACACCTTTACTGCAGCTCATCAAACATTCCTTCAATATTGCATGTGCACTTCATCAAACACTGCAGCCACGGCAGATTTGCTGTACTAAAGGCACACTGCCGTGTTTTATCTACTTTTATTTCGTCCTGCGATATACTGCTTATTTCCTTCTCATTTCTTATATCCTTTAAGCTTTAAGCTCACAGGTGATATAAAACACAGGAAAACTCCCCAGTAAGATACACGAATTAGAAAGACAACCGGGCTTTAAAGGACAAGAAGCACTTAGCTGAAACAAGCATGAAATATTTACGGTGATAGTTTTGCCTGGTAACGCCATCACACATGGAGTGAATGTGTGAAGCGGGGGGCGGGGCGGTGATGCACCGGCAGTGTGACCGGCTGTCCCCCCGCCCTGCGCCGGACCCCGACACACCGGAGCCGAGCGGAGCAGCGACAGGACACACCGGGGGACACACACACATGTCCAGGTGAGCTGCTCTGACCGCGTCCTCCAGCTGATCGGGACATGTCTGTGATGTCCTTTGCACTTTCTCCTTCTCTCTCTCAGTCTCAGAGTTTGCTGCTGAAGTCGGGTTTGTGTTCCTTCTTTACTTCTGCTCCTCGTTCCCTTTCACAGAGTCACAGTCAACTTTTGTGTGTACAAAAAAAAAAAAAGAAAAGAAAAGAAAAAAAGTGTCAAATCTGACATTAGCTCTACATCCGCTGCAACTTGTAACGTTATAGTTCAGCGTAACACAATCCAATGCGACAGAGCTGCTGGTTTAGAGCCACAGGCTGGACACACAGCTGTTTACATGTGAACACGGTTCACTAGTCACCATTAAAAGTCTGTTCGCTCTGCACTGCTCTGATGACCTTAAACTGACTGAGACTACTGCTCCTCGGTTTGCTCTTTAATTCATTCCTAATGTTTCTCAAAGAATATCTCGCTAAGATCTAACTTATTTTAAAAAGCTACTAATATTTCTTCAGTGAAAGCAACTACATCCATATATGAGTACTGCAGAGCAGAGCAGAGCAGTACAGTGCAGGGTCCGGGGACCTCCAAGCGTCCTTGATAGGGCCGCTGTGGGTCCCCCCTCCTTATTTTCTCTATCATTCCATCCAATAGTAACTCAACGGAGATTGTATGAGTATGGTCTTCATGGGTGTCAAACACTCTGTCCAAGGAAACATATAAAAGAAGGAGTGTTACCACTTAAAGGCAGAAATCCTATTAAATTGTGTGTCTGTCAGTTTAGGGGTCCTTGATGTGAAATGACAACCACTGTTGCAGAGAGCGGTCGTGATATGTAATGCATTTTTTGGCCTCACAGATAGACATTGTAACTGTACGTGTACATATTTAAAGCTTTATTATAGCTGCATGCAGCGAGAGAGACAGGAGAGGTGGAAAGAGAAGATGGGATGGCATGCAGAAACCATGGCTATGGGTCATCCTTGAACCCGGGCCACTGCAGGACCCTTAAGGCTTCAAGGGTATGCACTCTCAGCTTAGCCAGAGAGCTAAGGGGTCACCTCAATGACATCTGAAGGAAACCTGTTATCTTGTAAATTTAAAATCAAACAAACAAACAAACAAACAAACAAAAAAAACGGCACGTGATTCTGTCATTCAACCATCCCGTTATTGGGGCGTCACAGAAACCCAGATGCTATTTGATCCTGCTGATGTAACACTCTTCAATGTACTCAGATGACAAACAAGAAAGAGTTTGGTGCACTTATTTCAGTGTGTTTCTGTGCAGGCAGATTGACTGTGGCAGTCAGTATGAGCAGCTGCTGCACCATGGTGTACGGTGACTTCTTTCATCAGCACAGCTCTGATGAGTACTTCATCAACGTTAACGTTGGAGGATTCAAACAGCGGATGGAGCACGCTGTCCTGAAAAGGTTCCCACAGACCCGCCTCGGCCGTCTCCTGTGTTGCAGCTCCACGGAGGCGGTCCTGGAGCTCTGCGACGACTTCAGTCCTTCTGAGATGGAGTACTACTTCGATCGCAGTCCCCGTTTCTTCTGCTATGTTCTCAACTTCTATCTCACAGGTAAAATCCACCTGGTGGACGGATTGTGTGTGGTTTCATTTTGTCAGGAGATTGAGTATTGGGGCATCAAGGAGCGTCACCTGGACTTTTGCTGCAGCAACAGATTCAATGTGCTGAAGGAGCTTGCTGAGGATAAGTGCTGGGATCAAAGGAGCGATGACCTGCAGCAGAACAGCTCAGCTTCCTCCATTAAGGAGTTTTCAGCCTCAGAGGACAACTTACACATGTTTGAAGGCACCTGGTGTGCAGATGTACGCAGGAATGTTTGGCTTCATCTTGAGAATCCAGGTTACTCCACTTCAGCCAAAGTGATGGCTGTTGTCTCAATGAGTGTGGTTATTGTCTCCATTGTAGCCATGTGTGTTCACAGCATGCCGGACTTCCATCAGGTGGATGCCAATGAAAAGGAGATTGAGAATCCGGTGCTGTCCTTCATCGAGAACCTCTGCGTTTTCTTCTTCTCTGCAGAGTTCATTCTTCGTTTGGCTGTTGCACCATCAGCAAGAAAGTTCTTGTGCAGCCCTCTCAATATAATTGATTTAATGTCAGTTATTCCCTTCTATGTTACGACGGCCTGTGACATGATGGACGAAGGTGAAAGCACAGACCTGGAAAACGTCGGCAAGGTGGTGCTGATCTTGAGGCTGATGCGAGTGTTTCGCATCCTCAAGCTAGCTCGCCACTCGACTGGCCTTCGCTCTCTTGGTGCTACGCTGCAACACAGCTCCCGTGAAGTTGGCATGCTGGTGCTTTTCTTGTCCGTGGGCATTTCCATGTTCTCCGCCCTCATTTACTTTGTGGAGAAAGATTCTCCAGAGTCAGAGCTTCAGAATATCCCCATTGGTTGGTGGTGGGCAACCATTAGCATGACCACAGTGGGCTACGGAGACACCTTCCCTGTAACGTTTGCTGGGAAACTAATAGGAGCCCTGTGCATCATCTGTGGACTGCTTATCGTCGCTCTACCCATTACTAACATCTTCAACAAGTTCTCCAAGTTCTACCAGAGGCAAAGACACATAGACTCCA
Organism: Remorina albescens; assembly: GCA_034769265.1. Lineage (NCBI taxonomy): Eukaryota > Metazoa > Chordata > Actinopteri > Carangiformes > Echeneidae > Remorina > Remorina albescens. Next base: position 18,285,145 of record CM068488.1, on the reverse strand, counting down.
ATAAGTAACACTTCTTAAAGGATAAGTGCTCCCAACATGTAATGTTGTGAATTAGTAACTCATCAGCACTCACAACTCAGGAGAAGGTATATTTGAAGACTTGTAGATGTCATGTAGCAGTTAACATCAGGATAAAGTTTGGTTCAGTATTTTCTATGAGCAAGAACAAAAAATGAGCACCTCGTATTCTCTGCTATCCTAAACATTTCTACAGGAATCTGTATTTTATGTCTGACCAGCCATCCTAATACCAAAGATGTTCAGTTTACTTGATGACCACAAAACCAGCAAATTTTTTAATTTGCAAAGAAAGATTCTTGGAAATTTGGATCAAAGTGAGACAGACAATGGACGAGCAGTGTTTCTTAAAGTTCCTCAGACCACTTAACCACTAAAATAAAACCCACAGACCGCCTAACTCCCAAACATCCACAGGACCAACAGCTCTACTGCTTGAACAGGGCTGTGAGGAAATCATATGTTGTTGCTGTTGAAAAAGCTCTTGAAAAAATGTTTAATTTTTTGGCATGTTGGTGTTTTGTTTTTTTGTTTTTTTATTGTTGTGGTTGGTGAAAACAGGAAACGAGATCAAAAGCAAAATATTAGAGTCTAGCTGACATTGCACTTCTTACAGAGGTACCTAAACACTGTCCAGATCCCACACAGAATTACAACAACACTGCAAAACAGACTATTAAATCACTGTCTCTGAATTTACATATGAGTTGAATTGATATTGAAACTTCACAACCTCTGTTGTCACACCGCGGAGCTAAAGTTTGAGAAAGACAACATTAAACAGGAGATTTTAACTCATTTACTATGAGTGATGCTGACTCAATAAAGTCAGTGTACACAAAATTTATTTAAAATCATTTTGTCTTTTGCCCATTAATGAGCTGTTTAATCTTTTGGCATCATCGTGGGTTGACGGTAAAACAGTCGGTCACATTGTCACATCCTTCCTGAATTTATAGCAAGTAAAATTTAAAAAAGCAATGACGCAGCATTCTGTTCTTATGAACATCCTTTTGTCTCCTTTCCCAACACACTTATCTGCTATTGATCCGTGACTCATGTCATGCCTCTGTTGTATTGTGTTTCAAAAGGTTTGTAATTGCTCAGTCCAACGAGAGGCCTCTTGCTGTCTTGCTGGCTCATCATTGCAACGAGTTCTTAATCAATGTGCCAGTGTCAACAACAGTTAAAATCAATTGGAAAATCCTAAAAGCTGCTGATTTAACAGTTTCTCCAGTGATCAGGCTAACCAGTCTTTCATCAGAGAATAATAAACCTGAAAACAAAGTTACTTTCTATGCTTTTTTCATTATCATTTTCAGGATTTATGTCTATGTCTATGACGGGGCGGTTAACATGCTAGATTTCACCTCTGCACAGCCATGCAGAGGCTTACTGCTCTTGCGCTTGCTCTTGCTGCAGTCACCTTCATCAACAGTATCCATGTGTTTAGCTGTTGTCTCCTGCACAGACAGGAACTTGTCGATCAGGGAAAACTGACTAAATATCCAAGCTGCCCTTTAAATGATGCCAAAACTGTAGACTACAGCATCTCAGCTGATGGTAATATAACCCATAGCCTCTATTATAGGTCTCTGTAGTTTCGATAGATTAGTCTGACTGGCAGCTGCTTATCACAACATTTACAATATTTTGCAGCCCTCAGCTGTTGGGGAATTGCAAAGTAGATGGTTGACTCAACTCTAAATAAATGTCTGCATCAGCCCCCAGGTCACCTTTCCTTCTTTTATGCTCAAAGTCACACAGTAAAGCGCTCTGATTTAGTTCTTCACTTTTGTCTTTGTATGTTAAAATCACCGTCAGCAATGTCTGTGGTCATCGCAGAGCTGAAGGACATCCAGGAGCAAAGAGACTGTATCTGTGCTGTTGGGCCAACTCTGATCATTAAAAGGAAAAGGAAATGTGCTGTTGGAAATTCCTTACTTGTAAAGGAAAACATGACTATTACATTGGGTGTGTTGAGTTGAGGTGCTTTTCTAGCTGTTTGTTAATTTAAGTTTTCTGTGATAAAGCTTTGTGCACTGTGATGCGCATTGTTTCATTCACCCTATTTCATCACAAGTGAAGCAAATTCTGAAAGGCCTTAAACTCAGTCTATCTAATGACTCTACTGATTGTAAAGAGAAGTCAGAATGTATTGAAGTCTATGTGAAAAAATTCCCACTCCCTTCTCTCTTGATTTATTAGCTCAGTAAATGTTTTCCAAATGAGTTTACAGTCTCAGTCTCTGGGTTCAAGCCTTCCCTACAACATTTTTTTTTAAAATGATGATCCCATTTAAAGGACAATAAAGCAGGGGATGCATTAGGGGGTGTGGCTATTGTGTGATTGACAGACTGCACAACACAATCAGGATAGAGCAGGCCAGATCCAGTCCTTACTCCTCCTCAGCTTCACCTTCTCCTCCCAATATGGTTTCTGCTTGTTTAAAAAAACAGACAAAACCCAAAAACCAAGATGGTGATGGCTTCAAAACAGCAGCTCACAAACCAATGTTTTAGGTCACTTAGGGTTGAAAGTTGGTTTCCTAACAGATCAGAGTGAAGAATGAACAGACTTTTTTGTTCCATATGTTGAATTCGCTGCTGCTTTTGTGTGCATAGACTGTGGCTTTAAAATCAAGACACAACACCATTGGTTGACTTCATACAAACGCTTCAATGCAACCACTTCTTTCATGAAACCATTCTGGAGGCAATCAGTGTTGAGCTTCACCTGTGAGCTTCCTCCTGCTCATCATGCTCCAACCAACAGCAATCACTTAAGACTCCATTTACAATCCTCAGAGTTGTTAGTTTTTAATTTGCACTTAGCAAATTTACTCTGTTCTTAGTATTACATCTTTTTTCCTTTGAAATTTCCTTCCACTTCACCTTGACACAGAAACTAAACGATCTAGTGATCAGTCTGCAGAAGCTTCATATTAGCTCTGCTAATGAACACAGTTTAAAAGGTTCTTCTTCACAGCCGACATGAACAGGAGGAATCACGCTGAACTACAACAGTTTGAATGTCTACAGTATACAGATATATACAGATAGGAAGAGATCAAGACAAATTATATGAGGAAAAAATATTAACTTCTTACTGTTCAAACACATGTTCAATTTTACTGTCAAGATGAGTATGACATTTTTAACTAAGTTCAAGTTTAACACTTGTAAATGCTAAAAGAACAGCTGATTAGGGTCATAGTTAAAAAAAATCACTGAGAAGATTTAAGCATGTAAAGTCTTCAATGTGTTTTCGGACATCACGGGCATCTAACTTTTTCTCTTACTCCAGCAGAAGACAGTAATGTCTACACAACAGTTTACTGGCCATCGAGCAGGACCCAGTCACAACTCGATATCTCCATGTTTAATGTTTATTGTCTCCAGCTTTTACCACTTGGTTAGCTTCACATCAGCTTCAGAAGCCTGAAATCATTTTCCCTTCAATTACCCTTGTGGGTTTATCAGCTGCTCTGCAAACTCAGCACATATACGCAGTCACTCACAGTGAACTTACTGTTTTCTTCAAATGCAGTGGCGGCAGGGGGTGCACAAGGAGAGCATGCAATGTTCTTGCTGTGAGACAGAAATCTTTCTGTCTGAAATGTGAAGCCAAGGTCACACTTATGAATATGAGCCATAAATTTACTATAAGCTGGAATCAGATCTCTCTGCAGAAATCAATTTCACCCCAGAACAAGAGTGACAGGAAAGAGAGACTAGAGAAATCCGTACAACCACGGCTGGTGCATGTGTTCAGCTCTCTGCCACCATAATGTGGTCTTGATTAAAATCAAACCAATTCACTTGTAATGGTTAAATTACACCGTGTCTCTGTGCCGACCACCTGACTCAGCTCAAACAACCACAAATCCAGAAAGACTCTGATTTCAAGAAATGTTTCCGTGCTAGGATTTCAGCTGCTGATATCCACACACACACAAAAAAAAAAATCATATTAGAATCTTCTGACACTTTCAACATTGTCAGTGTGATGTTGCTGCTGCCGATCTACAATTACACCAGTTGGGATGAAATTCTCTGCTTTAGACCTTCCATCCATTGATTATTTCCATAGGTTGACAAGGGGGTTGGGCCAGGGTCCACCCTGGACACCAGTGTCACCAGTCCATCAGAGGACTGACATATAGAGACATATAACCCTTCAGACTCACATACACTCTGCACATGTTGGAATCACTTCCATAACCTACTGAAGGTGTTTTGGAGGGAGTTACGTGTGGGAGGAAGTTGGAGTAACCAGGTGGATCCACTTAGGCTCAGATACAAGGAGGGCATGCTGTGTTCTTGCTATAAGGCGACAGTGCTAACTACTGCCTCTTCATGTCTTTGGAGTCAACCTTTCTTTGCATCTTTATTTATTATTAAAGTGAAAATAAAAAATGTTGAGCTGACTTAGCTGAGCTCTGTCTGCAGTTCAACACATTTCTTCAGGTGGGATTTTTTTTTTGTTTCCTGGATGAGTTTCAGCTTCAGTTATCATTATGCTGGTCCTGAGGGTCAGTGCGTACACATCTTGTTAGCAGTTGGTGCTTTTTTTTTTGTTTTTGTGAGGGTGGGAGAACCTTTATCGTGAGCTCTGACAGTCTATTCCATTTACCCCTGGCTCATGTAACAAAAGCCCCATTCAATTTCCCATTAACTGACAGTTAAAGCACTACTGTTGTACAGAGCTTCGCCAAACTCTACTGGTTCAAACATCAACACAATAGGTGAACTGCTTATTTAGACAATCTGATTTTTAGTAAAGAGTATCACTTCAACCTCAGAGTATATTTCTGCAGGAAAATGAATTAAAAATTAATCAGGCTTGCTAGTGTTGATGCATTATTCAAGTCAAATTATATTTATATAGCACCAAATCATTACAAAGTTACCTCAAGGCACTTTTGATATAGAGCAGGTCCTAACAAAACTCTTTATAGAGTTATTTAAAGACACCCTATTAATACCTCCATGAGCAAGCACTTGGCGACAATGGCAAGGAAAGACTTCCTATTAGAGGCAGAAAGCTCAGACAGAACCAGGCTCAGCCTCAACCAGCACAACTGTGGCAGTCGAGGTTCTTTCCTCCACCTGCTCGGTCCTGTCCAGCACTGAAAACACTCGGTTCAAGTAATATCCAGTGGTAGTTGGTGCTAAAAAATTTTTGGGGTTGCGCAATTTACCTTGGCATACATAGGGGTGTAACAGTACACAGAAGTGACGGTTCGGTACGAGCTTGGTACAATGGGGGAAAAAAGAAGGTAGAAAATAATATTTTGGTCCCTTTATTTTGAAAAATGTGAGCATCCAACAATGGTCCGTTGGTCATAACTTTTAGTGAAGCAGTTCAGTTATGCTGCAGTGAAAAATGAAAACTGTACATAAAGTAGGGGTGTAACATTTTAACAAGACCACTGTTCTTTTGTGTTGTTTTTTTCTTCCTGGTTTGGGTTCAGTGTCAACGCGTATCGATACTGATCGCTGATTCGCTGCTGATGTTTCTTGGGCGCATACGGGAAGCACACAGCTGCGTCTCGTGAAGAATCTAATTCAAACCAATGAAAAGAGAGCCTCAGGTCACATGCTTATCAAACGTTCGAAGGCTTACACGGGATTGTGTTTTACCGGCGTCTTTCGCTTCAGGAAGTGAATAAAATAAAATAAAAACCATTTTAGAACCAAATACATATTTAAACAACATTTAATTACTATTGACAGTCACCCACAGACTGAAATAACACCATCTTTTAATAATTATTTGCATCTTACAGCATGTTTGTTTTTTCTTTTGATTTTCATCTCCTGATTTGATGGGGGCGGCGCCCTATCGCCCTCCGCTGATCAGCCATCCCTGGTGGACTTTTCAGTGTTACATTTCCTGTAAGTCCCATTACATGTTTGCTGGGCCCAAAGTTCAACAGTGGTGTTGACCGAGTTTGAGCACTGTCCTGCTTATCTATTAACAGACCTACCCCTTTAAACTAGAGTAGCATAAACAGCACTGCCCCTGCAGAGATGTGTGACTGGATACCTGGACATGGAAACGAAGTGTCATCCGTGTGTGTGTGTGTGTGTGTGTGTATGCGCATGGGTGTCCTTTAGGTGTTATCTATACGTCATTGATTTTTGATACTGATGTTTTTTTGTTATTATGCGTGCAAAAATCATGCCACGATTGTCTATAAAAAGTATTCATTAGAAAAACATTCCCAGCCATATTCAGCCCCATTGCCAATGCAGATCCACTAGTGGACCCAAACTGCATGGCTTTAATTGACCTGGGGGGAACTCAGGCAGGCAGAGGGAGAACATGAAAACTCCACACAGAAAGGCCCCACATGTTTTTAAATGTAATAAATGATAAATGTCATAGTGCTTTTCTCAGAAACATGCTTGCTTCCATTTCTTCCACCTCAGCAACACTGACCTCCAACTTGGACTGTATGTGTCCATCCATCTTCGCCTCCTTTAAAGTTTGTATGCGTCTGCTCTCCCTTTGCTTCTGTCCTCTATTGTATTCAATGTTTTTTTTATTAGCCATCCATCACATCTATTCATTTTTATATGTGTACACATGTCATCAGAGTTATTGCTGCTATGCAGAAGTTAAAGTGAGCTGGAACGTTCCGGAACTGCGTTTCGGCACCTCCGAAAAATTACTAAATAAATAGATTCATTCATATCAACGATCGCGCGATGCTGTTTAAAAAAAAAAATCGCGTGCACAGTTTTTATATACAGTCCATGTTGTACAGTCAAAGTTCAACCCGGCTCTCCTCCTCTCTCTTCATTGCGTTGTCCATTCATAAAATTATCTCCTGGCCTTCACAAATACGCGGGTATCTGCATATCTTCAACCTGTCACTCTCCGACATTATGTTTTCAGTGCTGGTCCGCATATCTCCTGTCTTAGTTGATGCCGGTGCTTCACGCATGCAGATAAAGCCCAACTAGAAATCCCAAAGGTGCCAGCATTTACGGGTGTTTTTGTTTTTTTTTTTTTGGTTGGGCCTCCTGGTAAACAGTGGAATCCACAGAAATATGTTAAAAACTGGGTTCTCAAAAGAAGGTCAGCTGATGATCACACAGCCTGTCCAAAAAGAAAAAAACGTGACAATCAAGTCGGACTACCAGTAAATATGGGAGCTATTTTGACTGCATGCCACTGTATGAACGTAGCCACGTTATTCTTTGGTTGTTGTTATTGTTATGTTTTATAATACAGAGGTTGTGATTTTTTTTTTGTTCATAGTTCTTGTCTGCAGCTATTTTGCGGTGTTTAAAATATGAGTCAGTTTTGGACTTCCCATTTTTATTTTTGAATTGAAATTGTGAAAAGCAAGGTTGTGTTCCATATCTTGGTGTTCAACAATGTTTGCATGTTGCCATATCAGTGTAGATGGACCAAAATAAAACCATTAAATGTCAAGCAAATAAGTAGTGTGATACTATGGTGAGTCATTTTTCTCTGTTGTGCCGACACAAGATTTGAGTTCCCCCACCTGCCAAATCCCACTTTAAACACAATCCTGTCCATTTCATTTGGTCAGGGGAAAGGATGAATCTGTGCTCTGATTCTAATGCCTCCCGGTGGTCATCCTTTCAAATTGCACCTCCGATCATTCAATTTTTATTTTTGAATGCTTCATGCGGAAGCAGTACTGTAACCTGTCCATGTCTGACTGATTAGTGGAGGACAGTTGATGGTCCACTATAAAAAAGACTAATACGTAGAGTTTATTATTATTATTAGCTTGTTGTAGTGAGTGATTCTGTCGACTAGAGGGCGGAGGAAGTTCACATGAAGAAGAAACTCCGGTGTGGCCGGACTTCCGGTGAACTCTATAAAAGGCACTTACACGTTGTCACAGGCATTAAGTGGATTTACATTCCTACATGGATTAGCAGTAACGTTTGCTCACTGTGCAGCTCGGGACACATCTGCCTGCACACAAGTTCATTTACAGTCGCACTTCCGGTTCTGATTGAGAATAAAATGTCCAAACTCAACACCAGAAATAAAAGACTTTACATTTAAATTGAAACGAGCATCACCTCAATTTGGCTTTATATCCATGAATGGTCTTTACGTGTCATACAAGTTTATGCTGTTTTTTTTTTTAAACGCTTGTTTTCTGCTGTAATTCTTTCTGCGGCCGGGTGGGGGCAGGAAATGCTCGTGTTCCAAAGTAAAGCAGTAAAACAATAACTGTATCAAGGTCATGCTAAATATTTCTCCACTTCAACTCAACATAAAAGCACCAGATATTCACAGACAGGCTGTAATAAGATCCATCTATCAGCAGATGGGTCTAAATGTGTCCTAAAAGCCATTAGAGGGACCCTAATGTCCTCTCAGCGCAACGCAGAGACCTGTATGTGCTCTGAGAAATAGGACTATGTAAAAACATCATATTTATTTATGAATTAAGTTTGGATATATTTCATTTTCAGCTTTCATATAGTCAATTACGTGTAGGAGTATATGAATGGTAACTGCATTCAGGCAAAAGGAACAAGACATGATTTTACATATTGAATATACTCTAGATTGAAAGCTAATGTCTTCTTTTAATATCAGCTGCAGAACTGAAATATCAAGCAATATTTTACAGTATAAGATTGGATTAGATTAGATTTTATTGTCATTGTGCAGAGTACATGTACAAAGCCAATGAAATGCATCTAACCAGAAGTGCAAAAGAATAGTTTTACAGAGAAGTGCAGGTATAAGTGATTCCTACAACATAAATATGCTGTATCTTATACAATACATGTACATGTACAATATTGTTGACAGCGAGCAATGTATATACAGATTAGTATATATATAAATGTATATATACATATGTGTAATAAATAAATTCTTTTAATTAGTTTATACATCGAGTTGAGGTTGACAGAGTGGAAGCAGACTGTATATGCAGGGGCTGTATGTACAGTATAGACAGTATCTACAAAAGGTTGTATGTACATTATAAATAAAGTAATGGACGGTGGGAGAGAAACAGTCAGTGTAAGGTAAGCAGTGCAAATATAGATATAAAAGTACAGGAACGGTGCAGTGATGAGTACAATAATAATGCTTAGAGCTGTGGTGTGGAGTTCAGCAGGGTCACAGCCTCATGAAAGAAGCTGTTTCTGAGCCTGCTGGTGCGGCAGTAGAGGGTCCTGTAATGTCTGCTGAATGGGAGGAGGGTAAAGGGTCTATAGCTGGGGTGTGATGCATCCTTGATGATGCTTTTCGCCCTGCTCAGGCAGCGATTATTGTAGATGTTTTCTATGGTGGGCAGTTGGGTGCCGGTGATCTGTTGGGCAGTTTCCACCACCCGCTGGAGTGCCTTGCGATCTGCTGCAGAGCAATTGCCATACCACACTGAGATACAGCTGGTGAGTATACTCTCAGCGGTACAGCGGTAAAAGTCCACCAGTGTCCTGGGGCACAGGTGAGCTTTCTTCAGGCTCCGCAGGAAGTAAAGGCGCTGTTGCACCTTTTGAGGGTGGAGGAGCTGAAAAACCAGGTGAGATCATCAGAGATGTGGACACCAAAGAGTTTGAGGCTTGATACACGCTCCACTACAGTATAACTTGCACACATAATTTCTACTGGAATAATTTCAACATAAACACACAGCCATTATTAATTGATATTATTTGTATTATTATTCCTTTGGATCATGTTCTATATCCATTTTTCATTCTTTCAGTTCTACCAATCAAAATGGTGTAAAATTCATCTCCCTAACTATGGAATGATGAAGAACGCTTGAAAAAGAAACTGATGATATTTTAAATAATAGACAATTGTCAGTTAAATGCACTCTCATAAATGAAAAAGGACAATTCCAAGTTGAAAATGATTTTTTATTATTATTTTTCATTTAAATTAACAAACACTGCTATACATATTGCTGTTTTTATTAATTTTGAGTCTTTTTTTACAGTTAAAGCATTTGGAAAAGAAGTAATAGTTAGTTGAAAACAGGCGACAGACAGTAGATGACATATACAGTAGAAGATCTACAGTCAATGGCTTTCCTATGTGTGTCAAGGGGCTTCAGAATATTTCAACATACAGACGTATCAGACTTGCCCACAGTAATGTTTTTGGTTATCATTTCACCTCTTTATGTTGTCAAACAGGATCAAAGAGGCCCTCACATGATAATACAGCCAGAGATGTTAAACCCAACATCAGTGAAATATAAACAGCCCACATGATTTTTCCAAACAAGTAGCAGCAGCTTGTATTAAATTTCAAAGTCTGTTTTCTGCATCCAGCGCAACAAAAGTCTTCCAACCAACGCTTTTACTCCTCTGATAACAAAAAGGGTTCAAACAAAGATGACACCCCCTTCACCCCCTGACATTATCATCATTAGGAATGTTTGAAGTAAACAAAAAGGTTCCAAATATCATTGTTGTGTCCTTCTCAGTGCATGGTATTGCAATCCCTCATCCCTTTAAGATACACACATAAAAACAACAAAAACGAAAGAAGAAGTGCTTCATAAACTTCTGAAATATTACATCTTCTCAAGGTGTCCCCTCTTTCATCCCAGGCCAGCTGTAGAGAGAATCCTCTTATCCCTTCCTTATAGTCAAAAATGAACTGAGTCTGGCCCTTGTTTAAAGCCAACAAAGCTTCCAATAAGTTTCTACTGAGTACCTCCATGTTGGCATAAGTTCACACACCCATAAATCATCTGAGTTGAATTTAAACATCATTTCTCTACTAAAAGTGACAGATTTACAAACACAGTATAAACAAGGTTGACATCATTGGCAACTGGCGACAGTCTAGACCACAGTGGCTTTTTTTCAAATTTTAGCAAAGTCCCTCCTTTTAGACAAAGACGAACGAATTACAGGATTACATGTGTCATACAATCCTTTTTGGCTTTTTGAAACCTGACCTGCCCTGAATGGCAGTGTTGAAAAAGATAAGACCTTTATTTAGAGAATGTACGAAACAAAGAAGTGCAGGATTAAGAGGAGGAGGGTTTTGTTCAAACCTTTAAATCTTAGCAGAAAGATAAACCTTTCTCAATGTGACACAATGAAGCGATGAAGTCTATCATCCCTACACGTATAGTACCAACTCTGCAACACTCTGGCTAGACCATTCAGCAGTCTGCAGTCTTGCAACGCTCGAGATGAGGTTCTACCACACTAGAGAGATATCCCCGACATCAATGTAAATCACATACACTTTGTCATAAACAGGTTGTAAAGTTCAGGTACAGAATCACTGAGGAAAAGCACACCAATACTACTGTAAAGTCAAGCCACTATGGCAAAATAGAAGGTATAGAGTACTGAGGAACTAGTCATTGATTGAAAGTTGGCTTGTATCATTTGCAACACTGAGGAGTGCTTTTGGTCACCCAGAGGGTGACAATTTTGCTTTTCTACAGGCAGATTAAGGAGAGGACAATATCTCAACAAAACACTTCGTAAAATTTAATCAGCACAGTCCATAAATACAATTAAAGAGATGGGAATCACATCAGAAACGAGTACACACTCCTGGTAGCAATTCCTGAATGAAGGTCCAAGTTATGAAAGGACATATCTAAGTTGAAAAAAGCATGAGGAAGTCTTTGCTCACTGTCTCTTTCTCTCCTCAGAATTTCCAGTAAAATGCCGACCTTGTAGAGTGATTTATTGATTCGTCTTGGCAGAGTGCAAGTGTCAGCATGGCTTTTCAAACAGATTCAGAAAAATATATTAAGAACACACTCTCTAGTTTTAGTCACATCAACTCACAATTGCCACATTGAGGCATGACTTTCTTCAGAATTGTCTGCCCAGTAAACAAGTTGACACTTGAGTTGAAATGGCGAAGGGATGACACGTTCAAGGATTGGTGCAAACACTTCTACAAATAAAAAATTTTACACTGAAGCAGAACAAGAAGAAACACGCAGCGTAGCCCTTGTGGGTCTCCCTGTGGAGGGGGAAACAGCTCACATGGTCAGGGTTGTCTGGACTTTTTAATGTGCTCTTGGGTCTTCAAAAGACACTGGAGTGGGCGCGTAGTCGATCCTCATGCTTGCCTTCAGCCACAGTGTTTGTTTCTCAGCTGCGCCGAGTTGAGCCCTTGCTCAGAGTGCCAGAAGGGTGGGTGAGTTGAGGGAGTCTGAGGACTGGTCGCCACTGCTGCTGCTGCGCCTGTGGGCCTTGGAGCACGACTCAGAGGAGGGCGAGGGACTTTCGGGCTCCAGCATGCTGGGGTAGGTGAATATGAGGCTTGGGGCATTGGGTGTGGCAGCAGGAGTGGACGCTGCCACCACCGGTGTATTCAGGCTGTCTCCATCTGCACAGTATATCCCACCGCTGACACCCCCGCCACCCAGGCAGATGGGCTTGATGACGGAGCGCTGAGGCTTGCCCATGTTCTCCTCTTCGTCCTCTGGTTCTTGCTTCACCACCACCTGGTTCATCTGAGCCCTGGTGCCCATGTTGGGGCGCATGGTCAGAGGGAGTGGGGCGCACTGCTGATGCTGCTGGTGCTGCTGATGCTGCTGGTGCTGCTGGTGCCCTGTCGGCTGGTGGCGGTCCTCAATGGGCAGCTTGCACACAGGATTGTGGGCCACCAACATGAACTCGAGTTTGTCTTTCTCCTTCTGCAGGCTCTCGATCTCCTTCTGCAGGTCTGCTTTCTCTTCCTCCAGCTTTTCTGTCTCCTGTTGACGGAGAATTAAAAATAAAGGTCACCACTTTAGCTTTCATATTAGCATGCTATTTTCTGTTCACCAGTTTTTTTGCCCTTATTTAACAGAGACACAAGACGAATAGGGTAACGACAAAGTCGCATACAAAATGCCCGGCTCATCTTAATTTTAACTAGATAAAACAAATATGGCAGCATTTTTATAGATATTAAGTGGCAAAATGCATAGCTACGAAAAAATATCTTAAGCCAAACAAAGGCTTAATATGACATGCGATACTAGCAGTTTCTTCAGAAATATGGTGTGTGTGTGTGTGTGTGTGCGCGTGTGTGTGTGTGTGTGTGTGTGTGTGTGTGTATGTGTATGTGTATGTGTGTTCTTCCAAAGCACCAAAAGAGGGCACTGTTTGTTTGCTTTGGTCTCTTGAACAACAGGAAAGTAGCACAGGCAGAACATTAAATCAAGAATTTGTCACAGGCCATTTAGACTTAGAGCGTGCAGTCTTGATGCTTTCTGTTTGAATTTGAGCTCTGTATAATGTGTGTCTCAGGGATATGGGATCTGCATCAGCGATGTATCACTAATATGTCATGTAAAGGCCTATAAAAAGCTGTTTGTCAGCCATAGACACTGGGTAGATAACGATAAGCTGACTTGCTGTCTGAGAACTTTGACTCATGGGTAAAGGTATGAGGAGGTTGTACACAAGGAGCCAGGAGAGGAGGTGCCCAGTGAGACACTTAATAAGAATAGTATCAGTACAATCAATGAGGAGCTATTGTAGGAATATTGCTCCTTCTTTTCACTGGGAAGCGACACTTCCTTATTTGGAATTTTAAAAAACAGGCAAATGAAGGAAGGGCTTTTTTTCCCTGGAAGCATTGGTTGTCTTTGTGTGTGTGTGTGTGTGTGTGTGTGTGTGTGTGTGTGTGTGTAAGCAGCATGTCTCTGGGATTGAGACAAGCAATTTGCCCCTTTTAGAAAATGTCCTGCATTCATGGAGACAGCTGCCTACAGCAAATTCCATTCCTGGGGTTTTTTAAGGCCTGACAAGCTCAACCTCACTGTAATTCGGCTAATTAGTCCATTTAGATGCCGTTACTGTCTGCCAGGCAGGGCAGCGAGACAGCCCTACCTCTGTCTACAGCTGCCTGAGACAAAAAGCTTTTCATTGCCTGTCATCTTAACACTTAGACCTTGCACTCAGAGACACAGCCAGAGTCAAACCAGTAATGTGAGGTTGTAAATTTAGGTGTGGAGTTCAATCACTCATCAAAAGTCTTGAAAAACAGGCCTCCTGTCAGACTTCTGAACAACTGTGGGCCCTCCACCACCTTCCAGTGTACTGTATATTTTCTGGGTTAAAATCTTTTCTTGTGTTGCTTTTTGGGCATTTTTCAGTTTTCTCCATTGACAACAGGTATGATAAAAAAAAGGGAGCTTGGTATTTATTAATGAGAGCTGTTTGCCATATAAGAGGAACACTGTGCTCCAGTGCTTTCATGGATTTGTTTGTTTTTTTTGTTTTTAGTTTTTATGATCAGGGTTAATCTGCTCTGGTGTCTCTAGTTTTCAGATTTCTACTCACCCCTTGCAGCATCTCGGTGAGCTCACGTCTACGGTTGCGGCATTTGGCGGCGGCTAACTTATTCCTTTCACGCCTCACCCTCCTCTTTTCCTCTTCCTCTGGGGTGAGCTGAGGGCAAGCAAGAAAGAAGCACCACAGGTAAAATAAGCTGTTTTACAGGTGCACGTAATCAAAATGGAGTAAAGAGAAAGAATATAAACCACAGGTGGATGATACTGCTGTGTGACTGTGAGCAGAATAATAATGACACAAAAGAGACATAAAAAATATCTTCAATAATAAACATGTTTATTTAGTGACCTCTGTAGACCTAACAAATTCACAAAAAATTATATGTGAAAAAGTGTTTTTGCAGTCAGTCATTCCCAGTCCCTCACCTGTTCATCTCTCTTGCGTCGGCCTCTGGCGTCCCCGATGGAGCGGATGACCCCGGGCCGAGCCAGTGTGTTGTGCCCCAGCAGCCCTGGGCCATTGGTCAGGTGATGGCTGTACGGGTGGGAGCGGGAGTAAGGGTTGGACATGGAGGTGATGACGGTGGGCTGCACCATCCACTGTAGGTCTTGGCTGGTTGTGATTGCATTGATAGTGGGTATAAAGGCACTGTTGGAGCCGGGCATGTCGACCCTGTACTTCTGGAAAGAGAAGAAACAGGAAAAAAATGCTGAATGACAATGAAGAGAGGGAGACTGTGCGTGCTGGGACAGTGTCAATGAATGCAACTTAACCATGACTTAACTTGAAGAACCTGTGCTTTCATTTATGAGACACACACACGACCACCCACTATTTTCAAATTTGTATTTTTCGACATTTCAGGCAAATAGTAATGATTCAGTCCATGCAGGCAAAATGCTGCGCCTGTAACCCATAGAGTAGAACAATGACACATGCTGTGAATCATGTGGGAAAGCCCTAGGTGTCCGCTGCATCTCTCTTCACTGCAATGAAAAGATAATTGAACTGGGGAGGTGTTACACATGCCTAGATTGGACAGGGAGGGTCGTGACCGTTAGAGCTGAACATTTGCCCAAATTGTCAGATGCAATGAGCCTCCATTTGCGTAGAAGATTAATAATCCCAAAATCTGATAATTGTCAGATTAAGATCATGTTATTGTGGACATAACCTTTACCTACAAAAAGATGTTTGTATTTTGCCTGTAGTTGTGAGGACATATTGTGATACAGAGTGGCATGCTGGTGGTCCAGAGACAAGAACATGTGTCCCATCCTCCCAACTTTTGCACTAACCCCTCAAACAGAAAGACACTCCTTTTCAAAACCTCATCTAACACCGACTAGTGATTGTATAATTACCTAGAGTCTACAGTTATGAGTGAATATGCTTTGCTCAATAACAATCCCGAGTCTGAGCCACGGTGTCCCATCAGTATAACTTCAAGTCTCCGGAGTCCACAAACAGACGCACTGTCCGCCTGTGTGCGTAATTTACGCACTTCCCCATATCCCCGTTATTCCCGACTTTCCGTCGGATATCCTGGCAGTCTAATGGAACTTTGTTTATCTGGTGAGTCATTGTGTATGGGATTTGTTAAGCACATGTGAAATGCAGTCAGTTCCAGTAAGCGGGGAAGCAGCCAGCTGTAACAAGCCAGATAGTTAGCCAGAATTATGCGAGTGAATGTTTTGGCGAGCTTGGCTTCAGATTGAGAGAATTAAAATTCCCTTGAAGTAATAACAAAGAATGAATAAATCGAACGCAATGGATTGTGAAACATATAAACTTTCATTAGAGCCATTCCACTGAATATAGGGGAGGCTACTAAAACTTTTAGTGTGATAAAAAAAAATCTACTGGTCTAATAAAAAGAATAGAAAATGCCTTGTTTTGATAAAAGAGGTTATGTTCCAGCCCGCTGTAATGGGAAACAGGCAGTCAGTGTGTGATTACAGGGAACCAGAGTAATAATAGATAGGAGCCAAAAGTCGTTTACCGTAATGTTGCGTGAGCCCGACGGGGCTTTTCGACAGAACTGCGCCATGCAAGACTTGGGTGCGGGTAAACAACATGCCTCTTCCCGGATTTATGTCCTATTATTGCGTGTACGAGGACATGCACCCTCCCACAACCTCACACTGGCACACCGACCGGCCGCAGTTCAGTGGGAATTTAAGGAAGCAAAACCTGAGATAAAAATCGAACAGAGGGGTGCAGTGATTTTGTTCTTAAACAGCAGCTTGTTGACATTTTCTCCGGTACAGATATACGGGTTTTGATTGTCCTGTCTGAGCACATTTCCCTCTGTAAGAAATGTGCCATGTGCAGCCCTAAAAAAAATACCCTAGGATCTGATCCACGGCCCTGTCATTTCCCAAAGTCCAATACGAGAATAAAACGTCATTCTCTTACTCCAGTCCGCAGCAACTAAGGCCTTCGGTGGATCTCCACCCCGCTTTAGGTCCTGATCAGGAGAAATGTCAGAGTAATGCCCGAAACAGAAGCCTGTTGCATTCCCCACCATAAGCCTCAGCTCCAGCCAGTTTACTGGCAGACGGAGTGCACACGGTTCAGAGTGTGCTATGTACGCGCTCTGAGGATTTATCCTGCACATAATGCGTGTGCAAAAAAGCGCCTGCAGCGGGCAGCTACAGGCTCACGGACAGGAAAGATGGCAACAGTTGACAAAGATGGTGAATCTAAAGCTGACATCTGGAAACCACAGGCTCAAAGCCCGTTTCAGTGTCTCCTGTTCCCCGGCACCGGACAGCGCTCGGATCACCTCACATCTGTCAAACTGGAGTTTCCGTGTGCTCTTGTTTTTATGGCTGGATAAAACGAACATGGCTCGCAGTTTACGACCCGCACAAGCCACAGGGATACATTTTATATCTGACCAAAGTCAATCTTTAGATTGTGTTCAGATAGCGAATGACGAAATTCAGCTGGTATGAGTCCAAAATACTTGTGCTCAGATCTAGTCTTGCATCTGTTCTGAGTCACCGATGCAAACTGTGTCATGGGGTTCATTCGTTTTCCCTCACACGACCTGGAGAATTCCCATTTAAAGTCCACAAAAGCCAGATCTTATGATAAAATAAATATATACAATAAAACTACGCGATCCTTGGAAACTAGGTGCTTAAAGTGCAAGTGCAAAGCAAAACAAACGCCGTTCTATATTTCTAGATGTGTCATTTCCTTGTTACCTGGTAGGTTGAGGTAGAGATCGGACTTCCGATCGTGCTGCTGCCGCTTGTGAAGGACTCTGGCTGGGCCGGAGAGGTGCTGCTGCCGCGGGACGACGTGTCGTAGTTCCCGGAGTAGTCCTGGTACATGATCCAGGAAAGAGGGATATTTCAATGGACTGTTTGATCTCTGAAACCCCCCTTAAAAAAAATCCTCGCTGATTTAAAAAAAAAAGAAGCACCAATAGTAAAATCCTCTGACTCGAGACGTTGTAAATTTGGGATATCCAGAAGAGTTGGCAAAGACAAAGTGCAATTATTCTCCTCTAAACTCACCTACAACATCTTACAGATATTGCAATTCAGGATTGAATATCTTTGTGTGTTAGCGGTACTTTTTGTTAAATGCTACTGTCCTATCGTGCCGCAGGTAAAGCTCCACTACACTGTTACAGATCCTCTCAGGTGTGCAAACTTCAACCTATAGTCGGTAGCACACGCTCAGCAGTCACATCCAGTGGAGACAAGTCAACCTGTAGTTAGACAGTGACTCACGCAGGTTATCATTCGCTTTAAAGCCTTGGCTCTGGCTAATCTTCGGAATATTTTTCCGTCGCCTTGCCTACTTCACTCTATCTGAGCTTGTGCTGTTCGCGGAACAGTTCGAATTTTTTTTTTCTTTTCCTTTTCGCCACACTACCAGGAGATGACTCACTTCAATGGCACTATAAAGAACTGCAACGGCTTTTCAACACCAACGAAACAGCCTACGTCACGCCTGGGCGTTGCAACTCTGTCCAGGGAGGGGTCGGCTCTGGATAAGGTATTGCAAAAGAAAGATCCGCCGCGACCATCGTTCTCCCGGTGTCCACGCGCGATGGAACCGAAAAGCGCCGACACGGTAAAAGTAGCACAAATATGTCTCGAGAGGTGACTTTTGCCGGTGTTGGACGTCAGTACGCGCTGCGGAGTTCACTATGTGTCTGACTTGCTTCGATCCATTGACGCACGTTTCCTGAAATGGGCAGTTGCGTCAGAGAGCGCGTGTGGGTTTCCTTGGTAAAGGGAGCGTCAGACACTGGAGGGATTCCCTCCCCTCGCGAGCTGCACTCCGGACACTGAGCTCACGGCGCACGGGGGTCCGAGCGGGAAAGTGAAGATATTAAAGCTGTAAACAAGACACATGCCGCTCCCATGTACACACACAGACACAAATTATGGGGGTTATCATGCTCTGTGTCCACCTGTGGACAGCAGGCAGGGGCCGCGCGCCTGTCACCAAACCTTTACTTCTACTGCCTTAAGTTCTGTCGCGCGAGCTCACCACGCGCGGGCGTTCATCAGCTGCTGCTCCCGCTAATAAAAACACACCCAGAGCGGTTAGATACGCGCTGATGGGAGTGTTTTCTGTTATCCGGGATCGCTTTGTGTTGAATTTTGGTGGGTGTCATAGAAGGTGGCCACCTGACGCAGCGTGATCCCGCGATACTGGTCAGAGGAACGTGGCCACCGGCTGCTGTGAACACCGGAGAGAGGCGGCCGCTTCACAGGAAGCTCGCTGAAATGTGGGCTAATTGTAATTCGGACGCAGCTCGTAAACAAGGGCACGGCGCCCAGAATGTGACACGTTACACGATGTGAAATGGCGTATTAAGTATAATCCAATCTGCTATGGTTCCTATTTTAATTTGTATCACCATAACGGGCGACACTGAGCTCTCCTAAAGCTGTTTGCCGCGCATGTCTTTGCCAGAAAGAGTCGCTCCCATCAAAAAAGTTTCCATCTTCGCGCCTCAGTCGGGGAAGTTGTAGAGAGAAATAATCTGCTGGGGGGTTTTCTGAGGTGACCACTGCCGCAGAGGCACTGAGTGTTCTTGTTTTTTTTTTTTTTTTGTTAGTTTGTTTTTTGTTTTCGTGCTTGCTCATAACCGGAACACATCAATTAGACTGTGGGAACTGCAGCATGTCACCCTTTCCGCAGTTACCGGGTGGCATTTTTCGCCGCACCTTTTGATCCGCGAGTTGATCTGCGACCGGCCTGTGAGGGGAGGGCGCGCGCCAGCGGACACCCCCCCTCAATGAGGGCTGCGGGAAAGCGCTCAGATGTTCAATAAATCTTTATTTGAATGATATTAATTAGTGATTAACGTTTATCACCCGCCAACGGCACAGCTTTTTCAACGGTAACGGTGTTGCTAAGCGACACAGTTTTTTTCCTCCCTTAATTTGCTGGAGGGAGTCTAATCTGACATAGTACTATAATTAATGCAGTAAGATCATTTGAGATGCACCCATCGGCGTCAATTTGGGAAAAGCAAGGTATGGCAGTGTGACAGGTCCTGTTCCCATAGGAGTCCCAATTTGATCTTTAAGTACATAATGAGGAATTGGAATGCACAACAAAAGGGCTGATGTGATGCTTGTCAGTCAGTCAGTTCCTGCTCCACTTAGGAGCTTTGTGGGGTTTTTGGTGTTAACCTGCAGATCAGCGTGACAGCAGCTGCTGAGGTTTCGGTCACCTGCACTCAACCTGGCCGGAGAACCGGGTCAGGTCAGGTGATCCACAGGCTCGTGTGTCTGTGTGCATTAGAGCGGCTGATCCACCTCAGCGTCGGTTTCCTCCATCATACATCATGAGGAATCAGCTGCATATAGAAAGCTGATCCAGGCTTCAGTCCGCACACACGCACTGCTCTCACTGACGGACTCTAAGCAAGAGGCTTACCTGACGTCGTACAGGTAGTCGTGACGCAAGAGCCCTAATGCTGCATTCAGGTACATTTTTGCTAAATCCGACACCAAGTGATTAAATTCGAATCGCAATTTCGAGATGGGACTGTATTAAAATAAGTTCATTGTCAGTGTTTCAAAAGACAGTCTGCGTGGAAGATTGTTTTCAGTTTGAATAAAAACTGATGTAAATAATTCACTTGGCATCTAAAAAATGATTACAACTGACAGATAAACATCGCCCACCTCCCACAAAAACAAAAAGCTATTCATGTAGAAATATTCGCTTTTTCTGTTAAAATATTCTACTTTCCTGTAAACCTGCAGAGACACGAGTCTGTATATAAATGACTATAAATGGCCCATGTTGTTGTTTACTCCCCATACAATAGTGTTTCAAACACACACTGGCCCAGATTACACATTCTGCTTATGTCACATACTGAACCTTTCTTTGTTATTTCAATTTTAGGCTACTTAATACCACCACAAATATTATACCTCCTTATCATGTCATCATATCCTACCATACAGGTAAGATGCACTGTTAAAGATTAAACTGCAAATAGACTATTGAGAGTTTAAGGAGGGTCAGAATGTTGATATTATTCAAAATAGCAATTTATGTTTAGTATAATTTTATTTATAAAGTTGAATAAGATGAAGGTACAATTTAATTAGAACATTCTAGTTTGATATTTGGTGTTATGTACATGTTGCGCAATACAATGTACCAGGTCAGGGGTAAATGGAAACTCCTAATTTCATCACCTATGCACCAGTACCAAAAACTGTTCGGAGGTCTAGACATTAATATAAATAACCCTACAATATGATATAGTCACATACTGCAGAAGGAGACATTTTACTTTTTCTTTATTTCTTTCTTTTCTTTTTTTTTTTCTTTCTACCAACAATACTTCAGCTAGCAGGACTTTTGCTACCAATGGAACATATTTTACCTGGATGTTGCTTCTTTTACCTGAATAAAGGATTGGAATACTTATTCCAACACTTCTCAGATCATGTTTCACACAGTTTGCTGCCATTAGTCCCAGTGGATTATATTCAGGTGTAGTGTCTGAGAGCAAAGAAACCCATTTACATTTGTGAAGGAAGAAATACATACAAATAAAACATAACCTACTGTAAGGCACATTCATAGCGTTTACTGTATTGCTGAGTCACTTTATAGCTCCATTATTGGCAGGAGAACAGCTCAGTTGAACAGAGAGGAAGAGACTGTTTTCTCTGAATTGAAACCTTTCCCGGGAGTTAGCAAGTTCAAAATTCACTATTAGATGTTGTTACATATCTCTGTTTATCTTTTCGCCCTTGCCTTCTCATTGTTTTCTTCCCTATAGTGTCACTCATCTGTCATATTGTAATACCTTAACCTAGATAATAGCTCAACATGATCAGCACGGCTAATCTCATGGCTCAGGTGTTGGAGCAGGACACGTGTAGACAC
This sequence comes from Remorina albescens, assembly GCA_034769265.1. Lineage (NCBI taxonomy): Eukaryota > Metazoa > Chordata > Actinopteri > Carangiformes > Echeneidae > Remorina > Remorina albescens. The sequence continues at coordinate 18,263,495 of CM068488.1, read as the reverse complement.
CAAAGTGCTGACTAGGGGGTAAAGAGTTGGTTAAACTCATGGTGGATTTATTGTTGGGTTAGTAGTCTGTTAACACACTTATGCTTTGTTTTGTTGCATGATGCAGCAGAGCAAAGAAGCAGCAATGCGCGCTTGCTAAGTTCAGTGCACATTACAGGAAGCTGCCAGTGAGCAACATTCTCCCTTTTCTTTTTCCCACATTGTTGACAATATGAAATCTATTGAATCTGCGGTTTGGGCTAACAATGCAGTGGCAAATATGAGTTCTCTTGTCAAAGTGTGTTATGCAAATTAGACTTAAATTGAAATCTAATCAGAAGCTTCATCGGGAGGCCCACTGTGCAGGAACAAGGCTTTAAAAAGAGGCTAGATGCCAGACTGGCAGACAGCTCCTGTGAATTAAAGTAACCATCCTTCAGTGATTTCATTTATTGGTTGCCTTGGTGACTCCGGTAAAGCAGTGAGGCACAACAGCGCAGAGGATTAATTTGATCGTTCTTGACCTCTAGAGTGTGGGATTGTGGAGAGAAAAATATGAATTCACTAGCTTCATATCCTTCAATCAGGCCAATCACATTCAGGTATGCAAAAAATAAATGAATAAATAACTAAAAAACTGCAGCTGCTTGAGAACATTTTTTCTGTTCACACATGGACAGAAACATTTATCTCCTGTTAGCCTTTCTTCAGAGTATGAAGGCTTTACCCTGTACACAAGATCCAATTTGCACAAACAATTATTATGTATATGTGCAAGTGTTCAGTGAGAGCTGGAAATGAATGCAGTGGGCTAATGTGGTCCAAAATACTTTAGAATGTCTGTATCTGGAGAGAACACAATTAAAAGGGGCACTTCAACATTTTTACACCGGCAGACAATTTTTACCTGCCATGAATAGAACCTACTCTGACTGGGAAAACTTCTGTTCTATCCTGGTCTATAAACATTAAACTTAACATTAATGATAGTAATGATGAAGGGATGGTCAAACCAAATACCTTGAGGAAACAGCATCATGGGTTTTGTAGGACTGAGCTGATTCTTACCAGGATTAAACTAAAAATAAGGATATCTTGGTCTCAGTCTTATTTATCTCGATGCTTTTTCTTCTTTTTTTTTAATCTCTCTCTCACAGTTGGCTAATCATATGAAAGTAGTATGTCAGTTGCTCTGGTTTAAAAATCAACTATAAATTCATTCATCTTCTACCGCTTATTTGTTTCCTGTTCGCGTGGGGGTGCTGGAGCCAATCCCAGTTACTGTACACCCTGGACAGGTCACCAGTCCATCACAGGGCCAACGCACAAAGACAGACAGAGACAAACAACCACTCACACTCAAACCTACGGACAATTTAGAGTCACCAGTTAACCTAAACATGCATCTTTGGATGGTGGGAGGAAACCCATGCAGGCACAGTTAGAACATGCAAACTCCGCACAGAAAGGCCCCAGGACCGGGAACTGAACCCGCGACCTTCTTATTGTGGGGCAACAATTGTGGCTGCAACAGGGTTATTGAGTCAATTTCATTAACAGTTAATTTATGTCTTTAATATTTTAATCACTTGCTACAACTGATTAAATAAACTGGCTGTATCACTGTACTACAGTTTTAGATAATATTACATTACTAATATATTAAGTGCACAACAGTGTATGACACTCAACAAATTAGTACTTCTCTTTGCAGAGGAGGGTTTCTATTATCGACTCAAAATATTACACTGCTAAGGAGTAATTAATAAAGAACTGCCATTAAATAATTACGGTGGTGAGACGATGGGGAAGTATCGTGTTGTGGGGTTAAATGAGTGTAATGAGAGGGAAGGTGTGTGAGTGCGTGTGCACACTTAAGGCAGGACTCTGCACCAGTGCACAGGAACAAGCGCATGTGTGAACATGCAGGGTGCTGGTTCCTCAGCTGTCAATCTGCTGTGGTATACCAGTCATCAACAAATGAAAAGGCACCTGGTTACGTTCCCTTTCTGGTCACTGCATTTGATCTCTTTAAACTGACAGAGTTGCAACCTACTCACAGGATAATCCTTTTGTAGTGCGTGGGGTTCTCTTGAGGCTCATGTGGTCTACCACTAGAGAGGAAGATTTTTGATTTCATCAGTGTTTTGAGGTGGTCACCTCATTTGTGGTGGTGACAGAAATTTGATTTAATTGAAAAGTTTGCAGGATTCTGGGGCTGGGAGAACAAATTATTGTCATGTTGATAACCTCACCGAGAAGTGAAACTCATTATTCGGCTTACTGTGGCTGTGGTCCTTCTTCCATGACTCCATGCTAGACTTCAAACTGATTCACCGTGAAAAAAGGCAAAGTGAAGTGATGAAGATACATTTCAGCAGGAAATGCTAAGCTAACTGAGAAACAGATTGTATTTCTAACTTGGCAAACAAATAGTCCAGCACCCGACCTACCACAACTTGTGCTTTATACACTTCCGCAGCTTTTAGCAAGAGGTGAATAAGGAGCAGTTGTTAGGCTAAGCTAAGTTCTTTGCTGTCCTCACGCTATGGCAGTTTTTAATGAAAATTTAAATTAAATGTCATTTTATTTAGTTTTGCTTTGCACCGTTTTTTGCTAGTTATCCTGACTGTATGTTTCCACACAGTATCGTGGGGTAGATCCCATGGAACCTTTGTGAGGTTTAGGTGAAGCCTAAGACTTCAAGCATCGTATGTAAAGACACCAGAGCAGTAATCAGTCCTCACCTAACTCTCATCAAGAGAGCGAGGATTTTACCTATAAAAGCATTGAACTCGAGGCGACTGATTGATTTTTTCACGCATAAGTACAAAGGGAAAAGTCTAAGTTTTCTCATGCTAATTACTGAGCTAAATATGCTGAATATAGATTACGTTAAGACGCTTGTTAGTTTTATTTATTTATTTATTTTTATTAATAAGCCTGGTTGAAAGAAAATGTAGCAGTAGGGGGAACCACTTACTTTCCTGTAGGGCTAAACTGAACCTGAAACTCCGCCCACACAGGAACACTTCTGGATGTTAAACTCAATCCCTCTCTCTCTTTCTTTTTTTTTTTTTTTTTTTTTTTTACAGTGAACAAATGCACTTTACCCATTTGATTTCGTCGATGACAGCAGCAGTGCAGGGATTGCTGTGAGATAGGAATTAGGGGGTAGAAGCATCTTATTAAATGGCATCACGTAGCAACCAAATGTTTTCTTGCCTGTTTGCTCCAGCAGATAAATAATCACAATGACCTCATCTGACTCAACCTCAGCTAGCTAGTCCAGGAGCTGGCAAATCTGAAATCCACTGTGTCACAGGAGATTGCAGTGAAGCGAAATGCTTAATTCTGTCGTTTATCAGACAGCTCTGTGTAATCAAGGCACAGCAGGCAGATAGCCAAGAGGGAGCACACAGAAAAACGTCTAGTAAGCATACAGTACCTTCCAATCAACACATTGGTCACACTCTTGACAGTAACTTCACAAGCATTAAGGTATCAGTTCCTGATACAATGGAAGGAAGTGCGTCACAGGCACGCCGCACCTCGAGACAAAGAAGAATGGAACGCTGCTCAGGCGAAAACAGCAGAGAGAGAAGGGGAAATGTTGGAGCATGTAGTGGAAGAAGTGAACAAATAACAGGGTCCGCGAAAAGAAAAGACCATGAGTGGTCGGGGGACTTCTGAACAGGCACTGGGCGGTCAACACAGGCACCTGCAGCTCGCAAGTAAACAACAGCCCGCCATTCCTTCCACTTTTACTGGACTGCTTGTTTTTAGTGGAAGAAAACAGAAGTCCCCACCCCCCCTCTCTCTCCACGTTACTCAATCATAGAAACATAGAAAAGGAAAATGTTGGCTGCCTGACAAAAATTGGCTCTAAATCTGCATATTATTTGATTTTGGTCCTTCTGTGTGTTGTTTTCCTCGTTGTTGGTCCGAAAGAGTCAAATCGAATAGTGTTTTCTGAGAGACGTGTCTGTGTGCAGCCACGGTGCACACACAATGGGCAAGTTTATCTCACTCCGTCAACAAGGTTGTCAGTATAATTTATGTGTACGCTGGTCTGAGGGCTGCACAGCCTGGAATGTTAATGGGTTTTGGTTGAGGAACTGAGTTGTCCTGCTGGCGTTTGACCTCAGCTGAGAAACTGTCATCACTTCGACCAAGTCGGTATGGAGTTTAAACAGGACACTACCTTTAACTATTGTATGACGTAATATGTAAGGTTGATTTAAATCCTGCGTTAAGCATTAATCTTTTAATGATGTTTGGTTTTCCTCCACTACACTTCCCAGCACCTGTCAAAGTAAAAGTGTGTGGGCAATACAGTGACGATATATTTCTGAGTTTCATGGCTTTTGATCTGATGTGCTAACTAACTAAGCAACCATTTCTTCTGGACGTCTGGAAACACAAACACATCACTTCCTGTGCAACAAGGAACAGGAACAACAGGAAGTGGTAAAAGTGTTTAAAACAAGCCCCAAGAATGTTTTTACAATTAAAGTTGAATCATGATGTTACCGTAAATCCAGCAAACTCATTTAAGATGCAGTCTTATTCATACTGAACTCTTAATGAAGCAGAGTGGTGATGGAAAACTTCTCTTCGTGTGCTTTTAAAGCGCAGGAAGATTAGAGCTACTGGCACGTCTTTAGGTGCACTCTTGCATTTTTCTGTGTTTCCATACTGATTTCTCCACAAATGCCAAACTCTCCAAAAATCTCTGACATGCTTCTCTGAAGCTCATCCTCCCTCTAACATTATCCACATTGTATTAGCTGATTTATCTGAGTCCGCAGTGGAAAATCAGATAGGAAGATATCAGTGTTGTAACTCTTTAGCTTTCATTACTGGCCGCAGTGCTGCCTCTGTGATAACTGCTGGACGTATTTGGATAATTACATTTAAGCTTTTCCATATCTTGTCAAATCTGACACAGAAATGTGACAGAAAAGCAAAATTCAACACAGTCCGAAAAAAACAAAAAACAAAAACAGGATGATAAAAAAAAAAACAAGGCCTGTCGCTAGCACACTGCTCACTGGGTGTGGGGGATAAAGTAGTCACTGTGCTCCTCAGGAAGTGCGCTCATCATTCAAGCATTTTAACCATCATCAAATTCCAGGCTATTGGCTGTAATTGACAGGGACAAACATCAGTGCCTATTGTACCTGAACCTACCATTATAGTAGGCCATTTCATTAGCTCTCGCAGGGTCTACTGTCTTGATGGCGTCAACTTATTTCACTGTTGGCTCTCATTTAAATCTGTATGCTGATGTTAACATTTCTCTGTTCACCATGTCAGTGACTCTGGGAGACTGTAGGAACAGGTAACCCTGAGCTAAATGAATTGAGACTGGTATTACATCAGGGGCAACTCGGGGTTCAGTGCCCCGCTCAAGGACATTTTAACACACACACACGAATAGCTAGGAAACAAACTGCAGACCTTTCAGCTAAATGCTAAGGTGATTTAGCAGGTAACATTTCTCCGACTCACATTTGTAGTCCGGCCTGTTAGCATTCTAAAAATGTGATGATGGTTGAGGGATCATCCTCAGCAGGTCATGAATGGTTTTACCAAATTCCAGAGAAATTCAACCAATAGTTTTATAGATGGTAATCCAAGATATTTAACATGTAAAAAAATGTCAAATGTCAGGTGATCCCTGAAGTCAATCGGCTTCTTCCTCTAAGGACCATGAATGTCTGCATAAAGCATTTTTATAAAATGGTTGCTATAGTTCAACTTGCCCATCCACCAAGGTTGCCACACCATAGGATATTAAAGATGTTGCTCAAGAGATTTTTCCGAAATAATCTGCCTTTCAAGTTAATGAAATATAGTTTTTCCAAATGACGGAAATCAATTACTGGAATAATCAAAACAAGCAAGGTGAAAAAGTTGTTTTCCTCTCTTAGAGAATCTGTTTTCCATCATCAAAGCCGATATGGAAATGAACGTCCTCAGAAAATCTAAAAATAAGCAAACCATACCAGAGAAAACAGGTCAAAAAAAATTTAAACAGAAAGAAAACAAATGTAACGCGATTCCTCCTTTGATGAAGAGCAGTAAAACTGCTGAACCAGTATATAATTTTCCACCGCGTTGACCTGAGTGGATTCAGGCTGATGCAGACTTCCATAGGTTCTCATCATTAATCGTTTCTCCTGCCCAAACTAAGTGGAAAATTACTTTTTTTTTTTTTTCTTTTTTTATTAGTTAGGACTGCGCAAATTGCAGAAAAGCGTGGCCACAGAGTCAGTGACATTACTAGTGGCTTTCTGAAGGGATGTTTTGAGGCTCACTGGCATCCCTTCAGCTGTTTGGAGCAAGATTGAAATAAATAAATAAAGACAAAATTTCCCCGGCAGGGTGGGGTCTTGTTTGAAAGTGAAGTGGGGGGAGCAGTCACCCCAGACTGATGCTGCAGAGACACCTGTCAATCAGGAAGTACACAGTGGAACGTGCTGCACCTCTCCTGAAGCCTTAATGTTTTCATGGAACAACAAAGTGAAGTCATCAACTGAGACTCTTGTGTTTGGACACACACACATACATCAAACAGAATTACGAAATTGCACAGAAGAATGTGAAGGAAGGAGGAAGGGGGGGTGGGTGATCTTCTTCCTGGGGTCGACTCCTCCGGTGCGTCCATTCCTTCCGGCTCGATGGAGGCTTAATGTGAGTGTGGAAAAGTGGAAAATTTAATTAGGCTGCCAAGGGGTGTTTGTGTCACTTGGCACGAGCCATCCCCCACCCTCCCACTACCACCATCAGCCCCAACTCCCCCCCTCCTTTCCTCCCACCTTCACTCAACCTTTGCTCTTAATTCGTTTGTTGCAACACCCCCAGTGTTAGTACCTGTTTTTGTGTTTTTACCCTTCGTCCTTTAGGACGTGACCCAGTGGGCTATAGGAGCAGATAGAGGTCAACAGCTTACAGCTGCACAGATGTTGTGAAGCGGGTGGATCTGATATGGTGGAGCTGCCACTGAGCACTGATGTGTGGACACACTTAAACAGTGTGGGTGCTGAATGGAGAGAAGGGCAAACACACTGACTTCCATTTTTATTTTTCTGCCTGTGTCACATGTTGACTCTACCATCACGCTGCTAAGCTTCTGTGCTTCATTTTAGATCGTTGCTCATATGTAGGGGTTCGGATACGGCTTTGTATCTAATCACATTGGTAAACCTATATGTGACACTGACGCGATGTGACACCGGTGTCGAAAAGAGTGCTCAGTGTAGTTGCAAGAAGCTATGTGGGCTTGTGTCTCACCTTATGTGGCTTCCAATTTCAATGATAGATATTTGTCTCACTCTCCTTCAACATTTGTGTTGGTCAATGTAGGTGCTGTCTCAGAGCAGGCAGAGCCAAAATACTACTGTGGATGTGAACATACAGAGAATACATTACATTATTTCCTATATACCTGCTCATGTGTTGGCAAACACGCCATTTTAAACTTAACAGAATTGTTTTGGATTTTTGGAAAGAGTGTTTGATCTGTATTTGAGTGCAAGTCATCTCTTCATAACAAGAGTAGTGTAGTAAACTGGATATAAATACTAATAAATGAATATTCAGTCAAACATAAACTGGATGTCACTCATGTGCTTCTGTCAGTCTGAAGAGAAAATTTGTGCCATTTAGTCTTATTAGAAAAAAAAAATGATAATAAGTGTAATTATAAAAGAATCAATCAGGATCCAAGTAAATTGTGTTAAGCTGTGTAAATAGTCTGTTTGCCAAATTGTCATTAGAAGACGGTCTGTTGATTAAATGAAATTCGTGCAGAACATGTGCAGAAACAACATTCGAACTACAAGCTGACATGAGACTAAACTGATGCTGCACCTCATTACGTGGCTGCATCACATCCACTCAGCCTCAGAAAACTTTCTCCCAGCTCGTCTGGAAACACGCTCATCTGTCGTGCACTCTCCTAACTTCCAAATACATGGGTATTTACTTTTTGGATTTGGGGGGCAGGAGGGAAGTTGGAATGGGTGGCGGTGGCGGAGGGATGAAAGAGTCTTGTCACTTTACATGTACCTGTCTGCGCATGTCTTCACTCGCAGCTGTCATCTCACCTGACAGGTCTATCAGTGTCCACGGCTGATCAGAACGCGTCCCTCAGTCTGACAGGCTGAACTGACAGTGCGGCAATCCAGAATGACAGCTCCTCAGGTGGCTGGTGGAGGGATGGATGGAGGGATGATGGGATGGAGGGATGAAGGAGGGAAAAATGGAGAGGGAGCAAGCTGTATGATGAAAAGCAAGAAGAGTGAAACAACACGCGGACAGCGAGAGCAGTAAATGAAGTTAAGTAAGTGAGCATGGCCGAACTCTCCCAATAATAAAGTCATTCTGAGATCGTTCTGTGAAAATGCGTGATGTTGCCAAACGTTGCCTTTAAAACCCCCATTAAAGCTGTGAATCCTCTGTGCCAGTTCGAGTTTTTAAGCAAATTGAGCCTCATTTTTTATGACAATCAAACACACTGAACTAATGCCAAGCAGCTTGTTTAATTCAACTGAGCGCTGTATTCCAGAGAAAAAATACCTGCAGGAAGTGTTTCCCTTAACCCATGAAAGCTTTAAATCAAGTGTCTGTGACGAGCACACCCAGGGGAAAATGATGAGGGAGGCAACCCCCCCCCCCCCCAAAACACACACACACACACAAAGACTTTTCACTCTTCGACAGATATCTGCTTTTATCTTGTCAAAAGCCAGCGAAAACAAGCCCATCAAGAACGCCTCAACAACAGTCAGTGCGAGACAAAACAGCAAAACCTAAAGCTCCAGAGCAAACACTCATTTGATCAGCTTAGCTACGCTCTCCTGGCTTCAGCATGTACGAGGAGTAATTAGCAATTAACAATCAGGGTTTAACTAGATCCAGTTATTATCTGTAAGCAAGAAGGGAGATGGGGTGAAGGGGGGGGGGGGCAAAAAAATATCTGCCGCTTTGACTTGAGAGTGCATTAGAATTCCCGTGTTGCTCCGAGTTTGATAAAAAAAAGAAGAGTGAGGGACCCAAGCAGTAATTCTCTCATTTTCACGACATCTCTGGGCCATTTTTTCCCCCCAAATTCCCAGATCAAACAGCCTGTAACAAAAGGCCCCAAATCCCCCCTCCACTCTCCACCTCCTGCTCTCTCTTTCCAAAATTAGTTAAGCCTCTCAGCTCCATCATCCTCAACATGGCTCGCATCAACAACCTTACGCTGCATGGCAAATGCTGCACAATTTCTGAAATCCAACCCCTCCTCTCACACACACACACACACACACACACACACACACACTACTCTTCGGCAACATCCCTCCAAACATGCTGAAGATGAGGGGGTGGTGGGGGGGAGGAAAACTCTCCATATGTCACTCTGAATTTGTACTTACAGAAAAAATACAAAGTACCCCACAGTCAGAGTTTTTGATTTCTCCCCTTCCTCCCCCTTTCACTCGGCCAACTGTTTGTCTTTTGTCTTTTCTGGAGGAAGACGTTAAGTCAAAAGGCCGCAATATGAAAATAAAGATGAAAAACAGAGTCAGCAGGCGAGGCTGATGGATTGCGATGATTTGAACAGGAGAACAAAGTAAACAATGCAGAATGAGGCAGCTGTCGGCCTTCACTGCGCCCTGACATATCCAGGCCTTCTGGAGACTCCTTGTTTCCCTCTGATTACCTCATCCCTGCCGCCGCTGCCCTGGTTGTTTACCATCTCGGTTCATGAGGTGATGATTCAGGATTTTCAATCATCTCTCGCGCACTTTCCCTCCCTTTCTTTTATCATTTTGTATGAACTCCCAGCACAAACTTGTTGTCTGCTTTTTTTTACTCATCAAAAAGTTTCTTGGCAACTGGCCCACTTCTGAGGTGAAGCGGGGTGAGTGATGCCATGAGCTAACTCCGGGGTTATTGCCCAGGAAGGTGCTCAAGCTTTAAATGATCCTGTTTCACACACTTGTCAGTTCTCCAGACTGGCAGGTCCTTACTGCTTCTGAGCTAGCTGCTTATAGGGTTGTCACCGGAGCACTTAATGTTAATCTAATGCTAATATTCATGTTTGCTGGCTCCCTTCAGCTAAGGACACCTGCTTCAGGGGCAGACAGGCCTGCGTTAGCATCAAGTCTACACCCTCCACCGTATGCGCTTTACTTGTGTCCGAACACTGGCTAGTCCAGGGGGGAAGTTGTCTCACCTCGAGCAACGCAAGAGTCAAACAAATGGTTGAGATAAAACTAAAACACCAGCCAACTGCCCGTTCGTTCATCCTCTGAGGGAAAATGACCACTGCATCTGTAATTGTCCCTCACATCCAGTGCCAGTCCAGCAAAGCATTAGCTCAGCTGGACCACAACAAAAGACGCCCCCCCACCAGAAAAACAAACAAACCACAAAAACAAGAAAACAAACAAAGGGAAAAAAAACAAACATTTTCATCAATTTAATCATCTCCCGTCCACAGATTCCAAGCTAATTATTCCATCCGACTGCCGTTGAGATCTCTTAAAGACTGGCTGGATTAGTGGATTTGGAGTATTAGCTGGGAGGGTTGGCAGACCTCTGCACCGTGATTCAGAGGGCTGAGAAACACATCTTCAAAAGGTACCTAGAGCAGCACCTTCACAGGATCATTACACTGGATAAATCCATGTTAAGTTGCTTAAAGAGCGTGTAAAGGTGAGTCTTGTTCAGGCGCAGACACTTTTGAGGGAGGAGGCTACCTAAATATCGCAACTGTGACACAGTTTAAGCCACTTTGCAGGGAATTGTTTACAAGTTATTTAAAAGGGCTTATGTCAACTTGAGTCAATGTCAAAGACAGAGGGCAAACTTCAGGACTGACTACTTTTTCGTGCCCAGACTTGACACCAGAAATGTCATGGTCTGCATTCAGTGGAATCATTTAAGATACACTTGGAGCTAATGATTCCATTTCTTTTTTGTGTTTTTAAGCACCGGTTCAGATTCACACTTATTTTAGTGATCAATATGCACTGACATGCACCGCCATTTAGAATCACTTGGCACCTTTCAGTTTCTGGAGTTGACTGTCAACTTAAAACTATTCTTTGCTGAGCCTGTTTAAAGATGCTAGCCATCATCTTGCTACCCCTGCTTTGAACTTCTTCCCTCGCTAACCTCCCCCCAGCTCCACAAAATGGGAGCAACTCGTCCTGCAGCTGACGGCGTAGATGCTCTGAAAGCAGGTCGGGAAAGGTTAGAGCAAGAAACATGGAGTTGGGCAGTCAAAAAGACAAAAAGAATCTTGCTTTTTAATTATTTTATAAAGAGCCTTGATGCTATTAAATGCCCCAGATACATTCACCCTATAGTTTGCAATTAGACTTGACAGTTGCTGCATTACCAACAATAAATATAGCAAAGGGCTGCGCCTAAGGCCAGGAAGGACCCCTAACTATGACCCTCATATTTAATGATGAAAACAAGCAAGCACGCACTCACACTGGCTCGCTCAAGCACAAGCATGTGCACACCCATGCATGTGCGCGTGCACACAGAATGCCACTCTCCCCGAGCTGTGGCTCTGTATTATACCAGAGTATCAGGGCCCTTCAAAAACACTCCTTTACCAATTCACATCATCTCTGTGGTTTAGAAATACATTATCACGTCCATTTGGAGCAAAGACATTCCCTTTAAGCTTTATTGAAGGGTGTAAAACTAGTAATGGGCGTGAGATTTTAAAAATTGTCCTGCAGTGTCTTTGCCACTTTTTAGGAATATCATTTTTTTTTGCCATATGTATTGTGGCTTGTGGACGGCAGTGTCAGTCCACCAGCCTGGCTCCATTTTCTGCCTGACACAAAATGTAACGCTAATTTTCTAATTTTAGACTGAAGCAGTTGTCATTTTCTCATCCAATGACGAGCATTTAAACAGCATCTCGTCTGAGCACCCATTGGTGTTTTGGCCTTAAAGTAAGGTGTGTCCAAGTGCACTTTTACTTTAAGGGTGGATTATCAGGAGAGAAACATGCACCTGCATCGGTTGGTGCACAACGCATTTGGCCTTTGGGGCACATGTGTGCCAGTAACTCCCATTCAACACCCTGAATAATCTTGTTCCACTTGTTTCAAAATGAACTGAAAATGCATTCACATATTCAACAATAAACATAAAACCTAAGGTTGTGATTTTTGCCGTTACTTCTTGGCAGAACTGTGCAGCAGCTCTGTTGTGAAAAGTGCTGTACCATCTGTGCATACTCATATACAGGTACACACCTGAATCAGGTGACTGCAAATAGGTGAAATAGTGCCCAATTATAATAACAACTCTGCAAGCTGCAGGCTCATCTGGTTTTAAAAGGGAGTAGCAGAATACAAAAGTACAATACAATAATAAAAGTCACACAGACACACTCTGAATGCCACATGCTTTAAAACCTGTGCTTCATATTGTGAAATACAGACCTATGATTCGGACTGAAAACCCTCAGCAAATATAAGAATGATTGCCATTAAATTTAGAAGAGACATTTATGGTCCCCAGAAAATAGAAGATTGAGTTTTCATTTGTCAACTGAAATATTTGAGTCTCTGTATGAGTTAACAACAAACCTACAAACAAGTGAACAAACGATGAATCCTGTTTTTGACTCGGGAGCATTTCTTGTTCTATCCACAGTGAGCGAGGCAGCAACAACTTGCAGAAAACACCACTTCAGTTTTGATTAAACCCAGATGGTATCAGCAGTGCTATACACAAAACAACCAAAGTTGGAGGAAAATGTTTTATTGGGTAGAAACTTTGACTGAATATATTCACTTACAGTACGACAGTCAACATGTTAGGAAAAGCTGACAAGGCTTCGACAGTCAAAAAAAAAAAACACAGTGTCAGCATTTTAACAACTAGAAGGCAAATTGGGGTTGACGATGGTGAACATTGACAGCAGAGCTGAACGTGGTGGCAGATAAACAGAAACAAAGTTGTGTTTGTTCCTTCCTACAGATCTGTGTGTGTTAATAGTTAACATATTGGTTACATATCAATCATTGGTTGACTAAGCTGGGCCCCTCTGGATGGAGTGCTGGGAGCCTTTGGAGTTTGACTGCTTGAAGCCAGGCATCACAGCACAATGAAACAACATTTACCTTCAGGTTGGACAGGCAGATTGTACAAAATGAGTTGTCAAAGTAAGTTCTTGTGAGTATATGGACTTTCTTTTCAAAATAAAGGGCCTTTACACTGCTAGCAATGGTGGTGATAGTGATTTTAGCTGTAGCATTATGCAGGGTCTGCATGACTAAACTTCCTCAGCTAAGTGGTTTCTCTCTACGAGTAAAATAAAATATTAAGTGAAGTTACTCACCGACAGGCAGCAATTTCAAGGCCAAACAATGTAGAGCCTGTGTGCAAAAACGCACACTATCATTCTCACTGTACAGTTCAATTGTGAAAAGTGCTGTACCGTCTGTGCATACTCATATACAGGTACACAATAGCATGTACAAACACACGCTTACATACACACTCCCACAGGCAACTCTCTAGGCATGTCATTAAGCTAGAGAGCACTAGAGTTTCCCGTTGGCGAAGGCTCCCTCTTGGAATTGAGGGATGAAGCTCTTGAAGTACGCCCTGGGTGGGAGACAGAGAGAAAGAGAGAGGAAGGCGGGGGTGGGCATGTGGGGAGTACAGCAAATGAAACATCAAAATGTGACAATAATTGTGTTTCAACTGCTTCAAAGCATGTAACAAATTCACTGGGTCAGTCCCAGCCCCAGTATTGTATGTATCAAAGTACAGATGAAAGGCAAGAAGTCAGGTTTTCAGGTTTGTGTATTAAGCCAAAAGTCAAGCCACAACACATACTAAGACTTGCCACCATCTGGCTTTGGCAACAGAAAAGGCTACAATCTCCTTTTCGACCTGGGTCATAAGAGTCTGCAGTAGAAGTTTATTTTAGATATTATTTATGTGCCCCGATCTGCATTGACGCGAAAACATGCAAACATGCAAATTTCCTGCTATAACATTTCTCACGCGTTGGTGTTACACCAGAAAACTGTTTTATCAATTTGCATGACGGTTCAGCTCGCTCCAGTTCCTCCCATGTGTCTGTGTGTCGTTTGTGTCCTCAGTCTGAAAAGAAAGACAAACTAAACTGGAAAACGACTCAATCAACTTTTATTAGCAAGTTGACCTCTTCGCCTGCCAATTTTAGTAGAAAAGGTGGATATGTGTGTTGATCTTTCCAAAATCTCTCCAGTGGATGTGGTGAATGCAAAACTTGACCTGATGATCAGAACATCCACAATATTGTTGGATTTTCCTTTAAACAAAATGTACCACGCTTAAATAGTAATGGTCAAGCGACATCAAAGAGTTTCACTGGTTTTTAAGTGGGGAAAAATGAAGATTGAGCAGATAAGTCCCTCCAAAGCACACAATCAGATAATCTACAGATAAACTATTGCTTTCTATAGTCACTCAGCTCAGTTATTGATTTTTTCCACACACTGTTTAAACCACACACTTTGCTTACAGATTTACTTGAATGGGTTTTTGCCAGTTTATGTTTACTGAGGGTGGAACAAAATCCTTGAATATCAACAAATGCTTTATGCGTAAAGTCCTGTTCTGTCTCCCTGTGCCTCATTGTGATAAATGACTTGGTGTGGCTTTATTAAAAGTATTTTTCATGGGCTCAACAGCTTCACAAGAAAAGTTTATTTCAAGACCTGTACACCATTCTGCTACTTCAACTTTTGAGGTAGGATACCACCATATTTCATCACGATGTTTAAGGTAGAAAATCATTAAAGCTTCAATAATGTTAGTATTCGTTTTTGTGTGTTCTTTGATCATAAATAGCGTCTAGGTTGTATATAAATACAGTGAAAATATCGAACTCCACAGAGAAAAGCTCATAGTCTGTTTCCAGAAACTGAGCCTTAAAACCAGCTGCCTGGACTTCTGGAACTTTGTGATGTCACAACAAAAGAGTTACAGCCTTCAGCCACACCCCCAACCACCACCCCCTGTTTTCTCTGACCGTGTGACTGAAATCTCCTTTATTTGTATCTGAACACTCAGAAAACGGCCTATTAGAAGAGAAGATCTGATCCTTTCTCCTGATTGGCTGACCTGTTGTTGCTAGGGCTCCAGAATGAAGCCTGAGAGAAAGGTAAAACTAGATTGCGATGTTTTCTGGTTCTTAAAACCACAAATATATCTTCTTCGGAACGCTTCAAATGAAACACAGGCGGAGAGTAAAACATGGCAGCTTTGACGATGTAAGGTTTTAAAAACAATACTGTTGAAATGACACAGCTTCTAAAAGGGACTGAATTTTAATACAGCATGTTCAACTTACTTTGCCCTCTTGGCCATCTCGTTACCGTCCCAGCGTGGACTATAGGGATACGACTTCTGCACCTGAGAATAAAGCTGACCGCTGTTGGTGAAGTGGTACACAGACTGGAAGGTCAGGGTGGGCTGGTCCCTGGGGAAGTACAGCGGGAGATCCACTATGGAAAGCAGAGCAGCAGGGAGGGATAAGTGTATAGAAGGACAAATAATAAAGGAGGATGTCGTGGTGACTGCATAAGCTCACTGTCAATGTGTGTGAGGGTTTCGTTAGTTTCCTACCATGCACTAGGAAGCAAAAGTCTTTCCACATGAGCAGTAGGGTGAGTTTTGTGAATCCTTCAGCGTCATACTCCACCACCCCCCTGCAATACACACATATATATTTCTGCAAAGTGCCACCAGGTGTTGTAAAAACAGGGACAGTGACAAACACGTGTTGTGCTCGATGCAGTGGAGGGTGTGGTCCTCAGTGTTCCACTCACATTCCAAAGTGGCTGAGGAAGGCAGCAATGTACTCTCTCCTTTTGTGATAGCCTTGGATCACATACTGCACCTACAGAGGACACAGAGGACGGGTCAAAGGCTTTGCAAATAGACAAGACAATTCAAGATGGATATTATAGATCATAAAGAAGTGAGATAAATGAGGAATATATCTAAAACTAAGTAGCTATTTAAAGTTGGGATTCCTTAACATCCCTGTGATGGTACCAAAAAACAAACAAAGGCAACGATTATTTAATTTCCCCCTATTGTAGATTCAAATGTAGTGACACACCCAGAAGTGAATTTGCACTGAATATGTGCCAAAGTTATACACTGCAGTTCACAGTCCACCCACGGGTTCAACAAGGTGGCCGCAGTCACGATTTGAGCACAGGCCAGTGTTTATTGTGCTACTGGTCACGCTATGCATTGTAACATGAGAGCAAATATATTACAGAGAGCTTTTGTCTTCACAAACTGCATCAAACAAAAATTGTGAAAAATCACACCACATGTACACAAAAAATACAGAAAGTTGTGATCACTGAGAGTGTATGTATAGTTAAGAGATTTCCATCTCCAGGATAACTATTAATATCCTCAAATGAGGTCTAGCTTGTCCACCGAGAACCTCCACCATAGAACTACAGGACTGTAGCTCAGTTACACTTTGTGACAATTACACTTGGTCTTTAGTATAACTAACCCTTTATTAAAGCACAATATTACATAAGAAACAAGACACAATGTTGCTATTTCCATGTTTCTCTGCATTTAGTGAATTCCAGAGATGAGAACCTCTAAATTGCATTTAAAAAACAGATGATTGGCTGCGTGCCAGTAAGGTAAACAAAAATGAATGATTTTCACAGTCATGTCAAGGATCGTAATTATTCTGGTTGACGGTAATAATTCTGATAATAAAATCTAAATGCAAAACCATTTTTCTGTCATAAATTATTGGAGCAGTCCTTCAAGGAATAGATGGGCTGCGTGCAAACCAGTTGTGGACTGAGGACTGAAAGATCGTTCATCTTTATTGGTACTTAATGTCAAACCACAGTGATGACAGCATCTTGATGATTATGATGAAAATGACTCCCAAAGCTGCAAAAATTCTTTTTAAAGATTTTTGTAAATGTGACAGACACCACGAGGACAGACAATCAATAGGATTATTGTGTGCATTTTTATCAGACTCATCGGATCAATGCCTCTTTTACCTCCCTACAGCTGAATTAGGCCTCAACTAGCCTGCAATGTAAGCAATGGCTGCAGCCACATGAGAGAACTTGAGAGGGGTGAACTTTTTAATGGTTGCTTTCACTTTAAAAGCAAATGGCTCAGAGCACAAAAGTAGTATTACATTCAATCTTTGTGCAGGCAAATTTAAATGTCACAAGTACAAAGTCTTTATTTTACCAGTCAAATAATCTGGTGTTAAAAGCTCTTCCACAGAGTCTGTCAAATGTAATGAGGAAAGGCTTGTCTGCTGAAGGCACTGTGTTCATTTCACACTACTTTTTTTACCTGGAACTTCAACATTAGGTTTTTCCACTCTTAAATCTTGCTACATGCATATTTAATGATTGCGAGCATCATATTAGTAACAAAGCAGCATGTTTTAAGGTTGCCCCACCACCCACCAGTAAGCCCCTGACCAAAAGTTTTCATTGTATGCTGTTGTGATGAAATTAATGAAATTTAACTATTACTGAACCACCTTACTAGTAGCCTAGTCATTATTACGCCACTGAACATCTTCAGTGGAAGATTATACTGGTCCAACTGCAGCACATTATTATTAATCCAGTGTCTGGCTGGATTGGTCTGTCCTGCTGCACTGTTGGTCAACAGCAGCTTTGTATATCATGATATTTGGGCTGAACTGTATTTTTGGATGACATCCAATCCTATTGAACTGACATTAACATTTTAAGCTCATTAGTTTAATTTCTCAATCAGGACTTTGGAAGACATTTTGCCAATAAAAAAACTTTTTGGTCTTGCAGGTTTACTTCTTAACTATTTGCAAATATCAAAGGCTGAATGTAAATTAATTCAATAACAGATTTAAAATTAGTCTGATTTTATAAGATGATTTCACAGTGAGATTTGGAGCCAAAATAGTTTTTTAAGACCCCAACATACAATTACATAATACGATGATGTTTTCCACTATAGAGAGGGTTTTAAAATACAGCCAGGAGATATGTAAAGACATTCCAATGACTGAGGTATGAATAAGTGTCAAGTCTATATAACTTTTTAAATATCCTCCAAAGTAGATCATGGCCTGATCACAGCCAGATATTGTCATGTATGGATGAAGCCTCACTTTGTTTATTTAGTAATAATTTTCTCTCTTTCTGCATTGTAGAATTTGAACAAAACTGTAAAACAGCAAGAATTTGGATAAAGGATGAACTTTTGCAAAGTAGAGCAGTTTCTGGGAGAAGGGATAAACTGTCTCTGCTCCAGCAAAGCCTGAATGAAATGGTGATGTGATGCTATATTGGCGCCAGCGTGTCTACAATGCATAAAAAATACTATTGTAATAGACTGCTGTTATAAATTGTTAGTCCCATCTCTAAGCAAAAGCAAAAGCCTCTGGCCAAATTGTTTGTTTGAGAACTTGATATATATTGTGGATAAAGTAGAAGACAGCGCCGGGTTACACCAATTGCTGCTGCATCGTAGTGATTACTCACTGACCATGTATGAAATCAGAGTTTTGTTAGAGAGTAAAGTGGAAATCTCTGATAGACACAGTTTTGTGTGTGTGTGGCAGAACTCATCTCTGCAGGAGCTCTCAAACACAAACACACAGTGTGACTCAGCCTCCTGCTCAGTTGTGTTTATATGGGAAAATGGAGACAACAACTTAGCTTTCTCAAAAGCTACAAGGGCAAATACTCAATAAGTTGTTTATTTAGTTCCACTGCCAGTGTATGTTCATATTCCGTGGTTCACTGAACTTTCACACCCATACTGGGAAAAGAGATTCCTGCCCCCGCTGTCACTGTGACTCGCAGCCAATTCTTTCTATTGGCTGCCTGGAGGTTTGAGTGATGCAAGACAGGTGATCTTGCTCTGCAGGTATTCAAACCTGCCCATACCCATGACTCCTTCGCCCACACATCCATTTATTGTGTTTGCACATGTGTCTAAGGGGACTGTGATGCAATAACTCCAAAAGTGCTTCCTCCTGTGCGATGAAGAAATCTCTTCTCCCTCTGTCACACTCATCACATTGATATCACACCCAGCTTTCATGATGTAACAGATGACAAAATTCTTTTTCATTCATTCATTCATTTTCTACTGCTTATCCGTTTCCGGGTCACAGGGGGTGCTGGAGCCAATCCCAGCTCACATAAGGTGAGGGCGGGGTCACCCTGGACAGGTCAGCAGTCCATCACAGGGCCAACACACACAGACAGACAGAGAGCAACAACCACTCTCACTCACAGTCAGATCCACAGACAATTTAGAGTCACCAGTTAACCCAAACATGATGTCTTTGGATGGTGGGAGGAAACCAGAGTACCTGGAGGAAACCCACACAGGCAACATGCAAACTCCGCACAGAAAGGCCCCAGGCTGGGAACCGAACCCATGACCTTCTTAATGTGGGGCGAAAGCGCTAACCAATATGCCACCGTGCTGCCGACTCAATTTCTTTCTTACATTAAATTAATTTTTAACAAAATACAAAAAAAAAACTTGTACTGCAATAATAAGAAAAAATAATAAAAGAAAATGTATGAGAAAACATGAAGACAACTTTTTGTTCACATTGATGAAGATTTAATATGCAGTCATAATTGTGTCATGCAAATGACAATGGGGAGCATGCACTTCTAATTGAACTCAAGGAAAGTGTCAGATGAATTTCAATTTGTACACTGCCCTCCTACTGTAAGAAAGTCACACTCCCAGTTCAAGAATACCATGAGTCATTCTTTTGCTGGTGTAGTCAGTGTCTGGGAAATCCACTCACACAACTCACTGCTCCGTCTTTCAGAGCAGTCATAGTAAGCATCCATTTCATGACTCTGGATTCTTTAGCAATACTGCCAGCCTGGTGGCAGAATTTCTCATACTTTACAAAGAAAATGATGTTTGTCCAAATGTTTTAGTGCCCTAACATACATGATCTTCGTCCATACAATCAAACCTGAACCGATCAGTCACGGTCATGCATGAACCTGTTTTACACCAATTTTATACTGCAGCTGGATAGTTGTAGAATCTACCATGCATAGGCAGCAAAAGCTTTTATGACATTAAAATGCAAAACTTAATTAAACACCCACTATCAGCAAAATGGCTATATTTCATTATCTATGGGGTAGTTGAACCTGATAACACCCAAACATGGTTGTTCATGTCACATTTCCAAAGGTCGGGGGTGTCACCATCTAGTACAGCACATACCATTATGGCTCAGTCTCAATCACAGAAACCCAGGTTTGAGTTTAACCTGCAGCGCTTTGTTGGCTGCCATCCTCTTTCTATTCCTCTACTTTCCTGTCTCTGTTACTGTCATTTTAATATGGAAAAAAATTGAAAAAAGAAATACTTTTCTAAAGGTCTCTGCTACAAGCTGGTGCACAGTGGCTTTCAGCAGCACATGGTTGATCTGTTGTTAGAAAGTTGCCTGTTGTTGGTGCAGTCAAGTTTAGTTGTTTTATGGGAGAATGTCTGTCTGCTTAATCATTCTTTTTTTCCTTTCAGAGCATTTCCTTTCGTTTTTCAGCATACAGGTTTCTTCAGATTTCGCGGAGTCAGATCCTCAACATTCACCTCTGTGGGTTTACAAGATAGGTGCCCGACACTAACTGTAGCTTGCATCCAACAACAAAGCTATCACTACTGTTGTTATTGTGTTTTGTTTACAGTGTGTGTCCTCCTACAGTTACAGTACTTAACATTGAATGTGTGAAAATGTAATTAGAATTCAACAGAATGACAATTTCAGTAGTGGGAACACACACACAAATATACACAGATATATATGGAATGAGGTTTAAATATATAATTTTTTTAATTAATCATTTTGTAAATAATACACACGCGGATATGTGACATTAGGTGTGAACCTCTATTAAACATTACCACTTGGGTAAGATAGCAATGACCTACAAGACACACAGTACAGCGAGACCTGAAAAAATTATTGAAACTGACACAACGCATTTAATTATACAGTCTCCATTATTGTGATTTACTCTCACTTTCTCCCTCATAGGCCAATTTACCAACTGATTACTCCCTCATTATGTCAAAAAAAGCTTTACCAAAACTGATGATGATTTTAATGAAAATGATTGAGACTGCCAAATTCCTTGTCCTGTGTGAGTCTATCATACCAGATCACACACAAACACAGAGGGAGCAGGCTGAAATCCCTTCGGGCATATTATCTTCTCCATGAGTAATTCTTTTGAGTAATACAGATGCCAGGTGCTGCCATCACCCAGCAGTCAGAGTTGAGGTATGTGGCAGAATAGTTCTGACTATTCTGACAATCAGAGCATCTGGAATAAGTAGGAGGAAATAATTGGTGATATTGAAAAGAACAAAATGACTGCACAGCTTCTCCCCAGAGAGCTGCAGCAATTTTTAGTGAGTGAACCTGAGAAATGGCTTTTTGCTTTACCATTCCTAAGCTTCAGTTTATAAAATTTACAAAGTTAAATATGCAGAACACAAACACTTCGCTCCTGCTCAGATGACTCTTATCACTGCCTCTACTTACTCTGACTAAGTCTGAGTAGAGATGCAGCTAATTTCTTTTTTGCGTTGTCAATTTTTTGATGTCTCCATTTTAGCTTGATGACGGATTGAGATTAATGTACAACCCACCCAGACATTGATTTAAGTATAGACACACTGAAAAGACTACTACACTCTCAAAAGGGTTTTTAGGTTTTGATTTGAATGGTGTCAGTGTTTGTGGTTATTTGTACGTTTCACCGTATCAAATCTATGGAGGTAATGTTCCAGATCAATTGCTGCAGCTGATTAGATAATAAGTCATCTAGTAGCTTGCCTCACATTAACCAGTAAAATTTTTGTAGAGGCTGCCTAAACAGATCAAATATTATAGCTGCCATTAATAAAAAAAATAAATAAAAATTGAATATTAAGTTCAATAGCACACACCCTGAATTGCAACAAGCTGAGATGTATCTGAACTATGGATAGAACAAAACAGTAAATATCAGGCCCCTTACCCGAGATTAGCCATTCTAAGATAGGAATATGTAAAAAGTAAAAGATATGAAAAGTATTTTGACAAATGTTGCTAAGGTGATATGAGTCATGATTTAAGTGGTCATGGTAAGTTTAGCATTTCATTTTCAATGAAAAATATATCAAAATGAATGGGAGCATCTCCGTAGCATCTCACTGGTTCAATGTGTCATTCCTAACGTTGTGTTGTGACCCACGGGTTTGTGATTTGGCAGTTACCATCTTGGTTTCTTGAAACCACTCTTTGGAGGAGAAGGTGGAGCTGAGGGGGGATTGAGGGCTGGATATGACCTGCTCTGTACTCTATCCTGATTGTCAGGTAGGTCAGATGATGTTTACTGAGCTAATCTACTTAGTGAGAAGTAGGGCCATTTTCACATTCACTTCAATACAATACGATGTCTTTTTACAACCAGTCTGTACAACCGCTCCCTGACGGTCACTAGATAGAATGCAGCCTTTAGACACTTAGCACTGCTGAGTCTACATCCATTTTTATTTCAAAATGTTGTGAAACATTTTCAGTTGTCTTAGCTCCATCGAAAAATTGCAGCTCCTGTACTTGGTCATAATGCCATTTCAAAAGTCTTCATTAAATGCTCATCTCAACTGTACAGCATTGGCATTTTTAAAAGGCAAAACAGTCTAATATAAATCATTTTTTTTTATTCTACAGTCTCAAATGCTTCCCCATTATCCCATGATTTTCACTTTAAGGTGGTTTGGTGCCTTGATTCATGACATATCACTTTTCACCCTTTGGTATTTTCCATGTTTGAATACTATTTAAAATAACTGGTAAAGCAATATCCAGTTGCTGTTATTTTCAGTTGTGCAGGCTGCAGTGCCCTGGATGTTGCTGTCACTGGAGCAAGATGTTTGTTTAAGAGTTAAGGTCAAGTGCAAAACAATCACTCACAATAAACCTTTATCTAATTTATTTTAAAATCTAAAATTTACTCATCAACTTCAGAGGAGCTGATGGCCAGCAGTGCTTGGTGCTGATTACACTTTGCATGCTGAGAGGAGCCAGTGGCCCTGCTTGAAATCAATGTGGGAGTGATGAGTGATGTGGGTTGTTGATGTCTTACTCTGTACTCTTGGAAATTTTTACTTTCTGTCTAAAATAGTCATGGTGACATTTTGAGCAAGACTCCTCCTCCCTTGTGTCATGGTGCATTTTATCTGCTATCAACTCGACTTTTCAACAAGCCCCTTCTAAATACAGGCAATGTCCTCCATGACTATATAAGAGAGGTGCAAGGAGCACCCCTCACCCTGATGGACCTAAACAATCAGAGACATGGAGGGCAGTTTGGGACACGAGTGTTGTAGACACTCTGAGTATGCTGGTCAGAGTTCAGGTGAGGAGAGAGAGGTGGAGAGCATCTATGAGTCTTCTGTGCATGTGTACGGGGACTGTGGGGGATGGGCATTTCTCCTGCGGGACATGGCATTAATATGTGTCTACACTACATATCTACCTGTCAACCTGCGGAGGACAGGGAGCGCACAGACAGCCTATGGAGGTTGGCCAGTACACCCACGACAACAGATGCCAGACACACATGCTTGAATACACATAGACACATTACCACACACGGCTTAAGAAAAGACATTTCCAAGTGGAAGTGAGCTATGCTGCACCGTAGCTTACAAATAATAAATGACTCTCATACCTGTCACATGTTCATGTAAAGAGGAATTAATTGCTTTTAATTTAAGTATCAAAACATGATAGGTTAAAAATAATGTCAAAGAATGTCAAAGCGCCAACACTGACAGAAAATTATTTCTTCGACACACAACGCAGAGTGCGTTAACTACACTGTGTGAGTAAAATGAGTTATAGCAAACACTTACTTTGTTGGTGAGTAATTGGCACACTTGAGGGACATAGTCAATTAGACAGCCTCCACTGGGGAATGCTGGGATATGAAGTGCAGAGGAACCTCCCAGAGCACTGATTGAATTAAAAAAAAAGACAATGACAACCAAGTTAGCGTTCAAGTGTTCCATGTCCTTTATGTACATTTATCATGTTATTGTATATGTTATATACAGCCACAGACTCTGTCACTTTTACATATTTAATTGTGGTGTTGATTTAATTGTAAGTGGATAGCATTGACATGTTTGTCCATTAGTCTACATCCATGTACTACAATCACGAAGTGAAAACATGCTTTCATCAATGTTTCCTTATTTATTAAAAAGAGAAAAATATTTTTTAGCCACCATTTGCCTAATGAATGCATGAGTGACAAAGTGCAGCTAATCTTCCTTACAGGCAGGTTCTTCCACTTCTGCAAAGGACTTCTGAAGCTCTTAGACCGATTCGTTCTAAATCACCTAATTTATTGTGGCCATTTACGCCTGTTTACATAGGTTGTCCGGAGAAGCAACCACAGGACGAGTCCTACACTTCTTCATTGAAGCCATTTCACTACTGGAAACATTCAGGACTTCATCGTTGGCTTACACTCTTTTTTCTGTTTTTTTGCCTCCCAACTATTTTATAGGCCTACAGAGTTTTTTGGGCTCAATGGCTTTTTTTTGTGTGGACTGTGAGAACTGTCCAACCTATTTCCAGTCAATTTATTTTGCAAGTTGAATTCCAACAATTCCATTGTTTCAAGGATAATTAAAGCAAAAAGGAAGCAGCTGATCCTAACTTGAAAATTTAGCTTAAAACATGTTTTCACTTTGTCATTATGGGTTATTGATGGATAAAGTGTGAATTTTATCAATTTGCAATAGATAGTTTACTGCATTTTAAGCCTATTAAATACTTATTTTATCAACTATTTTATTGTCTTTCTCATTGTAGCCCTACTCTTTACCTATTTTTGGAACCAATTCATGATTTTATGTGACTACCTTTGCCTTTATGCACTTAAGTTGTGTTAATTAAAAAATAAAGGAGTGACTCATGCCTGTGGCATCATCCTTATGCTCCCTCAATTGCTCATTTATTCTTTTGACGTCCTCCTGATTCTGTCCTGCAGAACAGCTCCATTAGTGATTAGTGCATGCTTGTTCAATCATGAAATCTGCTGCTGCTGTTCCCTAATGACTAACCAACCGCAGTAGTCACTCCCTCATTTCTTCCTGAACTCGGGCAAAAACAGAGGGAATACCCCAAGGATAGGTTAAAGGTCTTAAAGTACAGCTTATTGGCTTTTAATGCTCATTTTAAGACACATAGAAGAGGATTCCTTCCGCTGCCTTCTATTTTTATTTCAGTCATCATTAGGGCAAAACAGTCTCAGGACATTTACAAATGCGCTTATGTCATTTTAAAAGCAATGCTTGATGACTGCCGCTTACCAGGTTAAGCATGCATGATGCATGTATATGGCATCCTGTAAGATAACATTAAATGTCAAAGATCACATATGTTGAGATGAAGCCCCTGGGGCTTGTTGATCAGTAAGTCTACGATGTGAAGAAGTGTAATTATTTATCAAAAGGTGAAACATAACAATAGTATACACAGGGGTCATGATCTCAGCAACCCCATTCCATCATCTATCCACAGTCATGAAAATATGTTCCACATTGTGTCATATTGATAACACAGAAGTCCTGAGGATTTCACAATGTTGAAAATTCTTATGAAAGGTTGTGGGAGTAGTGAGGAGGAAGGGAAAGCACCTCATGATGTGCACACCTCACTGCAATGACCCAAACCCACAAATGTTTACTGGAAAAATAATGTCTTAACTGGCGTCAGGAAAAGGTCAGCAATGGCTGCACTCCAAGCCATAGACAGTCTAAGACATGGACAGGGGATAACTACCGAGGGATGATCTGTGGAGAAAAAAGCTGTTTTCTGTTTGTTTGGAGGCTTATTCAAAATTAGCTTTCGATAAGAATCATAGCCATGCACAAAGATTCAAATACATCCTCATCGCTGACTCCAGGTCACTGGTCTATGTAAGTCTTTTTGGAACTGCTGCTCCCCTAAATTTTAATAAGGTCATGTACACAGAGAAGCTCTGCAATCTGTCATTGAGCAATTTTCATTGTCAAAGTCCTTTTCTCCAAAACTCCAAAGCTACCATTTACAGCAGGCTTTGTGCACATAATTAGCATTATCCTGTGCATTTTGCTGTGCACCAACAAATGGTCGATTGAAAATAGCTTAAAGCAATGAGGAGAGAAGCCTTTGAAAATGAAAATCTAAATGATTCCCATCTATCCTCCCACAGATCTAAGAATAGCTCCATATCATTCAGATGGAAATGTGGACAGATGCACAAAATAGATGGTGGTGTGTTGCTTCATGATGCTTCATGTGTGTCAATGGCAGGCATGTGAGCAAATGTGATGCACTTTGTATTTTGGTGGTTTTGCCTTGGAACATTTCATCCTTCATCATTTGAAGGACAACAGGACAGATTAAATCATGGGTTCTTGGCTTAGCATCAAACAAAAGCTCTTTGAGCAACCAATACTTCTTGAAAAATTCAAAAAAATGGTTATGTCCAATCAAACAGCATGTTAAAGTAAGCTCTTTCAACAAATGTTAAACTCCAAGTAGAAAGGAAAAGTAGGCTACAAGCACAGTTCAGTAAAATAAGCATTGCAGCAAGTGTGCAAATAACATTAAAAGCATCACTACTGCAGGCTCAATATGACAGGTTTATTTCGGCAACTAACACCTTCTCACAGCACAACATGTAAATTGGATTGATAAAAAAAGGGAAAAAGAAGAAAATGCTGTTTTCAAGCTGAGATTTGACCACAGACTATATATAAAGGTGCACATAGCCTGAGAATCTGAGGAGTGGTTGGTTTGAAGCTCAGACTGAGCTGCTCTACTGTCGCCATCTAACTGAAAAGTTGGCAAAGGGTGGGTGGAGCCAAGACTTTATTTGTGCTGCTTAGTGGCAAGCATACGCTCACGCACCAGTCACTCAGACTGATCACGCCCTCAATTGAGCATAACTTTTAGCCTTATTGAGATTTAAATTGGTGAGTTATAAAAAAAAACATCTTCATTAAAAAACACTTGGGAGTTTATCATGATTGACTCACTTTTTGAGCAAGCTTTAGGTAATTGCCACTTTCTTTAATGTTAATTTTTCTTTATTCTCAAATTTCTTTATTGTTAATTTAAACAAAGTTCAATTTAGTTTAGAAATGTATTACTTATTTGTTTTTGTTTTTTTTGAGTCCACCTTAAACTAAATAATGCTGACTAGAGAGCATACTTGCTAATCAATGAGACAAGTTTTAGTGCAGCAAGCTGAATTAATTATATTTGGGTGTGAGACCAACTTGTGAGAGAAACATTTGAAATACATCATCTGATCTAAAGGTCAAAGTGATGGGGAGGGTAAAATACACAAAGGTAATGCAGAATCTTAACAAATGAAAACCAAAGTTTCCTTAAGTAAACCCGAGGAAGGATTGAGGTTCTAGAAATGCTGAATGCTACAGTTCCAATAAATCAAGCAAAAGGATGTTTTATTAGATCCTCCCTGCCTGGTTACTGTCCTCATCTTTCAGTCTCCATACTCCTACTTTGTAGGAGCCGCCTGGTTCTAAATTTACAGCTAGCCCAATTTTTGATAATGTTGTTGACCTCATCTGGGTTATTTTCTCAGACTCTGCATTGGCAGAGCTCCTCCAGAGCCACACAATGCATTATATAGCTTTTTTTCACAGGCTGAGTAGTGCTCGCCACAACTATGAGACTGACCTTTAGTTCAGAGTTCGCATTTAACCAAACAGTGGGTTGAGGCAGCTCTCACCAAAGTGATATCCTGTAGGAACAAAACGGTCTGCAAGTGACTGATATTGATTTAATTTTAAATTAATCTAATGCCACTGTTCCCCACTAATCTACATGCAATATGTGCAAATGAAAAGTGAGAACATCTTTCTATAAAATATGAGCATTTTTGGCCTTCCAATAGTGATAGTTGGAGAGACTGGGAATTTGGGGAGGCGGTGGTATACCAGGTGAGGCACCAGGGTTCCCCCAATTTATGTGAATTCATTAAAAACCAAAAACTAAAGCCTGCAATTAAAGTTTCAAGTACAGTACAGTATAGTTTCTCTACAGTACAAACTGATGCATACGCAACAATTAAGAAAAAGGTAAAATGTTTGTAAAATGGTATTTTTATGAAGACCTCAGTGTTGTCAGACTTCCAGTATGAGCATTAAATTGCTTTAGGTTGAGCTTCCTGTGGGTGGGCTCACACTCTAGACATAATGGTATTTTACTTTCCAAGTGGCACCCTGAAGAGTCCCCGCTTCTGTCTCCACTGGTGACACTGCTCTCAACACTACCCACACACACTGCAGTCATCATGCAGACATGCCGCCTAACACAAGCCCTCTGAGCCATCTAACCTACTGTATGACATATTTACACTAGACAGTGTACATGCATACATGTAAACAAACACACATTGACATGCGCACACACACACATGCTTACAGTGACAGGGCTGCCTGTGACTTCATCAACCACACAGATTATCCTGTGTGACTCAGGTGGATGGTGACGAAGCTCAGTTCGTTTTCTATGTGTGGTTTGGTGTTTGTGTGTGCGTGCGCGAAAGAGAGAGGGTGTGCATGACAGTGCAGTGACAGTGTGAGAGCAGATAAAGGCTCAATTGTAAAGAGGGCAGATGTGATTCATTACCCATGTGAAAGATAAGTCCAAGAAGTGCTTGGAGATTGAAATGCCGTTTCAAAGCAGCAGCATTTCCATTTTGATTGCCTTCTTCACGTCCTTAAGCCTGGAGGGTCCTCAGAGGCCCACATACAACTCTCTTTGTTGACCGTTTACACTAAATAACATCTTACATTTCCTCTGTGGCCAGGGAAGGCCCTGCTGGCCTTTTGCAATACGAGTCAGTAGCCTTTCTGTTATGAGGTGACCATCCTAAATTTTCGTCTGGTTGTCCATTCATCATCCATTTGGGTTAATCAAAGCCTAAAGGAACTTTGGGCAGCTGGCCAAAATATCCCATATTACTCCCCGTCAACCGTCATCAGCTTGTGATGTAGTAGCTGGTGGACTGGGTGTTCAAAGCCTAAGGAGTTGTGGGTTACAACTATCGGGCTGTTGTATGACCACTGCATTAGCATCCCTTTGAACATATTATAATATGCTTGTAATGTCAAATACGTGGCCATGTGGCTTTGAGATGATACATTTCAAAAACAATAGATCTTCATGAATATAGTGAGAAACTGTTTAATGGACAGATCTGTAAAGCATAACGTTGACAGTCAATATCCGCTGCGTGACATATTTAGTTGGCTGTCCTTCTGATATCAGTGTTTGCAGTGAAACATCCTGGAACTACTAAAGCATTGTTACAACTTTTACGGTTATGTTCAGGCTCTCAGCTTGAGGAAAGATCTTGGTGTCTGCTAAATATTTAAAAGTCTAGTCTCATCCCCTATTGTGGGAAACAATATGGAACAATATGGATCAATATGGAATGCACACCCATAACTATTATGAGATCTGCCAACAGTCTTTGAAATAGTTTGAGACTGAATCCTCTGTCATCTATATATTATAACTAATCCCTTTTCACCCTTGCTCACATAACCTTATTTGACACGTCTCTATGCTTATTATTATTTTTTTTTTTAATTGACACACTATGGGATGATTCTTTGTGCTTAGTTTTATTTTACTTTGTTGGTTTATCAAGTGTGAAAATCAATAAAAATTACAGATGTATTCAAAATAAATTAGTTAGCTGAAGCTCAAGGTACAAAAAATTTACAGCTACACTCCAAAACAACCCAAACCTTAAATTCAATAATCCAAACTTGATTCTGGAGTCTGCAAAGTGGAGTCAGTGGACGCTTTAGTCCTACACCTGTGTCCAATCAGGATGCATTCAAGTTCAGTATGGAATAAAGGTCAGAGCCTGGAGTGCTGTGGTGCTTGTGGTTACAGCCATGAAATGGATTTTACATGCACATAGGGAGGGAGTCAGACTTTGTAAGCAAATATATTCCAGGTAGCAATTATGTTGTGTCAAGCATGTATGTTTTTCTGTTTGTTACACATCAGGAACATAAGACATAAAAAGAGCCAGAAACCCAACAGAACCAGACAACAAATGACAATTTTACTGCTCAGCTTGTGTAGTAATCTCAGACATATGGGCTCTACCCCTTTCTTTTTCTCTCTGAAACACACACACACACACACACACACACACACACACACACACACACACACACACACATAATGATCAATAAAACAAAACTTGTGTTCTTTGGTTGATAACCTGTTCTACTATTTTCCACACGTTCCCTTAATGCAAACTCATCATTCTTAGTTTCTAAAAAATTGTTATTCACAATAATGTCAAATTACTTGTCAGTTGCCCTCGTTTCAGCTCTTTTAGATGTATGTTGTCATAAAAACACCTGTTATACTCTAAAGAAGTGGAATAAAAGATAGCCCACATATTGAGGAGAGTGTGTTACCGACGATTTAGCTGCATCACAAAACTCTCTCACTGTCTAACAAAACAAGACAGATATTGCAGAAGTGTTCAAGGTGACAAGGAGGAGGGAGAGCGTCAGAGTGCTTTGAGCTGCTGAGAATGAGAGATGAGTCTGCGCTGAAATCTTAGACTGTTGAGAAGGTTCGCTGGGTTAGTGGTGAATTCATTATATCAGACTGACAATTTCTGACTGTGACAAGATGTTCACAAAACCTTGAAAAATATTTGATCGAAATGCAAACATTTTCAAAGGCTATACAACACCTCTACAGACCCTGGAGAAGGGACACGCAGAAACTGTACACCCACACAGGCACACGTATACGCACACGCACACACACCTGCAGGCAGGGAGGCAAGCATGTGTGTGCACGCGCACACACACACACACACACACACATGCACGCAGGCACCTAAAGGCAAATGCAGATACACAAACATTAGTGCACTGCAGCCTAAAACTGTCTCTCTGTGTTGATTTTTCTGGGCTCCTAAATCTGGTTTGGGGGCAGAGACGGTGCCCACTCGATTCTTTTATGCAATGCAGCAGGTTTTCTGGGGGAAGGAGAGATGTATCCAACTCATCTCATGGGCACAGTACAATCAGGTAAACGAGAAGTAAAAGTGAAAATGAAAAGAGCGATGATTCTGGTTATAAAACAGTTGGAGGAGACACAAAAGCACTGAAGATGAAATAAAAAATAAAAAAAAATACGGCAAATGTGATTCTTAATGATTATTCTAGATGAAACACTGCTTCAATTCACTATTGCATTACCTACTCATATCCTTCATTATTGGAGATGAATAAGCCACATTAATGAGTAATTTCACTGTTGCAGGTAGCTGCTTGAAGAGAAACTTCCAATGTACGATAAAGAGCAGCATCCCGGTTGAATTATTACTGATGTGTTTCTTTCTTTTGGATTTAAAAATATACACAGAGGGTTTCAATTAACTCCTTCGTCTTTCTATTATACGTAAAAAAAAAAAAAAAAAAATCCTTTTGCAATATCAGTCAGTGGCAAATCTGGAAAAGAAATTTCTTAAACCTGCCACAGCAGTTATATTTCAGCAGCCATATTTTGGTTTTAATTTCACCATTATTTATCACATTGCATGTTTGTTTGTGCACATTGCCATCTTCTTGCCTGTCAAGCACCTGAACTGACAGTTTGGGTTATTAGACGTGGGGTTGTGTGAGGTATTCATCTGTAGTTTGTGTACTACCTGCAGCAGATTAAGATCTGAACAGAAAGGAAGTGATAGGCATGATAAGCTGCTGTGGACGACGCTGGCTGAAAAAAGTGTGCTTATGCGTAGGAATATGGCATTAAAGTAGTTGAGAAAATGCAGTTCCAGAGGAAAGGGCAAGAAGAAGCAGTGAAAATATTCAAAATACATTTTTTTGGTGAATTTTATTTTATTTTTTTTTTATTTGGCAAAGACACTGTTTTTTGCGTCTGGCGACAGCACATCTCTCAGCTTCTGTGCTGTTGCTCCCGGATGCTCGCCAAACTGAGAACACACCGATCTGGACCTACTGCTGGTTACACACTGACTATTGATAACTAACTTAACTAAAACTAACTAACTAAACCCATATCATTATGGTATTGAAGAGTTCCTTTAAGGGCCTATATTGAATATTTTGGTACAATGATGGATCACATGACTACTTCTATTTGAAAAGATGGTAAAATACTGTGTATTTTACCATCTTTTAAAAAAATACTGCGTATTTTACCATCTTTTAGCTCACTGTTTTGGTTTGAACTGCTCTTCTGTTTTGATTCACTCTCAGCTGTTTTGTTTTTTAGCCACAAAATACAGCTATATTTTTGCAAAAATCTCCAAGAACTCACTTTGCACTAAATTTTTAGAGAAAGTTTGTGTTTTAAGTCAAAAAGTGCCACCATTGTCCATACAGGAATACTAACCTATAGCCGAGTTTAAGGTGAAATTGTTATGCCCTTATCATGCCTTACTGTTGTGTATAAAAGCTACAAACGCAGAGAGGCAGGCATCAGAAAGCCAGACATCTGTATAAAAGGAAGAGCATGCATGGCATGGCTTGACACTGATATTTGTCATTAACAGTCCATGACAATGCCTCTTGCTCCATAACATATCTAAAAAAGCAAAGCTAGCTTTAAGAAAGGCCCTCTTAAAGCCAGTTTAATGGGATCTCTGCTGAATAGGGGGATTTTGTCTGCACAGAAGTTGTTTGATGTTTTATGTGAGATTGAGGTGATTTAATTTGATCTTCCAAAACCAACAGCTATTCATATTTACATTAACCAGAGTCACCATACTCCCACCTGAATATCACTTGAACCAAGTGACTCCACCACTTCTGTGCTCTTTCTATTGCACTGGTATATTGGGTTCCTTAAGAAAAGAAAATCCATCTCTTTACTTAGTCTGATCCTACTGTGACCTCCACACTTGCTGTTCAAGCCAAAATTTAACTTGCCAACAAGTTCTATCCAAAGTTTCTTAAATTCTAAATGGCTACATCTTTTAACTTTTAACAGATAGTTTAAATAGAGTGGGGGGGTAGGGGGGAGGAGGGAATCACAGGAGCTACACAGCGTAAAACCATGGCTTTCACAGTATATTTCCTTCTCCGCAGCCTGTAAAACATTATATAACAAATAAGCACTGAATCTTAAGCAGGTGAATCTTTAAGCTTACAGAGTAACATCCATTTGACTTATTATAATCAATACTTTCTATACAGAAAAAGAAGCAAAGACAGTGTTACAGTGCCATCAAAGAGAAGAGCAATGCAGCAGTCTATGTAAACTGTACATTACATTATTGGTAAAAATGTGGGTGTCTGTTGGGGTATTTCAACCTCCCCCCCCGCCTCTCCCCTTGTAAGGCAGAAAACATAGTGATGATCTGTTTGAAGACAGGGGAAGAAAAAGCAACAGAAGGAGCAAGAAAGACAGAGGAAAAGGGAATAGAAATAGAGGTATAACACTGTAGCTCAGGGGGCTTAGGAGTTTGCATTTTCAGCTCTTAGATCCAAGCCACTGCTGAAGGAGAGTAAAAGTGAGATATCAAACAACCCAGGAGTGATGGGAGAAAAGAGTAGAGAGGTGGAGGAGAGAGAAAGGAGAGAGGGAAAAGCTCTGCTCTCCCTTGTGCTGTGTATGTGTTGTTTTTTTTTTTCCTCCCTTCGCTGCGTTTCAGTCGAGCGAGGGACGACCTTGCTGGGTAGAGCACAACGCTTCTCTCTCTTTTAAGTCCCACTCACTCTCTCAGTTCCCTTTGAGGATCAGCCAGAGGGATCAGCAGAGGAGAGTGATAGAAAAACGGAGAAAGATGGAGAGAAAAGAGACAGGCGGCAGACATGTGAAAAACAGGAGGGAAAGGAGGAGGAGGGGGCTGGAGAGATATTACAGAGAAGACGAGTTAAAAACTGGGAAAAAAAAAAGTACTTTTTTTTTTTTTAAAGTAAGATAGACAGGATAGGCGTGAAGGATAAGGAGGCAAGGAATAGGAGGATGGGGGGTGAATGGGCAGACAACAGAACAATGTTGTCTGCCCAATGATCAGACGATTGATAAATTGTTAGATGTACACTGAGATAGAGAGAAAAAAAATGCAGGAACATCGTGACCCAACATACGTTTAGTTGATATGACAGCCTGTGGTGGCAAAGTCGAAGCTGAAGTGATGTCCATGGATTCACCATTAGTCATTTTCATGTCTAGTATAGGCTTCAATTGTAAAGCAATGCCAATCGTTGTGTTTACATGTGTCGACAGTAGTTTTTACTGGCACTGGTGTTATCTGTTGTCTATTCAGTCTGCCGTGCATGAGGGATTCACAGGGTAATGTCATCTCACTGCTGACAGTCTCACTGTTCATTCACTTCACACTGTGTCAGAGCTGTAGTACGGTTATAGGTTCCTGCTGTAGCAAATCTAAAATGCAAAGCTTTCAAAAGAAACTCTGGCTTTTATTGGGAAGCAGATGCCGAAAATACAGCTCGAAAATGCATACAGCTTGTAATCATTGTTAGTGATG
The DNA here is from genome assembly GCA_034769265.1 of Remorina albescens. Classification (NCBI taxonomy): domain Eukaryota; kingdom Metazoa; phylum Chordata; class Actinopteri; order Carangiformes; family Echeneidae; genus Remorina; species Remorina albescens. Next base: position 18,228,852 of record CM068488.1, on the reverse strand, counting down.
ACCATGGTTGTTTTACCACCATTAAAAGTGGCTCTGTGAGATAAGGCTGTTTGCTGTCATTTTTATTTATTTTTTGTTAATCAGCCAACATGATGTTTACACAGCCCATGTAGTAAAAGCAGGACAGGATGCATTTAGGACTAATATTGAGTGTGGGACATCTGCATTTCAGCAGTCCTCAACTTAAAACCTATTGTGCCTTGGTTAAGTGGCTGTAGTTGAAATGAAATGCTAAGCGTTGCGGGGCCTCCGCTGATAGCTGGATTGATTGAAACAGAAGCATTATCATTATCTGTTTGTCTGATGTGTGTGAAGACTGATGAACAAATGAAGCATTTGAAACTCATGCTGCAAAGACAGGCCTCAGCTGATCCCTGAGGAGCCACAATGACTCAGACTGTGTACCTGAAACTTCTCACCACCATGCACTGTTCCGAGCATAAAACAAGATCACCGATTCAATAATAATTAAAGCTCATTATCATTTAACTTCAGTAAAAAGAAAAAAGTTTGTTTGGCTGCAATGTAAACAGATCGCTGCTGATTTATGTTTGTGACAATATAGCTGTCACTTTAGTGACCGCTTGGTTCTTAAACACTTCCAGTTACCATAGAAACCACTGTTGTCACCCAGACTGAAATCTTGTAACTATAAGACAGACAGAATGGCAGTGTAGGTAATAAGGACAGAAAGGAAGGAAGGAAGGAAGGAAGGATGGATGGATGGATGGATGGATGTATGGACAGATGGAGGATGTCTGCACTGAAAATGATTGATCAAAAGATAAAATGACAGAAAGATTATGGATATAAAGAAGCTTAGAATATTTTGACACTGAATAGATGTAGTTGATATGACAGCTTGTAAAAACACTCAAATCCAGTGGCGCCAAAACTGAAGCTGAGCCAACTTCTCCACAGCTGCTACATTCAACATTTATAAAATGAGAATTGATTTAAAGAATTTCCAAAACAATTTTGATGCAAATTTGATCTTGGCATTAGATAACCCACTTGCAGAAGCTCGGGTTAATGCAGAACCTCCTGAATGTCGCAGTTTATCAAATGCTTGCTAGAAAACAGAAATGTGCAGGCACACTGCAACAAATGAGTTTTCCTCTTCACTGGAGCCAATGCAGAGATAATGGGCAGCTACACAAGACCAAAAACTAACAAGGGTCAGTAAGGACACGAAGGGAAAAGTAACAGGGTAACAGATCTGCATAAACACACGTACAGCAAAAAGGCTGGCTTGCATGCTAAATTAAGTGGCATCCACAGTGGATCCAATACATTTACGCTGATGCACCGACTCGCACACACATGGAATTGTTTGTCTTCAAACAATGGTGAAGAAGACATACATTCTCGCCCTGGGTCATGAATTAACACACTCCCACACAGCTGACAAAAAGGTGCACAAAGGCATGTAGTGGAGTACATTCACACAAAGCCTTGATATGCATATGTGCAAATATCTCGAGACAAAAAGGCAAAATGAAGCAGGAGAAGAAGGGTGTTAAATGAGAACTTGGCTCGATGCAGCGCTGTTAAGCCTCTGCATTTTCACATGTGTCTTAGAGGGTTTAGATCAGGAGGGTTGGTTTTGGAAGCATCTCCTGCTTTATCTACCCCCCCTCCCCGCTGTTCTAGCCGGCAACCACCCCTTCTCTATCCCCTGCGCCGTAGCTTCCCCACATCCTGCTCTCTCCACTTTACTGCCTTTAGCCTCCTTCTGTCTGTTCTCTTCACACAACTGGCAGCAGAGCAGAGCCTCTAACATCACAACATGCAACAGCTACAGTCTGGTCTGAAGCTTCAGTAAGGTCAGTGTGTCTCATGTAAACACAACTTCATCATAAAACAGACATACGTGATCAACACGCACATCTGCTCCCTGAAGCTTTCTGTAGTTTTAGTCTCCTCTGTGCAAAATGTTGTCCATCACAACAGAACATTCCTGAGTGAAACACAGACAATTAGTATGACTCTGTAGGCACATTACATGTGGACCACACAGAGCAAGAATATGAATATGAATATAAAACCTAAAGCTTCTATCTTTGTATTCATCCTCAATACATCTGTATAAATAAATGAAACATCCTGGAGGTTGTTTCACATCAGTGTTAGCAGAACTAAGAACCAGCAGTATCTGTCATTATACTGCTTTGATATTCTCTTACACATGCACAGCACGGACGAAATGAGGATTATGTAGGACAAGCAGGTGTAGGTGACCTCTCTTTTGTAGTGTGTAGTTAGGGTATTTTGTTGCCTGCATGGGGATGAGGCCTTGTCTTAGTTCATTTCAACATATGTGAGTGTGATGGATTATGTTTGTGTGCATGGATGTGCAAAAGTGATTGAATTGAAACGTGAAAGTTGACAGACAAGGAGGGGTAATGTGCAAACATGGAATGGAAGTAAAGCACGTTAATACAGGAGGAGAAACAGATAGAATGAGAGAGAGTGGTGGTGGTTTGGGGGAGCAGAGGTCTCTTAACCTGATGCGACAGGGCGTGTGCTTGTAAATAAACATCAGCCTGCGATTATTCCAAACCCAGACTGTGGGGCCCTGAGGTCAGAGTGGGCCCATACCTGTCCCCCCCTACCCCCCCTCTCTCTCTCTCTCTCTCTCTCACACACACACACACACACACACACTTATCTATCTACTCATCTAGACTGTGTTGAGAGCAACGCCTATTCAAATACTGATGCATGCACACAAAGCCATGAAAACAGACATACATTGGGGATATAAAAACCCACAAGGATGCATGCATCCAAACACACATGTACACATATCTACACACACACACAAATGTAAACTGACAAATGCACACCATTGCACACGTACACACTAAATCTAACAAGACAAAAAAATTGGTTTTGAACAAAGAGAATACGCACAGAGCTGAAGGACCCACTCTCAGAGAGCCACAGACTCACAGCAAAACATTCCACAAAAGCCTGTGCACACACGCACACACACTCACACAGACAGACATATACATGCAGTCTCTGTTCTGTTAAATCCCCAGATGTCGGGAGACATCCAGTCATGCCTAGCTCAGACGCTCTGTGTCATCCGTCTAATTTTTCTGTTCTTCCCTTATTGTTTTTGAGGAACCGACTGATGAGTCCAGACACTGGGATGTGGGATTATTCACAATGACATAATACGTTGCTAGATTCACAGCAAACTCACGCTAATCCGTCAACTACATCTTGTATCCTAAATATCAGGAGCAGAGCTGAGAGGGACGACATCACCTCTTCCTGACCTTTCCCACCCCTCCAGGGGATTAATCTTGTCTTTATAATTGAGTTACTGCAACAAACCTACAAACGTGTATCATTCTTTATCTTTATATAGAATTTACACCTAATGGATGATAAATACAAGAATGAAACAAACTAAAGACAGGTGCAAACCTCTAGTCTGACCTTCACAGGAGAAACCTCATGGAGATAGTACACCACTTTTGTAACCTTCCTATGAAAAAAAGGTTTAATTTGAACGAAAAACTTTGGTTCGAGGATTTATATGGAAGTTTGCTGTTGCTACCAAGCCAGTGTTAGATTTACCAGCTACTGACTTACCAGTCAAGATGAAAAGATGCAAAAACAGCATCAAACAATGAACCAAGAGCTGTCTCCACTAGTGGAACACAACGCCAATAATAAGTCATGTCCCTATGACATCTCTTCTTCCACTGAAGCTATCCTAGCGTGTTTCTTATAGTGACTCAGTGTAGCCTTCAATCTGCAGTGAAGAATCATCACCACCTGCTCTCTGCAAGCATCCATTGGAGACCATCTACTGGTGGCAGAAACAACTAAAATAGGTCTTTTATATACGTAAAAAAAATTCTGGCAGTTCATAGGGAACTACGTTAAATCCCTGAGTCCCAGACAACATGTAAACATCATTATTTTCATCAGGACATATAATAATACTGATGACTGGAAAATAGCCTGAGTGAATTATTACTTACTGTTCAATGCTCGGGGACAGGTAGAGTTTAGGAAAGACTTGGGTGGCCTCAGCATCCTCAAAGCTCACTGAAAGAAGGGCCACATCCTCTCCGGGATCCAGAGCTGTGTCCTGAGAGAGACAATGATAGGATGGAATGCATTTTCAGTGAAAACACAATATATATACAAAATATCATTGAAATGTGGGCTGGGACTCGTTTAAATAGCCCCTATGGTTATACTCTTGATACTGTTCCCCAGAGGTCAATCTCTTATCCCTATTTTAGCTCAGTAAAAATAGACCTGTCTCAAAGCTCTCTTTTATATCCAAGATTATTGAGAAAGTTGCATTTAATCAGCCCCACAACCTTTTAAACAAAAGCATTAAATTTCAATCAGGCTTCCGACCTCACCACAGCACTGAAACAGCACTGGTCAAAGTGTTAAATGATATAAGGCTGAATACTGATTCCAGTCATGTATCAGTCCTGGTTTTACTAGATCTCAGTGCTCCATTTGACACTGTAGATCACAGAATCCTGCTGCACAGGTTGTTAAAATTGGGTTGGACTTTCTGGAGTGGTACTTAATTGGTTCAGATCTTATTTAGAAGGCGGGGTTATTTTGTTACGTTTGTCAGCTATGAATGTGAATGAATGTGAGTGGCTATGACTTGTGCAATCTCCCAGGGGTCAGTTGTTGGACCCCTTCTGTTCAATCTGGATATGCTCCCTCTGGAGCATGAACTTTAATATCAATTATCACAGTTATGCAGAAGACACACAACTTTATGTGTCACTGTCACCAGATGAGTGCAGCCCATTAGACTCACTGTGTCAGTGTCTGGAGCTAATAAACAACCGGATGAACCAGAATTCTTTTCAATTAAATAAAGATAAAACTGAGATTATTCTGTTTGGCAACAAAGAGAATATGGTCACCATAAGTAAATATCTCGAGTCTTGATCTCTAAAAACCTCAGACCAAATTCGTAACCGCAGTGTGTTAATTTACTCAGATCTGACTTTCAACTGACATATCCAAGTTGTCACCAAGACAGCTTTTTACCAACTCAAAAACATCAACAGAATTAAATATTTTGTCACCCAAAAAGACCAGGAGAAACTCAACCATACGTTCTCCAGTAGACTTGATCTTGGTCTTCTGACTGGACTCCCCAAAAGAAGCATTAAAAAACTGCAGCTCATCCAGAATGCTGCTGCTAGAGTTTTAACCAGAACAGATATCAGAGCACACTACACCAGTTTTAAAAGCTTTACACTGGCTCCCAGACAGTCACAGAGTAGATTTTTAAAACCTGCTACTAATTTACAAATCACAGAACGGTTTGGGACCAGAATACATCTTAGATATGTTTAGAGAATATAAACCTAGCAGTACTGTTAGATCCATCAGCTCAGTCCTGACTAAACATGGATAAGCAGCATTTAGCTTTTACGCTGCAAACAAGTGGAACAAACTGCAAGTGGAGGTTAAATCAGCACTAAATGTTGATACTTTTAAATCCAACTTTGGATGGATTGACATTGAATTTGGTACAAGCATTAATGTTTCCTCAGAATGGACTGTAATAGCTTTAAGTGGTCTATTATTTTAGTTTACGATCAAATACGTTCCCATATATCTCAGCTGCACTTTACTTACTGCTTAGTAGCAAACATTATCATGTTAAAATGCTACAGTATGATGCCTCTTAAATGTTGCAATTTTTTTGTCATTTTGAACACAATAATAGATTAGAATAGAATAATCTATTAGAATAATAGACAAAATAGATAAAAGGATTCAGATACTGGTTACAGAATTCATGTTTGATGGAAACCCAACCCTGGGTTGCTCAACTAGTGTGCAAGTCCCAAAATATTGACGGAGATGGAGAGGCGAAGAAGAAAGACACCAGAAGAAACATCTGTTTTGTTTCATGCCACATTAGCTTCAACAGCTGCACCATGAGGCTGAGCTGATGACTGGGAGCACCAATCAAATCATGTGTGAGATGGATGAAGAGGCCACCCGGAGCTGCTCACTACAAACCTCATCTGTCTCTCTGAGGTTCTAATTTCTCATTCTGTGATGTTTTTCCTAGAGCGTGGCTACTTCCGAAGCACTGTCATTAGGCTGATTCCACATCAAGTACAATTCTAAGCTCTCTCTCCTGACAGAGGCTTGGCAGTGTTAATCAAATGTTTTACAGATGGTTTGAAGTCACCCATTTGTTATAATCGCTGCACGCTGCAGTGAGAGGAAATCCACCCACCATACATGATGGACAGAGGCAAAGTGAAACCAGTTTGCAGTAAGGGGGTTTAAAATGTGATCAGGCCTATTAACTAATTACACGTGTTGGTCTGTTCATCAAAAACTAAAGTGACCATTGGTTTGAGGAAAATACATCTGAGTGGGTGGAAAATAAAATTCCTTCACTGAACATGTTCCCTCCAAGTGGAGCGGAATTAATTGTCTCTGCATGTAATCTAATGATTTCACCACAGAGTTAAACTAAAGAGAAAAAAAAAAGAATGAATAAATCATAAATAATGACAAGAATAAAAATTTTTTGCAGCTACTTATGCAGGACAAAAAAATCAGCAGGTATTCAGAGCTTTGTCTTTGAGTCTGTATAATATGTTATGTATATATTAGGTTAATTAAATATACAGTACATATACAGTGCTCCAGGCACTTTGCCTTGGTGTGGCAGATACATTAGAAGTTAAGGAAAAAAGGAGGTGAAGGGACGCATTGAAGGACAGCACGGTGTGTGGCATCCAATAGTATTGCCTGATGGAATCAGCTCACATCAATATAGTGTGCATTAGTAAACAAGAGCTGCCCTGTCTCACAGCAGCGCTCACGGCTTCTGCCACTGATGATATGGGACAGACATGGATGGGCTAGGGGAAGGGGGCTGTGGTGGGTGCGGGGTTTTTATGAAATGATTGCTTTGCTCCAGTTTGTAGCTTTCCAATTCTCTTTTCATATTTATAGGGGATTTAATGAATGCTTCCTTTGGACTGGAACAGAATAAACAGATGAATGAAAACGAACAGGAAGGTGAGAGGGCCAGAAGAGGAGCATGGGGCAGCTCAGTGTGGGCTACAGTGGACCATCTTGAGATGTGCTCAGACCAGGGGTGGTGTTGAAGGGACAGGCTTTTTGTGGAATGATTCAGACTCATCTTGTCCCAGAAGACAGCGAAGAGCTGTCACAAGTCATACTGCATCAACAAACAAGCAAAAACTAAAAGCCGACTTTTTGCTATTGCCATTTTAAATTAAGGTGCTGTGCAGGGGAGCTGAAGCTGCACAAATAAAAATAGTTTTGGTCGGGTTGGTAAAACTATGCATAAAACTTAAAATTCTTTTTTCATAACCTCAAACTTTTTTTTAAATAAAACTAATAAGTAACTGGCAAAAATTGTTAGCCAAGTTTTATCCCCAATAGTTCAGTGCTAGAAACATGAACATTTACGCTGAATGTCAAATCAAAACTTAAGAGAAAAAAGCTGCAGTACTACGTCTGCAGACTTTGTGAGGCACCTCAGTTGAAAGATTATTCATTACTATTCACTCCAAGAAACACATCTAGACAATGGGACAACCTCTGGGGGACATGGAAGTGCGATTACCTGGAATTCCTCCTAAACATTGTGCAGAATTGGAGAGTGTGTCCACCTTGAGTAACAGCTGGGTGACCATACGCTCGCCACAAACTGTTATGCACGAAGGTCTTTGCTCCACAGATGTCCCACCATTTTGCCCATTTTTAGATTTGAATTTTGATATCATGGTGTTAGGGGCAGAGTCAGGCACTGCCAATATGGCGACAACGGAGCATTTCTCCCTTAGCTAAAAATCCCTTTTCAGAAAACTGCAGGCATCATCACAGAGGCTTCATTTACTTGACTGCATTTCACAAATAATTTAAGTTACTGATAAACCAAAAAGAGCACTGTCGCTCTTGTTTTACATCAGAAACATGGGTAAGAGACATTGCTATCTTTATTTTGAAGGAATTTCAGAACATGTCTTTATCGATCACAGAATTTAACAGTAATTATGGCCAGCACTTCTGTGTTAAGATTTTTTAGTTTTTTTTTGAAGCCAAGAGGATCTGCAACATACTTAAGATGCAAAAACATGGATGTGCATTTGTGTACCACAAAATCAGGAATAGCAAGGCATGTGTTCACTAAATTTATTAATTATGCGACTCTTTTATCACATCTGTCGCCTAGTAAATGCTGCATTTTTTATTTCATTAATGTGTCACACTCATCATCTACGCTGAAGTGTGTTGTTGATTTCTTGCAGTACCTTCATTTCCAATTGCCAAAATATGAAAATATTGGTTATGTATGCCATTGAATATACTGCATGAAATATTCATATATTATTGAAAATTCTTGGTGCTACCGTGTATTTGAGCAAATATGCACTAGATTTAAGTCCTTAAATTGATTTGTAATATAAAATATACGTCCAAGAACGATTAAAAAGACCTATTGTTCGGACCCCAGTGCATTTTTAAAATACTGTAGCTTTTTTGTAAACAAAGAGCTTTTTGTTTGCAGCTTTTGCATTTCATGATACATGTGAGGAACAAAGTGTTGAGCTGCAACGAAAATGATTTACTGACAGCTGGTTTTGATCATGGATTCCACAAAGATGTCTTTGCAGTTTGGTGAGAATTTGCAGGCATTTGAAAACTCATAATTTTCTGTTCCAAAAACTTTGAAAATCTGCACAGGAAGCTTGTGAAAATATACCCTAATGAGTACAAAATTCGACCTTTTAACCTGCTTGCCTTGAAACCATTACTTAAATTGAAACAGAGGAGCTTTTCTCTCTGTAATGAAATAAAAGCCCCTAAATGGCCATTAATGTTTCTGTGCACACATACACACATCTTCAGCCCTTTTAACCAAATACACTTGAGGACATCTGCTGCTTGCTTATATAAAGACTTAGTGGAGAGCGAACATTAAAAAAAGCCTTAGCGCCACAGGCCATTGGCAGGACCTTAATGAAGAGACCTCTTCATTGGTAAGTAATGAGCACAGAAATGGCCTGGGTCAGACAACTGCAAGACTGCAAGGAGGGCGTCCTGCAGGGGTGGTAGTTGGACATTGAGGCAGTATTTACTACATGCCCCCAGAGAATGTGACTCAAGTAGTTGGGGACTGGATTTAAGAAAATAGCTGAAGAGTGTGTGCGCCTGTGTGTTCGGACGTCAAGGTTAGCGAGTGCCTCCCAGTCAAACCCTTTCACGTGGCCACCATCCCGCATCTTCCATCCTCCTTACTCTTTCAGACATGCGTGCATGAACACACACACAAACAAATGTGCAGACACTTTTCCTTGTGTCCGTTCTTGTGTCTCCTGATGCCCCGGCCTCTGGCATCTGCTCTGTATCGCATGTGACAGGTTGGAGATGTGACAGCTGTCCTTATGCCAGACCAAGTCTGACCAAAGTCACAACACACACAAACACACTCATCTACAAATGCTACACAGGGGCTTTACTGCAGGGCTAGTACGGAGGAGGTAAGGGCACTTTGTCTGCCTTGTTCGCCCAACTTTAAATGTCATGCCCAACGTAGTGGGGCGGCTTGACTGACAGCAGGGTTGTTGTGCAAGGACATGTCCAGCTTCTAGGCGAGCAGCTTTGAGTGCCCCTGTACATATGCTGGACACAGTGCTGTTTCAACCCTGGAAAACGACTGGTTGGGCAATATTTCCGACATAGCAAGCAAACCTTGAAAACAAGTATCGGTCACTGACTGAAATCCAGGTAGGAGATTTGAGGAAGACTGATGATCGGCTCAAGACAATTCAAACAAACAAGTCTTATTTCACAAGATTCAACATTGTCTACATGCATGGGATGTTTATTTTAATAGCTTTATCTATAACAGAAAAATATATATCAATACATTTTTTTTTGTTCACTTGAATTTTTCCAATAAAAAACTACATCAGAAAAACATTTTCTACCACTGAGCTGTTCTCTGAAATGTGATTTTGAGGAACTGGAAAAGCAAGCTCAAAACTTTGTGAAAACAAGGTCTCATTGTGGTGAAACAACACAACAGAGTCTAACACGTACCCACCTTTAGGCAGGGGATGTAATAGCACAATGACATTTGAGCCACCTCCTAGCAATTACCGAGATAATTTTTATCAGTTACCATTTGATCTGTGTCAGTGTCTGCTTAATGCCTTCCATTCTTATACTCTACAAACAAAAGAGTTTTATGAAAATGGTACAAATATTCCTGCAAAAACCTGTAGGACTAAAGAGCTGACACTTATAGCGTCCTCTATCCTGTAGCACTGTCTGGTTCTGGTTTCTACCAGCATACTGTAGCCTGACTATGTTCCGTCCTTGATGATATTTATACTGATAGTTAGATCTAAAGTTGTGGAATTCTACAGACACCAGAGGCCCAGGTCCAGTTCTAACATGAAAATGGACAGCACTCATGATCATGTATACTACGCTGAATGTCTGAAAAGGAGGTGTACTGACATGTTTGCCGGCGGTTTACTGCCCATGTCTGTTGAGTCATAAAAAAAACGGAGCCTTTGGACTCACTTGTCTGATGATTTTAAAAAGCTTAATGTTACGTCCAGTTTATAAATGTTAACCAAGGGGGGGGGGGAATTAAAGAATGATGCTGTTTTTCAGCCTTGAAGTGCTTTGCATCTTTTAAGTTGCCTTTAATTAGCATGGGGCATCTTTAATAGAAAACCTGTGTAAAAACAAGGTATAGCAACGAGTGTTTCAGAGGAAAATAGCTAACCCTGTGGCAAGATACAAATTTTCTTAAAAAATGTATCTTTTACAAGGTTTTTTAAAGTTAGTTGAAAAAAAAGTTATTAATCTGTATGTACACAATATGACTGTTCAGGTCAATATTCATATTGATAGTGTCAAATTAAATGTTTAAAATCCTGGAAGAGTAAAGTGTTGGCAACAAGATTTATACTAAATTGGCTCAATTTTATTCATTTTACTTTAATTTGATGGCAAATACTTTTCAATATCATCTTGAAAATAATGTTGACAATGAAAAGATAATAGGAGAATTAACTTATGTTCAATGTCAACATGTTAAACAATACTTTTGAGTCCTTAACTAGAATACACAGTGAATGAATGTTTAATATACAGAGTTATGCTTTGGCCAAACATTTAATAGGTTTGACAGCAACTGACGCCATCACATCCTGAAGACAGGAAGCACAGAGTCAAGGTGGCGGCTGCCAAAGTGTCTCGTTGCATGACATGAAATGTTCTGATTGAGAAAGAGAATTGAGGATATTGCTCCTAATCATGTGGCAGTGCTACTGCTCGTGGGGAGGGGATGAGTGAAGCTGCGGTGCACTTAAGGGGCCAAGATGAGCCTGCTTCCTCCACCACAAATCACAGCGCATGCAAGCACAAGCGCAAGGTAACACAACCCATTTGGTAAGCATGCCCAAAAGGACCTAATGTCTCCTCTAAAATATCTGCTTTCGCCATGTCAAACTCTTCATCAATCAATTCTTCTTGGGTTATGTAACAGGCACAGTAAATGATTAACCTGGCTATTTTGTGTCGCCACATAATTGCACCCTGTGCCAGGTCTTCATTTTTCATTAGAAAAATTGCAGAGCAATTATGAGCACTCATGCTCCAATGGGGACAAATGTTGGTAGAACAGCACCTGAATGGAGCCCTGTTGGCACAGCGTGTACAGGGTGTGTTCACAAAGCGAAGAATTAGAAAGTGCTCGTCTGTGTCCTTGGTTGAGCATACACGGCCTTAAGTTTTAATTGGTTAGTAACAGCAGCTGTGAGACATGTTACTGAAATAATGGAAATAAATGTAATTCTGCGCGTTAAGACTTTAAGGAATGTTGGTCACGCAGTGGCCATTATTTGCAACTGTTATGTACACAAAACATAGAAATTTTAATGAATTAATGTTTCTGTAATGTATGAAATTATATTAATACATAGGAATCTTATTTTGATCAATTCATATTCAGTAGGATTGAATGACATGCAAAAAAAGTGAACTGAGATTTAAGGTGATTAAACAAACAAAAAAAAAAAGCATAACGTGATGATTAACGTTACAGGCTATGGGAAAATTGATGGAGTATTCTCTAATTCTACAAAACTTTGGTTATTGTTTGATAAATTCAAAGGCGGCGGCGGGGGGGTGTAGTTACAGTTGATTTTCTTTATGGTGTTTCATGCTTCTCTCTGGTACAGATGCAAACAAGTCACAAGTGCAGCCTGTTGCAAAAGAATGAGCCAACGATGTCTCCACCCTAAAAAGCCACATGCTTAGGATGCACTGCTTGGAAATTAGATTGAATGAGACACCTAACATTGAGTCATAACCAAGGGTCAAATATAGGTTAACATTCTCAGCTGGGCCACAGTACAGTCAATGTAAATCATCTGAGCTGGGAAAAATAATTGCACACAATCAAGTGGGAAGAACAAAAATAATCATGCAGACATGATTCAACACTGCCAGCCAGGGACGGAATTTGGGGGGGGGGGGGAGACATGTTGCCTGCACTTTTTCAAAAGGCAGTTTTGGTCCCCTGCAGTTTTTACCATCCAAAAAAAATGTTACGCTATATTAAATGGAGATGGGTCACGTACTAGGACCAAGCGGAAAACGGCTGCTAAAACTGAAGCCTGTTTCCCTTTAGACCGCCCACAAGCGCCCCCCCGCGCGTACTCAAGCCAGTTGTGTCCCCCAAACCTCTGAAATCAAAATTTCGTCCCTGCTGCCAGCTGCTCAATGCATTTGGAATCCGTAAAGGGGATTGAACTTCTTTTTCAGGATGTGGGCTGCTGGCCAGAACCTTTAACTTCTTTGTAACAGTGACCGGCAGATGACCATTGGATGTGCCATTGAGACACCTAAGCAGGCCGATCATGTTTCACAGAAATACGAGTCATACGTGTGACTATGGCCAAGCGTCACTGATAGCGTGTCACTGATTGCATGTCACTGCAATGATCTGGCCATCGCTGTACTTAGCCCGTGTAAATCTCAAGTGTATGATGCCACGGCTTCAAGCCACAAAAGTGACTCAAACATGTTTGCATATGGATAACTGTGTGCCTGTGTGTTCCAAAAAAACACACTGAATGCATCTCATATGTTCACACTGATGACACAATATAGAGAAGCTTGGACTGGTGACAGGATTATGCGCAACATCTTTAAATTTGGAATTTAATTTGATGATTTTCTTGCACTGTGAATACCAAGGTCTTTTTAATCTTTGGAAACTAGAAACCATTAGCACTCACTGCAAACTAAGAGCAAAAGCAAAAGGCAAGAACGAGCAGGGGCTTAACGCACTGCTTACTGTGGCATTTTCTGGGGGTGATAATTGTAATTACATTAATATTGCTTGGTTGACAATGTTGCAGTGTGTTTTTGTCTCACTGGACTGTTAATGAGACTATTCCAGTTATTTGAACCACTTCAGCCCCTTACCCCCTTGTTTGGGACCAATGACATGTTAGGGCCCAAATAACTGTGAAATAAAAGGCATTTACTGAAAATACAAATCATTTGGTAAACATGAAGTTTCTTGAGCACATATCAAATGTAGTGTTTATTGGCACTTTCTGCCTACATGGTGACTGGTCTAAAGGTCATAGTTGTGAGAGCACATAGCAGCTCCGAGACATGAAAATTTCGTACATACACTCCTTGTAGTTCTCCATAGCCAGTACCTTATACGTGATATTACAGAGTATCTCAGCAGTGTTGTGTTAAATAATGGATGGCTGGAGAAACTATATGTTAACATGTGCTACGTCAGTTCCTACTTTTTGTTTTGTTTTTACATTCTGCTTCTTTGAGACCATTAATGATGATGCCTTCGTTTGTGCATTTCTATGTTGCTTTGGACAAATAAAGGAAGAAGGAGGTAGATTTGAGCTTAGAGTCATTGGCAAGCCAAGGGGAGGCAAAGGCCGAAACACACAAATGAGCACAGACAGTTAACAGATAGAGACATAGTTTTACCCTGAGGCCACCAATGTGTTAATAAAGGGCCTAGAGGAGGCAGAATAAGGCACACACAATGCCAAGGAATGGAGAGGTATGTGAAAACTGAATTACATCAGGGTTGAAGGGAGAAAAAAACAACAACAAAGAATTACAAAGGACATTTGGAGGTGTTAAAGAACAACATATAGATAGAGCCCAATGTGATGTTGAGCGAGGGCGGAAAGTAGGCCAGATGGAAGTAATTCCATGGAGGCGTGTGAAGTGTGGGGGGACGGAGGATGGGGGACGTGGGGGTGGGGGGGGGGGTTCTCCTGAGACTGTAATGCTGAAAACCTCTTGATGCTCAGCTAGGGGTACAGGCAGGTGGGTGGGAATCTTCGTTCAGAGATTTAGTGTGGGTGGGTGCAGAGAGGGTGGGGGGAGGGGGGTGATTGTGAATGGTAGATCCGCTGAAGTGGAAGGGAGATGGCCATGGCCTTTCAGGGGGTATCAGGGGGTCATTTTGGGATCATTGAGTGTGGGGAGTGGATCTGAGTTTTGTGCTCTCCAACCACTCCTCTTCTTTCCAGCTTGCCATTTATGTCCTCACATCAAAAGGAGGTGACACAAGTTTCCAGGGTTACATGTCTTTTGAAAGGCACTTTACAATTATAATTTCCCAGTAGAAGATGAGCACATTATCGATTCATATGTAGGCCTACTCATTCAGATATAGAGAACAACAATAACTGGGTGTAGGCTTTTTCAAACAACTAGACAAAAAAAAAAAAAAAAAAAAAAGAAATTCTAAACTTGCTGCAAATGCTGTACGTTTTCACCATAATTATGCAATTATGGTGAAAAGTCACTGATTCAACAATAATAAATAAATAAATAAATAAGATAATTCAATGAAACTAAATGGCCTGGAGCATCATTATCATCATTATTGCAATGAGACAAACTGAATAAATATGTTCCATGATTCCATGTCATGAGGCAAGAAATGACTAAGTTGCAGTGAGAAAGATGTTGTTTATCATGTTCAAATGATTATCAATTCACAAGCGTCAGAGGCATCCTGTGACATTAGTCACTGCATATGCTCCCACACCTAGTTACGATATGATACAAGACTTAATGGGCCAAATGTGTGTTGTCATCATCAATGGGATGCGAGGGCACTAAGATGTCTCTGATGAATACCGAGCTCGAATGAGGATTGCAAGCTGAGTATTGCAGTTTAAAATACATGTGAAAGACAAAATGTGAAAGAAAACAACATAGTGGAGAAAAGAGAAAAGGCAAGGAAGGGTTGAGAGAGCCTGCTGTGAAGCAATATAAAAGAAAAAAATAAATAAAAAAAAAAAAGGTCAAGGAGCTCATACTTTCTGTTTCTGCTAACCACCTCATGCGGTTGCTTGGGTGCCACTAGTCATGTGTCACAACATGGAATAACAGAAAAATGCCTGACTCCTCCACCTTGGGGCGTGACCTTTCCGACTACCCGTCTGTCAATTCAGCACCGGGGTTGTCACTGCAAGTGATAGGTCAGTAGATGGAGATGCATTGACAGGGGTTAAGACGGGTGATACATAAAGACACTGCAACCTTTAATCAAACAAATACCTGAGACCTCTGACCCCATTATATATACACTTAATTACTTTTATCATTTGACTTTATTACATGTCCTGAATGCAAAATTTGTGAAAATTTGAATGAAACAGGCCCTGCACTGATGCACATGTGTTTTCAACTATTTATCTTAGTCAGATTGTTTGAAACTGGAACAGGTGGAGAATGCAAGGCACTACATACTAATGACAGAAGTGGAGGGCTCTGTCACATTTAGGAATTTCCCTGCCAATACCAATCACTCCGTTTCCATTTGCGGTTAGTATCAGGATGTTCCAGTGAAAGGTAAAACATGCGTCTGTTGTTTATAGAGACAAACTTGATAACCATATTTATTAGTTGGCATCTTCTGCCCGGGCTTGATAGTGCTTTGGTGCACGTCTTGGTGTGTTACTCTCTCATATTGAGAGTGTGAAACTTTCAGAATGACTACATATCAGCATCATCAGCATGCTTCTGCTGGGGGATAAGCATCCTTTATGTGTGTATTGAAACAGGGACCCATGGTGTAACTAGTGGTTTTTTATTTATTCAATTTTATTCAAAATTAGAATAAACCCATTGAGATGCAGCATCTTGTTTTCTAGGGAGTCCTAAGCCTTTAAACAGGTATACACAATACCAGTGCAACACTTTGGATCACTGAAAATTAAATAAGCTATTTTTATATTACAACACAATCAATCAAAATGTCTTGTGCTACAGGGAGCATTTTCCTAATGGCAAGCTTATTGAACTAAGCTTAACTAAGTAGGAGGGATATTATATGGCAGACAGAAATGATCATGATTAAGGGAAACAATACAACAGTGGTATGTAATGCTCCTTGTGCAATGCTATTGTTAGCCTGTTAGCCAAACTAGCTACAGCAGCTTAGTTGCTGTAGTTATGACTTTGCCACATTATTTCAGGTCCTGCCTGATTTTCCTGCTTAAGGTGCCATGCCCCGACAGGTGCAACAAAACAGAAGGTTGAGAGCGATGAACTGCTCATGCCCACACAGTATTCACACTTCCAGATCATATGGAATAAGTTATGTTCTTATATTCCGTAATATTATGTACTCTATCCTTTTTTGTTGCAAGCCAATACATGTATATATGCTTAATAGTGTCCATGGAGCTCCACAAATACAACAAAATAAATCTCTTTGTTCATTTGTTGGCTTTTAGATATCATCATACACACCCTCTCATGAACCACAAACAAGTTGAACCAGTGGGAGGGTGTCACCAGAGTTTAACAGAAATGGTTATGTCATAAGTTCAAATATTTACACTTAGCTCTCAGGGTGTTTCAGGGTGTGGGCATCACTCACCGCAAATTGATATTTACAAGAACATGGATAAAATACTTTCTGGTTTCCATGGGCTTTCTATTTTTAGGATTAAGATTAAGGTTCAAGTATGTCCACCTGTCCACATGCCCAGTCATACCTATTCCAGGCAAAATTCTGCCATACTGTGCTGTAACACAACATAATATAACAATCTCATATTCCTTATGGATGATTTTTTTAACGAATTTTTAGATACATATGATTCATTAGCTTAGAGCGGTTTACTGTGTGCTATTTCAGCAGGGTAACAAGTTCTTATTTAGACTTTCATCTGAAATGTAACATCCGTTTTTCAGTATAACTGGGAACTTTCCAAAGAACTGGCACTTTTCAAGGCTGCAGTCTTTTCACCTAATGTTTTTTTTTTGGGGGGGGGGCAGCCTGAATGTCCAACCTAAACATTAAACTCCAAAAGTGCTAAAAATACTATATGGGAAATGTGACAGCACTGTGTTAAATCACATTACCTAGACACAGTAAAATGCAAGGCACATCATACATTTATGGTTAAATAAACATGAAGCTATACACCCTGTGGTACTGTTTGATTAACACAGATCACATCAAAGGTGATCATGATCAAACATGTCTTCATTTTTCAAAGAATAAAAAACGAGAGCCTCCTGATATGTTCTCAAAGTATCCAGACCCCTTTTTAAAGATTACCAGAAACCTCTGGAAATTTCTCTGATCTCTAAACGGGATCTCCTGGTTTCAGCCAGAGGGACCATTGGCCAGTCTACCCTGATTAGTCAGTTTTCCAGAGTGGCCAGTTCTAGGATGAGTCCTAGTTGTTCCACACTTTCTCTCTTTAAGAAAGATTGAGGTCACTGTACTCATGTGAGCCTTCAATGCAACAGATTTTCGATTTTGTATCCTTCCCAAGATCTGAGCCTCGACACAATCCTGTCTCGAAGCTCCTCCTCATGGCATTTATACATTGTCATCTTATATCTGTTTTGTTTGCCTGGATCTTGTCCTATGGCCTGAAACTGACCACAGAGGGACTGAAATTGAACAGTTCAAGGAAGGTCACGAGAAAAGTGGGCCTAAGTGTTGAAATATTGATTGTTCTCTAGATCTATTCATCTGTTTGATATTTCACTGTCACTGCAGGATGTTGAATGAATACTTATGAGGAACAATTTTTTTATAATTTTTTTAGACTTTAGAATAAGTCTTCCACATCAGAAAATGTGAAATAATTGAAGGGATCTGAACATGGTCTGAACGCACTGCAACTGTTAACTTTTTCATCATCTAAGGGCAGTGAATTTTATTTAATAATGCCAGTCTTGTATAGTTTTGAATACCATTAATTCCTCTTACACGTCATAAATGTCAGTTAGGGCACAGGTCTGGTTTTGAGTGATGCAATTAAGTGGAGACTGGTAACTTCATGTTCACAGGGATCTGGAAGCCACAAATTTTACAATTCTTTGTGAATGGAGACCTCAGTTTCGAATGAAACAAAGAAATAAACTAGTTGCATTATAACTCAAACAATCTCACAGCATTGTTTGCTGTTGCAAAGGAAGCCATATATTTGCAGCTGCAATCTCAAGCAAATGTTTTCAGCACAACAGGTGCTTTTTTCATGGAGGCCTGTGACATCAATAACAGCCACTAATGATTAAAAACATTAAACTGTCTGCATTAACATTATTCGTTTACACGGCAGTATGCAGGTGTCCTTTGATTTCAATACCACAGCTACAGTTAGTCCGTCCTCTCTTCGTGACAGTCTAAATGATGAGTGAGATGAAAGCATATTAGCATGAAGCTTCATCCAGACTCCATTTAACTTCCTCAATGTGATACTTGTTCTCAGCAGGCTTAGAGTTGGGGAGTACCAGATGTTAAACCAGCTGGCAGGATTTAACAGCTGGTTTCTGAAATCCATAGAGCGCTTGAAGGAGGAAAATCAGATACAAACTCTGGATCTCCAACCAGGAGGCTCAATTACTTTCAATTACAGACTTCAATCGATAAACCGCAGGTTCATTCCTCTGCAGTCACGGTAAACACCCTCTGGACTGTATGAACATCATGGTGAACATGCTTGTGTCATATTTCATTAAATCAAATAAACCTGCAGAAATGTTTTTTGTGTTTTTTTGTTTGAGGGATGAAGATAAAAATTTGAATCCATGTCAATGAAATACAACTGCCAATAACTGCAGTAATTTTTATACATTCAAAAATTAATATCACCTTCCAGATACTTTAGCTGAGCAGGCAAAACTGCATTGGCCATGCAAAGAAAGCGGATTAGAGGTAAAGAGCTGGGGGTCAGGTGTGGATTGTGGACTAAGTGATCACAAACACAATGAATAGAATAGCAGTGAATCATGTCTGGGAGCTCTGTTGCAGCTGGAATGTGATTCAGCTGGATGCTATGGACATTGATGTGCAGAAAAAAGGGAGAGTGGAGATGTGGGGTTTGGTCAAACTTTCTAGGTATGGGTGATCGCGAAATAGTCACTTTAAATTTGATGCTACTGTCATTCGCTGGGAAACTGGCAAGACAGACTAGTTGGACAAGGGCTAGCTGGTTAGCATGCTAAACTAAGTAGAAGAAAAGAAGAGAAACAGAGACACCAACACTGATGACTCCTGGCAAGGAAAGGAATAAAAGTTGAGGGTGAACTCAGGTATCCTCCAGACTGGTCGTAAAGAGCTGTTGGGGCTGGCATCAGCTATCTAGTGACAACAAAGAAATGCATAAAATAACTCCTCTGATCAGCAATTTGTGATCAACTGTCAATCTTTGATATGGTCATTTCAATATGGTTTGTCAGAAAGACAAACATAAGTGAACACATCTGTCCAGTTAAACAGTTTTATCATTTTCCATAAATCAGTTTTGACTTGCATCTCTGTTCCATCTGATAAAATTACAAGAGCTGTGGATCACAATGTTATTCATTCAATCATTCATTCATCTTCAACCGCTTTCTGGGTCGTGGGGGTTGCTGGAGCCAATCCCAGCTCACTCTGGGCGAGGAAGGGGTGCACCCTGTACAGGTCACCAGTCCATCACAGTGCCAACACATAGAGACAGACAGAGACCAACAAACACTCACACTCACACTCACACTCAGACCTACAGACAATTTAGAGTCACCAATTAACCCAAACATGATGTCTTTGGACGGTGGGAGGAAACTGGAGTACCCTGGGGAATCCCACGGGGAGAACATCCAAACTCCACACAGAAAGGCCCCAGGCCCGGGAACCAAACCCGCAACCTTCTTATTGTGGGGCAACAGCACTAACCACTATGACACTGTGCCGATTACAATGTGATGTTATGCATAAATACTTTGTGTCTGTGAAAGTAATTGAAAAACTGCAGGTTCCACTAACAATAAAAGCTATAGAATGCAAATATATTGAAAGGCTATTGCTGAAAAATTACCACACAGTATCAAAAACCTTTTTGTAACCTTGACAGAAAACCTCAATGAATAGATAGTATATTTTAGTTTTAAACTAATTAAAATTATAGCGTAAGGGGCAACAAGATAGCTCAATGTTAGGGTGCATAAGTTCTGATTAGGTGTCCCCTGGTTTACATCTCTGCTGGTGCCTGCATGCCACCCCCTACTATGGCTCTCCATTTCTTGTCCAACTCTGACACACCATCAGATAAAGGTGTAAGATTCTCAGAAAGTAACTTCTTTTGCGCTATTAGATAGGACAGCTTGAAGATTGAAAGAAAATGGGGAAGAGAGAATGGGGAATGAGATGCAGCAAATGACACTGGCTGGAATCAAACCGGTGTTGCTGACAAGGAACTTGTGGCCTCCGGTTCATGGGGTGCCCCCAAAAAATAACTTAAAAAACTGTTTCTATAAATAAATATTAAGGCCAGTCACACTATCAAAGAACATTTGATATTGGCTACTTTGGTTGCAGATGATTTTATTAGTCTAAATGAGAAAAGCTCCCACTCTCTATGACCTAAGATTGATTTGAGGACTATATGTACAAAACACTTACTTTAGATAATAACCCACAAACCACTGATCCACAATGTTCTTCTCTTTTGCAACTGCATCTAACATCTTGCAACAGAGGAGTTTCAGTTTGCTGTGTCAGCAAACTCAGAAGAGGGATGAACATTTCCTGCCATCAGTTAAGGACTCAAAGGCCTAAGGTGCAAATATTACCCACCTTTGGCATTAATTTGAAAATACCATATTGGAAACATCAAAATACACATCATCTAATGAGAAACATCCATAAAAAGTATTTGTTTAAATTAAAAACATAAAATATCCAAATATAAAATAACATCTTAAGAATAAAAATGAATATTTTAACGCTTTCTCACTTCCTCAGTTCGTTATTTCTGTTTTAGAGCTGTTACGTCTGACATTTAAATTCATCCTCAAGAGCATACCAAGCTATAATACATCCACCATTTAAAAGCCACATAATTGTTTATCTGCGTGGAAGCACTCGCTGGCCTTTTCAGATTTCAGTTGTACACTGCATTAGTGAAGCCCAAACTGGCAATTATTTGACAATGTCTTTTGGGCAACTTGCTTTCCTACTAAATGCCATGTCTCAATGCTATACAGATACACCATCACTCAGCAACATAACTTTCAAAAGGCAGTATGATTTTTTTTTTTTTTTAATGGATCAAGCTATTCTTTGGTTTGCTCTGAATTTATTCAAAACACAGCTGAAAATTGGCTTTGCATTTTCACTATTGACAATACAGTACTGCAATAATGTAAACCAGATTTATAAATAGCGCCGTCATGTTAAATCCTATGACAGAGCAGATAGCTTTTAAGTGTCAATGGTAAATGGGATCTTGGTTTCAGATCCCACAGCAATTATGTGCAAGAAGGCCTTCTCAAGCATTACTGATTATTTCAACGCATCTGAAAGAGGACTTATAGATGATACATATAGAGAAAAATAAAAATCTTCTCATTTCTATGAAATCTGATTTACTACAAGGTGATAATGACTTTAATATTTGAGCAGAATTAAGTGTATCAAATACTACCCTAAACATTTATGGTTGTTAACAGTAAACTTATTGGTAAAACTTTGACAGAAAATCATTCTTCCTTGCATCATTAATTAACTACTGTAGTGGGTAAAAGGGAGTACAGACAGAGCAGTAAAAGCATTATATTTTTGTTTGGCGCCAGCAGAAGCTGAACAACGAAAGAGAAGAGATGAGACTGAAAAGGCAGAGCAGCACACCACTCTGGGCATTATGGGAGTAACCTGCAATTATTTTATAGCTCTTAAGATTCCTGAGCTCTTAGTCAGTGTTTACCATGCAAGGGCACGGCAAGGCCACAAATTACAACCACTTGCTTTGGCACCAAATGCTCAATAGTCACGCACAGACCTGAGCTTTCCCTCAAAATAGTAGACAGGCCAAGAATAGAAGGACTAAAAGGTAATAGATGGGAGGCACCCATTAGCCCTTTTGTTGTAAGATCATGACTATTGGTAACACTAAAGTCCTGTTAGGCTACATTACCCAGAGACAGCTAATCCTATTCAGTTCCATCTATTGACAGCAGCTCTGACCCAATGTGAGGCCATGTGGTTAAAAACCACATGCAGCAGGTCAAACCATCAGATCAGCGAGACAGTCAAAAAGCACAATGGACACAAGTTCAATTAAATTTCATCTAGTGGTCATGACACAGCAAATGACATAACAGACAGCATTGACAGCACAGCCAGCTGAAACACACAACCACGGGTCACTTTAATTATAGCCTTAATGGAACTTAAATGATGGGTGCTGTAGTCACACTGGATGATGTTAAAGCCACAGTCCACTTTGTCATATGTGAGAATATATGTGCACTGGGTCTCTAGCATGCCAATCTGTGTTAATGTATGTGTGTTGTGGCTACTGTTATTTTCCAGGTTTGTGAAGAGAATTGTGAAAGACTCATCATGTGAGGCAGCAGGCTATCTTCAGCCACGACTTCTCCAAAAGCCCAACTGCCACGCAGAGGGGGACGTAAGCTGGAGAGAAAAACCGCAACAACGAAAGCCTCAGGAGCAGTTGAGAAAGGAGCAGCAATTATGAGGCAACCGGAAAGGTAAAGTGTAACCGCAGCCGCTGCCGGTTGATGAGATTTGTGAGTTATCTGGTGGAATGCTGTGGTAGCCACCATGTTTTCCCAAAAAGTGGGCACAGGAAGATTTTGGACAAACACATAAACGCACATGAATTCTAACTTGGAATACCCAAAAGGTGCTCTGTTGCCAGTGGTGATTCAGTGGTGTAGGCCGTTAGTTAAGTGGCTTTGTGCCACTCTCCAGCTCTTTAATCTGGGGTGTTTTTTTTGTGGGGGAGTCGAGCAAAAGAAGTCTGGTGGCCAGATTGACAAGACTGTGAGCATCATGGCACATTATAAATACTGCTATGAAAATTGTACTTTGTTCACTGTTTCCCATTGTTTAATATGATAGAGAAACAATCCAATAGATACTCATTCTTGTTTAAGTTACAGCAACTACAGTTCAATATAAATGCCAGAAAGTGAAATTGCTTTATTGTTATTTGATGACTAAATGAGAAAACACTGCAGATCAGGGGAACCTTTTGTCTTTGTCATACACTTGCTCTGTGTATGACCAGGCAAGGGTAAAAAACTGTGGAAGACTTGCTGCTGCTATTTATAACTATAAAATGATCATCTTTAAGTTGTCTAGATTGAACAAACAAAAAAAATTAAAATTAAAATTTACAGTTAAAGTCACAGTCCTGGAGGTTTTATAACCTAAACAACAAATTGAAAAGGATCAACCGTCAATGGAAATCAACATTATTTGCAGGCCTAGCCACTTCAAGTGGATTAAATTCCATCATGGCATGGGCCAAAATAAAACATAATAAATAAAAACAGATGTGAATTGATTCAACCAGATGGCTTGAACTGAAACAAAACAGAGTATTTTTTTATTCGTATACATGCTCACTATGTATTACTACAGTTATTCATTTAATAATGACTATTTCTGGGCAAGACTTTCAAATTCAACTCGTCTCTGTACCATTGCCTTCAGTCCTGGGGGCCTCTGTATCGGTTTGCTGGTACCTTGATGCATATCCTGACCTTTCACTCTGTACAATACAACATTAACCAACTGACTGTACTGACAGCTCATGATAAATGTAAATACTATTTATTCATTTTGGAACAGGAACAGGAGTTTTTTTCTAAACCATTACAGCATGTGACTGAAATGAATGTGCACAAAATGCTTCGCACTTACAGCAACAGAACTAATGCAATGAATAAACCATTTTCAATGCATGAATTCTAATTTGAGTGCACTGTTATCAGATTCATAAATCTTAAGGGGAATATTTCATTTTCATTTCATGATGGAAATGTATCATTACCGAGGTTAAACCCAATTAGAACTCTACGGCATGCATTCATCATCATCATTGTTCATCTGCAAACATGCCATTGCTCCATCATTGGCTATGTTTATGATGAATTCATAATTCGCCATGACTGGCTGCTGTTAATATTCGCAAGCAAAACTGCCAGATGCACAATATCAATACCATCCAAAATGAAATAAACAGCGAGAGGTGAAGAGTGGGTTGGCAAAATTAGATTTAAATAAACAACTCCTACTTAAGCAGTCCTTTGAATTAATAAAAGATGACTTCAGGCACCAGTAACAGTTCTAGTTTGATCCGTTCATAACCCGTTTAAAACTAAAATAGAAACAAAACTGTTAACTGTTATACAGGCTATAGGTTAGAGACATGATTTTTTTCTTCTTTTTTTTGCGATATGTCATAGCTTTGCAGAGAAAAATTACTATGGTACAACGGAAGAAAGTTGCAGTACAGGCTAATCATTCAAATGACATTTTAGACTCAGCTGTGTTGCATAACCTTGGGCAATTTAAATTTGTAAACAACATGTTTGTTAAAAAAATATACATATACACATATGAATATACATATATATGTTAAATTAATGTTATATATAAAAAATGTATGTCTCAAGGTAAGCCTTGCTGGGATATACATTTTAAGAATTAACAAAACTTAGCAAAAGTAAGATTTTTATTGGGTTATGTATGAGCATTTTTAAACTATTTCACATGTTTTCCTTGAGGGAGTTATTGAAAATTCAGGGTCAGGGTCACAGTGACCTAAAACATGCTTTAACTTTGCATTTTTCAGGAATAAAGGGAATCTCTTCAAATGTGGTCCAAATATCTCTTTGAACTGATGAGACCCTGGTGGTCAAAGGTCAAGGTCATCATGACCTCACAAAAAAAAATGCTTTTGGTTTCTTGAATGTGACATCTCATGTTCTCTTTTTCTTCAGATTAAGCACAAACATTCAGATGAACTGATTGCAATTTGCTGGGTGAACTTAAAATACTAATATAGCAGGGCAGTATTTCTCTTTCCTAAAAAAAAAAAAAAAAAGAATCAAGGTGATGACATCATGTCAGTAGCAGACAGGTGCTGTGCAAGTACCTCTGTCGCCTGTTAAGTGTATGTGACCAACATCTAGTGTAAAGATGATCCCACCTAAACTTTTAATAATGTCATATCTGGTGTACATGAGCCTTGTTAATCACAGAGATGTCTATCATAAATACATGGAATATTTAAAGAAATTGAAGGAGAAGGATGCCCTCTCACCCTCCTGATACTGAAGTGAAGGGCGCTCTTTGATAAACATGCTCATCAGGCACCAGCAGTACGTTTGAAGAGGATTATTAGAAGGAACATGTTTATGTGTTGAATGAAGCTGCTTTGCAACACTAAATTATGTTTAGACAGTAAAGATACCTTCACTTTTAATATTCAATAATAATCAACATTATGAATAAATATGATGTATTCTGTTTTTATTCAACATGATGATATTTTGATGAAGGGGATTAAAAAAAGACAATAAAAAAGGAGGTACAGAAATAATCTGATGCTGCCACTGCAATTGAAAAGACAGTACAAAAGCCCACGGCTCTGCTTCACCCTGACTCTCCACTGTCAGCTGGCGCTTGTGGAGCTTTGAAGGTTAAAATGTGTGTGTGCGTGCGTGCATGTGAGAGTATGTGTGTGTGAAACAACAAATAATTAGGGTAAAACTATGTAAGTGCTCTTGCTGAAGCATGTAAAGCTTGAACAGACAAAGCTAAGGCACAGGGGGGCCGGGGGGCCCAATGGACCCTTCCGTCAGGCCGAAGCAAGGTTGACCTGGAAGAGTGCTATACCAGTTGCTGAGCAGAGAAGAAAAAGGTTAAAAACAAACATCTACAAATACAGATTCAGTAGAGAAGTTTAAAATTTTGGGAGGTATGCAAATTTGCAAAAAGAATGGCACTATCCTCTAATCCATTTGACAACCCTGCAGCTGAGCGAGCAGTAGGTTAGCTTAGTTTAGTGTAAAAGCAGCATTAGTTAGCATTTGTTCACATGCATCCAATCTAAGCTTCGTCAGGATGCTGGACAGTGGATTATTATCCGTCGAGGCAGTAAAATGTCTCCCCCTGAATTTGTCACAAATGGCCCACTTCAGTGCCAGGAATTCTAGTCTGTGTGCTGGGTAGTTGTTCTATGACTGATTCAGTGTCTTGCTGATGAAGGCGACAGGAGGTGCAACTGTCTCACCTGGCGGCACTTGAGACAGGACGGCTCCAATGCCATCACCCACAGTAAGAATAAAAGGCTTACAGAAGTCAGGGTGGGTTAAGGTTAAAAATCTAAGCCAGTTCGCTTTTGAGGGTCTGGAACGAGTCTTTGCAAGCAGCAGTCCAGTTGCTTGGTGTAAGCACTGCTGGGGCAAATGACTTTTTCTTGTTTTTTTCTGCATTATCATGGTTGGCTGCACTTACCATCCAGAGAGGAGCCTTAACAGGGGTTTAGCTGTCGCTGAGCAATCAGCGATGAAGTTTTGATTATAGAGAATCACACCCAGGAAGGACTTAATCTTCTTCCAGGATGGGTTGACACCATTGCCTTTGATCATTTCAGCCTCTCCCACATCCATGACTGCCCTCATCTTGTCTTGTCTTGTAAAGAAACTTTACTGACCTCCTCAAGAGATGACATTTCTTGGGGGCTAGCTTGAGCTTATTCAGACAGGAGAACATGATCCCCAGATATTGGAGAGCCAGCTGTTCAGTATAACAGAGCAGACTGGTGAAGTTTTAATCCCCCAAAACTGATAGCATCATACGCATATCCAATAGACCTTGATGCATTCTGATCTACTCATGGCGGTGTACTTCTAGTGCTCCTCGTAGATTTATTCATTCGCCTTCTTATCCATTTATGGGTCGCAGGGGGGTGCTGGAGCCAATCCCAGCTCACATTGGGCGAGGGCGGGGTACACCCTGGACAGGGCATCAGTCCATCACAGGGCCAACACACAAAGACAAACAGAGACGAACAACCACTCACACTCAGATCTACGTACAATTTAGATTCACATATTAACCTGAACATGCATGTCTTTGGATGGTGGGAGGAAACCAGAGTACCCGGAGGAAACCCACACAGGTATGGGGAGAACATGCAAACTCCACACAGAAAGGCCCCTGGCCTGGGAACCAAACCCGCGACCTTCTTATTGTGGAGCAACAGTGCTAACCACTATGCTGCTGTGCTGTCTGGCTCCTCATACAGCGGTACATTATAGAAGCCAGATGTTATATCCATCACAGAAAAGAAGACCCAGCTAGAGCATCTGCCAGGTAAAGCAGTGGGTGCACGTCCTTCACTGTCTTGGCATTGAGGCATCTGAAGTTGGTACAGATACACAGACCGCTGTCGTTCTTCTACACCAAGACGGGGGGTGACGCATACTCACTGTGTTAATTACGAATTACGCCTCTTTCCTCCATTTAACTGAGAACTGTTGTTAGCTTCTCGTATTGGCTAGGCGGCACCTGACGATATGGCAGGCAAAATTGCCTCTCATCTACAAGGTTTATCTTGTCAACAAAGTCTGTGGCCTCGCCACAGTCCACCTTGTCTCTTGAGAACACATACTCAGTTCTCAACAGGCTGCAACAGTCTGCCTTTCCAAAGGTCTGAAACCTCACAAGTGTTCAGGTTCAAGTCCTGCAGTCTCAGCTTGTATAGAACATCTTTCATCTGCTCAGGAGACGTAGTTGCCAGTGGGTGCTGTGAGACACTCTGCATATTGATATGGATCCTGTCAGGCAGAGACAACTCTTCAACTGCAATGCATGGGGATACATCTGCAACCTTGTTGTTCCTCTTCAGGGTCACTGTCTGAGTGACTATATAGATATTAAGGGTATAATGGTATGTATATTCGTACTGAACCGTTTGGTACAGGGCGTTTGGTAGGAATACACATGTGTACCGATTGTATTAAACTATAACTGCGCTAAAGCAAAGCAGAACTACTCGCCACTCCTTGTTTCCTCCGGGTGATGTACCACAAAGCCCTGTATGTTGTTGCTGAACCATCCTAGCAACCTTGTGTAGCATGTAGACGGACCAGCCTCACTGAGCTTGAGCTGCCCAAACAAATTTGAGTTAATTAATCTGACTAACAACCCTGTCTAACGTTAATAAAGACGAGCCACGAGGAGCCATCCGGTAACTTGTTTTAGCACCCAGCGTTAGCACAGAGGAGCACGAGGCTTGTATTTTCTGTGTTTTCTACATTGAATAATTAAGCATTTGAGTAAGATTTCAAGTTTATTTCAACTTGTATAGCAAAGTCAAAGAGTTTTTTTTATTTAACTGAGCAGTTTGAACGTGAAGTTGAAAATGCTTACAGCATTTTTTACATGCCGCTCTTTAATTGATCTTTACTTTATTATTTATTTTTTATTTTCCTAAAGAGGCCCAGGTATGTTTTTATTTAAAAAGAACCATCCTTTGTTGAGGGAATTGTGTTATGTTTAATGTTTTCAATTTGACAGTAAATGAAAAACAAGATCACTTTTTTTTTGCATTTTTCTGTACCGAAAATGTACCGAACCGTGTTTTCAAAATCGAGGTGCATACTGAACCGTGAGTTAGCGTACTGTTACACCCCTAATATATATGTGTGTGTGTGTGTGTGTGTATAATATATTATTCATAATCATAATCTGGCATGTCATGTGAGAACAAAGATTGGAAATACTATGGACTGAACTATTCATCAAATGACGTGATGAAACATGCAGAACGCAAGAGCTTACAGTCTCAGAAACCAGCAATTACACCGATCCACAGGGACGAGCAGCAGGTCAACCAGGGAAACCCTCAGCAACAAACAGAGCAGTAAGTGCTTTTACAGCTTTCACACACATCAGCAGCTCTAAATATTTCTCATGGGGTTTATGAGTATTTACATTGGGATTGTTTTGTTTGCACATAATATATTTCTTTATTGTATTTACTTTAATTGGAAATTTCAAAGTTCAACTGAAATAGTTATATTTAGTACTGATTGATCTACACGAAGACACACACAGAGACATGCACAAATCGCTTTGTAGCTGGTGACGTGGGTCAGTCCTTGTTGGGGAAACAAAGCTCAAGTGAAGCGAGAGCAGAGGGCTCAGTCACGAACGTGGCGTCATTCTGCGCTGATCAGTGTAGACATGTAACGGCAAGCCGCCGCTACACATATATGTACTCTCCAGAGCAACAGCTGCAGAATGGACAGCATTTAAAGAGGAGGTAATAGTTGTAATTCGCTGAAGAATTTGTTATATCACATCCTGGTTATATAAGTGACACAAAGTGATACAAATAAAGTTTTAATCTAAATTTCAGTCTTACATGCGTTACTTCTTCTAATGTCTTAGTTTTATCTTATTTATTCCCTTAGTATAAGGGAATACCAAAGGAGCAAGATTTTACTACAGCCACCAACCACATTATAAGACCTTACTGATATGAAGTGGGAGGTCAAAGGCAACTTCTAAATGAGAGGTTATAAGTACAAGCAACTTCAAACTGGTGACATCCCAGAGGTCAAGCCACAATCTAAGGATGAGACACTAAAACGGTGCCCAAGAGAACTACATGCCCTTTAAAGGGGAAGGAAACTGCCAACATCCATCCGTGTGCATTTCACTAGCTTCCCTTCATCTCAGATCTCAGTGTCCTTTCCACTCTTTTATTTTGACTATGACTGCCCCCTTTTAAAATAATAAATAATAAACAAATAAACTGGCATTCCTCCTCTCTCCCTGAGGCTGGACAGTCCATGCAGGAAGGTAAACATGTCCACTGTGGTGAGCTCAGACCACGCGGATGCTTTGCTTCAGGTAACGGTCGTCCTCCACTGCTCTGCGCCCACCAGCAACATCTCAGCGCTCACTAGCGGTGAAAAGTAGCCTGTGTCTGAACAAATTTCTGCTTCGTTGCCAAACCCTCCCTCCTCAAGCAAGGACATCCATGGATTTGATGGGAGGTTGATTCAAATGAAGGTCAACAGTTTGACCTCTACCTACAGTACCTGGCTGTTGGCTTACACTCTGTCTGCAGAGTATAATTTTTTTTGTTTTTGTTTTTTTTTTTGTCCGTAAAGAAGACCGAATGGCTGGAAATGGCTGGAATGTATTCTGAAGGCTTACTGGGAATTCATGCCAAGAGAAGCCTTGTGTTAAAATAATGCATGAGGCTGCTGGTGGGGGCAAGTTGCTTCAGGTATCAGACCTATCAATGAGACAATGAAACATGCTCGAAGACTTTGAGTCTCATAAACAGAGCTATGACTGAACCCTTGTCAGACAGCACAGTGCTGTGCGGTGGTTAATGATACTACAGTATCTCTCATTATAAATACAAAAGGAGACATTCACAGGGAACAAAGTGATGATATAAAAACACAAATCTGACACACAAAACACCACAACCAGTGCAGAAAGAGAGAGGGCCAGAAGTTAAGAGCAGATGGAGGTGGATATGAAATTGATCTGCATGTTTAGTTTATTTTAGACCAAAACTCTATCTATAATTTATTTGTGTGACAGTTCAGGAATCAAAGTTCAGTAATTGTGTTCCTTAGTAGATGTTTAACGATAGCCAATTTTAAAATTCCTCTTCAAAGATGTTTTAAAGTCTTTTTAAACACACTGCTGTGGTTTATATTTTGTTTAACATGGTTTTCCAAAATTAAACGGGATGAAAAAAACATATATGTTTAGTGTCAAAATGGAGTGACATACTAAGCATATGTTGGCACCTGAATCACATCCAGACTTATCAGGACAGTTAGCTTTTATTTATTGAGGTTTGTTGGCCTGGAAATGGCAGTGGCTAACACAGTGTTAGCGGTTGTACTGATGCAAAATTGTGCCTGCCTCCCTTCTCCACAGGATAAGAGAACTGGTTCCTTAGATTTGTGACAGATGAATCCCTCTCTGTCTGAATCTGTGTTTATTGGTTCACTGCAGTTTACGAGGGAAAGATTTGGTCATGATGTTGGCAGACAATAATCACGACAAGTCTGTATTATATTAAAAGAGCATACCGACGTGTGAACAAGTGGTCTGGACCAAACAACCTCTTCCTTAACCCTTGGAAATGCCATTTGTAAAAACTTGGAAATTCCTTTTGCAATTAGTTTAGGCCTGGATATTTTTCCCAGTAAAACAATCAAACTCAAGTAAATCCAGTGGAATATATGATAAACCACCCACTTTTAAAATGCCTCCTCCTATTATTTTACACACCTTCCACATATGCATAAGGAGAAAGGTGCACCTTGCAAGCACAAATGGCAGCTGTTGTCTCTATTTGATACACACCAAGTCACATGTGCATTGGATTTACTGCAGAAGCTGCATTAAATCTGGCCCTGTGTGTTCACAAATTATCTTCAACTTCATATACATACACAGTGTTTATCTGCCTGCTCAGTCTGGAAGTACAGTAGGAGTGAATTAACTGCACTTTAACTGCTTTAGAACAACACGTCTATGGTGAAATGCGTTAAAGCGGTTGACTCGAAGCTGTATTCACACTGACAGAATTAATTGCATGAAACTGTCAAACTGAAAATTCAGGTCATTGGTTTGGCGTAAAATACATTTGTGTTCTTAGAGTCCAGCCTATATGCTGCATAATCCACTTCCTCTGTAATGCGTAGGTGGACAAGGTGTGGGCTGATGTTCATTACTTTTCCTCTCTGCAAGTCAATACTCTTCCTTAGTCTTCATATGCTCCCATGGAGATTCTATGTATACCCTAGCTGCCAAATACAGCATAATATTATGTGTGTGTTTGTGCACGTGTGTGTGTACATGTGGTGCAGAAAACATGATATGATTGGGGTGACAAGAATGTACATTCACATCCCAGATTTCGTCTCTAATAAGATCACTAAATATTAGAGTTCTTCTTAGACCACCACCCACTGGT
Source organism: Remorina albescens (assembly GCA_034769265.1). Lineage (NCBI taxonomy): Eukaryota > Metazoa > Chordata > Actinopteri > Carangiformes > Echeneidae > Remorina > Remorina albescens. Next base: position 18,196,471 of record CM068488.1, on the reverse strand, counting down.
TAAAGGTGTCAGTGTGTCTGCCTTGCTTTTGAAAGCATTCGCATAGAAACCTCCAGCAAGTGACAGCATGGTTGTTTAAAAAAATGTCACCAGTAGTGCTACCTTCAAGGATATGTCCAGAAACTTTCCTACCTCAGGACATGCAGGTAAAAAAATAATAAAAATCTATCACCAGTGGTGACAGGGCTCTGAAATATGGCTTGGGCTGGGGAGGGCTCCATTCAAAGGCAGAAGAGAAGGACAAGTGTCAGCACTGCAGGTCGGAGATACATGGGGACAAAGGCTGATGTGAGGCTGATGATGGCTGCTGTTTCCCTTATGTTTACCATCATTTCTCTTCACAAACAGAGGCTAGGCTGGAAAATGCCAGAGAGCTGGGGCCTCCAGCGGGCAGGCAGTCAAGGATTGGAAGGGGGATGGGGTGGGTGTGGGGGGCAACACGAATAAAAAGAGAACTGGAGATAAAGCAAGGGGCAAAGGCAATTGCTGATGAGAAAGAATCAGGGAGAGGGAGAGAGAGACAGCGTGTTTGTGTGTGTGTGTGTGTGTGTGTCTGGGTTCGGGCTGAGCTGCCTCCAGACAGCACGCAGCTCAGAGCAGATCGAGAGTGACGGCTTGCTGATTAGTCAACTCACAGCCCCCCAAGTCTGGAGTCTACATACATGCACACACATACATGTGTGTGCACACGTACTTCGTTGTTCATTTAAATAAGCTCTGCTCTTATGACTACGTGCATACAAAATATATGGCTACGTATACATGTAGCAAAATGGGCACTCATTATAGTTGCAAAAATAGGTCTGATTGTGTTACCTTTAGGAGATAGACTGGGATGTTGCTAAAGTCCACAGGGAGTTTAAGAAGGAAACGGGCTGAGAACTCTCCCGTCTGCAGAACAAGAGGTGAAGTTTACAAAACATTTCAAATACAATCCTCAACAGTAAAAATTCTTGATGCTTCAGTGTGCAGAAAGCAACTGTATGTTATAAAAAAGTATCAAAGTACCAAACTGCTTAATTGATCAGTATAAGGAAAAATGTGGAAATAATTAAATATCTATTATATCAAAGAATAACATGCATACTCTTATAGCAATACACTGCGGAAAATGCTGTGACATGATTTGACCTCAGCTGTGCCCAATAAATTGCAGTCACAACATTTCTGAACATTTTGAACATTTTTCTACATTTGTATTTTCTGTAAAAGAACCAATTTTTTTCGATTTTTTTTTTTAACAGGAGGCATTATGCTTATTAAGCCAGCCCTTGAACCTACTAGAAGGTATGTCTGCCTTTTTAAAACTCCTTAATTAAAACAGATGAGTTTGAATATTGGATGTGCCACCCTTACATATAAGGCTAACTACCACTTTCATTAAATCACTCTAACATTACAAAAAAGAAATTTTTAAATAATTGAATAATAATTTTAAATGATAAAATCTGTATTTTGAGGCCATTGTGACAATTTAACATCACAAACAACATTTTTTGGAGAATTGTGTAAATTTATGTTGTATGATTTAATTTCAAAATTGACTATTGAAGTGCAACCTGTTGTGTAACCACAAGACTAGGTTGTGTGCTACTCATGAGTAACTATGATTGTGTGTCAACACACACAAACAGCTACACAGATGTTTGCACACACAGCTGTAAGATTATGTACAATGGTGCAGAACTAACTGAGAATGGCCAAAATAAAACAAAACTGAAGTCAAACTTGATCATATCACATCATATCCTCATCTTCAACAATCACATTAATTGATGTTTTCAACTCAAGACTGACTGATCTGTAGGAGCAACATGTCAACAGTGATTCCTTGGGAACATTTTCATGTACGTGTTATTTTTTTATGCCACCACTTGACAGCAGGTCCTTACCCAGCTGTTCTTGCGTCCAGCATAAATCTCCATGTTGCGGCCATAATTGGGATCCTCCAGGAGGCTGTCGTATTCGAAGAGGAGCCTGGAGCTCTCGCGCAGCCGTTGGCACTGGTAGTGGTGGTACTGCTGTATCAGCTCCTTCACCAGCTGGAGCAAACATTCGGGATTCCCTGCGTCCCACTGGACCAAGTGCTGGGGTAGGAAGCATAGGACAGATATAGGACATGCCATTCATCTTCTATTTTTCAAAGCATCATCATGTTGATGGTGAAAAGCCAATATACCATTATTAAGATTTCAATAAGCAAAGCTGAATGGATTAAGCGTGTTGAACTGATCACACAAAAGACCATTATGATGTTAAGAACAAAGGATTTCAACATTTGAAATTTTGTCTAATGGCACAATCCTAACAAGACAGTCTGTTGGTGAAAGTCCAACTCTGACTTCAATTTTTTTCCCACATTATTACAGAAAGTTACACAGCAGTCAAACACACAGTCTGACTCAACTTGCATGAAAGATATGATCAATTTGAACAACTTATTAAGATGCAGTTGGATGACAATAAATAGCTGTAGTAAAGTGGATAGGAAATTGTGCTGTTAGCATTTAACTTGTTAAAAGGGAAAAATAAAACAACAACTATGGGGCCTGGAAGAAATAGATTCACAGCAATAGCCTAATCCTAACAAATGGTACTTCCCATTACCAGATCAGAAGGAAAGGGTTGTTCTAAAGGATGTCCTGTTGCCACAGACTGATTTAAGCTGAAATGGAAAAGTACTGAACCTGACCTCTTTCATCTGAAACTTCTCTGCCTGCTGCTGCCACACTGATTCATAACTAAAGAAAACAATCTTTGTGACACTCTCACACACCCAGACAATTTATTTTATATAATTTTTATCACGATGCTGAAATTGGAAAAGCTGACGCCTATATCTGTATTTGTTTGTATAACAATTATTACCATTTGGACTCAAAGCATTTCAGTTGATTTATTAGTTTACCTTGCATATCTAAATGGTCCAGAGTGCATTGTGACTCTCCCAAAACACTTCAACAAAGGACTGAGGTGGGACAGCACAGTTCAAATTTATAGGCAAAACGTACAATTATGTGCAACAACCTGTCACATATGAGAGAGCAGAACAAACCAGATGTGACCCTCCTGTCCAGTGATGCGTGAAGATTAAAAAATGCTTATAATTAAGGCAGACAACTGTGTGTGAATATACACAGGATATTAAAGGAAACGTGTCTTTGTCTAATAAAGACAAATGAATGGCTGAGTGGGCAGCACAGCGGCATGGTGGTTAGCACTGTTGCCCCACAATAAGAAGGTCGTGGGTTCGGTTCCCGGGCCAGGGGCCTTTCTATGTTCTCCCCGTGCCTGCGTGGGTTTCCTCCAGGTACTCCGGTTTCCTCCCACTGTCCAAACACATGCATGTTTAGGTTAACTGGTGACTCTAAATTGTCTGTAGGTCTGAGTTTGAGTGGTTGTTCATCTCTGTCTCTGTATGTTGGCCTTGCGAAGGTCTAACAACCTGTCCAGGGTGTACCCATCCCTCACCCAATGTGAGGGTCCAGCAAAATCAAATCAAATCAGATTTATTTGTATAGCGCCAAATCATAACAAAGTTACATCAAGGCACTTTACATATAGAGCAGGTCTAGACCAAACTCTTTATAAAATTATTTAAAGAGACCCAACAGATCCCCTGATGAGCAAGCACTTGGCGACAGTGGCAAGGAAAAACTTCCTTTAAGAGACAGAAACCTCAGGCAGAACCAGGCTCAGGGGGGGGCGGCCATCTGCCTCGACCGATTGGGTTGAGAGAGGGAGAGAGAGAGAGAGAGGCACAGGGGGAGGGGGGGCAAAGTTGGGTAGAGTAGGGAGAGAAAGAGAGCAGGAGGAGGGGATATTCAAACAGGTGCAGGCAGGAACATGATGCTGCATGAAGTTCATAGGAATGATGCTGTATGGAATTCATGAAGATGTTGGAGCAGCAGCCATTGCAGGAACATGGGATGGTGATGATTCATCACCTGCAGGATGAGGACAGGGAGTATCAGCAGTATCCCCTGCGACCCGGAAACGGGTAAGCGGTAGAAGATGGATGGATGAATGAATGAATGAATGAATGAATGGCTGAGCTACTAAGAATCAATGTTGAGACTGAAGCAGAAAAACCCAATATAACTGGTTTAATGAGTTTACTGCACTCTTTTGACTTTGAAATGACTGTGAAAGTCCATAATGGCCAAAATAAGATTTATGGTAATTTCAGAAAACAGCAGTTTAAAGAGATGGCACTTCCAGGTTTTCATGTCATTGCTAACTTTTCACATGAACATGACCCCACACTTGTCACTTTGAACATGCACCTGAGTAAACCTTTACGTCCCCAATCAGAGATTTAATATGATGATGTTGATGTAGACATTATATGAAAGGAAATGGCTCATAAAGGGTTTATGCCAACCATCGAAGCCTGCAGAGTCACAGTGATTCCTTTCCCCTGTTTCATTCTGAGAATGAAATACTCCTGGAGGACTCAAACTTTGAGTAGACAAACCAATAAGCTGCACAACTTGATGACATAATCACAATTCCAACGTAAATGTGTCACTACAGTGAGGTGTTGTTTCTCCCTTCCATGCTGTTGCAGCACTAAAACCAAATGAATGCAGGTTGTCCTAAATGATGAGAAAAATCTGAAAAGAGAGCCATTCTTGTATGTACTAAGTGGGTGGGGGGATTAATAAGGCCTGGAAATTCTGTAGTAATTAATACCCATCAAATTGAGGTGTCAAAAGCAGGATGTCTTTGACTTGCATTAGCTTGTCTCCCCTGGTTCTAAGTCTGTCTGGATATTGTGTGTGTCTGTCTGCCTCTCTGGCAGCCTATATCAGCCCAATGGAGAAAGCTTTCATTGTTTAAGAACAACTCACATCCATAGAAGAAATGGATGGGTGGGGGTGGGCGCAATGGCGAGGACAGGCTAAACAGAGACAGTGACCTCATCGTCCTGATCCACCAGTGGTTACCAGCAGTGCCGGGATTCCCGAAAATGAGGGGGCGATGCAAACAAGGATGAGCATTGTCCAAAAGAGGCAGTCAGCGCTCCAGGGCAGGAGTGAGCTGAAACTGAGGAGATACTGAGAAAGTGCTGTGTCAGGACTGTGACACCGAATATCAGTGAAACTCTGCTGCCAACATGAAGAGGCAGGGAGGAGGGATCAGAGTTGGGACAAGAGGAAGAAAAAAATGTGGAGCTTTGGCAAATAAGTCGCAAAGAAAACAGCACAGTCTGCCGTTCCCACTTCATCTCTGGGTAATAATGAAGCTGTAAACAAAACTGAACTACTATGATAAAATAAGTGAACTACAGTGAGAAAAAGCACAGAAGCCAGACGGATCTCTGTGTGTCAGGACAGGAGTGGACAAGAAACACTCCCTCAGTAATTACATATGTCCTCGAGCTCAGCAGTTAACCTCAGCTGCCTCCAGTTGTGCTATTCACCAGCCAATGGCAGAGGAGCAGAGCTTGTACTGGGTGTCTCCCAGGTGAAGCAGGGTGTTTCTGGAAAACAGCTAGGTTGACTTCTACCTGTATAAATAAAGAGAACTGGGTATATTTAAATTGGGTGTAAGGAGAGAGACCTTGGTGACACGTGCTAATTAGAACAACAACAACAAAAAAAAAGTAGAGTAACAAATGTAGAGTAGAGTCTGATGGGAATGCAATTAGTGTTTCATTTATTTGGTCATAAAACAAAGCACTGGACAAGATGAAAAATGTTTCACAACATCCATCAAGTGATTGCCAAGTTATTCCATCCTGGACCACATTGGAGGAGCGCAACACCATCAGCACCATCCCTACATCCGTGCTGTTGGTATGTTACTGCCAACAACAGCACACTACACTAGCTTATCTAGTATTGTACTCAATGTTCTGACTTAAAGTTAAAAAAGTAATGCTTGATTGGTGCAGTAAACCATCGGTCGAACATAGAAGGAGAGAAAGTGAAAAGCACTCAGCCAAAAAAAGCAATGTCCATGTGTTGCAATGCGTGTGTTTGCGTGTTTGTGTGTAGACATGCGAGTCTGCACAGACACTTCACTGAATTGATTTTATACGCTCTGCTGAAGGCTGTGTGCCAAAACAAATCTATGTGTTTTTGTCATGAATAGGATAAGCCCTGCGGAAAATGTACAGATTTGATACATAAAAAAAAAAAACACAACAAACAAAATATAGTCGCAATCTCAGCTATTTGAAAGCGGAGATTTAACCTTTGATGAAATGAAATTAAAAAAGGAGCTTTCTACATGCACTCCATATCATTCTGTATGGAGGGAACATCTTGCTTTATCCACAGGGGGTAGATATCATGGCCTTCAACAATACTCTGTGGTTCAATCTGGACCTTATAATCCAATTATTTTGTCAAAACACACACTGGCTAAACCTGTGTCAAATGATTAAGCCTAAACTTGGCTTATGATAAAACCTGTCACCTTTAATAAATAAACCACTGATATACTCCTTAAAAAAAAAAAAGAGAACATATTTATAAGGGAAGCAAATTATAATCGTCTTACCTTAAGATATTAGGATTTGATTCAATATCAATGTTTAAAACTGCACATTAAAAATATATTGGATTAGCATTAGGATTTAGCAATTTAGGCATATATATATATGAATGTGTCCAAGCCAGTGTCAAAATAACAGAATTGGTAGGCATAAATATTATAGAGCACAGCGCCTTTTAAAGAGAAAAAATACATGTTCTTGATGCCTTTTGATTCATTTACTCAAAATAAATTTTCTAATTAAACAGGTAGACTGGCTTGAACAAAAAAGGGAAAAAAAATATTTTTTCATGAAGGAAAATAAAAAAATTGAAGGAAATTAGTTCATATTAATTTCCATGATGTGTGGATAGATGAAGTGGAAAGTCAGACAGGGACATATTTTCTGCAAATATGCCAGAACACTAGAGATTAACTAATAAAAACATAAAAAGCTAACATTTATTCAGGCAACTGGTGACTTTCAAAGCCTCATAGACCGTCAAAAATTGCAGCTATGAAGGAGATTTTGAGTCTAGTTTTGCTACATGCATGAGGTATATGATTTACTTATTCACAGTCTTGCTTTAAGCTAAATGCTAATGCCACCATGCAAACAGGGTCACAGTGACAATGCTAACAGGGTGATCTGTAGTACATATCGTTCACAATATTCACCATCATGAGTCACTGGGGTGGCATGCTAATGTATAATAATTGGCAACAAGTACAGAGGAGGCTGATGGGTTTTGCAGGTATTTAGCCTAACTGCAAAATACTGGTAATATAAAAATGACCTGATGGTGACAGTAGGATAAAAGACAGCATCTTCCATGTCATTTGCATTTATTCAGTATTTCTAGTTACAATTTCAGTCCATTGGTGGTAGACAGGTCAAACCAACAGAATGACTGGCAGCTGTGAACCCAGACTCATACCGTAGCTAATACAACCTGCCGGGTAATACTGACTGTATGAAGAGACAAACTCCAAAAAGACATTTCAGCTTCACAGTTATTTCTTTAACCTTAAATTTTTGTGAGTGCGTGTTGTAAATTTGCTAAGGATCGGGGAAGAACTCAACAGAAACAGTGTTTTCCTTTAAGAACAAAATGTACACCTAAATTGGGCATCTACGCATTGAATAGACCCAAGTTGACAGAATTATGTCTTCCTGTGCCATCCGTCTGTACCATCTTCGATCCAATATTTATCTTAGGCCGATGAGAGAGGGACTGGCATCTGAAAATGCAAGATAATTATATAGGCCAAGAGAAGATATTTGTTTTTACGTCTTAAATGTGATTTTTATAGATGCTGGCAACCTGATCCAATAAATCGCTGTAGACTTGAAAGTGTGAGGCATTAAAAAAGTATTAAATTAATCTCTGTTAGTCTCTAATTCAAGTGTGGGCTCACACCCTGTTTCGCCCCCGGAGAGTGCCAAGTCTAAGATCATGCTAAATTGCTCTTGTCATGTGTTTAAGACACTTGGCATTCTCAGCCCAGTGTTTTTTTTTACACTGTGATCCATGTGGTTTGTGTCCAAGGCGGTACAACTTGTTGACAGAAATAGCACTTTTCTGACAACTTTTTATAGGGTTCAGTAACTGCTTCAGCGCAGCTCCAATCCACAATGAGAGCTGATACCATTGTCCCATCTTAGACTTGGCGCTGCTGTCACTTGTTTTCTTCCATCCCTCAGCTGGTGTTTAGGAATCGCTAAGCCCCCTTTCAACCAGCCATCTCTGATAGCAAAACAATAGCCTGCCGACTAAAAGCATTCCCAGACCTGTCAGTGAGCGCTGCCAATAATAAACTCTAATAAAAGCTGGAACACATTATTCCCTAAAGCAGGAAGGAAGTGGGAGCAACAGTTGGTACACGATGCCCAGGTTGACATAATTTTGCTTTATGGGCCACCTGAGGTCCATTGTTAGAACACTAACGGGGAATGAACAGGAGCAACAGATAGGAAATGCTAACCAATACTTTGCATTCAGTATTACCTGGTGTTATTGTGGAACCGGGAATCATTCCTTTTCTTAGATGGGAAAATGCTTGGGTTGAAATTACATTTTCTTAACATGAGCTGGCTTGGTATCTCTTTCTTTGTTTATGAATAGTTCTCATTTTGCCAAAAAAGAGGGGACGCAACTCATACCTACAAGAACATTTAATAAGAGAGCAAGACAAATTACTGTCCCAGTCCACCGTTATGGACCATGGATCTCCAGGGCAAAAGTATAGACTACCACCTCACTTATTCTTTAAGGCTTACAAGCGCCACGTTCCAGTTTAAACATGAAACCCAGTCAAGACTCCAGAAATCATGCAAAAAGAAAACTAAATTCTGCTGTAAATTAAAGGGAACAATAACAGTAGTTGACTGGTGAGTTGCTCACATTCAACTGAGAAACTATGGATTTCTTATTATAAGGTTAACATAACATGGGTTTTATCAAGAATGAACAATCTTTGCACATATTTGCGAGATTGGGGAAACATCCAAAATGCATCTAGGTTTAGATCAGCTGGACTGTCATTAAGGCTATAAATAGCATGTATCATAAGCCGTCAAGCATGAGTTAAGGAGACAGACGAGATAGCTGAACCAACTAGGAGAACTATTTCCACCACAGAAAATTAGTTGCTTTTTCAACATTTTTCCAATATGTGCTAAATGTACAACTTCCTCAGTTAATTGACCTACCCAATGGAAACCGTGCTGTTCAATGGCTGCCCAGGTAACAAAGAAAAGTATTTTGGAAAGCAAAGTACTTGGAATACAGTGGAACTAGATGGATCCTGCCTCTGTACCACAAAGACGAAAAATGGCAGGACGGATAAGTGGAAACATGTTGATGCTGTATCTACAGAGGCCATCAGGACTAACCCCAGGTCCCAGGCACATACACACACAGACTGAGAAAGATACAAAACACCGGGGAACTCCCCAAACTTGACTGCCTGCACGCATCACCGGACAAGTCTAGACCAGACAAATGATACAGTACACACAAAGGGGTAGCCTAGCAGGGGCTGACAGGGCTGACGAATAATAGTATTAGGTTATTAAAAAGAGAGGTGCAATTAGAGACAACTGTTCTTATGTGCTGCACATTCGTTCCCACCTCATGGTAGAGGATAAAGGGCATATTTCAAGTCCTTTGGCCTACAGTGTATGTTAACTACATGGAAGTTTTTAGCAACAAAGTATCTAGACACTATTGTTCTGTTTCTCCACATGTGAGAATCAGTTTTACTTCAAATGACTTGCATTTATTAAACACTGGAAGGCTGAAAAGAACCTAACAACATTGTTGAGTCTCTCCAGACATCTGTGGCAAAACACGCCAAAATATTATGTCCCACAGTGGATCGTCCTGCTCCTTCTGAAACTTCCTGTCTCTGAGATTTATAGGTCTTATATCCCTTCTGTCCCCACTACTGCCATGGGTAAACTCTCCTGTTGCTTATCCAAATCCATCTCAGTGATTTAAGGTACACATGCTTTGCATTTACTGAGCCCCAAAACATAAAAAAAAAACCCCACCTGCAATGGACCTTTTATGGCTCTCATATTATCTTATTTACACAATAACTTTCTGAACATATGTGGGTGGGTACAGTAAGTCAATACAACAAATCATGGAAGGGAATGAAGGGCGGACAATTTATGGTAACAGAACAGAGCATCACAGTGACAAAATTACCATAGTCCCAAAACAAAAACAACCTAAATATTCCATCATAACAACCTGACCCAAACATGCTGTGGTACACAGACTGAATTTAGAACTTGTACATCAAGCACTCACAAAGCAACGGTCATAGCATTTATGTTTTTTGGATATTCCACACAAATATTTGGACAAGCCAGTTCTGTAATCATCATCTACCGAATTAGGGAAGAAAAAAAGAACCATGTGATGCAACAATGCATCTCCTACGTAAGGGTTAAGTAGTATTGCCTCCCTTCCTGCCTCTATCTTGGTCATTTCCTCTTCTCTACTCAGTTTTCCCAGTAACCCGTGGGTAGTCCTACCCTGCTGTATTCCTGTCACTAAATGAGTGCACATTTCCAAACTCCTCTCCACTGGGTGCACGCCATTACACCCGAATAAAGCTGAGTGCAGTCTTGATCACCAACAGGCTCCTGTCCTGACTTTAGTAGGGTGTGATGTCACTGATGTACTACAGTGGAAACAGTGTGGGAACAGATCTTCCTTTTAAGATTATCAGTTCCAATGAGATGCAAACTAAGAATACAGCTGTTATCACATCATATTAAAAGATTACTTAAGGTAGCGAATCTTTTATTGTCTCAAACAAATGATGTAAACATAAAGAAATATCAAAGAATATAATCTGTTTCACGTAACAGGAACTATTGCCGTGTTTTTACACATGCCCTTTTCAATGTGTATTCAAAAACTGCGTCTTAAACAAGTTAAAGTCAAGACAACAGACAGCTAGACAAGCTAGACAACTAGACAACAAGTCTAAAGTCAGCGTTCAGCCCTGCAGGAGTTGCTTTCTGGATTTAGTATTCACCGGAAATCTGCTACAATCTATTAGATCACTAAGAAGAAGGTCAGACAATCAGAGGAGAGGTTCTCCAACCTGTTGTTACTAGAGCTCCAGAGAAACCTTTAATCTACTTTACTAACAGAGTTGGTGGAAAAAATATCGGAAAAGCATTTAAGCATAAATGCAACACAATCATAATACGACATCTACAAATTTGTGATGTGAAAAAGGTCCATTCCCAGGATTGAAACGTCTTCAAAATGCACCTTGCCACACACGTATCTGAGATATAAAGGACATATTCATCCATATACATCTTCTTGTGGTGTAATCTCCAGCTCTTTCTGGTAGATGTGTAGCTCACACTTCACATTCATCCCAAGTTAATTATGTGGAATATTGGTGCACAGCGTTGATGCAGATTTTAAATAACTCTAACATGTTTTATCACCATGTTCCATACATTATCACTCCAGATGTCCTACTATTACACTAAAAATAGTTTGCAGTTTGTGATTGTTTTAAATGATTTACTTATAGTCTATAGTTGTGTATTTTTCTTTCCATAATAAAAGTCTAGGAGAGTTAAATGACACTGGACTTTATGTTGAAATGATACATAAAGTTATGTATGTAAATGCATATGCCTAAAGTTAAACTAGACTACATTAATTCAGCTCCCATGGTCGAATCAACTGCAGTCTACGTGTTTAACACAATGAAGATATCTATGATAAGCTACCCTTTAACGGTCAGCTGCGATTGATTAAATCTTTAGACAGCTGTAATTGTGTCAGTATGGTTCAGTGATGACTATATTTACAGGGACAACCGTTGCTTCAATTTAAAGCATATTCATGCATTTAAAAGGACAATGACTTTCTCTCTGCTTCAATTAAACCCACTGGCCTGTCAGATGACTTTCCACAGCCCTAACACAATTAAAGTCATGGACCTGGTGAGAGGGATAACATGAGTGACCATATAAAAAGAAGCTGGTGGGGCTCTGCTTCAAAAGTGCTCTGAGGTGGGGGAGCTGTCCCGGTGGCCAATTAGACAGAGTCTGGATGCCATTAAGCCCCTATTTGCACTTTGCAGTGAACCCTTGAACCCCAACAACAATGTAACAGTGAACCTCAATAAATTTGTGGAAGACTTTGCTCATATTCCATGGATCATGGAGCTAGTCTGCTATAAAGGGTTCGCTTCTTGAGCATGTGGCTTCTCTTGATCTTACTGGGGTATTTAGGCCTTTTTCATCCCTCATGCATTGTGGTTTAAATGTTGAAGAGACTTTTCTGTATAATCAGAGAGGTTTGATGATTTCTTCATTACTTTACCCTTTAAAGGCACCATGTTTTTTGGAAGTCAACTTTTTTTAATACTCAAATTTTTAAGCAGAAGTTTAACAGGTTGGCAGTAGCTCTACTATATGCGTGTTTCTTTTTGGGGGGGGTACTTTCTTTTGTTTTGTTTTTTTTAAACAACAACATGTTTCTCTGTCTAAATAGAAACACAAATAACAAACCTACTCAAGGCCTGGTGACAGCAGGGAAAACACATGTCTAAACAGAGGAGCTAATGATACCCTTGGCTGGCTGTAAACAAGAGCAATGTGCTGCTGAGACATCAGGAATTCAACCAGCCACCTACAGAGGACCCAAAATTAGCCTAATGTTACCCCCCAAAAACGAAAAGGTCTACACAATTATGTTTTTACCTGTCATTACATGGATATATTATATAATTTGTTTCAGATATCAGTGAAACTACATGATGTAAAAGTTTCCAAAAAATATAGTGACATCAGGTCCATTTATCTTGAAATTGTTTCTGAATTCATAGTCAGCGCTGATGGTAACAATTATCCAGGGAATAGGGGGGAAATCTAAGGAAATGCTGGGAATTCAGAGCTTTGGATCATCAGAGGGGGGTGCACTTACGGAAAAATACATAGATAAAAGTTTAGCAACAGTAAGAGGAGGCTCTCAAGCTGAAAGAGGGTTGGCCAGAGCCGAATTATGAAAGCGCAGCCAATGGAATACAGCAAGGATGTGAGAGAGAAAAAAAAATAAACTATGGACTGCCAGGCACTGGCTCAGCAAAGGTACTTCCCCGTATGTGCACAGCTGGATTTATGAGAGGGTGAGCAATATTCCTCTCTCTTCTCCCAGACTCTGACACAAGCAGGGGAATTTAGCTTCTCTGTGCTAGGCTGCTTCAAATATAGCACTAGATAACTGCATTGGATTATCTTAGAGGCAACAACAAAAAGGAAGCACTCAGTAGTGTGCAGGGCTTCACCCAATAACCTCCCTGGTCGACAAGGCACTGAGCCAAACACTGAAACATTCATGTTATATTCAACAGGTATGTTATGAAATAGCTATAGCTTGGTATAATGACAGCATTGCATCATTCTTTTTCAGATGGGGCACATAGCCAACTCTGTTTAGTAAACACATGAAAAAAGCTGAATATCTAATCTGATGAAAGGTCAAACTTGGGCTGGAAAATTAACCAAAAAAGTATCAAAACCCACCCTTCTCTCTCTGACCCCTTGGAAAATTACTACCCAATCCTTCAGTCATGGACTCTTCCCTGTCAAACTAACATCAGTCTGTGTTCACTCAAAGTGAAACTGGAGATATGGATGACACAAGCACAAACACTGAGCCCTCTGCTACATCCACACCAAGTCTTAGTTTCAGAATGTCCCACTTTTTCTACGTTTACTTCTGGCAACCGCAACTCCAAATCTTCCAAGGTCAAGAAATGGAGACTTCTGGAAAAGGTGCTGCATTTGAAAACTTGATCATTGCATTGTAGCCTGATCGAGCCGAAATTAAGACTTTTGGAAACAGCAAACCAGATATCCTCTCACCTCCTGATTGGCTGTAATTAGTCACAACTACCAGGCAGGGACAAATGAAAAGAAAAAAAAAAAAAAACACAGGCAAAGAAACATAAAAGGTTACAACAACTTGTTTAATAATTTGGAGCACATTCACTCTGAACGCTATAAAGAGTGCATGACTCAAAAGTAAGAAAGGCCAATAAGGGCAAAAGTAATAATTTAATGATTAACAAGACAAAAGTTTCATAGAATAATATTTAGACAAGTCCTGCGATTGGGCTGTTGCGACTGTTTACCTGTCCCGGGTGTCCTTCATCCAATGTCAGCTCGAATTGCCACCCCCCCCCCCAGTTCCAGACCCTAGAAAATACCTCCATATTTAGTAATTTAAGATGAATCCTACCATGACATTCTTTCACAACAGAGGCCAATTAACAATCTATAGGTTTCACAGGAAGGGAAAAGTAATTGTCTCCGTTGAAGATTTGGAGCATGTGTAATGTACTTGTACGTGAGTGTGAAGTCTCGATAGTGCCAATAAGCAACAGGTTTCATGTTACAACCAATGCTTCATATTGAACAATTAGGTCTTCCTGGTGTATTGACATTACTGTTACTGACATTTTGTTGAAAACAAACCAAAACACACCATGCAAATCAATGGTTAAACACATTTTAGAAAAGGGTAGAAAGTAGCTCCTTTGACTTTGAATTGATACCTCTCCTTCTGATCCAAAAGCTGCAGGATCAGACCATCCGAGTGAAATACAAGCAGACGGAAAATCCAGAGGCTAAATCATGCATATGGATTATCTGGAATTTTATGGTCATGTTGCAACTACTTCTTCTCAAGTAGCAGCTTGTGCTAATATACAATCATAAAACCACACCCCATTTGGAACTAAACAGTGCTGATGTAATCAGTCCCTAAAAACCAGTTCTCAAACTAGACAAAACTATTTGCCCAGCCCGGATGTCTCTATCACACGATTTTTTGGGGAATTCGCTCCAACTCCAGAAACAAATTGTTTAGAAACTTAAACATATTAATGTTCAAAAGCAATAATTATACAAGTTCTAGTCAAACATATGCCATGGACTTCCAGGCATTACCAAGAATCCCGTTATCATTTCAATCAAGTATTAAATCCAATCATCAGATTGCTGGGCTCGTTCTTGTTTTTTATTACAGGGTAGGTTTCTGTACATGTTTCACCCCAACTCATACAGACCATTTGTCCTGTTTAGGCTACCTTTCTTGTGAATCACTGTTTCACTGAGATAGTCAGATTTGCAGATAAGCAGTAAGTCAAAATAAAATGCCAGTGCCACTTATTGGAAATGATTATTCCCAGCTATGTAAGACTGCGAACTTACAAAGTGTTTGTTTTGCTAAGGGTGTATGCAGTGCTGCTTTAGGTGCGTCACTGGGATCAGTGCAGTTGTGATTAGCATGTGTCTGACCATCCAGTGAAACAAATGAAAAAGACTGAAAAAGACTGAAAAAGAGCTGACTTCAAAAACCAGGAAACAACAAAAATTTTGTAAAACTGTTTTCATATACTCCCTGTAGAATATTACAAATTATGGCACCAATAGACATTTAAATTCCACCAGAAAGAAATAAACAATTCTTGATAGAGAAGCAAGATACTCACTGGCAGTTCTGCGGGTTCAGGAAGGAACTCGGCATCTTCTCCAAATATAAAATCTGGAGGTAACTCTGGGTAACGTGCATTGAATATGATATCCCCTGCGAAAAGATAGAAGAACTACCTGATACAAGTGGACTAATTCATGTTCCAATTTATTTCAGATGTTATGTTATTTTACCAGATTTAGAAAAGTTTCTAAATAGTCTCTAACTAGCAGTGTGGCACTAATGTCTTATTGTGTCTAGTTTCAGGAAATGGTAATTTTTTTTTAACTCAGCTTAAACAAGAGAAATTCTTGCTGAAATTCTTATGTTGACCTTGTCTGTGTTGGTGTCAAAATCCTACTTGAAGTGGGTTGTCTAGCCATTTGTTTCTTGTTGTGGATACATTAACAACATAATGTGGATTTGACATCTGGGATATGTGAAATTAAGCATCTGAAGTATTGATAAAG
This sequence comes from Remorina albescens, assembly GCA_034769265.1. Classification (NCBI taxonomy): domain Eukaryota; kingdom Metazoa; phylum Chordata; class Actinopteri; order Carangiformes; family Echeneidae; genus Remorina; species Remorina albescens. Next base: position 18,180,489 of record CM068488.1, on the reverse strand, counting down.
CAAGACATTTACCATTGAATCCTTGTGAAAAGGACCATACAGATATTTTTTATATACTTCACAAGTCAGTTTCAGAAAGACTAAAAATGAAGAGCTAAAAACTTGATGAAAATTACAGAAATTAAAGACCAATAAAAACTGGACTAGACACTGTAACATGATCACATAACTCATTGCTTGGGCTTTTTCACAATGTTCTGATATTATGTTACACAATTCTATTTGTGTGCTTCAAGACTGTTCTGTTCTGCTTTTTTGTTGTTCCAGTGACAGCACAAAAAGACACAAACATACACATATGGAAGTATTTTTCCAGCGGTGAAGAGTGAGTAGAAGATGAGAGGACGCTGTAAATCTGTTACTAACTATTGGATCTCTGTCAGAAATGCACTGGCCCGGCTCCAGACTGAAATAGAACTCTTCAAAGTGCAACCTTTGCAGGTTATAACATAAGCTTTTATATACACCGCATTGCTTATATGTCCTGAGAGGCTTCACTCAAAAGTGAAGTCTAGTCACTGCATAACAGCCCTTCTCGGTATTTTTACTTCTATTTCAGCCAGACACTTTATTAAGTTTATGGAGGGCGTAATATGTCAAACAACAAAGGCCACAACTGTTGCCGAGCAGTATCAGTATGGTGGAGAAATGGGGGGAGTCTGGGCATGCATTAATAGTGCTCAGTGGGCCATGCTCTTGCACGCTAACAGAGGGCAGGTCGATAGACTGCCCACTATTTGCGTGCAAAAGGATGTGGCAGCCCTGCATTCTTGAGTCGCCAAAAATGTTCCTCCTCGGGCAAAGCACGAGAAGGTACAGCAAAGAGTACAACAGCTGCAGAGACATCATGTGCTCTGCTACAATGCCAGAAGAACATTTGTTTTTGTTGTTTTCCAGAAACTTTTTTTCCACACTCTGCAGATTTAATGCATCCATGAATCATAGACATCCTCCTAAACATCAAATATACTGTACATGATGGGTAATATCCCCTAAAGAGCAAAAATAAGGTAGATAACATCACAGCTCACTCACATTAACCAAACTGCAATTTCATATAAAAGTATTATTCTGTTACTGCAGGTAAATGAAACCACAGATCATTACTTATGTTCTGTCTCTCAGCGTTTTCTAAAAGCAAACAACATCTAAATACTTTCAGACAGGACCGAAATCTCATCCTGCTGTCACCCAGATGTTGATGATCATTTTTGCATGTAGGTGCGCAGCTGTGTTGCATAATGCTAAACCTTACATCTACACATTCCTCAAGTCTAGCCACAACATCCTGATATAGGTCCCAACCATTTTTGCCTGGACAGATTTTTAGAGTTTTGCAAATTAAGCATATTTTACTTCCCCTAACAAGCCGCAGGTTTTTCCCCCAGTAACCCTACAATGCTTTTTTACTGTGGCACACTTTAAATCAATCAATGTATTTTGACAAACTCTGCTCTGTTTGATTGGTGGTATGTGATATATAATAGAAACTGACAATATGTTGGCAAGATGTGTGTGTATAGATGGGCCTGACATGAGTCCCATGTCCCAAGAGTCACCATGTTTACAGTAACATTGAATTAAAAATATTGTAATTTACCATTACAGCCCCTTTACCTTTGGGTATTTTTGAGCTATGTGCATTGGAAGCAGTCTCTGTGGGGGCTTGATTCAGAAAGGAGAAACTTTTCCAGTAAAAGTTTACCAGCACAAACCCCATCATGTTACTGGCATCAACTCCACTGATTAAGCATCATCAGAAAAATATTCATCTTGTTTTTGTAGTGAAGGAATTCCTGTGGGTACTTTTGGTCTCACTGCATTTAAAGTTGCTAAGCAAAATACAAAACACTCCAATAGTGCTGTTAATTCTGAATTCTATTTAAATGAAACAGTGTTTATTTGCTATTTTTGATGCCAACCAGTCTTCATTTAGCTTCTGTGCAAAGTTCTGTTTACTTGGGGAAAAATTGAGCTGACTTTGTGATAGGAATATACTGATCAGTTATTACATCCGCACCTATCATTCTGTAGGTCTCTCTCTGGCCACCAAAACAGCCCTGAACAGATGATGAATTGACTCTCCTCTAGATCCCTGAAGGTGAGATGTGGTATCTGGACCAAGGGGATTTTTTAATTTCTGGAAGTTGTGAGGTGAACTATCCCATAAGGAATGGATTGAGATCTGGAGAATATGGGGAGATTCCACACTTTCAGCTAGCTGCTGCTCCTCAAATTAAAATTCAGCAGAACATGGTCCAAAGCATTTCACTGCCTCCTCAAGCATGACTTCTTCCCATAGTGGTTTTCCTTCCTTGCATGTCCTCTCACAGGTCCTGGTCCCTGAAGACCAGGATCATTCCACAGAACTGCAGTATGCTCTGACTCCGTTCTCTACACATTACAGTTTGGTTCTTGTCAAAGTAGCTCATCTTTCCTGCTTCAACACATGAACTTTGGGACTAAATGTCCTGAGTTGCAAGTTCCCTATCTACTATAAAGTTGTGACAAAGCGATGTTTCCTCTTAGATTTAATTTTTGAAAAAGAAACAAAAATTAGAGAGAGAAAAACTAATTTACTTACATTTTAGGGTCTCGCCAGCATAGGGGATGTGAAGTTTGAAGCGGTCACAGCAAGGACCAGGAGTCAGTGATGTACATCTGAAGGTCGGGATCAATGAAAACAACAAAGAAAGGTTAGTCAGCACAGTCAGTCATGACTGTCCACAAAGTTCATAATTAATCAAACCACATAATACTCCTCAGAGTGATGCAAAGTAAACTCTGTGCATTCTTCTCATGTTGAATGCTCTCTCTACATCACTTTAAAGCTGTGAGTGACAGCAAACATTGAAAGGTCAGTTTGGACCAGATTCAGTGAAGATTTTTGATTTAATTTCATTTATTCTAATACAACTGGTAATACTGACAAAGGGTCAAATAAGCTAAAGTTGGGTTGTTTTAAAGGAATTTAAAACATCCGAAGAGGATATTATTACTGTGTTTATTTTTATGAACATAAACTAATGCTTAAATATTTGGTCACAGTGAGAAATAGAGGATTCTTTCTCTTCATTTCTCTATAATGGTAATTGCTGGATGGTAAATTTTCTGTTAGATATTATTTTCAAAACTTGGAGTGCATGTGACCTGATTGATGCCTTGTTAATACTGGCAAAACTTCATCAGAAGCCTAACTGGCAGGGATTGCAATGCCATTCATTTAAACAGCACATTTCATTACAAGGTAAAAACTCCCTACCAGGCCTTATCATTTCAGTGTCAATACCCATAAAAGGGAGCAAACAAAGCTGCCATTATTAAGTCTTCAGATTATCTCCATGTATTTTTGCTTCTAAACACCTGATACTGAACCCTATGAGAATTTTTGCAATATTGGAAAAAAAAAAAAAAATTATTTTGCCAACAATGTTATTGGAAAGCCTGAGTTATACGTATGTTACATAAAAGCTGACAGATCAACTTAAATCGTTTTGATCTATGTCACTGTTAATTTGTTAGCTTAGGTATTGCAACTATTAAGTATCAAACCCTTCCAATAATGGAATCTATAACCCAATGGCTTTAACATGAACATTAATATTATCTACAGGAAACCCAAATTGCTGACATCGGCATGTTGTTATGATGAGGACTATAAGGTTACTCAAATAAAATACCTCAAAACTAATCATAACTTCCACCTCACAATCCACCTAATTGAATGTTACCAGGGTCTGTCTACCATGTGTTCATCTCATATCAGTTGAATGCAGCATCTCAGAATCTATCCTCGGCCTTCTGATGTGATCTTTAGTGCAGGACTACACCTCACCCAGTTTTGAGGTCTGTGACACGGAGGCAGTTTGTGGAGTCCAGCCCCACACGGCCGTTTCTCACCACGCTGCACAGCAAGGGCCGCAGTTCAGGTGAGATCCGATGCAGTGCGACCTCAGGGGACATGTTATTCATTTTCTCCACCCTGAGGAGATCTGTGGAGATACAACATTTGAAGGAAATGCCTTTGCGTAATTTACCACCACCGTCTTAACAAAGTAAAAGCATGTATTCAGCTGGTGGTCAAAAAGGACACGAGTAACAGGATGTAGGTGGCTCGGTCACTTATGTCTGTCATTTCCTGGTGTCATGGAAATTTGTGTATGCGTGTCAGAATCCGTTTCCTGTTCTGGCGCAAGCTATGTCCTCCTTTTAAATTCATGTGCCTCAACAATTCCAGATGTTTAAGCTTATAACAACATTGTGATTCTTAGACTGAGGTGTCCTGGGAAAGCAAAATTAGCTTTGCCCCCGCGCCCCCATTTTAAAGTGCTCTGTAGACTGGCAACACTGTACAAAAACACAAAGCAGTACAAGTATGAGTTAAAGACCTAAACTTCGACTAGTGTTCACATTCAACATTTCGCGGGGATTCAGTCTGTAACATCACAACTTGTGTCAGGATTTTAGTGCAACTGAGCGTGATATCGTTAGCCACCGTTAGCTTACCACATAAAGACGCGCCACATTACCACAATTTAAACATTCAGCTTTCTCAAAATACAACTTAATCATTTTTTCTATTTAAGAGCACCATAAAGTGAGGGTTAGAGTACCTGAAAAGCAGGTAGTTAGATAATTTGAGCGTTTTCTCCAATGTTTACTTCATGCTCTCTAAAACTTCCGGTTGTTTGGGTCCTTTCGATAGCCCCACATTTAGCTGTCAATAATAATGCCTGCTGAAATAATGGGTGTCGTCAAACTCAGAGACCATCTTCTCGGTTGTATAGAACTGAAAACCACGTAGGATTCGACATATATTGTCTATAAATAATTTTAAGTGGCACAAAATGTCAGTGCAATAATTCGGTGACAACAACGAGTCTGGCAATATCTATAACGATATACAGTCGTCACTGTGCACTTGGTCCGACACTTGGAGCTGCTTAGTTGTCCTCTCTGCAAGAGCAAATTTAAATTACAGGTATTTACAGTAACTACAGTAACATTTGTCAGCAACACGTTATTTCAACATAATTTATTTCACCTCAGCCTTCGTCTCAGTAAGTTTGGTCATATCCCCTGTGAGTTTGTCGGTATTTATTTCCACCATGCCTTGTTTTTGTCCAGGACTATATAGAATATTCGTGTGCACGCGTACTTTTTTAAAGTTATCTTGATATATCAATTGTACTACACCCTTATGTCTGTCATTTGTGAAAAAGGTTAGAACATGATGTGTAGGTCGAATTTACATTAACTATGTTTATGTAATACAGAATAAAGTTAACATAACATTCGAGTGCAATCTACAGATAATATATCACTAATTTAACACTGCATTATTGTCAAGTGTTTTTTTTTATTTATAATCCTATAACACGTAAATGCAAAAGTAAGGAAGTGCTCCTACTTTAATTACAATTACATTACTTCATTTCTTGTATTTATACAGAAATATATATCGATCTAGCCAAAATAAATCTTACAGCACTCACAAGTCTCCTTGGATTTTATGTATTTTACTTCAAACTTGAAAAAATGTCGGGCGAGGAGGCTGGATGGTTTGATATTTATTTTCCTGTACAAATCATAGCCCTTCAAAAGATACCAGACTGAAAACAGACTGAAAGATCATTTAAAATGCACTGGTTTTCTACAAACATAATAACTCTAACTGAAATACAAATGAAAGATGAAGACAAAGCCATAAGACGACCAGTTGGACCAGTGGTTTTTCTAATGACAGCAGCTGGCCTGATTCACAACTGGGAAATTCCACCTTCATGGGGATGATTCAGACAAACTATCAAAGTATCCAGTAGAAACGAGGACAATAAAATATATTTAGCTGGTTATTTTCCAACCATTATTAGTGAAATGTAGTTAATGACATGTTGCTTTATTACTTAAAAATTCATTCACAGTTTAGTTTTGAGTATTCTTAAATGTTAAGGAAAATATGACACAGAAAAAGAAATAGCGAAACAGCCACGGGCTAGGTGTGTGTGTGTGTGTGTGTGTGTGTGTTTCTTTCAGGGTGTGGGGGCAGGATGGCAGTAGAAGAAGTATTTTGGTGATTATAGTGTAAACTTCTGAAAAGTATATTTTAAACATAAATGGTCATATCATTGTAATAACAATCATTATCCAGTTAAGTCTTGACTGTGTAACCAGACACAGGCGAAATATGTAATCTTACAAGTTTTTTTAAAATGGGTCCAACAATATTTTCTTCGAGATTTTACTTACAACTCAGTCTAAATTGTTTAAACCACTGTGTGCTACTCAGATTTTCATTTAGGTTAAACTGTATAAAGGTTTGACAGTCATTATAGGCCATGTTTTATTTAATTAGTCCCAGAAATGTGTGTGCCACCTCTTAAAATTATTATCTTATGCATTCACATGTAGTGCTTTGCCTGAAGACGATGTATAATGCTTAAATGCATTTTACATTAAGCTGTATTACAATTAATCAAAATACAGTCTAAATATGGCAAAATGAAATATTCTCTATAGAGATAGCAATATAAATGAAACATTGTGGTGCCAGATGATGTCCTGGTATAAAAACTATATTGCCCAGAAGTAAAGGAAAATATTAGTTGGTTACAGACTTTAGAAAAAATAATACTATCATCATTTACATATTTCTTGCATTAAATGAAGTGCAAAAAGACACATTTCCCATTAAAGTAATCTATCAATTCCAATATACCTTTTATTTGTGTGCATGTGGATCATTTGTATTTGGTCAGCTACAGCATTATAATTCAGTGTCAAATTCAACAAATGAGGGAGAATTTTTTGAAGATTCCCTGTGGTTTGACGATGTAGATTTCATAATAGATTCCCTCAGTGGAGATGCAGAGGCTCTCAGACTCCCTTTTCCTGCCTGCAAAGAGAAGACAATATGCTGTGAGATGTAGGAGAGAGAATTGAGCCATCCTGCAGCCAGCGGCCAGGCTTTCCAAATCTTCCACTGCCTAGGAAAAGATTTGAAGAGATTAACGCACTAGCATTAGCTCTGATACAAGCTGAGGATTGAATTAATTAAAGACTTTGCTGGGCTGAGGCGTCACGTGGTGAAGCATTGAAATCACCCCCACCCCACCGCACCCCCAATAAGACTGGAATCTGGCCAATCCAACCAGTGATGAATGTTCTATTTTTACCTTCCTCCTTGTTTTAGCTGAGCTCATGCTAATGTTGGAGATGAAAAATACCGTATGATTTTTATTTGAGGTTGTTGGGAAATCAAAAATGGACCGAGAGGGGTCTGCTTTTTTTTTTTTAAGACTGCGTCTTTATTCAAAAATATGCTTCAAAGGAAAAGCAAGACAAATGTTGAGTAATTTAAGAATCTCAACACATAAATGAAAAGTCCTTGAGATTTTTGATGTCTGGGAAGTAAGATTATACCAAAGAAATAACACAAATATGTGTCTTAATCAGATCCAACGATGATGGAGGAGGCTTTTGATGTGATGGTGGTTGGCTCATGTATGACAGACTTGGTGAGGTGAGTAAATTTAACCCTTATTTAATCATGTTAGCTAAGTCACTATTTGAAGTTGTGTCAGTGCAGTGTGATTTCTGAAGTGACCATAAATAAACTTTATGATTTTATGAAGGCAGAGTATTAAATCTCTAGCTAAGTCTGGCTCAGGCATATTTCTGCTTCCTCAGGTGGGCCCAACAGGAAGCCATGCAAATTTTCATAGCCATTTTAGGACTTCATTCATTCATTCATTCATCTATCTTCTACCGCTTATCCGTTTCTGGGGCGCGGGGGTAGCTGGAGCCAATCCCAGCTCACATTGGGTGAGGGCAGGGTACACCCTGGACAGGTCGTCAGTCCATCCAAGGGCGAACACACGGAGACAGACAGAGAAGAACAACCACTCATACTCACACTCAGACCTACAGACAATTTAGAGTCACCAATTAACTGGTGAGAGGAAACTGGAGTATCTGGAGAGAATATGCAAACTCTGCACAGAAAGGCCCCAGGCCCAAGAAACAAACCCGTGACCTTCTTGTTGTGGGGCAACAGTGCTAACCACTATGCCGACGTGATGCCCCCATATTGGGACTTGTATTTCAGAAATCTGAGTTCGAGCTCCTCAGCCTTTGGGTCTACGTATGACTGCACAATGTGTCAATGGAGTCAGGGCAAAGTTTCTAAGACTCATTTGTTTGAAATATTATTTAATGAAAAACAAATTATTTGAATTTTCAAATATCTTTTATGTAAATAATAATTTCTATAAATTAGAGAAAATTCTCATCACCCTAGGGGTTTCCATCTTATGAGCCAGTAACCTCCACAAAGATGAATGTGAGGGGTCAAGAGATTATTTATGGGATAAGTAATTAATGTTAAGGATTTCCGTTACATAAAATGATGCTTAGCTGTTTTAACATCTGACGATGCCTTAAACTGTAATAGACCCAGAAGTTAAAGTTAAAGAGCGGGCAACACTGGATATTGCTTCATTTTAAAGGGAACAGCTTTACAGTTTCACCAGAGTTGACCACCACCCACCCCGACAGTAATCACATCTTCTCCACATGCTAATCTGGTGTGCATGTAGTTGTTGAGTGATACTCGACATTTATTTGCAGAGGATTTTATCTTCTTTTTTTTAATCTATAAAGCAAAAAATAATAAATAAATAATAATAACATAAGAAAAACATTCAAACACAAACACATGGAACAGCATTATGCTGCTCCTTCCACATCTTCCCCTGTCTTTCATGGTCAACACAAGTAGCTCTGTCTTTCTAGTTTTTATTGTATTTTCTTGTATTTTAGGAAAGTTTACACTCACCAAGCACATATTATACTCCTGTAGCTCAAAGGTAAAAACAAGGCTCTTGGTTTAAATTTAGTTGACAGGAAATGTTGAAAAGTCTTTCAGAAATGGAATTAACCAAGCTATGGAGCTATCTTAATTATCTGTATAGCTATATCTGATCAAATCTGAGTGTTGTCATTTCATACAAAGTGTATCATTATCATTGTAAATTATTATGTCCTAAAATAAAGTTAAGAATGAAATGCAAAATCACTTCCCACTTTGATTTCATTTTTATTTATTAAGCATATTGATCAACTATATACAGTGAGCTACAGCATGTCTTTTGACAGGAGCAAGCACAATGATCTAGCTCATTAAATCTGAGAGTTGTCATTTCAGACAGTCATGAGAAAGCGGTTTTTGTGTAGCTGAGTTAACTCAGTACTATAAAAAAAAAATAAAATACTATCAGTGTATCACGTCCTGAAGAAAAGCGGAAGCAGGTATATTAACAGAGGACTTGAATGCAAAATGACCAGTTATTGTTATTTAAATCATTGTTTCCCTTTACTATTATTAACCACCCTAACCAGAAATTTTCCTTCAAGGTTTTTATTTTGACATACAGGCTTGTGGAAAATATTGCATATGGGCTGAAGGGTGTTTTCCATCATGGCTTGAAATGAACTGCAGAATCCTGTATACACAAGAATAGAGGAAGTGGTCTAAAGATAGCTAATGCCACCACATTTCCAGTGCTTGTCCTAAAAGCCCAAAATGTTATAGAGAACATCTGTGTTCCAACAGGGGTGGGTCCAATAGCTTTTAGACCATTAGGCAGTAATGGTGTTAAGACTTCAGGTTCTGATCTTTTTGCAAAATTAGATGAATTTGAAAAGACTAACTGCACAAATAATTTTTCAGGATACAGGAGCTGCTTTTAAAAGGTATGAAATATTAGAAATAATTAAATAAAATTCTGCTGCAACCAAATCTTTGCTCTGGTCATTACCAGGCAATGCCCATGTGACCTACCTATGATATCCTGGCTCAGGTTTCAAAGATTCAAAGCGCTCAGATGATCTGGTATAATTACTGCTTACTTAAATCGGGGTTGCATCATCCTTATACATGGTAAGATATGTTGAGCCAAGTAGGAGTCATTCCCACAAATAGTTAGTCATCAACTTCAGCACAATGGCTTAGTTGAAAACAATTTGTCACCATCATTTACCAAAAACTTTGTGAGCAATGACACAACATGAAAAGACACAAAATAAAAACATAGTTTGGGGTGTTTTTTGGGCTCCAGCCACTTAACGATTGCCTGCCGACGTTAAAAAACATGTAAAACATGTAAAAACATGTAAGTTTAGCTGGTGTGGTGTTCTGCTGTCGGTTATGTTTTAATGATAAATCGGGGAAAATAACTGTCACCTGGTTGCCGCCAAATGGGGTTCTGAAAAAACAAACAACAAAACTGTGTTGCTGGGAAAAAAATTTTACAACATTTTTGCAAGTCCACACTCCGATTCAATTTGTCACATAACAAGCTGTCGCTCAGACTGCTCCACAAGTTCCCATTTATCAAAAACATATGCCCTCTCCTACTGGGGGATTTTGGGCAAGTATTTATTTTGTTGCTCATTAGCAATTCAACCAATAACTTTCTGCTTTGATGGGCAGGAGTTGTCAATTAAGACCCTAATAAGCTAACGGGAAATGGCCTGTTTTTGGAGTTGGTGTGTGTGTGTGTGTGTGTGCAGGGTTGGGCTTTTGGATGGAGGTCAGAATGTGGATAGGGGAGGGTAGTTGGAATATATCCGCAGCCCTTCAAAGTGATATGCATGGCTTTGAAGTTAGAAATCCAGTTGTCTTGAACAACCAGTGTTTGGGTGGCAGTACAATTGACTGACATGAGACACACACACACACAGACGCACACACACTCTGCATCCCTCTGCTTCTGTTTTGTGACACAAACACTCAGGTCTGTGTAGTTTAGTTTTAAGTGTGTCAGTGAATTTTTTGGAGGACTGTGCTGCTGTTTTACATGCTGTGTGGTAGTAAAAGGTTGTGTTTAATTATCGACTATGTGCAGTGTATGAAGAGGAGGAGTAGAGCTGCTAAGGCTTTTAACCCATTCTCAAAGCCATACAGTGCCCCCTACTGCCACAGCGCTTTGTGTGGAGACTCTTTCCACCTGTTCATTGAGTTACCCAAATTATGGAGAGAAAGCACAGGATTGTTTCTATTAAAGCAAAGCTATCTCACCTTTTATTCAAAGATTTCACTAGAGTTTCCCTCAATTTGGAACAGACTTCTCCATGACCTCAGAAGTCTTTAGCTAATCATATCTCAAAAGATTCCTTTTTTTAGTCATACACTTGAATAAAAATCTAAATCCGACATTGACATGACTGACTTTTAAGCCACAAAATTATTCATCAGTTCATTGATAAAATAGTCAGTGGATAAATAAATAAGGAAAAAGTTTGATGCTGACCAGGTTACAGCTGTTACTTTTACTCAAATGACCACTTATTTACATGTATCTGATTAAAAGTGTGTTCCTAGATTACCTTTTCTGACCATGATTCAGTGAAGTATTTGATATTAATTTAGAAGAAAAAAAAAACACAAAACCAGAATGATTTTTCCACAAGCAACCAACTAATTGAAGAACAAAACAGCTTGATAAGTGGCTGGCTTTATCCCCTGATATAAGCTGTTTCTGACAATCAAGCGAATAATAGCAGTATGGACATCGCGCCAACAAATGCTGAGACCACACAAACACAAAAAACACCCACATGCTACTCTGACACTTCCCTTCTTCTTGGCAAAGCAACGCGCAAGGGCCGTGTAAGTTATGTAGTCTCTGCTCTTTACGTCCTTCGTCCTGATCACTGGATCAAAGGAAGTTATACAAGATATGAACAAACTGTCTCTTCTGCTGCTGCATAGACTTAAAAAAAAAAACAGTGTCGCAAAACAAGCTGAACGTTATCACCCTTAAATAAAAATGTTCGGTATGGTATTTAATTACGTCCAATTTGTATTCATACTTATTCAGTAATACAGTTCAAGTTATAAAATTAAAAATGCAAAACTTGAATGTATTTTATTATACAAGTGGTAAATCATGCCAGAGGTTGTGTTTGGAACCAGACAGACTAGATCTAGATCAAATTTTGGAAAACAAGCATTTTGTTTGTTTTCGTCCATGTCTACTTCCTCCTTCTGCACGCCAACAGCTGAGGAATGACTTTAATAGAGATGGAGGAGAGGGAAACGGGAGCCAGGCTTAAAGCAAGTGTTTCACGTCACTGAACACCTGCCCTGGCCTTTTGGTTCTGTGGGAGAAAACGCAGTGAGGTTGCATTTTAGCACATAAGTGCCCTGTTTGTTTGGTGCACTCACCACAGACAACAATAGCCAAGTGTCTCTCTGAGCATGAAGAAGCGTGGGTGGGTTTATTTAAGAATTTTGAAATGTGTTTATCCTACCTGCCAGTTATCCAGCTTCAGGTGGCTGTCGGCCAAATGTGGAGTCATTAGGTTAAAATTTTAAGTTGACAGCGTCTGCATCATTGACATGGGTTGTGCCCATCAGTTATCATCAGTTTTAGAAATGTATTAATGGTTGTTATGTACATTCAAATGTCTCGACCTACCGTGACACACAGTAGATCCGTTTGTCTGGCATTTTTGTAAAACAACAAAGCAGAACACTGGTTCTTGACCTGTGCAGCAAAGGCATAGAAAAACCCTTCTGACAAAAATACTTCCTATTCCCATAGAAAATAACTGCACAAGACAGGCTGAGGAACTGGATCAAGCAGAAGTAGAAACGCATCCACCATGAATATATATATGTATATATATATATACATACACATATATATATGTATGTATGTATTCTAACCCAATCAATCTGTTACACTCAATATCATTTGTTTGCCTAATCTAAGATAACTAGCCTAGCACACAGATGGTTGTCATATTTGCTATACAGATGTGGGGATGGAATGGATCCCTCTCAATGATAGGATAGGAGAGAGGTAAATATGTGACAAATGTATTTCAACAATGTCTTTTGTGTCTTTTTGTACTGTTTCCTGGTGTGGTTATTATGCATTGTGTTGTTATTGTGATGTATTATGGCATATGGACATAGAAACCACTAAAAAAGTTTTCTCCTGACAAAACATAGTCTCTTAATGAGTTTGTGTTGGTGTTCAAGCACAGATTTTCCCACCGGAAGTCAAACAGTGGTAACACAGGTGGGAAAAATTTAGCAAGACAGCTGCACCAAGACAGAGAATAGGTGATGTGTGTGTTGACACGTTGTGTGTATGTGTTTGAGTGCGTGTGTATCTCCAAGTGTTTGACCTTTGTTCTGCTTCCTTCTCACCACATTTTTGCCTCACTGACCCCACATCCTGTTATAGCTTTAGGCATTTCAGTGTTTTCACACGCCAGTGCAAAAACAGCAGCATTTATAGCAACCTCCAGTGTTTGCCACCGGCGTCTCAGTTACTGGAAATCCTGGGATTGAGTGAATTTACTGTAATAGCACACCTGCCACAAACACACGCTCACACATACACAAGCACAGAAAAGAGCAACAACAGGGTGAAAAACAAGTTTATGACAACATTTTGCCATCCACAAACCCTTTGGCCCTGGGCAGTGCTGGTCTGGGGCCAAGCCACAGCATTCTGACTTACAGCACGAAGCCGTCTGTCGTCTATCCACGTTACTCATCACTCACCTTGTCTCTGTGATTGAAGGAATCAGGCAACAGACAGCTCCTTCTCAATGCACCCACCAGTGGCATATCAACCTTAAGGGGAGGGGCTCCCTAACCAAGATGAGTCAGGCTTTCCTGGTGTGGTCAGTGTCAAGTTGAGACATCTGTTTGTTTTACTGGTTGCATCATTAGCAAATTTGAAGACACTTGTGTGGGTATATCTGACTAAATGTCTGCGAAAAATATCTCAGGTAAACTTTAAAGTGATGAAGCAGTTTTTTCCTGTGGTTTATAATACCGCTTTTGTGTTGATAATACTGCTCAACCAATTTTTTTTTTTTTTGTAATTGCCAAGTAATGTAAGTGCCATTTAAATAATTGAACAATACATAAGGTTCTATTGCTTCATATTGTGTCATACTAGCAACCCTAACTGACTTTAGCCTTGAGTCAGTTTATTACAAATTGTGATTGGATAGTGAGCCATTCAGTATGTTTTGGACACCATGAATGAAAGGCACATAGAGGAGGTAAGCCATTATCCGTTTACAATAGTCAAAAAGTAAAAGCCAAAATATCTTGTTAACATTGTTGCAGTCCACCACAACTGAATCAAAATATGGGAAACAATGTGATATATTGTCCCCTGCATACTCCGCCGAAACCTCTTTTTTGTGTGCTTGTACATTTTTCAGGATTAAAGCCACAGGTTCATCAGGGAAGACTTTGGCCCTGAAGTGTTATCTTCATTTTTTGACATCTTCACAATGGCAAAATTATTTTTCAAAGTTCAAAGAAAAACTGTACTGTGAAAACACATTTGAGATGAAAAAGGTATTTATAAAATTTCTAAATCAAAGGAAGCAAAGTATTTATTGAAGGGAAGGAAATTTGTCTTGTGATTGTGTATTCCTCAAAATATTGCTCACAATTTTTATTTTTTGTCCCCACAGCCAAGCAGCAAGGCTTCCTAAACCGGGGGAAACCATTCATGGACACAAGTTTTCCATAGGCTTTGGAGGAAAAGGGGCCAACCAGTGTGTACAGGCTGCCAGACTAGGAGCTAAAACCGCTATGGTCTGCAAGGTATGACAGTACAGTCAAGTTTGCAGCCATACCCTGCTGCTGTACTGTATCAGTTAGTCTTAAGGATGTGTTCCTCTGGATCCCTGCATGACCAGAAGAAAAATAAATTCTTCATCCACATTCTACTCAGTACAGCTACCATACCATAGCTATCATACTCCATCAACAAGTTAACAACTCCCAAAAACCTTATAGCTTCGTTCACACTTGGTCATCTCACCACTTCAACTCCCCATGCCTCATTTTCTCTTGATCAATACCATACAGCATGCATACGCCCACCTACGCTTGCGCGCCTTCAAACAAGCCTATTCCCTTACCATACAACCCCAAGTCTCCAATCAGTAAGCTCAGCCTTGCCTTTCAACCTGAGCACTAAAGCACCGAAGCCCCACCTCTGTTGGAACAAAGAGGCCCGATCGATAACAACCCAGTGCGGGAGGAGCTCTCCGGGCATGGGGAGAACCCAAAAATAGACAACCCCGTCTTGTCAAAAACATCGAAGACAAGAAGGCCGCTCTTCAAAGAGAATGGGGCCAAGCAGCCAATACATGCCCATCCTACTATCACAGGCAGCTAGAACTGCCCGCATTTTGGCACGTTTTTTGGAAAGCGTGGGTTCGAAGTAGGCGCCTCAGGGCAAGGTGGGGACCCCTTCCACAACCCAAAGTAGCTACAGATGTGGACATCCCAGTGCAGATCAGAGGAACAGTGGAAGGAGGGAAAAAAAACGAAAGCGAGGTGGGCATGAAGAGGCGTGAAGGCGGGGTTATCTTGTCTTCAAGGCTTGGCGCAGCTGGTCGTGTGTTTGCACGTGTGCGTATGTTGACTTTGTGTGTTCGTCTATGCACATTTTCGGCGGCGGCACCATGCCAGTATGCTGGCAGGGCACAGTAAAAATCCAACCCAACTGAGAATTGAGTATACCAATTTTCAAAAGTTGCCGCTAACCAAGTCTGACCCTGCGTGACACTCCCTTTGTAGTGATCGTTTTCCCTTCAATCTTTTCTAGGTTGGTAAAGACTTCTTTGGAGACAATTACATCCAGAATTTCAAGGACAGTGGTGTGCACACAGGTAAGATGGAGGCCTTTTTTTCCCTTTACATGCCAAATTGGTTTCCATTTCCATGGTGCATGCCAGAAAGTTCACCTTCAGAGCCAGGGTTTCTTATTTTAGCCTGAATTTTTTTGATTCTTTTAGTTACTTAAGACTTTCATGTTGTACTGGAAAGTTTTTCCATTGTTAAAGCAAATGATTATCAAACCATTTGGATGTTTAAAGAATGAAGACATTTTTCAAG
This sequence comes from Remorina albescens, assembly GCA_034769265.1. NCBI lineage: Eukaryota > Metazoa > Chordata > Actinopteri > Carangiformes > Echeneidae > Remorina > Remorina albescens. The sequence continues at coordinate 18,164,540 of CM068488.1, read as the reverse complement.
TGTGTGGTCAGTGCACTTAGGAATCCAGATTCTTTGTGGCCTCGCTCGCCAAAAAATACAATAACCTGAGCCAAATATACACCAACAAATTAGCAATGATCAACATGCATCCTTGAAAGTTTTTTTGTAAGGCTTTTAAGGCAGAAAATGACCAGAATTCTATCTTTTCTTTGTAGTATGGGTTAATAATGGATGAATTAACCTATCCTTCTTTCTTTTTCAGACTTTGTTGGGCAGACCTCTGAGGCTGCCACAGGAGCTGCCTCCATTGTTGTAAATGATGCAGGTAAATGCATTTGCTGATACTCTTTACCATTATGTTGGAGTTTAGTAGAAATGGCCTTGTGCACATTCAAATTAGAGCATGTGTGCCATAACCTCACTCCTTCTCCTACTTTACACCCATGTATTCAGTACTGCCATTGACTAACCCCTGCTCAAATGATTGTAATCACCAGATATACACACTCTTTGACATACACACACAAATGCTGAAGCACACCAAACCCTGCTGAGTGTCCATATGGAGAGCAATGTGTGTCATGGAACAAATATACTCAGGTGATGACGTGTGGTTCCCATCTTTTCTGCCACAGTCAGAAAACTCCAGCCACATATCATTATGCGTTTAACTGTCTAAATTCAATGTCTCCAAACAAGAAAGAAATTCAACTGTTGACAGTAGTTAGTTGTTAGATTAAGAATTGAGAAATAATGCCCCATAAATCGATCTATACATGCTGTTTTGTCAGTTAAAGCAAATGTATTTAGTATGACTATTTATTGATGAAAAGGAACTCAAAGAAATCAAACCAAGTGAGAAAAACATAAGATTATGAAGATTCATGTGTTGAGAATTTGGCTTATTGCAGTTCTCATATAGTCCAAAGGCAGATGTTCATGTGGTCTTTGGTCCTTTAAAAATGCTATGAAAGTAAAGTGCTCAGTCAACAGAGAAATGCACACATACAATGTATTCAGAGACAAACCAGCCAGTCAGGACTTGTGTGACTTTGTGATGTTACAAGCCCTGTCCTCCTGCACCCACCACCCAACCTTACAGAAATGTGGTTTCTATATTTGTTCAGATGAAATCTCTCTTCTGATTGGCTGATCAGCCTGTTGTTAGGAGAGTTCTAGTGAAAAACCTGTGATAGGAAGCCATTGAGATGGTTTTGGCTCTTAAAACCACAACGTCAACTCTACATCTGATAAAACAAAAGAAAAGTTTCAGATCTAGTACTTGGATATAATACTGAGTATGTACTTCAGGATTAATACAGCATTTGAACAAGCATCAGATTATTTGCAGCACTTTAAAATAGATTTTGTCAAACATAACAAATGTTCTTTGTTAAGGCAGAAAGTTTAGCTTATTGAAGTCTCTACATGTATTGTATATATTGTACACTTGCTGCATAATGCTCACAGAGGAAAGTAAATGTAATCCTAATTATGGAATAAGCATCCCCGTGAGTCTGACAGTGATGACATGGAGGCTGTATTGTCATTTGTCTCTTGTCCATCCCCAGGTGAGAATGCCATTGTGATCGTGGCTGGTGCTAACATGCTGTTTGGCAGTGAGGAGCTGCAGGAAGCTCTTCCAGCCATCAGTCATGCAAAAGTTTTGGTGTGCCAGTTGGAGATCAGTCCAAAGACTTCTCTACAGGCCCTGCGCATGGCTCAGGAGAACAAAGGTCAGTGAGTGCCTCTGCACAGTGTCCACTCAACTAGAAGAGTTCCTTTTGGAGCCTGAAAGGGATTGCGCTTGTTTGTTTGAAGTAAAACTTATATTTACAAGTTTAACAAAGTATCGTAATGTTGCTCTTATACAGAACAGAAGAAGTGGTTTCATTTGTATCCCATTAACCGTGTTTATTTGGACCTGTCACCGTCACAGAACCTCAATCAGTTCTTTGTTTGAATCATACACAGAAGAGTTAAACTTTGATGAAGTCATTTTAGGTGATCAACTGACTATAACCAAAATGTACGGTTGACCTCTGTCTGTTATTCAAACCCTTTTTGTTACCTTGTCAAGCAATTTGAGCGTGACAGGAGATTAAAATCATGTTTTGACTTTTGGTTGTGGGGGTAGTCCTCTCTTTACATTTCCAACACATTTCAATGAGTCTTACTCATCCCATGGGGCCTTGAAAGGTGGAGATAAAAAGTTCCATTTAGTAAGAAAAGGCACTGAGGTCAGTGTGGAGTCATGCTGTTACAGTGGATCCTATAATGATGGAAGTGTCTATAAAGTACCAGGATATCCATGTCTCCACTTCTCCATTTGCCATCTGTGTGCTCAGTATGTTCAAAACTCTCATAGATTTGCCAAAATATGATTGTATACACTTATTCTCACGTCATCCTCATGAACGACCTGGTCCAGCCTGGTGCTCTTTGGTCAGGAAAGCTTGAAGAGTTTAGTTTGAGTGATGTATCTGACTGGCTACCAGTCATTAGGTCGACTATGGTTTCGGGAACATTTGAAATGATTTTTATTTCTGGAAAACTACTGGAATTTACTCCATGTGGTGTGAATTCAAGCTAACAGCAGCCACTGTTTTTTGTAAGGGAGCATGTTACAATAGTTTACAGCCAAGCCATCAGGAGCTGAGTGAACACAGTTCCAGGCAGCATTAAAAACCTCATAAATATAAAGTTCAGTTCTTAACCAATGAAATACCTCCTCACTCAGTTCAGTGGTCTTAGGGGTTTCTCTGCCACAGCCACACTTGTTCTGGAAGTCCAGTAACTTACACCTAATTTCATCTGTGTATGGAAACTTCAGATTGCATGTTGCTGGCTTACTGACTTTGCTGAAGTTTTTTGACTTTTTGTTTCCTCTCTACTTGTCTTACTTTGAGACCATGTTTTTATTGCCAGAGTTTAAAAAATTTACTTTATCTTTACTTTCAGCCCTTATAGGAATTTTAAACCAGCGGGGTTAAGAGGACATAGATATTGCTACTTGAGGCTATGTTCAGTTCAGGAAACTGTACATGGCATTATGTTAAATGAATTAATTTAGGTTCTGCTATTTCTCAGTATCGATGTGTTATAACCTTTTTTTTTTTAATAAATGCTACAATGTTTTAAGTTCTTTTTAAATGACATTCACCAGCTGCATCTGGCCAGAAACCATAATGTAGTCTCATAACTTCTGAATAGCTCTAGATCATGGAACTTGTCTGTTTCTTTTAATCTATTGATTGATCAGTCTGTCTTTTTAAAAGCCAGACAAAGCAATTTTGTAGGATAGAGAAACAGTAGAGGACAAGAAGAAGATCTCTCAAAATTAGTCATGTGACTTGAATTCCACATTTACACTCTTCAGAGAGAGGCTTAAGTGTGAGGAGTGAACAATTGAAATATTTTCACAAGTAGCTGTTGTGTTTCTACTGCTCATATTCGACATCAACCACCATGTCCATGCACATTTTAAAAAGGCAACAAGATCTTTGTGTTTCTGAACAAACAAAATCCTATTTTAGACTGCCACCATGCTTCTGTCCCTTCCTTCTCTCAACCTTTTTCTTTTTGATAACCAGGTTACTGAGCTAATCATCTTTAACAGCGTCCTATTATTAGAAGCCTTCCGCGTCATTCGAGACGTCTGGGGAGCCTCTCGCCCTGTCATCAGGGCCTGTCGCTGGTAAACGCTCGCTGCAGGCTGCCAGAACGAAAGAGTCGCAGCCATAACTGTGTTACAGATGGGATACCCAGATGGCCTCACTGAGCGCCACCCTCTTTCCTCAACCCCTCCTCACCATGTCGATCGTACCACGGGATTAGGCTTGGCATGAGGCACCAAGAGAGAGGCAAAGCAAGTGAAGACGCTTGGCAAAGATGCCACCTCAACATTGCTGCACCAGAGTATTGCGTAAATGCAGTACTCTGGAGAGAATGAGTGTTAATGGGTTTGGCGGCGAGGATTTAATGACGCGGGGGTGAAGTGCCGCTCAAATTACGCAAATGTCACCAACGAGCCTCATGTACTGTGGATGCCAGCTCTCAGAAACACTTGTCAAGATAACCTATCGAGAGTTTATTCTTCCTGCATTTAATCATTTTAGATGAAAACATACACCACCTGTCAGTCGTTCCAGCTGTTTCTTAATTTCATTTCATACAATTCAATTACATTTCATCTAAATTTCTTTGTCTAAGTCAGCAACTGAATTTGCCATTTCAGGCATCTTTACTTGCCTGTTCACTCCAAACTAGTTCCATATGGTTTAAGTCTAAAGACTGTGCTGCTCTTCATCATTTGAAGTCTGGATCTTTTCCTCAAATATTTTTGGGTCATTACCTTGTGACCAACCAGTCTTCTAGCTTTTTCCCAAAGTTTTTCTATAAACATACAGCAGTACGTCCTGGACGACAGATAATAAAGTGTCACAAAGTGTAGAAACACAAATTCCTTGTGCAAACATTAGGTTATTTAAAACATCAACAAAAATCAGGGCAACTGAAAGAATTGTCTGTATTTACTTTCAAGCCATCATTTAATACCTTTGCTGTAAAAACTCTGGAAGTTTCATCTGGGGTGATTTAAAACTTCTGACTGCTCAAACTACTGTTTGATACAGACACATTAATAGAATTAAATTATGCCTAGGGAAATGGTTGGAGTTGTGTGGTGTCACTCTTTTCCCATCTTTTGCTCCTCCTTGTCTGAGCAAGAAGCCACTTTTATATTTCTCAGCAGATGCAATTAGAGCCTCTTAAAACCCTTTCACACTCCCACTGATGATTCATGTCTTTTATGTGTGTGTGTGTGTGTGTGTGTGCACGTTAGTGATCTCTGTCTCACACCGCTTTCCCTCCGCTTTTGTTTTCCATCCACCTTTCTCTATAAATCCACCACAGCAGCAAACTTCTGTATTTTTTACTGGAGTCTTCTGGCTGCAAACATGCAACCAGGCTTTGACCCTATGAGTGAAAAAGCCCAGAGTCATGACACACAGACACACACACACACACACTCAGCCAGACATGACTCAGTATGCACACATCTCCAGTATTACCACATCTGTCCCAGCAGCTGAGTGTGTGTATTTGTGTATGTGCTGCGGTTTCACTGACACCTGGAGAGCAAAAGCAGAGCAAACTCACACCACGTCTGTTATTGATATTGACAGTAGCATATCCCTGTGTATTGGGTATAGGGTGTGTAATAATGAGTTTCCTCTCTCAGCACTCATATTGCATGCATACTTCATGAGCACCAGGTACTTAAATTACACGCTTAGCACAAACACTGCTGCTGAAGATTAAACTTCCTACAAGTTCTCTCCAGGGCTACAAATAATAATATAATAATATGATAAACTGATAATGATCTGATGTAAATGAGGTATGGCATACACTATTGGTTAGAGCATCACTTGTTATTGTAACTGATGGCGTGAAGGCTTCTGTAACTTTGTGATGTCACAACAAAGTAGTCACCACAATTAGCCATGTCCCAAGCCCCGTCCACCTGGACCCACCATCCAAACTTGCAACAGAGTGTTTACCTGAAATCTGCTAAATTTTTATTTGCTCAAAGAACAAAATAGACACAGAAAATGTGGGGTAGTTATACAAATGATTGAAGACTCTGACATGTTTTCACCTCTTTATCAGGACAAAAGTAATAAAAGCATATTGACAACACTATTACTCTGGAAGCTACTAGTTCATTCCTACGCAGAGCATCAGATCTGAAAAGCCAATAATAGCTTTTTATGCATCTTCTGTCCTTGGTCGGCCTGAAGGATCTGCTCTGTGAGAGCCTTTTGTTTCCTGATGTGCTCCCTCCAGGAGGAGGCTAGCATTGTCCTTTAGCCAGCAAAGAATTGATTTTACCAACTAGTGCCAAAGAGCTATTGATCACACATCACTGAGCTATACTGTTGCACTTGGGGATACATTCTTTAATTACAAATGAATACGGACATTATTTTAATTAAAACAGTCCTACATCAATTGTCCAGCTGCTGAAAATGATCCCCGGAGGACCAACTATGTCTTAATCCATCGCTGAAAATGGTCCCCAAAATCCCAACAAACGCCCCCCCAACCCTAACCCTAACCTCCACCCATTTGATATATGTTTGTGAAAACATCACTAATATGCTGAATATACAGGTTTTGTGTTTGTGAGCCAATTTTTGATATAAACATCTTCAGTAATCAATTTAGAACATAGATTTTAAACAAAGGTGGACATAGCCTCTGTGATGTCACACACAGGTTTCTGCAGAGCGGTTTGGCCGCTCACATTGGGCTGTCTCACTATCGCTATATTGCCATTGCCTGACTCTGCCTAACTCCCAGTTATGGGCTAAGAGGTAGGATGTATCTGGAGCCCGGATCTCGATGAGTGCAGGTATGATCACCTGCCTGTCAGTAAAAGTGGCCATGCCCTCATTGTTCAGAACTTCAATCCGTGATCAAATTTAAATAGATAAGTAGCCATAAGGGAGGAAATTAACAATAGGCACCAACACAGTTCTTTGTATCAGGCTGTAAACATCTTTACTTCTTGCTGTTCATGAGCTACTATCATCTCATCGAAGATGACAAGAAAGATAAGGATTAAAAAGTGTACCTGTTGTACTGTAGCACATGCGATGAAGTCGTGAACTGAGCCGCAGCAGCCCTACATGTTGCCTCCTCCCTCTCTCTTTACCTGACTTCCCTGTGTCTTTCTCGCTGTTTCTGTCAAATTAAAGGCACAATTGTCCAAAAAGTACAAAGAAAACAAAACATGGAGAACAGTGTTTTTTGTGAAAGCTGGGACTCTGCGGAGGCTAAAGACAGGCGAGGGGGAAGGCAGAGATGGTTTCTTTCATGCAAAACTGAGGCATCACATTACAGAGATGTCGCACTTGCCTTGGAAAGCGAACCGATGGAAACTGAGGAGTAAAGCAGTTATCAGAGCGAGAGAGGCAAGAGGAGCTGGAAAAAGCCCAGTGTCACTTTTTTTTTTATGACATGGCCTTGGCTCATGTGAGTATACATATAGTACAGTATGAGTGTGTGTGTGAGAGAGACAGAGACATTCTTTTCACTTTTACTCGCGAGCAGCCCAGTATCCACCTCAAAGCGCCAGGTGGCCAAAGCCCTGCACAAACCCACGCAGCTGCTCTCTTATATGCCCACGCAAACACACACACATACACACACACAGCAACCAAGCACACACTTTTGCACAACAGACTTTGATGTCACCAATGCTGAACATATATTTCACTCACACACACACACACACACACTTCCACGAGGCTTTATTTTGTACATAGAGGTATCAGAATTAATCGCTTCGTCAAGCTGGGCTTATCCTCACACATACACAGAAATCATGGTATTAGATGCATTAATGCTGCATGCTCATGAATATGCATAAGACAGTGATGTGCAACACGTACAGAGGATTACTTATGACAAACACTCTCTGCTCTCTCTCTCGTCCCCTCTTGCTTTCGTTAACATGTGTAGAAAGGGTCACAACTCCTCTCATCCACACACTGACACACATCTGTGGGGTTATGTGCCTCACACGCCTCATACGCACACAAAAAGCTGGGGTTACAGCGTACTAGAGAAAGCTCCAGGATGTGGGGCCGTTTCCACCAGCCCTTTTTTCCCTGTAGTGTTATTTTCCAGGGAGTGCTAATTTAATCGTTTAAAAGGTGTCTTTTTATAGAAGCTTATACACTTGAGCTTTGCCTGTGAGAGCAATCCCCAGCAGTAGCCCACTAGCCTTTGTTCCAATCACAAGTTTAATTAAGGTAATTCCAGACCTTGACAGTGAAGCATTAGGAAATGGAAAAGAAACATCATATACTTGCAAAACATGCCGCAGAGATATGGCATTTTAAAAGAGAACAGACAACTATAACTGGGTTTATCATCAAGAACATGACTGTTGCATGTTGCCTTGTTGATTGTGATGATTAATTGTGGTCAATGAAGTAGTTTACAGTCTGGTTTCTTGTTACAGTAAAGACAATATTCAACCCATCACCGGCAATCCCTGACTTGGATCCAGATTTCTACAGAGTCTCTGATGTGTTTTGCTGTAATGAGTCTGAGGTGATGAATCTCACACACACACACACACACACACACACATACACATACACATACACATACGTAGGTCACAGTGTTAATCACAGCAGCATTTATTCATCTTCACTCAATGCTTCTTTTATAAACAACTCTTAAATGGTTTGGGTGTTCTTACATAAATTATTCTCTGTTGTTTTATGACCTCAGTCTTATATATTGCATCCTAACATAACCCCTAAATACCTTTACACTTTGCTTATATTTTTAGGCCATTTCACTCAGAGAAAAGAAATCCATTGAAGATCAGGACTCCCGATTGTCAAAATCCACAGACAGCGCTGTTAAAATGTGTCCAATCAAAACTTTCCAACATTATGTGCTTGTTGTGCAGCACAGGTAGAAATATATTCATCCATGAAAGGAAAAGATCAGAGGTTTGAGATGTTGTGAGCAACCACGCACATGCACACCTTTTTACAGTGAGACAACTCTACCTCCTGGGCATGACCCCCATAGGCACATCAATAATCCCACTGTAGCCTTTAGCCATACATGTAAACTCTCTGGTATGAGGGAGGGAGTCAGTGTCTCTCCACCCATTTACAGTAAAAACGGGTGTCATGGCACCTTGACGTTTTGACTGTCTGGTGGCGAAAAATGAGCTGTGGTGGGGCAGGAATAGATGGGAATCGTAATAAAAACAACAGGGCAGATGTGCTCTTTGGCTGACTCACCACCCCTTGAGGGATAAAGTGGATGCTTGGGAGCCTTTATTTGATGTGGTGATGCAGGGCGGAGAGACGCTGCAGCCAGGTGTGGGGACATGAAAGCGAGAGTTGACGAAAGCGCAATATGTCTATTCCTTCTTTTGAAAACAGTGTCATGTCATGGAGGTATGTTCATGTTATACATTATGCAGGATGGAGCCTCTAAAATACATATATAAAACATAAATGATAGCCTGATAACATAAAATGCTGCAATTACATTTTATGAATGAATGGCTGAATGAATGGTTTGCTTTGTCACTGTTTACATTAAAAGTACTTTACTTTTTAAAACAAAGACCTAAATGTTTGAGCAGTTTCTTCATATTTCCTCGTTTTACACCATAAATTATTTTTAGTTTGTTCAACCTAACCTAAGTTCCCCTGATGCCTTGAGTTAACTGAACTTAGGTTCAGCACCAAAAGTAACTGAGATAAGTTCACTGAACTTAAAGAAAACAAAGTTGATTTTTATTTGATCAAATTCAGTGAAATCAGTCCGTCATTTGACATGAAGAACCCACAGCTGCAGCTGCTGAAGCCATTTTGTGCCAGTTCAAAGACAACATGTGAGGCTGCTGCCAGTGAGAATGTACCAGTTCAACTGAAGAAACTTTGTTTATCCTTACTGGGTAATTTAAATGGCCACATAGAGTAGACATTACAAATACACAAATACAGGAAAAGAACACGCAACCAGTATGAGACTGCGCAGACTGTATAACAACGACAAGAGGAAACATCTCCTTAAAACAAGAATTACGATGACTCAATATATAAATAACAGCTAAATAACAAGATTTACAGAGTAGAGTAACCTAACCCGACTTACTCACGCCCTTAATGAAGACCAGGCCACGTTGTTGCGGTCTAGGCCATATTCTAGCCATAATGAATACTGGGAAATCTGCTGATTTTGTCACTTCTAACTTTTTATACTGTGAGTTGAGTAAATATCTGCAGTTAAATTCCTCATTTGAAGTCAAAGCAAGTCATCTTTATAGATGCTAAAGTGGTCTACAAAAACTCCAAAATTTAACATCCCAACTAACAAAACATTTTCTATTATGCTGATAAGAAAGGTTGAGCTGCTTCTACTAAAATCCTGAATGTTTGACAGTATAAGTATCTGCCAGAATATCAGTTGATTAATATTTTGATTATGTATTCATTGCTCTATGTATTCTGAAATTATTTAACAATGATTGACGTCATTAAGGAAAAATAACACTTTTTTTTTGCTACTAAATCCAGAATTTAATACAAAAAATTTGGTAAAGACACAGGCAGACAGTACAGCAAGTTAAGTCATAGTAATGCAGAAACCAAACAAAAAGCCTGTCGAAGTAACAATACAAAATAAAATGACTCATCTAGAGCAACAATAGTTAGACTTTCTGTCAGTGACAAGAGAAAAGAACCTTCAGATCTAAGCACTGTGCAAAGCAAAAATAAAAACTCCCTGTCAAAAAAATAAGTCTGTAAAATGTATTATTTTCACCCTTCAGCCAAACGCCTACACATATACATTCTCATTACACCATGTCAACAGCTTTATGTTGCATATTGAAGCTAAATGATTATCAAAATATTATCAAAATCCCAATATGGCCCAAAGCAATATTGAAATTGCAGGGGATGTAGTCTTTCTTGAGAAGAAAAAAAACCTATCCTTTGTGGTCCTACAGAGATGCCCCTGAATACAAATAATACTCTCCACACATGAGAAAACAAAAGCAGATCTTTATGCTTCTCCAGAGATAATAAACTTCTGTAAAATCACAATTTATATCAATTGGTTAAAAAAAAAATAAAAAAAATCGCAGTATGATTTTAAGCAAGTGTAGGTGTGTGTGTGTGTGTGTGTGTGTGTGTGTTATATCCACACATACACCAACAGTAAGAGACACATAATTCCACTTCCTCATATTTTTGTACACTGAGGGAGGTAGATTGATTCCTTGCCCTGGTGTGAAGCTGATGACTAACAAAACAGCTCTTTTTCTCTGCTGGCATCCGACAGCACAAGGGTGGCTGCGGGCTCTTAAAGCACAGATACACTCTGCGGTTTATTTTTGAACTGTCCAAGGTCATTGTTCACTTTGACAGATCACTAACGCAGCAGTGGTGTCAGCCGGGTCTTGACCCTCTCATGCACAGTTACAGCTGGTGCATACTGTGTACAGGTGCGTGTATTGGTGTCTGTTTGTGTGTGGTCTCATGGTACCTTGCTCAGGCTGAGGGGTAAAAGGAGGGTGCTGGGGGCGGGGGGCTTAAGGATGACAAAGTGCAGGCATTCTTTGATCCTCAGCCCACATGCTATGCTGCCGTGCTTTGCAGTGAGTGTAATTATCTTTGATGTCCACCTAAGGACCTCACGTGCCAAAGCAGGCCCGCATTTTTGCATACAGGTCTGAGGGGGGCTCACACATTAAGAGAGGAGCAGGATTGCAGCAACGAGAAATACATTGTCAGGTTTTATGTTTGTGTTTTGGTCATTATTTTTAAAGCAGGATCATTTAGAATTCACAATATATTTCATAGGTTGTAGTTAATTAGAAGAGAAATCAGTTTGATGTCCGCTTGCCCCCTTACAGTCTTTTAAAATAACTGACATAAATAAATGACGTTCGTTACTGAAACTGGGGATTTTTTTTTTTTATGCGTTACTAACATTCAAATTTTTTAACAATGCAATGCGGTGATAAAAATATTTATATGAATTTATCACATTACCAGAAGTTGAAATGTAAATCTAAGTGTGTGTCAGTTGTGTCTATGGTCTATCTATATGTGGGAGTATAAGCACTTAGAAGGGGCAGAGTGAAAAATATGAGTGATATAAAAAATAAAGCATTTAATTTATTAAATAACACATTTTTTAACAATTATTTTGGCTCAATATTAAGCTTTATTTTGCATTCCCATAACACAAAACCTGGATATATATTGTATGTACAATAACAATTTATTTACATGACAAAATTTTGATAATCGGTGAATTTTAATATGAGACAGCTGTTATCAAGTGATGCTTTCATGTAGGAACTTATTGTCAACAGAAAGTTTGTTCTCTTTTTTCACAATTACACAACAATATGAGCAAATGCAGTTTTTGGAATGATTTAGAATACATTTTTCTTTTTCATTTTATTTATTACAGTAAAAGCTAGATTTATGCCATTCTATTTAATTGTCCCAGATACCTTGTATGTTCTGCAGACAGCAACACTGAGATATCCATTTTATTAAGCTGAAAGCAATCAACTTAAAGAGAGCCACATTAATAATGTAATGACAAAAAGCATGTAGCATTAAATCACAATTTACACCACACTAACAGACACACACTATGTTGTAACATTTTCACAACAATCAAGAGGAAATAAACGAGGCTGCTCTTTGCTTTTTTCCCTTCTCTGCCCTGTTTAATATTCATGGCAGTGGTGGTGAAGTTATTGGAAACGTGTTAAGCTGTGAAACTGCTCACCGGAGAAATGTTGTTAAAATAAGGAGAAATGCTTGTTTACACTAGTTGCATTAATTCTACATCAAACTAATTCAGTGTTATTCATACTTTGTGGTAAAAACTGAAACTTGGTTTACTGTAATATAATGTGAGCTCTCCAAATTAAAATGCAGCAGTTTGGTTAAACAGGTTAGATACAAAAAATATAAACATACAAAAATAAAATGTATATGTACGTTTACATATTTATAAATAATAAATCATTAATAATTAAAGGCACGCAAAGACACACAGGAATAGACATGCATAGTAAAAATATTTAAACATAATTATAAAAATAGTATTCGATCCTGTCAAAAAGATTTTTCTTTTTATCCATCCTCATCAATAAAAATACAGACACAGTGCAATGGCCTTGCAACTGCAGATTGTAACATTGTGTGGCTCTTAATGAGGTTGCCCTGGAGACAAATGCTGCGGTTGTGAGTTTCCTTAAACATCAGCTGTAGAGTCCTGCCTGGTCACCGTTTAGTCATTTTGGAGCCAGATGAAGCAACACAGTCAGAGGATCTGCTCTTTGAAAATGTTTGGTCCACAGACTGCTCACACATTCAGGCTTAATGTGTTTTATGTGTCTGTCTGACCACGGTCAGGAGGTACTGACTCATGCCAGAACTGCGACGACAAAATAGTAAACGATAGACTTGTAATAGGCCGCTAATTATGGATCATTAGACAATAAATGGTTCTTCTGGACTGTGCTCAACAAATTATTAGTTTTGATTCTAAAAAATACAAAAACTGAAAGTATTGCTTTCATATGTTGCATGTTTCACACAGTCTTTAGTACTTGGTTTTTGCCTTGGGGAATTCCCATAATGCAGTTCTTTATTTATCCACCCATTATCCCACACCAGTGTTGGTTTTGCTCTATCTTTAATTTTAATTCTAACCTCTGATTAACATGGCTCCTTGACCCAGAAAAGAAAAAAACCCTGGTTTAGAAGAAAATAGTAGAAAGAAATAGTGTGCTATTATCATTTTATGCTAAATGAGATAAACGTTTAAATAGAGAGTGTGTGTTTATGTGATTGTACATTATGTTCCCAGTGTCTTAACCCTGCACTGTTTACTGTCTCCATACAGGCTGAGCTGCTGACTGGTTCCTCTGTAGCAAATGTGGAGGAAGCAAATCAGGCTGGTCAGGAGCTGCTAAAGCGAGGCTGTGGGTCGGTCATCGTCACTTTGGGATCTCAAGGTTGTGTGGTGCTCAAGGCACAGGAGTTTACCCCAAAACATATTCCAACTGCTGCGGTCACAGCAGTGGACACCACGGTAAGCATGTCCCGCGTGATGTATATGTATGGTGGAAAACATCTTTTTTATTTTCTCAGGGGCGGGGGGGTTGTTCTTTCTTTTGTTTTTTGCCTGATTTTTTTTTTTTCAGAAATTTTTCAAGATCAATTAATTTCCTAACTGATTTTTATTTATTAGATTCATTGTTTGGATACAGATATGAAAATACAGATATATTACTTCTATATTATATTATATTATATTGTATTATATTATATAACTTATATGATCAGATGCTCAACTATGTAAGCAGAGAAATTTTACTTGACCATCTATTTTTAATATTTTGGCCTGTATCGTTTAATTCTAAAAGTGATAATACTTTATACAGCAATTCATTTTTAGCAATTGGTTTGTCAATTAAACTAGTCTATCCCTCAGTGTAGATACTGAGAGATACTCTACGCTCCCAAATTCCATAATGTGAGTTTTCCATGTTTTTCTGATTATAAATCAGGTATAGATTTTAAACTTGATCCAGTGAAAGTATCAAAGGCCTCACAGACACCCAGCCTTAAAACAGGCTGTCAGGACTTCTGTAACTTTGTGATGTCACAGCAAAACAGCCAGCAGTATAAGCCATGCCCTGAACTCAATCTGTTCAGATTCAGTATCCATCCTTGCAGGATTTGGCTTCTTTCTTTATCTGAAATCTGATATATTTTTACTAAGCACTCTGAAATAAAGGAGAAGCCCGAGGTAGCAGATATTAAACTACACTGAGATGGTTTTGGTTTTTAAAACCACAAATATATATATATATATATATATATATAAAACACATTAAACATGAAAAATATGGGACCTTTAAAGACATGTCTTTTACAGCAATTTTCAAATTCCACTATTACAGCTGTTCCACTATAAAACACTGTACATAACCTTTTTTTCTGCCCATTCATCATAGCACTAGTTGGGTTAGGCTTTGTCTAAAGTGGAAAGCTTTAAGAACACTTGGGGATGTGGTGACCTCCGGCTGTTTCCTTTCTTGATTTTAATCTTTCAATGAGCCTAGCGACACTTGTCTCATTTCACACCGGGCCTCTGTGGCTTGTTTTCGTCACAGGAGCCTCAGCTGGATGTTTGCATATCCTGTCTCTGAGGTTTTTGTGGGGTATGTGTTCTACCATCTCAGTGCGTCATCCCGCAGAGGTGTTAGTCACCCAGGTTTGATTAGAGCTTTTTGATAGCTTGTGTAATGGTTTATTTTACTGAAAAGTTCCCCTCGGGACGTTTATGGTGCCACAATTTCCACAAGCTGGCCATCATGCAGTATAGTAAAATCTGCAGTGAAGCAATTACGAGTGTGTGGTTTAGCTTTACATGAACCCACATCAGGTATTGTGAAAGTGAGGATAAAACAACAAGTGTTAAGTGTGTGTACCACAGAGGAAAAAAACAGACACATTCCTGGGAAACTACAAGTGAACTAAATAACATCTACTTGTTATCCCAGTCCACTTTGGCCTTTCAGGAACAAAGAGCTCGCTTTCTTAAATGGTGGGTGACCTCTTTGGTGCCCCCAAGTTTCAAAGCTGACAGACATAACTTCACTCATTCACTGTCTTCACTTTTCTCGCTTCCCAGTAGCCCCCAGGAGAACTTACCCACCACCCCTATCCTCCCCCTTTCCCTCCCATGACTCACCTCTTGGGCCTGCATCAGTCAGCAGAAAGCTGTGGTCGGGCCTGTTGCATGTCCCCCTGCTTCGACACACACACCCGCTCTCACCCCACCCCTCCTGTTCTTTGATGGGCCCATAAATTCAGGAGTGTTTAACTCTTTTGGACATCATAATCCCTCTTCCAGTAAGTCCTTTTCTTTTTTTACTGGAGAGAGAAAAAAAACAACAGGTTGTTATCAAGATCTTTATTCTGGTCTCTGAAGCTGTTCTTGTAACTCAGGCCTCTTAGTTATAATTACCAAACCTCTTCTGTTATTTCTGCTTTGCTTGTGTTGTTTCTCTCTCGCCGTGTAGCAGTGGTGACGGATGTCTTTTTAAAAGGCTGGCTGCAACGTTGTCAGCACCAGGATTTGTCTCGCTGCTACTTTCTGTTTTTTTTTACTGGTATCGGACTGTGAATTGAAGCTCTATATTCAGCACAGTGACCAAAGACACAATGGGTCACTGGTGGTGTCTTGCTATTTTAGCCATTGTTCAATAGGGTGGTACGATGAGCTATTAATCAGACATGATCCATCTTATTTATGCTTCTGTTTGGATGCATTTCTTTACTTATCCCAGATGGAATATTTATGATGTCTGATCAAGTTTGGCTGATGAATTGCCAACATGAAAGTTAAATCGTTTAGCTTCTTTCTGACTCTAACTACTTCATCATCTGCTCTTCCTGCAGCTGCCTGAATAACACATTTTACACAGCACAAGCAATTGTGGGCTGAGTTAGGGTCATGAATCTGGATGAATAACAAAGCAAATCCACTTATCTACTGTGGGTCTCTCCCATTCTTCCTGCTGTATCCGTTTGTCTCTCTTTTGTCTTAAATTGAGTGCAGGCTTCCCTTGCTGAGATCAGAGCCTCTGCTGTTATGTGCGGACATTTAGATGAGGCTACAATACACACACACACACACACACACACACACCCAGAGCCTTTTAGCCCCAGCAGGACTTGGGTGGCCTTGGTTTCCACTGCTCCGGGAGGTCCACTGTGTAGGGAGAAAGGTAGACAGTTCTGTCTAAACCAGACATTAAAGCTGTACAGTCAAATTATTCCCAGTCTTCTCCTATGACTGAAGACGGGTAAGGACCGATTGCATGATTCCCAAAGAAAGGGAATACCCCCTGAGCACTGCATTCCTCAACCCTGCAAACAGTGGGTCAGCATGACACAATGAGAAAGCTGCCACCTCACCAGTCATAATGGGCTGCACATGCTTCACCAGCTGCCGTTCAGCAACCTGGATTCAGAACCATCCTCTGCTGGTGTGTAGTCATGCCGATCGATGTTTTGCACAAAACAGTGAAGATAGATTAAGACAAAGCACATTAGATGGATCAAAGATGTTAGAGCTCTAATTGGTCTGATTAAAATGTGCTTTTGATCTGAATCGTCTTGATAGAATCCTCCTCCACACGTTACATCAGAGGAGCCATCTCTGGCCCTCCTGTTTGTGACTCTTACGGGAAGCTTCCGGAACAAGCAAGCCACTGCGACTCATCACTGCCACTCAGTTGGTCTTTGCTCTCCCCAGGGTGCCTTTCTTTGACAAAAGCTGGACGCTTTAGGAGCTAACTGCACATAGCTCCATCTGTCATACCAGAATGGGATCTGCAGGAGGCCTCTTGCTGAGAAATACAGTCACACTTATGGAGGTTTAAATGATCCAGTGGGTGCAGCAGGTTCAGTAATATGAAAGTAAGCGCTCTCTCTGAGATCTGTATTTCCTATAGGATTTTTTTGTGTCTATGTCTTGTACTAAGCACTTATCACTGTGGTACTTTATGAAGATCAATTGTCAATCAAAGAGTGTGGGCGCTACTGTTGTCTTTGTCCTTGGATTCTCCATTGATGGACTTCTGAGTTTCTGTATGCGCTCCTTTGTTTGTCTGTACAGCCATGGCATTTGTTGCTTCATGTGTTAAGTATTTAGCTCTTCTTTTATTTATTCCAAATACACACACAGCATTCATTCTGCTGTCAGAACTAATAAAAAAGGTCACTTCCCGGAGTTTTGAAAGTGAAAGCCTGCCACTTACAAAAGTGTTCCAAACAGCAAATGGAAAGCTTTCCTGCAAAATATAAATTCGACAGTGTTATGTTACATTAAGCTACTTTTACACATTGTGGCGTACTATACTTTAGTATGTCCCAAACGCATAAAAATATTCATAAAAAACATTCAAACACATTAAATACAATACCAAGACCAAAGGATTAAGAACAGTACAATACGTTATAGAGACAAAAAATTTGTAAATGTAGGTCAGCTGAATGCCACGTCACTGAGTGGAGCTTCTGGTTCAGATTGAGGTTTTTTAAAACCACACTGGGTATAAATGTTATTGATATAGTCCACATATCAAACACAGAGAGTTAGATATAAATACCTGGCTCAAGTAAAAGTGTACTATGTCCTGTATTGTAAGTAAATAAAGTCAAAACTACTTCTACTGTGGATCCCACACAGACACTGTGAGCTGTGCAAAGAGAAAACAGATAGTCTGTCTTGACTGCCTGAGAACTGGCAGTGGTGGAAAGTAATAAAATACCTTTACTGTGAGTAACATACTTAGGTATAATTTTCAGGTAATGGTACTTTACTTAAATATTTCCCGTTTATGGTACTTTATACGTCCAGTTGAGGACTTTTATTTGACAGCTTTAGTTCACCAAGCAAGCTACTGTAAGCATTATGGCACTTCATTTCACAGAAAAAATGTCCCTGCACTGTGCTGGGTTTCCCTTTTTCTTTTCATTCACACAAAACTCAGAAAAAAATTCATTTTCTCGCCGATCATGAGCTTCTATTTCAATGTCACACCATCTGTGGAGAACTTTCGAAACCACACTCTGTTCATTTTGTGAGCTTCCACAGACACATCTGCCATCCTAATTTCTAACTTCAGCCTGAGCACCAGCAGAAAACAGGCAGAGGAACAGCAAGGAGGTCAAGACGTGGCGGACAGACCCGGCCAGCAAGAGCATCACGGCTCATCCGTGGCAAGTGCTTGTGTCAGTTGATTGACAGCCCTGCAGATCTAACCTTCACCAAACTGTGTCGAGGGCAGTGGCAGGGGAGCTGAAGGGGGTAGCGCTTGTCAGCCTCATTGAGCTTCATTTACTAGATCCTGTAGCGTCACATGCCAGTCTGAAGGAAGGAGATGTTGTCAGTAAGAAAGAGAAAGTGAAGTTTTGCGTTGTTAGTTTGGAAGTTGCCTTCTGATTTGAATGTGGATTGGCTGACCAAGGCTGATAGAGGATGTGAAATGAGAGTCTTTTTCTTTCCATTAAAATTATGAGGCTGATGAAAGCATTAGCATTTGCACTGGACCTAATTTCCCAGAGATGTAGTGATGCTGATGAATACTGTTCTATTGAATATTAGAAAATGAGATCCTGGTATTTCCATCAGGCCCATTTACTGGGAATTCAGGATTATTAGCATGTTGTTTATTTGTGTGTCTTGATTACCAGAATACAGACAGAAACTCAATATATCCTTGCTACCACAAGCCTCTAATAGATATGGTCTAGCTGTAAATTGCTGTTATTACAGAAATATAACTGGATCAAAATTTGGTCGATAGTGTTTTATTCTGCCGAATTTTTATGCTAAAGTTGCAGTTTTCATCTAAAAGTCCACTTAAGAGATTCCAGGGTATGTTCCAGTCTTGCTATCCTTAAAAGGAGAGATTTGCGGTGTAAACCAACTCTCCCCTGCCACTAACTGGAGCTTTAGCAGAAGCTTCATTTTGTGTTGAACTCAGCAGTGTTGTGACATCACAAAGTTCCAGAGGTCCTGATGGGATGATGGGTTTTAAGGCTCAGTTTCTGAATATAGGCTCTGAGGATTTCTCTGTGAACGGAGACCTTTGATAATTGGTACTTTACAACAAATACAACAACTTGAAATGGAACAATATGGAAATCTCACTTTCTAGAATATAAGGTACATAATAATATAATATCTTTAACTTTGTTTTTTAGATTAGGTGGTTGAATTTGAGTGCAAGTTTGTTGAGGTAAAATACACAATCAGACCTCTGATTTTTCTTTTTTGTGTTGTTTTTGAGTATTTGCACTATTAGTTTAATATAGTCTAAAGTGGAATTATTGCTTGACATTACCACATAATCTAACAAATGGGAATAAATGATGGATTAGCTACAGATCCTGGTGAGAAATGCACCAAAAAAAATTTAATCATGGGAAAACCTTCAAGTCTAATTGGTGATTATTATTTTTGGGATCATTTGATGTCTTTATTACATGTGAGGTCAGTGAGTAGTGACAGGAAATTGGACAGAGGAGGGTAATGGGATGGAGCAGAAGTCTGGGCAGGTTGAGAGTTTAACTGGAGACTCGCCTGTTCAGAGCGTTTGTGTATTTTTTTCCTTTGAAAACAATACAGTTTGAGCCTTGGGAGTTAATATTTACCTCTATTATAACATGAAATCATTCCGACTGTCAGAAACCTAATGAAATATTGGCTCTTTAAATTTTGCAATAATTACTGGTATTAGCTTTCAGAAACCTGCTTTGGCTGTTTTGGGTCTCAACTGGAACATGTGAACTGGAATCCAGGCCAGATTCAAACCAGTGGGACTGCTTCACCAAAGCCTTATTTCCAAATACTGGCCGTATTGTAGCTCAGCCCAACTACCAGACAGGAGACATAAACACCCCACGGCTTTAAACATGGAAATCCACAAGGCCTGTGAAATGTTTCAGCTCTGATCTCACTCTTTCCAGCATATCTCCAGCCAACAAGTCACCCCATTGGCGTGCACTGTCTTGGACGACGTAGGGTGGGGTGTATCTATCATCTGGTTGAACAAAGATGTTCTCAATGATATCAGTTTAGGTGCATCGTCTGTCCCGTGTCCTCTGAGGCTTGTCTGTCATGTCCCTTGTTTGGCCCTGTTTATAACGGGACAGGGCCCTCTCTCCCCGACGGGGGTTAGGATTAGGCTTTTTTGGCTTTTTGCCTGACGCTACTGAATCACCCTTCACAGCTGACAACCTTCACTCTAACAAAAGGGTTAGTTTGAGGTTGGAGGGTGAGGGGGTTGGTGGTGGGAGTAGGCTTTACAGAGGTGCTCAGAAGAGAGAGTGTAATGAACTCTTTTGAGAGCTGAAGTGATGAGTAATGGAGCAAGCTTGTGAGAACCAGTGTTGGGGGGCCATTTGTGGTTAAACATGAACGCATCGTCACATACCATTGTGCCTTTCCCATCAGTGACCCCCCCCCCCCTACCCATGGTTCCCTTGGTGTCCTGTCTCAGCAGAACCCCCTCCCCCCCCCCCAAGGTGTAGACAGCACATTCCATCCCTATCAATAGCTGGAGAGGGATAAAGGATGATTTATCTGTTCATAGGATAGCCAAAACCAGAGCTCTTGGCAGTAATGGTGAAGCAATGGGTGATTAAAGCTGGCATGTGCTGTTCAGCTGATCCCCACCCCCCCTTCCCTCCCCTCACACACACCGACACACCTTTTTTTTTTTTTTTTTTGCTGATGTTGGATGTTTGAAGAATGTAGTTTTAAAAAAAGACTTTAATTTGTTCATGAAACAATTTAACACTCTATATAGCATAATGTCATGGCATCATGTTGTCATTTTTATTTATTTTTTCAGTTTTGTCAGCTTGAAACATTTGACTTTTCAAATATATTTAAGCAGGCTGTCAAACTATCAAACCATTTTAAAGATGTTTCATGTCTTTTTCACATATAATTTATGATTCTGCCTGCATCTTGACATCTTTGTGTTTACATGATTAATGCCCTTCATACAGATGTTCTCCTGAAAGAGCTGAGGGAGGCACATTTTCGCAAGGCTCAAAAATTCTGTAACTCATTCCTACTAGTTGAGTCTAGTTGAGAAGACCTGAAGAAACAGCTGACAAAATGCCACAGCACCCCCTACTGTTTTACAGTGTATGGAATTTCAAAATGAGTCCTCTCAGCTATGGAGGATGTCAGATTTTACCATACTCCTTTTATCTCCAAAATGTAGAATGTTCAATTTTAATAATATTTTCCACATGGAATCACTCTTTATCTTTAATGCACTTATTATGCCGTGCTAGCCAGTCTTTCTGATTATACTGAGCCTCACAGGTGAAATTTAATAAAGTATTGTTTTGATACTGTGTCCTCTCAGGGAGCTGGAGACAGTTTTATTGGAGCACTGGCATTTTACATGGCTCATTATTCTACAATGCCTCTTGAGGAGATGGCCTGCAGAGCAAATCACGTGGCTGGAGTGAGTGTGAAGGTTGTCGGAACACAGACGTCTTTCCCCTTCAAGAAGGACCTACCAGCTGAGCTGTTCTCAGAACAGCACATCGGTTCAAATGGACAACTCTGGAATGGATCTTATCATGAACACTGCCTTCTGAATCAAGCTGTTTCTGAGTAGGATATTACAAAACTGGGAACCAGTGTAATTATGACTTATTTTAATGTAAAGGTGAACATGGCTTTAATTTGACTGTGAATATAGCTCATATAAATTAGAGTCTAAGTGATGACACAGCTTCTGACAACACACATTTTTGAACAAACTTCCTGACCCTTCAGTTCAGCCACATATTTCACACAATTCATTGAATTACTCCAAATAAATGAATTTCACAAAAGGTTCAAGTACATTTAACTGATTGAAACATAATCAGTGATACTGGGTAGATGTGCTGAACGACCTTTAAGTATCATGACATAACCACACATGAGTAGTAGTTAATAAAGTGGTGGTGATGGACAGCCAGGGTTTGGACCTTGCTGGACTGGAGCAGTGGTGAGAGCAGAGGCCTTCTGACAGATCCAAGAAGAAATCCTCTGACCATACAACATCCAGCCAATCAGAAACGCTGACTGACAAACACTTTGTATAATCCATGACAATAGATAGTTCCTGTTTAAACCTTGTAGATTTATGTGGTCCATACAATTTTGAGTATTGTTAAATCGATCTGATCTTCCTCTTCTCAAAGAAGAGAACATGCTTGTTCACTGCAAAGGAAAAGGTAGATTTAAAAGGTTTGTCACACAGTTTAAATTGAATATTTAGAAAGCTTTATATATGAGCAATGCAAAGATATGCAAAAAGATGATGGGAAGTTTTATGATCTGTCCTGGTCCCTTTTGGTGGGTAATTTACTGGAACTGTTGTTATTTACTCAAATGATTACATCTGACATGTTAGTTCAAATGATCACATGATGTACAAACTGGGACCAGTCTATTTAGACAACACACAAGCCCCCAGTAATACTTGATTTGACATCATTTTCGAACATTGACAGAATTACAACTTAATATGGTATTTGTCCAGGAAGTTTAGAACAAACGCACATATATAGGTGTCACTGTACTGTAAAATACTGATATAATGATATTACAAAATGGCATTTTATCATTTAGATACAGTGTGAATAATAGTAATAGAATGAATATCAAATTTGGTTCCTGAACAACAAAATGATTATGAGTACTTTTCTGCCAATACATACAATCAATATTTTACAGTTTAAAAATATTGCTAGTAAATTCCAAACTAACCTGATCTACACAGGTTTTAATGCGGCCGAAATAAAATTTTAAATAAAGCAAGTTGTAGTTTAGCCTGGTCTTCCTGGTTAATTATTGAATGCATTATTTAAGAAAGTGAGCAGGGATAAAAAGAGACTAACAACAGCACACTTGCAAAACACACACACGAGACACATGTAACAGCAATAATAATAATGAATGCAATTCTTATTCAAGGAAAATTGACTGAGCTTAAAGCATTTTTAACAACAAAGTCCTGATGTCCATTCAAAAGTGTAACTAATAACACAATAACACTACAAATAACAAGACTAAAATATCTAAAACCTATGTAAACTCCATAATGCATTACTTCAGGAGGACTGTTTGCAGATCATACAGATCCAGCACACTGCACAGCAAAAAAAATAAAATAAAATAATAATAATAAAAGCTGGTAAGTGTCAACGTACCTATTGGATCGTGTTTCCGCAGCACCAGTTTTTCTCTGAGCCGGTTCCTCTTGGTGTTGAAGAAGTAGCCTGTCCCTGCGGCGCTCATCATCTGCACCAGGATGGTCCTGACGGAGGACAGAGCTCAAGGTGAGACAACTGCAACACTGCGTGGTGTGGAAGCTCTAAATACAGCATATAAATATACATACCAACTTTAACTTACTTTGATTTGGCCTTGGCCACTGGGATATGGAAAGAAAACGTACATGATTGTGAATTAGGCAGAATAACAAGACGAAAGATGAGCAGCGTAATCATTGTAAGTATCTTGCTCAAGGTAACCGCTACA
This sequence comes from Remorina albescens, assembly GCA_034769265.1. Taxonomy (NCBI): domain Eukaryota; kingdom Metazoa; phylum Chordata; class Actinopteri; order Carangiformes; family Echeneidae; genus Remorina; species Remorina albescens. Next base: position 18,140,858 of record CM068488.1, on the reverse strand, counting down.
GACACAACAACTGAATAATAATAACAACAAAACGCTACAGAAACGTCAATACGTAACAACTAAATAGTCAATAGGTCGACTGCAGTTGTCGGTGCTGACAGAGACACAGAAAGCTACAGAACATGTGTGTAGCTAACTCCCCAGCGTTAGCAACACAAATGCTATGTGGAGGCTAACAGGTGTGTTTATTTAGCTACATCTCACACAGACCTGAGTGGGCACTTCTTGCGCACAATGGTGAAAAATACTCACAGTTTGCCGTGGTAAGAAACATTTTGTAGACTCCAAATTTTTTACTCGTACACAGATAATAAAAAAAAAAAACCCAAACACAAACAACAGCGTCAACCAGAGTAAGTCACATTGAGAATCTTTAACATCCGGTTTAGTAACTACTTCCGGAGTCTCTTAAAGGTGCAGTGCAGCAAAACCCAAAATTCAGGTTTACCTTCACAGCAACGCACAGAATGTCCATTAATGCAAATGAAAGGGGACTGTATGTAACCCATGTATATAAATATGTAACATATGTTCCCTAACCAGAACCAAATAGCATAAAAACAGTGATCCAAGAACGCTGACATAAAATATTTGGAAGGATGAAAGCAGCCATTAGGAATTAGACAAAAATCACACAACTAATAACAGACACAGTAAGCAATAACTGAATCAGGTATGTGATTAAAAACCTTCTTCAGATACACAATAAAAGTAATAAGAACACTGGAAATGTGCGCAAATGAAAGAGGAATTTTTTTATGAAATACCTGTTGTGCCAAACAAGTCCTTTTTCGCAGAATAAATTTTTCACCACTTAAATTCTGGTGGTCTCAGCCGTGACTCAGATGTTCACTGTTTTTAAAGAGCAGCGGGTCTCAGCCTTGTGCAGTTATTTGTTTTTGTAAGTAGACATATATTAGACGTAGGGCTTGACGCACTGTGAATTTGAGGTGTCTTGAAATTGAGCTGAGCATAGAAATATAGTTATGCCTTTTTTTCCCACTGCATCAAGAATAAATCAGAATACTGCAAGTTCACCTATAGCTAAACAGTCAAAAAGGTTTGGTATTGTATACTACTCTATACGCGGATGTAAAGTTATTCTGTTTCTATTTTGTTTTAATTCAATTGCTGTGATAATAGAAAGGAGTCTTGAGATTTGTCAGTGTTTAAAGGCTGAATAGCGCTGGACATCCAATATGAGCATGCAGGAGGTGTGGCTCTGCTACATTATCTAAATGAGTTCCAAAGTAACCACTAGCCTCTTTGAAGTAAGAGAGGACTGAGGAGGGATGTCACACTGTGTGCCTTTTCTTGGATATCTGAGAAGAAATTTAGAAACACAGACACACACACACACACACAATTGGGTATGGGATATAGAGATATTTTTGCTCTGGGAAACAAATCACTATGTTTAGAACCACGGTCTTACTGTGGAGCTCAACTGTCCGGTAGGAATTTTGAATTATTCTGTTCACAGTGAATCATAATCACCACCACCAACAACAAGGTCCTGCTTATTCCCAACTGCAATTGTTCTTTCTCACTTACACATTTTTCTCTATTTTTCTCTACATAATTTCATTTTCATCACAACACAGAGTTATTCAGTGTAGGTTTTAAGTGACCTGAGAATATCCAGCATTTGAAGGGGACTGAATTTGCTACACAATTACGCATATCTGATTATTTCAACAGATCCACTCAAAGTCATTTTGGACATTGAAATGGTCGATTGTTGTAATGATGAAGCAGAGATGATCTTCTCTGGATGGTTTAATATTATCCTGGTAAATGCAGAAGTTGTGGAGACTGTAAATGTTTCAGCACTAAACATTTTCAAGATGGGAATTGAAAATATAAGGAGATAGAAGAAGACTTTTTTTTCCCACCCAGCTATATTTTTTGAATAGTCTCACACTGAAGTAGCTCCTTTTTGATCCCATTCATGTCCTACCTTGTTTGCCTCAATTGTATTAGAAAACATGGTTCTTTCAGAGCATGCTTCTTGTTCTTCAGGGATAGAACATTAGCTGTTGCCATGACAGTAAATGATTCTCTGTTAAGAATTCCTAACCAAGATGGGATTGTCAGGTCCAATTTGGGCGGATGTGGTCATGTAATAATTTTCCTTCTGAGAGCTAACAGAAGCTCAAAGCAGACTTTGTCAGTTCTGAAGCTATTTTTGTTTTCAATCACTTTTACAGGCTTAATTTAATTTCTCTTCAACTGAATTAGGTTGAATTTAGCTCCGTGAATAAACAAAATAATTAATCACAGAAAGAGATCACAACATTGGTAGTCTTTCTTTATCATTGCTGTGAAGTAACTCAGTTCTCACCAAAGGGCTGTATGGATAAAGACACTATGAAATGTTCCACTGTCTCTCACAGGCAGATGAATGGGTCTGATACTGCCGGTGACCCTGTGGAAGTCCCCTTCAGATCCTCAGTAGGCAGTAATTTAATAGCCTTTTGTGTATTCATGGTGAAATAGTGGTGCGATGAGACTTTTGCTTGCTCCATATTGAAAAGTGTGTGCTCAAAAGGTACACAGTGGGCATGTTCAGAGAATACGTGAGCATGATGCAAATAATCACTGCTTTAACTCACATGCTTGGTTGTGAACTAGATGTACAGCATGAGGGTACATAAAAACTCCTTTAAAATCACACGAGTTAATTAAATCTACCTTTGTCATTTTCATGCATTGGTATTATAAGAGGTCAATTAATATATATCTCTTTATTGCTGTTAAAATAAATCAATGTTGTACTCAACAGAAAATAGGCATCATTTGGTTCCTTCAGTATTCCATATGAGTTATATTTGTTTGGTACCTATATATCTTTTGTATCATTCGCTGTAAACTAGGAAAGAGAAAATACTATCCATCCATCCATCCATCCATCCATCCATCTTCTACTGCTTTTCCGTTTCTGGGTCGCAGGAGAAAATACTACAAGTACCAAAATGTAAAGAGACTGACTTTGACTTTTAGAAAAAGTGTGATCAGGAAATGTGCATTTTTACAAAAGTTTCTTTTGTGCAGGCAAAACAATGTTTATCAGTGTGACATAACACTTCTACTTGATTATCATTAGTAAGGCATTAACACAACTAAAATTGTAATGTTGCATCTGGCTGTACTGAGCTAATTTATACTCCCCATTAATTATAATGCACTGTTATTCATACGCTAATACGATTTTTAGAATATGTTAAACTGCCAGTACTAGTGGAGCTCATTTTAATTACATTTTGTTCTCAGTAGCTTGTGAGTTGCTGCTTGGAGATCCGGAAAGTCTTTTCACAACCTCTAATAATACATACGTATTGATTTTGTCAGTTCACAGTGGGTGAGGGCGGGTACACCCTGGACAGGTCACCAGTCCATCACAAGGCCAACACACAGAGACAGACAGAGACAAACAACCACTCACATTCAGACCTACGGACAATTTAGAGTCACCAGTTAATCTGAACATGATGTCTTTGGACGGTGGGAGGAAACCGGAGGAAACCCACAAAGGCACGGTGCAAACATGCACACTCCACGAAGAAGGCCCCAGGCTGGGAACCGAACCTGCGACCTTCTTATTGTGCTGCCGCGCTGCCCAAAATGAGGTTTAGAGTTTTACAAATTGTTATAGTCATTCTGATTTTCTTCATCCATTTTCATTGTCCTTGTCATGCAGACTTTCAGATGTTTTACTGAGTGACTCATGGAAAGAGAGTAATGTAATTACTACTATTGCGGCACTGTATGCTAATAGAACCTTTTAAAACAGGAAGTGGCACATCTGAAATCTATAAGGGCCCTTTAACTATCTCTCCAGCAACTGACGTATTCTAATATATATATGTCAGCACACAGGAAGAACAATCACTAAGATGAGTGGGGTTGGTATAATAGCTTGTTTTCTTTCACATCTTATCCTTGTTTTAAAAAAGGTCCAGTGTACAGGCCACACTGGTCCCTCTACAGCAGGGATTAGATGAAGCAAAAAGTAGAAGGTGAACATGTACTAATGAGAGTATATTGGAGTCCTTTTGATGAACCCAGCAGGGAAGAACCACGCATAAAGGCGGAAATGAGCATGAATGTCATTGGACAGGCCTGAGGAGCGTTGTAACCAGGCAGGCAGCAGCTGTCAGGATGTGTGTGGAGGAGCTTGCGTCACTGAGGGGTAATTCTGAGAAGGAGGCTGAGACCAGAAGCTCCAGCTCCAGCTCCAGTCCAGCTCTCCACTCCTCCCCCTCCTCCTCTACCACCACCACCCCACCCACTCAGCACTGTCAACAGCCACTCTAGAAGTGAACATCTCTTTTCTTCTCCCACTTCATTGCACTTTTACTCTTAACCCTATCTCGCATACTCTTTCTTTTCATTTACCATTATTTATTTCCTGGCCATACCTCATTTATGTCTTAGACATCTTTTTTTTTTTTTTAAGGTATGTTATTTTCTATACCTTTATTCAATAGGGAAATTGAATAGGGGACAAGTAAACCCAAACATAAGGTTGTTCTGGTTTTAATATGATCTTGAGGGTGCCAACCAGACCTACAAATTTTCCTCGATGAAATAATAATAAGTACAATTTATTTAAAACAGCTTATAATGAAATCAAAATTCTCTTACCCGTGTATTATGTAAAGTGAACGGCTCGGGTGATAAAGTAGGTCATGCTCTTTTTGGTTCGCATCCTACCTCCTTTACTGTGCATGGTGTCCTCGGGCAAGAGAATAAAATCCAAACTGCCCCTGACGCATCATCAGTGTGTTAGAATGTTTCTATAGCAGACAAAGTGATGGAAGTATGGGTGGAAGTACTGTATGAATTAATGGGTGAATGTGGAAAGTGGAAAGGGCTTTGACTCGTTGATAAGACTATAAAAGCTTTATATAAATGCAGCAAATTTTACTATAATTATTATTAGATGTATAATCAAATTAAGAACCGCAGCCTGGGCTCATAAAGTGCCCATTTTATTGGTTTTTATTGCTTTCTGCTGGCTGATTGTCAATGTTTTTAAGCAGCACGCTCCACAGTACACCTGCACATTCACACACACACACACACCCACACAGAAAGACACAGGCCACCTCCACCAAAACAAGCACCAACTCCAACATATTATTAGCTGTCACAACACCCTTTTGCTGTTCTTTTGACCTCCCAACCCAAGCACAGTGGGAGACAGGATGACTCACCAAGCAACACACACCAGTTCACAACTCCCCAGCTTGCGTCAACACAGTGCCCGATTAACTGGTTTATAAAAGGGAATGAATAAATAACAAAAGGTGATCTCATGAAGTGTTTTCATCATTTCACAGTCTAAATTTTTTGGCCTTTTATAACAAATGATCTGCACTAAGGGACCCCTCGGTGTTAAAGTGTGTGGCAGAGTGTGAGAAGGATACGCCCTTTAAAAGAAAAGAGGAATACCCTGCCTGCAGCTCCACATCAGAGTTTTCATTTGCTAAAAAAGATGTTCACTTTTAATCATTAATGTACAGTGGGTGCATCTGTAGTTGATTGTGACATTATAAGGAGCCCTTTTGTGATCAAGTCACTATCTCAAATAAACAAAACGCAACCAATGGCTGTGATCTTAATTGTATCCCATAAAAGGATTTCACAAAACACAGTTACTAACTTCATCTTTTCCATATCTGGAGATGGTGGCCTGACAGTGGTGAGAGAGGCAATGTCAGCGGGTCAACAGAAACATTTACATACATCATCTGTACACCACGTTAATATTCAGTCATTCATTCATTCATCTTCAACCACTGATTCATTTCCGGGTCACAGGGGTGCTGGAGCCAATCCTAGCTCACATTGGGTGAGGGCAAGGTCACTCGGAACAGGTCGCCAGTCTATCACAGGGCCAACACACAGAGACAGACAGAGACCAACAACCACTCACACTCACACTCAGACCTACGGACAATTTACAGTCACCAGTTAACCCAAACATGATGTCTTGGTGGGAGGAAACCCACACAGGCATGGGGCAAACATGCAAACTCCACACAGAAAGGTCCCAGGCCCGTGAAGCAAACCCGCAAACCTTCTTATTGTGGGGCAACAGCACTAACCACTATGCGGCTGTGCTGCCCCACATTAATATTGTTATGTATTAAAATGCATGAAAAGTATTGTTGTAGGTGCCAAAAAAGACAAAAGGATTCTGTGAAGATTCTCTGCTCGGTGGTCTGAAGTGTTGTCACTACTTTGGGACCAGCTACACTAATAAGAACATAGATGAAAAGAAAATATCTAGGCTCCATGGTAGCTCACCTGGTAGATCTTACAGCTCAGCACATGTCATGGCTGTGGCCAACTATGTTCAAATCCAGCATCTCTCTCCTGCTTTTCCTCTCTCTCTCTACACCGTCTCCAACAAATACATATGAACAGAAAGAGTACAAAAGAAAATGTGAGGTAAAAAGTCCTGATTGTCTGATTAATCTGTGTTTAGAACTGCAAAGTTCCCCACAAGAGAGGATTTTGCTTGTTAGCAGCAGGCATAATATCTTTCAGAGGGTCTGATAGTTAGCACCAAGGACAGCTCCCTTAGCCCCCATGGACCCGGGATCAGCACCTTGGACAGCAGTCATGCCACACCTGAGTGCTGGATGTTGTGACGGATCACCTTAGCTTGGTCGTCACTTGTTTGCCGTTTCGGTTCTTTTCTCCCTCTTTTTTTGCTGGATTGATTGTTTTCCTCGTCTTCTTCCGGTTTGGGGTCAATAATTAAGCGTTTATATATATTTGAAACATATAAAATTCAAACAGGGGGTATTATTGTATAGAGTTAATTTGATAGTGTATATAGTACATATATGGGATTATATATAAATATAAGCCCAACCGTTTAAGAAAAAAGGGATTTAATTGGTTTTTTACATCTTCTCACTCCTTTATCAATGTGTTCACTTTTGTCAGTATTTGTTCAACATTTCTATTTCAATGCTCTGTTTTGGGTTTTTTTTTTCCTTCTTTAAAAGTTTTGTTATATTTGTTTTTTTCCTGCTTTTTTGCGCACATATTTGACATTTATATTTCAATCAATTCATCAATAAATCATTACAGCTTGTTGTGACTCATAAGCCTTGATGCAGATGAAGTCCCCTCCTGATCCGGCTGAGGAAAACCACAGGTCTGATCAGACTGCAGGGTGGTCCACATAGATTTCTGACGGGGTTACATGAGTTTTATGACATGCCAATGTTTAGTGTTTGTGTTCAGCAGTTTTGGAATCAATACAGGGGGATTTGTGGAACAGTTTAAGCAGTAGAATTTATCCTCAATGGAGGCAAACCCAGTGCCCACTTTTCTTAGAATGGGTCAAGGAGCCCGTCAACCAAAAATGGGCCTTAGGCAGTTTAACAAATAAATTTATTTGCTTTCATATTTGTTTAGTTTAGTTTTTTGTTTGTTTGTTTGTTTGTTTGTTTGTTTGTTTTGTTTCTTGACAGTCTCTTACTACTCATTTATGTCCATTAAAGAAGCCATTTTTACAAATACACAGAATCTTTTGTAATTGGCTGACTGTTCTCTGCAGATTATTTGCAGATTGCCCAACTCCCAAAGTTTGCCCAAAATATGGCAGATTTTGGGCAAACCCACAAAACATCAGAAAGTCTTTTTAGGGCTCAGTCTAAATCCAGGCTGTGTTCATTTTATCTTTGGAGCGAGCATTTTGATACTATAATAGCATTAATATGAGAACAAGACCTGCTTTATAATCAAATACCATGTGGACATGCACTTTTACACTATATGGGACCTTTAAATATGAAGCTGCAGCAGCCAGTAAACCTAGTAGAATAACTGTGTGGAAACTGGGGGAAGCAGCCAGCCAGAGTCTATAAAATGGTAAGAAAATGTAAACCAGAGCAAACAAATACAATTGAATATGTTAATATGCTGTACAACTCTTAGATTCAGGTTAGCTGTTCCGTCACTTTCCAGTGTGTATGTTTTTTATGCTACATTAAACCAATGTCTTGTTTGTTTCATCTGGACAGAAAGTAGATTAAGAAAAAATTTATTGTGGTTTTAGAGAGGTTATGTAGTAGACTCTGACGCTGTCTTGGTTGCTTGACAACCACAGTTTCAAAGGTAAATGCCAGAGCTGAATATAGTCACACAGTTAATGCTCAAGATGATAATTAATTCAGCAGCTCTCAAAATGCTGAAATTGAGCTAAATTGCAGGTCTACACCTTTGACAATGTGGAGTTGGCTGATGGCTGATTTTGTGGACTTTCAGAACATTTCATTATGCTTTCACACCCACATCTTTACTTATATCGCAGTGAACCAAAAGACATTCTCATGCAGCCCTAAAAAAAACCCGCCCTGGATATCGCTGGCATGTCCACACATTCAGACTTTAATTCATTATCAATGAGGCTGTTCCAGAAAATGCTGCTTGATCACCTCATAAAGTGATCCTTTTCTCTCTCTCTCTGGCGCTTTTGAAGGAACTTGCCTATGTCTGTGTATCTTAATCCAGCTGTCCAGATCACTGGGAAAAAGATGGAGATTCTCTCCTCGGGTGGATTTTTGCTTTCAGTGTGACCCAGATTTGACTGCTCATGTTCAGCATGTGCTGTAAGAAGATGTAATATCTTGTTTACGTGATACCACAAATCTCATTTTTGTTTTGTTCTTGTGTAAATCCAGTAAACAGTATTTGCATTTGAACGTACTGTATTATCACTTTCCTCTGTGCTGTTTATAGAATCTAAGATCTTTTTTTTATTGTTATCATCTGCAAACAGAATCACATGCAATGCTTGTTTAAAAGTCATAGTTAGGAGCTGGCACAGGGAGGCTTAATAAAAGCCCTGAAGAATAGTCTGAATTGTCTTTCCACTTGCGTAAACAGGAGTGATTGTGTCAGTTATGATGTCATACATGCATACATGTGCATCAGGTCGCCGTGGTTACACTAATCTTATGATAATGAAGCCCTGAGATCGGACTTCCACATAGTCAACACATGGGTCTGTGAGGGTGAGATAAAAACTTCTTGCTGCTTGTTTCAATTATAAAGCTCATGGAAGAAGCCACACACTTCATTTTTGCCATTGCTTCTCTAAGCTTAGGTTTGGCCATTTCAAAACCCTGCAACACTTTGAATCCTTTCAGAGTCTCAACTTAATAGTTTAACTTCCCCAAAGTATGGGATATTTCCTCCTCACATTAAAAGTACAAGTTCCTTCTCTTCTATATTTGGTTCAGAACCTAAATATAGGCCTCCTTGATAATTCTACAATAGCTTGCTACTTTATAAAGCCATACTGATGACCACAGCATTGTTAGGAGTAATGTTATAAAACAGGCGGCCAGTGTGTCCTCCTCCCATCTGTTCTCTCCCCTCTGCCTCTATTTCTCTGTGTTCCATGACGCAAAGCCTGAGTGGGAGTGGACAAACCTTCTGCTCCCTGAGAGGACTGAGTGGGCTGCCGCCATCCGCTGTGTGCGCACTAGAGATGGAGGCAGAGATGGAGGTATAGAGTGGAGTACAAGGAGGGGAGACATTTAAACAACAAAGAGTGGAAGCCTAAGAGAAAGTGACAGCGGGAGATGCAGAAAAAGTAAATAATGGGGATGAATGGGGACAGGAAAGAGATTGTAGGATGGGTTTATTGTAGGGAGAGCAGCATGGCTGGATAAGAAACTAAGGAAAAGAGAGAAATTGAAGGGGAGGAGGATACGAGGGGATGTGCACATAATAATGGGGAGCTAAGGACAGAAGAGCAGAAGCAGGCAAAAAGCTCAGAATATGAGGAAAGGAAAAACATCAGGAACTAGATTGACACGACTTGAATGACTTGATCTTTCTGGTGAACAATTATGCAAGTGAAAGCTTTTAAAATTGATTGATTGTTTAAAAGAGTATAATTGCTGCCACTGGCTGTTCTTAGAAAATCATACAGTGTAACAAGTCCCCCCCCCCCATCCATATTTAGAGATTTATTTTTTTTTGGTGTGTGTGTGTGTTATTATTTTTTTGTAGTTTTTTCTTTACGGAGATCTAAAGTCCAACAATAGAGGATGTTGGGTAAGTTGTAAAGCTGTCTGAGACCTATGAATAAATTAGGATATGCCATTTTAAAAAAGACTGGACTCAGCCTAATTATCTGGGTTTGGTCCATGTGAGACATTTGGATACTGGTGATATTGTGCTGTTTAAACTGCACTTAACAGTACACATGCTTGCTCCAGTGCATGTAATTCAGCGGGAATATAGCTCAGCTGGTTAGCATTGTAGAAGAACACTTTAATATTCTTTCAGGTCACTGGCAGTAGCCAATTTAAAAAAAAAAGAAAAAAAAAGATGAATCTTGTTGTTTGTTAACAACAGAATTCTTTCTTCTTCTCTGTCTAGTATGAATGGGTTTATACTAAGTTGAGGTTATGGATGTCCATGACTGTAAAATATCTAGTCAGCTAAACGTTAGCATCTCTCTGTGTGTAAAAACCTGAAACAAACAAACCTTTATGTGTTTTTTATTATTATTATTATTATTTACCACATGGGGGCATCACGGCAAATTATGAAGACAACATTAACATAAGGTCACCTTATATGGTAAACACGTTGGAAAACAAATGCCAACTTAATTATCATATTCATTCAGTCTCATATTTATTAAACTTTTAGCTCAGTTTTATTCTCCACCAACTCCAGATAAACGTAATATGTGACATGCTGGGTTGAGAGGAACCACAGACCCTCTGTGGGCTCCTCATGCTGAGCAGCCACATGTTATAGCTTAACATGAATGTAAAAATAGTTACTCTTGCAGCTTTAAGTATGATATATGCTGACTCATTTCTAGAAAGAAGTGACTTAAATTGTGTAATTAATTAATTTACCTCTATCAGCTTGGGTGCTGTTAAGTGCTACAAAGTGCATCAACACAGATAGAAATGATCTCCTCCTACGTACTGGAATTATAGCTCTTCACTCACACTTCCACTGGCCTGTGATTGACCCCAGTAAGCTCAAGAAAAAAAAAAGGCAAATGCATAGCACTTTTTTTTTTTCTTTTTCGACAGAGGTCACTTCTTCATGCTTATTGCACCGCACATCCGTGTTTTATTCCAGTATAGGAAATGTAGAAATGACTATTTCAAGAAGGATGTCGTCAAAGATTTAATAATTTACAAATAAGTTATATACTTTTGTATACCTGTAATCTGTAATTGCAACCAACTATTCCTTATTACCTGACAGTATGTTGAGTATTCTCATAAAATCATACTGTATTATATTACCGTCCATTGGATGGGTGGCAGATTGATACATTTTCAGAAAACCAACACATAGTTATGAATCAATGACTATCACAGTGACCTCCCTCCCTCTCCTCCTGCCTTCTGCTGTTTATCTTTAGTTACTTGACCCCCCCCCCCCCATGATCCACCAGTGGCTATTTTACAATTTGGCTAAATTTAGCTCTGAGGTAACAAGTGACACCTTCTGTTTCCAGGCTTCCGGTCGCTAGGCAACCTCAGCAATTATGCCACTGCCAAGTGCGGGAAGGGAGGAAGTAGCACCCCAGGGCCCCCTGCCTCTGTTCATCTTGGCCACGACCGCTCCGGCTTCATCCTTCATCTAAGTGTAGTGCTTCCATACCAAGCCAGTGACGAGAGCCGCTGGAGCATGCTGTGTTTCCAACCGTTTTCATTGGATTCGCTCTCTTTCCTGTGTTATCAAGATACAGTAGTGTGCTGAGGACAAGTCAATGATCAAACTGAAACACTCTGCTGCCCCCTGATGATAGATTTATGAGCAAGACAATGAACTGAGGGTGGACTTTATACCAGTATACTGACTGTAAAACCTCTGTCCATTTTTGTGCCATAGATGAAACTACCAAGCAGTTTGGAACTTTATGCTATAAATATGTATCATATTCATTATAAATATGATTTACTTTGCAACAAAGGTCAAGTGTTACCTATTTGTGACCTGTTGTATTTAATTGTATTGTATTGAGTTTTATTGTTTTGTTTGTCTCTTTTTTTAGACTGTATATCACAGTTGATGCATTTCAGGTTTTGCGCTGCTCCGAAATCTGTAGTGTAATGGGGTTTTAATGGAAACTTAGATCTACCTACGTCCTAGAAAATTATTGAAAATTATATGAAAATTATTTACCCTGAAAGTTATGACATCTTTTTATTTGACTATTACAGGGTATAAAGTTTCAGTGAACTAATATAAGCTGAAAAATTGTGACAGTCAGCAGTGATAAAGCTTTATAAAACTTTATTTAAGTAAAATTAACAAACACCCTGGAGAGATGCTGTATTACAAATACATGACCATCATCAGTTATGATGTATCAAAAGTACTCATGATGAAAAGTCACACCTTAACAGTATATTTTTTCAGCAGTGATGGGTGATATATTGGAATCTTAGGTAATAATATAGAATACGACAATGTAAAAGCACTCGATAGGATGAAAATCTAAAGTATAAAAAGTAGAATTACTGTAGTCATTATTGAACAGAATACCCCCCCCCCCGTGATTCAGCTTATATCCAAAGAGACTTGTAAGTTAAACTAACAGGTAAACTATAAAGCTAAACTAGTAACTAATATAGTGGAGTAAAAATAAAATTTGAAATAAACTCTTAAATATGTAAAGTGCAAGTATCTCTAAGAAATAGGGTATACATTTTAAAACTAGTTGACAAAAATGAGAGGCTTTCATTTTTTGTGCAGAAAGCTTTTCAATGCATTTTACAAAATTTTTTTTACATAACCTTTTGTATCTAATACCCAAACTTCTTCCCATACTTCTACGTAAGACACACCTGTTTCGACATTAAGAGCCGTCTCAGTGTAGTTTTACTTTTCCTCTAAATAACTTTTTAATTATTACATTTATCAAATCAAATGTTCGTCTTTTTCATTTAAGGCACTGAATCCTACACTGTCATTTTAAATCCATCCACTGGAGCTTTTCAATAATAGAATTCAAAAAGCAGTCTTTCTGGTCATCACGACCTGACACACACACCCACTGATCTTCCAGTGGTTGAACATTGTCAGCAATGGCTTATTAATTTGATTTTTGAAATTAACTGCAGGACATGAATCAAGGTTGTGTTCCCAGAAAAAGAGGCCATATTTTCCACTCAGAGTTTCATCATGTTTTGTTCCACGCGAATGGACATCACTGGAATAATGCTTGAATAGAAACACACTGCAGAGGAAAATTCTTTTTAAGGCCAGCATGGTGTGGCTAGCATCTTAAGGAAAAGGTTACATATGTATATTTAACTTTCCACCCCTGAAGAGATATTTCTGGCAACGTGTGACTAGTAGGTAAACACTTACATCTACAGTAAAACTCTGATGAGAGATACCACTAAGGACAGCTCAGCTTGTTTTTGCTGAATGAAAATTAAGACTTTTCTTTTTCTTTTTTTCTTCAGTGATGTCATGTGCAAATATGGTGTAGAGCACAAGACTGCCATGTAGTCAGCCGCTATCATCAGTCAATCAGCTGTTTAACCTACAGTACAACTGAGGTCATTTCTTTTTTTTCCTTTGGAGTCATCAGAAATCTCCGTCACTCTATGTCTAAAACCACATTTGCATACATTCACATGACACAGCCATTTCTGTCATTACCCCAATATCCCACATGTGTGTCACTTTTCTTAACATTGTCTATGATGTCTATGTTTGGAGTCACACTGTGTTGCTTCTTGATAAACCTATGACAGCACATGCTAGGTTTAAATTCGATATTTTTATATATTTGATTTTAAAACAAAAGGGTTTTTGTTTGAAACACATCTCTGAGAGAGAGGAAGAGGATCACAATTTTGTATCATACCATGCCTATAAACAACTTAAAAGTAAATTAATTCTATTATGTTTTTTGCAAATTAATTTTTTGCAAATTATAACTGGAGAGAACTTAAGATTTTTCACCATAAAGACACCAACTTGAAAATTGTTTCAAGCTTCAACATACAGTACTGTAAACAGCATACATACACATATTGTTGAATGGGCTAGGCCCATATATTAACCTATAAAAGCATTTTTTATAAAATGTCATCCCTTTCCTATGTAAATATCTTCAGGGCATTTAATAAATAAACATATTTCAACAGCAGCAACACATGGTTTACATAAAATTGTATCCTGACAACAAGGTCAAGCCTATCACTTTTATATATATATATTTAATGTATTTAATGATGAGTTCAAATTTGAGTTTCCAGTTATAACTCTATTAAGTGTCTTATCTGCAGTGATGCAAAAAAAAAGACAAACAAACACATTTTAAACTTGTATTATTTCAAAAGTATGGTCATATTATATGAAGGGATATGAAATGTACAATTTGAATATGCTACGGCTGGACTGAATGATTGCCCTTCTTGTTAAGCAAAGAAGCCAATATAAATGTATCGCCAATATTGCTGTCTAGAATCATTCATTCCTCCATTTATTTTGTACAAAAAAAAACCCAACAAAAATCCAGCTCGGTCTAAACATGTAATTCTTCCTGTAATGGGGTGTGTTGCCACAGTCCAAGTGCACAGTTGTTTAAACAAAACCTGTGAAGCAATTGGATAAGAGAATCGGAGAGTGACACAAGTATTGCGTAAGTCAGCCTGCGCTTTTTTGTTAAAAAAAAAAAAAAAACAGTGAAGAGAAAATAGCAGCCTGGGAGACTAAAAGTAGCCTCTCCACCACAGATGGGCCCCACGCTTTCCGCCAGTGGGTCAGTGGGTGAGGAGAGAGTGGAGGGGAGTGGAGGCGATAGGAGAGGCTGTGCCCATACGCCACTATCCAGGGGAGAGTGTGGGCGACACGGGCAGCAGGAAAGAGAAAGACAAGGACTTCTAAGGCCAAGTGGGCCGAGTTTGCAACGCACACTGCTAAAAACAGACATGATGACGCTCAGAGGTCAGTCAGATGATTTGTCATGAGCTATTTCAGCAATGTTAAACAATTGATGAGGGAGAAGGGAAACTGTTGACATCATCATTGCATGCTCACATCACTTGTTGCCCCCACATTCTTCCGATTGTGCAATCATCAGGGTGGAGAAATGAAAAACTTTTTTCTGGGTATGAGATCAAACCATATTTGGTAACCGGGACAAAAGCAGGGTCAAAGTGGCTGATAAGTGGTGCCACAGCATCACCTTTAGGTGGCATCTGCTCCTGCTGCTGTTCAGTGTATGAACCAGGATTCTCTTTCCTTCTCTATGCTCTCTGAATCAGACAGGGTAAAGATGAAACACTGATGAGCTCTACTGAACTTTCCTAAACTCTTACAACACTGTCTCTTGTATTAAGTGGAAATGCTTTAAATTTCATGCCTGTGCGGTAAATGACTAAACTTCAAAGGAGGAAGAGAGAAACATTTGTGACCTCTTGCCTTTAACAGGAAATGATTGTACCCTGCTGTACTGTGATGTTAGGATAACAGAATTAAATGCTTTTGGCTTTGAGCGTCACAGAAGAATGAGCAAACACCTCACACGCCCACGGTGTAACACACTGAACCACTCCAACATACACTCACTACTCACATGATCAGTGCAGTATCATTGAGCTGCCAGCAGAGAGCAAACAAGACTTGTTTGTTGTTACTTGTTCTGGAGCCATGTTAGCTGTGGCAGACACCACAGGCAGAATGTAACAGAAAAATAAAATGAACTGGTGAGATTAAATATCAGCCAGTCATTAAACAAAGTCCAATAGCACGGTCTGTAAACCTGCCCTCTCATATGTGAGTTAAAGGGAAAGAAAAACAAACGCTAAATCATCACATGGTTAGATACCCAATCCAAGAAACTAAGGAAACCACAAGGCCTCAAATGTTGTATGTGGGCATGTTGGTCCATAGAGATTTAAAATGGCTTTGAAATTAATTTGGTGTCTTAGAAAGTGGGTGGCTGAAAAATGATCCACAATTCAGAGAGACCTTAATTTGTATGTATGCAGTGAGAAGAACATTTTGTTTGCTTGTGGTTGCTTAGGACACAAGAACCTGAAAGAGAAACCTTCACAAAAGTGAAGGTGAATCAATAGAAAACATTTTAGTCGTGTTCTAAAATTAAATATGTTCAATAGAATTGGCATTTTAGAACCACACCATCCATCCACCCCCACCATAGTCACATGCTGTTCAAAGGATTTGTAACCATTCTCACAATCTAAGATCTTTTCTTTGATGCATTCCATTTATTCCTTTCCTCTAAAAGAATATAAATGCTGCCCTCATGTGGCCAAAAAATGTCAGGTTAAGAACTCCAAAAATATTTTGCAACTTGCTCTCCTGAGTCTTTGACAAAAACCCAATCTGATCGTTATTATAAAAGAACTGGTTCCCTTCTCATTATTCTGGGACAGTTTATACTCATTAGAAAAACGCTCAGAGGTTATGCAGGTCTTGTGTAGTGGAGACTTGTTGGCTATATTGGTTGGTTATATTCAGCAGCAAATTGGATTTGCATTGAGCTTGACCTGGAGTCAAGTCCTGAGTTCCTAGAAAGTTTACCAGGTCATTGACCAAAGGTGTGAAATGAAGGTGCCTCACTCAAAAACTAATAAGAGTGGCAGAAGCCTTTAACAGCACAGTAGGGTGTTAATGGTGATGTTCAGCACTGGTATGCAAATAAGTTACGTTTGGAGGGTATTAAATGAAAAGTTTTTACTTCAGTGTTAGCTATTGAGAAGTCAAACAGAGTTGCAGTGCATTACATGGATGCACACATGCATCCACCTCTTTGAGAAGATGGTGGTTGCTAAGAATGACATCACTGAAACTGGATGCCTCACTTACACCAATTACACCTGATGTGTCCTCTTTCTCCCTCACTCTCTGTGCCTCTTAAAAAGGTGTGGTAGTGGTTGGACACTGGGATACAACTGCAGAAAGAAGAAAGATGGAAAATCTCACAAATGGAAACATTGGCTCTTGTTCAGATTGAGGAGATTATCTTTCCATGAAACACTAGCCAGTGTTTACATACTTCAGTAAAAATAATGATCCTCTTGTTCTGCTTCAGAAATGCAATATGCTACAGTAATTCATTTATCATGGTAAACATAAACTGAAAAGATTATATAGATGCATTTGTCATGTTTTTAACTGACAAGTGTGAGCTTCAAAATGTACATTTACTCAGCCTAATAGTGGCTATTTGTTCTGAATACTCCTCAGTGTTTGATATGTGTAACTGTCTGCACTGTATATAGGAATGAGTTGATCCTTAGGGCATAATAGTCATGCTCATGTGCTGATCCTGGGATAACAATGTGTGGATTCAGTTTTGGTGAGGTTATTCAAAAAGTGCTGTTGCTTGCAAGTCTACTGGTGCTACTTTCCAGTTCAGCCATAATTTTCAAACATGACCAGTGTGAAGTTTAAAATTGAGGAACTGCAAGAGTTGACTAATTATGGCAGGAAAAGCAGATAGTACCATAATTCACTTCACTTCCATATCAACTCTATCCTCTCTTGCCAAAGTAGGAGCTTTAATATGTAGTAAACTCTAGTGTTTTTCTATAAAAGTTAGCTACTTTATCTCAGTATTTCATGCATGCAAAGTTATTGTTCCTCTGCAGTTTAGAGGGAAATGTTTCACAGAACTTTTCACTCCATTACATTTAGTAGCAGCTCTAGTACCGTACAAATAAGGATGTCACACTCAAAATATACGGGCCTCCTATAAAATGTGATGCATCTATCCAGCCAAAACCTAAACCTAACACAACAGTCACAGATATGCAGTGACATAATACCATGCATTTTTAGCCCTGCAGTAAATTCTTATAATATTGTTAATAATTCTTTCATACTTTTAACAGAATTTTAACTTTTACTCAAACATTAATTTCTTTTTTTTACATTTATAAAGTTTAGCATATTAAATTAATAGTATGTGAGACATATAATTACATGTAAACTATAATGGTATTGGAATGTGTTTATTAAAGTATGTACCTGTATGGTAGCTCCTATGTGTCGTCCATGAGTGGAGGCTATATAAACAGCCATTATATTTATTTTCATATTATATCAGAGGTGAAGTTGTATTCATCAAGAAAATGTGTTTATATTTTTTTCCTCTTTTGGGTTTTCTTTATTCGTGGTTGCCACAGAAAGTCAACTCTGTGACTTGCATGATTGTTTTGGCTGCAGTTTTCATGCCAGATGCCCTTCCTGTCGCAACCCTCCCCATTCATCTGGGCTTGAGACCAGTACAAGCCCACCACTGGTTTGCCTTGTGGCTGGGGTTTGAACCCAAGCATGTGCTCTACCCCAGAGCTACGACCATCGGCTGTAATTGTCAACAAATACTTTACATTAATAAACACTTACAAATTTAGCTGTGAACAACTACAACCTTTTTTGCCCTGAATAAAATCTAGTAGTGGGGCTTACAGTAGTGTTAGTAGAACATGAAATGACAGGGCCTCAGTTTCACCTGGTCAGTGGTGTGCACTAATATACCTCACTAAATAGTCTACCCTAAGACTGTACTCACACAGCAGGCAGGGAAAGCACAGCCGTTACTCATTAAGCAATTCATGATGGCCCCATCACAGTCTGGTGTCTCAGAAGGCCAAAACCATTCCATTGACTCAGTGAGCACAAAGATCAAGCACAGCCACGAAGAAGTCGGTTGCTTCTGAAAAAAAAAAAAAATTGAATGGATGAATATAAATTTAAAAGACACAACGCAACAACTCAGATGTGATGGTTTTGATCCTGCTACCTTATTTACTTTTACTCACGTCCACAACTTTGACACAAAGTTAACCTTGGGATTGTGATAGCTGCAAATTCTGTAAAAGTATAAATGATGAAATTACTTTTTTTAAAAAGAGGACGTAAACAGATAATGTGGCTTTAACTCTCAGCCCTCCTCCTCCAGAGAGGAGCGTGACGTCACGGGGAGTTGCAGCCAATGGGAGGGCAGGACGCACAGCCTAGAGGAGTGCTGTGTGTGTGTTGGACTAGCTAGTGTGCATTTGGTTGTGTGTATGTGTGTGAGTGTGCGTGTGTGAGTGTCTGAGTGCGAGCAAGTTGATATTATTATTATTATTATTATTATTAGGCTTTTTTTATTTTATTTTTGCCAATACCTTTGAAATAAGCCCCGGAAGT
The DNA here is from genome assembly GCA_034769265.1 of Remorina albescens. NCBI lineage: Eukaryota > Metazoa > Chordata > Actinopteri > Carangiformes > Echeneidae > Remorina > Remorina albescens. Next base: position 18,121,661 of record CM068488.1, on the reverse strand, counting down.
GAGCGGAGGCTGCGGTGAGTCAGAGGAAAAGAAAACAAAAGACTTCACATAACAACGCAGACTAATGAACTCGATAACAAGTTTGCTCCGCACGGCCGTTGAAAAGAAGCCACATCTACGCAGTTTGTCCAATTTCAGTGTGTCATGTTTTTTTTTTTTGTTTTTTTTTTTGTTGACACTAGCTAACCCGGAGCTGACAAGTGTGCAGCCGCTCACAGGCTCGTTGTAACATTTTTCTGTCGTGCTCGGCAGTTTGGAGTCAAGTGATAATCCCGTGTGCCTTCTTTTTTAAAGGTGTAGAGCGGCTCATGTTAGCCGATGAAGTTGTAACCGTCACATAACAAACAGGAGTAATTGTAAGGGATAAGCCATAAGCTCCTCAGAAGGAAAAAAAAAACCCCAACATGCTAAAGACGCTGACCAAGAAACTAAGAAGACATTCACTCAATGAGATTCATCCCTTCCAACTGAAGGTAAGTTTGACCATGTTACTTGTTTCCATTCTACTGCTGTTAAAACTCCATGTAAAGCCAAAACCTGCAGTTGTCAGTGCACTTGTGCTGGGCTAAAGCAAACAACAGTGCAGGTGAGATGAAATTATCTTTTCTTTTTTCTTTCTTTTTTCTTTTTTTTTTTTTAAAGCTTTACTTTTGCCTTGTGACTTGTTCATTTGTGGGCTAGTTGACTGCACAGCTTAAACACTCAGTTTGTAACCTTGCTTAAAGAAGAGGGGGGGTTATACTGAGTTCATTAACACTCCTTCTCTTTTCTCTTTCTCTTTCTATTTCACACACACTAACACGCTCACTATGCTGTACGGCCACACACTGTGAATCTCTGTGGACATTGCCAGTCTGTGTGCGCTGACATTCAAGCATGTGCTGTTTGGAGGTATTTTTTCTGCTTCTGAAAGCACCTCAACCCGTTCATTAACGTGTAAGAAGGAATGCACGCTTCTTGGCTCACCGGACAGAACCAGATGTTTACCAGAAGAAAGTGGAGGTCCACATTGCTGCACAAACGCATCAGCAAACATGTGGCATGTCAACAACCTCTCCCACTCTCATATGGACAATCCTTGACTCTTGAACTGGAGTTTGTCATTTGAGAAAGTAAACCTGTGTCTCATGATCAGGGTGCTCTTTTCCATGTTTTTTTTTTTTTTTTAATCCACAGAGAGAGAGAGAGGCTGTTGTGTAGGGGGCATCATTTAGACATATACAAAGGTTATAACAACAAAGAAAACAAAAACAAAAATTTCAGTGTAATACCTAAGAGTCTACATCTCTACCCTCCAATTTGCCACAACAGAGTAATTCATAGAAGTTCTCCTCAATTGTTATTGCCTGCTCCGTTTGCATAATGCCTCTTTTTGGTGAGTAGGAGAGTGAATTGTATCCTGCATGGGTCACTAACTTGCTCCATCCACAACACTATTGTGCGTCACCCAACTGTATAGTTGCATGGCAGCCATTTTGTGCCAAAGCGCTCCTGCTCAAAGGCCTGGCCATGGATACTGGGGAAAGTGTGCCATCCCCATTGTCAGCTTTTGTTTGTGTTTGTTGCTCTGCTCAGTGGGAGGATTCTCTCTGCTGAAAGTGGTTAGTGTGTTGAGAGAGAGTTGTGAGTGGCAGGTACGTCTGATGCCTGTATTCTTCTTATGATGACTCTTGGTAGACAGGGTTAATACAAAGGAATACCCATTCCAACAATCCTAATTGTTAAATCAAATTTAAAAGTACACAGCCCAGTGACAGCTGGATTGATATGCAACTTTTAGAACAGTGTTACAAGTGTCAACCAAAAAGTTAAATATTGTACCAACGCTATAGTAGAGAACTTTTGTGATACTCAACAACTTGAATTCATGCAATGGATATGAAAAAGTATCAGGCAGCACAACACATTTTAATGATGGAAAACAAAATTTTTTGGTAATCATTCATATGAGTAACATCATCACATAAGCAATCGGAAAGAATGTTAACAGTGATAAATGCTTGCCTTTATTGTCTCCTCCAAATACTCATATTTGTTTCCGGATTTACTTACTGTCAGTGCTCCAAATCACCAAAATGATGTTCAGGGCTACAAGTATAAGACACAAATAATAAAATGGGGATAGTCTAAAAATGTGTTACTCATTGATTTAACCATGCAATCCTAAGATATTACTGAGTTTTACTTAGCGGGATATTTTATTGTACTCTGATGTACAGAGAGTTTTTAGACCACTCTCTAAAGATCACTTATCATTATCCATTTTTTAATATTATTTGCTTAAGTTTAGGGGTATGGTATAGATTCTGTTAGTTTTTCTTTACCAAGACAGAAGATAATATTTGCATTAGCCGTCATCAGCTCATTTAGTGCTGACTGTCCATTGAAGGATAATTGACAGGGGACTAAAGGTCTCTTAGGCAATGTTACAGTATCTATCTCAGGAGCTTACACTAATCAAGACTACTTTGCTCCACAATGGGGAGGGTTCACTGGAGTGCGAGGGAAAGTGGATCAACCATCTCTGACCCTGTGTTGTGTGTTTTCATGAGAGGGGGAATCGAGTGTGGCAGTGTCTATGTCAGTGTGGAGGAACAGTGCAAAGCTGATATGTGTGTGAACTGGGTGGTGTATGTACGCTGTGACATTGCCATTGATCCAGCTTAGCAAGCTGCTCAGCGTTGTAAGGGACTGACAAGGATTTCATTCAACTGTTCTTGACACACAAACACACAGCTCTTTGTCCGTCTCTGCATGCACACACAAAAGCAGTTTTTATGCTTCGATTTTCATAGAGTCTCACTTTCACTTTGCTTATGTGTCCCAGCTGCCCTGATACAAACTGGTGTAGGTCTGTAATACGAATAATAAAGAATAACTTTGACATCGATAAATTACGAGGCTTCGATATAAACCTTTCAATAAAGCCAAAAATATAAGTCCTGGCTTTAAAATTTTTTTGTTTGTGACTTGATACATATTTCTGAGAATCATCTTGTAAATAATTGTGCACATAATATTATATCACTAATGATCTAATGCATGAAGAAATATGTTTTGTAATATGAATAGACAAAAATCTCCTTTTAATCAGTGGCCAGACACAGCAAAACTTGTGGACAATAAGTGTAAGAGAGGGCTGCTAAGCCAGTTTAGTGCCCTGTAGGAAAAGCTACTGTCATCGCTAAATCTTTACCTCAAGCTTAATTTGAATGTTTTTCATGTAAAGTAGTGGTTGAGCCAAATTTAGAAGTTGGACAAGCTGATGAAAATTGCTGTCACTGATTTACATCAAGTTAATGCTTGAATGATGTCATTTCAGGGCTAAAAGGTAATTTTCACACTTTTTTCTTCCCAAAACATCTCCTTCACCACAATTTGTTTTTGCTGTAAATGTGATACTAATGACTAATAAGCATGTGGGAATGGGTGTGACTGTGGACGGTCTTGATTGAACATCTGATTGGATTTGTGTGCTTCATGTGTACATTATATTCTGCTTTGCAAGTGGTTAGCCCTATGTCATTAATAAGCTGGCTGTCTTCTCAGAGCACACTTGAATACCTTTTTTTGATACACCCTATTTTAAACCCTATCATTCTGCTGAATGCATGTCCACCCAGGCTACTTTGGCTTTTCTTTTTGTACATCTCAACTATGCTGTATCAATCAAGCTTTGCAATCAAAATATTGCTGATTTGTATAGACAGGTTCCCTATAAACATAGGGAGCCTGTCTGTACAGTAAAGGCTAAAATGTGGTATAACAAGAGCCAGAGTTCTGATATTTTCTAGTCAGCCCTGAACGTCTGATTGGAGCAGAACAAGTGCAGCTCTAACCTACTTCTATTTATCCAAAACTGACACTTTAAGAAGAGGAAATATCAGCGCTTAACTGCAATGATTAAGGTATGAGGCGACCTATCCAGCTTAGAGGGGTTCAATCCAGGCTAAACCACAGTATTATACAAGAGCTCAAATAAAGAATTATCTGAAACAAGCAAGAATACATGTTTGTCCTATGAAGTTTTATAATTAGATTTTCATCAATACATCTGGGAAATGAATTGGGTGAAATCAAATCCTGCTGCTAAATGTCTCCATAACTTTTGATGATCATATGCAGACTACAAGTTAATTATTGTGGATCAGTGACTCTAAACTTAGCCAGTATAATTGCATAAAAGCGTCTATTGAACGTCACATTGTGGAGCTGAAATGATGGTGAAAACCCTGCTAACCTGTCTCATTGTAAACTGAATGTCTAGTGTTTGTTGTAGCTGGATACTGTATACAAAAGCACTAACCATGTATGTGGTTCACTGAAAAACATGTAGAAGGTTTTGTTGCTTTATCTCGCTCTATCTATCTCACTGACTCACACTGCAAGAAATGCAGATGACATTTGTATAAATTGTGTACGTTCTGATATCAGCTAATTGAAAATACAAATGTCAGAACATCATCAAGTTTTCACCCGGTGACTCGGTGTACCTACATCTAGCTTTTGCATTGCATTCCCAGGTGAGATTTGCATACTTGTATCTTTTCTAGTCTGTTGACACAGGCTGCTTTGCATAAGAAGGTATTTCTTAGATAGTGTACTAGGTATTGGAGAGGTGATGATCATATTACAGTGATAATGGTGCGTCTGTGTGCCAGTGAAGTCAGATAGTCACTGAGAGCATAAAGCCACTAAAGCTCACAAAAGTTGTGTACTGTGGTTTAACACATTTACGTTTGTCAACGTGTGTAACGGATGTATGTAATGATCACAGCGTATTGTGATGGCGTCTCAAATGCATGGACAAGTGTCCTTCATTGTTAGATATCAGTCCATTTCCTACAAGGGAACTGCACATGTGGTAATGTAGATTTTTGTTGTTCTCTTATCCATCAACAACCACCTCTGGGGCGTTCCCTGAAGGGAAGGAAAGACCAATTTTATTTACTGTCAGCTTACATTTGCCTGTTGCTGCACAGACACTGATTGCTTTGTGGAGAAACATATGACTTCCAGACCTGAAGAATCACAGAAATTAAAAATGATATTTCTGTATGAGTCTCCACTTCTAAGTTCATCATTGTGTATATTTTACCCAAAGTGTCTTTAACTGAACTCTCTGTAGAGCACAATTAACACATGAAGTTTATGAACCACTAGCCATCACTCCCTTCTTGTTGCCCTGCAGCAGTAACTTTTAATAGGATTTCGGCTGTTTCGAGGGTGCTGTCCAATAATAATTCACTGGAGTGTAGAGTGTAGCCAAAGCCCTGAGTCAGCCACTTGCCAAAATACATTTCCTTCCCACAGTTATCCCTCAGTGTAATTTTCCTATGGATTTCGTGAAGTGATGCAGTTTTACTCGAGAAAGCCAGTCTTTTTTTTTTTTGTACACTGCCTCTGGGCCTGTTCATTGAGAATCTGTCCCACAACTTGTGTGTCATTAAAGAGCAGATTACTCTCACACCGAATCCAAATGACTTCAACAGGCTACATCCTTTACTTTGGTATTTAATACATTCAAAGGTATTTATCCACTATATGGCCTTTCTGTATTGCAAGTCATGCAATAAGTGTTGCGTCTATGAAAGTATACACCTTTAGATTAGGGTTTTTGTGATAGTGATTAATACCAGCAATATGACAGAAGCTGGTGAGTGACTGTGTGTGATTCTGATGTTACCAAAATAACATATAATTTAAGAGTGTGAGAAACTACATTTGATTTCACACTTAATGTTAAGTGAATACTGCCTGATCTTATTGGACTAGAGGCCCTGGCTCCTCTCTCCTTCTTTTTTTGAGAGCTCCAGAAAAAGGAACTGTGTGTGTGTGTGTGTGTGTGTGTGTGCGCGTGACTGTGATTGTGCATAGTGGAGAATAGAAGGGAGGACACTGTATGTTTGTGTGAATGTATGTGTGTAAGCATACACATGCACGCACAAGCACAGATGGCAGCTGCTCAGCGAGGCCTTGGAGTGGTAATTACTGAGTATGAGGCGAATTACTTAACTCTTAGCATTGCAGTCTGCCGGGTATCTGTATTGTTGCTGCTGATGCAGATGAGGAATTCATATTAAAGACACTGGCTGTTTCACATTATGAAAGAAATAACAAAAACAAAATTTGTGACTGACTATTTTACATTTTCTCTGTTTGTTTTGGAAGCTCACTACAGGCAATGCATTTGTTCCAGATTAAAGTTTGTTTTTGTTGCAAACTGAGGGAACATTGTACAATAATCATAATTTGGAATTGGGTCATCTCATTTTCGACTTCATTGTTGCAATTTTAAGGCTTTGCTTTCCTTTTGAGTGACTATTAAAGTTCCTTTGTGTAACTGAAAACAGCCTTCACACTTGATCCCAGGCCAAATCATTAAATGTGGGGAAAAAGGAGCATTTTGGGAGATATTCACCCCACCAGAGAATGTCCGGGGAGGATTTGCCAGACATCACTATCGCATATTTGACCTACAGTGTTAATTTTGTCTTTTTTTTTTCAGATTTCTTACCATGGCAGTGGAGAGGGAGGGGAAAGTGATGACTCAGAGGGAGAGAACCAGGAACTTGCCCAGATTGACAGAGGTATGTTCCTTCTGCCGGACAAATTATTTTTGCTGTAGATAAGTGATGAGCCTCTCCATCTAATTTATTCTCACGCATTGTAATCAAAATCTTAAAGCCAACAAGTAATTTATTTGTTAAGAGCATTTGCACTCTTTTTCAACAATGTCTCCTTCTTTTCCTTGGATGTTTCCTGTTTATCTACTCCTCCAGAGAGACGGAGAAATTGTGCCCTCACCCCATTGGCCACTAGCCAGCAGCACAACCAAGGTCCCCTCTCTCCGGCCCGGTTACGGCGCCTGCGCCTCCTTCTAGATGCCAATCTGGATCGTCATTCTTCAGAAGAAGAGCTTGAGCGAATCAGTTGTGGTGACAACAGGAAGTGGGTATCTGCTCTTCCCCAACGTCACAGTGATCACCACAGCAGCGCCTCCAGCGATGAGGAGGTGCGGGACCTCTGTGGGTGCAGGTCGCCGGCTGGCTCTACCAGGCAACTGGTTGAGCCAGGAGCTTGCCTGGCTGCTTCCCCTAGTCCTGTGCTCTTCAGCTCCAGCCCACCATGTAGCCTCAAGCCACCACCAATGCGCTTCCAGCTGCAAGTGGTGCAGCCAGTGGCACGCCCAATTATTTTGACCCACTTTGACCAGGCAGCACCTTACAGAAAATATCGCCATAGCTACAGCGGGGAACCAGGGAGACCCAGTCTGGATCTCGAAAAAATGCAACAGGTAAGTAGGCCAAGCTCATGACGTTTTTACTAGCACCTTTGTCAGATTAGATGTTTCACAATGTAAAGGGCTGATTTCAATGACATTAAAACTATTATGATAGTAATAATAGAAATAAATAAAAAATAAATATATATATATATATATATATATATAAACAACAATACTACTACTAATAATAATAATCATAATTATTATTATGATAACTACAGAGTTGTTAGTTCTGTTTCACACTTTAAATCAGTGTTTAGGGGCTACAAGAAACTTGGTCAGGAATATTTATATCTATCAACTTAAAGTAAAATAATTGGACTATTATACCTTAACAACATGACCAATGGGATATTGATCTAATGGTTAATGCATGTTAAAGTAACAATACAATACTGTAAAAATTGAAAGCTAAACATTTGTATCTAGAAGATTGATATTTGAAAATTACATCATACAAAAACTTACTATTATATTATTGTTACTATTACTAATGCATTGATGTGTAAGAAACATTTTATGTAGTAGCTGGTCAAATTGGAGTAAATTTTAACATTGTAAACATTGTTAATTACAATTTTTATAGTCCATCAGACGCTAAATATAAAATCATCATAATTTATGTTTACCATATTAATTTGTAACAATAACAGTCACGTTGATTTACAACTATCATGGAGTGCAAATGAAAAGCCACATGAAACTGTTGTAAGCAAGTCGAGTACAAGCACCTCAAGTTTGTTTAAGTTGACTGAATGTCCATAGTCCCAGCCCATGAATTTAAAATGCAGTACAGAGCATTTGTTGTTATCTTATTTGTAACGCTAATTGGTTATCAGATGATCCAGACAAATCAATATTCAAATGCAGACGCACACTAATAATCAATTAAATGGATCTAATACTGCACTTAGCAACACCTTGGTTACTTTGTTGACAAATGTTCATAATGAATTTTCTTATACACTTCATAGGATGCCTTTTCATCCATAAAAACCTTTTTAGCCATTAGTTGAACTATATTCTTTTGCAGTAGTGATACAATTATGAGTTTGGCACCAACTGAATGTCCGGCCGAGGATTTGGTCCAAAAACACAATGATATCCCTGCAGTCTAACCTCCACACACACATGGCGGCACAAATTTGCCCACTCACACAAGCAAACAAAGTCCTCCCTTTCCATGGCCGGACGCTTGCCACCACGGTGGTCTGGCTGGAGAGGGATGAAGGAGAGGGAGGCACGGACGGCAGATGTCCGCCCTCGTTTCTCACAAAGGCTGGCAAGTAAGGGGAAACGATGAGGGGTGGAGGCAGAAGGAGAGGATTAAACAAACAACAGAAAAACGACAGCCACTAATGAGTCATGGAGAAGCTGGTCCACTAATCATTAAAATCCAATAGACTTGTTGGCCCACACCAGGGATGGGAAGGGGTGTGTGTGTGTGTGTGTGTGTGTTTACAGAGACGGAGAAACTGCAGGTTTCAGGGGTCCATATGTCCATGGGGTTTTTAGAGGGAAAGAACAGATGATGAGAGACAGCGGGCAGCAATGAAAACAGTGAAGAGAAAAAAGGAAGTGTGTGTGTGTGTGTTGGCGGGGTTACGCGTCTATCATCTTGCCTGTTTTTTGTGTCTGCATGTGTACATCCTCTTGTCTGTGTGTTTGTTGCTGTGTTTGTGCATGTGTGTTGCCACAGTATGCGAGTGTGTGCACACTCGGTCAAGTGGAATGGGAGGTGCTGCAGGGAATACAATAGGGGGCCTAGAGAGGTAGCTAGTCGACACGGTTCCAGTCTGCTGTTAACCCTTTAGCTGGAAAACTTCCACTCTCAAAGTCTCAGCTTCTTACTTACACACATTTCTTTCACCGATGCACTTTTGGACTGAGCCCTGTTTTGCATAGAAAAAATGTGCTGCGCTGTAGGTAGAGGGGTAATACACAATTCCAACCAAAGATTAGTGGTCAAACATTTTTCATCCTCTACTACAGTCCCATGATTTTAAATGTTTCTTGCTGGTACCCCGTAACCCCAGTTTTCTATTCTGTTTATGAATTCAAGAAGACCTTCAAATTTACCTGTAATAAGTCCAATTATCCCAACCTATCATGGAACTTGTCTTTGAATAAGCAAAGAAATATTTTTAATGAACCTATGAAATTTATGATTTGTTGGGAGAATGGTAAATCAGAGTCCAGTTGTGTTCTCCTAAACCAGGACTAAAGCAGAAACTGCCATGCCCCTCTGTGGTCGTGAGCTGCCGCCTTAACCATACATTTATTCATCTCATAATTTCCTGAAAGGCAGGGTTAAAAGGTCAGCAGGGTGTTTTCTTTTTGTCTCCGATAATCCCTCATGCATGCTAATCCATGACTGATCATTCAGATGTGACTCTGTCACTGCTGCTTAACCTGATTATCATAAAGGACAACTGTTTACGTGGGAAAAGCTGTTCATTTGAAAAATAATATCAGATCTCTTCATGTAAATGGTGCAATGCAATTTTTTTAAACATTTAAAAAAACAAATCCTAGATACTATTTCTATTCATTTTAAAATTGTATGGCTCTCAGCTGGTTGACACATCAAACATAACTGCAATGAGAAATTTCTCATGTTGCATTTTATGTTTTTAAAATAGGATAACAGTTGTGTGGTAATGCATGTAGAAGTGTAGATTAAAAAAAAGCTAAATCAGCTATCGTATTAGCTTCGACATCTAAGATGATTGTAGATATTCAGGCGTAAAGAGTGGTTTCATAACAGGTTCACCAAAAATTAGTTCAGTGAAAGGAAAGCCGTAGTACCTTTTTTTATAAAGCAGAATTAATGTATAGCAAACAGCTAGCTGAAGTCACTGAACAAATGGATAAATGATGCACCTCCACCCGTAACACACAGAATATTCAACAAGTGGAAAACAAAAAGAAACCAAAACACAATGCACTAAAATCATCCAAATATTTTACTCTTTGTGTCCTCATGCATACCCACAACAGACGAACAGCAATCAAAATAGGAAATTCACGACCTGTTACACATGTGAGTGTACGATTAAGAACAGACTTGTGTAGGCTGATGCTGAATCAAAGACTGAAGACAAATGTTTCTATCAGGCTGATGGGAGATTTGTAGTGAAGGGTCTAAAACGTGATTTAAAATTGATGGTCAAACTGAGTCATTTGTTCACGTGCAGCTTTAAAAGTGTATGTTTTGTCAGCTGTTTGAGAAGCTGAATTGAACAGAAAGTAGAAATTTCCATTTTGAATTGTTGCTGGAGCAGCTTGCACCCAAACTTACTGTAGTCCCATTGATGAAAAGAGATAAGGGCTGGCAGGAGGTGATCATAAGGGCAAGTGCACACCAGCTTTCTCCCACATCACAACAGCCAGAGTCTTGTGTTTCCATTCTTTTATAAGCTCCCTTCCCCCTTAGAAGCTACCTCCCCAGTGCGAGACAATTCGATGATTGTGTGGTCCCACCACCCCCACTGTGTTTTTCAGAACAGTGGAGCTGCGTGGACACGGAGGGGAGTGGGAGACAGGATATTACATAAGCTTCATTGACCAAGTGTTTAGTTTGGTGAGACAGGTGGATTTGCCTCACTTCCTTAATCATCCTGATTCAGTGTTTATTGACTGCCTGTGTTCATGTCTTGTCACATGACACGTATGTACCTGCATTTTGCAGGTTGTTTGGGTTAACATTTTTAGTGAATAGTACAACACAAAACGGGTTGTAAATAGCAATAACTTCTTCCCGGTTTTGGGATTGCTGTAGAATGAGAAGCTGCTGGAAAAGTTTTATAAAATGTTTGGACAAAGTAATTTAACCTTATTCTTGTTTTTCACAGAAAATGCTGCTGAAAAAGAACTGTGGAGGGAAAACGCGGACTATAAAGATTCGGGTAAGTTAATTTCCCACAGTTTCACAATCTGTTTGTAACGGTAACTGCTGTATCTTAAGATTTATTTAAGATGTTGCTAAGCAAATACTTAACTTGTACCATGGGTCTAATAAATAAATGAATACTACACACAGCTAAGTCGCAGCATATGTATGCAGCAGACACTGCACACTCTGAATGACAGGCGCATGGAGGGGGGCTGCAGAAACAGGCAGACAGTAGCAGCTTTATGGAGTTCATGATCCACTGATGTGGAAGGATTTCTTGATGGTCACTCGGACTGTTGCAGATGGTCCACCAAGAGAGCGAGAGTATACAATTAAACAAGATTTTACCATTTGTAAATGATTGGCTTTGTGGCAGTCAGTGACTTTAAATTGGCTTCCCGCTACAAACAAATCAGTGATCAACAAACACTGGTATCAAATCAGATATCAAATCAAATCAAATCAGATTTATTAGTATAGCACCAAATCATAACAAAGTTACATCAAGGCACTTTACATATAGAGCATGTCTAGACCAAACTCTTTATAAAATTATTTAAAGAGACCCAACAGATCCCCCGATGAGCAAGCACTCGGCGACAGTGGCAAGGAAAAACTTCCTTTAAGAGGCAAAAACCTCGGGCAGAACCAGGCTCAGGGGGGGCGGCCATCTGCCTCGACTGGTTGGGTTGGGAGAGGGAGAGGGAGAGGGAGGGAGGGAGGGAGGGAGAGGGAGAGGGAGGGAGGGAGGGAGGGAGAGGGAGGGAGGGAGGGAGAGAGAGAGAGAGAGAGAGAGGCAAAGTTGGGTAGAGTAGGGAGAGAAAAAGAGCAGGAGGAGGGGACATTCAAACAGGTGTAGGCAGGAACATGATGCTGCATGAAGTTCATGCATGCATGATGCTGTATGGAATTCTTGAAGATGTGGGAGCAGCAGCCATTGCAGGAACATGGGATGGTGATGATTCATCACCTGTAGGATGAGGACAGGGAGAGAGAGGAGAGGAGCTGGGAGAGAGAGAGGAGAGGAACTGGGAGAAACAGAGACTTCGGGAAAACATGGTTAGTAAATGCTGTGCACATGCTTGGAACTGAGAGAAACTGGGATTTCGGAGAAGAATGGTTGTTGGTATGTTGGCGCATGCAAGGGGGAGGGAGAGAGAGAGGGATAGAGAGAGAGAGAGAGAGAGAGAGAGAGAGAGAGAGAGAGAGGAGAGGGAAAGGGAGAGAGAGGGAGGGAGAGAGAGAGAGAGGTGCTCAGTGCTTCCTCCAGCAGTCTAAGCCTATAGCAGCATAGCTAAAGAGTAAATGAACTTTAACATTTTAACTATAAGCTCTGTCATACAGAAAAGTTATACGCCTGGTCTTGAAAATTGCTACAGAGTCCATCCCCTGGACCGATACTGGAAGTTGGTTCCATAGAAGAGGAGCCTGATAACTGAAAGATCTGCCTCCTGATTTACTCTTGGAGACTCTAGGAACCACAGTAAACCTCCATCTAGAGAGCGGAGTGGCCTACTAGCACAGTAAGGAACTATGAGCTCTCTGAGATATGATGGAGCTTGATCATTAAGAGCTTTATATGTTAACAGAAGGATTTTATATTCTATTCTGAATTTTACTGGCAGCCAATGAAGAGCAGCTAACACAGGAAAGATGTGATCCCTTTCTGAATTCTGAATCAACTGAAGGCCTTTCAGAGATTTGTTTGGACATCCAGATAATAATGAGTTACAGTAGTCCAGCCTAGAAGTTAGAGATGCATGGACTAGTTTTTCTGCATCCTCTTGAGAGAGGATGTTTCTGATTTTCCTAATGTTTCTCAGGTGGAAGAAAGCTGCCCTACTGACTTGCTTTATGTGAGGGACAAAGGACATGTCCTGGTCAAAAGTTACTCCAAGGTTTCTTACAGTGGAGCTGGAAGCCAAAGTAATGCCATCCAGACTGATTAAATGATTAGATAGGGTTTCTCTAAGGTGCTTAGGGCCAAGTACAATAACTTCAGTTTTGTCAGAATTTAGAAGTAAAAAATAATGGGTCATCCAGACTTTTATGTCTTCAAGACATGTCTGCAGTCTGACTATCTGACTAACTTCATTTGGCTTCACTGATAAATACAGCTGAGTGTCGTCTGCGTAACAGTGGAAATTGATGCTGTGTTTCCTGATAATGTTGCCTAAAGGAAGCAGATAAAGAGTGAAGAGGATTGGTCCAAGTACCGAACCCTGTGGGACTCCATAACTGGCTATAGTGCGTGAGGAGGAGCTATTGTTAACATGTACAAACTGATATCTATCTGATAAATAGGATTTGAACCACCTTAGAGCAGTTCCTTTAATGCCAATTTCATGTTCCAGTCTCTGTAATAAACTATTATGATCAATGGTGTCGAATGCAGCACTGAGATCTAAGAGGAGAAGTATGGAAACTGGTATCTCACACCTCAGCTACTTATTTATCAGGTAAATGTTTGTTTAATTTCATTTATTTATTTATTTTTTAATTAATGACAGGATTTTTTCCCTCTTTTTATGCTGACCTATAACAGGCAGATCAAGTTGTCCATTACAGCAGTGATAAAGTTGCAAAGTTGCCCAGCCCTGTGAGCAGCGTGGCCCAACTTGTTCCGAGCACCTTGATGTCCATCCAAGTGCATACTGGGACAGCATCTGGCCACAATGTTTGTTCTTGTGCCCAGAGAGAAACCTGAGACATCTGATCTGATAAAACTGTCAGATTCCTTCTGCAGAGAGCAAACCAAGCTCACGTATTTACTGCATTGATCCCTAAGACTCAGAATTAAGGAAAAATTTGCCCGTTGCTGGTTCAGGTTTGCATGATCTCTTGATCTTACTCAAAAACTTTTCACGGCCCAGCTTTCCACTCGTACCATTAGTGATCTGAGACGTGTACATTTACTTGCCAAACTGTCTTTGTAAACATAGAGGTATTTTCCCAAGATTGTGTCCTTCTGATCTCCCCGTGAAGTGGTTTTCCCGGACACTATGTCCAATAATCATCCACCAACTCAGAGCTGAAGCTGTGTATGGGCTGATCTTGTTTGTCGTGGATAAGAAGAGCATGCTGGAGAGTGGATTGGAACAAGCCTGTGCATCTTGGCACAGAACAGAGAGTGCTCCAGAAGGATGCACAGTGTGGTGAGACAAGTGACGTTATTATCACATTGTGTGGGCTAGTGTCAGTGGAAGCTTATCACACACTTGTTTATGGTTGCACACACACAAACCAACTGCAGCAGCATCGAGTTTGCTCCAGTCTTCCACGTAGGTATGTGTGATCAGTACAAACATGTACATAAACCGAGGCTAATCTTTGAGTCTTTTTATGAAAAACGAGTGAGCGGAGATGAGCGACAGAGTTGAAGAGGAAGAAGAAGAGGCGGAGTGTTTCCAGGGATGAAGTCATTTTCTATTTATAGCCTGGCTGGCTTCTGTCAGTTTAGCTCCACCGATACATAGATATTGCTCATTATCCTCTGTTCTCGCTGGTGCAGTTGGTAGTGTTGTTGTCCCTGTCAGTGACGTCTGTGAGCACTAGGCACACCCCACCTCAGGTTTTTCTTGAAGTGAGTACACAGTGAGGCTTTGGATTGATGAACAGTTTATAGGCTTGTGTTGACCCTTTATAGTCTTTTTGCTGCAACGCACCCATCTCTCTTTCTCTGTTACATCTTCTCTCTGCTGTTACCTCTCTCCCTCTGTTGCTCTTTCTCCTTTTATCTGTCAGCCCCCAGTTTCCTGGCCAGGATCCAGAAGGGACACTGGATCTGGATGGGGCCCCGGCTTTGAGACTTGATTTAAGCATTCAAGCATTCAAGCATTCAAGCATGGGAGTTGTTAAGAGGGTTATGGAGGTTGATGATGGTGGTTGTGTTTGTGTTTTAAGGAGGAAGCCGAGGGGGGGGGTCATGTGGAAGCAGTAGGAAAACATAACTTTGGCTGCTGCTGCTGCTGAGACCTTGTTCCTCCAGGGATTGGAAGTGAATAGGCGAGTGGTGAGAGGTTCCCAGGCTATAGCAGGCAAAGAGTGACAGCGTTTTGGTTTCAGCCAATGTAAAGGGTCGGGGTGTAGGAGGACAAAGATTGATTGAGGTGAGAGAACCGGTACAGATATGGACAGAGTGTAAGGAGAAAACTAAATGATAAAAAACTCATTTTAAAGGAATAATTTGACAAGAGGAAGATGAGAGGAGGATGCTGCTTGAATCAGCTACCAGTTAACTGATCTTAGGTCAGACTTGAAACTCTGATACAAGGTTTGCTCTTCTCCAGTTTAGCGAATAGATAAAACCTAGTGATGTTTAGCAGTTCTGCTAGGTGTATATTTGTTATCTTTGGATAGAGCCAGTCTTTGTGCTTATTGGTTGTTAATTGGCTGTTAGGAGTGGCTTTATATTTATAATCTTCTTGTCTAACTTTGCCAAAAAAAAAAAAAAGCAAAAAAGCCATGGATGGATGAGACAATGGGCCATGTACAAGCACCTCCTTCCTACATAACAAACAGCATCAGTGTTAATCTAAAACAGGACAAACTTAAAATAACATTAAAGCTCCAGAGAGAGACTTTTTTTTAACTTAGTGTCTTAACTGTGTGTTCCAACCACTTTTGATGTTTGCATAAAAAAGGAGGCCTTGTACTTTTGGGTCATGTGCATTTCTTGACCCTGTTGTGGCTTCAATGTCCATTATTCTGCAGATGTGACCACAGAACGACTCTGCGGGGAATGCTAACGTGGATAGGTGGACATCCAGATGTTTGCCTCATCCCTGCAGGCTCACATCTCCCATATGGAGAACATCTGAACACAGCGGACATTTATCAAGTTTACTGTAACTTGTTCTTGGGCTGCCATTTGTTTTTCCACATCTCATTTTTTGCCTGTTTACATCCACATTTGTAGATATAACTGCTCCCAGTGGTTGAGGGAATTGCTGCTGTGTAACTGTGACTTAGTTGTCAGTGCCACCTCCCTTGAGATGTTGGCTGAAGCCATAGCAACACCTGAAGCCTCACAGGTGCTCTTCATGGGGCTTTTCTCATATACACTGATGTCATTTAGTACTTTTCCAGTAGCGCTTTGCATAGCAGATACATCTTTTTCAGCACAAAGCTATAAAGATATCCACAACCATTAATGTGTTTTCCCATGGATCAGTTCCTAATTACAGTGAAACTGTCTCAAGATCTTAATCTTTCTCAGTCCACCTTCTCACTAACTTCATCCCCCTCAGCAGGCTCTGGAGAAAGTGCTGCCTCATTGCCAAATCCAACAGTCATTTCCTGTCGTTTCCTGTAGGGAGGAGAATGACCAGGGCTAATTTTAGACAGAGGGCTTGTAGAGCTCCAAGAAGCGAGGTTCTTCTCAGAAAGGGATGTCTGAATGCAAAAGCATTCATGCCTTTAAACCTGTTCATAAAAAATGTTGTCCTAATGTGTTTCAGGTACTTTCCCACCACCACCACTTTTCTGTCAGTGTGTTTTGAAACAGGCACAGTTGAATAATACATTCAGTGTCACCAGTGATGTATACTAACTGAGCAATAATAGCATATCTCAGGGACATCAGGTAATCCTCACCTTTTACATCCCACAAAGCTCAAAAGCAGGATAAACCCCAAACACCTACTTCTGCCAAATCATGTTCATAACACTCTCTCTCTTTCTCTCTCTCTCTCTCTCTTTGTCCTCAGAATCTGACAGGCACTCGTCCACCTCCCAGGTACACCTATGATCCATCCATCTTCGCCTTTCGCTCCTTGAGTACAGTGCCCCCCTGCAGCCCCCTGACCCCGTGCGAAGATCCTCCCTGCTCATAAGGAAGTTTATCCACCGCCAGATCATACTCCCCCTGCCCCCTCTCTTCATTCACTGATGGCTGCTGTTTTGTGGCTTCTGCAGCAAGACCAACTAAGGACAGGTGTGAAAGTGACCACTAGAAAGACATTTGTTTGATGAGCGAACTATTGCACACTCAGGTAATCCCACCCTGTAACGCTGTCACCACGATCAATGCTCTCCGTGTGAAATTCACAGGGACAACTGGAGAATAAAGAGGCCTAAACACTACGTTTTTAAGGACTCTTCAGGTATTGCTAAAATGTACAGCTGTTTCTGAAAAGATCCTGTGATTGGAGGAAGAATGATCAGGAAACAAACAAGGACTGTGGACCAAAGGTGGTACAAAGGGACAAGGCCAAATGTAAAGAAACTTGACTTAGGCTTTGGTTGGAAATAAAGCATGTAAGACAATCAAATGGTTCCATGTAATTTCTGGACATCTTGGTAATTTCATGTACTAAACATGGTGATCTTATTGTTGCGCCCAACATAGACAGTGGTCACATTTGTCTGTCTGAAAAACTACTACTTCTGGATGTGTTATTGAATATGCAGGTCATCGACAAGTTATAACATGTATGAATGTAGTTGAGTAGTTGACCTTCGCTGATGTACGTTTCTTAATGAATTTGTCACTTCTAGTCCAGGAGTTAAGTACTCGTATCCTCTTTCCTTGCATGAATTCCACTGTTTTGCTGAGAGAGAGTGACCCCTTAATGGTAATAAGGAAGTATGAGAATACTTTGCTGCACATTTGGCAAGTGTAACTGGTGCTGTGTTATGCATAGCCTGCTTGTAGTGTGCCATTATTTTGTTTTCTCCAATATTTTACCTCATTACTTTCTAGCTAGAAGAGGACCGCTGGGGTATCAAAGAAATCCCAGTGTTTTCTAAAGATCTCGTAATGCCTTGGAATCACATTCCAGTTGTATTGAACGGAGTCTGAGGTAGTTCTCAGCTCCTGCGATGAGCTGATTCATTGATTAAACACAATGTCACCATTGTACCTAAAATTTTGCTGAAGTGAATGTAACAATGACAAAGTTTTCGTCCGCTGTTGCACAAAATGAATCAATAAATGCCCTGTGGCCTCTTGTTTAGGTGGTTATCTTTTATTTTTTTGATCACTCATAAATATAATTTGAGATTTTTTGTGACAAATAAAGGGGGCATTTTTTCTTACATTTTAAGACACTTCTCTTTGCTTAATTTTTGGTTTCCTTTAATTTGTCACCCAGTCGCTACGTCACCGGATACTTTACTATTGTTTTCCTCAGCTTGAAGCTCTGCATAACAACAGTCATAAATCTCCCACAATTCATTAGTCAAACAGTAAATGAAACATTCAGCACATCATGCAGCTGTAAAACCTTAAAGCTCAACTAAGCAAAGCTCTCCTACCAACAATACTTCAAATTACCATTTTATTATCATTATTATACACTACTCAAAATAAAAAAAAAAAAAAAAAAAAAAAAACAAAAAACACTAAAATAACATCCTAGAGCTGAATGATTGAAATATTCTTATGAAATACTTTGTTCTTTACATAGTCGAATGTGCTGACAACAAAAATTATCAATGGAAATCAAATTTATTAACCCATGGAGGTCTGGATTTGGAGTCACACTCAAAATTAAAGTGGAAAAACACACTACAGGCTGATCCAACTTTGATGTAATGTCCTTAAAAACAAGTCAAAATGAGGCTCAGTAGTGTGAGTGGCCTCCACGTGCCCGTATGACCTCCCTACAACACCTGGGCATGCTCCTGATGAGGTGGCGGATGGTCTCCTGAGGGATCTCCTCCCAGACCTGGACTAAAGCATCTGCCAACTCCTGGACAGTCTGTGGTGCAACGTGGCGTTGGTGGATGGAGCGAGACATGATGTCCCAGATGTGCTCAATTGGATTCAGGTCTGGGGAACGGGCGGGCCAGTCCATAGCATCAATGCCTTCGTCTTGCAGGAACTGCTGACACACTCCAGCCACATGAGGTCTAGCATTGTCTTGCATTAGGAAGAACCCAGGGCCAACCGCACCAGCATATGGTCTCACAATGGGTCTGAGGATCTCATCTCGGTACCTAATGGCAGTCAGGCTACCTCTGGTGAGCACATGGAGGGTTCTGCGGCCCCCCAAAGAAATGCCACCCCACACCATTACTGACCCACTGCCAAACCGGTCATGCTGGAGGATGTTGCAGGCAGCAGAACGTTCTCCACGGCGTCTCCAGACTCTGTCACGTCTGTCACATGTGCTCAGTGTGAACCTGCTTTCATCTGTGAAGAGCACAGGGCGCCAGTGGCGAATTTGCCAATCTTGGTGTTCTCTGGCAAATGCCAAACGTCCTGCACGGTGTTGGGCTGTAAGCACAACCCCCACCTGTGGATGTCGGGCCCTCATACCACCCTCATGGAGTCTGTTTCTGACCGTTTGAGCAGACACATGCACATTTGTGGCCTGCTGGAGGTCATTTTGCAGGGCTCTGGCAGTGCTCCTCCTGTTCCTCCTTGCACAAAGGCGGAGGTAGCGATCCTGCTGCTGGGTTGTTGGCCTCCTCCACGTCTCCTGATGTACTGGCCTGTCTCCTGGTAGCGCCTCCATGCTCTGGACACTACGCTGACAGACACAGCAAATCTTCTTGCCACAGCTCGCATTGATGTGCCATCCTGGATGAGCTGCACTATCTGAGCCACTTGTGTGGGTTGTAGACTCCGTCTCATGCTACCACTAGAGTGAAAGCACCGCCAGCATTCAAAAGTGACCAAAACCTCAGGCAGAAAGCATAGGAACTGAGAAGTGGTCTGTGGTCACCACCTGCAGAACCACTCCTTTATTGTGGGTGTCTTGCTAATTGCCTATAATTTCCACCTGTTGTCTATTCCATTTGCACACCAGCATGTGAAATTGATTGTCTATCAGTGTTGCTTCCTAAGTGGACAGTTTGATTCCACAGAAGTGTGACTGACTTGGAGTTACATTGTGTTGTTTTAAGTGTTCCCTTTATTTTTTTGAGCAGTGTAGATAACATGGATGTTACTATTAACATGTGTCCGGTTATGTTCAAGGTTTCTTCCAATTAAAAAGGAATTTTTTGCTTAGGTTTCTGTAAAACAGAGGAAGGTTCGGACCTTAAACTTACTTCGAGATAATTTGAGAAAACAAATACAAACAAATTGAAAAGCATATGTGTCTTTTGACTCATTGTTTTGGTTCGCAGGTGCACAGTTTGAGTTTGGTTCACACCTTTATTTCCACAGCACTCTTCATTAAAATCAGAGGCCACTAATAGGCAGAGTACAGATACAGCCCTATCCGTATCTATATATATAACCAATACATTTCAATCAGAGACATTTCTGTTTTCACCAGCGCAGCTTTTCTGGCCTGTAAGGTTCCAAATGTAAAAAGTGTTTATGCTGATTTTATAAAGTTAAGCACTTTTAGATTTTTTTTCTAAAGTCCTCTGATGTGTAGATATTACTTCTTACAGCTGCTATTTTCCTTGAAATGATGAAAGAAAACATATTATAGAAGTTATTGATAATCCTTACTGATCTACTCTGAACCTGTGCTCACTGTGAAATATCATTTCTTATAGTTTAGTTTAAGGTGCTGATCAGTCATTGCAGAGGGCTCTTCTTTAATGTGTGTCAGACAGAGAATGCCATAGTTTCCGTTTGCCGTTAGTAGGTCAGCACAAACCATCCCAGAAAAGATCTACTGCCAAGGCTTCTGAGGGTATGATCCCTTTGTGCCAGAACATTCCCTGAGAAATCCTGCATGACTGAGACAGAGAACGCTTTAAGGAGAGGAAAAGGAGTCTGACGCCAGAGCTACGTTGTGCTTGGAGAAGAACACAGAGAGGAAGGACAGCTGGAAAGTATAGAGTGAATGATAGATGGTTTAATCTGGGTCATTTTTAAGGGAATAAAACACTCTTAAAACACAGATTATGTACAGACACTTTTATTATACATTTATATAACAAAATACAGTTTCTTTGCTCTGAAGAGACAACAGGAAAGAAGAAGGAACGTGTGGTGGCAAACCAAGAGAGCAGCTCTGAGAAGGATTTCACAGAGCGAGGAATCCTGCTCCAGGCAAACACACCAGTGGTCGACTTGCTCATAAAGGCAACCATGTTAAAAAGAGGACTTTGAAGAGGTTGTTGGGCTATGTGTGTGTGGCAGTGCAGACACAGACACACACACACACACACTCCACTTAGGTTGAGTCATTATCAGCTTGTGTTTCATCCAGTAAGCCATCCAAGTGTCCAGATGGTCAGAAAAGCTGCTTCGATGCTCTCCCTCATTCTCCCTCCCTGCTACACTCTCTTTTTTGGGAAAAAAAAAAGGTTACGCCAGCGACTTAGTACAGCCAAATACAGGAGGGACACGGATTTAATGTCAGGTGAATTTACCTGTAAGAAGAGTGACCGAAGACCAGAAAACTGAATTCAGATCAGTTACTGATCTGGCTTTCTCGCTTTCTGTTTGACTGTGTAGGATTCAAAACGATTCAAACTTCAGGTGCCACCCATGTGGATCGCAGTGAACAGTGCCAGTGGGCTAACTGCCTGGTGTCCGCTCTGAAAGGGCAGTTCCCTAAGCCTGCCCATTTACTGTGAGCGCTTTTTCTATAACAGTCCATAAATCCAACTATCCTCAGAGGGCTGAATAAAAAGGTGCAGTGGTGTTATCGCTGTTCAGCCTTTTTCTAAGTTGAACCACACACAGAGGGACTGGGATGAGTGGAGGGGGTTAATGGTCAGAGCTGAGCAGACTGAAGGCCTTTGTGTTGCAGGTATTATCTGCAGTATAAAAGCTGGAGGAATGGAGGCTGCTGAAAGGCTCTCTGCTTTTCTCCCCTCAGTAGCCGTACTTGTCATTTAGGTGTGTGCGACCATCTCCGGTCTGACCTGTGGGTAGAGGAAAGAACGTTTTAGTGTCTGCGTGCACCATGAGAGCATGCATTGTATTACATGTTCTGCACATCCTGCCAAAGAGCAAAATAGCAGAAGTAACCCTGAGGTTCTAGCTCCTCATCAAAACAGTGATGCAGTGCAATTAGTTTGGCAGCCATTTCAAAGTTTTTTTAGTCCAGCTTATCTTATCACTTTAAAGTGACTTTGATCTGCATTCCTTAGAGAACAATGAAAATGTTGCTGCAATTTTGGCAGCACAAATGGCCCATGAGCTGTTTTCTTCTTCTCACAGTATCTTAAACAGCACCCCTCCACCCACTGTTTCTTTAGTGTAAAGGTATGAGCGTAACATTCTGCATAGACTTGATACATATTCGTGTTGAAAGGATTTTCCCAGGTTTGACAGCTCATTTTGACAGAGAGAATATCTAATCCTCCGCAGAACAAAGAACAGCAGTTTGCTCAATAAGTTGGATGAGTCCAGCTGTTTACCTGCAGGAGGCAGCCAAACTGAGTAATCGGGGTCATCATCTGGATACTGTCGTGAGAGCTGCATGGGGGGCTGTGGAGACACAACATGAGGAGATTCAATCAGTGTCTCCCCTTCCCTCTATGATCCAGCTTAATATTCAGTCCTGTGTGTGAGGACCTACCTTACTGGGGCCCATCACCTTTTTCTTCTTCTTGGGACTGGGCTCAGCTGCCGACTCTCTGTTGCTTTCTGCTGCGGACTCTGTGGAGACCCAAGTACAGCACATTAAACATGAGCGAGCACAAGCAGCACTGACAAACAACAGTAACAGATTAATTGCTGTAACTTACTTCTTGTTCCATTTATGGCTGCTTTATTTGTCAACTACTTATTTTTCAAAGTAAGAGCTTACATGACTTATGGTGAATTCATAATTATAATTATCGATGAAGTCACCCAAAACCACATGAAACATTAGCTACAACTTCAAAGATGCAGCTGGTCATTAAATAATGATCCAATAATGCGACAGGAAAACAGTGACACGGGTTATTAGGCATAATGACTACTTGCTTTTTATACCATTGAGTCTTTTTGCTGCTAATTATTGGTTTTATTACTGCAGTGTTGCTCCTGGGGGTAATGATCTGAATGTGTGTTCCACCCGTGACGCACAGTAAACACAGAACAAACTGTAGAAGACATCACCAACCTGGACACTGTGCTGGAGCCCTGATGTTCTTGTGCTCAGGTACCTGCTCCATCTGTTTGTGGCTTTGCTCTGATAAAGACATGCCCAGAAAAATTTTAAAAGTGTAATGGCAATATGAGGAGACAGATTTAAGGTTTGATGGAGGTCAGATGGTTCGTGATGTTTTGTTCAGATGAGGGCCATAAGGGCAGATGTTACCGGGGTTTGTAAAAAAAACAGAGTCGACGACTATGGTGGCCGAATATCTTTACAACACAAATACTGAGCTTTCTTCATATGGAAGCAGCCAAAGTAAACAGTATGTGTGACAGATCTACTGCCACCCAGTGGCTTAATAAGGCACCATCAGCATCGTGATCATGATAAATAAATTTGTGAACATACTACAAACAGAGCAAAAAGCACATGTTCCCTCAGGCAGTAACAGTTGCTTCACCTTCAGGCTGATGGGATGGTACTGGTTTCTCTATCTGCTGCCCTGAGGAGGCGCCCTCTTCACTCATGGAGGTACTGGACTCTTCAAGATCAACATTAGATTCAGCAACATTGACCCATTGTTTTTCATCCTTATCCTCATTTTTCTCAGTTCCGTTCTCTTCCTCCTCTTCCTCTTCTTCCTCTTCTCCACTAGGGGGGAGTTCTTTCATGCTGAAGAGCTCTGCAGGCAGGTTTGGCCGCCTCGGTGGTAACTTCTAGAGACGGAGGAAACATCAATGATACAGTGGAAAAAATTGCACTGATGCCATTTTCCTTCCTGATACTAATTCTGATACCTGACCCTGTATCCATGGATACCAACACATCAAAACAATAGTTCAGTCTTTATATTACCTAACCTGTTTGGCTGTGATATGACTGCTGCCATTGATTTCTGGTGTAGCTCAGGTTTAACCCTTTGGAAAACGTACATGATACATGAATCCCATAGAATCTCTTATTCTGTTGTTGCGATTTACTGTTGGGACTCTCCGCTTCAACATTCAATTCTTCTTGGCTGGCCTAAAACAGTAGTTGCTAGAGGCTGACAGTCACAGCACAATTTTTTTATGTGACTACAGCTTTAGAGCATTGAAGAAGATTTGATTTCTCATAAAACTGATGTTTTATCTGACTGTGAAAGTGTATCAGTAAATCATTTGTTGTCTGTTTGATGCATGGACTCACTATCTGCCAGTACAGCAATTTATGCAGTTTCTGAGGCATTTCCACCACTATTATGGGTATCGTGTCCAATGAATAAACTTTGTTAAACATAAAAAAACCAAACAAAAACACCTACCCCAATGGTGCCAGTCTTCAGTTTGAATTTGCTTCCTCCCTTCATTGCTCCAAACAGTGGTAAGCTCTTTTTAGGCTTCTCAGACTCTGTACTGCCACTAGATCATCAAAACACATCAACATATCATGTGTATTTAAATGTGAAATACACTTCACAGACTTCAGGAACTACAAAACCGAATCTAACCTCGGCAGCAATGATGGCATCTGTGCAGGCCTTGTGAGTTCGACCAGCTTGCGAAGTCGCTGGGCATCTTTGCGCAAATCTGCCACGTGAACATGAAGCTTCCTACGCTCCACAGAATCCATTGCTGTCTCACTTCTAACTGCAGTCATAAACGCATCCAGTGGGTCTTCCGTGGAAGAGCCGGACGAGTCTAAGAGGAGAGATAAAAACAATTATCTCACAAAGAGATTATATCTAAGTGGTAGAGGCATTTGACACAGGTGATGTTGACTTACTTCCTCTGCCAGAGTTGAGCTTTTTCTGGGTGTCCTCCAGCTCCTTCTCCACTTCTGACAGTTTGGCCACCTACAGTAAAATCAGGCAGATGAGCATTACCACAGCTTACATACACACACTACACAATATGGAGTTGTCACTTTCAGTACATCTAGCAGTTCCCCTGCAGTTAAACAGCTAATTCAGTGTTTTGACACTGACAACTGGTGTATTTTTTTTTTTTTTTTTTTTTTTACAATCTTCAGTGTAAGAAGTGTGAGGTATCTTGTCATGTGAACACTGCCCCACCTGTTAATGCTGCTGCATATTCTGGTCTGTAGATGATGCTAATGCTAACATGCTAGGTTGGTGAACATAGATCGTATTAGACCTGCTACACATTCAGTGTGAGCATCTCAGCATTTAGCTCAAAGCAACAGTTAGTCTATATACAGCTTCACAGAGGAGCTAACCAGGTCTTTATCATTAGATATTACGATATGTTTAGTTTTTGTTGAACAAATTACACACAGTCACCTAAGTCTCCACACAATGTTCCTTGTGAACATTAAGACTTAAAGCCAATGAAGAAGAGTCACTGCCTCCTATTTATTCTATTACTGTCATGGACATGGTTCATAATATTACAATATTCCCC
Organism: Remorina albescens; assembly: GCA_034769265.1. NCBI lineage: Eukaryota > Metazoa > Chordata > Actinopteri > Carangiformes > Echeneidae > Remorina > Remorina albescens. Next base: position 18,096,128 of record CM068488.1, on the reverse strand, counting down.
AGGTGTGTTTAAAAGTGCAGACAGATGTTTACCAGTGATTCATAGGTCTCCGGTCGCTCTTCTATCTTTCCGGCCTTTTTCATTCTCTCTTGCCTCTTCCTCTCCACAGTGCCTGTTCGATCCAGGAAGGTGTCATCATCACTGTCGTAGTAGTCCTCATCCTCCCAATTCTTCTTCTTGCGTTTGCGGGACACTGGAAATAGGAAGTAAACCAGGATGAACTCATGAGGCTCTGACCTCCTCCACAGATTCAACTTTCAGACATCCCCAGTGGGGCCAAGTTTCCACCTGCTTCCTGACGCAGCAGCCCTCTGGCCTCCAACATTCGACAGGCCTCCAGGCAACACTGAACTGCTGCTTCTTTCTTCTTCCCTGTGTGTGTCACCTCAGCCACCAGCTGCCGGCCCATGGCATCATCCACTGGCAGCCTGAAAGATAAATAGACACAAACTGCAACTTTACACTCCATCCACACACAATGTAACTTCTTTGATGTCCAACATATTGCCTCTTACTTTATTCTGCACAACCAGGTGCCATGGTTTTTGTCTTCATACTCAAACTCCAGCTCCTCCCCTAAGATGAAGGATTTTAATATTAAAGTCAGGTGATTAAAAAAAAAAACATGATTTTTCTTCTGCATCTCATAAAACCTGACCTCAACTCACCTTCCCGGTCATAGAAGCCTTGTAAAGCCTTCTTTGGGTCTTTCAGGTACGCAGCCTCCTGGTCCTCGTGGAACTCTGTTGAGAAAGGGTTTTCCTCGTTCTCATCTTCCTCTGGAACAACCTCCTCAGCTGCCGGGTGGATTTACAGCCACCGTTAGTTTGAAAGGAAAGAAGAGAAGCAATGGATTAGCTTGCTTCTTTAGTGAATTCACACCGACTAACTGAAGACGACAACACAACACCTGACAAGAAACAATCTGAAGTGTAATTTGAGAACCAAAAGAAAAGCTCACCCATTCCCCAGGAGCAGCCTGAGTCTTCGTTCGTCTGTTTGCTCTGGCGCTTGCTGGTTGTTCCCTCCGCATCTTCTTCCTTTTCCTCCTCCTCCTCCTCTTCATCATCAGAACCATCTCCCATCATCCTCCTCTCCAGCTCTGCTTTCTGTTTCTGGGCACGCTCCCTCAGCTCTGTTACTGTTAGCTCAGACTCCTCTTCCTCATCAAACTCTGGACCCTGTGAATTGAGGGTGAAGATGATGGTTTTTATGTCAATTTTAAATTTACATCACTGAATAGTATGTTTTAGGAGATAGAAAACATTTTAATGTTGAATTTATAAGAAGGGCATCACAAAACTAGTACATGCATGAGATAATATTTTTAGGACCTGTGGTGGCATTATCATCTATGTAGTCCCTACAATTTGAAAATATTTGGCATTTTGGTTTATGAATGACTCCAATTTCTGCAAGTTTAACTTCTATTTGGTCATTTTTTAATATGACCTCAGACCAAACTTAAGTTTTGATTCTTCTACTGCAGCTTCTTGTTGAGCTTCTGCAGACTACAACTCAGTCATGTACAGCATCATACTTTGTGAGGAATCAAATTTTCTAAATAAGTATTCTAGTCAGGCTGATTTAGTAATTATAAATGGTTTGCAAATATGATTTATATTTGATTCAAATAAGGATTTTTTGCACAAAGGTGACCAGCAAATAGCCAGTTCCTGTACCAAGCAGTTTGGGATGAATACACATACAGTTACACCCCATATATATACACACACATACATAGATATAGCTATACACACACACACACATACTCAGTGTAGGAATTGGAACTGGCCATGGGAAATACAAAGTCAAAGCATGCATCCCAACGTCCAGGTTCGATTTGTCAACACAAAATTTTGATGGAATTTGTTTCTGAGGTTAAAACCTAAACAATAAATCAACAAATCAAGAAATTGTTGGTCAAAAATGATGAAACTGGATACATGAGCAGAAAACTGCACTGAATAATAATCAGTGTTGTCCAAATCAGTCTCAGATTTAACCTGGATGTCTATAGTTTGGGTTTAAAGGCCACCTTTACTTGATCCCGCATCTTAAACCACAGCTGCGTGTAGTCTGTGATGGAATACAGTCAGTATCAGGTGAGATGAGCTGGGACGTTCGGACTCACCTGCAGGATGAAAAGCCTGGTGCTCCCACCAAACTTCAGCACATGGCCCACCCGCAGTCTGATATAGGTCTTCGGAGGGATCTTGTTCTTGTTCACAACGGTGCCATGCGTGCTGCCCAGGTCGTGAATGTAAAAGCCCCTCTCTTCCCCGACAGCCTCCCCCTCCCCGGCCTGTCCGCGGAACTGGATCACTGCGTGGTACCTGGAGATGGAGGGGTGCTCCAGAGACACGTCGCACACAGGCAGGCGTCCGACCACGAAGAAGCTCCTGTCGGTGAGAGGCAACTTGTCCACTATGGTGCCGTTTTTGAGGATTTCGAGAGCATAAGGGATTTCCGAAGCCCTGCCACCCCAGGGTGGCTCTGTGTAGGGCAGAGGGGGGAATTTGCCGGCCGGGGCTCCTTTCACAGGGAGCATCCGCGGTTTAGGATCTGCTTTGGCTTTGACAGCTGGGACATCCTTTTCTTTTTCGCCGTTTTTGTCCTGTTGTTGACATTTTTCAGGGATTTCCTTTTCACTGGCAGGACCCGAGGGCGCCTCATCGACAGAAGTTTCCTTTTCAGCTCTTTTGTTTTCTTTCACACCTTTTGTTTCAGCTGCTGTCGGTTTGGACGAAGTCGCTACGTTAGCCCGCTTACTGGAGAGAGACGGTGCGGCGAAAAGAGCCGGTTTCTTGAACGGATCCTCTGGTTCCGGTTCAGGTCTGGGCGAGTCTTTCCTTTCGGGCTCGCCGCCGTTCTCTGCGGCCGTACACTCGTCCGGTTCCGCGGTAGAACTCATTTCTTCGCCTGTGTTTTTCACGCTCGCGTCTAACGGCGGGGAGCCGGCCATGTTTATTTGGTGTAACGGTAAAATTTGGTCGGGCTTTCAAAGCTTAAAAAAAAAAAAAAAAACCTTAAAAAAGCCTCTCCTACAAAGTGCACCCAAGAGAAAGTTATCTGAAAATTATTTAAGAAAAACATACATCGCAATTTAGAAGAGTTGTAAATTTAATCCTGTGGACTTGGATTGTTTTTAACGGAACCACATCTTCCTCAGCTGCTTACCCGACAGTTTTGCAACAAGGACGAGACGCTTAGTTCCGGCTCAGCTTCCTCCGAAGGTACGAGGACTTTTGGCTCCCATTGCTACCCGACGTTTCATCCATCTCTGTGTAATGTGAGTTACATTGGTCTATTCAACTGAAAGTTATACGGTTTGACTGGCTAAGCATATTTGCTAGCTCCTTATAGTTAGCCAGCTAGCTTGTTCTAGTCGCTCCCTCAGTAGTCAGGGATTTGTTGATGCCTTCTATCTCCTCCGCTCATGAAGTGCTGAACTACAGTCAGACACTCGTCACTTTTTTATTGTCCTGATATTTGGCAAACCGACGGTCCCGTTAAACCTTGACTTCAATGCTTAACAGAAACAACGTGATGTACTCTCCAATTCGGCTTACACCTAACAGCTTTTTAAGTGTTTCCTGTCATAATAAATGTGGTGCGAATCGATTATTGTTTTATATGTTTTCTCTAAAACGTCTCAGTGGTCGGTCAGATGTATGCCGAAATTAGCATGACACAACATTAAAAGCACGCTTAAGGTTTGTCATATACGATTGACATTAAATTGTGTAACTTTTAACAGCTGTGGCGTCGTGTTATTTGGCAATTGGGAATAAGCTGCCAAACTTCTGAAGTATCTGGAGTAAATGATGTTTCTGATATCTGAGTTGTCATGCTCTTTCCTCCCTCTCTCCCCATTCAGTGGCCAGACGTGATCAGACTTGATGCTGGTTTAAATCCACCTTGTGTGTTAGTTCAATCATCATGATGCGTTACTGGGGAGAAATCCCTGGGCCCGCTGGGGCGCCTCCAAGCCGAAGCTCCTTTGACTTGCTCCAGCGTGAGTTTCGCTCTGTAGAAATGCAAGACCCTCCCCTGCACCAGCCCTCAGCCCAGCGTCCCCGGCCCACCACAATGTTGGACATCCCCTCAGAGCCATGCAGCCTCACCATCCACACTGTACAGCTGTGTCAGCATGCCCGCCGCCTCCGTGGACTCTTGGCAGCAGCCCAGGCTCAGGCTCAGGGTCAGACCACGTCGACCTCTGAAGGAGGCGGCAGAATGGAGGAGGCTGACACCAACCTCCCTCTACGTCCTCCCACCCCACCTGTCATGCCAGATGATCTGTTACCTGTGGACAGCAAAGCCCCACGTCAGCCCTTTCAGCTCCGCCACAGTGACCCTGAGTGTGACTTTTATAAGTAAGTTACTGCAACTAAGCTAATATTGAAGCCATTTTCTTAAAGTAAAAATATCATATCCAAATATTTTGCTGTGTCTAAGTTGCAATTTAGATATTATAACTTATTTCTAATTTTCGCAGATATGATCTTGGTAAATTAGGCAGCCAGGCATTATTCATCTCAGTCTATTTTCTCTTGTTCTTCCATCACAAGGGGGAAAGGTGAGCCTGTTACAGAGCTGACGTGGCCCTCCTGTAGGCAGCTTCTCTATCAGTCAGTGGCCACTGTCCTGGCCCATGCTGGATTTGAGTCTGCTCAGGAGAGCGTATTGGAGACTCTGACCGACCTTGTGCATGAGCATTACCTGCGCCTCACGCGCCTGCTGCGGGTGGCGGTGGACCGGGAGGCGCGGCTGGGGGCCAATCCTTTTCCAGATGTGGTGGAGCAAGTGTTCCATGAGGTGGGCATCGGCAGCGTGCTGGCCCTGCAGCGCTTCTGGCAAGTGAGGATTAAAGACTACCACAGCTACATGCTGCAGGTGAGACTGAAAAGGAGTTAAAACTGCAGAATGTTTTTTCTGCCATTTAACAATGTTTATTGTGAGAAGATATTAATTTGTTCAACCATTCAAGATTTTGCATGTTATTAATACTGTGTATCTGTCTTTAATACCTGGTTTGAGTAATTGGGATTCTTGCAGATAAGAGACCAGGACTCCAATATGCTAGTTTTCTATAGATTTTTGCTTTTAAGTGAAGAAGTACCTTCTGTTACAAGTTGAGATGAACTGGAATAAACAACAGATGCTCCTTTTTTTTAATTCATGAACTTTTTCTATCATCAGCTGACACATCAGCAAAATGGCTGTAGCCACAGCTCTATCAGATAAGCGTTACAACCGTTGACTGAAAGAGTAGTGATTCCGATTTTCATAACTGGCCTCCATGGATGAAAGCATCCTGGAGACCTGCACAATCAAGGTTGCGCTGTTTCATCATGAGATGAAAGTGATGACTCAGAACAACTTTGTAGTGATTTACTGTGACCCTTTCTTGTATGCCAGCTAAAAGCCCCCACCAAATTATTTCAGTAGAGGGGTCAGGTAACAAGATCTGTCCTGTTCTCATGCTATGCATCACACATGAACTCACACACTGGTCAAAAACATGGTGTGGGATGACTCATCTGACTCACTTTTTTTCTACTTCTCTAGAGGCCAGTTTTTGTCTTGAACTTTCAAAGTGCTTTCACCACAGAGAGTATTGTACAGTCTGCTTACATTCTGCATTGACATTCCAAGGCTCCTGAGAAGGGAGAGCTGCCCCCTTTTTTTCCTTGCATGTCACACTGATGCATCAGCATCACCACTGTGTGACTGAAGCTCCTGCCCTGACAATGAACCCTCATTCTAAGGCAGCCAGATAATTTCTTCCTGTCATCTTGTTATAAAATAAGAATCCACTGGGCCTTCTCAGCATTTTTATAGACACCTTCGAGCAAGATTCCTTACATTTCTTATGATCTAACTAATTTCTTAATATAAAATTTCATTGAATTACACCTAATAGAAATGATGACATACCATTAAATCTACCATGACCAAATATTTTTTTAATATCACCCCCTCGCTGCTTGTTCAACTTATATATTGACAGTTTGTTCATATTTTTTGAAAACTGATTTGCATAATGAGGTTCATGTGTAGTGTATAAATATCAGAGCAGGAGTTACAACGTAGACGAGCAGCACCTCTGTTCATGGAGTCTATCACTGGTTAAAAGACCTTTTAAAACAATCAGCAAATATTGTAAATAAACATCGAAAGTAATCATCTTTGGCACAAGGCTGAAAAATGTTTTACATCTAAAAGGGGCCTTTAATTTGTTACAACTTGCTGAATTGTCTCACAAAGTATGAAGCACTATGTATGAGTGAGAACAATGCACCACAGAATGACTAGAGTACAAGCTGCTTGGAACTCAGACAGACAGCAAAGTGAGAGATTCGCCATCCTCAGTGTCAATGTGACTTAAGAAACACAAGTGCTGAGCTCTCTTGATATCAGGAAGTTATGAGAGTGATGTTTAGCTTGCTTTTATGACTCATTATTTAAATATGTTTAATCTTGACATGCCTCAGCTGAAGTGGCTGTCCTATAGTTTTTTTTAGGTCAGAGGAGAATGATATAATATTGAGACCTGCACCATCAGGATCTGTTCTCATTTTAAAGACCAGAAAAGTAATTTTTTCCCCTCTCTCAGGTTAGTAAGGATCTGTCAGAGGAGTACGAGCGGCTGGTGAACCCAGAGAAGGCACTGGAGGACTCAAAGCCCCCAAGGATTAAGGAGGAGCCAATGAGTGACATCTCCTTCCCTGTTAGTGAGGAGCCTGAAGCTGACCTGGCCTCTGGAGACCAGGCTCTGCCTATAGGGGTGCTAGGTGCCCATGGTGAAAGGTTGGCTTCAGGCCTGGATGGTGACCATTCTCCTCACGCCTCAGGTGAGAGCAGTTCTCCTGTTCACTTTTACATTCTGCCTTCATGAAGAGCTGTCTACAGAAGCCACAGATGAGTGTTGAGTGGAAATCCTTGACTGTTGGATCTTGTGTGTGTGTCTATTTTAGTTAGTAAGCAGTTTTCTACCTCCTTGATGCCTAAATAGGACACTTCCTAATAAGATCTCTCCTCGGGTATTTCCAGTTATATTTTTTCTGTCTACTCACTCCTCTTCAGGACAGTAAATGACACCAGAAAAATTAATGTGATGTGCATTTGTTTTCTATGAAGACACTATGTCTCTATGTTTATAGTTGCTGTGGACATTAAAGTCTACATCCTCCAGTGACACCATCACTGCACCAATGGGAATCTGCCAATTATCTAGTTAAAGAACTCATTCAGGCACCAGCTGGGTTGGATAAATATCTTATGTTTATATATGAATAATTTCCTTCTCCTCTTCTTTAAGGTGGGGGCGGGGCAAACAATTCCCCTCTGTGGCCGCAGGTAAAAATGGAGCCACAGGATGGCGAGGAGGGCCAGGGCTCGAGCCACCACCACCACCATCACCATGGTGTCCTGGGCGGAGATGTGTTCGAGGAGGGTGGGCCAATGTCCACCATGAGTGAATCGGGAGGAGCCATGGCACCCTCACCGGGAGGTGCAGCGTCGGATGGCAGCTACGCCTCTCATTCACCCGACTCCCTGATGGGTGCGTCGCCTGTCTTCAATCAAAGACCCAAGAAACGAGCAAAGAAGATGTGAAGAAGAAGGTCTTAGTGTTGGAGCAGAGACGTGGACTCAAACTCCTGAGCTAGTCTTCAAAAACACCAACTGTACTGTTTCAAGCTCAGTTTGTTGGACAGCCGTTGAGATCATGGCCACTGCACAAACAGAAACTTTAATGTTGTGAAAGAACTGAACTGATGGGGAGGGATATTTTGTAGTTTTTCAGGTTTATTTTTATGATTATAGTTTCTCACAGCTTCCCTCAGCTGAAAATGTTGCCACTAAATATATTAACAGGGTTTATTATAGAAAGAATATCTTCTAAATCTTTTCAATGACCCTTTTTCATTGTAAATAAAAAAATATTGACAAAAAAAGCTATTCAGTTTTGCCTACAATTAATTGAAGAACACGGAAAACTAAGAGGTCTGAAAGCATATCATGTAGTTAAACAGTTAATAAGTAATCAGAACGGGTTTGTTTTTGCAAGGAATTAACCCCCTTTCTCCTCACATACCCATTGCTATCTGTGCCATTCACTATGATTAAAAAGAAGCTCCAGTGAAAGCGATTACATTCATTGTTTTTCTCCCCTCATGAAGGTGTCATTTCATTTTACCCTCATCTGCCCCTCTTCCCCAGTCCCCTTTACATGTGGCATGACACAGCACAGCGAAGTGCACACTTCACACACTTCACACACCTGTCAACCTGAAGCTACTTTGCCAAATTAGCATCTGTTTCAGTAATGAGGCAAAGCTGTGAATGCAAAACCAGAGGCAATTATGTTTTGGTAGTGTGCACGACGAAGGCGACATCAATCCAGGCTTAATGGCAAATTAATTACAGCGTGCATAATTTTGCATGTTGAATGAGCAGGTCTGTTTGAATACATGAGATTGTCTTTTGGGTGGGCCTCTTTCATTTTCACAATTAAGCAGATAAGTGTGTGAACCACTGGGAAGTGCTGATGGGGTCATATGTATTGATATTCAATTAGCTAGAATTGGTGGTTGATTTATGTTTTGTTTTTCTTTGTTTGGGGGGTTTTTTGTGAGAGGTGGTGGCAAACTCCTAAAAATGTGTCATGTTGGACAGTGCTGTGTGACCTCGGTGGGAGCTGGAAAAGCAAGAAAACAGAATCAGTATTCCAGGCTTCAGGTTCCCTGCGTTGATGCTGATAACAGAAAGCACCTGCTTCTAATGGGAGAATTATTTTCTGCTCTGACAGTCTGAAGGTAAAACTTTGCAGCAGGAAAAAGTCAACAATGACCTCGTTGATATCAGTCTATTGTTTCAGTTGGGAACAAAAGCCCAACAGGTTTAAATCACAAATGATCTCAGAAATACACTTACATAAATTATTCTCTTTGGACAGTATGAGGAAGGAATGCATTTTGAAGGACCCTCCTTTTTGCCTGGTGAAATCCTTCCAGACAGGTTCCGAATGCAGCTGCCAGTCAGTCGTCAATCAGCTTAAAACACCAATTGACATCCACTGGCTACTCATGGGCTCCCAAATCAAAATGACATCATTACTGTTGTATTCACAGTGACTTCTGGGTCTGCACCCAAATACTTGAACTGTACCATGCAGCCTAATACGTCCTCCTGGCTACTGTGTTCCTCCAAGGAATTTATTCTTTTACTGCTGTCCTGGGACAACACAAGGTAGCTTGCAGATGGTGGAAAAAGCTTCTGAGACTCATCTCTTCTGAAATCTCCTTATTCGTAAGCTCCTCGAACACCCTAAAATGGGTAATTAGTGCTGACTATGCACTTTCATTGAACCTCTATCCCTTAATCTCCTTATTGAACAGATGTGGGACCTAGTCTTTACACCAAGGTGTCCTAAAGCACTGAAAAAAAGGATGAATACTGCTCTAGGGTCACAATTGTGATGAGTGGTAACATACATCTTTCCTATATAACAGCATAAAAACACAATATCTGGCTCTGAGGTCACTGTCAGACAGCTACAATAAGTTGCAGCAGTTATGGTCACTTTACTGAAGCTTATTGAATGTTCAACTAGGAACACCATCTCTACTCTGCTTCCATTCACCTCTCCCTCCTTTTTCATATGACAACATCATGGTGGCGACAGGGCTCAAATCCCACAACAACAAGCTGATACTGTAATATATATAAAAAGTGTATTGACTGTACTTATACAACAATAACACGAACAATATGAGACGCTGGGATGAACCGAAACAGCATTGTTGTAGCTGTGCCAGGACAATATGACCTCTCAGTTTGTCAACAGCTGCCGAGAGGCTTTGCACTGGGGAGGGAAGGTGTAATTACAGAAATGTCAAGATGTTTTTTGAGCAGGGGTCTCTGAGTGCGGTCAAAGCTCACTGAGAGCTGAAGGAAGGACCTAACAAATGATTAATTACTGTCCTATGTGCTAAGTCATTAATCTAAAATGAAATTTAATCTCTTCGGCTGTGATGTGTGCGTGTGAGCAGAATGAGGAATATGTTTAATTTTTGCACAATGAGTCTGAATGGTCCTTTAGGACTTTCTTTGTCTGTTTCTGAAGAAATCAGGGGAAAGTGCAAATTAGACACTTGAGCTAAAGTAATGTCTTCATAGGATGCCCTTTAATTCTTCTTATTGTAATCACATAGGAGATAGTCTGCATCTGTGCAGGAGGCAAATAATAAATTATGAAATGGGATGATGGTGCTAAAAAGAAGATGAATTTCCAGACATATGTGATGTGACAGAAACAAAGGGTCCCACGCTAAGCATGCCACAGCCATTTCACCCCTCCCCAGAGAGGAAGGGATTGATTGCGTCGTGTCAGAATCTCAGTCTGAATCAATCAATAGATATTTTCTCTTGGGGGATCTGACTTTGAAAATGTAAAATGAAGCAAGAACTGATGCAATCTTGTCAGACTTGGAATTCATTCATCGTCTGTTTCATTTTCAGTTTGGAAAAATTTTGAAAAAAATAATCATGAGTGGTTAGCGCTGTTGCCCCACAACAAGAAGGCCGTGGGTTCGGTTCCTGGCCTGGGGCCTTTCTGTGCAGAGTTTGCATGTTCTCCCCGTGCCTGCATGGGTTTCCTCCAGGTACTCCAGTTTCCTCCCACCGTCCAAAGACATCATGTTTGGGTTAACTGGTGACTCTGAATTGTCCGTAGATCTGAGTGTGAGTGTGTGTGGTTGTTTGTCTCTGTCTGTCTCTGTGTGTTGGCCCTGTGATGGACTGGTGACCTTCCCAGGGTGTACCCCGCCCTTGCCCAATGTGAGCTGGGATTGGCTCCAGTACCCCCACGACCCGGAAACAGATTAGCCATAGAAGATGAATGAATGAATAAATAAAACTATGACAGCCCTGTAATGGTGCAAAACTTCTAGTTAGACACAAATTATTGTATTAATAACATACATACTAGAAACTGATTTAATTGGGAATACAGCATCATGCATATTGGGTATTTTGCCCTATATATATCTGCCCCTAAAAAGTGCATTCCTGCATGAAACCAGCAAGAAGCAGAATAGAGTCAAGGAAATGGAGATTAAAAGAGTGTACATATTTTTTCCAGTGGAGGTCCAGCAGACTAAGACCTTTTAAGCAGGATATTCTATAGATCAGAGTAAATATTAGTCTAAATGTATTCAGAGAGATTTTATGTCCATATCTGAGTGCATGATTGTAGACATCATCACCACACAATCCTTAATGGATAAGCATGGACTGTGTGAATGTCTAATAGACTGTGTCTTACGCTGAGGAATGTGTACTTGTTTTGTATCTTATAATTTCCATGCATATCTTCTGTGTGTTAAATATGTTTGCTTGCACACTAAAGAAAGCAATAAAGAAGTTATTCATAAGAAATATGACAAGATTACAAATCACATTTCAGTAAATCCAACTTTTTGGACTGATGAGGACTCTTGTAACATAACAGATGTCTAAATTATTGGCAGTTCCCAACTAAACTTCTCGGATGAATGTCAAAGGCGCCGGTGAGTTACAATTCTCCAATATTAGAGAGAATCTCTAAACTGAAAATGAATATATCCATGTGTAACACAGGAGTTTATGTAACCATCAGGAGTTTTTGTCAGATGGAGAAATCCTCCTCTCCTTCACATCATTCTGACACTGGGATTTTAAGACTGGGAAAGCACAGGTGTGGAGGGTTTCAATTTGCTTTGTATTTCCACTCGTAATGTAATTATTATTTCCATATGTACAGCTGATGAATGCTTTCCCAAATTTTGCAATATTATGTCCAAATATAATAATTATTATGTCTCCACCCTCTATGATGGCCAGCTTCTCACCTCTAGCTTCTGCTTGACCAGCAACATGATCAGTTGCATAGTAACATATCAGTCCATCCTCTGCATTATAAGGTTTTTTTTACCATTTATACTTCAATTACATTGTTCTCATGATACATCTGTACTTGTAAGGAGGTTGAATTTATTTGTAATAGAGTATTTTAGATGCTACAGTTGGTGCCGTCATTTGAATAACAGCTTGGTATTTCTTTCACACGTGTGTGACGCAACAATAAATCCACAAAAGGATCTGTCCCCGGGGGCTGACAAGATAAGTCTGAGGAGTTGAAAGCAAATAAGAAGAAATATTTCTGCTCCACAATATTATGTATGAATTTGTAATCCTCAATCATTTTACATTTCAGCAGAGTATTCACATGATCTGGCCTTTGAGGGAGAGACCAAACGTCTCCTCCAGGGGTTGCAGAGTGGTGTCCAAAGCAGTACCCATCAAGGCCAAATGTCCACCTGTTTCAACTGAGCCTCTCATTGTTTTATTTAAAGGGAAAGCAAATACAAGTATTTTGATATGCAGAACCTTCTACCCACAAGCCTTATTTGCCTCGAGTGCAGCCTCCCAGGCAGGACTTGAACATGAGTCCCATCTCCTTCACAAGGGCTGACAGAACCTTGACTACACAGTATATCCCCCAAAGCATTTGACTGGTAAAGCTCACCAAGGAGGCAATTGACAATGTGGGATGCCCGGGGCAAAATAATCAATTTCCATATAGCCTGTTTGGTGCTGTGCCTTCATACGATGCCTTTCATCTTTTTAGAATAAAGGTGACTGAAAATGGAGCCACTCTACAGCAAATACATTTTACAAGAAAGAGTGTTTGTCTTCTGAAAAAACACAGTGTACCGATCTCTCTTGTGTCAGTTCATCCATCCTCCATTGGAGGGCTGTCTTGCGCCACATTCAATCTGTAGCCGGACTGAGGTCTCACTGTCCTCAGCCTCCCAGTTACCACAGAGACTTGGGCACTCCCATGAATGTAGATCAAGACTGCATAGTAGTCCTGTCTATATGTTAGCAAATAGAGACATTTCCTCTTAACATGAACATAATTAATTTGCTCGCTGTTGATGTTGCATTGTTCCTGATTTTCTGTGTTGGGATGAAGCTTAAAAAAACCCAAAACAATCTGTTCCATGACCACCAAATGATAGAGCACAATCAGTTCAATTTGTTCTTCATCAATATATAAAATTTCTGCGATCCTAACCTTTTCCAGGATATTCCCCACTACAATGCCACAGAATAGGCATTTCATTTTACCAAAAAATCACTTTTATATTGCTAATTGCTCATCGGCTACGGCAGCCAGTTGTCAGATTTGGTGTTTTCTCTCATCTATGACAGATTGAAGGTGACGATAACCAATTAGGGTATTGTGTCTGCATATAGCTGGCAGCAAACAGACAAAAATAGCTCTGCTGTCTTCTCATTCCACTCCACCACAATTGATATAGCTGTGGGTAATGTATTCACATCAGGCGTGGAAAGCACTTTAGATTGTGGTACCAATATCATAAAGAAGCCTTCAATCCCTTCCCACCCCACCGACTGTACAACACAAGTTCTTAGTGTTCAATTCATTAAAGTGGCTCAAACTTAAATATGCCTTTGAGCAGGTACTAGTGATAAAATGCGGCTGTGTTTTTGCACTATCCTCATAAAAATAAGAGTTTTAGTTGGGTTCTTTTTTGTTTTTTGTTTTTTTTGCTTCAGATTCTCTTCATCAGAGGTTTTCAAAGTCTGATGCTGAGAATTGACATCCCATGATGAAAATTATATTAATGGTTGATATTAATGGTTTCAAATATCTCTTTTTGAACTGTGTAACAGTGTTTTTGCTTAACGGCCGCGTTAAAAGTGTCCTGAAATAACTATTTGAAGGGGAATTATGAAGGACCATTTCTTTCCAAGCTAATTTTATAGAAATGGATGTATGGTGGTATACCATGTATTATTTTGTTTCTCCAAGTGTTTATTTGAAAGGTTCTATATTTTTATTGGATCATGTAGGAAACAGTCAACCAATGTGCTGGAGTCACAAGTGCAAGACTTTTCTGTTTGGAATAATGCTAGTAGACTTTGGTGTCTTGCTCTTTGTTTATTACATATCTTGCAGCAGGGGGCCCTCAGTCACACCGAGCTCAGAACTCTGTAGCAAGGAGTGAGGAGTGACCCCTTCTTAAAGCACTCAGGAATTATATATAAAAAGTAAAAACAGGGTTAATATCTGGAATGTCTTTGGGTACCTCTGTTCAAAGCCATGAGAAAGTACTGAATGAACACACATTCCATGCAAGGGCTACAATAATAATGAGCACACTCAGAGAGTAGATAACAATTATTACCTTTGAAGAGTAGAAAAATCTTTCACACCAATCATCACAGGTCCTCTCTTTCGATTGGCTGACTGACCTATTATTACTAGAGCTCCAGAGAGAAGCCTGAGAGAGGAGATGTAAAACTGCACTGTGATTAGCTTTGGTTCCTGAAACCACAAATATATCTTCTTATGGATATGAAAACAGCAAAAGTGTGAAATATGGGACTCTCAGCAGTTAATGAAAGCATAACCCACACTGAGTGTAAAATATGTGTGTTTAGATGTTAGTTATAACTCACAGATGAAGTGCGATTACAGAAATATGTTGCCCATTATCTAAAGTAGCATAATAATGCATCTGTGGGCTGAAACTGGGCCAAATCAGAAGACCAGCATGCACCTGAAAACACACAGCAGCACTAAGCATGACTTTAGTAATTAGCACAGCACATGTACAGTATGAGTGCAATCTAACGGCATGCATCATTGCTAATGAAATGCCACAGGATCACCACGAGGTGCTGGAACGCTGCCGTGATGGCTTATGGGCTTTGCATCCTCAAACTACTGTTTGAGGAGCAGCCCAAGCAAAAAGTGTCACTCTGTCATTTCACCTTCTTCCGCTCAAGGCCTCTTTTTTGGAAAGTGGCTGTATTAAGTGTGACACACTGTCATGAACCCACATCACTTTATGACACTGTAGTTGTGAAGCGGTGACACTTTGATGAGTCCTCAGTGTCAGCTTGTTAATAGTGGGTAAATGACACCATCGCATCCAAATCTGTTGGTACTTTTTACAAAACTGTCAAAACACTTTTGAGATCATGCAAAAACTGAGCGAAAGCAACGACATCTGTCAGAAAGCGGCTGCAGCTCAGAAAGGTGGTGCCCATTTTTTAGAATATGTATGACAACTTTCAGTCATGATGTTTATTTGTTGGTATTCCCTCCGAACATGCTGAATTTTGATGTGCAGAGGAATGGCTGGCAGAGAGGAGAGTTGTTTACTTGTTCGCTTGAGGTCATGGTGAAATGAAACAGTCACCTAACCTTTGTATAAAGTCCCCATGGAGCACCATTTGAGGTAAACAATCAGATTAACTTTTAATCAAATGGGCAAAAACACAACCCGAGTCAGATGCTGTGGAAATAAGTTTCCTTCAATTCCTTCTTTTGGGATGTAGTATCTTTAGTATAACAATGTCCCTGAAAAGTAACACATACTCCTGGTCCTTATTATTTGTCTCCCACTCAAACTCTCTTCATATTCAAAGCTATAAATTCTAGTCCAACTTTTTTTTTTTTAATATGTTATTTTCCTTTTTGTTTTACTTTTCATACTTTCTAAGATGTCTTCTTTTGCTGTGAACATACACAGATGGAGGAATCAAATAAGCTGATGCTGAGAGCTTGTGCTGTTTGACTTTACTCTATCAGGTGTGATCAAGTATAAGGTAACTTTTCTTGTATTTCCTGTTAAGATGAAGCGGAGTTCTCTTTATGTGTCATCTTTGTCCCCCCCCTCCTGAGCTTGATCTTTTTCTGAAATCTCACAGAGTTTTGGTGGACATATTCTTGCCAGCAACAAACTGCAATAAAAGGCCCATTGTTTGTCCACTTACCCTTGCTGTTTTTTCTTTCCTTGCACAGCCAGATCACAGTTTCACTGTTAGCTCATATTGCTGACGGTGAGTTTGATCATTGTCTGTGACAATGATTGAAATGATTTCAGGAAACTGTTGCTGCTGCTTCATATTCCAGAAAAATTTGGAGCAAAGAGCACAAAGCACTCAAAGGAGCTATTTTTAAGCTATTGCTACATATCTAACATTTACAGCTGTTTACGTACATAGTATGAAGGCCTGAGTTCAGCATCAAACTTCATTCCTTTACTCAGCAAGAACCATCTCCAGAGGTGAAAAGCAAAACAAATGTTAACTTTTGCTTTTATCCCATCTTTTCCACTACTGCTGACTGCAGTAGCGGGAAACCCACTGCAGCCTCTGCCCCAAGGACGTACTGTAGCTGCTCAGAGGGTTTGTTTTAACTTTGCGTCTTGTAAATGCATCATTGAGTGAAGCTGCAATCACATGCAACAATCACCATCGCCTGTGCGCTGCAAAACTCCACATAACTTTAACCTTTAATATCCCAGGACCAGTGTTGGGAAACTATTTACCCTTTACTTTTATTTATTGGCAAAGTAATTACATCAGTTCATCCAAGAGCATAAGTACCTGACTTCTTATACAATACTTATTCAAGGTCTGTCAAAGCTGCCTTCAAAGCCTCTACACCCACCGCTTTCATGTTTAACCTGCTGAAAGAGGCCATTGCCATTAGGGAATATTGTTTCCATGAGGGGGTGGACTTGATCTGAACAATGTTTAAGTAGTGGCTACGTGTCAAAGTAACATCCACATTATTGGAAGGACCCAAGGTTTCTAAGCAGGGCATTGTCCACAGCATCACACTGCCTCCACCAGCTTGGTTTCTATCTATAGTACATCCTGAACACACAGTCCAGCCATCGCTCCCCCTGACCATTGCGCCTTGACTGATCCAGTGGTTTTCCTTCCTTGGACCACCTCTTGCAGGTCCTGGTCCCCGCAGACCAGGAACATCCTACAGGGCTGCAGTGTTGGAGATTCTCTGATTCATCCACACATCATAGTTTGGTTCCCGTCAGAGTCACTCACATCCTCATACTTTACTATCTTTCCTGCTTCAATGCATCCATCTCGGGACTAAATCTTCACCTGCTGCCACCTGCTGATTGGTGTATGTTTCATATGTATTTATACCAAGAACTCATTTAGCATTTGTATTGGTGACTGCTCACATCAGCTCTGTGGGGTTCTGTACTCACAAGGGTGCTCTGAACTAGTTTTTCAATGAAGGCTCACGATTGGCTGATGTTAGCAAGACACAACATGTAAATATTGCAACTTCCAAATGCCCTCTTTTGGTAGGCTAGCTGCCTGGACCCTGTTCTGTACGCCATCGTACAGGAACTCTAACTCAACTGCCAAATTCTCACAAAGCTGACAAAAGTCCATTGTAATTACAGACTCATCTAAATCAGATCTCAAACTACTGAAAAAGTAGTAAAATATAAATAAAATAGAAGCAAAATAATCTAAGTAAAAGATAAAACAAAAAAAAAATGGGTTCAATTATCAGGTGAGTGGTTCTCAACTTTAATTCAGTGCTATTTGGGCACATCTTGGGACTTTTTCATCATCCAAGATAATCTTAGTCATTCTACTTCATTGTTCGAGCACATATTTAACCCCAGGATCAACTTTGTATTGCTCACTCCGAGCCAATTTAGATCAACAAGTGACAATATTGTGATTCTCTGACCTAGAACTGCTCTTTCAAATATTTTGCTTGTGCAAAACTGCCCTGCCTTTTCGAAAAATCTGGGCATACGTATTTCAGTTCAATTAAATCCTGTAATCCACTTAAAAATCCATCTCTCTAAAACCAGTAGTTTAGAAGTTCCTACTCTTCAGCTTTAAAATGTGTGACCTTCAAATGCCTTTGCTATACAAATGATTCAATTACTCCTCAGTTTAAATGTGTGAGTGCAGATAGCGTTTTGCCGCCGGAGAAGGAGAGAATGAAATTAACCTCAGTTTACTCCCAATGCCCTCGACACTTGTATTATGATTTTCTATTAAAACCCTATCTTTCCCATAATGAATTCAGCCCTTCTGTGAGAGGAGAGTCTTAGCATTTACACACACAAATTTTTGTTTGTTCTCAGGTGAGCTCCCAAATGAGAGACCTGGTGACAGTGCAGTACTGAATACCATGAACGACCTACTGAAATTTTTGAAGAAAAGAGTAAAGGTTTCTACATGAGTGCCATGCAGCAATCAAGTGGCAATTACTGTTTAACCGAAAAGCTTTTCTTAAGAATAAACAAACCTGAGTTATTGGTGATACAGGTATAATCTTCTTTTGCAGAGAATTTTTTTTTTAGAAAATCTGCTTATCTATGTTATCATACAATCCACCAATCATGTGGTGTCAGTATAACTTGTGAAATCTTGCAGGCTTCGTTAATAATCACATCAAACATCAGAATATGATCTAAGTGACTTTGACTGTCGGATGATTGCTGATGGTTGGAGTATTTCTTCTGATCTCCTGCTACTTTCATACACAGCAGTCTCCAGAGTGGAAACAAAAGGCATTCAGTGGACAGAAAGCTCAACTGTGCAGGGCGGGAAAAAAATCTTAGAATGCACCACATGTCCAACCTTGAGGTGCAGGAGATACAACAGCAGAAGACTGCATTGGATCTCTCCTGTCAGCCAAGAGAAGACATATGAGGCTACAGTGAACAACAAAACTTAACAGAAGAAGACTAGAAAAACATAGCCTCGCCTGACTAATCTTGATATCTGACAGGAATGCAGATGGTAAGATCAGAATTTGGCATCAACAGTGTGACTCCATGGACAAAACTGGCTTTATGCCTACAGTTTGGGCTGCCGGTAATTAAAATTATGCAATATATTCAGCCATCCAGCCTTTGGTTGCAGGTGACTGGAGTACCAGCATGCATTTGTTCAGGATGATAAAAAATCAAGTGTCAGCCTGTCATTAAGTTTTTGGCCACAAGCCTGCATGTATTTTAGATTAGGGCCTATGGATCTAGCTGGTGCTGGTATGGGAAAGATGATGGCTATGAATGGGACAAGAACTGGGGTAGCTTCCCTCCCTGTTTTCAGTCTGGCTAAATTGCAAAGTAAAGCCATTCAAGAAAGCATCACACAAGGCTGACGGCCTCCTGGCTCCAGACAGCACACAGAGAGGAGACCTTTGGCCACTATGAAGCACTGGAAACAAGTTGTGTGCATAATAGTAACACACCATGCTTCCCATTTTGAACTAATGTGGCTTTCTGACTTTTAACCCCCTGATGAAAAGTCTTCCGCTATCTGTTTTCGGTCTCTGTCATCTCCCAAGGGAAATAACTGGCTCTTTAGCTGCTAAACGCTAGACTGTATTATCCAGCTAGTGGCTCTAAGTGTCTGCCTGCTGTTTAGCTGTTGATGAGGCGGAATATAGTCAATTTGTACAGGTGCCTGCCTAGCTGAACTCATCCCAGTCAGAGGCCCATTTGACACCATCACATTGAAATTTGATACATTTTGGACATGCTACAAAAGAATACAATCAAAAGCAGCAGCAGAGTGACTAGGAGCACAGTGAAAATACCATATCACAGATTTAAATTTGGACAAGCAGCTCTCTTCCTAAATAGCTGTGAACTGTGCTGGCACATTAAATGAACTCCAGATACAAATTGTCGGCCAAAAACAAACTAAAGCTGACCTTCTAATTACATCTATTGTTGTCTATTGTTTTTATTTGAATATTTGTTAACTTTTTGTGCTGTTGCAACTTTTAGACTTTACACCTGCACAATTTAGCTAGCTGAATGATTTTATTGAATTATGTTATCTGTTATGTGGCTGTTGCTGTCGCTTGACTACACATAACAATGAATGGATATTGTGGTTTATTGTTGTGGGAAATGACCGTTTTAATTACATGCACGTAAAAGCCCAACTAGAGTCAGAAACTGAGAGTTGGCAGCAGCTATGAATTCTGTGACAAATCAACTGCATAACTCATACTGGAATTATTTCGTCCATACTAAATAAATAAGCTAAACAATGCTAGTCAGCTCCGATCTAAAATGCAGTCAACCCAACTAGACCACTTAAGAGACAGAGAAGGTCCCACGGACAGCATGAGCACCTGAATCAATCAATTTACTGGAGCTGTGTTGAAAAAGAATAAAAATATAATAATAATATTAATAGTGAGAACAACCTGTTTCATACCTATGAATCAAATTCTTTTCTTTCCTTTAACAGTAGAAATCTCGGAGATTGCTGGCTTTCTCAAAACGAGTTTTAAATGAGTTTCCAAATGAGAACAAAGCTCTGGTGGGCTGTCCACTTCTCAGTCCTCACTCCTCCTCTCGCCTTAAAGCAAAGATTTCTCCTGCAGTGATTTGGATGTAACATGGGATCAGAGCTAATACCAAGCATGCTCTGTGTGAGTGCTGGACATATTAAAACCCTGACTGGAGAGCTGCAAAATAAAAGGCCTTACTTGACCTTATTAGACTGAGCAGAATTAGGACCTGGTCCAACCCAGGTCCTGGGTGGAGTCTCAGTCCCCAAGAACTGAGTGGAACTATATTGTTGCATTTAATATATTGATTATATCTGCTCTTAGGCTAGTGCAAAATCGGAGCGAATCACTGGAGTTAGGTTCCAAACTTCCAAAAATCCTTGAGGATTGAAAACTGTTCAAGCAGGAGATCAGGACATGCTCATCAATCACGTATGTATGGGTGTAACATTTGGGTATTCTCAAACTTCAGTCAGATGAATAGGCTCTTTGTAAAAAAAAGTCTGAATAGGTTACATTTGTCAGTATGGTATTTCAAATGTAATGAATTTTCAAACAATCCTAAAAACCTGTTTTCACCCTGTCATATTGGGCACTGAGTGTAAACTGAGGGAAACATGTATTCAAGTGCTGCAGCGCAGTAATATGTGTAAAAGTGAAGGGCTGTGAATACCCTTGCCTTTTGTGAGGCCACACGATAAGCAGAGGTCACAGACTAATGAATAGCTGATTAACATTCTGGCTGGAGTTTCTCAGGGATCTTTAAGAAGCTCCATTTTTATTCCTTTAGTGATTAGTCTCTCTTCAGATCTGATGCTGGTCTTTTTGGCAGCGAGGCACCAGGGGCTGTTTCCATGCAGCTGCTCTGACGAGAAGAAGAACTCGATAAACAAGATCAGATTGCACAGACAGACGGGGGAAATGAGCTGTTGCTATGGCAACCCCCTACACCATTTCTCCCCAGAATCAAGATCCCTCAGTCTAGAGATGCTGGTGATGCTGAAAAGTCTGATCTGGAGAGCCCTGGGAAGTGACAGACAGACAGGGTACTAGTCACCACGGATGATCTGGAGTGGTTGACACAACCTGATAGAATCTGTGTTTCTTCTTCCCTTTGAGAGCAGGTGTTGGCTGTCAAAATGGCATCTAGGTGGAAGAAAACAGCTGACATAAAAATACATTTTATGCATTTACAAGCAAATGATGAGCAGCCTGGAGTAGATGCTGGCACAGCTGAACATGAACACACAGGGATGAACAGGGGTGCAGAGATCACAGATCTACGTGCTGACATGAACTCTGTCTCCACATACTCACCCATTCAGATTTCCTCAGTCTCCTATCTGTGTACTGTAAATGGATGTAACTGAGACACTCCCGTGCTTTCCTCGGATGTAAGCTGTCATTTTCTTCAAACCTATGCAGACAGCCTCTGTAATACTGAGCCTTGTGTATCCCCCCCCTCACCCCAACCCCTCATTATTTCCTGCTCTCTTTTCCCCCCTCTTGTTCAGTTTTACTCAAAAAGTCCCCTCCCACGTTGCTCCTGTCAAAAACTTGCCTTTTAAACCAGCTTAACTGTAGACACGCCCTGTGCCTATCGTGGATGATTCAACATCAATAAGAGAGGCATGCCAAGCGTTGACGTCAAACACAATGTCATTTTGCTGTACTGGCATACATGAATTCCTGTGGAGACATTAGGGTATGTTGTAGACGTAATGACAAATGGAAATTTCAGGTGCTTGAAAATCCCCTATGTTAACACAGATTCATTTAGATTTGTGGACGGTCATGTGAGTCTGGTGACGCCTGCCTATAACACAGCTTTTATTTACCGCAGCCTTCAAAAGGGAAGATTACACAAAGCAGTAGGTATGTGGCTGCTGCATTATGGGTAATACGGGATAATCAAAGTCATATTAACAATAAAGCAGAAAATGGGATACAGGTTCGATATCATGCAGCGGAGGCAATGGATAACATGCATCAAAAACTCTGTCGACAACTGTCACGTGGCTCCCGTCTGCTTGGTTATAGTTGGGATTGAATGGACGTGAGGCTGAGGCCATTTTTACTCTGACAACCAACTGTGTAGCAGGGATGGATTACCACTGAACTCTCCTCCCTCCTACAGGGCGCCTTCACTTTCCCTCATCTCCTCCTGTGCACTTTTTTTAGAGGAGGGGATATGTTCAGGTTCCACACATGGGAGAAAAAAGACGTGGGGGCCAAAATAAATGTTGGTCCTGTAGCTGAACCATCTCCAATGCCCAGTGGTGGATGGAGCAGACAGAAAAACACATATATGATATGAAACAGGAGAATATCACAGTAACCACACAGGGGATGGTACTGGCTATAAACTATTGGCTATACAGTAAATATCTGATACAAGGCAGCTGTGATCAGACCTCCGAGAATGTCTGTGTAGTGTAACCAATATAACTGAAAAATAATATTACTTGAAAACCTGGTCAAACTTTACATTTTCACAGTCTACAGCACAAACAAGGGGGAATCTACCACTTGAAATTCTCATTAAATTTTAAAACAAGTCCTCCTCCTGATAATTTCTAGATGGACAGAGTGTTAATAATGCCTGCTGACATGAGAACTGTTGCCAGCAAATTTCTGGCTCCTCCACAAAAGCGGTGCTGTCCTTATTATATACCCTAATGCACACCCTGTTTTATGGTCTATTTTCCTCTTAAGGGACTGACCATCCTTTAAAAAAATGTACATCTTGTTGTCAATATGTCACACCTGTGGATGAAGGTTATCGAAGCTCGGAGTGCAGGCAGAGCCAGATTTGCACTCCTCCCCTCTCACCGAGGTGTTAGCTGTCTAGGTGATGTGATTGATTACTCACTACTGGTGGTGACACAGGCCTTCTGCGGAGCTGTCACCTGTTGGAGTGCGGCACGCTACTGATGGAGGAAGGCACTATTTCATCCTTCTCTTTTATCTGGGGACAGCATCTGTCTTCTCCCCGTTCTCTGGACTAAGGACCTGCGTGCAATGACTTGCAAGGATCCAAGTCGACCACCCTTCATCTTTCACAGCTGTTTCCGTGGTCAGCAAAACTTGATTAAGAGCGAATTAGGAACAATGTTGTTCCTAATTCTCATTCTCATGTAAAAAAGAAACAGTGGAAGTGCCTTTGATCCATGACAACCCTGTATCTCCACAACATTTGGCCAACATAGCCTTAATGGTACTGTTCACTTCTATCTGTTTGACTGGTATAATTGGTCATAGAATTAGTTTGCTTGCGTCTGCTTGTGTCTTTAGCTTAGCCGTTACTGATGGCTTTGCTTCAGTTTAAGTACTGGGTAAACACCCGTAACAAGAGGTATAGCCCTGAGCCCATGGTTGATAATCATACATATTCAACCATATCAAGGTTTATAGCTCTTATTTCAGTTGTAATTGCCTAAAGGATTACACCTACAATATAAAATTAGCTTCATTCTCCTTACACATGAGAACTGGTTAATATCAATGCTTGCTTTTTCAAGCAAAAAACAAGAAGAGCTTGATCATTTTAACTTTTATTATTTGGTTTTATTTCCTCAGTCACAAGAACATACTTCGGAGCAAAATATACGTGTTATATACAATATGTTTCTACATGACAAGTAAACTGACATTTGCATATAAAAATTGCTGTAATTGTCTTTAATCATGGGAGTTTTCTTTTATCGAGGCATAATATATAAACCGTCGCACTTCCCCTACAAGGCGACTTTGATTATGACTTTCTGACAGATCTTTAGCGACAGGCAACATTGGTTATGAAATGTAACAGTCTGCCAAAATTCTCTCCACGAGTAGGAGAACAATCACTTGGCTCATCAATATTCAGTCCACACTGGGTATTATAACCCTAAATGAATGTAGTGATTGTGTGATTGTGTAAAAACTGTTAGAAAACAGAGAAAATAAAGTTTTATGATAATGCAGTTGAGGGTGAAAAGACAAAAAATATACAAGTTGTTTATATCAGAAGTTGGCTTGGTTCTTAATTAACTCTCATCAGGCAGAAGTCACATACTATAACTTCTCACTGAGAAAATCACAAGTAATTAAATGTCTTTTTTGTACCAAATTGAATGTTAGAAGTTTATATAATGGTTTTTATGGACTTAATTAAAATCAACTGACCATTCTCTAATCTAAAACAGGCTTGTCAATGTATGTACTGCGATTCAAGCCTAAAACGATCACTCCCTAGCATACACATGCATATTTACATTGGCATTAAACATTTATCAAGGCGGGGGAAACTGTTTTGAAACCCCAAATGCATCCAACTGTACAGAAATTGCAGCCTACTTTTCTTTTTTCTCTTGACATTTGCAATAAAAATAATCACATCTTGGCATTTGGAAATGTGAATCTTAACTCGCCTCTTGGATCTACTGTGGGAGAATCGCTCAGCAAATGCTTTTCTATCCTCTTTTGGCTCAGACAGCCTGACACTGAATGTCTCAGCGACTAAACTGAAGCAGCCAACATGGTGTGCACACAGAGTTCACCAATGAGGCTTCTGGAAACAACATTCACTTGCACTGCTTGATAGGATAAGAAACTAGATTACCTAATTTGCAGTTGCAAACTTAATTTATATGCAACTTCCCATTTGTCTTTATCGTCCAACTTCCAATTAAGTTAGTATATCTTGCCCAAAAGGAATATATAAACGAGAATTTATTAGAACATTTGTACATTTTTTGTGCATCTGTACTTAAACTAGTCTGTGTGCAAGCAGACGGAAGGCATGTCTTAAGGATGTGCTGCTTCAGCTGTTTGGTGATGTGTGTGGATGCAGTCTGCAGTGCTTTTGAACTGCATTGTGTTATGCTGACAGGTGTTTCTATGATTTTGCCGGCCTCATTCAAATCAGTGAGGAATCGGACAATGAAGGACAGTTGCACAACAGCAACACATATTGCTACCTCAACAATGATCATAGAGCTGACTCAAGGCAACAGCGAATTTATTGTGGAATGGGGGGAAATGGCTCAGATGTTGGGACGGGAGGCAGAGGACAATCAGGCAGATGGATGAGGATGCTGGCTGGCAGGCATAATTGGTGTGGGTGGACAAGGGGAGATGATAGGAAGAGGACACAGGGAATCGTGGACACAGCAGAGATCAGTTAGTCAAGGGCACAAGGAAAGAACTGGAAATCCTTAGTATGAAGAATACTGTAGCAGTCCATGGTACACACACACACACACACACACACACATAGGGGAAGACAGAGAATGAAATCATTCACACTAGAGATACAGAAATAAGAAGACAGCCTCCAGTGCATTCTCGGATATGCAAATAAGTTAGCAATGTTTCTAAATAATTTTAATCAGTGTAAGTAAACAATCCATCAGACGCTTTGTCAACATGTCAGTGATTATTAACCCTGAGAGCGATAATTAAATGTGCTATTTCTAAGTTAATTGCGGTGTCTTGTTGAGAGTAGGTGGTCGTGGTCACTTGCCAAGAGCTTTAGGCATGATTGTATATACACACAATTTTGTGTCTTTTTGTGTGTCTCCAGGGTATCGAATTATTTTCTCTATCTACAATCAAAAGTAGACCAGGAAGTCTGCAGGAGACATGAAATCTTTAAGCACTTCTTGTATAAGCCTGATTACCTTGAATTTCCTCTGCATTAAGTAAAACATTTTACAGTTGTTATCTGAAAAATAACATGGTCCTCTAAGTTGTTTTAAGTCAACAGGAGTAAAAAACTGTGTTGATCCGTGGGGGAACCCAAACACAGGCTGTGGAATCAGAGTTAGTAAATGAAAGGAGGTGTACTGTTTGCTCTCCGGGAGTGGAGGTGGATGGAGGTGAGGATTACACCAGACGAAGGCAGCAAGATGAGGGTGAGGTTGTGAGTCCAGCTGCATGACTGATCGTCAGGCATAGAGATGAAAATGAAAACAGGCAGGCGTGCAATGATCCTGTGCTGCAGGGAGAAAACATTCATTTTAGTGATCACAACAACATGAGGGTCAAAGTCAGCCAAAGCTTGGAAGGCAAAGACACAAAGTGACCTGAGAGCATCATATAATACACTGGCTGAAACAACAATGTGGTAATGAGTGGATTAAGAACTTGGATTGATACACTGGTGAGTTGATGAGAAGGTGTGTAGGTGTGCAAGTGAGGAACACACACTCAGAGAGAGAGAAAGAAAGAGGGGAGCAAGAGAAATACTAAAACCACAGGGAATAAGCTGTAGGTACGGCTGTGATTGTGATAAACTGAAAGGTCTCATGTGGTATAAAGGTATATTATCCATGTCTTCCTCGATTGTAAATCACTTCTAGGTTCGATATTTACTCTGTGGAAGTATCAAAGGTCTCAGTCCACGGAGAAATGCTCACAGTCTGTACAAAGAAACTGAGCCTTAAAGCCAGCTGTCAGGACTTCTGACACTTTGTGATGTCACAACAAAGCAGTCACTACGGTAAAGTGGGCAGCCCCCACCAAGCTCCGCCCACCATTCAGTGAACGCTTGAATGAAATCTGCCGTATTTTTATTAGGTCACTTGAAAAAAGTTAGCCAATCAGCAGAGAGGATGAGAGCCCCTATTTTCATTGTCTTAAGCTCCAGACAGAAGCTTGAGAGGGGAAATGTAAAACGATGAGATGGTTTGGGCTACATAAAGTATATTGAATGAACAAAAAAACAAAACAAAAATGAGAAGTGAAAAGCACCATCCATACATGAATTCAGTCAGGACTATTTAAGTCAAAACTTTTTGTTACAATTACAAAATTGCACTTGGCAGTGTGGCTATTTTCTGGGGCCTCTCCTTCCACTTGCTTGCGTGGAAAGCATAGGGCAGTGAGAGCAGCAGCAAAATCCCCAAAACAACCGCACAAGGTGACCAGGAGCAGCTGGTAGCAGAAGACAGACAATACTGGATCGCTTTTAATCAAATCTTGATTAATTTATTATGCCAAATCATAAGAGTTACATCAAGACGATTTTCCTACAGAGCAGGTGTAGACTAAATGCTTGATAGAATGATTTAAAGAGACCCAACAGATCCCGCCACGAGAAACCACTTGGTGACAGTGGCAGGAAAAACTCCTTTTAAAAGGCACAAACCACAGAGTTACGACCTATGTGTATGTGTGTTTATATACGTGTCTTGTTCTAGTCCCTCTCACATTTATGTCTTTGATTTGTTCAAAGACAGTTAGTTATTTATTTTTTTTTAGAAGCATTGGAGTAGAGGTGCCTCTCCTCCTCTGTATTTTTCTATGTGTTTGAGTTGTTTTATTGTTCCAGGTTGGAACCCTCTTCTGTTTAGCTTTGTTTGTAATTGAGCAGCATTCATCTGCCCTTTTCCCATTTTTTGGTTGCGTTCTTGGTTGCGATGGCGATATCTCTTGGTTAAATAAATGACTTTCTTTTCACACCAACACCATCTGGTTTTATGTTGCTTCCTTTTTCTCCTGGTGAGCTGAGGTGTAACACTTGGGCAGAACCAGGCACAAGGCGGGCAGCCCTCTGCCTCGCCTGGTTGGGTTTTAGAGAGGTAGAGAGAGGGGACTCTGCAACAGGGATATCAAATCTGAAATAGACTAATGTTGGACGCCACCAACCTAGTAAAAGTAACCAGCCTAGCATGATGCCACACCATTTATGAACACTTCATAGGGCACTCATAGCGTTAGCCTCAAGGAGGAGATAATGGATGTTGGCGGATGATGACCATCTCCATATGGCCTTCAGTGTTGCAACAGGGCTGAAGCTGCTGTAGTCTTTGCCGTGCCAATGCACAGAGAATGAGCCGTGTCGTGATCCGTAGGTAAGCCACAGGAGTGGCAGAGGAGGCAAAGGCTGAAGGCAAACCAGGCCCTGGACATGGCTTCTCTTTTCAGTTGTGAACAGTAAAAGTTGCTGAGTGGAATGATGTCAGCCAGGACAAAAGCAGAATGAATAGCGGAAATAAAAATTGACATCCATCGTTATCCACATAAGTATTTGAGAGTTTTACAAAATAGTGACAGTTAATAAGAGTGAAGTGATATATTTTTTATGGTCAGGCTGTGTGAAGGGTTTAAGGTTACGTTGCCAGTAGTGAATTCCCCACTTCTGAGAAAACCCCAGGAAGCCGTGAGAACTGTTTCTAACAGTTGATCAGTAGTGTGACCAAAGCACCCATCTCTCGAATGAGTGACCAATTTGAGCACAAGTGGAAGAGTGAAAAGGAGATTAATACCTTGCCTCGCCTTGCCTTGAAGTCTCTCGTGCTCTCAAGATCATGTAAGATGAGTTGGGTTTTCAAAACATTGATGGTGGATGGGCCCAAGGAACAGGGATGGAATTGTGAACCTTAATGTAGGAAGTCTGTATTTTCTCGGATCCACAACAGTGGAGTGTATAAGAAACATATAAAGGAGATTATTATTGGTTACACTACTATGGGAAATCGGCACAAAAGACAAGGCCATGCAGTGTGATACACTTTTAGTGTGGACTAAGGTAGACCAGACTGCATGTAGTCAGCAGCAGAGTATATATGCAGGCTGCAAGGTTGAGCTTAATCTAGCACCGTTTGGCTGAAGAGGGCAAGGTCAAACTGGTTGGAGCAGCATCTAGGCACAGCTGGCTAATTCCCCTACACAAGACAGCCAGAGGATACTTTTCCATAAGCGCAGTGGAGGTAGCATTGGCTGGTAAGGATGACAGCACTTTGTCCACACGTTGGCACCGCTGATTATTGAAAAGCCCCCTTTAAACAATGGAAGGCCTCACATCTGTGTACAAGTGGAGCAAATGAAGTGTCCCGATTCTCGATATAAAGACTGAAATGCCATTCCATTCCATGGAGCAAAACTTACAGAAACAGAAGCTCCAATCCACCGCTGGCAACCAGTTCCACCCAGGGTCATCGTTAGCCCTGGCCTCTGTGGCCTGAGCCCAAAGGTTTTTCCTAAGCTCCTTCAAAATATTTCTATTCGTCTTGTTAAAAGCTGATAGTTTTGCCACCACTGCTGAGTTATGTTCCTTAACGAAACACTGAATTCTCTAATCCTCAAGCAAAGATGCAGAGAACAATCCATTTTTCTACAAACCCAAAGAAGAACCAAATCTAGTCCCAGCTCCTGAACTAAGCCCTGAGGAAAACAGTACAGTAGGTTATAGGTTAGATGATTTTCATCACGGTATGATTGATCATCTATTTGTTTATCGAAACAGCCTAATAAATATGAAAATGTTACAAGGTTGGCTATTCTGTAGAAAATGATTTTCTGAAATAAAGAAGGCATGATGCTGTGAGCAACTACATGGTCATGAGATCATTTTTGCTGCTGTGATGTTGAGCTCTCACCACAGACGTATTTCAACGAGATTGAGGTCATTAACTGCTCTGATCTGGATACTCAGCCTGGAAGAAACTGCAGTGGCAGAAAGAAGACTGAGATGCCGGTGGAAGCAGAGACTGCAATAGCAATTGACCTCTGTGACTATGCTGCTCAGTAGGAGTGACATCACGGACCTGCACAGTTGTCGGTGCAATTGTTGAAGTTGAAGCTGGGTGCAGTGGCGCACGGGAAGAACACACCTGGCGGGGATGTGGAGCTGGACTCCGGAGCCTGGACTCTGGAGTCTGTGCTATCGATTGAAGACTGGATGTTGAACAGAACGGGCAGGGCGAGGGCGCCCCCCTGGATGGGGGAGCTGGTTTCCAGAGCCTGGAGTTGTAGCAGAGGTTAGGGAGACGTTCCTTCTCTTCTGCTCGAGTTTCATGGATCCTTGAGCCGGACTGAAGTTGACATGAGGAGCAGAGAGGTGAGACAGCACCTGAAGCAGCAGCAGCTTCAACACTTTTGTGAGATGGCGAGAACTGAGAGGAAGCAGCTTAGGTAGGCAGGCTGAAGCAGTTTAAATAGAGCGCCCAATTGGATCCGTTGGAAGGGATTGGTGGTATCGAGAAGGGCTAAACTGACGTGCTGATCAGCTGATGGGGGCAGGACGAGTTAGGCGGGCCTGGCTGGGAGCCGGATCTGAGCGCAGCATGGTCTGCCTGAACTGAACTTAACACTTCTCAATTTTAAGAGCGTAATTCAAAATTTTCACACTTTGAGGAGTGTCAGACTAATTTGGGCTATAATGTCATGAAATGGATAGATAGATCACAAGGTTACTTGATGTTACTTCAATAAATTTGAGATGATGGGTGCAGGTGGTGCTTGAAAATTCCCCCTTTTCCAAAGTGGGGAATGACTGAAAAAGTTTGAGAATCACTGTACCAGACAGAGGCAGCATGGTGACACAGTGGTTAGAGCTATTGCCTCACAGTTAGAAGGTTGAATGTTCAATTCCCGAATCTGGGGCCTTTTCATTCGTAATCCAGTTTCCTCCCACCATCCAAAGACATGCATGTTGAATCTAAATTGTCCATAGGTGTGAGTGTGAGTGTGAGTGTGAGCGGTTGTTGGTCTCTGTCCGTCTCTGTGTGTTGGCCCTGTGATGGACTGGTGACCTGTATGTACCCCACCCTCGCCCAGTGTGAACTGGGATTGGCCCAACCCAAAAACAGATAGAGGTAGAAAATGAATGAATGAAGTCTAGGCAGACTTTCTTCAGGAAAGAAAACCAGATGGCTGTGTAAAAGGGGCCCCTGATGGCCCCTCATATTGATAGCTATAAATATATAAACATATACAGTGATATGTTTATATTCATATTCTTGCCTCATTGGGCCCTTAAAGGTGTGTGCTGTAGCCTCCTTCACCTGTTGCCTGTATGCATTGTGTGCAGGGAACATCTGCAAATTGTTTGTTGTCTGGAGAATCAGCCTTTCGGGTATTTGTGCAGGCTTGAGTCCCATTCTGTGTAAAATTGTAATTTATTGTAAAACTGAGTTGATAGTCTTGTTTAGTTTGTCCTATTGAGAGCAGCCAGAAGAACCGACATACCTTGTAAAGCTGTTGGCGTTGTGCTCTTGTAGCTGATTGCGTGCAGCATGTTCCATATGGACATGCTGAGCCCTGCGCAGGGGATCGCCAAGTTTACCTCCTGCAAAGATGGACCATTTGCTCCGTATCAATCCTCCATTCTCTCCCCACTGCCTCAATAAAGGCGTAAAACGGTCCAAAAACAACTAAAAAAAAAAAGCTTTTACAATGAAATATTCCAATTACCTGTTTCGTATTCAGTTCAAGTTCTAATTATGTTCAATCATTATTCTCCTGTCTGCTCCCTTTTGGGTGGCTGACAAGGTCCTGAGGGAAATCAGATTCTTTAGCTGCTAAATGCTTCCTTATGTTCACTACAAATAAGCAATTTTACATAATAAATATAAATGAAAACAGCTGTAAATACAAATATATCAGTTAATGCAGCTTTAATCTCAATACAGCAATATTTAGTTGGCAAAAAAAGATGAAGCTATATCTGCAACTAGGAAATAAAATACTAATTCCAGTGCCAGTGCACCCTTCTGTGTGTTTGAGTTGAATCTTGGATTAAAATGTGTACATTTAAATATACAATCTCAAGTCGCACAAATCTACATATTTATACCTTCCAGACAATCCAGCTTTCATTTTCAGTCTTTTGAGTTCATTTCAATTTTGTTACTTCCCTTTACATTCGTGAATGCACCTTTTGCTTTCTTTTATTTTAAGATGTATCCATAGTTTTCAAATGGCAATGAGGGGATTTTTGACATCCCAGTTTCAAAGAAGCAGGGAAGACTGTCCTCAAGCACCAATTATATTGTATTTTGTGTCTTTTGTTTTCCAAAGTGTGGGAAATATGATGAATGAAGGGCAAAGAACTAAAATGTATTCAGCAGAATTCCTTCTCCTCCTTAAAATTGCGTCACTGCCACTTTTAGCTGCAGTGAGTTTTTCTTTTCTGAACTGCTGAGAGAGGTGTGTGCTCTGCATCTGAAGGCACTGACCTGGCCTGAACCTCCTCCATGACATTCACATTCAGGAGTGTGACATGCATTTGAAACATCAGCCCAAGTGCCACAGCATTTTCACTTAGTTCACACTGCTCTCTGGAGTATTCTCAGAGGCTCCTGCTTCGATCCCGTTCCTTTTTGCTGCAACTGGAGTGAGGGAGCTGTGATCCACCGCAGCAACAGCCAAATTTGGCATGAAAGACTACCTGAGATGTGTGTTACAGGAAGAGGAGCTGTAAATTCAGCCCCCTACACTGGCATCTACAAAGAACAAAGGTGCAGCACACATCGACTTTGGTGATTCAAGCAATCATTTGAACGAAAGACAACAATCCACATCCGCTGCCTCCTTGGTCCTATTTGTTGAATTTCACAGTGAAATCTTGATCAACGGTAAAGTTTTTCTCCTTTTTTTTGTTTTTGTGGCAGAATAAACTTTTCCTGACTTTTCTTCCAGCCTGTTGATAGAGAAAATCCTTTTGCAACTGAAATTACTAGGTGATGGAAAAAGCCGATTGGTAGGGTATTGAATTTAATGTATATTTACAGTATGTGTTAAGTGCTGTTGCCTCACAGCAAGAAGCTTGTGGGTTCAATTCCCAGCCTGGGGCCTTTCTGTGTGGGGTTTGCATGTTCTCCCCGTGTCTGCGTGGGTTTCCTCCGGGTACTCCGGTTTCCTCCCGCCTCCCAAAGACATCATGTTTGGGTTAATTGGTGACTCTAAATTGTCTGTAGGTCTGAGTGTGAGTGTGAGTGGTTGTTTGTCTCTGTCTGTCTCTGTGTGTTGGTCCTGTGATGGACTGGTGACCTGTCCAGGGTGTACCCCGCCCTCACGCAGTGTGAGCTGGGATTGGCTCCAGCACCCCCTGTGACCTAGAAATGGATGAATGAATGAATGATTGTATATTTATGTATTTTTTGATGGATGGCAACCTTTCATTGTAAACACTGAGTGATCATATTTCCCACTGGGGGAAACTGGGGGAAAACTTCACTCCTTTGAAGTGAACTTGTAGTCAAGGGGGACACCCCACATACGCTTATCAGTATAAGTGGTATGGAGAATGGATATTAGGGGGATGTTCATGGTCTGTAGTGTTGCAAGAATCTAGTGACTTTTTGGATAACCCTTAAGGTGAGCTCCTGCTCACCCCAAGGCTTAGAAAGAAGGGTTAGAAAAGCAAAAGAAATTTCATGTGACAAGAAGTTCATCCATGCTGCTTCCTGTGTAGAAACACATGAACACTTTAATGTACCTCTTGTAAGGACATTGGAGAGGATCAGCTCTATCCTAAATGGGAAAACTAACTTTTCAATCATGCCTTTGTTCTAACCTATAGGTTATCTGTAGATTTGCAACTACAAATACATACATGTATAAACATCAGAGGCCACGCCCATTTACACTAAAAGCCATTTTACTTTTGGCTTATTTTTGTCTGCTGTCTACACTACCATGAAGCTTTTCAGCCTCTTAAACATACACCTTTGGAAATACTGCTGACCACCTTTTAGTTTTTGTTGTAGTCTGGATGAGCAGAAACTGACTACTATATTGAGTACTATCTGAAGCTACTCAACAGCAGAATAGACAATGTTGTTGTGGAAATTTGCTGTTCTAGAGTGCCACTAGAGTGGTTATATTGTGGATGAAGAATATTTTCTGAGACAGAGACATGCTTTCCTGAAGGGAGGTTGTAATTTTAAAACATCTAGCTCGCGGCTAGTTCAGTTTATATGCATCTTTTATCATGAATTAACTGATGGATTAGCACTTCTGTATGCAAATACCCCCACCCCCACTAATCCAGAGTGAAAATATTATCTATGCTTTTTAGAAAATAAAAGCACAAATGAATGGCTAACCGGTATAATTGAATCTTTGAAATGAATCATAAAACAAGCTAACACAAGTAATAACATAAATTAGAAACATGTGAGCAATTTAATAGAAAAATCAACACAGTGGAGCAGTATTTAAGTATTGGGCCTTTGATGGGCCCTCAGGAAAGCTCAAGTGCTGATCTTCATAAAGGCAGGGCTGGAGGGATAAATACCAGTGTTAAAAGATATTCTCGCATCTGGTGGATTGGAGCACTGTGTGAATAAGGTCTCTGGTATCAGGTTCCATTAGGACAGGCTGGTTTCATCATAGATAAAGGGTGGACACCGAAAATAACTTTGTTCTCCCTTTCATTACCACAAGTGGTTCCACCCTGTGCTGTGAAATCCCCCTTTCACATAAGAGAGCCCTCGGACTGTGAGGACCGGAGCTGCAGGCCCGTACCACTCTCTTAGGATGACTGGACTAATCATGCCTCTTTTTCTGACATCTGTGTAGAATAATACAATTTTCACCGTGTACACCACTTAAGTTTCAAATCTGGACTTACAGTGTGATCAAACATATGGTCAGACTTTACAGACATGACAGCAACAGTCCAGCCTGCACGGAGAGG
The DNA here is from genome assembly GCA_034769265.1 of Remorina albescens. Taxonomy (NCBI): domain Eukaryota; kingdom Metazoa; phylum Chordata; class Actinopteri; order Carangiformes; family Echeneidae; genus Remorina; species Remorina albescens. The sequence goes on along the minus strand of CM068488.1, from coordinate 18,061,533 downwards.
ACACAAATTTAGATCAATTTAGAAATAACAGGGCTGTCGGCGTTAACGCATTAATCATTATCGATTAAAAGACTGTGATTAATGCATTAATTTTTTAAATCGCATTCATCGCGTGCTGCTATTTTGTCAATCACAAGTAAATACGTTTGATTTGTGATCGATTGGCTATTTACCTGTAATCGACGAAATAGCAGAATGCGATGAATGCGATTTTAAAAAATAATGCGTAAATCGCAGCCTTTTAATTGATCGCGATTAACACATTAATGCTGACAGCCCTAAAAAATAATGAAAATCATAAAAGGTTTCAAAAGTAAATGACACACAATATCATAATCAGACACAACTCTGTGCCCCCGAAGCCTTTAAGCCTAGTTCAGCTTGTCGTTTAGAGTGTATTTTAACATTTTCATGTGGAAAACAAAAGATGAATGATTAAATGTTATCTAGTTCTAATTTTTCTCTTTTAATGTTAATTAAATATATACATATATTATTTTATATTACCAAATGTAATTTATCACATATCTGTAGGAAACAATAGGAGTAATCGAAATAGAAAAAATTGAATTTTTAAAAGAAATTGTTCCTAGGCACGTAGCTTTGCTTGTGTTTACGGCTTAACACTGAACCACTTGACTTGCCCGTCCTTTAACATGTTCACAGACCTGTCTGCATCTAGTGGGAAAGACAGTTTTGTTCAAACAGACAGGTCAGTGTTGTAGAAAGTAAGGAAGTCAGTGAGTGTTCTCTGAAATACAGCAACACAAGCCTGTGTGTAGTGTGTGTGTGCAGACTCTATCTTTAAACATTTGTCAACATGCGTTCTGCAGATCTTGAAAAACCAGATACAGGTACTGACCATGCTAAGGTCACAGCCCTGAGAGAGATGGCCCCCTCGCTCTCTTCAGGGACTGCAGTCACAGCTGGTGCGACTTCACTGGCGTTCACACACCGATGATTATCCACTCAGGGGTCAATGTGCGCCACATCTCTCCCCTGGCCCGGCAGTCCGTCACGGTCGCAGTTGGTCACACCTGAGCGATTCAGGGCTCTGCAGTGTTGATAAGCCTGCTGTAGTGGAGGTGAAGGGTACTCTGGAGTCTCAATTTGGCTAGAAAGAGAGAGTGGCTTCAGTGTGCATGACCTGGCCACACAGAATGTTGATGTGTTTTTTTTTAAGAGGAGTTAACTCAAGATCTTCATCATATTTGTTTGTTAAAATGTCCTGAGAAAACATCATCATCAACATTTACAGCAATTAAACACGACAGCATTAAACAAGACACGACACTCGAACATCAGCACTAGAATACACAACACACAACCAAACACAGGAAATGTATTCTAGCTCTCAGCAAGTCACATATAAAGGCTTAGTCATGACCCTTAGGCACCACTCTTTAACATGCTGGGTAACACTTTAATGCCATGTTTTGAATGAATAAAGCTTCTGCTTTTATCATTTATTAAAGCTCCCAGTGTGAAAAAATTGGACTCTGCGCCAAAAAGCCTTAAACCTGCATTATATCTAATGACCGTCAGGGGGCAACTCCACTGGTTCTAAAAAGAAGTCAGATCGGATTGAAGTCTATAAAAATGACCCTGCTTCTGACTTGATTTTTTCAGCTAAGCTAAATGTTTTCCAAATGAGTTTATGGTCTCAGCCTCTAGTCATTTCTCAATACAAAATGATGTTCCTTTTTTAAATGATGGTCCCATTCAGAGGCAAATAGACCATAAAGACCATAGTGTGTGATTGTGTGGAAGTCACAAGTCCAGAACAATGTAGATCCAGCACACACTCCTTATCTGCTCCACCTTTTCCTCCGCATATTGTTTCCTCTGGTTTCAAAAGTTAAAATGGCCGACAGACAAATTACAAACTGGAGGCTTCAAAACCAGTGGGTGACGTCATTTCTGCTGAATACAGCAGAACAGAATACAACAGGCTTTGAAGCTAATGAGTATATTATATAATATTTGTTAACGCGAGAAATTTTTAGACATCAGTGAAAAGCCTAAAAGTCTCTAAAAGTGATCAGCTCAGAGCCGCAGAATTTTATTACAGAACGATCCAATTCAGGAGGAAAAAGGCCTAAAATAAAACTTTGGTGCAGGTGTTACTGTCCTGAGTTTTTCTGAAAGCAATCTCAGTTAATTTAACCTGTTTACTCAATGGTTCTTGTCATGTGCGGTATGTGACGCCGTAATAGTGGAACAGTCTCCGTCCCTGGTACCCGGTGTATTAGAAGGTGGTGCCAGAGGATCCTAACCATGTGTCTGTATGTTGTGATGTCTTGGTAATGACACTGACCTACAAAACCACTAATAGGGACAAACTGCAAATAGAAGGCAGGCAAACACCAAACACAGCCAGTAGCAGAGCTTACAATGAATAGGTTTCTAGGGGACAGCAAGAAAGGCTTGGGCAAGTCTAATGTTGCCATGGCAATATAGCCATGAGGTAAAAGCATTCATTGAGTATCTGTCAGCGGTGTTGAAGTGTTTATCACCCATTGTTGACCCTGCAGTGCCCCTAATTTGACTGGCTTTTCTTAATTTGTTTCTTTAATTATCCTTTTGCATGTGTTTCATTGGGTTGCAGTGACCTGAGCTCTCAGGGGCGCTGTCATTTTGCTCAGGATCATGGTGTCTTTTAGCTGATAATATATGGATGAATATACTTGAGGGTGGTCTAAGGGCACCTTATTGTCTGACTGTGGGGTATTACTGTGCTTAAATATCTGACTTCCAGGTTCAACATCCCATGATATTCCATCGACCATTTAAAAAAAAGCCACATAATACCAAGAGTCCATGTCCTCCTCCTCTGGCTCATTAACTTGACGGAGGCTGTTTTTAGGTTTTCAGCTGGGTGTGCTGGTGGCCACCTGCTCCTTCTGCCTTAATCACTAAATTGATTTCATTACTGGTATAATGGAATGGCTTCAGTGCCTCTCTGAAGGTATTCAAATCACCGAGCGGCCTGTGTTGATGGTTGACAGTCCATTTTTCGGCAGATTGCTGAAGCCGTTTTATTGGTTCATGTAGGAGAAGAAAAGGTCAAATGAAGGTTAAAAAGAGTTAAAATCAGCTTTGATGCCCAGACCTCATATCGGGAACCAAAAACTTCCAAACAGTTCCAAATCCTTTCCAAAAATGTTGCAAACCTCCGAGGCTCTGTGTCAGGTACAAACTGGTTATTTAATATTAGGAACATACGTCACTGGTTCCGAACCTGTGGACTGGGGCCAAATAGTATGTCACAAAGGTATTTCCAAATGGCTTATTTGCAAAAAAATATACAGTTATTCATTAAAAACATTTTGAAAGGTAAAAAGAAACAAACAAACAAAAAAAAACCCTCCCTCTGTTTTTTTTTTTTTTTTTATTATTTTTTATTTTAAGCCCAGTGATGATAAACTAATGAAAGGAACTTGTATATTGTTGCTCTTTGAACTGAGCAGGCTTTAATCTACTTGGCCAATATATGTCGACAACATCTCATCTGGATAGACTATCAGGGATCCCAGTTAAGTATTTGGGGCAGTTAGGATGGAACTCATACAGTATTTGACTGAGTTTTATATTTATGGGTGTTTATTTTTGCCATTTCAAAATATACTGATATGAGGGGCCATTTATTTTAGGACCTAATCAGGTGCTTAGTTTGCTTGTTCTGTTGCTTGCTGGTAAGAAAATAATGTACAAAAGAGTGCCAAGCCATGAATCACACAATTAGGGAGATCTGATGAGAATGAACACCGAAAGTTATTGAGATAAGCAACACTTAACAATATTCTTCATGAATTAACTGTAGGCCCCTTTGTAGGTTGGATATATATGATCTCCTGGAGTTTTGACACTGCTGGTGGCAGAGTAGATCCAGCAGGTGGTTGATGGAAACCTTTGGACCTTTGGTGTTCCTGAACATCATAGAGGTGAGGGCAGTGACAGGAAAGATTTGGGTTTTGTATGAAATACAGATCAGATGAATTCTAATGAGATTAAAAGATCTTTGATCGGATAATATCCGTTTTTTTTTTTAACATAAAGTTGAACACGGTGTGTATTGGGAAGAAGGTAGAATTGATCAAAAATATGAGGTGGTATCCAAATCACAGTGAGCAATATGGAGCAATTCATCTATAAGGGAACAATTTAATATTCAGAAAGGGATGGAGACCCTGGGATATCAGCGGAAGAGAAGTTGCTGTGTCATGATGTCTCAAGGCCAGAAGAGAGAGAGCTGTTTGCCTATGATGAAGGTTAGAGGCTGAGGAGACCCGAGGGGAGGGATGTTAAAGTACGATGAATCTTTGAGGACCGTCTAAGGCCTGTGGAGAGGACTGGATGTTAGCCTGTGACAAATACTAGAGGCAGGGAAGATTTTAGAGCCAGCAGAATGAGAGAGGGAACACATGACTTAGCATAGTTTAGGAGCCCTTAGAGAAGAGTTGTGTTTGAGCTTTTAGGGCGGCACCAAACATGGATCAGTGGCCATAGTAATGCTGAGTTTTAAAAACACCTGTTGTACTTAAATCACAGCTTAACATGGAAAGCCAATATTACATTGATATAGAAAAACCAAATGCTAACAAAGCAAGAGCGAATATCTATGGCTTTCTTTCTTACGCAATCCAAAAAGAAATGAAAGCAGAGTGAGAATGAGATGCAGCAGAATGCCGACTGAGAAGCAGAATAAGGTCAATGTTCCCAAAATGCAACGTGATTCACACAGTTATTAGCAGATTGAAGCGCCGAAGCTTTCCCTGGTGACTGAGCGCCATTGTCGGCTTAGCTGTGATTCACAGTATGCTGCTAAAAAGCGTCTTTAAAGACTGTGAGACCACAGAATCAGTCATAATCTGATAACTCCATTGCCTCCGACTGGCAACAGGCTGTAAAAACTCGCAACCAGAGCAGCCCGCCTTTGACCAGCAATGCCTTCATTTAGAAAAGTTGACATGTCTGAACAGTGAAGGGTTCACTTTGTGTTGTACAGTATGAACTGTTTCAACTTGAGTGCTGGTACGTTCACTGACTTTTGTACCTGATGAAGTGCAGTTGTGTGGTGATATTTTCACTTTGCTGCTCAGAATATAGTGATGTGATTAGTTAACTGCATTGCGAAGTGAAACCCTCTTGAAGTCCATCTTTAGGCGGAGTGGATGTGTGTCCTAAAGCTTCTGTGATGTCACCCACAGGTTTCTGGGGAGCTGTTGGCAGGGCTTGAATCTGCCCCCAGAACTCAGCTAACCCAAAAATGGGCAAAGAGGTGGGGTGTTTGGAGCCAAGACTTCGCAGCATACCGGTCTGCGGCAAATGTGCGCTCACTGCACAACCAGTTTTCGGCATTTCCTTGTTCCCTGGAGTAGCCACTTGACAGAAGTACCTCCTGTGACTGTCACTGTGATATTGAAGGATTATGGTCACACAGTGGTGTTTTTTTTTTTCATGAGAGGGATACCTGGCGACTGAGGGAGAATATAGAATCTCATTTTTCAAGGAGACGTGAATGAGTAAATGATGTACTGCAAATATAAAGTGCAGTTGAATATGCACTAGCAGCCATGGCGATCTTCTTTATCAGAGAAAGAAGCAACAGTTTGAGTCGGAGGCCAGCTTACTTTAACCCCCCCCCAGGGGATGCTGAGGGCCTCTGGCTATGGCACCTTTAAAGATTGTAGAAGGCTGTCTTGGAGATATGTTTTCAGCCTGAGGGATGAATGAACAAGCACCAGAACAGAAGCGATGGAAGTCAGAGAAAAATTTGGTGATGGCTGAAGGCTCTCTGTTCATGCTGTCAGGCTTCAGCTCATGTTGTGGATCTTCAAACCGAATTTGTATTACCTGCTATTGATCGACAATTGAGCAGGATCTCTCACAGTGATCACTAACTCATCCACAATTTTGTAAACAACCAATGAGATGAGATGAATATTTTTAATGGCATGGTTCCAAAATAGTTAGTCTAAAAGATGGATGGCTAGAATAGCTGGGCAAATATAAACTTAGATTTGGGGCTTTGACAGCTTGGGTAAGAGGAAATGAAGGAGAGAAACAGGCCAAATTGCTACTGTACAGCCAACATTAAACCACAGAAGAACAAGGCCGACTGTGAGGGAAGACAGCCTCCCTGTTACATTTTCGGCACAGCTTCATTAGTTGCTCTCTTACTGTTAGAGTTGAAAATACGTGCTTTTTGTTCCACAGCTCTGTGTATCATAAAGAAAATATCTATCCAAAAGAAAATAAATCTGCAACTTTGAAAAAGATGTAAAAATAACAAGGAGGAAGCTGTAATGGAATATGGAATGTGGAACAACCAGTCCCACGTGTCAAAAGCAGAGGTGGTTAATGCTGATGTCAGGATGCATTACTAACTTGACCCAGCTCCACATTTTGTCAGCGGCACAGTGTTGACTTTGGGTTTTCCTCCTCTATGGCATGACCGTGACGGATCCAAATTAACAAACATGAACAATGCTTTCGAAAATGAAGTCATTTTCGCCAGTGACTTGAGGGAAATAATCAGAGCTGAATGCAGAGATGGAAAAAAAAAAAATTCAAGGTAAAATAACTGGCCTGTCAACAAATTTAAGTAGAAGGGATAAACCTGCGACCAGAGGGCTGTTTCAACAAGGCCTTCTTATCAGTAAACACAAGCTTATTGCAGCAGGACAGGTTTCTTTTCAGGAAATGAGCCTCCGGTATGCTGTTTTAAATCTTAATTTGTACCACGGTGGCCCAATACACTGGGGTTTTCTCTCCAGTTTCCTTATTATGACATTATAGATTGCTCCCGCAGCTCCAAAATCCCATTTCTATCTATTCCCCCTTTCCAATCAGTGTCGGTGATTGTACACTGCAGGTTGTCCCATTGTAATATCCTTTCCCAAACTCACACGTGTTCAAGATTCAGTGGCAGAGAGAAAACTGTAAAAATTCACAGAGAATTGAATAAACTGACATCTTTCTGATTTATCTTCAGACAAAAAACAAGTAAAATTAAAATTATACAAAATGTAAGTGTCGGGATCTGTATTCATTTTATTGGCATTTCCTGTTTTATTTTGAAGTCTTGGTTCTGTTGTGTTGCTGTTTGATTTACTTCCTGGTTTTTCCCTCCAGTTTTGATTGCTGTCTCCACCCTAATGTCTTTCACCTGTGTCTTGTTTCCTGTGTATTTAAACCCCGCCTCATTTCCCATGTCTTTGCCAGATTGTCTTTGTTACCTTTGTGTCCAAGCTCTCTCGCGTTTAGTCCTGATTGATTCCCTGTGTATGATCTGTTTTTGGTATTTTTGTGACCCTCAATTCTGCCTGTTCCTGATCTGCCTTGTTGCCTGGTTTAACTGACTCCTGGTATTTTGACCTCTGCTACGTTTCTCGGATTAAAGATTTGGATTTTGGACATTGCACTTCTGCCTGACACTCTCTCTCTTGCACTTGGATCCACACACACCTGTCCTGACAGTAAGATCAACATACACACGTATCAGTGTCAAATTATTAGCAAGAGACTTCAATTCAAACCCTTAATACAAACCCTTGGGGCTGTGGTGACCTTAGGCCTTGTCTGCTGATAATAAAGTCCCAACCAAGGACTGAGCCAGCTGACCCAGCACAAAAAAACACCCGATTGGATGAAACGTTTTTCTTTTTTTTTTTTGTGATTTCAGGATATTCTTTTCATTTCTGAAGCAAACACAGATAGGAAATTAGAGCTTAATAATTATGGAATGTAAGAGATTCAACATAACATATAAAATGCTGATATGTTTGGCCTTGGAAGGTCAAAACACATTATCATTATATCACACTGCAGACAGAAAATATGCGCTACAGTCGCAAAAAGCTCTTAATAATGAAACACTCTGAGGGAATAAGTGACCTAAAATATGATCTTACATCGATTATCAGACGAGGACAAAGGTTCCTTTACGCATAAAATCTTTTTTTTTTGTTATATTTCTGTGTAAAAGTCTATGACTGCTTTCCCCTTCCAACGGATGGTAAAGGTCTCTCTGTCTATGTATATAAAGTTGTCTGGTCTAATCCCCCCCCACACACCTTGGGTAAGGCCATATATCCTGGCAGTGTGGGTCCCTTGTTCTCAATATTTAGGACCCTGTCAGCTGACAGGCTGCATACACGGTGCAGCAGTGTAGGACAGAAAATATAATACAAATATGAGCTTTTGTGCTTTGTTCATATTTTTTCTTGAGAGGAGAGGGGTGGCTGAAATGCTTTCCAAACATTCCTGCCAAGCAGACGAGCATTAATGTTTCGCTCCCCCCTCGAAATGACAGAGACTCAACTACATGGTATAAAACATCAGGAAGTGTAAAAGCTGTGATGAAAATGATATTTTCTTAAAGTGGAGTGAGCTCAGCTTAACATCAGCTGGATATTGGATTCTGTATTTATAGAGCTGTGGTAACACATTTTTGAAAAAAAAAAATTAAGTGAGCTGTTTTACTCTTTCTGTGAGGACATTTTCTCAAACTGTCCAAGAAACAGCGTAATTTCCCCAATCTGCCAAGATTCATTCCATGTTGGAAATGCAACAAATAAAATTAGAGCAACAGAACCTCTGAGGAAGCGAGAGGAGGCTTATCGTCAGAATGAAACACATTTCTCCCACAGCATTCCCATTATGTGAAGGTTATTACAGTATGACACTTATACATATCTAGTACATATTGAGGGCTATATTTCAGAAATCGCAGTGCACGTTGAGTGCTTCATCTCACATAACAGAATGAAGAAGACATGAAAACTATCTCTCTAATCAAATAGGCTTCTGAAGCCGGGTTCTACCCCACATCTTTCTGATATCATATTGCATGTCCATTTATTTTTCAACATTTTTTTTTATATTGAGTTACATATTAATATCATTAGAAGGATGTGGTCATTTAAAGTTTATATATTAATGCATCTCTGATGCTTTAGCCAGATCAGTGAGAGAAGGAATTCTAAAGGTAGAGAAGGAAGAAGAGCCAATTTGCTTTGAGCTTTGCATCACACTTCCTATTTTTGTATTTGCCTTTTATCTGTTTAGTCTGAATTGAAAAAAAGAAAAACATATTCTTCTTGGCTTCTCTGAGCAGGTACTGCACTGTGACTGCAAAACTTAATGTACATGATTATTATAATATATGTGAGACATTATTTGGAATGAGTTTAAAGCACATGCCTGTGTAATACAGATACACTTTATCTTTTTTTCACCACGAATAGAATCATGTGGAGGAAGTTTTTCAGATCCTTGTTTCGTTTGCACTGGTGCTACGGGCGACTACTAAATGATATTGTAATAGAATTAGTCACAAGTGCTGCTGGTGCTTTAGCAATAAAACAAACTGCTTCAAAATTTTCCATTTGAAGTTACAGTGGGCAGGTGGATACGCTTGAGGCAATTACCGACATTGTTTGAATGTAGAAAAAGAGAAAAGAGGCTACTTTTTCAATCGTCAGTGGGAAACCCCATGCAATCATATAAACTCTGTCATATGTTTAACATCTAAACAAGTAACTATTCTACCTGCTGTTGACGGAAATAAAATCCAATCAAACTGTTGGTCCTGAACAGATGACAAAATTTCACGGAATGGTGTTTCTTTTTCAGTCTCTGTCTTTGAACAGCATGGAGCAGATTTACCAGATAAGTTTCAAAATGTTTATTTTTTTTGTTGTTGTTGTTGTTGTTTGGCAAATATTCAAAAATTTGAAGATCTGAGTGTTTTTTTTCCTCCCTTGGATTTACTACGGCTTTCTTTTTTTTTTTTTTTGGTTACAGTTGAAACATTTTGTAATCAAAAAATTTTCTCTACTTCTGAATCACAATTTGAAACGGATTAATTGTTTAGCCTTAGATTTGTGTGTGGAGCGTAAATGTCGTGCTTAACTGCTAGAAATTTTGTTCCTCATCAATGCTTGAGCAAGCTGGCTTTATCACCGATGGGTGTCACAACGTAGTGAGATGTCGTGGTGTTCTTGTCCTGTCTCGTGACTTCCCGTTTTATTTTGAAATTTAACTGCCCTCTCGTTTCAGGTCCCTTGCCCTTCTCTCATGTGTCACCGGTCGGCCTGCCTTTATTTCTGATTGTTTCCACCTGTTCCCCGTTACCCTTGTGTGTGTATATATGGTCTGCGTCTCCCTTTGTCCAGTGCCAGAGTGTTTTGTCCTGCATGCACCCCAGCCCTCATTCCTAGTTCTCGCTCACAGCCACAGTTAATCCTCCTGATTAACCTGCTTTGCCTTTTTACCTTTTGCGTCACAGTCTGAGAGTTTTTTGTTTCCCTCCGTTGGAGTGGTTTTTTGTTCTTTAAATAAAATCGGCTCCTGCCATTTATCCCTCTGCACCTGAGTCCTCTTTCTAGTCCAGACCTGACAATGGTTGATTGGATTTATGCAGAAAAATGAAAAGATCTTCTGTGAAATATTCAATTCATCGTGTTTACTGTCACTCAGTGATTCTGACCCTGTCAGTTTTAAGGCGAACTGCTCAACACAAATAACAAATGTTGATACAGAAACTTGACATTGACTGCTTCTACTGTGAAAATGAAGGTATGTGCTGTGACTGTAAAAACAATTTCAATACAGGAATAATCACAGCGTCTGTAAGAATAAGATACGAGTCATGGATACACCCGGTGTTTACAAAATCTTTACAGAATTATAATCTTAAAATTTAGTCAGTAAAATTAAGGAACATCCCTCATTATGATGCACATCCGAATCCCCGATTTTCCCCTGGATAATCCCAGGAAAAGGCTCCTCATTTGACTCAGATGAAAGGCAAATGAGATATCATTAACAAGGCAACAAACTGTAACACAAAGCCTGTGCACGGCTCTTTGAAACACAGACACCTCCTCTCTAAGGGAAAATACCTCAACAACACAAAACCTCAGTGCGGATTATGGATATCAGTGTTTCCTGTGAACTCCACTGGAGCTCTAATGTCTCCGGGAAATGCATGCCTTTGTGTGCGCGGTTGTTGATGAGCACTGTACAACTCCTGGAAATGCTCCTCACACATAAAGCAGGTTGGGGCTATTCGGGATAAACCTCCACAGAAGCATGTGTTTTACCACGACTATTTATCCTAATGGGCTGGGGCAGGGGGGGGTTTAAAGGGCTTCACTGGCAGCAGACAGCCATTGGGAAGAGATCAGCTTTGACACCACTGGGTGAGGAAATCTGCTTTGGAACGGGATAGATCAGGTCACGCAGTACGGTGCGGGTGTCGCCCCATGCCGTAATGACAGAAATAGTTTAAAATGATTTTTCCAATGTGCAAAGTGGTGACATGCAACCACATACACCAGTATTTATGGGCTGATGATTGCATGTTTACATTTTCCCCGTGAGGTTCGGGAAGATGAAGCGCACTTATCTCTGTGCTGATATTACCAGTGAAGCAGCAGGAATCATTCCTTTATACATGGGAGAGGTAACTATCTGAAAAATAGGAATTTTAACAGCTATGAATCCTGTTAAGTGGTGAGAGTAAACTGCACACAGTGATTATGTGTCAAGGCTGGTCTGTGAGACTTCCATTAGAGACACAAAGGGCCAGACAAGCTAAAGCTCTGCGTGTGTGGATTTTGTGTTGTTTTTATTTTTTTATATACATTAAAAATTAAAGACTGACAAAAGATGTGATGAGGTAGGGTAACATGCGATAAAGGAATTGGGGACATGGTGACAACCTCAATGGTACCAGGATGTCCACTTCTATTGATTCTCAATATGTTGTTTCTCTTCTTATGAGACTGGAGATTTGCAAAACAGGGTCCATCTTCTCAAAAACTTTAACTCATCTGGTTATTCTCTGGATCAATTACCAATTTAAATAGTCTATAGACTTATGGTTGGGTAGCACAGGGGTACGGTGGTTAGCACTGTCACTTCACAGCAATAATATTTTGGGTTTGAACCCCGGGGTCTTTATGTGTTGAGTTTACATGTTCAACCTGCGCCTGTTAGTTCAAGCCTGGTTCTCCGACTTCCTCCGTCAGTCCAAACTAAAACAGGTTTAGGTGAAATGGTGACTCTACAGTAAATGATGGGTTGGATTGGCTCCTTTGGTACAGAAAATAGATGGATGAATTGATGTTTATGGTTAAAAATCTTAGGAAACACTTCACCATTTGACATAAGAGCGTTTCATCTAATATTAAATGATTTGTTTTTCTGGAAGCAGTCTGTAACCACAGCACTGACATCACTTACATTGATATGACAAACTTGTTCACAGTTTCCTTTTTTTTCCACAGCAGCAGACATAGAGCAATATTGACCTTCATTTGGTGACACTGTGTCATTCAAAGAAACAGTGTCATAAGGACTTATGTGCGGTGGCCAACAAGGGCCAAACGCACTGCACCGGCTGAATGTGTCTCAGTTAGAGAAAACAGCTTCAAGTACAGAAACGATGCAAATTTTCAAATTCAAAAACTCAAACAGTGTGAGGTCAAACAAGTGACCTGTTATGCAGCGTTTTTCGTTTGCAGGTGGTTTATTGATTTGCATCGTTTCTCTGTTTGCAGCACATTTGATGATGATGCATTTGTCTTTGTTTTTTGCCGCACATTTTTTCATTTGCGGCACGTTCTTCTTTTTGTACCTCGTTTAGACTTGTGTTTGAGTTTGTGAATTTGCATCGTTTCTGTACCTGAAGCTGTTCAGACGCATTCGGCCGTTGCAGTGCGTTTGGCCCTTGTCGGCCACCATACTTATAGTACAAATTAAAAGTGCAAATTGAAATAAAATCAAGAATACTATTACTGCTCATTTTATCAAGTGTTTCTGTTAGGGAAATTAGACCAACTGAAATTGTACTGTAGCTTGTGTATTGTTTTGTCTACTGGCATGAACAAGCAATTCTTACCATTATATTGCCTTATCTTTTGTTATTGCATTTATTTGAAATGATGAGAAACTGGCTTTTGTCATTCTTCTCCTCTGTCCGGCTACCATGGCCATCTTTTGTGGTTCTGTGTGATTTCAACAAAGTAAAGTTATGCCCAGTTAGAGTTACACTCGTCCTTTTGCAATCTACAGATGGACCTCTCTTTATGCAGCTGCTTCTCACACGTCGTACTAGGATTTGGATCAGTCGTGGTAATGTTGTTACTTCTCGTTTTAGGATATTTATAAATCCCAGATGATCGATTGTGTTTGAAAGCACAACCACCAGAGACCCCTTTTATTTGTAAAAGTACATGACAGTAATTCAACTGATAGAAGAAAAAGCCTCCAATGTTTTTCTAGGTAATCAATCCAATAGTTTATTGGACTACAACAGGTAAAAAGAAGCTCTTCTAGGAGCTGCCTCTCCTCACCCTTTGGATTTATAAATCCATCTGAAGCCTGGGAGGTTGAAGCGTAGAATTTGGCGGACACCAGCCCCTCATAGCTGTTGACTTAATGATTGCATGCCAAGGAACAAAAAAATAAGACTCATTATGTTGAATTCGATCCTGCCAGCAGTTTCATCAGCTTCAGGCACAGTCTACAGTTGCCTATCTGCTTGAAAAGATTCACTTTCCCACTCAGTCACCCCCACTTGTCTCCCACCCACACACACACACACACACACACACTCTGCAAATGTACTCCGCCACAGTAATATCTAAAGCAACAAAAAGACTCTTATTTAAGTTTGACACTGTCCGTTTAGAATAAAGAACGTTGTCTGCTTTGCCAGAATTATTTGTCAACAAGCGATAGACTTGGATATGATTAGACAATAGCTTTACATTTTCACCACTGCACCACAGATATAAATGTTTTGCCATAGTCAATATGATTATGGTGATGAAAGTGCTCATCCCCTGCAGCAGAAAGAATGGATTTGTAAAGGATATATTTCACTTATTTCCCATATAGGAGAAAAAAAAACAAACAACCATAACAGAAGGTCAATAGAAAATATATGGCACTTTAAATCGTGCTCCAGCAGCAAAGAGCAACACAGCTGTTAAGAACTCCATGCATCACACGACTAGAAAAACATGCCCCGAGGCTAGAAAACGTATTAACCGGTAACAGACCACAAATAAAGAATAGCTCACTCGATGGGCCACATGTTCCTGGGTGGGAGCTGTAGCTGCAGCCTGAGATGACATATTAAAAACAGGCTCTATCTTATTCACGATAGCTATACTGTTTACTGCTAGGAAAAAAAAAAACAAAAAACAAAAAAAACATTAAAGAAGTCAATGTCGTGTTTATATCTAAGAGGTTTACATCCTGATTTTAGTTTCTCTTTTCCTGTGCACCTGGATTAAAAGGCAGTTTAATTTCTCTGATGACATAGCTCGACCTTTAAATGGAAATACCATTACTTGTCATCAGGCGCAGGTTATCCTGAATAATGCACTGTTCTGAACACCTGCATAAAAGACTTGTTCACTCAGGTATACTTTAATGTATGTATATGCTCGGCTGAGCACAAATCAGAGTCATTTATTTTCAAGTACATTTCCCTTATACTATTGCTGTGATTCCTAAAAGTGCTTTGACTAATAGTAATAATAATAATAATAATAATAATAATAGTGATAATAATAATAATAATAACAACACAGGCACAGTTAATCATTATCATCACCTTTCCAACAAGTTAGCCTGTGAAATCTCTGTGAGGCCAAATATTATATCTTCCCCGTTTGTAACTATTTCATTTAAATATGTCATGTCTGCAAAAAATAGTTTTGTGAACCACAATTACTTTTTGGTTGTAGTTGAAATAACATCAGCTCTGTCTCTTCATAGATCTGGTAGCTAGTGAAATTATTTATTTTGATGGTAAACTTATAGAAGAGGGCTGATATGATATATACATACAGATACAGATATATACATCTTAATAAAACTTACTCAACCAAGTAACCAGTAACCTCTAAAGCAAAACTCATGGAACACCAGCATCCTGGACAACCAGTAGAGTTGCTTAGAACCTTCATTTTAATCTCAACAGAAACTCCAATGAACCAACTGGGTCAGCAACAAGGAATTAGTCCAGAAAATGCTGCATGTTCTTGCATGAGGAGCAAAGAACAATCAGTTAGCGTGTGGAAGTGAGGCTGCGGTTTAATACCGGGTGTGTGCGCTCAAGAGCAGCTGTGGGACCAGGTGAATGGAGCTGGATGGCATGGGAGGGCCTGATGGAGGGAGCAGCAGGTGACTGGTATTTTACTGAGTGTGAGCCTAATGACTGGGAATGCAAAAGTGAGGCAGGTGACCAGAAGTGCAGAATACATAATTTAAAACATGATCCTTTGACAATTGCACTCAGACCAAACTTTCTAAAAAGGCTGCACCATAGGATGAAAACACTGGAGCGCTCCATGGTTAACATTTGCTGAAGGAAAATGTGACTATTGCTCAGTCTGCTTCTGGGAGATGCAACGTGTTTTTTTGTAAACACAGGTCCTGGCTCAGACATATAGATGTGGGACAGGGACTCTAAGGAGATGACACATCTTCAGAGGTACAAAAGGCTGCTTGCTTTCTGAACACTATTGGCTCAGATCCACAAGGGTCAGGGAAAAGTGTTTCCTGCAACGGATTCAAACTGTGTTCAAAGTGCTCACCAAATGGCACTGATTGATCTCTATGATTGCGTGGATTTCCTCCATCTCCTTCATCTTTTAAATCCAAACAATCCGTCATATCTTATATACCTGAAGCCATCGCTGTAGTGTTTGCAGCTTTTGCTTACCCAGTGCATCAAGGGTCTGTAGTTGCGGCTTCAGGAAAATCAAAATCACCATCATGTGTTCCTGTAGATTTATTGAGAAAGTGCAAAATGCTGCACGTGCATGAAAAATAGGAGGGTGGAAGCCTCCGGGAAAACATGAAGAAGTTGTTAAAAACTGCTGATGGTAGAGCAGGTCGAGGACAAGAAAAATGTGTCGTGGGCACACGGGGGATGATTAGTTACTCCAGAATGAGGATTATATGCCTTATGGGATCAGTCCCCTTGGATAATAGGTCACATTAACAGCCTACTTAGGTTCTAGGACAGTAATGTATCTTGCGAGCCTGCTGTAGTACCAACAGCCACTGTACCATGAGTACTAAGTTAAAACCTTGGCCTAATCGTTCACCCTACGGTGAAAGTGCACACATACAGCTAGAAAAATTGATTTGTTGGATGATTGGAAAATGAAGGCTAACAATTACAACCTGACTCTGTAGTTCCCTTCAGCCTTACAGCGATGAGGATCATTCAGCTTTTGATTCACACCCCTTTCAGCTCCCTTGCAGCAGGCAGGAACTTCCACTAAACCTCCTGCAGCTACTTGTCCATCACCAAATACCTAAATTTGGCAACTAGCTAGAAAATCCTGACTATTCAGCAGCTAGACAGGCAGATATTTCCCTCAGAACTTGGCAGTAAAACTGAGTAAAAAGATCCTGAACAGACTTGTATTTGCCAGGTGGCCTCTGCAAACCAATGCTAATGCTACTACGTTCCTGATCGATGTGCAAATAGCCAACCCTCTCATAATTACACTTTAACAACCTTGCACCGTGATTTTATGTCAGTTTTGTTTAGAAACCTCATTTTACTCTGAGAGGCATAAAAATCAATTAATGCGTGTTTAAAGCACAGCTGAGTGCAACTTATACAGTCATTAGTCTGAGAGGAGTCCTGTTTTAATGCAAATATGAATTTGTTGTGGCATGATGTATTTCACACCGTATTTGACTTTTAGACAGCTGAATCAATATTGTTAATAGAGGTGTGATACAGCCAAATTGTGTGAGATTAACTTTGTTATCATTAGTATTGTTATTCACATCACAACCATCAGAAGCTTGAACTGTCCACTCCGGATGATGTATGGCCTTGTCCTTTTAAAAGGGAGGTCAAGTCAAACATTATCTTCAAGCAGCAGTCTACCAACACAACAAACATGAATCAACCTCAGGGAGCATGACACTTTATTCAGAGCCGTAATATTAAAGAGCCTGGAAGGTTTCTCAGAGAGCCCGTGTCACTTCTAATCACTGACGTATTGTGCAGGCAGGGAGGAAATTTGTGAGATTTTATGCATAGTCAGTTCCAATGATCATCCACCCATTGTTGCTGTCCTCGATGCTGAAATGACAGCATTATTATTTTCTCTTTGAGCCCAGTGGCAACATGGCCTTGTTCCCCCTGGCCTGCTGAAATAGGATCTATAAGAAAAGGCCGACAGTGGGGGCAGTGATTGCTCTCTCTCAGGCTTTAGGCACACTTATCTCTGATAGTTTCCTTTTATGAATATACTCATCCCAGAGAGTACCACCTGGGAAATCTTACACTTCATGGAAAGGAAATCAAAGACAACATTTTGAAAAGGTGTGTTTGATTAAAAAGACACCAGTAAATAGATGTAAACATGAATAATTGAACACACTCAAAGATGATGTCACAGGCTCTGTGAATCACGAGAATCACTTTTTTTCTGGCTGAAATTGCAATGCTGGTATATGAGTTGCTCATTTCAGCCGGTGGCCATGCCAACCTGATAGGTTGCTCATATGTAAATGCCCTTTAAATGGTGAATGCAGAATGATCCCCTCATTGTTCTATTTAAAATACCATCAATGTCCTTTGCATGTTTACCAGCTTTAGGTTTAGAAAAGGTACTTGGCTGCATTAAATAGTAAACTGATCAAGTGGCAACAAATCAATTTATAATTCTGAGTTTTATAGGAATGAAATTGTCTGATGTAAACTTCACTTTTGGTCCAAAAATATCAGCAAAACATCTATCAGCTACTGGCTCTGCTTTGGTCTCCACCCGACTCTTTAGCTGCTAAATGCCCCACAGTGTTCACAGCCCAGCTGATAACTTTACTGGTCTTTGGTTTGGTGTATGGAAGCTAGAAAACCTTTAGCTTTTAGAGCTTTTTCACAAAAAAAAAAACAAAACAAAACAAAACAAACTTTTATCATTATTCTTACAAGGCCGCTGACATTTTTGAGATTTTCAAGTGGACCATGAGTTTTAAAATGTTGTGAAGTAATGCTTTATCTAGTCACACTCCACCCTGGGGCCATATACTGAAAGCCATAGATTAAAGTGATAAAAAAAATCTATTTAAAATAGCTATTGCTGAAAAACTGCTGAGTGGGTTTTGAGGATTATAGCTAAAATTCATAATAAAACTGCACTAAGTGAAATTCTGTATCCCAACAAACCACACAGACTTATAGCACCTCTCACAAAGTCTCAACATCTTTCCTCTTATATCTCTGGATCTTGTAATACTGCTTTCATAAATGAGGCTTCAGACTTGTTAATGAGATCTATGGGCTATGCTCTGGTGAATACAACGATAATTGCCTCTGCACCGGTGCAGATCCTGTTGCTTTGCTTTTCGTCGGCTGGCAGGCATCAGCGGTGCCACCCACGCACACCTGAAGGAATTCAAGATCTTCATTAAAATGAGTAGAGGGCTCCTGTTTCTTACATCGCTGCCTCACATCCTCCCCCCAACGTCTCTCCACATCACCAGCAACAGGTTTGTGTGAATACACCCATTAAATTGGATTCCTGACCTGCAGGGAGTGACAAGCGGAAAGGCGTGTTTAAACCGGGAAAGAAGGATGATGTGCATTTTTGGGGTGACGGCAAAACAGTCCCTGTCATAATAACAAGGCTATTTGGTGTGCTTAAGCCTTGATTTCCACAGTCCAAACCACTGATGTGTTTCAGACACAGTCAATTTGGGGGATGGCTGATCACAATAAAAAAGCTGCAAGAGCTGTCCAGTTTGGAGTATAAAATTTTCCCCAAAGTAATTTGTTTGAAAACTAAGAAAACAATTATTGGTACAGAAATGCATTTAGCATGTGTCACCCACTTCCCTTGTGTCCTTCCAACATTTTAACTGGTTTCATTATCACTCTGTGGTTGCTTGTGTCTCTGTCTTTCTGCTCACGCTTTACACCATGAACCAGCAGCTGAATAGAAACCCATCCAGATCAAGCATTATGGCAGCAGCAAAGTCCACCCAAGACTGACTCATTTCCCCATGTAGTGTTTCCTGCTCCGATGTCACTCCGGTGGTTTAGTCAGCGATTTGTAGTAACTGCATTCCAGTCATATTATTCACCTCATGCTTCCCTGGACCTGAGCAGATGAGGTCCCTCCGGTCCATTAGCTTCCAATTAAAATGGATCACAAAATGGTTTGAATGCTCATTTAATGACTGTTTTGGCAGGAGGCCATGAAGCTGTCGGCTCTCTGGGCGAAAGAAGACTTTGCTGCAAGATGAATCAGGCTAATGTTTCCTTAATTGGACATGCAAGCTTGTGGGTCAGGGGTCAAACAAGAATTTTGCTAAAAATTGGCACAAACATGAACTTTCAAAAACTCAATGTCAGCAGCATTACAATGATAAACAGCAAAGACAGATTTGACTTCTCAGCATATTGCAAGCAAATTCTTTTCAACAATGGAATGCCATGAAGTTACAGATTATTAAAGAAGCATTTTCCTTTTAACTCAGAGTCACAACATAGCCCTCCGTGGATTGAAACCCGACAACACTTGCTGAGAGTTTAATGAAAAGATAAGCCTAGCACAACATGGGAATTATACTGTTTTATTGGATTTACCAGAAGACTGTCACTGCATGACTCTGAGTCGTAGACATAAAGTAGTAGTAATCCGCTGAGGTGCAGGCTCACTAATACTCATTGTTTGACAGGTCCAGGCGAACCCCCTGTTTATCCTTGTGCCAAACTAAGATAAGCAGATACTGGTGATAATGTCACACTGGTTACAATTAGCATTGACTATAAAGTTAGTCCTTTCTCATTTAGACCTCATGTGGGTTGTGGAAAGAGCAACAAGCCAGGCACAGCTGAGAACCATCATGCATCACCTCACTGTCTTACATCATATCACTCTGCCAATATTGACCATCCCGAAAGCTCCTTTTCCATTGCTAAGGCAGTAAGACTTCCACTAACACCTTGTTTTGGTGGTGACAGAAATGGTTGGAATGGGCATTCAGACTTGGATCAAATGACTTTGCAGTAAAAAAAGCATACTTATGAGTTCCAGTTACAATCACCATTGATAAACACATGTTTCTTCTTTTCCTGCTTTAACATCTCTCAGAGCACAGATACACACCTGGCACCTGTCTCATGTGTCGATGATAACCAAGTGAGCTGGAGCTATGAAGTTAGGGTCTTCAAAAGAGCACAATTGGCAATTTAAATGTCTCACATGGAGGCCCTGACACTTTTACAGGAGGAACAACCTGTGAATAACGCATCAAAGATCCATTTTACCAGTGTACACGGAGGCTAGTAACTCATTCTGTCTCCAGTCTGAGTGTGTGCTCTGTCACTACATCTAATGACACTGCTCGTCACATTTGTTTGTGTTAGTCTCAACAAGAGGGCAAAGTAGACTAGCAGTGGAAAAGGAGTCAATCTTCTTTAAAAACAACAACAAAAACAACAACAACAACAAAAAAAAACCATGCTGGCATATTTGGTGGGAAAGAGCATGAATTTTCAAGCAAGTTGGATAATTTAGTTTCAAATCTGACTTAAATAACACATTTTTATGTACTTTCTATGTAGTTATCATCATGCCACTTGTTTACATGAAAATAAGCTAAGCTACGACAGAAAGCTTAACAAAATCTTAACTGTCTCCGCTCCCTCTCAAAGAGAATATGACTTGCGTATGTTTCCAAAAGTATCAGTATTCCTGCGATGTTCTGTCCAGCTTTTATTTGAGTTCCCTTCGAGCATGAACAATGAGCTGAGTCTCTAAGACAAGTGATGGCTAGTCTACTTGATGGACTGACACAACCAAGCTTGCACACGATGTCACACTATTGATTGTACATGTCTGGCAGCAGTTTCCAGCACTCTGCTGGTCACCAAACCCGGGAGAGTATCCACTCTGCTCTGTTTGTATCTTATGATACAGCTTTTTGCTCTTGTGGGATTTGCAGGCACAGTGTGGTACAAAGAAGTGTAGCTATCCTATTGCCTCACACTCATACTGTTCAAACCAGTGGGTGGTAGCTGTCATTTTTACAGTCTTCCATCTAACTGTGGTTCAGCTCGGTGAATAAAGTTGTACAGTTGTTTACAGGGCTAGCAAGTAAGTGCAGTTCTGGGACAAGGGATACTTTATGCAGGTATCATGATGTGAACAGTCTGCAAATACAGTGAGGATGCAGTCTGCAGACTTGCCTGGAATTTGCCAGGGTATAACAGCATTCAGTTGCAGAGACGTGCTCCGAGCTAAGTGCTATGTCAACTTGCTAACATGTTCATGAAAACAATTGCAAAGTTGCAATGAAGCCATATTTGTTGGTCAAATAAGTAAGTTAAATGCCTACTGAGAATTATCGCCCAACTCAGCAGCGCTAACCCTAACCCTGTTTTTATTTTATTTTTTATTTTTGGGGCTATAAATATGCAAAGAAACACCAGAAATTGTGACTTGATGGACCGTGTCGTTGCTGTAGTGTTTTTTTTTTTTTTCATTGCCATTTCATTCACACCTGTACAAGACAGCTTAGTTTGGTAGTTTTTGAAAAATAATTCCACAGATAGACTTAATTGTGGACGTGCTTATAATATATCTGGACATGGTTTTATTATGATTTACGGCGAGCTGCAGCGGAGACATAAATGGCGGCTGCAGGTAATGAGAGAACATGGCAGAGAAATATACAGTGTCACTTTGTTCATACTCTTACTGCCCTCATGGAGGAGATGAGACGAAGTGAACTGGCAGCCAATTTAAAGGTACACTGCTCAAGATTTGTCATGTAAAATACATTCATATTACTGCAAGTGAATAGAGCATCGTCTCACTGGAGGGTTGTCTTCTTTGACCAAATTAAATTCTGATGTTGGGGATGTGCACAGGAGGATCAGAGACCCTTTGAAAAACATGAGCAATCACTTAATTGATGTGTAGCTATGGCTGGTAAATGTCCAATGGTTTGCAGGGCAAAATGTTAATAAGCGATGAGAAGTCTTCATTAGTGGCTATAACTTGTGAAATCTGGTGATGTGCGATTCCACTAATTTAGATTCTGAAGGTATGCAATGACACTAAAACACGAACGATCTTTCTTTTCTTTAACTGTGATTCTGAGTGACAAATAAATGCTGAAAAATAGATAATCGAAGTATCAAACAGCGCTAGCACCTTCAGAACATTAAACATTTTCTATGAAATGATAGCACATGTAGAATAAGTAAACAAACTGTGCTTGCGCTCCCATCCAGCCATCACTTTCTCTCTGCTGCTCTCATTGTTGTGTATGTGTGCGTGCGCTGGGGTGCATTCCGGCAGCCGGTGCATTAACACAGCCGTAGTTCAGTTTACACGCAGAAGTAAATGTATTTCCTGCCAACCGTCAGGAAATAAGTTGTGTAAATAGTGAAGTAACTTTCTACTGTGTTTTCATGTTTACAGTTCTACCCAAATAAAGGCAGACTGGTGCAGATACCTTCTTTTATTATGGGACTCGATTCTTAACTAGACAGGCTTGTTACTGGAAGTGTCAATTCTGGAGTATGGAAAGGCACAACTCGACTAAAACCCCCCAGGGATTGGTGCTGGAACCAAAACCAATCAAAAAATATTATCAAAATATTGGAACTTGTTTGCCAATGGTAAAAAAAATTCCACTGGGTTGCTGGGGCGGAAGGTGGATTTATCTAAAGGTTTGATTATCTATTCTTGATTATAGATTATTATTATTATAGATTAGGGTTAAGGTCAGAGAAGCATGTTGCCTCTCCCTACTCCTTTTCAGACATTCATGTTTCTCATTGAAAGTCTGTTCATTGTTTATTGTTGTTCTGTTGTACATTTGATATTTAAGCAATACATCACGACAGGCCATGGTATACGCTCATTATACCACAGCTGAGGGGCGTTCTTTGGCCTGATGCGAAGCGATTACCAATAATGGAAATATGAAAGAGGAATACACAATCTATTTCATGTAGTTTTTATTTAATCAGAAAATACATATTTAAGCAATACATCACGACAGGCCGTGGCATACGCTCATTATACCACAGCTACTTTTTGCTACCTGCAAACAACAATTGGTTGTTGTCATGGAAAGAGAGGTTGCTTCCCTGATGCAGAATGATATACTGTGACAAGGCTTTAGAATAGTAGCTGTGGTATATGCTCAATATACCACAGTTAACAACCAATCAAATTGCAGGATTTCACCTTTCCGTTTTATAATATCCAATAAAAATAGCCCCACTGTGAAAAAAATAGTCCCACCTCTCCTGACGTTAGCGCTGCATGTTGTCTTTTCCTCGGCTTTTTTTCAGGAGAGAGTCACTGTTCAATCCACTCTACCGTTGTCAACTCCCCCTGGAGGTGAAAGTTAACCTTAAACATGTGAATTCAACTAATTTAGTCTATTTGTTAATTTTGTCAAAACACCGCCGCTAAGTTTTGCCACCTACTGTAACAGTTGGTTGTTGTCATGGATACATTGTTGCTTCCCTGACGCGGGATGATATGATGTGACAAGGCTTTAGAATAGTAGCTGTGGTATACGCTCAATATACCACAGTTAACAACCAATCAAAGTGCAGGATTTCACCTTTCCGTTTTATAACTATATACATCTATCTACATCTATATCTGTCTATCTATCTCTATACAAAACAAAAAAGAAGAAATAAGTTAGGTATTTACAGCATTATTCCACAGTAAAAAAAAAGGTTTTCCATGCTTTGGGAATGCAAATAGTTATTATCACTGTCACTTCACATCAAGAAGGTTCTGGGTTCGAACCCCTAGAGCCAATCTGTGGGGAGTCCTTGTATGAGTTCCCTCCAGATACACTGGCTTTGCTCTATACTCTGTGTGGCCTGTCCAGGCAGTAGTACACCGTTGCTCTGTGTTAGCTACGGTAGGAATGGCTCTATTGATAGACAGTCTCATTCTCTCCCTACTCTACCCAACTAAACCCCCCCCGCCTCTCTCTCTCTCTCTCTCCCTCTCTCAACCCAACCAGTCGAGGCAGATGGCCGCCCCCCCTGAGCCTGGTTCTGCCTGAGGTTTCTGCCTCTTAAAGGAAGTTTTTCCTTGCCACTGTCACCAAATGCTTGCTCATCGGGGGATCTGTTGGGTCTCTTTAAATAATTTTATAAAGAGTTTGGTCCAAACTTGCTCTATATGTAAAGTGCCTTGATGTAACTTGATGATTTGGCGCTATACAAATAAATCTGATTTGATTTGATTTGATATAGATAATGGATAGACAGAGTATATGAACAGTATGTCATCTTAAAGGTCATTACTTATCAATATTTAAACAATATTTTCAATAGGCAGGATGGCGGCATAGCGGTTAATGCTGTTGCCCCACAATAAGAAGGTTGCAGGTTCGGTTCCTGGCCTGGGGCCTTTCTGTGTGGAGTTTGCATGTTCTCCCCGTGCCTGCGTGGGTTCCTTCCAGGTACTCCAGTTTCCTCCCACCGTCCAAAGACATCATATTTGGGTTAACTGGTGACTCTGAATTGTCTGTAGGTCTGAGTGTGAGTGGTTGTTTGTCTCTGTCTGTCTCTGTGTGTTGGCCTTGTGATGGACTGCTGACCTGTCCAGGGTATACCCCGCCCTCGCCCATTGTGAGCTGGGATTGGCTGCAGCACCCACCACGACCCAGAAACGGATAAGCGGTTTGAAGATGAATGAATGAATTAATGGATTTCAATAACAACAAGATCAACCATGATATCATAATGACATGGCCCTAACGGTATACTCATATGGCCGCAGATGGGAAGAGTCACCAGCTTCTGTGGGCCAGGTGTTAAAAAGCAGTTAGCTTGTTTGGCAGTTTGGGAGAATTGTAAATAGATCTTGTGAAGTACTCCTCCTATGTTGGAATCTGAGCTGGGTCTTAGATCAAGGCATAACTTTTTCACCACACACGGGAGAACTTTGTGTCACTGGGAATAGAGGTGTTGTCTCCAATTTTTTTTCATTGCCAGTCCCGGCAGCGTTTGTTTCCTTTTTTATTTTAGCTTCATATGAGAAAAAGCCCCTCTTTTAATATTTACTTACATTTTGCAGTACTGTTTGCCCTGTTCCCTTCTTTCAGCTACCTTTGCACATTCATCGCAGATCTTATTTTCATCTTTTTAATATTTGATACGTCCGATTTTCTCGTCCCTAACTACTTTTTTTGGCTTTTGTAACAAAAAACTGGTATTCATACTACTACGACTACCATTTGGACACACAAAGTAGAACCTTTCCGATGTTTGGTTAAGACACAGATGTCAGTGTGACAATAGGTCAGGGCAGAGCATGAGACAACTACAAAGATGACAGAGCAGGTAATGATTACATAATAACAATAACAACCTGTAAACAGTTTGGAAGATAGAAAACATCTGAAAACATGTAATTAAGCTACCGGGAAAAAAAAACCCAAAACTGAACAAAACATTAAGGATGTGCACTGGAGGAGAGCAATGTAAAGCTCACAGAACGTAGATCTGAAGGGTGAGTCCACGTGGAAATCTAAGATGACTTCTTGACTAATTTCCTTGAAACAATCTAAGGACACACAAAAGCAGCCACGAGAAAGAGCTGACGCAGAAGGGATGTCAGCTGAAAACCTGCCGGGTGAGGTCAACCCACCATGACATCAACCTTTAGTTTTGTTAGCTGCTGTTTTAAAGCCTCAGGTTCAAAAGCCAGAAAAACCGGAAGAGTGATGACAGGATGGAGCAGGAAGGCCGGGTGAATCTGATCTGCTTTCTTCTCTATTCTGATTGTCAGGTGGGTGACTCTAAACTGGGAATGGGAATGGTTGTTTTTCTGTATGCATGTGTCCTGTCCAGGATATTGCCTTCCCCACTCCAGCTGGTTAGCTAAATCTTTTCACTGATAAACATTGTAAATAATGGATGGATAGAGTATACCTGTGATGGTGATTCATCCTAGAGGTCATTACCAGTGAGAGGGGATCTGACCTGCTCTGTACTCTTGTTTGGTACAGTCTGTCAATCAAACAGTAGCTACAACTGAAAGCCTGGCGGTTGAGGTATCAATGCCACACATTGCTTTGTTAACTGCTGTTTTGAAGCCATAAATTCGCATTTTGCCATTACCATCTTGGTGTTTTGGTTCCTGCATTGTGGTCTATTTTCCTAATTTATAAAATTAACATTGTTTTGAAGAATCTAAACAATAGCTTTATCATGAACATCATTCATTGAAATCCAGCAGCATGACTGCAGTCTCTCAATAAATCACATCGGCCACATCAAATTGAACTACACAGCACAAACCTCTACCAAGGCCAATGTCGAATAATATACACCAGGCTTCAGATAAAAAAAAAAAAAAAATTAATTCATATAAATGATGTGGGTCTCACAGAAATCGGATGAGTTTTTACCTGATTCATCTCCCTGCCACATTCAAGTTGGTTTATATTTCGAATGTAATCCTTGGAACAAACAAATATGGGTGGGGTTCTTTTTTTCACCATTAACTGACAGGATTAAAATGAGCCATTCATAATAGTCAGGTTTATTTCTATAGCACTACCTACAGAGAGTCAAAAAGTTCTTCACAAGGGCTGTAAAAACATCATACAAAAGGGATAAAACACGGGACAAAAACATAATTACATAACAGAAGGGCCAGACAGGCCTTTGAACAGATGGGTCTTAAGCTGTCTTTTAAAAGAGTCCTCAGACCTTGAGGCCAGTTGAAGAGCATTCTACAATATGAATGCCACGTCTTCAAAAGCCTGATCACGTTTTGTTGTAAGTCTACTGCAAAGGAGAGCCAGAGCCAGAGAAATGAGCTTCGGGTGAGAACAGCCAGACCTATTGTTTGTGCAAAATCAAGACTAGAACTAGAATTAAACCTCAAAATATAACCTGGCCAGGCCTACGTCAGTTCTCAGCAGCTTGTCTGCTGGTTTTTATTCAGACGTAGAAGTGTGTGCATGTGCTATGGGAGCATTCTGTTAACTGCCAGACCTGTGACAGAGAATACCCCTTCAGATGGGTACTGTTAGTAGACTGGAACTGTTTGACAAAATCCTAAGTGATTGGTATGAAGGTAAGTATAAGGTGAGGAGCTTTGTTCTTAACTCTTGCGTGATCCTGCACAGCTAAGCAGTATACATACAGAATGGAGGCACAATTGTGGCGTTTTGGCACTCAGATAAGAACAATTTGGAGATGATATTCAGCAGAGTCCTGCGTGCACTCAAAAAAAATTTGGAAGCTACAACGCAAAGTGGTTGGACTCAGAAGAGGCTGATTTAAAAGAACAGATGGCTGAGTTGGGAAAAAGACCAATCTAATGAAGGCTCTTGAGTCAGCCAGAACAATTCAGAAATGAATGGTGAGAAAACTCAAGAAGTAAGAAGAGGAAGAGATCGTCCATGCTCGTCCACACAATGCAACTTAAACTTCCTCGAGTGATGAATTTGTTCAGGTTCTGGTTGGAAAAGGATAGCAGGATCACAGCCCCATGGAAGAGGGAGACAAAGACAATCAAAGTTGTCTCTAACCAGACTTATACAGGCATTGGTGCAGGGTGGTAGAACCAGTGGCTCAGGAGAGGGTCACCACAGAGCTCAGACCTCTCCAGGAGGAGATGGACAAAAAAGTGTATTGATCATCGTGGAAAGTGATGATCTGGCCATGAAAATGAACAACATAAAGAAGGTACTTAAAAGCACTTCATAAGGACATACTGTATCAGCCAAAGCAGCCGAGATCAACCAAGACCTGTCTGAATGTCAAGAAAACATCAACACTCTTCAAGACAAGCTAAAACGTGAATTGGCTTCAAAGAAGTCAACGCTTCCAGAGAGCGCAGAGCTGGATAAAGAGGGAGAAACCATGGAGGAGTGGTGGCTCAACAAAAAGCGGTGGATGAAGGACACAGAGGAATGTGGAGCTCAGCTGATGGATGTTGATTTGGAATAATGACTTTATGGTTGAAAAACAGATTTTTGAGATTTTGTCTATGACAGAGAGCATAATCTCTTCATGTTTTTCTCTCTTTGGAACAATAGGAAGAAGAAAGAGTGAAAGGAAAGGAAGGGTGAAGGACTGGAACTGAAGAATGTAAGGAAAAAAGGAAAGTCAGGAAAATGAAAGAAGCAAAGGAGAAGGAAATACTGAAAATAAAAAATGAAGGGAGAGAGAAGAAGGAAAGGATAATATCTACATTACCAATCCCAGTATTTTCCTATTACCTCTTGCCATAAAAAGTCACTCAACCTTTACCCTCACCAATGTTCCAACTCCCCCACATTCCTCCTCTCATTGTATCCACTCCCCTCTGTCTTTCCCCCCACTCAACCTAACAGCCAGATGGGTGCCTGCTCTAGGATTGTCCTGAGTTTAGCCAGTTATCAGGACTTACCAACTATCAGTAGTGGAACACACTCAAGATAATGAACTGGTGGCTTCATACCAGGTCAATTAAAAGAATATGAGATGATATTTGACGACATCTGGCTATTTGTGTGGGTGTGTGTAACAATAAGCTCATCTTTGTCCTAGTGCCTTAGGGTTTGTTTGGGGAATTAAGTGGTCTGTCTTTTTAAAGCATCGAGCCTCCCTTTAAAGGAAAAGGTCTTCATGCTTTAGAGAGAAAACAGCAGTTAGACGTTCAAAAAAGATGCTGAGACTTGAGGAGGATGTGTATGCCTTGCCTGTGGGGAATTACGAGAGGCCACTAAAGGGTGTAATTATGGTGAAAATGGTGGAAAAACACACTGAAAGCATCATAAATTGTCCAATGATTATCAGAATTATGTTTTTCTCATGAAAGAATTAGTGTGAATATTACAGACTACAGGCAACAACAATATTATTCCAGTTCGTCCATGGTAACTTAACCTACAAAAATGAACAGTAAAAACAGCCTCCTCTTTGCAAGCACTGGGGGTTTATGGGCAATCCCAACGGAAGTTTTAGGGTTAAAAAGTTAAAATACACTTTTACCTAGTTGTCCCCACTGTTACTCTGTGTTCAAACCACCATAAGGTTATTAAGACCTTGCTTGCTATTTTTATTGTTGCTGTTTTTCCTTTTCCTCCCTCCACTTCATTTTCATGTTTGTATGTTGTATGTGCACATTTCAAGGATGTAGTTTTTCATTACCTGCATCAACGACAACACCACATTTATATTGAAAGTGACATCTTGGAACACAATCAGCTCACTTGCATGGTATTAAAGCATCTATATAAATTGAGGCCAGAAATCTGTCCATTGCAACAAACCCTCATTTCACAGAGTCTCAGACACTCAAGGTCAGTTTGATTAGATACTCAATTTATGATTTCAAGAGGTATTATCCCTGGATTTAGATGATCAGAAACAGACGCTATTCTCATAAATCGGTGCTAGCTGATCCAGAAGGACATTTCTGTCACAGTCTGCTCCAGGTTTTCCCATCCACCACCCCGCTCTACCTGCCTGCCCTCCTCAGGGTCATCAGACTCACCTGTTCCTCCCAGCTGGGTCTAATCACCCAGCCTCCTCTTAACCAGCTCCTCCACACTCACTCCCTGCCATATTGTCTTTTTCACAGTATGCAAAGCTTTTTCCCTGGACTGATCGCTTGGCTTAGACCCTGCCTGTCACAGACCTGCTCTCCTCGTCTCTGTCTCGGTAATCCGAGCAGCCTTCTGCCTTTGGACTTTGCATCTGCCCACACCCTCCCTGCCCGGATTCCCTCTCTGGAAGTTCCTGTCATGTTTAGCACTTGGACTGTGCTTGCGGATTAAGCATACTGATTAATGTTTTTCTGTCTCTTGAGTAGTGTTAATAAATATTTGAACTGTCCTGGTCTCAATTTGTGCTGTACGTGGGAAAGAAAAAAAAGAAGGTAAACACTAGGTACAAGCTGCATCCCGCACAGTGTCTCCCCTTGTTTTTGTCATTTTCACTTTTCAGACTTGCCAACAGTTTGCCATTCATGCGTTCTTTTACTGTCTTCTCGTATGTGCTAATGTGTTTGAATAATTTTTCATTTCATTATTTTAAGCTATTGTTTTGCAAATGACAACCTTAACTGAGCGGTGAAAGGTGATAACAATAGAGCACTAATTTTTCTCTCTTTCGAAGGTTACTGTCACCTCAGGTGCATAAGTCATAACTCCTTATCTGTGACTACTGAGATTACTGTGTGGCTGTCACCTCTAACCAGCAGTGGACTGATGGACTCATTTTATATGACTAAATTAAATAAACAAAAGTGTGACTGAAAGGATAAAAGAAGTTATAATCCAACTGGCCAAATAGTTGCAGCTATAGGAATGGGGTTCAAGACCTTCTCTCTCAGTGAGTCCAGTTTCACAGAGAAATTGGTAAGAAGACAAGCGGAATCTGATTAATTCCTCTTCTATTAGTTATCTGTTTCTGGGTCACTAGGGGTGTTGGAGCCAATCCCAGCTCACATCAGGCGAGGGCGGGGTACACCCTGGACCAACACACAGAGACAGACAGAGAGCAACAACCACTCACACTCACACTCAGACCTACAGACAATTTAGAGTCACCATTTAATCTAAACATGATGTCTTTGGATGATGGGAGGAAACCGGAGTACCTGGAAGAAAACCCACCGGAGCACGGAGAAAATATGCAAACTCCATACAGCATTTCAACAGGATAATATTACCAGGATAATGGTTTTCAACAGGATAATTAAACTAAGCAAAACTTAATGTTCTGCTCAGATTTCATTAGAATTTTATCACGGAAAGATCCAAGGGAGAAAAACTGGACTGGACCAGTCCAAGTCAAAAAACTATTTTCACTGAATAGTGAGATATTCAGGCACCAAAAAAGGTTTCTAATATAGGACAGCTGCATGCAGCATACATCTTAATATCCAACTTGGGAAATGACTGTGTGCACATCATATTACCATATTACCACCCTTGCCATAAACCATGGGTTACGGGTTAGGGCAATATATAGATAGATAGATAGATATTGCTCAGAGTAAACTATCTGGGTAACAGAAGTTTACAGTTTAATTTTTCACAGAGAAAACAAGACAAAACTGCTCTCACCGCTCCAACACCATCAGTATGGCTGTTATTAAACACTTCATTATTATTAAATCTTGTTATTTGTTATCATATGAGATATTACTCCAGCAGGCGTGCTCTTAAGCTAATTAGCTGATTAGCCAAAGCTAGCCTAAATTAGCCGCAGGCCATAAAATGGCACATGCAATAGCTCACATGGTTTGGTGACTCAGACTGTGTAGTGACAGACCTGTCAGGAGATGACTTGTGCCAGCTTGGTTAGAATCCCAGAATCATTTCACCCAAAGTGGTAGTTATGACAGCAGGACTCTGATGAGATAATCATTCATATGTCCAGCACGGGTCAGTTAATACAAAACTTCCTCAACGTCTTAAATAGAGATCTGACAGCTGCCAGCAGACCAGGCTTTAGCACGCCCTTTGTAAGCCAATATTTTCCTTTGGTCTTTCATGTCAATCATTTGCAAAAAAGTGTATTATAATGACCTGGATAATTGCTTCGAATGGTGTACTTGTCTTGAATAGTCAAATGCAAAGCTTTTGTTTGTCAAAATGGGTGCGAGAGCATATCTAATACCTTACAATCTCAGCATGTGGTAAGAGTTTAAGCAGAAGAAGAAGTCGAGGCTTAAACATGGCCATTAGTCTGGCCCTGGTTGATGCAGCTAACCTGACCGCCACTGTCACTCCTTGCCCTGCTTCCTTGTCCTCTTCATTCAAATATCATCTGCTGGCACACAGATACTGTGGAGGATGGCTGCAATAACCTTTGGAGTAAACAGAGTGCTAATACCGCCTGCAGGAAAATTACGTGTTAACATGTTTTAAGGACACTAAAGGCAAACTTAATGAGGTAATGATGATGCCTGTTGGGTTCACAGTAACCAGTGTAACAATTACCTGTGTGTGATCGTAGATGTAATGAGGAGGGGAGTAATTTTCCTGCCCCTGCTACCTGTCAGTGTGGAGACACTTTTTGCAGCCAAGTTATACTCTAGCCAGGGAGAGACAGATACTGGTGGATAAAGGGCCTGCTTGTAAATTATTGATTAGTCATGTACAGACCTTACATTACCAATGTATGTATCAAGAATTGCCCCCCTGGCATAACAGATGCCCTGCAGTCATACTGAGGGGAGACATTTACTATTGATGTCAGATTTTTTTTTTCTGTGGCTCTGGAAGATGGAAGAACCTGATGTGGCATCCGTAAATAGCACCGGCAGGTGTAAAAAGTCTTCTGCTTTTGGTCAGTGAATGCCTTTGTGGAGGAGGCTCATCATTTCCTCCACAGTTTTAATTAGCAGTCCAACTCAGCTGGTTGGTCAGTAGAGTTACCTCAGCTTCACGGCTCCATCCACGAGCTTTTGCCAGGGCAGCTTTTAGATTAGCATGCTGGCAGTGACCATCTGCTGGCTGATCTCAGGCAGCTCAGAACAGCCAGATTTGGCACATGTCGTTCATATGTGCATATCTTTTGTGAAAAATTGACTTGTGTACGTATCAATACTCTTAATAAAGCTGTGCAAAGCTGTTCAAACACATCTGTAATGTCTCATTTCCCTGAAATT
This sequence comes from Remorina albescens, assembly GCA_034769265.1. Classification (NCBI taxonomy): domain Eukaryota; kingdom Metazoa; phylum Chordata; class Actinopteri; order Carangiformes; family Echeneidae; genus Remorina; species Remorina albescens. Next base: position 18,028,858 of record CM068488.1, on the reverse strand, counting down.
GTGGGATTATTTACTTATTTTTTTAACCCTGCTGCTTGCATGGTTAAAACTTTGTTTGTTGGCGGCTTTTTAGCCAATAAATGTTTACTTGGTGGTAGAAATTTGGAAAGATCACTGGAAAAGCTGCTGCACTGTGCCACCTTGCCTTTGGGCAGTCCTTTTGTGTAGAGAGCAAAATAAAGAACACAGAAACAAAGACTACAACCCACGTAGAGGAGATTTGACTGCTTTTCTAACTTTAGATATTATACAAATGTCCACTTTTATATTATTGCTTAAAATCCTATTTACAGAGCCCTTACCAGTCACTAAGATTGACAATTAGGTCCGATCAGAGTAAGAACTTAAATCTTGTTTGTTAAAGCACTGCTTTGAACTGCACATCAGCTCATTTACAATGACACTTTGTTTTTGCATGCCAACTGCCAATGCAGACATAGACATGCTCTCTTCTATCACATTTTTCAATATACTGTATAAAAGATTACAGGCAACTGCCCAAAGCTGTAGCTTTGGCTGGCTTATGAGTGAAGCCACATAGGAGAGAATCATGGCTTTATCCTCAGCTGCTGAATATCAGCAGCCTTCATCAGTGGATGTCCTCTGTGCCTGCTCAGATATCTCTTTTCACTGGGTAGAAAGGGAGCATGCTGTAAAACGCTTAGCAGCTTTTAGGTCCGACTCAGAAACAGAAAACCATGAGGCAGGGATAGGAACACTAAATCTGGCTTATAAAAACAATGGACAAGTTCATTCACTGTGGAAATGAATCCTGTCTGGACCACTGTCTGGATGCCTTGTACTTACTTCACTAATGGAGGGATGAGTGCAGTGTGTAGGGGGGATTACCAACATGAGCAGGGGCAAATAACGCAGCAGCAATTACAAAGGGCCTCTGTAACAGATGCGAGAGAGACCCAGTAGACACCATCCACAGCTTTAAAAGAAGGGGTCAGATTGATGTGGCTGTTCCCACTGCCAGGGAGAAGCTGCCTCCAGGGTCAGCCATAAATACGTTATTCATCTAGTGGGACTCAATTACGGATGCCCAAGTCAGATAACGTGTTAAACAGTGATTTCTCGAAGGAGGCGGCCGCGTAATTCACATTAATTCATCATCCAATAGATAATCCTCAGGTGTGCGGTGACATTGTTTGCCAAGATCGAGGCAAATAAAGACCATCTGCTGTTTCTATCCAAGCTTGATTAAAATGACAGTGCTCTAATGAAAAGATATAGGGAGGAATTTTCTCTGCCAGCAGGCCTCCGTCTTAGGAGCGACTAGGAAAAGAGAATAGGATGAGACAGATGAGACACAAAAGAGGATTTTTCTGGGTTTGGGTGCAGGCACATGCTTAATGGAAGTTAAAACAGAACGTTTGCCAAACAATGTGTGATCATAAAACCAAACTTCAGGGTAAAGATGATTTCACAGAGAATTTTTACACATTGAAACATTAATGAGCACCAACGTTGCTACTCAGCTGTATCTGCGAACGACTCATGACTCCTTTGTCTGCTTTTTCCCTCATCATATATGGGAGACATGCGTATGTGGTGCATTCTAAGAATGCATGTGCTGTGCTCTCCTTCTGGACCGAAGAGTCTTACTGTAATGACAGCACAGTTTGGCTCTGTCATACTTATTCAGGGTAAAAAACAAAAAGACAAGAGACATTTCAAGCTCAATTTTTAAGTGTCCTTGTCTAAGCACTGAGGTATGTGGGAGTAGCACTGGACTATAACATGCAATCAACTGCATGACTCATATATATAGGGCCAAAGAAGAGAGTGTTAAAATATCCATTTAGTTAATGTCACTGAAAAAAAAAAGCAGCACATAGCACAATAAAACACTTTCATACTCATCTGTATTTTAAAGTAGAGGAAGTAATGACTTTTTTCATAAGGTAAAATATGTGAATTTTTTTATTTCGTGCCGGTACCAGCGCTCAACAGACACTTGTTTTTATGGCCGACAATGAACTCATCAGCATTGATTGAGAGCTGTCTACCAGTCTGCAGTCTTGCTTCGAGAGCTAGAGTTTTGCAATGAGACATGTGGGATAGGTCAGGACTCTGTGACATGTGCAACTGGAACAGGCCTTGATATTACAGCCATGCTCGGTTGCCATGCCTGTGCCCTGTGATAACATCACACCCATGGACTGGTGTTGCTCTCGGCAGCCAGCCACATAGAAATGATGATGTCCCTGTGTACCTTGGCTGCTGTCGCAACCAATAAATCTTCCCTGGTGAGAGTCAGGGGCTAGGATGTGCTAATTGCTTTATTGATTTGGAGTTTTGCTCCGTGACAGCACCTGATAAACACATCAGGGAGACATGGGAGAAAGCATATGGGCCCGTGGAGCTTTAGCATTTGCGCTTATCGTTCATAAAGGCAGGGAAATTGAGCTTTATAGGGGCAACTGACTGTGCAGACTAAACACACATCACTAGCTATAAACCTAAACAAACAGAGAACATCCTGTCAGAGCATCTGCCCGTGTGTTTCTCCTGGTCAACTTGGAGACTGAGGAACCATAAACACCATCACAGGGAGGTTTGTCATGAAGACCTCCTTCTGCTCCCCCTGTGTTGTAACAATGGAGCAGAGTTCCAACCCTATGATCTAATTAAAAAGGCTTTGGAATCATTTGTCTCCATTTGTTTAGTTATGCGTCACTGACTGTGTTAAAGGCAACATAGAACAACGAAAGCAGATCCGTCAAGCACAGCCACTAACTTTATAATATCTAATAGACTTGGTTTTAACGAGAATCACAGATTAGTCACAGCCTGCAGGACAACAATCAAAACCCCAAGTACAGCACAAGCTTAACATAAATTGTCAGTCTTTAAACAGAACTTATTGTATAGGAAAATCTGAATTGTATTGCCTTGACATGAATATTAATAAATCAACAAAGAGACTAAACAGCAGCAATTAGTACACCCAATTTAAACCAAGACTTAAATCACTTATTTAGTTAAACTTGAGTTTCTCCATTTCCATGTTAACTAAGCAGTGATAGGGCTTGTTTAAGAACCCAGATGCAGCACAAACAGTGATGGATAGTTGGTAATGACCTTTATTGGTGACCACAGCAGATAAACAGACAGATGGAGGATAAGCAGGAACGGAAGGTCTTGGGGGATGTCCAGAGTTCATGGAGGAGTACAGGGGGCTGTAGAGGTGTAACCAGAGCAGGGGAGCAGAACACAGCAATAGATGCTACCTTGAACTTGGTGGAGGGCAGCAGAAGGTAAAGACTCCTCAGGAGCAGCTCACCAAGCAGTTCCTGGAAGACAGGAGACACAGAGGCTGAAGATGTGGTTGTTGTCGGGGACAGGGAGTCAGTCTGGAAGTGAGTGCTGGAGAATCTTGCATGAAAAGGCCAAGGAGTGAGCGTGGAACCGGCCAATATATCCTGGGCTGATAGCAGTAGATGCAGCTGTGTTCACAGGTTAGTAGAGTTGGCTTTATGGGGGGGTGTGGCTTGGCAGGGAGAGTGAGGCAGGGGCAGGTGAGTGGAAAAGCCCTGGATGGGAGCTGAGTGACAGAACTGTGGCAGTACTCTGGTTTTAGATCATCTCGAACTGTAAAAAAATGAGTGTGCAGGTGTGGCTTTGGAAGTTTCAAATGGTATTTGTCTTTTTTATAAACTAACGTGATGAATGACAGGTGAAGAAAAACAACATTTGATATCTGTGCCTTTCTAATTAAGGAAGAATACATTTTTATGGTACATGTTTCACATGTCTGATTGACATGTGTGAACTGGTGTAGCTAGGAGACTGACTGGATCCCTGTAGTTAATAGATGCTGATATAAAGAAATGTTTCCCTCCTCTCTGCAAGCCCATACAGTTTGTAAAGAACATTTTGTGGTTTAACCCATCTGTATTTTTGTAACACACAACATCTGCAAAGACTCCTCTGACTATTAAGGTGGTATTCTCTTTACAGAGCCAGTTGGCTTAATTTGCTAAACCAGCATAGACTCCCAGTAGTCTGTAGTGGTAGTTGTTTCCTTTTGTTAAACAATTTGGACCACTATTGGTTATCCATCTGTATGTGTATGTGGGAAAATGTGTTGGCACACTGTGTGTACTGCAGGCTTGTGTTGTTTAATTTGTGACCTTTCACTTAGGCAACAAAAACTCACTCCCCCATGTCTTCCAGCCAGTAATTCTGATTATAAAACAGAGTAATTTCCGTATAATCACGCATTAACATAGACAGCGCTCAAAAAGAATGAGGGCAAAAGCCAATACACACATCAGTCAGCTGGTTACCCGCCTGTGTTGCTGTTAACGTTGAAGTACCTGCCTGAACACATACTACAGCAATTAAATTACAGTATCAACATCATCCGATGGTACCACGAGCAGTTCACCATTCGTTATAGTGTATGCAGAAACAACAAAAACTCAGTTATCTTTGCACAAGGAAGAGTAATTGAGGAAATCTAAGAAACAGAGATAGCAGGATATTCCTTTTTTCAAATTACAAATTGTCACAAAAAGGATAGTTGTTACGGTAGACAAATCATTGGGTGGTTAAGCTGTAAAAAGGATTATTATTCTTTCTATTACCAGTTGGAGAATTAGTTTCTTTATCAATTCCAAATAATGTAAAAGTACAAAACGTAGAATCGCGCAAATACAAACACTCTCTTGGAAGTGAATTCAGAAGTTGAAACTGTACTGCGGGTTTCTTTATTCTTTCCTTTTTCTCTTTTAAAAAACGTTTCTGCTGCTCTGTTTTGAGTTTGAGCTGATAAAGAAACAATGTGGAGACTTTTATTCTTTTTTAGAAATGAATAACTGGGATTAAACTCTCTCACCGGTCACTTCTTTTCTTTACACCGTGTGTCTTACATCATCGTGACGGACACTAATTTGAGGAAAGGATATGAACCAGTGAATCTCTTTTACTCTCTTGAATGTTTTGTGGGGTTTCAAATGAAAAGAAAAAATACCACTGTCAACAACATTAAACTGTAACCTGGATGGACCAAAACATTTTCTTTATAGCATTTTCTGTCCTACTATATTATCACCAGGTACACAAGTTTTAAGATAAAATACTGCACAATTGTAGAGGTGGTCCTTGTCGACAAATCTAAAGAGATAAAAGTTGAACAACTTTTCTCTTGAGCAATTTCCCTCTCAGCCCTTAACTGTTAAGAGTGAGGTGATTATAAAGGTGAAATGTTTTAATAAACATTTCTTCTCACCTATGTGTTTTTGTGTACAAGTGTAGTCTCAAATGTTCTTGCAGTGAAAGTGGTAATTGGGGCCAGATGCTATAGATCACTAAGAAAAATGTTGACAGCTTGAGATAAATACATGTAAACCGCTAATGTTAGATGTTGAACAGATGGTTCTCATTTTAAACATTCTCAGATAGCATTGTCTGTAACCTATCTGTAGAAAAATAGAGTTGAATCAAAAGAATTCACTATTTTCAGTCATAGGTCTCCTTTGACACTACAAATATATCATTAGAAACAACAGCATGTATGCACTGGTGACACTGGAAGAAGTTTGTGTATTTACCTGCCATTTACTAGGCTTAACTGGAGAGCAAATTTTTATACACTGGGTAACAACATCGTTCTAGTTCATTTTTACTTATAACTTTCTGGGAGCTGCACGCAGGAAAGAAACACACACACAAAAACACCCCAACTGAAACAAAAACATACCAATGTACTGGAAAATGAATATGATGTTGTGGATGGCATATTAGTTTAAATGTCTAAAGCCTCTGGTAAGAGCTGTGTATCTCCTACTGTGCACACAAAGGTAATTTTTATCAATGAATGCACATTAATATCCATCTTTACAAGGCGACAAAAAACACAATGACACATGAACCTGTTGTAAGAACTTTGTCTGACGGTAATCTGACTGTAAGCACCAAAAAACGGTGCTAAGATTGTCCCACGATTGGTACTTTCCAATATTTTTTCCTGTTAGCTGGACCGAACTCCTGCTCATGCATCGAGTCTGACGTTGTCACCTAAAAGATAAGGGATCACTGATGAGAGAACATGCTATCAATCCAAAAGCCCATTTTTGGTCAGCATTCATCAGCGAGACTTACTGAGAGCAATTTCTGGGAAGCAGCTCAAGCGAGATCAGAAGCCACAGAGAAAACGTTCTCTCTGAGGATCATTAAGAGTGCCCCGCAGACTAAAGCCATGAAGAAAGGTTCGGCTCTTCAGCCACAGGTTATTAAACGCTATGTAGAAACCTTTGATGTTAATGTTCTCTCATGTGGTCTCATCATCCACCCCCATGTTCTGCAGCTTGGAGCCAATCTGAATGGAAAAAGTAGTTGACCTGCATGAGGACTCTGCCTGTGGCTAGCTTGAGGTCAAAAGTTCTGACGTAAAAGACAATGGAAAGGTATCGCAGAGTTTGTTGAGGGTCAAATGAAACCAAAGAAAAACACATGCTTATGACTGACAAGTCAAATGTCAGGTGACGTTCACAGGCTCAGCTAGGTGTGATCTGTTCCGGATACCGGGGGGGGAATTTCACTTTAGTGTGGATGTGGAGAGATGAAGAGCTGGTTAATAAGAAAAGAAGATGACACAAGGTATAAAGTTGTATTTCCCATGTCCACGCTGAGCTGCCTGTTATATTTTTATTGATTTGTTTACTTAAATTATCCAAAATGTTTCCGGCCATGTCGGTTTTTGCATGTCTTGGTTTTTATCCAGGTTTAGTCCATATTTTTAAAATACATCTTTCACACCTGAGTAATTTCTTAGTTTTGCATTTTAATCTGAAGAAGGATTTTCCTTCATGGACATCTGGGTCTTAAGTTATTAAAAGTAAAAAACAAAAAGCTTGCATTCCAGCCCTTGTCAGATGTGCTGTGTCCATCTAAGCCCACCGAATCAAGGACTTTTTGCCTGAAAAAGCATTTGGTGTTTCAACTTGTTTTTAATTCTCTTGTCCATTTTTAATGGTGAAGAAGACACATCTGTGTCTCTATAAAGAAAGAGTCAAAACAAATTTTAACAGTGATCTTAGCCCTAAACTATTCGCTGACACCTGCAGTCTTTATTTTGGAAAGGAGACCTCACACCTCAGTAAAAACCTCCTGAAGGACTGACACAAAAAGAAACCAAACTGGCAGAAACCTACAGAAGTAGTGGTGAAGACAACAACTCCCATGCTTCCCCTTGGATAAATGCACTTAGTTACTTTCCTAATATTTCACACCCAAATGCTAAAATGGTTTTGTGTTCTTTAAATATTTATTTTCATTTGTGTTTCTAAAATGGTACTTTTGCGTGAAAGCTGTATTTGAAACTGTTTTTACGACCATTCTCAGCCGCTACACTATCCTTTTCACTCTCTCCTTTAATAATTTGATTTTAATTATTTAGTAGATCAGCTGAAAATGAAAATGGTTTAGAGCTCAGGTTAGAGCTTCTGGTCCATTTGCCATCAACTTGCCATACCCAGCCCTGATGCCAGCAACAAGTAAGATGAGCAAAATTAACCCCTTAATGCTTGGATGTATATACACAAGTATATTAAAAAAATAACTTGTGTATTTGCTTTCAAGGAAATGCTAAATTAAGCAGAGATTGTTAATTTGACTATTTCACATCAAACAGATAGAAATTTGAATATGTTGCAAATGTGCAACAACAGGCCATAATGGTTAATAGTAATGAAAAACTAATAAAACTGATTTTCCCATCTCAGGAGATGGAGATAATAGTGATGCCATGATGTCCTGACTATAACACCAACTATTTGAACTATTATATAATCTAATTTCAAACTTTTCAAACTTTTAGAATTTAAAATGAATGAATCATAACATTGAAAGGAAAGAAAACTGCTATCTCGGCTGCTTCCATAATGGAAATGGTTTGTCGCAAACTTGGGACAGTCGGCGTTAAGAGGTTAATTAGCTGAGACATTTAGAAGATAGGCATGGTGTTTCAACAGTTACTACAGGTAGGGGGATACATTATTCATTCATTCATCTTCAACTGCTTATCCGTTTCCGGGTTGTGGGGGGTGCTGGAGCCAATCCCAGCTCACATTGGCGAGGGCGGGGTACACCCTGGACAGGTCACCAGTCCATCACAGGGCCAACACACAGAGACAGACAGAGACCAACAACCACTCACACTCACACTCAGACCTATGGACAATTTAGAGTGGGGATACATTATAATTGGAGAAAATCTTTTGGCAGAATTGGGCAGTTCCCTCACCAGCCACACTGCTGACTGTCAATCGCTAGCACTAGCACTCTGGGTCTCTGGGTGATGCCTGTTATACAAAATAAAGTACATGGAATTAAATTATATTCCAACAACTTTTGAACAACATAGTCTGTGCAGACCAAGTATGCGTTCTCAAGACATTAGTTCTGGAATCACAGCTCTGTATGCATTTGGATTCAGCTGGTGCATTAAAGAGGGAGCTATATAGAAGCAATTTCAGGTAGGTCTATTGGTCCCAGGATTTCATTTAGACATTTTGCTTTATTACTTTATTACTCATATGAAAGATCATTCAAAAATCACACGCCTTTCCATTACTTTTTTCAGTTCTCTCATGAAGGTTTTCACGAGTGCAGAATCATCAAGTACTAGTAAATTCATTGAATGCAGTGCAATTTTGCCAAAAGCTAAATGGTGCATTCATTTCCATCATTAAATTTGCTCCAACAATGTAGAGGCAGAGAGAAGCATAACTATGTGAAACAGCATAGGAATAATGTTTGCACATTAAACACTGTGGGTTAATAACCTGGCTACAAAGGGGGGGAACGACACCCAGACTATGCCAGGGAACTGAAAAGTGCAGCTGGAAGAGGACTATTCAGTCTCCTCCTTGAAAGGAATAGATAGCCTTTTCTGTAAAATCTTGATGAAAATCAGGTTAGTGTTGTGTTTATGCTGATCCACAAAAAATTATAAAGTTGCAGACACCTAGTGCATATTAACCATAATTACAGTGAAACATAATGACAAAAACTGTGTCATTTACAGCTAACAAGTGTATCATTTGGCTTGTAGATTCAATAACACTCCACACTGACAGCTGCATAGTATGATCTTTCAGTGCACACATGGCCGAAGTTAGACTGATGCCTATGAGACAATTAACATATGTATCAATGAAAATACAGCCACAAAACATTTTGAATATAAAGAGTAAGTAAGTAAGGCTTCATTAAAGCAGACACTTAAGTCGTACTAGATGTTTATATCTTCATTCTGCAACAAGCATTCCAACGAGATCCCAAAGAAAATTACATTAGTCAAAATCTGTTAAGTTTCTAAAGTAATATATGATAATATAATGTACATTTTCTAATGGCACCATAAATATTTTGCATGAGAGAAATTGTATGTTTTTTATGTGGATTAAGCTGCTCGACTACAAATATCAATAAAGGTCTGTAAGAATCAGAAGTTTGTGAATGTTTGATAACAGAATTTCCAAACTCATATTTGCTCAATGAAATCACTGAATGCCAGCAAATCTTGAAGCTCTTAATTCAACTTTAGTGGAAAGGAAAATCCAATTCCTGCAGCTTGTTTTTTGACAAAAAATAAATGAAAACACACTTACATAAGCTGTCTGTGCCATTATGGTGCGGATTTTCTTTCCTGCAGAATGGAAAACCTTCACCAGGTCATCAGTGTATCTTTCCAGTTGTCCAAAGAATTTTGGTATCAGAAGAACAGTTGCTATGCACATGAACACCAAGTTGACCTGTGAGAGAAAAAAACATACTGTCAATAGAGCAACCCTTTCCATCTCTAAGCTCTCTGTGCTTTCACCTCTTGGATGGCTTGGATAGAAATTAACCTCTGCCTTCCAGGGTTTCCCCTGGCCTTTCTGTTTGTTCTTCAGTGAGTCGACAACAACTTCTTTGTGTCCAGCTCAGCTGAGCTTGGTGCAGAAGTTCATCATCTTGATGTTAAGGTAATGCACAATACCCTGTGTGAGTTCCTTTCTCACTGAGGCATGGTTGGGTCTGTACCAAGGCTTCAGCAACTTCTTCTGAGTTAGCATCCCTTGGATATGCTGTGCACCAGTAACGGCGCCAGAAATTCTTAATTGGGGGAACTGGGCGGGGGCTGGATTTTTCATTGGGGGGGCTTATGAATTTTAACTGTCTGATTGTGGATGCTTCTTACAGTATTTTTATTTTTGCTTGGGGGGGGGGGCTAAGACTTTTTGAGGGGGGGCTTAAGCCCCCCCTCCCGCCGTCAGTGCTGTGCACTTGATAATTTCTTATGCAAGGCCTTCAACAATATCAGATCTGACTTAGGGGGTAAGAGATAGGTGCGTTCCAGTTGTGTTGAAATCATCAATTCCCTTCCGGAGCAGCATCTCAGCACAGTAAAAGCATGCAAAGCGTGCACGACAAAGGCTTGTCGCCAAGAGCAGGACCGTGGCTCAGCCCCATTGTGTTGTATGTGAGTGTGTGCACTCGCAGAAAAACAACACCATCGACATTTCTTTAAATTGCCAATAATAAACATACATACAATAAAACGTTAGGCATTTTAACAATGGTAACTGCAGGAAAATATAGTTACCTGAATGTAACTTCAGTGCTAAGAGTATAGTTACATGAATAGCTATCTAACGGGCAAGAGATTAGCACCAACTACGACTTGTGGTGCTAATGAAGCAACATGCAATAACAATAACGTTAAATTCAAGGCTGAGGCACAGGAAGCGGGCGGTCAACCCCCCCGGTCATGGCCTCAAGCAATCTGTGGCTGAAGCTAACCTGTAAGGCTACTCTGCTAGTGTGGCTCACAGCTGTTGCTACATGCTAACGGGGCTAATTATAGCTAAATGACTATGAGGCTATCCCCTGATAGTTATCTCTTATCTATTAGCACCACGTGCAAGTTAGCTAACGGGCTCGGGCTGAATAAAATGTTTGCTACGATGGTCTGGATTTGATGTCAATATATTGATATTAACTTGGCACAATATCAACAGCACTAATAAGACAAATGGACACACGGATAACTGGCAGATTGTGACTGCGGATGTCACTTACCGGTCACAAGCCGGTGCGTAGGCGCGCGGGACAGGTTGCTCAGCGGTGACAAGCCGTCTAACATGCAGTGTGCAGTGTGTGATTTTTGGTGTTTCCAGAGCCTGAAATCTGGACAAAACAGCGATGTAAAAACAGACACAGCTCTGTTTTTCTCCTGAGACATTGTTCACTTAAAGGACATGTCCTTCAGAGGTTCACAAATTCTGTTTGATTCATTGTCTAAGTAGACAGATAGTCTGAAACGGAAAAAAAAATCTCTATGCTGTAAAAAATAGCTATGGAATTTCCAGTTATTTACTGCATTAATCACAGTAACATTACTGTGTACGATTTTTACAGTAGAATGCTGTAATTTTTACAATACAACCGTGTCCATGTGACAAAATCACAGTAGCCCGTACAGTACTGTAAATAGTAAACTACTGTATTTTTTTTTTTGTCGTTATCTTATAGATTTATATAAACATATGGTATAGAAAGTATATCATAAAAACAACGATTATCTCACAATTTCAGCTGTTGGTCTAATGTTTTTTTTATCATAATTTTGACCTATTATATAATATACCTATTATATCATATTTATGACTTTTTATCTCATAATTATGACTTTTTAAACTCGCAATAACTTACATGGAACTTTTATTTTGTATCAACGCGTTTGCTTCACTTTCAATTTATTCAACGAGGATCAAGAGAGTTCAACGGTCGTGCTTTGAATGGACCAGTCACGTCAATGCAAACCGGACAAACCACGAACGCGGCACTTGCAGTTCTGACTCCATTAGGACTGGCTCAGGATTTTCGGGCCGATTTTACCCCGATTCGGCCCTCCCGACAATCGGGCCCGATCTTCTAGATTATCTTCTAGTGTGAGCGGGTGACGGATCAATCTTAAACCCCAGGATCAGCCCTCCCGACAATCGGAGGAGCCCCGACAATTTTCAAACATGTTCAATTTTTATCGGGGTGATTACGCCACTCATTTTCGCTGACGATGACAATAGCCAATCAGAGAGAGCCGCCTACGACGGACCGGAAATGATCATCAGAAGTAGAATGGGCAACCCATGTTGTCTGCGTCTCCCCAACCGCTTCTTCATCCAGATTCTTTTAGCCTTTTTCCTTTTTTCACTGCAAATAATGACCACAGCCAGCAGCACCGCACTAGGCTCCATTTTTTGTGCTTTTGTTTACATTCGCTTATGAGATGACGTAGGATCACGTGGTGCGTCGCTCTCTGGTCCGATAATCTTGATGAAATCCTGTAGTGTGTGCTGGTCATTATTTTTAAATCTTGTAGTGTGTGCGTGTTTAAGATGTAAGAGAAGATAATCTTACAAGATTCTCCTTATGTGTGTGATACAACCCGATTTCTACGGAGTCCCTAAAGGGACAATGGCAGATTTTTTTTAATGTAAATTTCTCGTATGCACGAGAAAGTTACTTTTTTTTTTTGCCAAGCTTGACCTTCATTTCAAGTGGCAGGGGAATGAGAGGATTTCTCTTCTCTAAGAAGGTTCTTATCATTTCTGTTTTAAATGTTGCATTTTAAAAATTTTACAGTGTCCTGTTGCTTTGCTCATGCAAATGTTCAGTATTTTACATTATATTGCCATTGTGTTAAAAAAAAAATTATAACTGAAAATAATTTAAAAAAATTATAACGGCCAGCTGATGTAACTGGCATTTTTATTTTTTGATTTCTTGTTTATGATGATTATTATAATGATATTTAAAAAAAAAATTGTTTTCTGTATCTAACATTAGTGTTCCTTTTGCTGCACAGTCAAGTTTACTTTATCATAGTGATTCTCAAACTGTGGTATGAGTTCTACTGGTGGAATGCAAAAATTGGCCAAGACTTTAACTTAAAACCAAAAGATTGTCATTTCATTACATTTTATTATAGACAACAATTAGTCTATTCAGTGTTTCCCCTACTACTATTTATTTGTGGTGGGCCTGAGGAGGAGTAGTAGTAGTAGTCGGACATAGTAGAGGTGTCTCTTTCATTGTTATATTTTTGGTGTCTGAAGTGGTACTTGGAAATTTGGTTTGGTACTTGATCTGAAAAATTTGGTAACCTGTGCTTTATCATGTTCTTGTTCACCCAATGTATTAAATAAATAATTGTGAAAAATGTTATTGTTTTCTGTAGTTAATTGAAATATTTTAGAATATGGGTCATATTAATTACGGCTAATTTTAAATCACAGTGATACAGTATTTAAATTGTACAGTGAGAAGCTGAATTTACCGTGATCAACTGTTACTGTTAATAGTACTGTATAGTGTACACTGTATAATAATTTATAGCCATATACAATACCATCAAAAAATAACATTGCTTAGTTGTTTTAATTTGTACAATCAATAAACCAGCACTGTAAATGCAACTCAAATCACAGTATGTAATTGGTATTTACTTTACAGTTAAACACCCAATACTGTAAAAACAACAAAAATTACAGTATTTAATAGTTTTTTGTATTACAGTAAATACACCAATACTGTAAATGGAAGTACGGTATGTCTACTGTAAAACAAATTTACAGGAACTTGCTGGATTATTGTTGCCAGTAAGTTACTGTAAATTTTAATGTAATTTTGTTAGTGTACTACTTTGGACAAAAGGTGTGTCTACAGTAGCTCAGACTATGTGCCCGTGAAGACGATTTATTAATATTTTTTTCAGATAATTTTCACCTCCACTCTCCACTCAGCTAAACTACACACTTCTCTTGAACTTTCCTTGCAATACACACTCATTATAAACTGAAAATCTGTCAAAATTGAGCAAGATACTTGAAATTTTTTTGCCTCGAGAAACAAATAGCTGAAATCTGTGATGAATGGACAAGACTTTTGTCAACATTTTAAAATTTGATGGAGTCTGTAGCTGTAAGTATGGGGAAGTAGTACAGGTTTGACCTCTATAGCTATTGCTATAGAGGTCCACTGACTGTGTGCAGGGGCCCTGAGGCACTAATGAGACTCTCCAACAGAACACAGCTTTTAAGATGAGTATCACTAAAGTGACCAAAGTTAACTAAACAATGACAGTGTGTTTTATTTTCCTAATGTTAAATGTTACTGTTGTGGATGCTTGTAAAGTTGTGACGATTGGTTTATCGTTGTGCGTGCACGCACCACGACAGGGGGGACTAATATGAATGTGGATGTGTAGTTTGGAGTGCTCTCCTTTCCATATGCTGCCCGCAAGCAGTGAAGGGCCTTTTTCATATTACCTCAACAGTAGTATTATTCCACTTTTTTTTTTTGCTTTATTGTAAGCACCTTATTTTATCATTCAAAATAAACTAATTTTCAGGAACACTACATCATTTTCGTTTATTGACATATAGAGGTGCATGTTGTTCACCTTGTATTATCATTTTCTATCAGTTCAATTTGTTTGGTTGGGTCAATAATGTTTGAGTTTAATTTGAAAGAGATTTTCAGGACTTAAGACCGTTTTCCTCTTTGTGGGCATCTTTAGGAATCTATCCATCATAGTTTGGCAAAATAGGGGCCTGGCCCTGAAGGGCCCTGCACTGAATTATGGAGAAATGGTGGACAAATGTCCGCTGTCACTGAATGTCACTGAATGGTGGAGAAATCCCACTGAATGTTTATTTTGAAAGCAGAAACCGGAAATGGTGGTGTTTTCTTTTTTCTCCCTCCATCCTGCTAAATGCTACATGTACCATAACAGGGGATATTTTATCAATGTGATGTCCCATTAAAACCCCCCCCAGTTCATCACCGGCCAGAGGCTCATTCATCGAGTTATTTTATATCTATCTTTATATCTTTAAGTCTAAGTCTAATTCTAATGACTTTCACCGCGGTGATGTAGCTGTGACACCTGTTGACAGTACAGGTCACCTTTACTGGACGGTTCCTCACACCTCTGTTAGACTGACAAACTATAAAGACTATGTCCAAATATTAATGACTACATGTTAACTTTCAGAAATAATTTCTCTCCTTTTCTTCTCCTTTTATAACTGCTACTTTATACTGAAATATTCCCAAGTAAAGCTGCTGTTAAACGTTTAACTTTTTACTTTATATTTACTTTACTGTGCTTTTTCTTCTCCTTTCATTGAGTTCAGCAACACGTTAGCTTTGTGATTTTAAGTCTATTTATTTTGAGTCCACATTTATGTGAACGTCACTTCCTTTATTCCTGAAGGCAGCACATGCTGCACAACACTTGACAGGCCAGAGGGCAACAATGAGGAATTTTATAACATTTTTTAATATATATTTATGGTTTTAGTAACTTGAAAATCATAATAAACATCTTCACTGTGGTAAAACAATCAAGAAACCATTTAAAGACACAGTAACATGTAACATATATTTTACAATGCATTGGCATTGGTGGCACCAGGAATAACATAAATAAACATTAAATATGGCAGGCTGAACTCTATACAAGCCCTATTCTAATCACAACAGACACTCCACTATTCAACAACAGCTCAGGCAGTTCCTGATGTGACGTTACCATGGAGATTAACAAAAGATTCATCTTTAAAATGAAACATTCTGATTTATTTCTTCATCTCACTCACTCATCTTACCGTAGACATTGACTGAAAGTAATGTTGTGAGGTCCGGGATGGGGGGATTTCAATCTCCCACACCCCTCAAACTTTCAAAGAGACTATTGCTCTAACCAGAGATTTCACAGGTCTCTGCTAAGTGCCATCCTGGATTCTTATCTGACTCTGGCATCGAAAGACCCTGCTTTCCCATATAATAAATTACAATTCATGCCACAAATCAGCAAAACCTGCCAAACCTCCCTTCAGAGAGGTACAATTCTGTGACATTTACCCCCGAGTTGACCTGAGAACACTATCAGAAGGCGGTTGTAAATTGCCGCTATGGAATGCATCCAGGCCAACAAGAACACAAGGATGGATATAATAATAAATTGACTATGCTGATCAAATAAGAGACTGCAAACATGCCGAACTGGTTCCCCTGCAAGAAGAGGACTTCACAGCTGTTCGAACCATTCTTCTACGAGCTAAACTGGCAGAGATAAAATTAACACCGGACAATGAACTGTTCCAATAATGTAACCACAGCGCCAACTGAATGGCAAACCACCGGAACTGATGGCACATTGCCTGAGCACTATGTGCTTAGTTTGTTTTGCTTATAAATGTTCTGTAAAAAGAAAAAGAAACTTCATACACAGTCCATAGTCATGCAATTCTGATTTCCCACAGCCAGTAAAGATATGCATGAAATGTTCATCTGTTTGTGTGTTCTGTGATGTCGTGAGTAGCTAATAACCATTTAATTGTGTTTTTACCCATGTAAAAGATAAACCCATGTCCACCGAATTAACCACAACAAGCAGAGAAAACCGAACTTATCAAAATGATACATTTTTCTTTGTTCTATATATAATTTTAAACTTGGGTGAATGAAAGGCATAGCTTTAAATCCAAAAACCGCCCTCGTTATGCCGTAAAACTAGAGGGAGAAATTTGATTGGACCTAATTCGCGCCGACAACCAGACCACACCCATGAGTCGGCCCCCAAATAAAAGTAGTCAATATGAAATGGGAGTCGTGAATCGGAGGAGTTCTGGGTAAGCTCTGGAGAGGAGAGCTTCCCCAGGAGACCTGACGGAGCAACAAAAAAAAAAAAAAAAAAAAAGAGAAACTCAGAAGTCAGAACTTAGCTGCTAAACTACAAGGGCTAAGTTCAGACTTGAAGCCAAGGCTGCTTGCGGCCGGGACAAGTTTGACTTCACCGCATTCAGTCTCCAGCGTCTTGAGCTGTCATGGTAACCAGGGCTGCTCGTGCTGCGTGCGGCTCCAGTCTGTTTTCATCAGGAAAGAGAAGAATAATTCGGACATCAACTCAGTAACCAAGCCAATCACCCGAAGGACAACAGTGCCAGTGAAGAGGGACGAGACAGGCCGACAGCCACTTCAACCAGAACCAGTCTTGCTTGGAAGGCCACAACGAGGATCTCGGCGCGGTCGTCTCTCGGAGGACATCTCCTGCCTCTTTTTTTGGCCAGTTGAATCGCCAACCCAAAGTAAGGTTGCGTCTATCTGCTCTCCCAGCTGGCCATTCTGAGTGGTGCGAGGCATGGCTATAATATAATATTGATCCAAATTTTAGATTTAAAAGCTCTCCTTCCTCAGGTAAATCCACCCTGTATTTGACAAGCAACCTTCCGTTCATTCGCCCAAGTTCTCAAGTTAGCCATCAGCTGCCTAATCATCATTTTCATATCATGTTATGCCATTTACATATCCGAGCTCACCTGTTTCATTTAGTTTATGCTTTGACCTGCCCCTTTATATAATGAGCACATTTTTTCATTTCTCACTTATTAGCTAATAAAAACCTTAAAATTCAGCCATTGTTACGCTCCTTCCCTCAGTAATTTTTTTTTAAGTCAATCCACAATAGAGAAAATCCCTTCCAGATTGAGACTTGATAAGAGGCAATAATATACACAATCCTAGGCACAACAGTAAATACATTCTCTTCCCAGCCATACAACTGTTACAGACAAAAAATTCAAAAAACAAACAAAAACAGCATTTAAGCACCAATATAACAAACCCAACCTCAGTGGTATAACGAAAAGTTTGGAGAGTTTGGAGTATTTTTGCCTATTTACTTTGTTTACTGCATGGGAATTATTTACTTATTTAATTAATTATTTATTTGTTTAATGTCAAACTTTTATTTTTTTTTACCTTCTGCCTGTGACGTTCCGAAGTTCACAGCTGCCTTTACATCATTATCATCATTACATCATCTATGACATAATCTATGACATTAGAACCAGGTATATACAGCCTGCACGTGGCCTGCACAGGTCATTCCTGTTCTGAACATCCACACAGAGCAAAACAGTAGCCGACTCTTTTACCGTGTTTGAAGCATCTTTCTGCAGAAATGTCTTCAGGAGTAAAAGTACAGCTAGGAGATATTCTCCAAAGCAGCACCACCTGACACGAAGTAATCGATTTCACTGGAGAAGGCATCTTTGGAAAAGTTGCCAAGTATCGGGATTTGATGACAAAAGAATCGGTGGCAGTCAAGATACACAAAGAGACTAAAGATGGCACGGTTGAATGGGAAGTTGACATGTTGGAGAAAGTCAGGGCTCTTGACCCAGAGAAAAGCAACATTTTGAGGTTAATCGATCATTTCATATCCGAGGACTACTCATGTATTGCTTTTGAAATGCTTGAGATGAGCCTGTGGGACCTGGTGAGGAGGCGTCAGCAGCCACTTAGTCTAAAAGAAATCCTTCCAGTGACCCACCAGCTACTGGTAGCTTTTGAAGCCTTGAAGAGAATCGGCATCATGCATGCAGATCTGAAACCAGACAACGTCATCCTCATCAGTCAGAGACATCAGCCCTACAAGATCAAGCTGATCAATTTTGGTTTGGCCGTTCCATCAAGCAGAGTGGAGGTTGGTACAACGATGCAGGCTGAGTCATACAGAGCTCCAGAGGTTACTCTGGGACTCCCCCTGTCTGAAGCTGTTGACATGTGGGGAGTGGGCTGTGTCATGGCTTTCCTCTACTTTTCTACCAACCCGTTCCCTGATGGATGTCCATACCACCGCATTAAAACCATGGTCCAGCTGGTAGGACTGCCGGCTGAACACCACATGCGTTATGGACAATCCACCACGGTGTATTTCAGCTGGGGCTCCCAGGTAGGATGGAGACGAGGGACACCAGGGGAGTATGAGGCGGTAACTGGGGAAAAGCCAGAAGTCCATGAGAGATTTTTTGATTCTTTCAAGAATCTGCAGGATGCCGTAAAGAGATGTCCACCAAAAACTGATGATGTGGAATACAAAGACAGAAGGGAATTTTCTAACTCCTGAAAAGCTGCCTTAATCCAAACCCTGAACTGCGTATCACTCCGAGGGAAGCCCTTAGCCACAATTTTGTGATGATGGCTCACCTCAGAGACGACCTGGCAGCCACCTTGTATACAGAGGCCGCCCTTCAGCTGATGAGTGTTGGTCCACTGGTAAAGTCAGAAGGACCAGAAGACGACAAGGATCACGAAGCCAATTCTAACCCTGCTGTCATGCCAGACGTGGACAACAATCCATCTTGCCACTCTGGAAATGATTCTTTGATTCTTTATGGGTACGACGCAGATACAGAGGATGTCGGTATTGACAGTGAGAGTGACAACGACACCATCAGCATCAGGAACTGTTGCAGTTGCAGTTCCAGTAACAGCATTAGTTCTGGGTGTCACGCTTCAGGAAACTATGCCGACATCGAGTCCATCAGCAACAAGCCAGTCAAGAAACAACTCCTCCAGTACTGCTGTCCTGTGAAACATCACTGTCATCATACAAACAAGACCTTCGAACAGCCAGCACCAAGTTACTCCCATAAAGAACACCAATCCCCCTCAAGCCCCAGCGATGATCTACAGAACATTAAACCACCTGGACCTTCAGCAGCAACCAACACTCCATCCAAAGAAGAGCAATCCTGTGTTGCTCACAACACCAACAATTGCACAAGCTCCAACAGTCTGCCAGTAGCCAGTGATGACAACAACAACAGCTCACCTGCTGAAGCCGAACCAACTGATAGAGCCGGAGCCTCTGGCCCATCAAATAAAAAAACTCGCCAGAGGAATGTATTTCAGAGGTTCAACAAACTCTTTGTCAGAGCAAAGAAAACAGTCATCTCTCTCTTTGCTGTGGGACGGAAATAGTCCAACCCACCAACACCAGCACTACCATCTGCAGTACCACCAGCAGTACCAACAGCAGTACCATCAGCAGTACCACCAGCAGTACCACCAACACCACCATCTATCCAGTACATTCAGTTATTCTCATTCTCCACAGCCCTCTTTTAACAAGGCCCTTCAAGAGTCAGCGCCCAGTCCTAAACCCAGTTTTTGTGTTTCGACTGGCCGGAGGGGCACTTGGCCATGATAACTGGGTTGACAATGGCACCTCCCCAACCCCCCCAACCTGCCCCACCTATCTACCCCCTCCCCTGACCTCCCGACCACCCCACCCTACCCTACCTCTCTACCCCCTCCCCTGACCTCCCGACCACCCCACCCTGCCCCACCTCTCTACCACCCCGCCCCAGTCTCTTTCTGCTACCCCCCAACCAGCCGAGGCAGACGGCTGCCTGCACACTGGTCTGCCAGAGGTTTCTTCCCTTTAGAGGGAGTTTTTCCTCTCCGCCGTAGCCAAGTGCTTACTCTTAGTGTGATCTGTTGGGTTTCACAGTCTTGGTAACAAGAGGGTTCACTGATCTGTGCTTGATGAGAACTATTAAATTAAAGCATCAAATTTATTTATTGTCTTCATGACTTTATTTTATACTATGGTACTTTTTTTTCTAGTATTCATGATGGAAATAGAATTTGGTATGTTCTATCAGAACTATTATATATTTAAGCCTTATACCATGGTCAGTGTGAATACTGTTTTCTGATTGGTCAGCAGGTGTGCATTAAAACCGTTTAATGCACACGTAGTTCGGCTAAACTTTGCAGGCTAACTGCTCTAAATTCATCCGCACCTGTAACCATTGCAACATGACGAGCCCAGCTGTCAAACTGTCAACTGTCAACTTGTCAACTGCATCTTCCAAGGAAAAAACAAACAGAAATGGGTGAGTTTAAAATTTCTTTTAACTTATTTGGAGAGTACAAAAATTTTGAGGAATGGGATGCCACAGAAGAAAAAGAAATGGAGAAGAAAAGACAAAAATCAAGAGAAAAACGGCACAAGGAACTGACACCTGAAGAGCTGCAATGTGCAAAAGTGATTGAGCCAAAGTGCTCATCCCGTCTTACTGTGACTACTGTAACTGGCGTGGTTGTAAAAGGGACTAATTTATTCCTTGTCATGACAATGGTAAGTTCTTGCTTCAAAAACTTTCGATTTTGAGTGCAAAACTTTAACCAAAAGTTGGTGAATCTTTTATTCTTATATTCTTGGAAAATGACCATGGTATAAGCAGGTTAATCCACGAGTAGGTGTGCTTCAAACGGTTTTAAGGGTAGTTCTTCGCCTCCACGTCGTGAAATAAAACCGTTTGAAGCTCACCTAGTCGTGGATTAACCCTTACATAGATTTTAAACTTATTTGTCACCGTATTGAACCTATATTTAGCGAAACTAGCAAATACAATGTTAAAATACACACTGGAGCATTTGTGTGATATTTCAACAGTGGACTGATTACTATTAAATAATCAAACATTGAGCTGTTGTCAGATGGACGTACTCGGTGTGCTGTTACTTTATTAGTTTCCGAGCCTGGTACCAGAAATATACCAGGATTAGGACCAGTGCAAACAAGGCTCCAGGTCGGACTTTGGAGTGAATATCTATCTAAAGAAAGTGATTATCTCTCAATCAGTGGAGATATCACCTGAGCCCCAGACGACTCCTTTAGATTGCTTGGCGAGCTGTGGAGCAGACACGTGACAAGAGACAAATGAGTGTTTTTGATTTCCAGATGACTTCAGTTTAAGTATCTGAATTCATTGTTCACCTCCCACCTGTTGGCAAAGGTGTCCAATGCCACGGAACTTGAAGGAGCCAGAGGGCTGTGGATTCTCCATCTTTAGATGGATGGTGTTCCCACCGTTTGGTTCTGGCCTGGGTCCTTTCTGTGCAGAGTTTGCATGTTCTCCTTATGCTTGCGTGGGTTTCCTCCGAGCACTCCGGTTTCCTCCCACCATCCAAAGACATGCATGTCTAAGTTAATTGGTGACTCTAAATTGTCCGTAAGTCCCAATGTGAGTGTGAGTGGTTGTTCGTCTCTATGTGTCTTTTTGTGTTGGCCCTGTGATGGACATGCGACCTGTCCAGGGTGTACCCTGCCCCTCGCCCAGAACGTTGGCTGGGATTGGCTCCAGCATCCCCGCGACCCGGAAATGGAAAAGCGGTTGAAGATGGATGGTGTTCCCACCTGTTGAGGTAATGGGTTGAAAAAAAAAAAGAAGCTATTTTTAATTATTTTCGTTTCTGGTAGACATATTGTTATTTTTGGGTCTACCAAGTTTGTTTGAGGTGATAACATTGATCCATTGCTCTGTGTATGGTTGCGACGCGCACACATACACACATGCAGTATCTCGCTCCCTTTCTCTTCCATTGATCCACCACACTAGCGTTGGTCAAGTTAGCCTGCTACTATCCCCTGCTACAGATAACCATGCTAATTTTGCTTACCAGGTAACTTTGCGGTAGCGCAGGGCTCCTTCTATGTCACCTTATTTAGGACAGCCGCCTCACCTGGCTCTTCTTATGTCATAGTCGTAGTGGGGGAAATCTTCCGAAAACACTGAAATGTTGTCGTCTGTTATCGTTTCATGTCTCCTTCGTGTTTAGCGCTCGCTAACTGGAATGGTAGACTGATCAAATTCTGACAGAGAAACGAATAATTTCGCGGGGTTTGTCGGAGCCAAACAAGTGTGTTGCTGTTGCTAAGCAACAGGTCACAGGCCACAGGCGACGGATACCCCAGACGTCCAAAAGTGAGTAACACAGAAGGCGCGAAAGAGTAAAAGTGCAGTTACAAAGTTATGGTGTTGCGTATCATCGCGCGTTTTTAAGAGGGTATACGGAAATCACTGACCTCTTCTAGTAGGTATACGGCGTATACCAGCATATCACGTAGACTACACCACTGATTGTACCAGAAATCAGACTGTTGCACTATTTTAAAATGTTTTATTGCCTAACATTCCACGTCTGTGTTGAGAAGGAAACAAAAGCTTGTGTGATTCTTTTAATCACTGTGCTCCCTATTTCATGAGGTGTTTCATTGACACTGTCCAGCACCGGTGTGTTCGGGTGGAATTGTTCCGCCATGGTGCCACTCATGCCAATGCACTGGGATATATATGTTAAACATTACTGTGTCTTTAGACGGTTTCTTGATTATTTTATCACAGTGAAAATGTTTGTTTTGGTTTTCAAGTTTATTAAAACCATAAATATATATTAACAATTGTTATTAAATTCCTCATTGTTGCCCTCTGGCCTGTCAAGAGTTCTGCAGCATGTGCTGCCTTCAGGTATTAATGGGAGCAAAGGAAATGACGTTCATTTAAATGTGGATACAAAATAAATAGACTTGTTAAACATTGCTTGAAACTTAAAACCACAAAGTTAACGTGTTGCTGAACTCAATGAAAGGAGAAGAACAAGCACAGTAAAGTAATTATAAAGTAAAAAGTTATACATTTAGCAAATACAATATTTTAAAGACCAAAGGTGTGAGTTACAATAAGAAAGCTGGAGTTTTCATGAAATGTTAATCAACAAATTAAAGACTACTGTACAACAAATACAACACAGTACAATATAAAAGTGAGAGTGCACTTTCACTTTTACACAGAGGAGATGAGGCGAGATATTTAATGTCTTCAGTCTTCGTAGTTCCTAAATACTTTGTGATTATAAGAGCCAAAAGAGGTTTGACCAGTTTAGCACAACATATCCGTCAGTTTTTAAATCCAAAGGTTCACCTACTTATTCCACCTGTGCAGTGTGTGAGTTCATGAAGGACACTGTAACCTGTACTGTAAGCAGGAGGCCTCAGTCTTCACTCTCTCTGACTACAACTACAATAAACACACAATGGTCAGAGTGCAAACATCTATACATGCGGTATGTTAACAGTGGGGCTGTTTTTTCCGTTGCATCATCACTATATTCAAATGGTATTTGTGAATTTGCACACACCATACACACACCGCGAGATATAGATATAGACTGTTTTCCTCTAAAAATGTAATAGATCATTGCATCTTTGTGGATATCTTTAGGAATCTATCTATTGTAGTTTGGCAAAATATGGGGCCCCCAAAGAGCATCTTGCATAGGGCCCTAATAAAGCTAGAAACAGCCCTGGTGTGCTGCAGCACTTTATTCCAAGTCCCTTTATTTAGCATTTTGGGTAGTATATTAACAGTTAATAAATACTTTCATGAGTTTATGTATTTTTCTGTATACTATTGTTTAGGCAAGTCTGAAATGTGGACTGTAAGAAGCACAGTGCTGGTGATGGAATGGAGTCAGCATTTAAAGTTTGTGAGGAAGGAGGTAATGTTCGGTGTATAAGTGGGAGAAGTTCTGTATGGAAAACATTTGGTTCAAAGCACTGTCAAAATTATTTTCCTACTGATTTATTTAAAGGTGTGATTTTTTTCTTTCTTTTCACATCATATAGACTTTTATTCCTTCCTTTTGATAATTTTGCTCAATCTACAGATGTGGTCCGTGGAATAAATGTTCAAATATTCTGTTTAAAATCATCTTTTATATATTTTAATGGGATAATCGAAAAAACTGAAATATAACATAACAGTAATACACAGAGAAAAGTTTTCAAGTGAATGAACCGCAACACATCCTTGATTATAGCAGACAAGCTAAGAATAGGCAGTTTTATAGTTAACTATAGCTCATCAATTCAACTCTTCATTTGTAAAAGAAATTAAATGTGTTGTCTTCATTTAGAAATAAATAACTTTAGCGGTGATATTTTCAGTTGTCTCCAGTTTAAGTAATAATTTAATAAGATTTTTGGAATTTGCTGGGGGTCTTTGAATGTGTCTAAATATTTTTTAAAAATTGAGATGTTGCTAAGAAATCAATCAGAATTAAATGATCTCTTTCTCTGTTTTTTTTTGACGAGGTCATTCCTTGTTTCGGAATCCTAATTCCGAAAACTTAGAGCCTTTAGCTAAAGCTTGATTAAGCAGTTATTAAGTTGAAGGACAAGGAAATCCCCAAGAGCATGGTCTCTTTTCCTGATGTTACCCAAGGCTTTTTGCTCTACTGACACCCTTTTCTCACTGGTGAGCTGCATGCCGAGACTAATGGCTCAGTAACAACAATAAAACTACCGCTATCATCAACCATTCCAGCTGGTAATAGGTGAAATAAGAATATCAATGTTAATGAGTCAAATTTATTTAGTGTAATTACTAAGGCGCAAAATATATTGCAATTGGTCTTTTTCAGTGATACTAGCAGCAGAAATGCTTATCTGATACAAAACTAAAGCAAAGGATTCATGGAGCTTTTTCTTGGAAAATTACATTGCTTATATCTTTGTTATGTTTAGTTTGTGTTCTACTTTTTTGTATAGTTTTCTGTCACCTTAAATGTACTTGTGTCCATTTATTATGGGTAAACGGAAGGAACAGATGCGTCAGGGTAATTGTTGCAATTGGAAAGGCATACCTAATAGCATTTTCATTATGACATTTGGTCACTTGTGCAGCTGGCAGGTGCTGCAAATCTGCAGTGAGAAGCATCACACCCAGTTCTCACAAATGCGTCATCTTTTTTACTCAAAATTTAAAGCGCCTTTTTGTAAAGATAATAATAATTAAAAAAAGATATCCAGCCGGGTCCAAAAGTTTCCCTGGTATTGACTTTTCAGTAGACTCTCCCAATATTTCTTCAGTGTGGATCATGAAATGAAAGGCAGGGGGAATGCAGACACGAGACACTGAGAACAAAACTGGAACAAAAAGCAGTGGGAGTGAAGGCTACAAGGTTTCCCATCTAAAGGCCTCTTTTTTTGTTACGTAACATCTTGAATGTGTTGGTTGAGTGGGACCTGAGGAACAGCTTGTACACATGACAGATGGAGATAAGTTGTGCCTGAAAATGGTGGCAAGCATCACAACCGGTGATTATCCGGTCTTGACTTCCTGTTGCTTTCACTATCCTTTTTGAGATTATTTATGCACTCAAGATTTTCTTGTTTTCAATATAAGGTTTATCATAGTCTAGATGATGGTCCCCTGGCTCTGGGGATGGCAATACCATTCTCCTGATATGTTAATCTAACAGTTTTATTACTGAAATACCTTTTCAACTAGTGTACGGATTTCCATTATATTTTGTAGAAACATTCATTGCTCATACAAAATGAATCCTAATGGTTCGGGTGATGACCTGCACCTAAGCACGTCAAAGTGTCTGGATTGAGTAATAGGACTGGGTTTTAAAATCCAGGTTTTAAAATTGGCTGCTTCTTTTTGGTGGCACATCTTGTTTCACTGATCTCAAGGCAGTGCCTATTCAGCCTTCATGGACCTGGCCCACTCAATCACTACGTCATCCTACAGATTATGTAGGATGATGGCTCTGCTGGCTCTTAATCTTACCAAATGAAAGTGAACTATGTGCCTTTTGTGTTTGGATCTTAATATAACTGGAGTTATATAGTCAACATGTTCTTGGTGAAAGGCTTTTTGGTTCTAAATGTCTGCATAGGTCTATCAAATCAATCATGCAGCTGAATTATAAAGTGAATGAAAGCGCACAGCCCAGAAAATTGTGAGCTCTCACATATATCTATCTATCTACATATAGATAGATATATGTGTGTGTACGTATAAGTATGTATCGCTACAGGCATATGCTGTGAGGTTTAGTTCTAGAGTCTCCCAAAACATACTAGAAAATTTCCTCACAGATGTTTTGAGAGTACCTCAGGGAGCTGTTGCCAGGGGAGGGAAGGCTTTGTCTGTCTCACAGTAATGTATGAACTAAGTGAACAACACTGACTGGCTCTCTCTCTCTCTGTGCATGTGTCTGTCTGTGTGTGTCTGTTCTTGTATGCCACTCAATGTGTGTGTATCTGTCTGAATATCAATGTGTATATATATATATATGTTTTTTGTTGTATGTCTGTCTCTCTGTATATTTGTGTATGTGTCTATGTGTGTGTCAGTTGATAAACTGACACAGATACATGGATTTAACCCTCTCTGTGTGTGCGTGTCTGTGTGTGCCTATGTCAGTTGATCAACTGCTCTCATGTCAGAGGAGTCTGCGCCTGAGGCACACACACACACACAAACCAACCACACACACAGCAGCTACAGGTGACACCGCAGCTGTCACCTGTAGCTCCGGGGTTGCCAGGACAAAGCTCTGAAAGCAGAGGCAGAGCCCAAAACCCGCCGATTTTTGGCTCTGTGAAGCCCTCAAACTAGACTGACTTATGACAAAACGGTAACTCCTATCAGAGAACTGTGTGATTTTTGGTGTTTCCAGAGCCTGAAATCTGGACAAGACAGCGATGTATAAAAACAGACAGTTCTGCTTTTCTCCTGAGAAATTGCATTGGAGCGAATTGGAGAAATAGGTGGTGGACATATCCTTCAGCGGCTCACATATAAAATATGTTTGACTCACTGTTAGACACATTGGCTTAAACAGAAAAAAACCTCTATTACTTTGGACAAAAGGTGTGCTCAATCTAGCTCAAACTATCTGCCTGTGAAAACGATTTATTAATATTTTTTCAGATAATTTTCACCTCAGCTCTCCACTCTAGCCAAACTACACACCACGCTTGGACTTTCTGTGCAATACACACTCATTAGAAACTGATAATTTGTCAAAATTGAGCATGATACAGAACATTTGCTTCCCAGAAAGCTTACAGAAGATAGGAAAGATATGAAATAGATATGAAATAGCTGAAAACTGTGATGAACAGACTTTTGTCAACGTTTTAAAATTTGAGCGGAGTCTGTAGCTGTAATTATGGGGAAGTAGTACAAGTTGGAAAAAGGCTGAAAAACCCACAAATACACTAACACAATAGACATCCATTCTCCCCATGCCTGTGTGAGTTTCCTCCGAGTACTCCGGTTTCCTCCCACCGTCCAAAGACATGCATGTTTAGGTTAACTGGTGACCCTAAATTGTCCGTAGGTCTGATTGTGAATGTGAGTGGTTGTTTGTCTCTTTTTGTCTCTGTTTGTCTCTTAGTGTTGGCCTGTGATGGACTTGTGACCTGTCCAGGGTCCGCCCCCTCGACCAGAACGTTGGCTGGGATTGGCTCCAGCATCCCCTGCAACCCGGAAACAGATAAGCAGTAGAAGATGAATGAATGAATATTTATCAAAGGAGAAGGAGGAATGTGATTGAATAATGATCAATTAATTTACCTTGGGTTCAAGTGCACAGGCATGTCTACTGATAAAAGCACTGGCTACACTCTTTAACTTCTTTGGGAAGCTCTACCTGGAGTTATGAACAGGAGAGGAGAAATGTTTTTACAGTCATTACAAAATGACAGTTGACACAAAAAGACTGTGGACAAAATGCAGATTGTGACATTGATGAGGGTGAAAAGGAAATCTGTAACATTTTTTAAATTTATAGCTACTGTTCTGTGACTTTTAAAGCACATTCTACAGGAGTTAATTCATACAGAGAACATAATTTATACAGAAACATGATGAATTATGAGCAGATAACAACCTGGTTCACTTGGATTTAGTGTGCTCAGTGACTCATTTTTAAAACATATATGTCTGATGGCTGAGATTTATGACATTTACTGTTTGTGAGTATGCAGCCTTGAGTTTCAAAATTTTAATGGATTTTCATAAACCCACCTGGCACGATTATGTTAGTGTTCGTAGATGCTGCATATGTAGCTCCGATAAGATGATTAAATGTAAAACACTGCCGCCAAAACTAACTCACTTCCTAGCACAAAGGGCAAATCAACAGACTCCTTCTGTCTTTTCAAGATTTCAAGGTATTATGTTTATGACATTTTGATATTTTCACTGAATATATCCTGAGATTTCTGTGACAGAGAAAAAAAGCCTCAGTCAGACTATTTTATTTGAACTAAAGAACTGCAGTGTGTCACAGGATGATGTCTCTTCTTTGGTCTTTTCCACATGCTGACTGCTGTCTATCTAGTTACCTTGGTATATGTGCACATTAAACTACTATAGAGAGCAAAAGAAGGTGCTCAAGTTCAACTTGTGCTTTCATACAAGTCATGAAATCCTTTTCATTATTTCTTCCAGGACTCACAAGCTAAGGGGTGGCTCCAAATAACACTGACAGGACAGGTTTTCTGAAGACACATTTGAGACAATTAAATAAAAGGCAATACTTTTTTTGAAGATTCAGTAAGGGAAAGATGGCTAAGTATTTCAGCACATCTTTTTAAAGGGGAAAATCCTTTCAGTTGAACATAAAAATGGATTTCCAGATTCTGCTAATTGTAGGGATGAAGGTAAGGAGGAAGGTGTCAAGGCATATCCTCTTATCTGGTGGTGGCCATTCTTCAAGGATCTAGAAAAGCTTTTCCATTTTACTGAGGTGGAAAAAAAAACACTGCATGCAAGTGCGTATATATATAGGGTGTTTATTTATTGTTTTTAAATGATTTAAATTCAAGTCGCTTGATAATTTTTTAGTTCACAAATTCAAATTGAGCATTAATTGGGTTAATGGACACATGACTCCTGGTGGACTAACAGATAGTTGGCATTAGTGCTGCTGATTCTGTTAAGGTTCTATGAAGCCACAGTTTTATTTTGAGTAAAGAGCTGAGTGGGGAATCCAATTGAACGGGGTAGTGTCAGGATGAATTTAAGCTCAAAGCACAGGCTCTTATCTAGTAAGCAGTGGGGGGAAGTGGGCAAGAGCATGGCAGGGAAACAGAGGTTCAAAGTTTAGGTGACCAGGCGGGGGAAGAACAGACTGGAGGTGACCTGAGAGAATGGAACAAGGGGATCCATGATCAGAGGATGAGTTAGGCAGCAGGCAAAGGGATGGGGCTGAAATAGCGCTGGTGGGTGCTGGTCGATCTGCGGTGCAGGGACAGGCAGGCTTAGGCAGGAGTCAAAAAACACACTGGCAAAGACTGGAGAGGAGCGATGGGTATATATACTGCAGGAGGTAGCTTGTTAAATCATAAGGATGAGTTGGTGGATCAAAAGTAGGTCAGCCACATCCAGCAATAGACTGTCACAGAACACACATAGACAGACTGTGGGGATAACTGGGGACAAACACAGAACAACAGGCAAAGGCAAGGAAAAAACAAGAGAAAAGACTCGAACCCTCGACTACAGCGAGTCCAAACAGATTACTGCATCACAAACCGAAGAAACCAATCCGAGTGAATTCTAGGGACAGGATGACAGCAAAACAAACCCAAAACTCTGTCAGTACAGAGTTTTAATTAACACAGCCACTAACAATGTGCCGGCCACTGCGTTTTACAAGCTAACAATTCATTTAAACTACTAAAACATCCTTTTGGAAAACCACAATATTACAGCAGAATAGTTTAGCTGAATTTGAAACATTTCTTGAGATAACTTCACAAACTTAACTGCCCTCTTTTTTTTGACACTTCATTTGTTTATTTATTTTTGGCTTTGGTGATATTTCTTTTAGTCTCGGGTGTGTTCACTCCTGTATTTATATTGGCTGACCTGTGATCTGATTTTTAAAAAATGCAGTTTTAATGAGCAAAAGGGTTGAGAAATTATCTTTTAATGAGAAAAAACTAAAACCCCACAGATCCTGTTAATAGCAGTGATAAAAATTGAGCAATGTTGCAAACAAATGTTCCACGGCTATTAAAAATTGCTCACCACACTGCCTTGAGGTTTTTAATTACCTAAACACCAAAATGGAGTTCCTTTGTCTTGCCAGATGGACACCCAGAGAAAATGTGCACAATTAGAAGCCATTTCTTCTCTGCTCTAGTTTCAATCGTCACAATAAGAAATGATAATAGAACTTGACAGATCACTGGATGCGTCTTTTGATTCTGATTCAAACTAACTCACCATGAATGTACAAAGAGCTGTAGGACAGCCATCAAAGACAGAGTGGCAAATCACATGCCAGAATTGTGTTGAATCATCCATATTGATACAGTATGAGAATGTCATGCCTGTTGCACTTGAAAAGGACAGGTTCCTATCTGCTTTCAGCAGATTGCTATGACTGTTCAGTTATATGCTACAGAGAGGGGGATAAGACCAACTCCCACAGCAGATCAGAGCTGTAGCGTTTGACATATCAACGTATCTTACCGTGGGATTTTATTTCATGTATTATATATCCAAACCAGGATGTCATCATGATGTAATTAAGATAGAAGGTCATCTCTTTAAGCGGGGTCCTGCCTACCAAATAATCACTGACTTGGAAAGTCCACAGCCACAAATCAGATGTCCGTATCAAGTAGCCTATGGATTGAGGGAGTTGAATATGTCCCTGAACTGCAGAAATAAATGAGGAAAAATAAGCTAATTAATAAGGTAAACGGCATCTCAGGTGGCAGTGGTAAATGCAATTTTATCATGCAGATAAATCTCACAGGTCTCCTCTGCTCTACATGAGTATTGGTGATAATGACTCACCTGGATAGATTAACAAATTGGAATGCAAAGTAACACTGGCATTTTCTACTATTTGCTCTAAGTGCCTCACTGACTTGAATGCATTTGTATGGATTTCCTGTGAAGTTTTATCCCAAATAGCATATTACTGTAATATAGAGGAGTTTAATAAGTTTCATTAAAATTGGTAATGTAAAACCAAATCAATAATGTGAGCTTCGAGGTGCTGATTCAGGACAACATAGCTGGATAAAATCCTA
Organism: Remorina albescens; assembly: GCA_034769265.1. Lineage (NCBI taxonomy): Eukaryota > Metazoa > Chordata > Actinopteri > Carangiformes > Echeneidae > Remorina > Remorina albescens. Next base: position 17,997,297 of record CM068488.1, on the reverse strand, counting down.
TTTCAGGTGGGGTTCTGTGTATTAGCATACACTTTTTAGTGCAGTATGTTTGCATCTGTTAAATCTGGAAATATACAGTATATAGCCAGCTACCAGACCGCCTACGGATTTCAAATGCATCATTAATGTGCCTTTGGTGCATAAACACTTCTCAGCTGTAGATTTATAGTTGGATCATCTCAGACACTTATTAGCAGCAAAGTGTGAACAGAGCAGGTAAATTATTACTTTTGATCTGAGTCTCAGCAGCTTTTAGACCAGTGGAAAGGACGCTTCTGTTAACCGCCACTCTCAAGAGATCCTAGGGTTTTATTTACTTTCCCCAACACTGTACACCATTACATTCAATGAGTTGAGCTGTCAATGCATTAATTATCCCGTTATCTTGGCTAAAGTTAACAAACCTTATCCAAAAGATTTGTGTCATCCACTCCTCCCTTTTACATGTACCACTATGTAAACTGGTCCTCCTTTATCGGTCTTAACTCTGACAGAAGAGGTCAAATCAAAATGAATAGTGCAATACAGCTCTGCGGCTCTCCATCCCCTCAAAGGTCAGCAATGTCAGGACAGTTTGCTGTTGGTTAATGGTGCAAATTTTCTTGTCAGAGTTCACCAAAGCTGATATTGCTGCAGACATTTGTTGGTGAATAGCTTTGTCACTGTGTTGACTTTAGCCTCTGCCTCATTCCATTGGACTGATTTTATTTTATTTGTAAATTTAGCTGCTTGAGATCTTTGTGCTTAAAAGATCTTACTGCTGCCTTTGTCACAGAATAGGTTTTTTTTTTTTTTACAACCATCAAAATAATTTTTGCTTTTTCTTTTTTTCTGAGCCAACCAATATGAAGTTTTTTGATGCTGCTAAACTCTTTGCTGTTTCTAGGTAATATGGACAGTGTGCTTAACCAAGACTATAGCTGAAGTTCCCTGTACAGTGAGAATTAAATTGAGAGGATTTAATTCAGGACAAATGATCATAATATCATTTGTTGATGCAAGTGAATACTGGTATAGAATACCATTGATTGACCTGTGCTGGTTCACTTTTTATTTTGTCATCATACAATAACGTCCAGTCATTATAAGACACTAAGAAGGGGTTTGTTACAGCAACGGAAACACTATGGCAATCAGACCCCGTGAGTACTCTGTAGTAAACATGGGTATTGACTGACTATGGCTCTGATTGCTGTTGACATAACACAACACCCAGATGAACATGTTAACATTTCCCTTTTTCCCATCTTACAGGCAGACATTGGAAACATACCTGTCACCTTCCCAGCACAACGCTGTCAGACCTGAGACACCATGGCAACATAACACCCGGCTGCAGCACAAGAGCAGTCTCACACCATCACAAATCCAGTGGCTGCATCCTTCAGAGTGTGTCCTCTCCAGCAAACTCAAACTAAATTGAATCAAAAATTGTTTTGTGGTTAGTTGACATGTATGTAACACTTCACTAACAACTAATAAACAAATTAATTTTGATGTAAAAAGTGTTCTTTTGAATGCAGCTGGGGCAGCAAGGCGTCATAGTGGTTAGCGCTGTTGCCCCACAATAAGAAGTTTGCGGGTTTGGTTCCCGGCCCGGGTCCTTTCTGTGCGGAGTTTGCATGTTCTCCCCGTGTCTGTATGGGTTTCCTCCGGGTACTCCAGTTTCCTCCCATCGTCCAAAGACATCATCCATTCATCCATCCATCCATCTTCTATCACTTTTCCGTTTCCAGGTCGCGGGGGTGCTGGAGCCAATCCCAGCTCACTCTGGGTGAGGGCAGGGTATACCCTGGACAGGTCACCAGTCCATCACAGGGCCAACACATAGAGACAGACAGAGACCAACAACCACTCACACTCACACTCAGACCTACAGATAATTTAGAGTCACCAATTAACCCAAACATGCAAACTCCGCCCCAGGCCCGGGAACCGAACCCACGACCTTCTTATTGTGGAGTGACAGCACTAACCACTACGCCGCCGTGTTGCCCCCAGAGACATCATGTTCAGGTTAACTGCTGACTCTAAATTGTCCGTAGGTCTGAGTGTGAGTGGTTGCTCATCTCTGTTTGTCTCTCTATGTTGGCCCTGTGATAGACTGGTGACCTGTCCAGGGTGTACCCTGCCCTCACCCAGTGTGAGCTGGGATTGGCTCCAGCACCCCCTATGACCCGGAAACAGATAAAGGGTAGAAGATGAGTGGGTGAATGAATGCAGCTAACAATTCTCTTCTTTTCGTCTCTTTAGAGCACAGTGTCACAGAGCTGCTAATTGCCAGATTCGGGTTTCATCTGCTTGTGTAAGCGAAAGTGCAATTCCCATACTGTGTCCTTGCAAAAGCATTTACCCTACTTAAATAGTCTATGGGAAAAGAGTGTGCGCCCCTGTAAACAGACTCATGAACTGGACAACATGAGAAAAGTAAGACATAAATACTTGAACATTCATAATGTGGTGGGCAGATCTGAACATGTTAAATCCTGAGAAATTAACACACCTCCCGCAGTATATCCATGCATGTGTTACTTCATCCCAGCTACACAGAAAAAGGCAAATGCATGCAGGAACTTTAATCAACATGATTTAGCATAATCAATTCCTCAGAAACTCTGTCATCCTCCAGACCAAAGTGACACTAAAAGAGAAACCGAGGAATTACAGAGATGGAGCAATTGAGACAATACCCGCACAAAAAGATGATGTATGGCAGGAGTTTAATGCCATTACATTTTCCAAAGGAGCTCTGGGAAAAAGAAAAAGAAAGAAAGAAAGCAGTGTAATTAAAAGCTGCTCACTGCATGGTGCATTGCAGCCCGCTCAGATGGTGGAGAAGTCTTAGCAGAGGACTGTGCATGTGCTCTCCCTAACTGCTGCTTCACTGGGGATGTGTCACTGTTTAGCAGTTATCCAGATGCGGACAGTAGCATTACACTCATTGCAGAAGCTAACAGCGGCTCACTGGTGCAAAGGGACACACCCTATTTGCATATTTTTTTATTTTGTTCTTGGTACATATGGGAATTTTAGAGTATCATTATCTGTTTTAATGCGATCTAAAGGAAGTTTTAGGTTCAGAAATATCGTTGTATATATACTGAACGCACTTTACTTTATGTGTTGAAGAAAAGGATGAACAAAGCATTGACACAGAAGCCTACAGTCAGTCAGACATGAGTGTAATTTTGACAGTGAAATCAATGCAAGTGAAATGTCACCAATTTAACTTGTATCACAATGTCATTTTCCCATCTAGCAGACTCAGGTTTAGTTCCCTATGCTTCCACCTGTAGACAGCATTGGTTATTTAAGGAAGCAGACATATGTGACCTTTATTTTATTTGTATAGTGCTTTCTTTAGTGTCGCCAGTGGAGTTACAGTGACTGTGGCACAAGGTTACGTGGAAGGTCACCTGAGCTGCGGGCTGCACTGTAATCATCAACTTTAGTTTAGATTTGTGTCCAGGAAGCACAGAATCACTTCCTCTTCACTGATTTTGTCAACAAGATAAAAGAAAAAGTTTTCATTTTTCTTTCTAAAATCCTAGCAGAGAAGCTCTGAAAAGAAGCAGCAGAGGTTCGGTACGATGTTTGATAAGTAAAAAATAACTCAAGTTCAGGAAAGCAAGTTCCAGTTACATTTCAATCAATCATTTCCTAATAAATTAACTACCGTTTAATGGATTATAAAAAAACATTCTATCATATAATGACTGCTGTTTTATACATAGGTCAGTGTAGAATGTAAATTGAAAACATCAACATAATTAATTGTATCAGAAACAACATTTTGTGTCAAAGAAAGTTCAAGTATACACATTTAAAAACACTGACAGACTGTCCCACAATGTTTTTGTTAAGGGTTAATCTTTATCTTTGAAATGTCCTCATGTGCGTTTCTTGGCTCGTTTTTGAATTGTGCTTTTTGAATCATGGCACAATAATAGTATTCATACATAATGTGGATATAGATAGTACTGAGATTAATTAACTCTGCAGCATGAAAACAAATTCAAAAGCACAAATTAGCACAAATTAAAAATCTGATTGTTGAGGACCTGTCTACACTGAGCAAGGAGTCCGGCAAATTGACGGTCCCCCACAGAGTCCTGATCCCAACATCATGCAGTCAGACTGGGATTTACCTGAAGACAACCTACATCAATGGATCTTGTTTTAAAGATGAGAGAAAATATTAATGCCATTGTTTTCTGAAAGCATCCTCAACATTTGCATAGTATTTTACATGAAAACATGTAATAATTCTATCCAGTCAATAACAGTATCCTGATAAATATATCCAGTATTCATTGCAGTTTAAATCGGGGGAGAAGAAGAAAGCTGTTCCTTTCTAATAAGCGGCAGCAATATATTTTTGTGTTGCTCTTAACTAACTAGGTACATTCCCCCAGGTCTTAAGGCAAGGCTTTGGTGTGATAAGAGAAAGAGCAGAACACAGACTTCCTCTGCAAAAGTTAGAATGATAAACTTTTTCCACAGAGAATTACAGGTTTTGAAAAATTACAGCACATTGAAATCGGCAGGAATACATGCACCTTCTGACAGGACGTACCTGGGGTGAGAGAGCTGGTGAAGTGTCTGTTTGGTGCATCGCTGACAGAAAGCGTGCCATGACTATGCTAACGAATAGATGTGTTTACAAACCCTGAGGAAGACATACTCAGAACACAGGAAAAACAATTTTGGTCCCCAAACTTGGCCCGTGAAATGCAGGGCTGACTGTGAGGCATCTGATGTGGCATATCAAATACAGGTGAGGCCCAGGGGGATTGGAATCGGCACGGTGCCTCTTTAGGCATCCGTCCAAATGCCTGGCACACACTCAGTTCGGAGGCTTTAGAGGTTGCTCCTCATATGCTCAGAAAAGACAGCCAGTGCCAATAAACAAACTGCTGCAGAGATAAAAACATGCCAACACATTCAGTAAAATTCACCTGGATGTGCTATCAAGCAGGGGCGAGGGGCCTCGGCTAGAGGAGTGTGAAATGTTGCCATCCATCACTAGCAGAGCCGGCCGTGTTGTAAATTAGGGTCCATCAATTACTCTGAGTGTTTGTATCCAGTTTCTTCACATGGATAATGTGAGCGGAAAGTCTCCACTTTGGTAACCACACAGAGGTGGTGTTTTGAAAATATATAAAAACCACGCACACACACACACACGGTCGAAATAACTCTGTTCAATTAAAATATTGACAAGAATTCAAAAAAATTTATAAAAAAAATCAAGTGTCTTGTCTGATTGTAGGGTTGCAGCCCATTATGTACATTGCATGTCCCAAAGCAGAACCATCACACATATTTGAAGTTTCTCATTAATGGCGCTAAAGCAAACACCAACCATGAGACGTGCCGGACAGAGAGTACACAGAGTCAAGTGGACAGAGGTGTGTTTAACGGTATATTGATTTTGGATGAGAAGTTATGTTAAGCTGAATGTTTCTCCAGTGTGATGAAGGTAACTGGCCGTGTACAGTATCTCTTCTGAGGTGATGTAATATTTAGTTTGATTTGCGGCTTTTTAAGTTTTAAGGTCTGTCTAAATGTTAGAACTTTTACTAAAGTCATTTTTAATGACTCTTACTGCTGAGGATGAGACTCGTCCAATTGTTAGATCGTTAATTAATCAATGTAAGTTAACCTAGGCATACATCCATGCTAGGTCTCTGAGGATGTGAGTTATGCTCTAAAATTATTCTCCCAATGCCAACAAAATAAAACAATTAGGTACGAGAAAATTCTTCCTGTAGTTCTTAGCTCCAATATTAATATTAACCACTTAGACTGAAAATCAAGTAGCCCAATTAAAGATATAAAGAGAGTATGTCTTAATATTACAAGTGTTGAGTGTTTCAGACTGACTTTTCCCAGTTCTCCTCTGAGACTGTCTGTATGTGTGTCGGTCCATCTGGTTGCCCCCCTCCCCCCAAACTGATAACTGATGAAGAATTCACTGAATGCCAAAAGCCTATCTCTCTGCAGTACGGGAACAAGGTCTTTCTCTCCCGTCTCTGCCAGTTTGTTGTTACCCTCCCTGGAGTGAAACGCTGCAGCCCAACATTAAGACTGAAGTTCTTTTTCCTGTTGCTTTCTGGTCTAACTGGCTGTTTGCTGCTCTCAAGGTCCACTTGTACTCTACAGCTTTATTTCCAGCCACGCGCTGGTTCCTGCCTCTAGTCCGAGTTCCTGCTTGTACTATTTTCATATGGTAACACACGGAGTACATATTCCTCTCCATCAAAACCTTTGGAAAATGTATAAGCCTCAAAACATTCTTTATTCTTCTATCATTATTATTTCTAAATAAATACTTTGATTCTATCAGTCCAGAAATATCGTGTTTGGCCATATGACCCAAGACTACATGCATCTGCTGTTGCTAGAACATTGGAGGCACCACTAAGCTACTATTACTACATGTCATTGTCCTGTGAGCCCTTTCTGGTTTGACTGGCTGGTTCCACATCTTCATTTATTTCTACTCAGTTTTTCATGGCTAAAGACAAACTCTTTTGGACCACAGCGGCAAAAGGCAGCATATTTACCTTCTTTGGGCAGGTGGTAATGGTTGGAGACAGAGGACAGCCAGAGCCATCAATCACACACAGGTCACCCACCCAGCCTTCCTATTTTCATGCACATAATATCTCATCTCTCATCTCATTATCTCCCTCAGGGTGGCAGGGGTAGCCAATCCTGTAGCCAATCCCGGTTGACATTGGACACTCACACTGACATTCAGGCCGACAGGCAAATTAGAGTGACCAATTAACCTAAACATGCATATCTTTGGGCTATGGGAGGAAGCTGTAGTAGCTGGAGTGAACCCATGCAGGCACAGGGAGAACATGTTTCACACAGGAAGGCCCCAGGGAATCAAGCCCAGAACCTTTTTGATGTGAGTAAATGGCGCTATCAGCTATTCCACCGTGCATAACATCTCATTCAAGGATGAACTGATTGATGGCTGATCATTCATTCATTCATTCGTTCATCTTCTACCGCTTATCCGTTTCCAGGTTGCGGGGAGGTGCTGGAGCCAATCCCAGCTCACATTGGGTGAGGGTGAAGTACACCCTGGACAGGTCCCCAGTCCATCACAGGGCCAACACACAGAGACAGACAGAGACAAACAACCACTCACACTCACACTCAGACCTACAGACAATTCAGAGTCACCAATTAACCCAAACATGATGTGTTTGGACGGTGGGAGGAAACCTGAGTACCTGGAAGAAACCCACACAGACACGGGGAGAACATGCAAACTCTGTACAGAAAGGCCCCAGGCCAGGGAACCAATGACCTTCTTGTTGTGAGGCAACAGCGCTAACCACTATGTTGCCACGCTGCCAATGCTGAAGCAATTATGGGAAATTTTCACACAAATGATATTTCATGTGAGTATGTATGAATCTGGATGTAATCCTAAATTGTCAAAGTAGCAGAGGGTAACAACCACATAGCAGTAATTCTCATTGTTGAGAAAAAACAACACGTGTTATTCTTCCCCTTCAAATACCTTCAAATACAATTCTGAATCTGAAACAAACAAACATCCAGCAAGTTAAAATGATAGACAGAGGCAGAACACCTCAAAGCGGTTTTCCTTTTAGGTGTGTCTGAGCTCCTGATCTCTTCGGCTTGCCTTCTCAAGTCCTCCTGAGGCCTATTTGAGTCAGAGAACAGATCTTTTCTCTTTTCCAGCACTGTTTTCTTTAAGCTTACCTGTCTGCAGCCCAGCCCCTCTTGTGCTCCTCCTCCACTGGTTGCTCCTCTTTAGCACCTTCCCTTGCTGAGCCAGCAGGTTGAGCTTTCCATGTGAGCTTTCTTTTCTTTTTCTTTTTTTGTTTCTTCTGGGATATATCTGAGGAGACTCACTTTTTCTTTGAACTCCTCTTGTAGCTGCATTTCTCCAGTTTACCTGTTTTTCAGAAAACCAATGTGTTGTAGTTTATTTTTCCCCCCTCTTTCAGTGATTTGATTTCATTCATGACAGAACACACACATTCCCTGAGCCACTGGACAACGTTGTTGTGCTAATCAGGATGCTGCAGCTTATTTCAGCTATCACCGCTGTACTGCATTTGCACAAATATTTTTGACTAAAATACAGTCCCAGCTTAAAGTTGACGCATGTAGAAAATATACCTGTTTCAGTCAGGTGAACCCACTGTAGTCCAAGGACATCAGCCGGCTACTCAATAACTACCCGACAGTCTGACCTCACATCTGCCTCAAGAATATCTTTCCCAAACAATCAGCAGGAGCTAAAGCAAATTAAAGAAAAACATATTTATGAAGGAGCTTAGCAGTTAATTAAATATTTTTTTTTAAAGGTTCCCACCAAATTGTATTTTTTATTTTGATCCATCTAAGGGAGAGAGCGGGATGGTTTCAATATTTTTGGGTTTCCCACAGTAACTCAGAGACAATCTGAACTAAAGTAACCAAACCTTTTAACAGTAAACATACATCTCGTTGCTAATTACCCATGCCATTTAGAAATGATAACGTGACATTGCATTCACTTCAATATTTATTTGAATGGAAGAATTTAAAATGTTGCAACCCTGGTGGAAATTTGCAGTACAGACCAGGAATGGTTGCAACAAACAAACAAAAAAAGATTTTTCTTTGTCTCAATAAGCATAGCATTCTAGTAATAAGTATTGTTGTACAATAATATTACAAGAACAGCTGTTGAATGCTGTTTTGCATGGAACACAATCTTACTTTGAGATTAATTAGGAACAGTTTTAATTTACTATTACTATTATTTAAATAAATACATACATTTTCTAAATTAAACAAAATATGCAAATACAATAATAATACCACGCAGTGATTGCTGCATCTGTTGTGTGATGGGACCAAATTAACTGCATATTTTGCCCTTTTGGTAGTTGAACAGTACTGATGTGTCGCCTGTTTGGACAACTTGTTGCATCTGTTCCCACTCTGTCAGCCATGCTAACTATATCAAGTGAAAGGCAAAAATACATGCATTAGTGGGATAAAAGGCTTCCAGTACAAGGACAGCAGATGTAGAATGCATTTTCTGTCTTCCTGGTGGCAAGTTGAACCAAGAATGAACTCAATCAATGTAGATGATTGGACGAAAAGACCTGTTACAACTGTCATAAAGCTTCCCTAATTTTCAGATATAAGGATTGATAGATTGTATGTAGTACAGTCCGGGCTCAAGTGTTTTGGTATCAGTGGATTCTAATTAACTGCTCATGATTTTGCTATATCTATCCATTCGGCCTTTCACAAAGGCCACAGATCATGGCTGGATATTAACTGCTTAATTACACTTTACGGAGTGTCTGAGTGAAATAATCTGCACTCATTTAATCTGGAGTGTCTGTAATTTGTCCCAAATCTGTGTAGAGATAAATGGGAGTGCTGAATGTTTGGAGGTTAATTTATAGGACACAGTAATCAAAGAGCCTGCACACGTTTTGAACTCAGTATCAAAACACTGAAAGAAACTTTGACTTCTTCTTTTAGAACCAGTGTCTCTATAGGAGGTCTCTGGATAACCTGCCTTCATTTTCTTTACTCCATCTCTCAAATCCCTCATGGCCCAAACTCTGAATTCCTTCACATTTGACACCCTTCAAAATTGCTCAGAAAAAAATTGCTTTTGAAAAGTTTGTGGTATAAGAGTTGATAGCAGAAATGATGTACTGCAAATACAATAATGATGATTACGGGACAATATACTCCAAACCACAGTTTCTGCCAATCATTATACTAACCATAATCAAAAGAGACAAGAATTTTCAAATAGGAGTATTTAAAAAAAAAAAAAAAGATATCACATTCATCAGGAAATATCAAAAGGGTATCAGTGACGTGATCAGGGAGGGTTGCCACCACGAGTGCAGATGCAGCTGGGTTATGAACAGTGTGGTGGATTTTACAGTGCAGTTATGGTACCTTTTCTAATGCTGCTTCTCTCTAAAAGAATATGTGAACCGCATCCTCGGCTGCCCTCAGTTCACAGAACAGAAAAGGCAAGCTGCCAACAGCCTGTCAATAGGGACTCTGCTGAATAATGTTATTTTTTTCATTCAAAATTTGATGACAACAGACAAAAGAGACAAATAAAAGAAGGAACACAAATATGCACAAGACCATCTGAATAGCAAATTCATATGATATGTCAGTTAGGAAATGATTGCACCTCTAGTGCTCTACATTAGGACCTTAATGCTCAGCATGTATGGTTCAGGTTTCTATTCACTGCATTAGTTTTGTTTCTTGAACAGGCAGTCAAATCATGGATTTGCTGCAGAGCTGATACTGTGCGTTCCATCAGACTTATTAAGTCCTTAAACCAATGATTCAAACATTGAAACATTTTGTTTTCTTCCCTTCCAACTCATGATTCTTTTCATAGAATGGACATTGTGTTAGAGCACATTTCATTCGTTCTATTTTAACAACAAACACTGTGTGGAGTTTGCATGTTCTCTCTGTGCCTGCGTGGGTTTCTTCCGGGTACTCCAGTTTCCTCCCAACGTCCGAAGACATGCAAGTTTATGTTAATTGGTGATTCTACAGTAAATTGTCCGTAAGTCTGAGTGTGAGTGGTTGTCGGTCTCTGTCTGTCTCTGTGTGTTGGCCCTGTGATAGACTGGTGACCTGTCCAGGGTGTACCCTGCCCTCACCCAGTGTGAGCTGAGATTGGCTCTAACACCCCCCATGACCCAGAAACAGATAAAGGGTAGAAGATGAGTGGGTGAATGAATGCAGCTAACAATTCTCTTCTTTTCGTCTCTTTAGAGCAGTGTTGCCCACATACACAGACTCATGAACTGGACAACATGAGAAAAGTAAGACAGATAAGCAGTAGAAGATGAATGAATGAATTAATGTGTCAAAGATGGATAGACCAAGACAATTCATTTACATCTATGGCAAGCTCATTTACAAATCTAACGTAAAGAACAACGAAACAGGGAAAATATAGCCAGCAAGTGGCAAAAAAACCCCCAAAAACACAACAGCTGTATATAATACTTTATTGATCCCCATTGGGGAAATTTGAATGTCACAGCAGCACAAGGCAAGAGAACATGTAAATATAGCACAGGGACTACATGTGATTTTTTTTAAAAAGTATATAACAGCCCTATAGAGCTTATGGGTGCTATGCTTTACAGCTGTTTATGCTGTTTGAACATTTGGCTACAGATAAACATGTTTTGCTCAACACTGGTAGTTAGTGCAGTAAAGTCTGGCTTCTGGGTTGTACATTTTGATTGTGAAAAATTAATTTGTCACATTCATTTAATTTGAATAATATATCAAAAAAAAACCCCATTTTGTTCCAGTCTAAAGTAAATGGAGTGTAGATAGTATCAACTATAAATCTTGGCAGTTTACTCTGCAGCAGCTTTGCTTGCATATTTCCCATTAAGGTTTGCGTGTTGCTTGAAGATTGTTGTGTCATCATCTGACTGGGCTGGGTTGAGGTCTGTTTGTAACATTTTTTTCTTGCCACAGGATGATAAGGTCCTGGTTGTTTCTGTTTACGGGCGACTATTTGTATTTGTTTTGTGTTGGAAAGTGAATTTGCAAGAGAAAAAGAGGGATCCTGTGGTATCTAAAAAACTGATAGCAGTTTGATATCCAAACTGCTATCAGTAAACAAATGCAAAAAGAGTGTATTTAGCATTGTCCTACTACTTTTCCCTCGGGTGGTAGTTGATGAAATGGCAGGGACTGACTTGGTTGCTATTCACTCAATCGAAATTCATCAGTACCTTTTCTGGTAGGGGGCAGCAGAGCAAGGCGGTTCTGGGTTTGATTCCCAGGCCTGGGGCCTTCCTGTGTCTGTGTTCCCTCAGCTTCCTCCCACAGTCCAAACAAAAGCACATTTATGTTAATTGTTCATTCATTCGTCTTCTTTCCAGGTCACAGGGGGTGCTGGAGCCAATCTCAGCTCACTCTGGGTGAGGGCGGGGTACACCCTGGGAAGTTCACCAGTCCATCACAGGGCCAACACACAGAGACAGACAACCACTCACACTCAGACCTACAGACAATTTACAGTCACCAATTAACCTAAACATGATGTCTTTGGACAGTGGGAGGAAACCAGAGTACCTGGAGGAAACATACACAGCAACAGGAAGACCATGCAAACTCCACACAGAAAGGCCCCAGGCCCAGGAACCAAACTTGCGACCCTCTTGCTGTAGGGCAACAGTGCTAACCACTATGCCACCATGCTGCCTCCTACAGGCAAGTAAGGGTTAATCCACGAGTAGGTGTGCTTCAAACGGTTTTAATGCACTTAAAACCGACGCCTCCACGTCGGTCATTTTCCAAGAATATAGGAATAAAAGGATTCGCCAACTTTTGGTGAAAGTTTTGCACTCCAAATCAAAAGTTTTTGAAGCAAGAGCTTACCATTGTCATGACAAGGAATAAACTAGTCCCTTTTACAACCACGCCAGTTACAGTAGTCACAGTAGGACGGGAAGAGCACTTTGGCTCAATCACTTTAACAAAGCCAAAAGTTATCCTCTATCATTTGCAGCTCTTCAGGTGTCAGTTCCTTGTGCCGTTTTTCTCTTGATTTTTGTCTTTTCTTCTCCATTTCTTTTTCTTCTGCGGCATCCCATTCCTCAAAATTCTCGTACTCTCCAAATAAGTTAAAAGAAATTCACCCATTTGTTTGTTTTTGCCTCGAAAGTTGCAGTTGACAAGGTTGACAGTTGACAGTTTGACAGCTGGGCTCGTTATGTTGCTATGGTTACAGGTGCGGATGAATTTAGAGCAGTTAGCCTACAAAGTTTAGCCGAACTACGTGTGCATTAAACGGTTTTAACGCACACCTGCTGACCAATCAGAAAAGAGTATTCACACTGACCATGGTATAATGTAAAGCAACCAATTAACCCAAACATGCATGTCTTTGGATGTTGGGAGGAAACCCACGCACACAGGGGGAGAACATGCAAACTCCACACAAAAAAAAAGTCCCATGCCTGGGAATTGAACCCCCAACCTTCTTGCTGTGAGGCAACAGTGCACACCACTATTCCAGTGTGCTGCCCATTAAGGTTAATTAGTGACTTTAAATTGCCTGTAGGATTTAATGTGAGTATTACACGTCTGTGTTGGTGTCTCTATAAGTTGGCCCTGTAATGGGCAGTGTCAGCTGGGCTTTGCCCCAGGCCCCCCATGACCCTGTTGGATAGGTGGTATATCTAATGAATGGAAGGATTTTTTTGGTCAGCCTACAGGGAAATTAGCCCTGACAGAAAGGAGCGATATTGAGATAATGAAGACTAATAGCTCAGTACAGAATCATATCTCTTTGTTGCAACACTTTTGTTACTTTAAGGCAGATATGCAGCTCACAGGCTACTACTGTCTGATTGAAGAGATGTTTTGAACAGTCGGACTTACAAAAACAGCATATAAAAACCAACAGAGGATTTGTACATAGTGTAACAAATAACACAAGGTAAAGCGTTACATATTCTGGGACTCGTGTAGCTGCACTTAGCCAGAGCCTTTTTTTTTTTTCTTACCCAACAGATGCATCAAATAAAGACACAGCCTGCTCTAATGTTTCCTGGTAACCTTGGTGCTCTTAATCAGTTGAAGGAGAAAGACTTAACAGACTTGCTTTTTGTAATCACTTCTTCATTTTGACAACTCTCTGGTGAGTCAAAGCCGAGCTATGATGGGGCCTGTTGTCTGTGGAAAAGACAAAATGACAATTGAAAATTTGAATTTCAACCCAAAAGCGCAGTCGTGAGACAGGGCCTTACTTCTCCTGGGGCAAATTATTGTCAACAACAATTTCTCGCTTGACTGAGAAAGTGAATCGAAGTAAGAGAGGTGGCAACTTGACCTGCTGCTTGTGAAATGCAAAGCACTTAGGAGCCACACTTTTAACCAATTATTTATTAGTTTAGATACAAATAGTCAGAAATGTTTTTTCGGTTTGTGAATTCGTTGAAAACATTAAATAGACGAGTATATGGTGCCATAAAGCAAACATGTGCAACAATACAGGTGAAAGTGATGATGCCTTGACTAATGAATCTGTATAGAATTTGTGGCCTGATCAAAGTATAGATCAATAGATACTTTAATTATCACCTTCAGCCACCATTGTCTTTAAAATATATAAGGATAACATGTCTTAAAATTATTATGTATTATGTATTAAAATCTCCACCACTGGAGACACGTCTTGCTGATAAAGGAATGATGCTTGATGCTGAACTTCAAATGTTGTCTCTTAACTGGCTGGCAAACAGCTGTTAATTTGAATGTTATCTATAATAATAATAATTCTACTTATATTGAGCTTTTCTTAATATAACAATAGCAAGACTTATAAATAGCTCCTTTAAATAAACAGCAGGCTAATGGGAGGAGCTCGTCAGTATGTCAACACAGGCAGCCAATCGCATCTCCCATCAGTACAGTTTAAAAAGGAAAAATTAACTAAATTAGATGTGCACCACGGACCCATGTTCAGATCCATCCTTGTTATGAGAAACTACGCAATGCACCAAACACAGAATTTCTTTTCCCTTTTCTCTGTCTGCTGCTACATGAGTTTTTAAAGTAAATCCAGGATTGACTGAGATGATGCTGTACCCAGTGTGCATGGTGTTACTTTGTGGCAGAGCTTTATGAAAACTGTCACACACATCCTCGCATGCCTTTGGGGAGTGAAAGTGCAGCGTGGTGGCAAACTACTTCAGCTTCCCTGAGTAGTTTGACAATTTTTTTTACCCCCCTGTTCTATCTTCCCAAGATATGTTTTGGCACATCATCAATTGAGTCAAGCAAAAAGGCACACTGACTTGATACAAACAGCTTCTTCTTGAGTTCTCTAGTGATGTTCTTTCCCGTGAAAACTTTTTTCCGTTAAATGAGGTTTTGGCCCTGCCTTCTCAGCTTTTGTATGATTTCCTCTGTGGCTTCATTTTTCTCTTCCAAGACTTCAGACGGTTCAGGTTGCAGTAGAGATTCTGTTTAATACAGCTAAGTTTTGCATATCTAGCTGGTCATGTTGCATAATTACGATCCTCATTATTGATATCCACTGGTACAGCAGTATCAGCCTGACAGATGCTTTTGCTAAGTTCTCATTGGCATTTTCAATGAAGTTGCATTACTGTAATCTGCAGCAAATGTCATGCCAAGGTGGTATTTATCAACTGGCAAATCCTCTTTCTTGTCCCTTGACACCTCACAAGATCAAGGCGAGGAGACACTTTCTCCTGTGTTGTTACTTAACAAAATCTTACCCTTGTCAGAGACAATCTGATCTGATGACTTCGAACTGAGAAAATGGTTGGGACTGCTTTGCACTTTAGGCCACTATATTTTTTCCCAGCTGGCACATGACCGCCCTTCAACATTGAAATGTGGGTCACATAATGTCAGTTGTTTGTTCAGCATTAAAACAACATAAAGTAACTTTTAATGCAAATGGCTGTAAAGCCAAAGAAACTTGATAAAGGTAATTTCTTCAAAAGTCCTACCTCTTGCAAATTGGTTAATTGAGTCATCTTTCAAAATCTAAATCTAATTCGACAGTGATTCAACCTTATGCATGACATTGATTCAACAGTAAGCAGTAAACACTGCAATGTCAGATGGGCTAAAGAAAGACAGTAATGCAATGTAACTGAACTGAATGAAAAAAAAAAAGCTTTGTCCTTATGCCAAGAGAGTTTTTTGTGTCCTTGGTGAAGGCCCGCAAGGATTTCACTCCTTCCACCTGATGTTCACCACATGCTGGTGGTCATGCTACATCATGGTCACCTTCGTCCAGACAGAGATTCACATGTCATAGACCTGAAGAACTACGGCTGTCGACTTGTGGGTAAGGGCTGAAAAACAGCATAAAGATTACTGTGCTTGTACATTCTGACATGGCTGCCAGCCACTCCAGGTGACTTCAGCCAGAGATGGTGAGCAGGGTATATGGCCTGCTCCAAAATTAAGTTATACGTAGATACACATACAGTGAGGAACTTCAACAATGGGCAGTACAATAGTAATGTTTCATATTATTTACTTTTTTAGGACATAATCTTTGCATTGTAAATGTAAATAT
This sequence comes from Remorina albescens, assembly GCA_034769265.1. NCBI lineage: Eukaryota > Metazoa > Chordata > Actinopteri > Carangiformes > Echeneidae > Remorina > Remorina albescens. Next base: position 17,981,159 of record CM068488.1, on the reverse strand, counting down.
GTGACTCATAATACATTAGGAGACAAATTTTGTATCTAATGCCAAATTTGAATGGATTGAAAGAGTTGAACATGTAATAAAATAATGACCTAAATAGACAGAATATTAACATTGAGTCACTAATAAAGTGCAGATGCCAAACAATATGTAATGTTGACTTGTAAATAGTATGTTTGCTCTTTTTTATATGTTCAAGTTCACAGCAGTCCTAAACATGAAATGAACATGTTTAGCAGCTTACGTGTGTATTTTGAGCTAAGACCTGCAAACAACAGCTTTTATCAGCAATTGAAACTGGCATTCACCTCCACGTCAAATGTTTTTTGGGGCCAATTTGCAGTCATGTAAACACCCACGTGAACATGCTAAGATGTGCAGAAAAATACGGTCCATCAGTGCATGTGGAGTAAGTCAGGTAGCAACTAGCGTAGTACACACATTCTTAAAACAACATTACCTCAGTGGCATCGGGATCCCAAACAAGCTGCCCTGGCTGGACACTCTGAGAGAGCCCACCTTCAGTGTCAGCTTGCCGATCAGCCTCCAGAGAGATCCTGACTTACCCATCAGTGTCCTGTCCAAACCTAAGAGGAGTCCCACCTTCACAGCTACCTACAAGAGTAGTCATATCTTGCCGATACCCACCACTATCACCTATTTACCCCCAGGCAGTCCTGTCCATCAGCCACCCGTCTGGATTTCCTACTCACTGTCTTTCCATCCCCCAGGCTCTTTACACGAGATCTGCTGATCTATATCGCCTCTGGGTGTTGGTCTTAGATCTCCCAGAGAGGGGTGGGGCCTTTTCCTTCCCCATCACTTTGTACCACTGGTTCAAGCCTTTTGTGTCAGATTGTCTTTTTAATTCCCGGTAAAGTTCTTTAGTGTGGTCCTTGTATTCAGTTGTTTGATGGCCTGTTAGTTGGTTGAGCCATCTGTTTGCTTGTTCTTTTGTCCACCTGTAATCTTGACATGGTTTCATTAAAAGTTTCCACACTGCATCAGCCTGCCTGCTTCTCTGCATTTGGGTCCTCTGCCAGTGCTGCTGTTCAGCAAATAGGACAAGTGGACACTTGATACAGAACAGTCTGATGAGAGGACCTAATTTACTGAACATGCCAATGTAGCTCAGATAAATTATTCAGCCAATAGAAATTCAGATGAATTGTTATTTGTTATTTGTTATTGTACATGGAAATATATATGGATATATATATATATATCTTTAAACAGTAATAACTAACTAACAGTACTATCAGTAATCTAGCATGGGTATAATATCCATATACAGAAAAACAACTAATATCTAATTATTTATCAAGATTGCTTTGTTTGTGATTATCAGTGTTGTACCAATATTTATAGTCCCCATGGGATATGGCTTAAAGCTGCAATGGAGATGAAAGCAAAAGAAAAGGTCAATGAGATAATGATCTTAATTTGTGAAAATCTGCCAGTTAACACTAGTTTGACTCAACTCCAAAATTCAACTGCCAGCAGCTATTAGCCCGGCTACCAGTGGCGTTTTCTACCAGATGCCAAGGGAAGCCAAGCTTCCTCTGTTTTTTCAGACTGCAATTGTCATTTTAATAAAAACACTTCGTTTAACAGTTTCCAGGGGTGGAGCAGTGATTTTAAATGTGGGGTTGTTCTAGTGTGGCACATGAGCACCGCATCCTCCGGTGTCTTCCCCCCGAGGCCGACTGAGAGATAAGATTAGGTTTATATCGTCGTTGTGCCCTTTGGGGCGGATATTTCAGGTACTGCAGTGCAGTAGTTAAATGTGTCAACTTGAAATACATTCATTTGGTGGCCAATCTGTTAAAATGTGCTTTCTCAACTTCTAAAGCTTTGATTTCAGGGGGCAAAACATTTGTTTGAGGGGGCGTAAAGCTGCCTCGTCTGCATTCACTTACATGACAACTTGACTCGAAAAATAAGTCAATCCTCTGCTGCCTCTTCCTTTTTGGCATCTCTGCCTCCTTCTTCTCTCTCTTGTCTTACAAAAAGCGATGTTGTTCACTGTCAGCCAGCAGTGAATGACAGAAGCTCAGAGTAGCATGTAACTGTTTACTTTCCCGGGCAGCAGCTGGGCCGGTTTTGGTTAAAGGGCTGTGATTGGCTGAATGGCCGTTCAATCAATCTAATTTGACCAATGTTTTGTCAGGTAGCATATGGGGAACTGAGGTGCGCTCCATTTGGGTATGCTGATGCACCACGAGGGTGGGCAAAAACGGTTTTACCTTGGGAAAAAGTGGGGGGAGGTGAAATCATCTTGCTGTAAAAGTGGGGGTGTCGCAACACCCCCATCCCCCACAGGTGCGACGCCCCTGACAGTTTCGGTAATTCTTCTGTGCTGTTGCTGTCATCTCTTCTCTGACTCTGAGTATTTTACAATGAGTGAAACAGCGCCCTTCTAAATGAATTTGTGGTGAAATACAGTATTGCACTTTATATACACTGGTAGACTGTCTTGTCTCTGGGGGACCCAGGGCAAGTTGGCTTCCCTTGGTGAAAAAAAAAAAAAAAGAAATATTAACCAATCAGATGAGGTTTTTGTCATGCCAATATCAAACTGTGATTATGCTGCCTTCATGTCCTATAGTAATTATGGTAAATACCAAAAACCGACATCAAAATTGCACATGAACACCCACTCACTTTGTAATTTCCACTGGAAAGCTGGAAGATTTTTATGATACCCGAGCTGCCAAAATGAGATCAACTTTGACCTTTCATCATGGCGGAGAGCAACGAAAGTATCGTGAATGGTAAGCATTGCATTCAGTTAAAAGTTCTCTACTGATGTTAGTTGGTTAGTTTGTAGCCTACATACTGCTGTGGCATACAGAACTTTAATAACATCGCCATTTAAACTTAGTGTCGTTTTTTAAAATACCATATTGTTTGGTTTGACCTCCCAAGAGCAGATGCTAGCTAGCAGTCAGTCGAGGATAGCTTCCAGTAGGGTACTTTGCGGTCGGAGGCAATTTTCTCACGTGAATTTATTTGTTCTGTAGTGTACGCCAGTGACACCGTGATATACTGGGAGCAGGAGATGACCCAGCCCATAGCCCAAACTCTCTATCAACGGGAAGGAGATGGAAGGTTGTTCATGGACCAGGATTTGCGTTTTGATGGATCCTCTTCTTGCTGTAGCAGATGAGTTCGGAAGTGTAAAACTGTACCCAAGTAACAGGTCAGAATAAACTGTGGGTCCGCCATGTTTCACTTCACTATGACAACAAAAGCACTTGAACACAATGCACTCGTAATTTCCACTTCACAAATGGAAAGGATCATCTTTCCCATACCACGTGAAGGCAGCATTGGTCAGGACTATGCCAAGGGAAGCCAGCCGCCCTTTGGCCTTCACACCAATCAAATAGCACGTTATCAACGTCACCGAAATCAAATAACGCCGGGAGGTAACCAAGGTAACCGTTAGCAGCTTTACTGCAGTCATGGAGGGTGGCGATCTGGAGTTTTTGCTAAAAAACTTACATGAAAGCGAAACTTCCTTTCCAGCAGCAACTAAAAATTAAATCAGACGGCAGGCCAACACCTAAACTACAGCTAAGGGCGGAGAGGAAAAAAGGGACTCCTCAGACCTTCAATGAGGAGAATTACGTCCTCACTGAGTGGCTAGCTGGTAGCGTAGCCTCTTCTGATATTATAAACATTATCAAGCACATACATTTGTAAGTCATGTATTTGATACATGCAGCTTATTGATACTTCATAATGTGAACTTAAAACTTGAAACATCTTCCTGATTGAGTTTGTGAATGAATTATTATTTTTTTTTTATTCAATATCAGATTTGTACTGTGTATTAACTTGCCAGTCATGCATTTTGGGTAGCGGAGTTGCATGAATTAGTAAATTGTTTTGAAGGACCGCGTGTGTGTGAGTGTGAGGAGAGAGACGGAGAGAGAGAGCGAGAGCTTGTGTATCGTAAACACAAGTGACGTGTGTGCGCGCGAGCGCGCGTGTGTGAGTGTCTGTTAGATAACAGGCATGTGCATTGATTAAAGGTCTTGTCTCTTGGCCTCCTCAAAAAATTTCCCCACGCCACGCCACTGCCGGCTACTGCAACAGGTTGTTTCAGTTTTAGTTTGTTTGGCCAAGCCAAAATTGAACAATATCCAACTGATGTAATTGGGTACAAAGTTGGTGCAGTATCAAGCAATGTAAGAGACATCAACATTTTCATAATTAATTGGACTTGGCTCAGTTTGCTTTCAGCAATAAAATAATTACTTCAAATTAACTGAACCCTCTAATTCAAACAGAAGCAATGTTTCTTACTTTATAAATAGACGTTCTACGTGATTATAGTATTAAATAATGCAATGTGCATTCATAACAAATGCACTTAGTTTTATTGTGCTAGAGTTAAAAAGCACTTTATTGGAAGATGTCTCCCTGGAGTGTAATCACTCTCATGTGTCTCCTTTAGCAGGCACCATATTAGCATTCTGTGCATTTTTTGACCTTCCCAGTGCAGCTGCTTTTTTTTTTTTTTTACCAGGCATTAAGGTTGCATTTCTGATCAGGGACAGAAAATGAAGTTTTCCAAAAATTGTAAAACATGGGAGGTTGGATTTCTTCAATCACTCCAATTTAAAAAGTGGTAACATCTATTTTTTAAATAGTTTACTGATGGCCTCCCACATAAATGACATGCAGATCAGGAAAGTGGAACCAGCTGCACGGCTACAAGCTTGCAATGCCATGACAAATACAAGTACAAATTCAGAAAACTATCCATCCCAGTACTGTTGAAATCAGTACCACAAACGGCAGGCCCAAACAACAACTGTTTCAAACTGGGCATAACAGAAAGTACAATATCACAAGGTATTCCATTTACTTTTGCACCTGATTTCAATTAGAAATGACCAATCAGCATGTTGCCAGGTATTTCCCAGCCCGGTTTTACCCTCAGCTCATTATTTAATTCTTTATAAGTGCAGTAGATCAGCTTTACAGAATGAGAATTCTGCCTTTTAGTGGAACTGAATCTGTTGCTCAGTCTTGTCTTTTAAACAAGTGTCTGACTCCAGGGCAACATGTGCTGAAAACTACAGTTAGTTCCAATGGCAACTTAAGTTAAGCACCAAAACTGATTTCATATACGGCTAATTTCCTCCTCATGATAACGGTTCAGGGTCATTATGGGTGACAGGTGGGTGAGCATATGTTCGCCTGCAAATAAAGTCACGTTATTAAGAGTACATCCAACTTTGCATGTGGTCTGTACACTTTCTTAATGATTTATAGGGTGGCAAGGTGGCAAACAGTTTTATATCACAATGAATATTTGGGAAAATCTGTCCTTAGTTTCCCTTTCTGTTATTGTGAGTTTGTCTGTAGATCTAATTATAAGCAGCATTAAATCCAAAATCTAACTTCCCTTAAGTTGTGCAAGCCATGAAAGAGCATACAAATTAAATGTTTCTGAAAAATAAAGGATATAGAGAATGGAATGGAAGATCTTACAAAAAAAAAAAAAAAAAAAATCTAAATGAATATATAGGAAGGAACTTGCAAACACAGAGTGACGTGGAGGATGGTTAAGATTAAGTTTGGCATTGAAAGCAGGTTTGCGAAGCTTTGATGCTTATTATGTCCTAGAAGATGCAAAACTAAGGAAATGTAGAGAATGTCAGAACTGTCTGGTTCTGAGGTTGCCAGGGTTCGAACACAAACAGCGAGTGTGGAGAATGAACCAGTGTATTGCAGGCATGTGGGGGGGTTCAGCAAGAGTGGTGGACTCTGACATGCAATAAGGGAGGCTGGCAGGCTGGGTCGAGTTGTGTGGAGTCCTGGATGGCAACGGAGCAGGAGTGTGGAGAAAAACAGGAGCTGAGGATCTGCACACAGGAAACCATGATCAATAAGAGTCAAAAACAGAGTTCAACAAGAAACAAAAGCCAAGACACAACACCACTGGAGGTATGTGGACGGTCTGGCAACGAGTGGCAGAATGAACCAGGTTTTTATGGAGCAGATGAGTAGATGGCAGAAGAGGCTCAATTTATTGCAGGTATGTAGGTACAGTAGGTGACTCCAGGTCCTCCCAGCTCCACACCAGCCTCCAGTCAGACAAGCACAAGAAAGACAGACAGACAGACACACACAACACAGGAAAGGAGGGGGGAACTGAAGGAGAGGAACATAAACACTAAGAATCCTGAGAGTGAAAAATATTCTAATGCCTGAGTCTTATCACTCAGTTGGGCAGAAGCGTATGAAGTTTGAACAGAGGTTGGCGTCACACAGTGTGTATCGGAAGGATTTATTCTTTGCACAAGACATATTTCAGGGCATCTCAGAGTCAGCTCAGGAGTATCCCAGGGAAGAATCTGAATCAGAAATACTTTATTACTGTAGTCCCCAGAGGGCTTAGTAGATATATATCATGTAAAGTCAGACTGTGTTATGAATGCAGAGTTGTTGAAAAACTTGGTATAAATGTCCAAAATGACTCAAAGATGAAGCAATTAGGTTTTGGTGCCTAAAGGTCAGTGTGACCTTCTAAACTAATTCTCAGTCATTAAGTCAAGACTGTGCACAGCAGTTATCATACAATTTCACAGAAATGGTTAATGTTTTATCCACATTAATAGGAATGCAACCTGGAAATAGTCTGAGTGGTGTTGGGATACATCCATGATGGGGTTGTTGTTTTATTCATTTATTTTTTTATAATTTCACTATAAAGATCAATAAAGGTGAGCAGGGCAGTCAATTTATGGGCAGTTCTTTTCACTTTGTCACATTTCACATCTTTTTCATTTAACAGTTGTTCTCTTAAGTCTCATCAGCTATGCTCTCCCTTATTCCCCACATCTACAACTGTTTAGTCTGACAGGATATTGCCTTAGCCCTCTTGTCTCAAACTTTTTGGACCTCGCTGTTGTTGTAGCTTTGTGCCGATCCCAAGCATAACTTATTTAGACAGTAAGTCCACAGTCTTTGTAGCATTAGCATTGCAGAGTTGTTCTCTAAGACGAGCACTACCAATATATATATATATATATATATATTTTGCAAACAAAACCTTCTTATCAACTTTCCTGAATAAAATATCAGTGTTCTGACCCGGGGCTACATAACTGTTCGCGCTATTGCCTCACAGCAAGAAGTTTGCAGGTTCAGTTCCCAGGCCTGGGGCCTTTCTGTACAGAGTTTGCATATTCTCCCCGTGTCTGTGTGGGTTTCCTCCGGGTACTCCGGTTTCCTCCGTTCAAAGACATGCATGTTTGGGTTAATTGGTGACTCTACACTGTCCATAGGTCTGAGCGTGAGTGTGAGTGGTTGCTTGTCTCTCAGTCAAAAAGTCAAAGTCAAAGTCAGCTTTATTGTCAATGTCATGAGTACCTGACATACACCGACATTGACATTGCAGTACTCCCTGAGGCCCACAGTGTAACAGCAACAATAATAATAACAACACCAATTATAGTGCAGTAATAATAGCAACAATAATAATAGTGTATCTCTCTATGTGTTGGCCCTGCAATGGACTGACAACCCGTCCAGGGTGTCCCCGGCCCTCGCCTGGAACATTGGCTGGGATTGGCTGGCTGGCTTCAGCATCCCCCGTAACTCAGATACAGATAAGCGATAAGAATCAGAGTGACACTGTTCGTACACACTGCTACATCCTCTCTCTAGAGTGATTGACAGGTACCCATTTGTAGTACAATCTGGAAGCCCCGCCCCAAAGCATATCCCACTTTATTGTCTATTTTCCTCTTATCGGCACGTCATTTACAGAAGGAAAACCATGCTGTTGTGAACAATAAATTCACTGGCAAATGTTGTGCTCTAATAAAAGAAGTAAGATTACTTCTTTTTACCAGCAGTGTTACATAATATTTAAGGCACTTTTTAAAATTAATACGTAGGTATCAATTTTATTTTCAAAGAGGACCTCATGTTTTGCTTACATTAAAATAAGACCACTTTTAGCAGGTTATAGTTCAAGACAGCAAAGAAACAGCAAGCATGATTTCGTCCAACTGTAGAACATCTCTGCTGATTTTTGAGGCCAGGTGCACAAGTGTCGGTGATGATTACCCCAACATCCTTAACGTCGGACTATCCTCTTCACTCAAGCCACTCCAATCACCGGGCTTTCATTCTGAAGGGCCAAAGGGATGCTATCCAGGGCCTGGGGTCACATTGCACTCATGAAAAAACAGGCTTCAGGTTCCTGGATGACGAAGCTGTGAAGGAAATCTGTGCCCCACGTCGGGCGCCTACTATAGCCTGCAGAAAATCCCTCTGCTGGCTGTTAAGTGCGCTCTCCAGTGAAGGAGTGAAGGTAGATCTCAACTCCAAGACGCTGATGCACCTGATGCCCTGCTGGTTTTCAGTCCTGAATACAAGCCAGTGGGACCTTAAATTGCATTTCTACGTAGGTGAAGCATGAGCTGAACATTACAGAGAATATGTAGGGTTGGTATGTGCATGCGTGAGGTGGGGGGGGGCATTGCTCAATCACTGCCAGGCAGGGAGCTTGAAAGAGTGAGAGGGAAATCAAAGAATAAGAGAAGAAGCAGATAGCATGTTGAACTGAAAAAGAGTGAGAGAGGTAGGGGATGAGAAATTAATATACGTTTTTACTGGATAGTGCATAACTGTAAGAACTGGCAAAACTGGCAAATCTTAATGCATTTGCTTGATATTTTCAGGGTGGTGGAAGGGGAGGAAGCAGCCTGATTGGCTGTTTAGCATTCACTCGTAGTAGTCAGTCCCTATCCTTAAATCCTTACATGTATTAGCAGCTGCGTATTTATTTTGGAATATTGATGGGTAATTGAGTCCAAATATGTACCGGTGATTTAGTGCATATACCTGTGATTTAGTTCATGGCAACAAAATATCACTCAAGCCACCAACCAAAGGTGGCAAACCTGTGTTACATGCTGTTTTTTTTTTTATTGTACTGTTCTGCCATAAACTACATATATCTGCATTCTGTAATGGAACCAAAGCAACCAGGGGAGCCGTTCTAGGGGGGGTGGGGGGGGTAATTAAATCTCTGTGAATATTCCAGAATTGAACTTTGTTGAACATTGACTAGCAGATTTGCCGTGTTGATTAATAACAAGCTGTCTTTAGAGTTTTGACCTTCAAGGGGACAAAAGCCACCAAGTCCAATATTGGTAAAGCAACTGTAGCTTTGCAGTGTCGGACTGTTCACTTTTGTTAATCCTCCTCTGTCACAGCAAAAATTGTTCCACAAAGAGCAATTTACAGAGAATTTGGAAACCAGACGATACATTCAAATCAAATCAAATCTGATTTATTTGTATAGCGCCAATTCATAACAGAGTTACATCAAGACACTTTACATATAGAGCAGGTCTAGACCAAACTCTTGATAAAATTATTTAAAGAGACCTAACAGATCCCCCCATGAGCAAGCATTTGGTGACAGTGGCAAGGAAAAACTTCCTTTAAGAGGCAAAAACCTCGGGCAGAACCAGGCTCAGAGGGGCTGGCCATCTGCCTCGACCGGTTGGGTTGATTCAATGATACAGACACGTCCCTTGAATTAACTGTGTCAAGAGAATGGGGAAATGTAAACAAAAGAATAAAGAGACTTGAGGGAAACGCTTTTGAGACTACTGCTGGTGAGTTTTCGATTAGCTTGTAGGGCCCCAACTTGGCCTGTGATTCGTCAATATCTAATCGAGTTTCCTGGCTCACATATTTCACATGGCTGACCAGTTTACTCAATACATCTCCAAGGTGTCTCCACAGAGATGAGAAGGATTTCCAGCTACAGATGGATTTGGACAGACTCAAAAATACCTAAGTCGGCGCACCAAATGACAAAGATGCATCTGCACGGGCTAGAAATGTTTCAGCTTGAGCTAAAAATTTTTGCTTGTCCTGGAGATTCAAGAGTTCACTCTGTGTTGGAAATTAAGAGCAAAAGACACACACAGACAGAGCTATGTTAGAAAGTCCCTTTGCTAGTGGTCTTCGACATCCATCCAGCAATATTATACAAAATTGTTACTTTCCACCTCTGTCTCTGCAACTAAGATGAATATGAACATCAGACAGACAAATATAAAATATAATGTTGAGATGTCACAGGTTAGTACCATAGACAGCAGATACATTCCCTGCAGCATTGGCTAAAACCCACCTACAGCTGCCAGCAAGACTACAAAAACCACAGTCAGACAGGGTGCTGTCCAGCTGAACCAGATGACTTGATTGCTTCATGGCCAGAATTGACTGAGTTTGTGTGAGCAAAGAGAAAACTGAGGATCAGCAGAGAGAGTCAGTGCTTATATAAATAAGACAGAGGAATGGAGTTTTGAGTTATATAGATGTTGTTTAGTTTTGTTGACTTCCTGACTCTGAAGATTAAGTTGACCTGCTGACTAAATATAATAGACCTGAGTTGAAACCCAACAGCCCACTGTGCTCATTTCCTGCACCCACATGGCTGGATATACAGTAGGTGTATTACTTATCCACACTCTTTGATGTAAATGTGGCGGTGAAAATAAAGATGCTTCATAATTCAACAAAACCACAAAGTACTTTGATCAACACCATGCAAAAAAAAGATAACCTTAAGAAGTTCATGGAGGACAAATCAAATAAAGTGGCAGCTGTCAGTTGTTGTATGTGCTTTAGATTTTTGTTGTAAATTTAATGCTGTACTTGGAGTTTGTTCACAGAGGGCGGAATGATATGCATTCCTAATTACTCAAATGTGTTAAAATGACCACGTTAATGAGTGCAATAAAAACTGAATGTGGTAAACTAATGTGGGAGCAGTTTTATCATATGACATAAAACGATGCTGCCTTTCAGGCACTAAAGGAACAGATGGCCTCTCATATTTATGAGTAGAAAGGGAAAGAAGTGGGAGTAAATATGCACAAGTTTGCACAGTACAATTCACTTTTAAATACTACGCATGATCCACAGGAGTGTTGGTTACATGACAGAAGGGGGCCACAAAGATCGCAATGTCTGGCCTTTTGGTATTTTCTGTTTTGAACACACTGTCACACATGTCAACTTCAGCTGTTCTATTTTGGACTATAATGAAGGGATGAATCAAGCAGAGGGGCTGGATGTTGCACCTGGCCCATTGCTGTATGCAGGCACAGATGTGCCCCAAATACCTAATGCAGAGATTGCAACAATCTCTTCCAACAAATTATCTGGAGGAACTGTCCACAGTTTGGGATTCCGGTCAAATTTTGTTTGCCTCTCCCTTTTCCCACTCAGCCTGTTCTCACAGACACTGACAAACCTGAAAACACATTCTTAACTGACAGACATACAAGGACACATTATAACCAGCTGTCACGCCGACATAGACGGTACTTCTAAAAGCTATTGCAATTATCTGCTATCAGGAGTTTGGAGCTGCTCTGAAAACAGAGCAGGACCTTGAGAAAGTGAGTTTCATCGGAAAAGCACAAGCATGCCTCTCTGAGCAGAGAGCCAACTGCGATTCCACCATTTATTAACCCCTTTGCTGGCCTACTATCCTGTTGGGTCCTCTTCTATCTTGAGGGCCACTGTTTGATTTTCCATGCCGTTCACCTTATGCTGCACTAGCAGCTAACTGATACTGCAGACCAATCAGCGAACTCACTTGGGATGCTTCGCATGAAGGTGTCATAATGTCGGAAATAAGATTTTCATTTGTTTCGTTTATCAAGCAGGTTTAAGTGCTATACGCACACATACACATTTATATCTATAGCAACATCCAGCCTGCTCTTTTCAACACTGACCTTAAAAGCTACAAGACATAAAAATGTTAAGAAGGGGTGGTGAGGAAAATCTGCAAAAAGTCATCATGATTTATTACCATGCAGCCTAACTAATGCCGGTGGCTGAAGATAATTTTTAATGAAATACCATTATTTTATTCAGATTTTGCCTCATTTCACCTCTGACAGCCCACTACCATGAGCAGCCTTAACGAAGCAGGAGCAGGTGGTTAGAGTACGTTCCCTGATGTTAACCGAGGCTCCGAGACTAACAAAAAACACCTGGTCGGATTAGAGTCGGAGCGAGAAATGTGAGACGAGGGAACGTGAAAAATCCCTGCACGGTGCCACTGACTGATTTGTGTACTAATTCATATGATGTTATGGCCCAAACAACTTTAAGAAAGGTATAAAGTTGCAATTTCCAACTAAGATTACAAGTAAATTATTTGTACAAGGGGTCATAGACTTTATGTCCTTGAAAAAACACAAAATGGCTGCGGAGGCTTCTCAAAGCTCCTATCCACTCAGAAGCGTGCGGTGTCTGTCACTTCGCTCGGGTGTTCGACCTTCTCTGTGTGGAAATAAAACCTTGTGCAGAGTTTGACACAAGAAGGCTGTTTTCATCTGCTGAAAGGGAAAGCTTCTCGGTCCCTGCCTTGATGTGAAATTAATAATCACAAGCAGTTAAGAGGCCAATAGTGGCCCAGTATGCAACATGAGAAAAAAAAGCATCAATCAATATCCTTAAAAGAAAGCACAGATAAAATCTGATTAAAATAAAGACAGAGGACAAAATACTATTCAATTTATATAACATAATTATTATTGCTGTTTATTTAACATAAATTTCACAACATTCATATGATGACCTCAAATGGCCTATACAAAGATAAAGCACAAGCTAAAAGGAGGCCTTAAGGAATAATAGTCACCACTTAGTGAGATGAAATTGCAATAAAGAACGGACTGAAGTGAAGTGTTATGGGCCACAAAAACCGAAACAGTGATTGAAAGATGCTGCAAAGCTTTGTCGAGCTACATTCCCTGTAGGATTGTAAGCGCAGTGAGCAACATATGTCATAACGCAGCCATTTGAGAGCATATGAGAACAGGAAGTGATCATTTGTGTCCAAACAACAAACTAGCTGTGATTTCCACCTTACATGCTGCCTTTTTCTGTGACTGTTAAGTGGGTCAGTGCACATGTGTATTACCAATGAGTTCAGCTTTTTGTCTGCTTAATTACTTGAGCTATATGAAGAATGCCTGACAGGGTGTTAGGTTAATAATTTTCATGCTTACTGGTGCCTCATCAAGTGTTTGTACCCCCCAACAGTAAAAGCTTTGAAACCAGGAAAGCAGCCACTGATGGACTGACAAAGAAGAGAAGCTCCGATCCAGCCCCCATACTGCAACCCACCCACCGCCTTTGGTCACACAGCATAGCGGGTGAGTCAGAGTGGGTCTTGCACGTTGCCCACTTGATCTTTTCAGGATGCTTAATTAGCATAGTAGCGTAATCCCTGCAGGGGATTTCCACTTAATGTGTGTCTGTGTGTCTCTCCCTGTCAAATGGGGAGTCAAAAAGAAAAAGGGACAAAAAGAAAGCTCCATTTTATTTTCAGTTTTTACATCCAAGAAAAATGCTATAAAAAAAAAACAAAAAAAAAAACATTCTCCAGTTACTGTTGAGTCTGAAAGCACAAATATCTGCAATAACCCAAAAATGTTTATCATTTGGCAGCTAGGTGGCAGTGCAGCACGAGTGCTGCCTGTGTGTGTGTGTGTGTGTGTGTGTGTGTGTGTGTGTGTGTCAATGCAGCCATTTCAGCTGAGAGGACACTGCTCTCCCTGGCCAGTACAAACCAGATTAGGGGGATAATCCTGATTTAACAGGCCTTATCTTTTATTTAGGCGTATCTGTCTCCAATGAGTTCAAGTCCCATGAGACTGATGCGCATCTAATTTGATTACAGACCCTTAGTGTCTCACTGCATTTAGGAATCTGCTGAAACTATAGATGCCTCCACCTATGGGAACATTTAGAACAGGGTATTTCTTTTTTTTTTGGAGGGGGGGGTCATCTATCCAGCCACCTTTGTCCAATTGATCTAATTGCAATAATCCAGTTCTCTCTGGCACTCTCACGATGAGGAAGTACAGGGATGGATGCTTTCATGGTGCTGATTGCAATGTAATTGAGAACAAATTGATTTTCCTCACCTTGCATCATACTGTATTGATTGACCACAATTTTCCTGCAGGTTTTAAAGGAAATCAAAGTGGTCGGTAACCACTTTGATGTCCCCCACACTGTTGATCCTTATATTGGCACAGAACCTGCATATGTAAGGGAAGCTCTCCACCTGGCACCATACTAAAGTGAAAGCTCGAGCTCTCGAACAGGTGCATGAAATGGTAATGCTGAAGTTATCGAGAGCAAGCGCACTCCGGATGACTTGGCATATGTCTTAGTATGTTTTGCATAAGGTAAGAAAGATTGAAGCGTCTCCCGCTCTGTCATTGCCAGCACAAATGTATACCTATATTTCAAAGTGGTTGTTTGACGGAGTCGTGACACAAAATTGCATCAGTTTTACAAGGCCTTACTAATGCAAAAGAAATTGCTCCCGTCCCTCACAAGTGAATATGCATCCCACATTTCCTTGCCATCTCATCCAATCGTCTTGACAAGTGGTTCAAATATGACCACCCAATTCACTACAAAGGAGAATCAATCTGTCCCCTTCCCCATCTGTCTTCAAACTGGGGGCTTCCTCCATTTTGACGTCGACACTCATGGCCAGTTGTGTCTGTTTATGGTTACTAACCCGCTGCCACTACATGCTGTAGTATAGCCTGTGGAGGACTTTATCGGCAAGTACACTCATAACTCAGACTGCTGGTGCTTCACGGGCTGTAATCTGTTACCACTTAATCCATCTCCTCTGTGGAGCCCTGCAGGTGACCTGCAGATAAATCGCGTGTGGAGCCTTGTGAATGTCTCCAAGGACAAAATTAGATCGGTATGTACCTGTCAGCCTCATGAAATATGGAATGGTCCAATTCTTACTCGCGCCGGGTTAAGACGGGAGCTTACCTTAACCTCAAGGAGAGTTGCGCTAAACAGCATAGCAGTTAATGAAATATGTGTCCTGATTGCTTCCAGGGCTTTTAAGATGACACGCCATATGTATGATCGCCAATCGGCTGAGCTCGACTAGTCATTACTGAGCACAAAATAGCGGCAGACCTAAGAAAGAAGTGCTAATAGCTGCATGTCAATTCACACTGAGGAGTAGACAATCGAATTCAACAGCAGGAAATCGTGGACATGGAGCAGTAATGCTGGCACACGTCCCAGGCGTACACAGCCACAGGCAGTCTCTGCTAGAGGCGAGTGGTGTTTCTTTACTTAAACTACTCCATACTGAGGCCTGCACACTGATTAACTGCAGTATGATTTGGCGTGCTGGAGTGTATACCGCGATCAGCAAACAGTGCAGTGAGATGCACTCCTTTTGATGCCTGTCTCTTCACATGTCTCCCTCCCTCTGTCTCTTTGCTGAGAGCTGCAGAGCTCAGGAGGAGGAGGAGGAGGAGGCAAGCATTCCTGGTTGAAGTCAATACATCGGTGCATCCATCCACATGTCAGGGAACTCATTACCATTGCAAACCTGTGAAGCAGCCAAGCTTTTTCTATCCACCTCCTCGTGGAGCAGCATCGGCTGGGATTTAGTGGACGCCTCTGAGCTCGAGACAGCAGCTCAGCAGAGACCACAACTGGTTCTCATCCACAATGCAGGAATTTAATGAGATGGTTTACAGCCGCCATTGGTTTGCAAATGCCATTAGCTCTCAGTATACAACATGTCACCTAAACCAAGGGATAGAGTCCATTCTTTGTTGAGAGACGTAAAATCCCTTGCTGCACCTACGTACCTGGAATCAATAGAACACCTAGTAGCAAATGAAATATACATTTCGAGTGTTGGTGTTGGGGGCTGCTAGTGGAGAAGCAAAATAAGAATAAAAAAAAATGAACACACAATTCTTTTTGAAACAGCAAACAGGTCTAATTCATTTACTACAATAGTGTTTTAGTCATCCCCACACATCTGATTATTCAACAAAACCTTATTTTATAACAGCTAAACAGTATATTAAGAGGATCCAGAAAAATACAGATTTGCAGTGAATTAAAGAGACCTTTTATCTCTTGCTTAAATGGTGTCAAGAGAAGTCCAAAAGAATGCTCAAATAAAAAGAAACACATCAAAGAGATACAATAAACAGATAAATCAGTGACAGTCTAGGTGAGAAATATGCTGGCCGACAGCAGATTCAATACAAACGAGACTTTTTGACTTAAGTTAGAGTAGGCAGTACTAAAAGGTCTTGGTTGGTAACATGTTGGCATGTTATTTATTTATTTATTTTTATCTGTGTGTTCATTGAGCATGCCCATATGTTTGGTGAACAATGAACTGAATGTGACTGTTTGAAATGAACAAACTAGAATGATGTTCAGTCTGATAGTTGTACCGAACCACAGACTGGATAAAAAAAGTCAATGAAAAACGAAGCCATTGCTGAAATGTCTTAAAGCTGCAGTCTATATATAATGAGCATCAGGGGGCGGCTCCACTGGCTATGAAAAGAAATTAGATTGTATTCAAATCTATAGCAATTTTTCCCAAGTTATCACTTGATTATTGGCTCAGTAGACATTTCCTAATGAGTCCCTCACCTTCTTCTCCAAATATGGTTTCTCCTGGTTCTTCTTTTTCACAGTACGCTGCCACAGTCCGACGACAAATTCAAGTCAGTTTGTAAAAACACGAAGGACTAATCAGAGAGAATACAAATGGCAAAAAATCTCACTGACAGATCTGAATAAATAGCCACATCAGAAATATATTTGAACACATTCAAAATCAGTCCTTTGAAATATCTGAGCAAATAGTTATCACAAGAAATCACTGTGAAAGGGTAAGACTGTGAACCGACAGCTGCAAAGTCCCTCCACCTGAACTCAAACTCAAGGTATATACGAAGAATATTGCAGTATATGGATATAAAATATATACTCACAGTGGGTTTTCATTCATAAATATAAATATATATATATATATATATATCTCCCTCTGTGACTGCACCGTAGTAAATACTATTTCACATAGTTTGAGAAGTGGCAGTGATTTGAGGCTGGGGTGAATGCGAGCAAATTCAGTTTATGGACTGTAAACCAAGTTCAAATTAAAAACTGTCAACTATGAACACGAACTCTTGAACTTGCGCAAGTCACAAGATTGTGAGACAAGATGAGCCTTCCTCCAACTTTTCCATCTGCTGCTAGAAGCTTGAGGTCTGACTGTTTTTTCAGGAAGTGCTAAATCTTTGCACGTAACACTCAAGTATGGAAAGTCTCCCTTTGGGGCATGAAAGGAAATTTGAAGCATTTTCACTGCTTTCATCTGCTTTCACCAGCCAATCAACAACTCTAACAGCCCATCTGCAGCATAACATAGTAGCAATACATAGTAATAGCATAAGTAGGAGTTTTAAAGTTCAATAGTTAAGAAGAAGGGATGTCTGGCAGCAAGATAAAGCTGTGATAGTATTTCAAATACAGCATTTATGGCTAAGCAGGCATTTATTATCCCTTCCCACAGCAGTTCGTAGCTTGGTTTCTGTGCCAGTGCTAATACACTGACCAGAGATGAGCACACCTCGTGCAATCACACCTCCATTGATCTATAGAAAGAAATATCATCTTGGCTGACTCCTTTAGCCAAAAACATTGTTTGCAACAGTTTCTTGTCTGATGTAGAAGCATCACTTGCTAAAGCCATTACTATCCAAGTGCTAAATGCAGTCACAAATAACTACTGGACTGGAGTTATTTTAGATTGAAGTAACTTTGTCGCTGTCAATCATAGCATCCTCTTAAACCACATAGATACACGGTATAATCGAGTGCTCAGCTCTCAGCTTACTGAGCTACATCTCGAACAGAACTGAATCCCCAAACGTCTGTTTTCTGAATCTACAATAAACACTAATTGACCATTTTGACTTGTTCAATATCATTTCCTATCACACAAGGCAGGACAGCCTCTACAATTGCGTCTTTTTTAATCAATGCTTGATCTGCAAAATACCACACATGCTTTACTTCCTCTCAGCTCCAGTATTTTATTCAGATATCGGCCAGGGCTTACTGTACACCACTGTCTCCAGCTGGCTGAAAATCCTGCTGCTAGGCGCTTAGCAGGACATCATCCCTGTACTAGCCCCTTTACATGGGATCACTTCTAAATTCAGCATTTCAAAATGTTATTGCTCACCTTACGGCTTTATATGGACTTGCTCCTGAAAAGCTTTCTGATTTACTGGCCCGAGAGCTGCTGCTGATGTTCGCTGCATCCTTCCAGGTCACGGGCTGTGATATAGGGTGACCAGGCTTTCGCTCTCCGAGTCCTGCCACCCAAGTGCCAGCTTAAAAGTAAAAATGAAATCATTTTTTCTATTAACGCACAGTGGTGGACAGTAACAAAGTAAATTTACTTAAGTATAGTTTTGGAGGATCTGTACTTTACTTGAGTGATTTATTTTTTGTAAACTTTGTACTTTTGACTCCGCTACATTTCTATGTAGTACTCGTTACATTTGCGTTAGAGAATTCCATAAACTCTGTTTATGCGCATCTGTTGTGTTCCAGTAGTGTAGCCGTAGCTGTCCCTTGCGCATACACCACTTGGGTTTCATTCACGCGGGAGAGGAAAGGTGATCCGCTGCAGCCGAGCACTGCAAGTCATTTCTTCAGCAGGCAATGTTTAAGTTTTAGTTCAGTTCACAGAGGTTTTGTCACTGAGCCAAAGTGTTGTTATAACTTATTTTATTTAGCATTTTGATTTTGAACAGCGGTGGTTTTCTTTAAATAAAAAGAACAGGACAATTACAGTGTTTGTCAGTTTAAGTTTGTTTCTATAGGATTTGCTTCTTATTCAGTAATTTTCTGTTCAAATCAGTTCATTCACTGCTTTACTTTAGAGTCAGATTCTTTGAAAGTACTGCCTCATGAGTATACGTAGTGATGAGTATACCCACTTGGTATGCGGGAGCCTAGGGTTCAGTTCCCCAATGAGGAACCCCAGCCTAAGGCACCTACTAGTGGTACTCTTGTGCCAGTCCCAAGCCTGGATAAATGGGAGGGTTGCGTCAGGAAGGGCATCCGGTGTAAAACTAGAGCCAAATCAGTCATGGAAGTCGCAGGAAGCTGATTTGCTGTGGGGGCCCCGAACAGGGAAAAGCCGAAAGAGAGAGAGAGAGAAAAAAACTATTTTTGAATGTACTGTTTCAGGACACATTGCGTTGCAATGAGAAGTACTTTGAATACTTAAGTATTTTTAAAAGTAAGTAGTCTTAGTCTTAGTTACTCAACTAATAATTTAACTTAGCTACATTCACTTTTATTGGAGTAACATTTGACCAGGATTATCTGTACACTGACTCAAGTACTGGAGCTATGTGTATTTTGTCCACCACTTTTAATGTACAATTTATGTTGTACTGTACATAAGAGCAATTACTATCAGCTATTGTTAACAGCTTCTCATAAAACCCTTTTGTTAGATGCCCCTTTGTTGATTGCACAACTCTAACATATTAAGTATGCTCTTTCACGTTGCTCTTTTCTACATTCTTTTACTTAAAACAAAAGAAGCAAGCTTAAGCTGAATCACATTTAATTGCCTGCTGTATTGGGAGTGAACCAGAGATTTTTTTTTTTTTTCTCTCACCTCTTTGAAAAAAATGATTTCATATTAGAATTGTACCACACGTTTCACCATGCAGGCAGTCAGAGGGAATTGTTTTCCCCAGAACTTGTTTTGAGTCTCTGAATGTGTCCCCAACCAGGAATGAAGTGGGAAATTGATGTTCTTGGAACAAAACAAGCCATTAACAGAACAACGCACGCCTGAGACACCGACAGTCACAATAGTAGGGGGCAATGAGTTATTATTCTCTTTTAGATGACACTAACAGATGGATTATAGAGGTGAGGGAGCCTGTACACTGAGTCACATAATGTGTGACCAGCAGCACAGAAAGGATTCTGAATGAACAAAATGCTATCAGGGTTGAAGCCTGGAAAAATACATTTTGTGACAATAATAATAGAGGGTTGTAATACATTTTATAATTAAAAGAAATAACACAATAATTGAGCAGCATGGCAGCATAGTGGTTAGCAATGTTGCCCCACAATAAGAAGGTCATGGGTTTGGTTCCCGGCCTGGGGACTTTCTGTGTGGAGTTTGCATGTTCTCCCTGTGCCTGTGTGGGTTTCCTCCAGGTACTCCGGTTTCCTCCCACCGTCCAAAGACATCATGTTTGGGTTAATTGGTGACTCTAAATTGTCTGTAGGTGTGAGTGGTTGTTTGTCTCTGTGTGATGGACTGGTGACCTGTACAGGGTGTACCCCGCCCTCGCCCAGAGTGAGCTGGGATTGGCTCCAGCACCACTTGTGACCTGGAAACAGAAAACTAGTAGATGATGAATGGAATCATTTCTTCTTAGGGATCAGCTGTAGAAATGTCAGAGACCCATTTCTTTCAAACTCTTTGAGGCATTTTTGCGAGTCACTAGATCTTGCTGGCTACTTTAGAATTTGCAGACAGAAGACTTATGTTCCACTTCCCATTTATGAATAAGTCAGCAAAAGGTTTCATGGAAGCTAGTGTGGACCGTATGCTTGAAATCCACGCATCACACATTAATGCTGTGAATTTCTTCCTCTCCAAAACTTTCTGTGTCATTGCATCAGTGCCAGAGGTGTGATGCTGTTGATGCCATCAGGGGGAAATCTGTAAAAAGCCGACGGGCTAGCCTTTCTGCCACTCCACTGCACAAGCCGTAGCCCTACACTATGTCTAAATGCACGCTATGGGGAACAGATCTTGCTGACATCTAAACTAGTTTTAGAGCCATTAGGAGAGATTTGACCTTAGGAAACCTAAATGTCACTGGGGAAGGCTAAGTGCTCCAGGCACAGCACTGGTCACCATGGGCAATATGGCAGAGTCAACATCAAAAGCACTTTGCTGTGTGTTAGCTGGTATGCAACTGAAAAATTCATTCTGACCTTGACGTTGGTTTCGATCCTACTGAGGGTTCAGCTTTCAAACCAACTAGTATGGTTTATGGAGTTGCCTGATTTGTGTGAAAAGCACAAAAACCCTGACTCCACATTACAGCTACTGAGAAACTAACCTCTACATCAAATTCCTGCATGTCTGGTTTTGACCACATCTTGACAGAAGAATTTTGATACATCTGGTGTTGCTGATTACCTTTTCTGCCGGGTGAAAAGAAAGACACATAGACCTCTGTAGGCAAGATCAAGAAGGGAGATGGCCAAGAGAGCAAAACAAAGTGTATGGGTTGTTTTAAGTTGATTTAATCAACACATCTTTTTCAAGGAGAGCTGAGCCTTTTCTGCTGATCGGTCTGTCTGCACAGTCACCTGTGTCCTCTGACTCTGGTTTCCTGCAGCTGTCCACCTGTAGGACCTACATGTACTGCGTTCCTATTGCCATCTGCCAGTTTTTTTCTGCTGGGTGCCTGCTCTGGTCTACCCTTCCTGCAGTAACCTTGCTCCCCGAATCCACCTGTTCATCTGTCTCTCAATCCCCAGTCACCCCATCTTCCCACAGTCATTTGCCAGATTGTTTTGTCATCGATGTTCTGCATGTTGTGGCCTTTGTCCGTGCCATCCTGCGACCTGTTTTCTTCCTCTGCCTGCATGTGTGGTCTCTCCCTGGATTTGGGTTGCCCCTTCTGTTACATAACCAACAACTGCTTACGAAATCTGGCAACAGTTATAAAGTGTAAGGCACTATACCTGCTGAGGGGAAAGAAAAATGATAAGTAATAAGTGTATTGTCAATTTTGCTTTAGTTGCTGAATGAAACATTAAAATCAATGTCAGTGCCAAATTTCCCAGTTGTAAAACTCAGCAATAATCATCATTCATTCTTTTAGCTCGGCATAAATGGCGGGATCAGCTATATAGATTCAAAATGTTGAGAAAATAACAAATCAAAGTGAAATCACAGCACAAGTGGCTCTATGCCAAGCCCATGGTTTCACCATCACCCTGGAGACAAGAGACTGTTCTTTATTTTGGCTTTGACACTGTGTTCGATCATCCAACAGGGAAGAATCAAAATCAGCAGACCAAAACCAGGTTGCCAGTCTAGTGCAAGGCCGACATACAGAGACAAGCAACCCGAAACACAACTTCAGTCACCAATTAACCAAAGCTGCATGTATTTGGACTGTGAGGAGCTGAAGTAGCAAGAGAGAACCTGAGAGTGAGAATATCCCAACACAGAAAAACCCCAGGCCTTCTCGCTGTGAGTGAGAATGTTCACTGAGATTAAACAAATTGAAGGGTTTTTTAATAGAAGTGTCAGAAAAATGCATGTCATGTAGAAAGCCATAACACAGCTACTATGTCAAATCATAAAGCCATCCAATGATGGATGGGTGTAAAAATTTGTATTAACTAGTTGAAGAAAAGCAAATCAATCTAATCCCAATTCCAAACAGAAACCAGCAAACACAGATGTGATGTCAGGCTGAATAAACGAAACGAAACTTAGCAGCACATTAGTAAGGGAGTACTTACGTAACACGAACTTGAAATGACCAAAATGTTCCAAATTTGGTGTGTTTCAAAAGGACCGCTCACTGGTTCCACAGAAATAGCTCTGAGATTGTGATTTCTGTCGGGCTGCTGTATGTAAAGTCAGGTGTTACTTGAGTCAAGAGCTCAAAAATATGAGAGACTGCAAAATGGGCACTGATGGAGCTGTGAAGGGTCTCTCACCAGCACTTCACAAGGAAGTAGGGGAGGATGAATAGGGCGGACATATTGTTATCCCGGGCATCAGTCCATTAGTTTGAATCTTTGGCCAGATATGAAACTGCAAACTGACGAACAAAAGTGAGACTGACTCATGTTCATGTACCTGTTGTTTGTTAGCGTGGCACAGACGCTGACACCCAAATGGTTTAAATGTGCTACACAAATGAAGTGAAAATGTTACATAATTTATTGTTAATTGCCACAGTTTAGTCATTTGTGATATAAAAGAAACTCGAACTATTGGACGGCATCTCTTACCACATGGTTTATGAATATTAAATGTGGAAGTGGATTCAAGCAGTGAATATTTGTATGAGACAATCTTTGAAGTCATTCCAGAAACACAACAGGGAGCTGGAACACATGGCTTCTTAAACAAAGAGAAGAGTGCAGACTGTAATATTTCCTCTACTTTGTAAGCTGTTCACATCTGAAGTTGCCGCATTCTCTTTCTTTTTATCCTAGTTGGATGAACTTGAAACAAATCTTAAGTCAACACGAATTCGGTCGTTTATTCACTTTCTGCTGGGAGGGGGGGGGGGGGGGGGCAGGGAAGAGCTAGATGCCTGCATTAACATTGCAAATCTGTGCGTGGATTTGCCTAGGATCTGCATTCACATCTTGCGCTACACTGACAATGCACCCTTAAATAAATAACAAACGTGTGAGGCTTAAGCTGGCAACAAGATAGCCATGAATATTTGATTCCATCACCTTTTAAAATGCAGATACCCATGACCTTTGACTGTGACTTTGTGTTGAGGAAGGCAGCGATTTACTGTGGCCTGATATGCTGATGCCTTATGATGCAGTGTGGTTTGCAATGAACGCTGGTTTAGAAACATTCAAAAAGGTACACAGGGGTTACGCGGCATGGTCACATACAGATGCCTCTATCCTGACTGCTGCCGTTAATATGGATGCTCAACCTACAGCACTTTAAATGTCCTGGTAGAAACAACAACAAAGAAGCCGGCTTGATTTTCTGCTTTCTACCTGCTGCCCTGCTTGAATTTTATTTTATACTCCCTAAAACTCTTACTTTAGCTTTGACCAAAACACCTAGGGCTGACTGGGAGTTTTGAGAAATTTCACACAGCAAATCTGGGGTAGTGAAATTTCCGGTTTTGATGGGAGCTTTCATAAATCTTATTTATATAGGACAACACAAACCAGTAACTTTAACAACAGTTTTGGAAAATGGACAGTTACAATCAATGACTTGACAGCTCTAACAGTGTTGCAGTGTTGTTTCTTTAGTGTTTCCCCTTCATTATTGTTGAGCTTTTGTCTTTAATCTGTCCCTCTTTCTGGTTGTGTTTGGGTCTGTCATAGACTCGGCATGGCTGACCTTTAGTTTGCTCTCCTGCCAATCTTCTCACACATCTTAATACCTGCTCCTGGAACTGTTACTTTTAGTTATCATTACAAACAGGAAGCATGGTGGCATAGTGGTTAGTGCTGTTGCCCCACAATAAGAAATTTCATTTGGTTCCCGGCCTGGGGCCTTTCTGTGTGGAGTTTGCATGTTCTTCCCATGCCTGTGTGGGTTTCCCCTTGGTACTCCGGTTTCCTCCCACCATCCAAAGACATCATGTTTGGGTTAATTGGTGACTCTAAATTGCCTGTAGGTCTGAGTGTGAGTGTGATTGGTTGTTCATCTCTGTCTGTATCTATATGTTGGCCCCTTCAATGGCATCTTCTCTCCTCCTGCTCTTGTTTTTTCTCCCCCCCCCCCCCCTTCATCTACTTCACGCTTGCTCTCACTGTATCTCTCACACTGCCTCTGCTTCTCTCTCTCTCTCTCAACCCCAACCAGTTGATGCAGATGGCTGCCCTCCCTGAGGCCTTTTCTGGCCGAGGTCTCTGCCTCTTAAAGGAAGTTTTTCCTTGCAGCTGTCTCCAAGTGCTTGCTCTTGGAGGAATATGTTGAGTCTCTTCACCAACTCCATAAAGATTTTGGTCTAGACCTGCTATGATATGATTTGGTGCTATATAAATAAATTTGATTTGATTTGACCTGAAGATCATCATCAGTAAATGTTAAACCATCAATGATAAACACTCACACTCACGTGTCCATGTGTAGCTACGTAAAACCTGTGTCCTTCGTCATCCTTCTTTCCAGCTTACCTGCTGCACTCACTGGCTCTAACTCATGCTGGCTCCCTAATGTATTGAACTGTTTCCATTACTGGATCCCTTTTGTTTTGTTCCTGTCTGGCTGCTCCCAAACGCAACAGCTGTTCAACTATCCCAACATGCGACTTTGACAGAAAGATACAGCTGTGAAAATATTCCAAATTGGAGCTCCTCTTCAACTGACCCCCTTTTTTCCCCTGTATATTTGTACACATTTTCTGTGTTGCTGAAATACATTCAAGCCATCATTCAGGAGCACATCACTCGGCTTCTGTGTGGTGCGTCTTTAAAGTGGGAGTGCACTGATCCAAATCTACTTGAGGTTATAGACTGGCCATAACTACTTCACACAGTTTCCATGTCAAATAACCCAAACTATCTCTGTGGGGAGTATATTTCTATCTCTGTGCCTGGGTGTTAAAAAGATATGTGTGCTGATTTTACTGTAGGCCTCACATGCTGTGCATGGGTTTTGTTTTTTCTTTTGCTAACTGTGTTAGAAAACAAACACAGTACTAATTTTTCCTCTTTAGCCTGCATACACAACTGCAACATGGGAGAGCGAACACAACCTTCAGATGCAGATGGTGAGGAGGGGAAAAGAAAAGGAAAAAAAACACACCCTATTACATTCCCATCATGTTTTTCTTGTGTTTGCTGTATTGTTTTCATTGATTATGCATGAAAGCTGAATAAAAGGAATATTTTGGGGTAGTGTCAGGTTTTCTATGACAGTAGTTAGTAATACTATTATGGAACTTACAGAGTGGGAGCAAAACAATATTGAATAATTGATTGCCACTAAAGGATGTGGGCATGGCTATGCATTATTCAAATTGATACTTATTACTGTCTCTATTTCCCTGCAGTAAATAAAACAGGAGAGGGAGATGAGAGAAAGGCCACTCTTGTTTCCTGGGGTTGTTGTGAAATATAAGTCAGGAAGCTGGAGCTCCTGTTTCTTTTTTTCCCCTACCACTGTTGCTGTCCCCTGTATTGACAGAGTTGGATTCAATGTCCAATTCTCGCTTCTGAAGCAAAATGGATGGCTGCAACACAAGCTTGACATTTGTTCAAGAAATACCTCCAGGAAATAACCAGGAAATTAGTACTGTGTAAAATGACAAAGGTGTAAATAATAAAACGCAGACACACTGGAGTGTGTATTGTTCCGATGAAACCACAACCAATCCTTTATGGTGCTATAGTGTTCTCTTTACAGTTTAAAAGCTCTTCCTATTAGAGAATTGGATCATCTGTCTCTTCCGGAGGCCTTATGTCACTGTCACACGACATCCACAGCTGAAAAATGAAGCAAAAAGATGCAGTACCTTGAGTTGCCACTTGCTGTGAGCCAATCACAGACTCCATTTTCATAGTGACCTGTGAAAATGCAGAATTATTCTTTGCCTATTTTGGGATTAGCCCGGAGTTGGGGGATATGGCGAAAATGGATTTAGCAAAGCAGCTAACTCTGACCTTCAAACCCCTCCACAAAACCTTCAGGTGATGTCAGGGATACTACATTCATCTTTATAAACAATCTAATCCATCAAAGCTTTTCATTTTGTCATTTATGTAACAAGTAGCATAATTCACCATTCCTCTCAATTCCTTGTAGTTCCTCTTTTATTAAATTTTTGTTTGACATCCTCTCGCTTGGAGCTTTGTCCGTTGTACAGAGTCAAACATTATTATAGCGCTGAGTCATATTTTGTCTTTGAAATCAAAGGTCGATGGTAAAATGGATCATTGAAGGACCTCAGCACTTCCTGGCAACAAAATGAAGTGTTTGATTTCTACAAGAGGGTGGATCTCAGACAGCTCAGGGCTGTTTATGGTTGAATGGTTGCATCTACCACCTTTATCCATCCTTATCGCTTTTCAACAATGTATTTTAGCAAACGTGAAAGAAAAAAAAAAAAAGCTGTCAGAAACCAAACTGCTACATCTACAATTTAATCTGTGGTATGCTCACATCTGCAGTATCTGCTGTGTACAACACGCATTAAAATTCAGCTGGTTCCAGCTGACTGAATGTGCAGCGGGAAAAGAGAGGTCAGTGGTTTGACTTGAGATTTGTCTCTGTCTGTTTTTATCCACAGATGTCATAGCACTGTGAGAGACATAATTTGTTCTGCTCACAAATCATTCAAGTTCTTCAGCATGCTGTTTTTTTCCCCTAGGAAAGGCAGCTGCTGCACTGAAAACTGCAGAATCTATCTTAAATGTAAATGTACTATAAATACACTTTACTGTGTAGTCTGTGAATGTGTGTCTTTTTTAACTTAGTCCCAGTCCAAGTTTTGTTGTGCTTGTATACTGAAAATAAAGTCTATTCTATTCTATTTTATTCTAGCCTAGTCTATATTTAATATATTACTAAACAACTATGCATCTCACAACAACTTGTAAATCAGCTATATCATCCATTCTTAAAGCAGCTGACGTGAAAAAAAAAAGAGGACAAATGTTCGTGAATACATTTTAGAAACTCAATTTAAATATGCAAGTCTGCCCCACTGTGGTGTTAACGTGCACAACATTTTAAAGAAAACGCTACAGTGGAATTGCAACATAAACCTGATTTAAAAGCGAACACTCTGCAGGCCGCTGACACTCGCTCACAATTCATGAATCATTTGGACATGGAAAATCAGATTACGCTTCGTATTTAATATTCAAAAATCATATCATGAATATTGCAAAAATGGGGAAAGGGTTCGGGTTACTTTGCAGGTGTGTCCTCAACTCATATTGCAATGTTCGCAATCCATGTTTTCCTTCTTCACGTCACCAAACTGCATGGTGTCAGAAAGAGTGATCTACAGAGCTAATACAGATAAAAACACGTTAAACGGGCTACATGGAGCTACATATACGTTTTCTCTGCCTGTGATGGTGGTGGCTTTTTTTTTTTTTTTTGTCTCTACTCATGTCACTAAGCTACCACTGGATACAGCTATATATGATTAATGTTTGATGCTGACCTCACAAAATTTCTTCTCGATTGGTAAGTAAACCGCTGTTATTGCTGACTTTGGCTGTTTAGCAATACCAGACTTACACATAGGACTTTTAATGTGCTAATGTACAACATAACTGACATCAGAAAATGAAAGGTAAAAGGCTGCTTGGCAGTTTTTTTTTTTGGTTTGTTTTTTTGGAATATTTTTAATACAGGGCTAATTATCTGTCAAACACATCAAATTGCTATTTTAATGTGAACTCAGGCAGTTCAGATGTGTATACCATAAACTCTGCAGTATAAATCACATTAAAATTAATACTGAATTGTAATACACAGTCAGGACTTAGAAAAATTGCAAGGAGGAAGGAATACTACCTGAAGCTCATACCAAAATAACACGCTTACTAACTCACTCCTGCACAGATGGTCAGTAATCTGGATTATACATATACTATAAATACCAAGGAGTCTTATGTTCCACGTTGTATTTCCCAAGTGATTTCAACAAGGATAAGTTTGTAAAAAGGAAACTGGTATGCACGTGAACGCATTTATCAACTGCACACTGAGCTGTGTTGTTTATGACATGTAGTTAAAACCTAATCAATCCATAGCTTTAGGGGTGCCAGTGTCTCCCAATGTGACCATGCATTGTTACAGCCAAAGATATGCAATACTAAGAAGTATAAGGCTGGGATTGACTGTCTGAAATGGTAATGCTCTTTACTATGAAAAATGGAAGTTATTTCCCGAGGTTGTCTAAGTGGAAAATAATTTTATACTCCAGATGTGTTAAAAAAAATTGATAAATAAATCAATATAATGGTTTTCTGACATAAAAAGTAAAAAAAAAAAAAATGGCGCTGTAAACTCCACTCTTGCATCGGGCAGTGGCTGACAACAGTGCCTGTGCTAATGTAAACTCTTGTTCTCGGTACTGACAAGGTAGCAGGCTCTCCACTCGTTCCAGAACCGTGACAGGATCGGTTCATTTCTTATGTTATGGATAAATATGCAGCAATTGCTGATTTCTCATTTCACTTGTACTATATGTTATGGATGTGTATTGAAAAAAAGATTAATAAGTTAATAATTCAAAAAACATGATTTGGCATTTTAAGCCGAAGTCTTTAAGCCTCAGCTATTTTATGTAAATACTGGACTAATATTATTTGAAGTAACAGGATTTAGACAGATGTGAATTTATGGTCCACCAAATGAAAAAAAACAAACAAAAAAACAAACAAACCCAAACATCTAGGAATTCTTTCAATCATTTTTTTTTCAACTGACTAATTCATTGACATTTGTGTTTGTGTAATATCACAAACAACACAATTAACAGTTTTTCCTTCAACTAATTCTTATATGTCCTTGGATCCCATTTCAATCATTTGCAAAAAACATCTCAGCAACATTATAAAAGCGCTTTATAAAAGTGAGTGTGCTTTATTGTGCTCCAGGTACCTGGAGAGGCTTCCCCACCAAGAGTAATCCTTGGATCAATCCAAATGAGGGATAGAGCGGTATAAAGGGAGAGAGTGAGAGAGAGAGAGAGAGAGAGAGAGAGAGAGAGAGAGAGAGAGGTGGGGGGAGGGAAAAGACAGACTTAAAAAATTTTTATAGGATTAACATTCAGCTCTTCAGTGGGCTTATAACAAATGCATTTTGAACAGATTCCTGTCAAAAGCCACGGTTGCCCCTGATAGAGGGATCTATTTTCAATATCCCCCCACAGGAGTTTAGGATTAGTCCCAGAGAATGATACTCCAATTATCGTCTCATTACACATAGATTCCATGACCTGTGCTGATGAACCAGTTTAATCAGCTTCACTCAGGTCAGTGCTACCAGGTGCCTGCGCTTGTGTTATAATAACGCTGACCTTCCTCAGCAAAGGGTTAATCTGCAAACTAAAACAATGCCAATTCCAGTAAAGATGGTGGTCTTCCACACTAACATAGCCACTATCGACTCCCGATCTTTCAAATAACAATATGCCCTGTTTAATGATTTTGATCACGATTTGGGTTTTAGATCTGAAAAAGTCTATCCCATATCCTTCAAGAATCAAAATGAATGACTTCCTTTAAAAATCCACTAAACATTCTCAAATAATTTATTGATATCAAATTTACAATTTGAGAAAGATGATGCGATACGAAACCAGTACAAATGCATCACCACCCCACCCTGATTGAAAGCAGATTCAATACGATTTTCATCGAATTTAATGGGATCTCATCATTTTATCATTTGTGGGAGTTACAGATTTGTCCCAGACAACTTGAGCAGCTTCAACATGGGCAGTAATACTTAATTTTAGATGAAAAGATGTGTTCTCGTAAATAAACTAATTTCTTCTGGCAGCAGTAATAAAGTTTGGTTGGAGGCTAGTTAATGCTCCGAGTGGTGACTTATCAATATGCATGTTGCTTTCTTTTCAACGGGAGGTCTGTGGTGCCACTGGCATACTCTGATACTGCTGGCTTTGATAAAAAGGGGAAACACAGAGAGAAAGAGAGAAGCCTGTGAGAGGTAGAGACGAATACGAACTACAGTGAGCTGATTTTGATGCTTCCATTATAAGCAACAAATATGTCGACTTCTGAATATAAAATATGGGCCCTTTAAGAACACTATTACACTAAGTACGGTATATAGCTTTATGATTCATCATTAACATTCCATGTCGGTTTCATACTTATTACAACTTCTCTTTGTTTGCCTTTCAAAAGTCCTCTACATTCTCAGTGGTTGTGCCAATCAACCAGTAAGACTGACAACTTGAAACTGAGCCTGTACTTTCATAAAGAGAAAAAGAGAATGACCTTCATGCCTGATAAAGAAAGCCAAGCCGGTAAAGACCATTAAAGCATGATGGCGGAAAAACATACTTGCTGCTAAGCATTTGTGTCTGAGTGTAGGTTTTTCTGGCCAGGTCTCAGCTAAAATGGCCCCTCATTGTGATTCTCTACGATGTCATTGTCAAAAAATCAATTCTGGCCTGTCACTCAAGCGAAGACCCATTTCCAGCAGGCTTCTTTCTTTGGCAAGTTGTAATGTCAACATTTGTCTTGCATTTTGTGTGAATGACATGAAACAAGAGTCCACATGTGAAACTAATTCTTTCAGATTTCATTGTGTATTCTAAATGAAAACTAATATCTGAGTCACTGCTACTGTTTTATAATTGAACATAAGCTCATGACTTTGTTTATAAACCTCACATAAAATGCATCTCTTTATTATTCCTCTTATTACTCTCACATCAAAGTGCCTTTGCATTGCCTCTATGAAAGGCTGATAATTCATTTCTGATGACTGATACACACATAAAGTCAAATGTAGAGATGAATAATTACAGCTTGAGAATAAATTCAACCACTTTGACAGTGGGCATCATCTCACTTTATCAGCCTGGGGGAGGAGGATTAGGCATTCGTCATCAGCATCATTCAAGTACACATTTATTTTCCAACAAAGGCAATGCTGAGAAAAATCAGGTCAACAAACTCTGTTGAGAAAAGTTTGATGTGTAACATTGAAAGAACAGCAGATCTGTTCAGGACTGATAAGAAAGACCAAAACCAAGCCCAGACAAATAACTCATTATTGAATTATTTAACCAGCACAGCTTCTCTAGCCTTTACAGTAGTAGTCACATGATCGTATCCATCAAATTACTGCAACTCAATTCAGTGAATGAGACACACACATAGGAGAATTGAGATGAATGATGTTGTCGGGGAACAAAGTACTGAAAGTGAGAGACAACAAGTTGTTAAAGTCATTCAATTGTAAAAATGTTTTAGGATTGTTTATCAAAAAGTGACTGGGACTGTAAAGATGTGAAGTGGAGTAAAGAAAAAAGAAAAACAGAAACTGAAGTACACTTTTTTTTTTTTTTGGCTATTCTTAAAACTGAAGGACCTAATTTTAGTCTTTACCATCTGTGTGCTTCACTTAAAATCCGGATCCATCACACCTGCCTACATTTTTCCAGTTTTGGCTGATGAAAGTGGAACCCAACCTTTTGCTTTTGCTGTCCACCTGCTTCAGGGTTCATTGAGTTTGCCTGACCATGGCCCTTTGACCTCTGATCAACAATTTCTTTCCATCTCTAATTTAACCTGGACTTTTTTTTTTTAAGCTGTTATGCACTTAATTCACGTAAAAATACGAAGGAAACACATTATTGTTAAAGAAGCTTGTCCAACTGGACTTCTTTGAATTTTAACTGAAAACTAGTTCAGAGATGGGGATTCGAGTTGCACTTAAGTCGCACACTTCAGAGACTTTGTACTGAAAAGACTTCAGACTCGACTCGGACTAATGAACAAACATTATGTTTTCTTTTTCTGGCGTATTAACATTGAAGAAACTTGGAAACATCTGACAAGCTTAATGTCACTACCTCCTTTTTGTCACGGTAATAACCATATCAGGCATCGGGTGCGCGCCTCACGCACTCGTACCTCAGATGACGGAAACTATGGCGACTGGCACACCTGCAGCTGCTTCTGTTACGTCACCCTTCGTAATTACATTAAAAGATGGCATCAACAAAAGAAGCGCAGAGTGCAAAGTCTGTGGTACCAAAATTAAGGACGCTGGATCAACTACTTCAAATTCTATCAGGCACCTGAAAACTCACCCGGATCGGTAAGTCACATTAGCGCATATGGACGGTTAGCAATCATGGTTAGCTTAGCATCAGCTATGTAACGTTAACTTAGTTTGCTACTAGCTTTGAAACTGGATACTCGAAAAGATGAGTGAGTGTTAGTTTGCTTGTCGCACTTGTTTGCACTGAGTGGCGTTGACATGATGTTAAAATTTGGACGGGTAACGTTACGTTCCGCTGCCAGCATCTACTGGCTAACGTTAAACAGAGAAAAATACATAGTTATACTGTTGGCTTACAGGCAGGTTACAGGTTTATTGTTGACCACGTAACGTTAATGTTACAGGTTTATCAGGTTACCATTACACTGGATGATAGATGATAGAACGCTCATTACAACCAGAGGAGACATGAGACTTTTACTTTTTAGAGACTTGAGACTTGACTTGGACTTGTAAAAAAAAGACTTGTGAACATCTCTGTACTGGTTTAGTTAACCAACTCAGGTATCTGTGGGATTATGTAATGTAGTGATCTACATCAGTGATGTAAAGTGTATCAGCACTTGGTCTAAATATTGTTTCAGAGGCAGTTCCACACTGCCAAGATAAGTGTCTGTATGAAGCACGAGTGCCCATGAACACAAAGGGAGTGTATTGCTAGGAGTGGGAGGATTGTATCAGCAATGACATAAAACAGCCAAAACGCTTCCTGGTGCAGCCTGAGCGATAAAGCCTCCTCAAAATGTCAGATTGCTCACTGTGCCCACACCAATCCTCATCCTAATCACTCAGTATTAACCATGAGAGAGACCGAGAGTGAGGGAATGTTCGCCTCTATAATCATGTTAAAAAAAAAAAAAAAAAATGTCGAGTGCGCTTTCCCTTATTCTGTAGATGTAACTTAGTCCTCCAGCCAAGTTATTCAGCTCTCAGCTGAGCAGCACCCCAGCAGAACGAAGCAGCTAATTTACAGTGCATCTTAAGGCTGACTGCATTCAGGCAGAGCTTAATTTACAATGCAAATATTATTCAAAACCCATAGATTTTTCCATCTTCAGAAATTAAACAACCAAGCTTTTTTTTTTTTTTTTTTTTTTTTTAGAATGAATGCCATACTAATATAAACAGCTTGATTTTTTTTATTTTTTTTTTTATTTTTTTTTTTTTACATGGAATCCACAAGTGTTCAAAACTTTCCCGTCACATTTCATCCATGTTGACAAGATTATGTCAAATGACTAATATCCTGTCAGCTGCATATTTGTGTTGTGTTGTAATGTCATTTAGCATAAACATTTATGCTACCGATCTGCTGTTCGACCACACCCCAAAGATTTCCCCTTTATTCCGATCTGGCAACTGCAGAAGACACTGAAGTTCACCGAACTCATTGTCATGGGTATTAAAACCAGCCTGAGACAACATTTGCTTTGAACATGATGTATTGTCATGCAGTCAGTAGCCATTAGAGGATGGAAAACTGTCGCCACAAAGGGACTCCTGGCCCAGCAACAATACTCACATATGCTGCGACAGTCAAACCATGACCGATTGGTATTAAGGGGCTCAAAGAGAGCCAAGAAAACTTTCCCCACACCATTAGCCTAGCACCAGCAGCAGCAGCCCAGATTGTTGACACAAGACAGGTTGGGATAGTCCAGGGATTCATGTTACTGATTCACATTGATCTTTCCACAAACTGGGCTGTTCATTTAAAAAAATGAACATCGTGGTGCATTGAAGAAGACTTGAAACAATAGATTGATAGCATAAAGTCATTAGAAAATGTTTACTGAGCTAGGCAGCATGACGGCATAGTGGTTAGTGCTGTTGTCCTGCAACAAGAAGGTCGTGGGTTCGGTTCCTGGCCTGGGGCCTCTCTGTGTGGAGTCTCCATGTTCTCCCCATGCCTGCATGGGTTTCCTCTGGGTACTCCGGTTTCCTCCCACCATCCAAAGACATCATGTT
Source organism: Remorina albescens (assembly GCA_034769265.1). Taxonomy (NCBI): domain Eukaryota; kingdom Metazoa; phylum Chordata; class Actinopteri; order Carangiformes; family Echeneidae; genus Remorina; species Remorina albescens. The sequence goes on along the minus strand of CM068488.1, from coordinate 17,946,733 downwards.
TAGGTTAATTGGTGACTCTAAATTGTCCGTAGGTCTGAGTGTGAGTGTGTGTTGGCCCTGTGATGGACTGGTGACCTGTCCAGGGTGACCCTGCCCTTGCCCAGTGTGAGCTGGGATTGGCTCCAGCACCCCCCACAACCTGGAAATGGATAAGCAGTAGAAGATGAATGAATGAATGCATTACTGAGTTAATAAATCCAGTCAGAGGATTTATTAGCATAAACCTCAATAGTCCAGATACTACCTTTTATGCTTAATCTATATGATGATTCTAAAAGCAAGTTAATCCCCTCAAATTACATTCCCAAATTAAAAGTGGAAGTGAAAAACATGTTTAAAGCCTGGATACAGGGTGGTTTTGGTCTTACAGTAAATTTCCCCTCCTTAAGCAATATATTATGTTGAAGGCTTGCTCAATTTTGCTTCGATTTTCAAAACACTGTCCTTCCGGAACAACATTTTGAGATAAATCTGGCAAGATTTTCAGTAAGATTTATTCCGCTGCCCTGGATCCTTATTATTTTAACCAACCTTCAGTCCGGCACCTTCTCCATGCTAAAATTTGCACTTCAGCACAAGAAATGTCAAGATCATGCTGCGAAGTCTGTTGATTCAGTCGGCAGAAAAACTATTGATTTCAATTACTCCACAATCCTTCCTGTAGTTCCACTGTCAGGATGCACATTACATTTTAAAGTCTACTATATATATATATCTTTCAGAACAGCAAATCCAGCTGTAATTGTTTGTATTAATGCTGTGGAGATAATAGCAGCTCGCTGTGTTTCAGCGTTTTGGTCCTTTCCCCCCCCCCCTTTGAACAAGACAAAAAATAATTGTCTGATCACATCTGTTAAGGTAACAGCCTAAATATGACAGCATGACCCCAGGTGTTCATAACAGCAGCAAAAGAGAGAGTTAATTTGAGATTACATGCAGTAATGGTAAATTCCTTGTCTGGGCTTAAAGTCATGAAGCCTGCGCCATTGATCATCTGTGTGTTTGTATGCAGCACGGCAGTGTAAGCTGAAGGTTCTGGCAGAGTGAGAGTTCACAATCTACTGCTGATAAAAATGGATGTTCTCTGACAACAGATGCTCTTTTTTTTTTTGAGGCGGGGGGGCGTAAAGTCTTTTTTACCACCTAGAAAAGCTGCACATGTTGTGGCATTTGAAAACCAACACAAAGACAGATTATTGTTCTGTGTCTCAAACACCTAGGTCTCAGCTCAGTAAACTGACTGACAGCACGGCACAATGGAGCAACATTTTCACGACAGTGGCTGCAGCTTTCAATCCAGAACACTTCTGCATCCTCGGTTGTGCGTGCCCTTGACACTCAAACCTTAAAATGAAATGCCATCAGTCATGTTTTAAGGGTAGTGGTGACTCTGGCATTGTTGGTGTTTGGGCCTTAGCTTCAGTGCTGACACAAATGTTGTACAATGATTTTACACATCATAGCTGTAGATTAGTTACTGTGCATTAATTTTCATGGTGGTTTATGAATGATAATTACTTGGCATATGAATCTCAGAAAGGCATACAAATGAGCAGAGTTCATTAGAGGCATTAAGAACTCGCTACTCATTTAATGCATCATTCTTGGGTACGCCAGTGACATGGACACAGATTTGGGATGAACTACTTTTGTTACCTATTTACAAACTGGTTAGCTTTAGTGCCCAATTACCACTGTTGAATATATAATAGTATATAATGAGCTTGGAGGGAATACAACAACAAACGGAGGAAAAAAAAAAAACTCTGATGGGATGTAACACCTCTCAAGTCAGTGGAGTGAAGGGAAATTCTTTAGTGAGGAGTAGGGCTGGGCAATATGGACCAAAAGTCCTATCCCGATATATTTAGGCTGAATATCAATATATGATATATATCCTGATATTTTTTTGCAAAGTCAGAGCAAATGTTCAGTCAAAGTAACGGCCAAAAATGACATGTAGTAGTTTTATTGAAACTGGCTACTTCAGTGAACAGTTGCAAAATCAAATGAATAAATAATAAACAGGTTTCTTCACCTGGTTTATGATTAAATGCTCAGCTGTTCAAATAACAATAGAATGTTAAACACATACTGTATAACAAGGAGTACCTTTTTTGAAATCAAAGGTCTGTAAGGTGCGCATTTAAATAAAAAAATATCTTAAATACAAATAGCCTATAAAATAAAATAGGCCAATCTTTTTCCGAAATAAATATATTTATATGAGACAAGTACAATATCAAGATTTTTTTAGTGTGACAACTATAAATGGCTCATTAAAAACAAATTACAGATTTTCTTCTCCTTTCTAACAAATCCACCGATGCAAATAACATTACAAAAGAACAAAACATGACAAACCCTAGTAAAGTGAGCTTTGTTTCGGGGCTGGAGCTTTTTCGGGTTGTGGATTGCAGCCGGGGCTGCTGCAGCACGCAGTTTCACACACTCTTCGTACTTTGTGGTGAAAAAAAAAATTGTAGTGCTCCCACCTTTTGTAACTTGTTTATGGCACTCCTTACATATAATGTGATTTTGTTGGAGATAGCTCGGACACTTTGAATCCGAGCTATCTCCAAATTACTGAGCCACTGGTTTTTCTTTAATTAACCAATTCCTACACCGCACGCTCCACGTACGTTGTTGCTTCCTCCATGTTTGTTGAAGAGTGCCGGGTGTCTGTTCCTGCCCCTCCCACCTCTGTGCATGAAAGAGGTGGGGCAGGGGCGCGGGGTGCAGTGTAGAGACCTCTGGGTCAGCAGCTTGCTTGGAGCGAGGATCACATATATCTATATCGATATATGCGATATGGTCTAATTCCAGATCACATTTAAAAATATATTGATATATTTTTTATATCAATATATTGCCCAGCCCTAGTGAGGAGTAAGAGCTAAGAAATATTCTCTGTAAGAACGTCATGATAAGATGAAAAGATCTTGACATATTAATATCGGCTTGAGTATGCAAAATTATCTCAGACTGTGTACTTCACAATTTGCCTATCGCTGAACTGCATGATAAACTGTCGCAGTGGGAAAAAAAACACAACACTGTTTCATCTTTTTAAGCCTTTTTAACCAAAGACTGAGCGGAACTGGGGACGTCACAGGACTGCTTTCCATCCAAATTTAGAGAAAATTTCTTGAAGAAAAGAACAAAATAAAATGTGAATTAAGACATATTGGCTTAGGTGCTATTAATGAACTGCTGAAGAGGAGGACAGAACAGGAACGGCATAATTAAAACAGCACCAGTCGGAACTCAAATGATGAGAAATGTAGCATTTATGTAATAATCTGAGGAAGCCTGGTGTCTCTTCATCTGTAGGCTAATGTTTCCCAGTCTATTCTGTTCAATAGTAGCTTCAATGCATTTAACGCCCACAACTCATGCCATGTACTAACCTGTATCCATTGCGCTTTATCACATCTTGTTGTTTTTACACACCCAGTCTGGTTTTAAATGCATGTATGGTAAATATGGATATAAAAAAATAAAAAACAAAATGGTAGGATGGTAAAGCTCCCTTCAGGCCATGCTCCGGTTCACGCTGGCTTGCATTCATAATCAGCTCACTGGGATGCCTGAGCAGAAGGGAGCCATCACGAATGACACAGGAGTTTTTCTTGAAAAACCTACATTAGTGGGGCTTCTTTGACCGGAATGACTTATTGTTAATATTATTAATACCTTTACAATGACAGAAAGCCAGACAGTTAAGCTAAACACAAACAGAACGTCAGGGTAGAGAAAGAAGATTTGAATTTTACTTCCATATGAATAAAACATTTTAAAAAAGAAAATAGATCGATCAGTTCACATCATATAAAAGTAAGTCTGAATAAAATGGGTTTGAAGAAGTGATTTAAAATAAATGATTGATGCTGCAAACCTCAACTCCTCCAGCGAATCGCTCTGACAGTAAAAGTGCAGTCAGCGTCAGATTGAATACTTGAGGCCACAGGAGCCCAAGCAGGGTATATCTCATGCTATCATCTATGTGAAGGGGCTTGGCAAGTCCTGGCTGCTTTAAACATGATAATTAAATTGAACTTCATGCAGCATCATGTTCCTGCCTACACCTGTTTGTATATCCCCTCCTCCTGCTCTCTTTCTCTCCCTACTCTACCCAACTTTGCCCCCCCCCCCCTCGTGCCTCTCTCTCTCTCTCCCTCTCTCAACCCAACCAGTCGAGGCAGATGGCCGCCCCCCCCCCCCCGAGTCTGGTTCTGCCCGAAGTGTCTGCCTCTTAAAGGAAGTTTTTCCTTGTCACTGTCACCAAGTGTTTGCTCATCAGGGGATCTGTTGGGTCTCTTTAAATAATTTTATATAGAGTGTGGTTTAGACCTGCTCTGTATGTAAAGTGCCTTGATGTAACTTTGTTATGATTTGGCGCCATACAAATAAATCTGATTTGATTTGATTTGAATTAAAGTGAAGAGAAACTGCTTCACCACATTTGATAAGCATGTACTATAACGAGTACTTTCAGAGAAACCTGTTGCATTCATCAGTTTCTACTTCATGGTTGGTGCAGATGTGCTTTTCAAGAAATGTTTATTTTCCTCTTCTCTTTTCGAATTGCTGTATTTTCATCTGAATGAATTTGGACGTTATGGAAATGACAGAAAAGCCACAGCCTCCCAGCATAACGCAATGGAGAGACAGGGTAAAAAAAATATGTCACAGCAAGACTCCAGCTGAAAACAGATGTGTTTGTTAAAGGATGGTCATTATTAGTACAGGCAATGGCAGAACTCTGGTCACCTCCCTCCTTCCTTCCTTTTTATTTATATATTTTTTTCCCACTGGAAAAAGACACTATGCTGAATGTAGGTCAACTCTAATAGAGTAAAGGTGAGGAATGGACAATGGGAAATATGATATATAAGGGGTTGTTATTTTCGAGGATGTAGTCCATAAGAAATTCAGAAGACTTCTCATCTCCCTGGTGTTTGATGGTTTGTGTGTATGTATATGTCAAATAAAAAAAAAATTGTGAAAAAAAAAAAAAAAAAAGAAATGACAGAAATGCCTTTCTGTCACATATGGTGCTCGTGTGATGAACACATTTAGTTTTTTACATTTTAGGTCACTATTTGCAAGCTCAGATTCCTTTGGAAATTATTTTATATTGTTCTCCAGGTTGAGGCAGCCTTTTTACCTGTCCTTGATTTTGGTGATGTATTGTCCGTGAATGTTTCCGCACAGAGTTTCCAAGTGCTGGACAATGTGCCTCATGGCACTGTGAGATTTGTCATCAATTCCAGATTTCTTACTTGTCATTACATTTTGTATTTGCAAGCCAATTGGACTCCTCGAATTAAAGCAATTCTGGGAAAGCTTCCCATCTAACGCCCTTCTCTTTTAATCTTAAATTAAGGAACAAACAGTCTTCGCTCGCTTGACTTTGTGCAATTTGTTGTTCCCAAGGTACAAACCAAGATGGGAAAGACAGGCTTTTGGTTTTCTGGCCTTTTTAGCTGGGAAACTACAAATTGAACCTGATCACACTTTTACCCATGTTGTTTTTTAAATTTAAATCTGTTCATAGAGGAAAACACACGAGGCAGATCTGTAACTATTCTACAACCTCTGAGCCATGATGGAGAGAGCTTGGTCTCCTTTGTGTTTAAGCTGAATGTAAGCGACCAAAACAAGGTCAATTTGAAGGACCTAGATGTAATATCAGGGGTATAAAGGTCTGTGACAAACACTAGAACCTTAAAAATCCACCCAAATGCGGATGAGGATTTAATGCAGAGACGCCAGGTTAGAAGTAATAAGAACCCTGATCCTGGAACCAGTCAGAAGTTTAGGAGCCTTTGGACCAGTTACAGGCGAACCAAAGAAGCTTGGAGTGAGTTACTGTGGTCACCCAGACCTTGATTCAAAGATGGCGGGCCAAATAAATGAACTTCCAATTCAGCCAGCTTCAACTGCAGTTGGTTTAAAGCCATCCAGGCTCTTATATCCTCAAGCCACTCTCTGAGACAGTCCAAATGGACATCATTATTTACAGAGCTGGGTGTAACCAGTGCATCTCAGTGTTTCTGAATGATTTTACCTAGGGCCCATATGCAGATGGCAAGAGAAAGGGGTCATGAGCACAGCCTTGAGTGACCCCATTGACGTCTCCGCTGGAGGGGAGAAGAAATAATTTATCTTGTGTGTGAATGTTCTATTTGTGAGATAGAAAGTGAATCAGTTTGATGCTGTGCAGCTAACATCAGCTTCATGCTTCAGATGGTCTGCATAGATGTACATCTAGGATACCACAGCAGAATTGAATAAGAGGAACATCAGTAGAGCAGATTAAGTGCTGCAAGCTGCCCTGAAACCAGCCTGATTTGTCCAAGAAGTTTTATTTTTTTCAAGAATCTTGAACAATCTTGGGTATTTTTGAAATGGGTTTATAACTACTGAGTGATGCAGGTCTACGGTAGGGTTTTTACAGAGGGGCTTGAGAGGTGTTGAAAATGGGTCATAATGGAAGTAAAGAGCAAACTAAGGAGACAGTTAAGTCTCTGGGCCTTAATGAGCTCAACTTTGCTAATGTAGGGATGTCAAATGTTAACTGACGATAACGATTTGGAACTATTGATTATGCCATTGATCACATCTCATGAAAGTACATTCAGTGATAAACAGGTAGCATTCATCAAGTGCAAAGAGAAAAACTCTCCTGAGGAGAGTTTGAAGAGAGTTCAGGTCACAGAGAAGAGAAAAGGGCATTTCAAAACCTCTACATTTTCTTGTGCCTGTTGATTTAACCATGCATCCAAATAATTCCATGAAACAACTGATTATTGTCTGTCAGTACAGCTCTGTGCTCTGAATGTAGGTTTATTTCGAATTACATCATATTCACATCTAAGCGAACAAGGTTGCCTGAAATATTGATATTGAACGAATAAAACCGGTGCTAATTGCTGGTTAAATGCTTCCTGTCTAGTGTGCTGAAGTGCACCTCAAGTGATTACTACATTGCTGCAATAAGAAACCCTCTTCATGAAGATGATTTAATGAGTAAATGAAAGGAGATGTCTGTCATCCACTTAATGAATTCTGCTGCGAGTGTTTATTTACATTTGACACACAAATGCCAGAGGATACAGAGTGAAGGAATAGATGACTGTATCACAAACGATCCCTCTTGGCATTCTACACAAGATTCCTTCCTATTAACATCACTGTTTTTATACTCTTTTGTAAATCTAATCTCTATGCAAGCTCTCCAAGGACGCATGCTCCATCACATAGAGCTCCATAAAGTACAGTACTTGATTCATGATGAACTGGTCTATTCTGCATGTTCATCAGAATGATCGTTCTCCCAGAAAGAAAGAAAGAGTGCTATTAACAGTCAGAGGATTGCATTGCTTGTATTCTCCTGTGTTTTTCCCCACCCTGTTGTTGTCCAACAAACCACTTCCTGCTGCATAAATACCAGGGGCCTCATTTATAAACGTTGCGTACGCACAAAAACATGCATACGTCATTTCCACGCAAAGGTTGTGATCTATAAAAAAACAGACTTGACGTAAAATGCGCACACCCCTACGGTAACTCTGACCCACTTGTACGCACAGTTTGGAGGAAAAGGGGAATTGGCGACACAGACGGTGCGGTGGTGAACTGAAGTCAGATTGAAGAAATGAAGAGTGGGAAGAACGATTATGTTTTTATGATTGCCCTTCACACATTTAATTTCAGTCTGTATCATGTGTTAGAGCCATGTCCTCAGAATGATTTCATTCAACGGCGTTATTTTGCATTGGACTTAGTAATTGTTTGGGAAACATCTCCTTAGAATCTAACTGAAAAATATAAATCAAGATCCCTTCTCTAAATTTAATCACCACCGTCTCTCCGTCATATTGTCCACTCCTGGAGTGCAGGAGGAGGAGAGGATGACGCATAAAGCATCTGCCTAACATGTGTAAATAACTTCATATTTTCCTGTGATACTGTGAACACATAATCAAATACCAATGAAATCCTAAGTGTGGAAAACAAAGCCATTGCCAGTCGTTATACTATCTACTTCGTCAGCTCTACTTGATGCTTTTCATAACAAACCAGGCATAAAGAAAAGGGTCATGTTCACACACTTCAGTCTAAAGAATATTTTTCGTGGTGGGGGTTAGCACAAACTGATTATTGTAAACCTATAAATACAGCGGTGAGCCCTGTGCGTAATGCTGCACCATGGCACTGCTGGCACTGCTGGAGGACTATGCCAATGGCAGAATTAGGAGGGAGAAGGTCTTCCTGGGACCATAACGGCTTATTGGCCCATGATGACGACTGTATTGGGAGCCGTTTTAGATTCCTTAAAGCTGCTCTTGGATTTATGTGCTGAACTGGGTCCAGCATTAGAGAAGGCACAACACACCAGAAACACACCATCCCGGTGCAGACGCAGGTCCTCACCCCGTTTTTAAATGAGGAAACCGTCTTCAATGAGGGTCAGTGGTGGAGCACGCCATCGGCCTCCTGAAGTGCTGGTGGCGCGCTTTGGATTCATCGGAGGGCAGGCTTCTTTACCATCCTGCCAAAGTGCGCCACATGATAAGAGTGTGTGGTGTGTTGCACAATGTGACACAGAGGATTGGTATCCCCCCCTCCTCCCCCCCAGCATTATGACCCAGAGGGGGAGGCAGCCCCTTCAAGTCAAGCGGGATACGAACAGGGTGCAAAACTCCGTCAGGATGTCATGCAGCGTTTATAAAGACAACTAAAGGTTCTTTTTGCACAGGTCTTACCTGTTTGAACAAAGTTTTTATATTTCATCTTAAGCTGTTGCCAAGTGCACCTCTCCCCTGCGGGATTCCACGTAAATGAAATTAATTTATAGGCTACCATTCAAGCAGTTTTACCCTTTAATATTATTGTGATTGCAAAGAACTACATTTAAACTTACGCATTAACCCGAGCAGCAATGTTCTCCCACGCTGTCTCCCTCTCTTTTGCACTTCTTTCTAAAAACATGTCCAAACTTGCCGTATGAGCGCATTAAAATGTCCAATTCTATTAGGGTGAAAAACGCGGCCTTCCTCTTCCCTGTTGCCGTGGTGACTCGTCGAATTGGGGCTCCATTGATGCTGTCTTTTTATAGTTGTGGTGCACGCGCTTAAATCCAGATGAAACTACTCCGAGTTGATCAAACTAACTCAAATCTGCTGTTCTGGAACCAAAAACAACGAGTTTCCTATCTCAGAGTAGATCAACTCAGAGTTTGTTGAACCTGCTTTGTGAAACGGACCCCTGGTTTGTTATGAAAAGCATAAAGTAGAGCGGACGAACTGAGAACAGGAAATTATATAGTATAACGATTGGTAATGGCTTTGTTTTCCACACTTAGGATTTCACTGGTATTTGATTATGTGTTCACAGTATCACAGGAAAATATTCTGTTATTTACACATGTTAGGCAGATGCTTTATGCACCGTCCTCTGCTCCTCCTGCGCTCTGGGAGTGGACAATATGAATGAGAGACGGTGGTGATTAAATAGAGAAAGGATTTTGATTTAGAATTTTCTGTTAGATTCTAAGGAGATGTTTCCAAAACAATTACTCTGTCCAATGCAAAATAACGCCGTTGAATTAAATCATTCTGATGACATGGTTCTAACACATGATACAGGTTGAAATTAAATATGTGAAGGGCAATCATAAAGACTTAATTGTTATTCCCACTCTTCATTTCTTCAATCTGACTTCAGTTCACGACCGCACCGTCTGTGTCGCCAATTCCCCTTTTCCTCCAAACTGTGCGTACGAATGGATCAAAGTATCCGTAGGGGTGCGCACATTTTCCATCAAGTCTGACGTATGCAAGTTTTAGTTTTAGGTTTTGTGCGTATGCAACATTTATAAATAAGGCCCCAGAACAGAACCTGCCTCATTCCCCGACCTTGATCTATTCCCCAATCCAGTCCATTTTGTTGTTTCCTGTAATAAACTGTCTCTGAGCCTCCATGTCTGCTTTGAGGGCCCAGCCTTGCCTATTTCAGACCATAACAAACAGTTATTAGATAGATTGTGTGACTGGGACTTTCACTGCATCTGATTCAACTCCAATTAAAAACAGAAATGTTTTTCAGTATTTATTTGGCATGACATGGTCTGGCCAGGTGAGCGTCCCATGGAGCTTTTTTAGCCCATGCGGCCCCGAAGGAACACATCCAGTCCATTCTTTTGGAGTTTTCTCTTATTTCTGGAGCCACAGCCTTAGAGGCCCCACAAACTTTATCAAACATCCTGGAATTCAGTACAATATCTAGTGTTCATGTCTGCCACACTTTGATAACTAATTTAGATTTTGCATATTAGCATCCAATTGTATTTTAAATCCATTCCATTACAGGTGGTGAGAGATTTATGTCCATAACATTTTCTCAGTCTCAGTCTCTCACTGTTTTTCATCTGAATCATTATTATATAGTAATTATAATAATTACCTGAAGCCAGTGTAATGCCTTGAGATAAGAGGTTCATCTGTGAATGCAGACACCATAAATTATTAAGGGTGAAAATGATGTTTTAGCTCATTAAATCTCATTATCCTCTGCTGTTTTACAGTTTTGCCCAAATTACCAAGATTAGCAGGTTCCTGTTCAATAGTACTGTAGTTCACTCTGGCAGCAAATTTTGGATTTATTTATTCTCATCAGCAATTATCAGTCTTCACCAACCTCACGCTGTTTGTGATAATCCTTATAATATGTATATTTTTCCAGCATCCTTAACGCCCCTTTATTTATGTTTTGTAAAATAATTGAGAAACATTGTCAAAAGCATTTTTAATTTAATTTTCAAACAAATTTTCAAGTGAGCAGACCAGACAGCATCATAAAAAGACCGTCTGGTTCAAACATTAATTTTGATTACCTCTGGTCTGCCCCACAAGAGTCTTCTCTAAAGAGTCTTTATCATCGTAGGAACATTTCTCTCAAACACTTGTAAGTTGTTTTGATAGTGCAAAGTTTGTCAGAGTCTTTTCACCATTCTTTGGTTTTGTTCTGTTTTTGCCCTCTGTCATGTGAATTGTCTCTGGTCTGTCTTTCTGTATGTGTGTGTGTTCCCGCATGACTGTCCTTCATCCAATAATCAATTACACTCTCTGACTCTTCACTCCATTCTTTGTCAAATCATTGTTTTTCCTACCTCCGTAAATGTCTAGGTCAACTTCAAGCCAACCTCTCATTTATAAGTTGAGTCTTTGTCATCACTCATGTCACACTTTTCCTCTATTTTCTCCAGGTCCATCCATCTGTTGATCAACGTCCGTCATCTCTGCGGTTCACTCTGGTTTAAAGAGTCCACTCGCGGCCAACCTGCACAAACCTGATATGACTTTTACTGGTTTTGCACAGGCAAAAAGAGGACCAAACTATTTCAGCACACAATACATACAGAAAATGAGTGCTGGTGCGGTTTGAAAACCCGAGGAGGGTTTAACACCATATTCAACTTTCACCCCTATTTCCCACAGTAGAAGAACTCTCTGGTCTTGGGTTCTGTGGTTATTAATTCATTATCATACCTCTCTGCTTGGGTCCTAGTAAATAAATCAGTTTGCCATAACAGTTTCAGTCTCTCCTCCATATATCTTGTTTGAGGCAGGATGTTTTGTAGTCGTCATAATGTTGCTTCAGCCTTACTCCAGTTCACCTTCCATATGCTGACGTGAGGCTGACAAGTTTTTGTGTGTTAGCCGAGGCACAAGGACGCTTCACAAATCATACATGGTCCAAAATATGGGAGTAAAGATTTTTGAAAAAAAAAAAAAAAACTACAAAAAAAAACCCAACAAACAACAAAAATAAAACTAAATAAAAAACAACCATCCTCACAAGACTAGTTGCAAATGCGCTATGCTTGTCTGTTTGCATATTGACAGGCACTGTTTCAATAAATCACTCCATGTTATTATAGAAAGTCATATGTTCTCCAGAGGGCTGTACCACCAGACAAACAAATCAGAATTTACCTTTGCATCTGTGACGTATGTGATGAGGCTCTTCAGCCCATTTTTTTTAAAATTGTATAATACTCAAACTTGTGTCAATTGCAAATCAAATTTTTTTTCTTCAGCTCAATTGTTTTGTTGTTAAAGCATGTCCCCTTGTGTTGGGTTGAAATGGCACTTGATCAGAAGTCTGATAAACATCAGTAGAGATTTCATGGCTCACTGATCAGGTCAGGACACCGTGACAGGTATATATATGTGCAGTTTCTGAGATGAATAAGCCATCTCTACCTGTACACTACCAAATCGATTTATTCATATAAAAAGGTGTAAAATGAGATCCTGGAACACGCAAAGTGCTCAAAAATCTATTTCCCTGCAGTCGATGAGTTATATGAAGACCATGAAACCAGGGAATGAACGCCTATTACCTCATTACATTTGAGTTTACTTTAACTGACTGCACAGGATCGAGGAATAAATTTGGCCATAGAAGATGTTTATCTGAAGATGCTGCTAAATTTAAAGAGAACATTCAGTCATCATTTGCAGCAATGCCATATCTAAATTCAAATGAGGATTTCTCCCATACACAGGTTGATGACCTTGTGATTAGCACTATGGCCACACTGTGTTCAAATCTTGATGATGCTGCCCCTCTCAAAAAGAAAGTAATAAAACAGAGGAGGCTGGCTCTGTGGTATCATTCTCAAATTCATGCCTTAAAGCAGACGTCAAGGAAATTAGAAGAAGTTGGCGTTCCAGCAACTCGGAAGTGTCTCACCGAGTCTGGAAAGAAAGCTTAAAAACTTATAAAAAAGCTCTCTGCAGTGCTGGAAGCTCATATTACTCAGCACTAATAGAAGAAAACAAGAACAACCCCAGGTTTCTCTTCAGCACTGTAGCCAGGCTGACAGAGAGTCAAGATTTTAGGGGCTTTTTTACAGATAAAATTATAACAATCAGAGAAAAAATTCATCAGCTCTTACCTACATTAGACAATAATCTTCTACTGAATACAGCAACTCCTGAATCAACTGCAACACTTATTTTACATCTGGAGTCATTCTCATCTCTGAATCTCTCAGAGCTAGCTTCTATAGTCTCATCATCTAAACCATCAATCTGTCTATTAGACCCAGTACCAACTAGCCTCTTTAAAGAGGTTTTCTACTTAACTGAGCTGTTCATTTTATATCTGATTAATTTGACGTTATCTTTGGGTTATGTACCTCAGACTCTTAAGACTGCAGTCATCAAACCCCAACTTAAAAAGCTGAATCTTGATCCAGATGTTTTGGCCAATTACAGACCCATATCAAACCTTCCCTTCATGTCTAAAATCATTGAGAAAGCAGTAGCAAACCAATCACACGAGCATCTGCATAGGAACGGTTTACTTGAAAAGTGTCAGTCAGGATTTAGAGCCCATCACAGCACAGAAACAGCGCTGGTTAAAGTCTCCAATGATATTCTAATAGCTTCAGACAATAGATCAGCCCCCATACTTCTCCTCTTAGATCTCAGTGCTGCATTCGACACCATTGATCATAATATTCTATTACAGAGACTGGAACATGAAATTGGCATTAAAGGAACTGCTCTAAGGTGGTTCAAATCCTATTTATCAGATAGACAACAGTTTGTTCATGTTAACAATAGCTCCTCCTCACGCACTATAGCCAGTTATGGAGTCCCACAGGGTTCGGTACTTGGACCAGTCCTCTTCGCTGTTTATCTGCTTCCTTTAGGCAACAGTCAGATAGTCAGACTGCAGCCATGTCCTTTGTCCCTCACATAGAACAAGTCAGTAGGGCAGCTTTCTTCCACCTGAGAAACATTAGGAAAATCAAAAACATCCTGTCTCCAGAGGATGCAGACAAACTAGTCCATGCATTCGTAACTTCTAGGCTGGACTACTGTAACTCATTATTATCTGGATGTCCAAACAAATCTCTGAAAGGCCTTCAGTTGATTCAGAATTCGGCTGCATGAATATTAACAGGAACTAGGAAAAGGAATCACATCTCTCCTGTGTTGGCTGCTCTTCATTGGCTTCCGGTAAAATTCAGAATAGAATTTAAAATCCTTCTTTTAACATATAAAGCTCTTAATGATCAAGCTCCATCATATCTCAGAGAGCTCATAGTTCCTTACTGTCCTAGAAGGCCACTCCGCTCTCTAGATGGAGGTTTACTTGTGGTTCCTAGAGTCTCCAAGAGTAAATCAGGAGGCAGATCTTTCAGTTATCAGGCTCCCCTTCTATGGAACCAACTTCCAGTATCGGTCCGGGGGCGGACTCTTTAGTAATTTTCAAGACCAGGCTTAAAACTTTTCTGTATGACAGAGCTTATAGTTAAAAAGTTAAAGTTCATTTACTCTTTAGCTATGCTGCTATAGGCTTAGACTGCTGGGGGAAGCACTGAGCACCTCTCTCTCTCTCTCTCTCTCCCTCTCCCCTCTCTTTCTGTCTCTCCCCCCCTCCTGCTCCCTCTCCCTCTCCCCCCTCTCTCTCTCTCCCTCTCCCCGTCTCTTACTCTGCCTCTCCCTTTCCCCTCTCTCTCTCCTTCTCCCTTTCCCTCTCCCCTCACTCTCTCTCTCTCTCTCTCCCTCCCTCTCCCTCTCCCCTCTCCCCCTGTCTCTTACTCTGCCTCTCCCTCTCCCTCTCTCTTTCCCCTCTCTCTCTCCTTCTCCCTCCCCCCCCACCTCTCTCCCCCTTGCATGCGCCAACATACCAACAATCATGCTTCTCCAAAATCCCTGTTTCTCCCAGTTCTTCTCCTCTCTCTCTCTGTCCGCATCCTGCAGGTGATGAATCATCACCATCTTCAAGAATTCCATACAGCATCATTCCTATGAACTTCATGCAGCATCATGTTCCTGCCTACACCTGTTTGAATATCCCCTCCTCCTGCTCTCTTTCTCTCCCTACTCTACCCAACTTTGCCTCTCCCCCCTGTGCCTCCCTCTCTCAACCCAACTGGTCGAGGCAGATGGCCGCCCCCCCTGAGCCTGAGGTTTCTGCCTCTTAAAGGAAGTTTTTCCTTGCCACTGTCCCGAGTGCTTGCTCATCGGGGGATCTGTTGGGTCTCTTTAAATAATTTTATAAAGAGTTTGGTCTAGACCTGCTCTATATGTAAAGTGCCTTGATGTAACTTTGTTTTGATTTGGCGTTATACAAATAAATCTGATTTGATTTGATTTGATTTAAATAGGAGAAGAAGAATGAACAATGGAGACCCAAAGGAGTGCGTTAGAGTGCATTGGCAAAGAAATCTTTGCCAATGCATGAATATGTTAAAGTAAATCCTGAATACTGGAAACGCTGGTGTTATTTGTGGCACCACCATAACCTATACAAATATAAATACCTTCTAAGTGAAATGCTTTTTACTCTGTGTCCTAGAAAAAGGCGAAGCAGTAGTTTTGGAGTCATGTAAGCAGTGGAGAGGCTGGCGGTAAAATATCTTTTCTGTCCTGAATTAAATGTCTGTCACCATTTTGAAACTCCCGGCCAATTGAAACCGATCCTGTTTATAGGAGTGAATTTCCAAAAGAAATATGCTGAATTACCATGGCCCCTAGTCACGGTGCTTTTTATTCAATAATGGTTTTTCTCTTCTGTCTCTGTGCCTGTGAGAGGCACACACCCTATTGTTAGACCGACCTATTGTAAACTAGCACACTGGTGGCATCTTCTTATGTATCATGATGAGTTGACACTACCTTCCTTTGTCAGTTCATGTCTTGACATGATGCAACGTGAGCATGGTCAGTTTGTGACTGAATGTTCAGGTCTTATGATGCTGGATTAATAAACATCTCAGGATT
Organism: Remorina albescens; assembly: GCA_034769265.1. NCBI lineage: Eukaryota > Metazoa > Chordata > Actinopteri > Carangiformes > Echeneidae > Remorina > Remorina albescens. The sequence continues at coordinate 17,930,918 of CM068488.1, read as the reverse complement.
GGTTCTCTGATGATTTTGCACATACATAAAAACAGGTCCTGACTTCCTCCGATAATTCAATACAATTCAAGGCACCCTCCCAGTTTGCATCCTTTCTATCCTCTGCAACGCAATTTGATGATCTACTGAGCAATCAGTATGTTGTCAGGGTTTCATCAGGCTTTACTTTCCATGTTCTCCTCTAGAGCAGTTGTATTAAGAAAACAAAATAATGAGATTAAAAAAGTGAAATGATTAGCGCTGATAGTGTGACAGCATATAGACTTACTTTTTGGAAAACATCCTCAGGGTTCAGTCCTGTTATCATGCAATTATTACAAATGTGTGTCAGAGGTACGTACTAATCTGCTTCACCCATGACTAACTAACAGCCAGAAATGCAGTTCCTCTAATGGCCACTCGAGGCTGAGGCAATTCCCTCCTTGAGTGACAGGTAGGTGCCATCACAGCCAACTAGGTGCTTGGTGTCTTGCTGTTAGCTGTCTGCTCTGTTTTTCATGATAATATTGGACAAATAACAGTCCAACTGTGGAACTTACTGACTAACAGAGCATGAAAAATGGCAGGAATCAATTGCCGCATGCGGCATACTTGGTTTTTTACCCTAACTCATTAAGATGCCTAGTGCTAATGAAGCTAATGGGAGCCGTATTTAGCTGCTCTAAGCTTCAGCCTCCATCTTTATTTACAGTTCATACCATTTGCCCACAAGTATTTAAGGGCTTGTGGGAGATGGTGTTTGTCAAAAAGTAGTTTAGCAATTTCACAGCCACAACTACTTACCCAAGAAGAGTGATGTTGAGTAAAATGACTCTGATGTGATTGGACATCTGGTTGATGATGTTATATTCAAATCAGATTGGATCATTGCAGATACATCTAATATCAACCTATTAATTCAAGTGTACATTAAAAACATTGAGAGGTGAGGCCTTTACAGTAAAATATAAACAGCTAAAATGTTCAGATTCAGTAAAACAGGTGCATTTTGAGATTACAGCACAAAACAACCACAGACAGGACTATCGATAAGGGATTAGCCCGGATCAGACCAGGCAGCAAACACTGACAGATAATTTATTGCAAATAAAAAAAGAGCAGTTTGCCACATATAGTTGCATAAAACCGACTCCTTTGAGCACTAAATCATATAGTTTAAGTCAATAAATATAAAATCCAGCAGGGATTATGACCCAAAGATGTTTACAAGGTTCAGATATAAACCAAGGGGAAGGAAGAACTAGCTGTAATGGCTTGAGTCCAAAAACCTTTATTCACAGTAGACAAACAGAGAACCAGCCTTTCTGTCTCCTGAAATGCTCAGTCTAGCAGTTGCACAGCTTTATAATAGGAGGAAAACTTAACTCAGTGTTTTGGATTTGTAGCTATGCCTACCAAACACTGTAATCTGCTCCCAGGCCCCCGGAACGCTGCCTGAATCTAAGAATCATCTCGTGAAGAAAGTAGGTACGGTGTGGCACACACTGACAGCTGTTTTCCCTGTTGGAGACAGAATTGAGCCAACAAGAGCCTTAAATGTGGGGTCAAAAATGAGGACGCCGTCTTCTTGCCAACATCCAAACAAACAGCAGATCAGCAACAGAAATGGTTGCAAGCCTGGACAACATCGAAGGAGGTGTACAGGTTGTTGTAAATTCAATTAAAGGAATGACTACTGCATTTCAGTCTCTCAGCATAAACGCTGAAATCTTGAGACATGATTCAATGAGGAAAGAAACACAAGCAGTCAGGCATGTGACAGTGTAACAGTGCAGTAACCTTTTCCTTTTCAGCTGCGACCAGCTCAGTATTGCAGCATCACATGACGTGCACAAGCCTCACATCATTTTTTTTTCCTCTCCGGCGGCGAGCATCTTAAGAGTTGCTCCATCCAGACTAACAACATTTGGAAAGTATAAAGATGTGTGATTAAATCAGTAAAGGAAGCTTGTAGCTTTGTTGCTAATGAACTGAGAGCTATTGTTGCCCACGGTATGTAATTCTCACTATACCTGCCTTAACTCATATTTTTGACCCCTGAAGGACAGGAAAGTTGTTATCACAATGCTGACAAATTATCTACATTTGGTTTGCATAGTGGGCTTTTTCACCAATCCGGCAGTCACCCAGAAAACTCACCATTCATGTGGAATCTTGCTTCTGTTCACCTGATGAATCCAAGTTTAGTATTCACTCGCTATGAGCTCTGTTTTTGTTCCCACTAACACCTGATGGAATCTTTGTTTCATCTTTGTTTGCCGTTTAGAGCTTAACAGGTAGTGTTCAGAGGGGTTCTAGACCTTTACTAAAAACAGCTGAAAACAGGGAGGCTGATGGCCGCTCTGTGAGGCCGATGGGAGTTGCAGGTTTAGGTTTTAGAGTCATCTCTGCATACAATTCGATCATTTTAGATTCTGAATTTGATATCATAAAAACATCAATCATAACCATTTGACCCATATTAACTTTATTATTGTTATGCACATTCTTTTAGGTGGGGTAACACAGCCGCATTGTGATAAAGGGTGTGGCTTCACAGCAAGAATGTCGCGGGTTCAGTTCCTGCCTGGGGCCTTTCTGTGTGGAGTTTGCATGTTCTCCCCGTGCCTGCATGGGTTTCCTCCGGCTACTCCGGTTTCCTCTCACCATCCTAAGATATCATGTTTGGGTTAACTGGTGACTCTAAAGTGTCTGTAGGTCTGAGTGTGAGTGTGAGTGTGAGTGGTTGTTGGGCTCTGTCTGTCTCTGTGTGTTGGCCCTGTGATGGACTGGTGACCTGTCCAGGGTGAACCCTGCCCTCACCCACTGTGAGCAATGTGGGAAACGGCTAAGCGGCAGAAGATGAAAGATGAATCAATGAATGAAGATTCCTTTATGTTGTAGCAAGGCAGCACACAGGAAGTTGAGGTAATAGGAAGTGACATCACACACAAGGAGGAGGAGGGAAGTTTACAAATCAGAGACACCTGAGCTGAAAAAAAAGAAGGAGGAAGTTCAAACAAAGGAGAACAAAGGATGCTGAAGCAAACAGAAACAGTGTGAGAAGTGAGACAAGGAAAGGAAGGAAAAAGGAAACCAGAACTGAGGAAAAAAAACACTAAATAATCAGAGTGAACTGGAAGTGGCACGGCAAAGAACCTGGTAAAGGAGAAAAGGACTGAGCTCCGTGGAACAGGCAGTCTCAGGCCTGTTTCGAACCTGCAAAAAGCCACTCTCGGACCAGGTCGACCATTGCTCTCCCTCAGATAAGTCATTTCTTCCCTCCCTTATTCTTCAGGCTTCTCCATCTGGCTGCTGAATTCACTTTCTCTCTCCCTCTCTACCTCCCTTCATACACCCATCTCAAAACTTTCCCACTCTGACCTCCATTACTTCCAGACACACATCTACATACACACCCGCATACCCCTTGGGAACTGACTGAACAGAACTGAACTGGATCCTACACTCATCTACACACACACATACACACTCTCACATACACCCTTATGAACTGAACTTCAAATATTGATTAACTTATTGGACTGCTTTTTTAGGAGTTTTTGTTTGAAAATCAACTTTTGTTGCATGCTCTTAAGTTGGTTGTGAATTTGAGCTTGAGTTAAATAGTTTGATGATATATATATGGTTGGAATTTGACTTATTCTCAGACAATTTAAGTTGTAATTATTCATTGTTTGACTTGGAGGAAATGTTAACCCCTGAACTGATTTTTGGTTTCTGTGTGGCCTAAATTTTGTAGGGAGGCGAAAGCCGGGTCTCTTTCTTACCTGTTCAACGTATATAAAAATAACATTTGAAATAAATTATTTTTGACAGTGTGACTTCCGTCTGGCGCCCAACATTCTTATTTTGTGTGTTTGGAGAGGTGTCCTCCACTACAATGTGTTCATTCAAATCAGCTTACTCTCTGAACCTAACACACTATATTTACTGTTTACTCTTCCTCTATCGGACCATTTTTTTCTATCACGGCTCATTCGTTTTTTGGATGCTCATTATCTTAAAGGGGAGCAGCCCAGCAGCCTTCACTCCACTGCATATTACCAGAACTGCCTGTTATCCCAATCTCTTGTTCATCTTTTTCGCATCTTGTCCGTCCTTTGTTTTCCCGTAGATTCACTGCCCTCCCTGCCTCACAAAGGAAATTTCACTCAATAAAGATTGATAAACTCACTCCTGCGGCGGGCTGGCGATGGTCACAGACACACACTGAAGTAATAATATGTTTGGCTGAAAAAGATGACACACCTTGTGGTGTCAAACTATGACAACAAATGCAGATTTAAAAAAAAAAATACTATTCCCATCCTGGCCTCCGACTTTACGTACATTGTATCCTCCAATTCACTCAAACGTAATTCCATTTCAGCAGTTAAGCAGTTGCTTTCCTCACTACAGTGTTATCATAACTCATAACACCAATTGCCAGAGATAAAGTAATAAACCATTTCTTGAACTGTTTCCATTTAAATGATGTGTTCAGGGTTACTTTAATTACCATTTACTTTTCATGCATTAACAGCAATTCAGTCTGATTATGAGGTAACCTGCCCTTTGGAATCCATTTCCAGCTAAATTGCTTTCTAGGAATGTGCTTAGCTGAATTCATGTACTCCTCCACTACCTTAAGACCAGACTCAATAACAATTCACAGCACACTGTGGCTCGATGTTCAATGAAAGATAGAAGACTTTTTTAACTGGCTGTGGTCAGTATGGCTGAGCGTACAAAGTTGGCTCAGGGTAAAGTGCGTGGTTTTTTTTTTTAGTTTTTTTGCTTTAGTAGGAATTTTCACATCAAGATTGAATAGCATTATAAATAAGCCTGCACTCCAGCCAATTAGAAAAGCGTTCAACTCTTAAACACGCTGTAGCATGACAGGTGCAAATTGTTGCATTAGTATTTATTCAGCAAATTCCAGGCTGTATTCCTGAAAATGATATACCATTATGATGAGAAATAGAAGGCTCAAGTAAGGGGTGTCTGTCAAGATGTCGGTCCTGTCAGCTAAGAACTCACAGGTCTGCTGCCACATGAATAGTGTGACTCACCGTTCACCGCCCAACGCATGAATGGTTCCTTTGCTTCACCCTGTGACAGAATCATCTAATTTATCCCGATTTATTGCTCTCATTAGGGAGGACGGCCTCTATACCTGTTTATCCTCTTTGCTGCTGACCGCAGGTTAATGATTAATAATAAATAATAACATTAATAATTATTCCTGGAAGGATTTACCTGACAGTTATTCAGTCAATGAATAAATGAATCTAAAAAAAAAAGCAGAGGCAGGAGAATTGAAAAGGCATCATCCTCCTTTATCTTCAGGTTTATCACGTGTCCTTGGGCCAGTTGTGTAACTCTGGAGACATTATATACAATTGATTGGTGTGCTGTGAGCAATTTCAGCCTTGTGGAAATGTGTGTATGGCATGACAATTTACTTGAAGATTGGTTGATGAGCAGTGTTTCTTGAGGAGCTTCATACATGCATTGGAGCAATCTGTCTCTCTCAAGGCTCCGCTGATGAGTTGTGTTCATGGAATGAGAAAAGGTTTCTACGGCAATCTGCAAAGTTTCATCTCCAACAGGGCTTCACACTTCTGTAATTCTGATGATAGGAATTAGGAATTACCAAAGCAGATGTATAAAGAAAAGAAAAAGAAAAAACAATAGACAACCTGCTGAAAAATAAAAGATTCCCCCAGAGTCTTGTCATGACATGATGAAAAATGCATGAAGCCACAACATTAACGTTTGATGATAACCAAAAATTTCCATTTTCTTGCCCACAGAGAAAACGTGAGTTCATGAGTGTGTTGCCAATAGAATAAAAAATGGATTAAATGACTTGCAAAGAGGAAGCTGACATTTGTCCTTGCAGTCAGAGCTACCGTTTGTTAATCTTTTTCTAAACAGGGAGGTCTCCCTATAACACACACACACACACACACACACACACACACACACACACAAGCTGTTCATTCTTTGACGGTGAATTATTCAGTTCCACACTGCCAAATATTTAGCGCCTTACTCTGTCTCTGCAGTGGCTACTTTTCCAAAAATCCAAACCCTCAATTTCCAGCAGACATAAACTCACACTGAGGAAAATACCCAACAACAATTTAGTGCAGTCAAAAACAAAGATTCAACTGCAGAACAAAACCTGTTTCTCTAAGCCAATTAGTGTAGCTTAAAGTAGTGCTGATTTAAATAATGAATTTATAAATCAAAGTGGATCAGCAAAGAATTGTTAAACCTTCCGGTCAAAATCCTATGAACTACAACTAGATATTTGAGGCCCGACAGGCTTCGGCTATCTCCACAGGTTAAGGCGATGTGCAGGGCCCTATAGAAGAAGAGACTTTTTTAGTGCGTTAGGAGTGCAGTGTCTTTACTAGCAACCAAAGACACACGATCAGAAATTCAAGGAAAGGAAGAGTGTGTTATTAAACATGGTGTGCGCAGCAGAGTATCATACAGAAATATCAGCACCATAAAAAGCATGATAGCAGTAAAAGGTGCAATAACAAACATAAGCACAAAAAGATTATGGAATGAAAAAAAAAGATAGCGAAGTGCAAATTCAATGATTAAATGAAGGTGCAGGAGAAAAGGGCAGTCTTTAAGCTCCTTTTTAAAGCTACTTATGGTTTAGTCCGCTTACGTATCCATTGGTAGCTGTTTCCTGCTGTTGGCAGGATAATGGCTGAGTTTCAACCTGGTTCAATTTATCTCTAAGAATCAGGAGCTGACCCGCTCCCCTTTGGATCTTGAACACCAGTTGGGATGATTACAGTCATATTCCTCCTCAGGATGTCACTGCACCTGTTAACTGCTGCCTGGATCAGCTCAAATACAAATGACAGTCACTTATAGGAAAGACGGGTTCATTTAGGATGTTTATTTGCTTTGAGGTGAACACTTTGTGTCACTAAATGCCAAAACCACAGCCTTTCCCTTACTTTACCTAAAGTGCTTTTGTCATTGAAATGTAACCCAAAGGCAAGACTCTGGTCTCTGGTGTCATAGTCTTGAACACTGTATTCCCGCCATGCAACCCAACTACCTCTCTGTGATTCAGCTGCCACCAATACCTGTAAGTGCCCCATTAACTCAAACATTTCTCCAAAGATGATGTAAAAGCGGTACCCAGTGTGTTGGGAAGTCACACCAAGAGTTCCAGAGTGAGCGGCCCGCATATGACAGAGTGTTTGATGGAGATAGTAAACGCATGATAGAAAACCACATTCCCACGCCACATAAGCTGCTGTGGGAACATTGTGCGGTATTGTTTGGAGGAGACTTCAGTACAACACACAGATGCCTGGATATTCACATCTACCAGTGACTAACATCAACGCAGGAGTGCCAAGCACCCACATGACAGGAAGAACCACTGTATTTTTGGATGTCGGTGCAAAATCTGATTTTCACACCCACCAGTGTACTCAGGTTCATCTCAGGCTCTTATGGAAAACATGCCGCTCCTGTTTACAGACACTTGACAGAGTCTAAAAATTAAATGAGCTGTAGCATTTTTGGAATATGTTCTATCTTTATTAATTGTTAAAAGCCCCATATGTCTATATCTCAGTGTTCAACTGCTGTTGAGCCAATAAGAGTCTGAGGGCCTCTCTGGTCTGAGCTTGAGGGAAGAGATGTAAAACAACATTGACATGGTTTTTGGTTCTTAAAACTACAAATGCATGTTGTTGTGGATGTCACACATCTCACATATATTACCCTTCAATTAAAACTCTGAAAAACAGTAAAATCTGGGGCATGTAAATTTGAATTCAAATATTAATGAAGAATTATTAAAAGCTGGGTTTTACACTGGAAGACCTCTTCAATGAACACCAAAACAGGCTGCATGAGGGCTGCGTATTGTTACGCTAACATGAGAAAGAATCAGTGCAATGAACCAGCTGCTTATGGTATGTCATGATGCTGTTTAAGCGATGCCGTGAGATTTTGCTGACTTTTTCCTGACACAATTCCCTCGAAGAAGGTAAGACTCTGCAAGCTCACATCCTGGTAAGAACTGTGACAGTGTTTGACAGAGGTCAGCAGAGGTGACTGGTCAGCCATTGAACTTCCAATCACAGCCATTGTGCTGCCACATAAGAAGATTATATCCATCTATCCATGTCCAGATTTACTTAATCTGTCATTTCAGTTGAGGATTATCCTGAGCTACTTAGGGAAAATGGGATTTCAGTGACTGTACTTTTTAAGGTGTTGGAACATGCTAAATGTCATTTCAGCTACAGTTTCATGATGAATTCTGTCCCACACAGCTTCTTGCAATTGTTTTTTGGCCAAATGTAACAAACTTGACTAGTAGAATGTTTTAAGATGCTTAAAGTCTCTGCAAAATACACCAGCTGTGTTTTTTGAAGTCTCAAACTTTCAGTTCAGAGACGAAATACCTTTAAAGATGACAGTTTGACATTTGCCACTTTAAACTGGCAACCTACCTTGAGCTGTCCTGATATTTTCATCCCCCGACTGCAAAGCAGAGGGAAAGAAATCCATGAGAACTAGCCTCGAGACTACATCTGTATTCATTTCCCTTTAACCTCATGAATCTGCTATCCCCCTAACATCTGCTTCATCCAGGTCCCTACAGGCTGAACTGTGTCTCCAACTAATTACAACATCTTGAGGAGCTAGAGCCAATGATGAGAAAAGCAGGTGTGAAGAGCTAGAGGGCCCTGCTAACTGGGACTTCAGGCACAACACAACCAAATTAATTCACCTTGTAATGGGGTGACCAAGAAAGCATACAGAGGAAGCTCAGGCACAGAATGAGAATGTACGTAGAATTCCTCTGTGCGTATATACCAACACTTGGGACAAGAAGGCTTCCCAGGTAATGTGCCAATTTGCTGCTTAAAGGGACATTTTTCGCTTCTTCTGCCTTTGATTTTTTTAAAGTCAGTTTTGAAACTACATCTGATGCAGAGAAAGTTTTCAATCAGTCGTTGGTCTTCAATTTCATTTCCATAAGAATAGGTCATGTTCATGTGATTGTCATCCTCGCACCCTCATCACGCAATGCCACATTTAGTTGAGTTGGTCAACAATGCATTTCATTACCCTTGCACAAGTGATGATCTTCATTCAGGTTTTTCACCCCTCTATGGTGTCATGCTCACATCTTTCATGCAGAAGAATCAGATCCAGCTTGTCCAGCTCTGCTCTGATTGGTCCAGTCGGAGAGCCAGTTTGACTTTAAACCACGTAGGTCAGAGTACCCTGAGTGATGGATCTGTCTGCATGTCTTCCTGTCTGCCGTGTGATGGTGATGTGACAGTGGCTGATGAAAGTCTGTGGCAGATCGAACTGCTGCCTGTGTACAATTGCAGGAAGCTATTAGCGTGGTGTGGGGATCTTTGTCTGACTCTTACATTTACCAGAAAACAAGGGAGTTCTCAAAATCATTAGGATTGGTCCTCTGGGGACCATGACAGTTGGTTTGGAATTGTTTGTGGATCAATGCAGTATTAATGAGATATTTCAGTCGAGACCAATGTGGCATAGTGACTGACAGCGCCCTCCCCAGAGCCTCCTGCTGGCCTGACTAGAACCAGAAATATCCTCCAAAAATATCAGATATTGGACCAGATCTCAAAAAGAACCCAGACAAACTGACTCTGCTCCTCTTTAGGACATAAACCATTACTCACTCAGTTGTTGGTATTGATTTATCACAACACACATGGTTCTTCTGCTCCATGTATTTCCCCTCAAAAATTATCTTTCTTGAATCTTTCCTCAAACAAGATTGGCCCAGATAGACAATTTTTTTCCTCACCAGTCTCGTCTGATAGATCTACTTCTTGTTCTCTTAGCCTCTCTGAGTGGCCTTGTGGGAATATAAATGAAATGACAGATGACAGCAACGGCGGTGTTTACGACATGCTGCACTTATTTGCTTTAATTGAAGTAAAGAGCAGTCAAGTTCCTCACTTTTCCCCTTAAGTAGGGCTCTGCTCTGTTTGCTTGTCAAACATTTATATATTTAAGGTGCCGTTGTGATCCCATGACCCCTCTCACTCTCTTTTAACGCTGAATATACCATTCATTCATCTTCAACCGCTTTTCTGTTTCCGGGTTGCGAGAGGAACTGGAGCCAATCCCAGCTCACACTGGGTGAGGGCGGGGTACACCCTGGACAGGTCGCCAGTCCATCACAGGACCAACACACAGAGATAGACAGAGAAAAACAACCACTCACACTAGAGTCACCAGTTAACCCAAACATGATGTCTTTGGATGGTGGGAGGAAACCGGATTACCTAGAGGAAACCCACGCAGGCACGGGGAGAACATGCAAACTCTGCACAAAAAGGCCCCAGGCCGGGAACAGAACACACAACCTTCTTATAGTGGGGCAACAGCGTGAACCACTATGCCCCCATGCTGCCCCTGTAAATATACTAATCAAACATTTGAACGCCCTTGGTTCTATCCTCACCTGTGAAGCCTCTACATGGCAAGAAGCGCCGCTGCTTGCTTCCTGCATGGCGCCCTGAGAGCTGTCTTCTCCCTGCTCTGTCTATTATTGCAATACAGACAAAAATATGTGCAAAGCTATTTTAAAATTAGAGTAGAAAATATGAAGAGAGCTTTTACGAAATAGTGGTAGAAATTAATGTCAAGCTCACTAAGAGCACAGAAGAGAGAGGGAGAACATGCAAACTCTGCACAGAAAGGTCCCAGGCCGGGGACCAAACCCACGACCTTCTTACTGTGGGGCGCTAACCACTATGCCGCAGCGCTGCCCCTGAATATACCAAAGAGGTCTTATTTCTTTTATTCACTGAAGCCGTCTTGATAATAGAACTAAAGTGGTCTGAGAAGGTTCATGCTGTGGTCAGCAAATCCAGAGCCCTGACCTGCTTTCAAGACTTCTTGGGTAGAGGCAACTTTAAACAGAATTAAAAGCAGAGTAAATTTATAGTGCACACTCTCCAAGCAACCAACTACATGAGAAATACTTTTATCCTTTTTTCTGTGCACTTGTTTTATTTCAGTTTACTGTGTTATGTTGACTGATCACCTCATTACCTGAACTTGTTCTACTCACCTGCTGGTCATCTCTCTGTGTTTGTACCCAGGTCTACTCACCACTTTCATCAGATTGTTGCTTCTGCTATGTTGGTAAAGTCCTGCTTGGCCATTCAAGTTTGAAGTCATATTGTTTGTCTCCATATTGTGACCCTTTCTTGCATGTGCTTGAGGTCCTCTTTCCTCCTGTTCCTGGCCATGCTTGTACTCCGCACAATCACCTTCCACCCCTCAGCTTGCACTCTCTGTTCACCTGCCTTCTTCTCTCCTGACGTTGAACACCACTGACTCCCTTGGAACATATTAGCCTTCGGATTAAAGAAGAACACCAACTCTCCTAATTTATTCACTGTATCTACTCGACTGCACAATGAAACTTTTGCTCTTTAAGACTCTTTCTATCTTCTGCATTTGGACATGGAGATCACTCTACAAATCACATACCAGACTCCTGACTTTGCACTTGACTGTTGGCTAATGTGAAGCCAGAAGGGCAATATCATGGCAGGAGTTGTTTGTTTGGATCTCAGGGAATGAGACTGAGAAAACACTGCTTGAGGCCTGACTTGTTTATTTTACCCTCATCCTCTCAATTCTGGTCTGGCAAAGTGCATGCAGGCGTATGAACCACAGCCGGAGGTTCCTAGCACCAGCACATCTTACCCAAACCACAATAGAGACACAGCTGATGTTGCAGCAGTAGCTGTCTCACAATGTGACCGCAGAGATGTGATTTGAAAATTAAGACTAGTTTAAGATCAGTTCTGTTCCTCTTCACCCTTATAGATACCTGTCAGATTAATGATTGTAAGAATCACAAATTTATAAAATTATCTGACAAATACAATAATGTTGTCCATCTGATAACGCTGTTTGTAAAGCAGCCACACCCACTTTTCACCGAGCATCGAAGGGATTTCATGGAATAATAAACCATGGAATAATTTCATGTGTTTTATATTCACATTGTTCAGTGTAATTAGTGTTATGTCTTTTGCTACTGCATTTTTTATTCTTGCCTTCTACAAAAACCTTGTTGTGTAATGCACATGATGCTCACTGTGACGGGGGCAGATCTCCGGCTGTTTACAGAGCACTCTGAGTTCCTTCTGAAGGGACGATCTGTGTCTTTCGGAGAACATGAAGTGACATTTTCACAATATGTGGCATCAAATGTAAGAGTTGAACGCAATAAACACCGATACATTCTGAGCAGTTTAATGTAGCAGTGAGTAATATCACCGGCTCAAAAGTGGAAGGGAAATGGAGCTAACTGTCACCAATGTCTCTACTTAAATCTCCACCAATTTAGCCCTTCATTTAGACTCCAGACTCACACTCACCCATTGCCAGATTGTTCTTAGCCCACATGCAAGATTCTCCAGCACTCATTTCCAAACTGACTCCCTGTTGCCAACCATGTCTTCAGCCTCTGTGTCTCCTGTCTTCCAGGAACTGCTTGGTGAGCTGCTCCTGAGGATCCTTTACCTTCTCCTACCCTCCACTGTGTACAAGGTAGCATCTATTGCTCTTTTCTACTCCCCTGCTCTGGTTACACCTCTACACAAGGACCCCTGAACTCCTCCATGAACTCTGGACATCCCCTAAGGCCTTTTGTTCCTGCTTATCCTCCATCTGTCTGTTTATCTGCTGTGGTCACCAATAAAGGTCATTACCAACTATCCATTGCTGTTTGTGCTGCATTTGGGTTCTTAAACAACCCCATTACACTAACTCTAAGAGGTGATCCTTTTCTGGGCAGCACGATACAGTTCATGGCTACAAACCGAAGGCCATTACAGCCCCTTAATGCACAAATTGAATTAAATCTATGATGTATTTTATAATTTATCATTCAGACACAGTGTTTGGAGGAGAACACTGCACAGCTCTCTCTAGGGCTGATACTGAAAGGTTGATACACGAGGTCTGAACACAGAGGCACTGAATACATTTTTTTGGATTCTTTTGTTGGTTTTACTTTATTAAGAATGCTTGGAATGTAACACAGATCCTGTGCCTGGATTCACAGAGCAACATTTTTTTTATCTTGTCATTTTACTGTGTTCATTGTGATTCTCTTGTAAATGTTATATGCTTTCATGTATTGTTTGTACTAGAAAATTAAAGTACAATCTTAAATTAAATAAAAAAAAACCAAAACAGTTAAGTTAATGCAAGAGTTAACCTTACATAAAAGCTGCATTGGTTTATTTGTTGACAACCATAGAAATGTTGAAATGTTGAAATGTTGAAAAGCGCTGTAAGACTGACGTGAACCACAAAGTTTGTGAATAATTCTCTAAGTTTGTCACCATCAACTTAACATGTGAATGAATTGATTGTTAGCAGCCAGTGACAGTGAGTTTCTGTAACAGGCTTGTTTAAGAACCCAGATGCAGCACAAACAGTGATGGATAGTTGGTAATGACCTTTATTGGTGACCACAGCAGATAAACAGACAGATGGAGGATAAGCAGGAACGGAAGGTCTTGGGGGATGTCCAGAGTTCATGGAGGAGTACAGGGGGCTGTAGAGGTGTAACCAGAGCAGGGGAGCGGAACAAAGCAATGGATGCTACCTTGAACTTGGTGGAAGGCAGCAGAAGGTAAAGAATCCTCAGGAGCAGCTCACCAAGCAGTTCCTGGAAGACAGGAGACACAGAGGCTGAAGATGTGGTTGTTGTCGGGGACAGGGAGTCAGTCTGGAAATGAGTGCTGGAGAATCTTGCATGAAAAGGCCAAGGAGTGAGCGTGGAACCGGTGAATATGGGCTGATAGCAGTAGATGAGGAGCAGCTGTGTTCTCAGGTTAGTAGAGTTGGCTTTATGGGGGGGTGTGGCTTGGCAGGCAGTGTGAGGCAGGGGCAGGTGAGTGGAAAAGCCCTGGATGGGAGCTGAGTGACAGAAATGTAACAATTTTCTATCTGAAAGTGACGAGATGGGCTGTGGCTGGCTGGATAGCATGTGACTCCTGATGTGATAAAGAATTAAAATTGGTGTTGTTTTCTCCTGCTGGACACGGACCATGGTGAACTTTGAGGTGAGTCACTGTCTATGTGAAGAAATGTGGGACTTACTCATATTTTGCTCCTTTTTTCCTTAAATCTTCTCTAAGACAACAAAACAAAATCAGCATGTGCAGCTTTGTCTCAGGTCATTCTCATCATTTAAATGGGACTTCGGTTGCCCCAGACCACCATGAGTGGCAGTGACTCTATTGCTATTACTTCCCTGAGAAGAGATGAATTGGGGCCAAATAAAGTAATTCTCCTGGCAAGGGACACTGTGAAGAGGTCAGGTCAACCATTCAGTGGGGACAGTAATGGCCACTTTGTGCCTTGCCCTGACAATGACAGTGATGATTATAAGTAGACCCTCGAGCCCCATGAATTCCCTGAGAAGTCGTAGATTACACTGTGACATAGCCCCCGTCTTCAGGTGGACCAGAGCCGGAAAACATATGAGAGGAAAAATTACCCACTCACCTTTTACGGTAGGTGTAAAAAAAAATAAAAATAAAAAAATGAATGAATTAATTAATTTTTGCCATAAATGTTGTCCAGTATCCTTTTCTCGACCTGGCTGTTCTCATTGAAACAAATGAACACAAAAATACTTGCATAAAATAGGCCTTTGTGACCATATTTCCATCAGGAAAAACTGCTAAAATAACTTCAAAAAAATCCTCATTAGCGTATCCTATAATTGTTGCCTTAAAGTTATAGACCTCAAGCTTCTCATTATATCAAACCCCATTGTGAGACTATTTTTGGCAATAGCTGTTCGGTGTATTTTAGTTTTGGAATTTTTTTCATTTAATAAAGCAATTTTGGCAGCGGTGAATTACATAGCCATACACATTCACAGCGAGCAATGCCTGGATGCCAATAAAGGAAGCAAAAGTCGGCCCCACAATGTGGAAAATATCATTCAGTTAAGACCAGGGCTGAGGTTGAAAAATAAATAAAATAAAACACAACTCCACGTCCTCTGTTCGAATTTGAATAGATCCGACACAGTCTCATTCTAAACTTATGTCACACTGACAAACAGGTCTCTTTTGATTTGTTGTCATGGCAATTCAATTGTCAGCCAGCTGTATTTTTAAAAAAGCAAACGACTTCAGCTTCACTTGTGATTTTTTTTTTTTTTTTTTTTTTCCTGTGTTGCTGACATAAATGGATAACATTTTATAGAAAAGTAAATTCTTTATGTCATTGTAGAAAGGAAATAAACAAAACACACAAAAAAAGGATACTTCCTTCCCAAATTCAGCCATAGCTCACACAACTGTTCTGAAAGTTTTAAACTGTAGCTGTTATTCATGAAGCAATGGGTTTGTCTTTTTTTTTTTTTTTTTTTTTACTACAGTACATAGCAACATTTTTTTATAGATAATACATCTTTTACTTCTGATGATAAATTGTTCAAATGAACCGTGTTGGTTTTTTATCTTTTTAGTGAGTCTAACACTCCACCAAAGCTGAAGAATTTGACCTTTAGGTCAAATGTTTTGAGTTTTATGTCCCATATCTACAGTAATGGCCACAAATGAAGCACATTTAAATACTCATCAAAGAAAAAATGAATAGCCCTGTACTTTTTATTTAATTCTTTTTTTCTTTCTTTTTCTTTTTTTTTTTTTTTTTTACAGAAAAAACGTTTTCTTTTCTCTGCCACTTAAGGTGGTTGCTTGCCAAGAGCAGGTGATGTTGATTATCACTTCACAAGACCTTCAATGTTGTGTTTACATAATTGTAATACACAACCTGAGCCGCCGTACATCTCCAGCCTGGGCAGATGAGGGCCTGAGTGGTGGTACACAGGGGGTAGCTGGTTAGTATGCAATAAAGATATGAATTAGCATTAGCACTTCTCGTCACGTCTGATAGATCTTGGTGAACAGGGGAGTCCAGTTTGGTGGTAACTTGCAGCTTTTCTTTCACCAGGGGTAGCTGGAAATGCTAACAACGTTTTGTAGCAATAGATTGAGTTACAGCAACACCTCCTTTAAGAGTCATTACTGTCAAACCAAGATGATTGCACTGATAGAGCGCTATTGGCCAAAAATTGAAAACACTGAAAAATAAATTTCATTGATTTTTGTTTTCATCTTCAGTAAGTATTACTGCATCATTTTTAGAAAATGAAATGACATAATCTGTTCAGGAACATAAACTCCTGAATTGGAAACTCTAGTCTGAAAATGAGGCTCTCGGTTAAGGCAATAAAACAAGTGTAAGAAAATGTTTGAGGCAAAGATTCAATTTGCTTTACACAAAATGCAGGGAAAGCATTCAGTAGTATTTTCATTACCCTGAATAGAGAGTTAATAGCAAAATAAAACTTCCCATTAATACCACAGAATTTAAAAACCTGTGTTGAAGGAGATGGCGGTTTATTCAATCAAACACCTTGTTGAAATCAGTACAGCAAGCAAATGTGGATTAATTTCCCTAATTCTAGCAAATAAATTGCGATTACTGCAGATATATCATCTCTTTTAAGCCATTTTGCTCATCCTCCAACAAGCTTGTCTGCAAAAGCCGGTGCAGTATAAAACTGAGGAATGCAATCTATACACACAGCAAATATGACTGAACTATCTGAGCAGTATCTTAGAAAGTGCTTTTTTTTGGGGGTAACTTGTTAAACAGTTTTGTGCTACTGTGTAGAAATGATATAAATAAATTAAGACATTAACATTGTCCAAACATCTCAACTTCAAGACTGAATTTTTTTTTCTCATATTCAGAAATATATTACAGCTATGTACACCTTTTATTTTTTTTATTTCCTTCAACCATTGTTAAACAAGTTATGACACTTAAATAATGGTCTTTTCCCACTTTTGTAATACAAACTCTTAATCAGAGCAGCATTCCCAATTTTCATGGGTACCCACACACAAAAACTATTGGGAATTATGAGTTTATTAGTCATCCATATACAAGGTCTCCACTAAAAGACTTTTTTCACATTTTTTAAAATTGTCCCATATAGTCTGTGATTCTTGTTTGCAGGACGGTTTGTTAGATTTTCTCACTATTGAATATTTACTTAGTAACTACATTCCATTCTGTAGAGCCAGCTACAGTCTAAGGAATCCTAGCTGTTCAGTAAAGCCCAGTATTTAGACTTATGTTGGCACAAGGTTAAATCAATAGAATTCAATTCAATTCAATACAAATAAAATAATAAAAATGTAATATGTTTCATATGTGGAACAATTTTTCAATTGCATGGTAAATGTGACATAATACAGTGTACTGGAGTGGCTCTTTTAACATTAGTAAAAAATATTCAGGTAAAAAATGTCTACTTACAAAGACATCCTCTCCCCTTAGTCATTTGGGGTGAAAAAAAGAACCAAACAAGTATTAAAGCCTTCAAGTCAAACAATCATATAGCATACAACTGCTTTTCCTCTGAGACCACACACTTCTCTTCGCCCCAAGGTATTGTAGCAAACATTATTTTACACAATTCTATTAATAATTCCCCATAATGGTGGTGTCAATATTATTTCTGTCAGGGTTATTATCTGTCAAACATAAAAAACATCTGAGCTATTAAACGCCCAATAACGGAATAACAACCAGGTGATCTTGTGGATCCCTCTGGAGGTCAAAAGCAGCCATATATAACAAAGCTCTTGTAGATCAGTGTTTCTTCACTGCACATAGACACAGGGCCTGAAAAGTGAAGCCAAATGCAGAAGTGCCTTGAATCAGCATTGTATCTTCCATGATGGCCGTCTGGAAGAAACTGCACTGGTTACCAAAGAAGTCATTTGGCATGGAAATGTCCAAAGGAAAGTCCTCACTTCTCATTTGATTTATAACCATGGTAAAAGTTTTCCCGAATGAGTTTGTCATCTAAATTGATTGATTGATTTTTATTTGCTTTGAATCGCTGTACAGGTTTGAACCGAGTTTCAACCCTGTCATATGCTTTCAGCTTCTTTTTTCTCATTATGCCACATAGAGTGGGTTCCTGGATCAGTCATAATGCATAAACGGCGATTTAGCACGGAATTATTTAGCAACATTATGACTTATTGAGCAGCGGTTAGCAAAAAGGCCTTTGGGCTGTGCGTGTTCTTGTGCCACCGCAGGCTTACTTTCACAATCCAAAGACAAGGTTCATCAGGGACTGTAAATTGCCTGTTGGCATGAATGGTTTGTATACATTAGCTTTATGATAGTATGTACTCAAGCCATGTCAGCTGGGATTGGCTCCATTGACCTCTGAATTCATAAGGTTACAGCAGTGTGACTAATAAATGAATGAATTATTCATTAACTTCATATATTTAACAATACCGATTAAAGCAGCTGCAATGATCTGAGCATTTATGTCAGATAATTGTGACTTCAACAATTATGCCTCAGCTTGCATGAATAAGACTATGCAGCTCATTTCTGAATTAAAGTAAATTAACAAAAGTGCTTTGTATCTTTCACATACGATTTCATAGTTGACATTAAGCCTTGCATTGTTATGACGCATACTTCTGCAAAAGACGGTAAATGGGATTCAGTGTTGTTGACAATGTACAGAATGGTTTGTACGCTGGTGTATTCTGTGCGTGAGCAATGTATGTGTGAGGGAAATATATCTGTCAGATGTCTGAAAGTTGCAACTGAAAATGTCCCGCGTGAAATTTCATCCCTCTGCTCCTCCAGAGTTTAGAACTTTGGCAGGATTCTGGTGGCATTAATCTCAGCTCTCACCTTCGTGGCAAACACAGACAGGTATGACTTCATTTCTGCCTCCGTAGTTTTGCCTCTTTGCTATGATACATCTGTATGAGGCGTAGATTTTAAACACATTACATCCCACGTTGGTTCACACAAGAATGTAAACAGAGTAAATCAACTTCAATCAGTGAATCACTTCATTTTTCTCTTGAGGACTTTAATGGTGTTAGTCTGAGTTTCCCAAAGCTTTTCAGTCACTTTGTTTCTAACCATCAAAACAAGTACAATTATGTAAATGTGGAGGATAATAACAATGAATGTGCTGTTGTTTCTTCGCCTGGGCGACTAATGTAACCTGGTTTTCTTTCTGCAAGAGGGGAAAATGAATGATTAGTTTCACTCTTTCATTTCTCAGCAGTTACATTATCTGCAGTGATGGTTAAATATATGAGAGTGGAGAAAATGAACATCAGGACATGTCTGAAAAGGCGGTTAATGTACCAGGTGAGGTGTCTATGTCCTTGCAGGATGCATTATGTGTCATTCATCTCCCACGTCAGCATGGCTGTCAATGTATTCATTTTAACGGACAGTATATGCTTCTTCTCGTTAACCTCCGGAACTGCAGAATCTCCTCGTGAAATAGAAATCTGTACTATGTCGTTGGCTGCAAAACAAATCGAGTTTGAAAGTCTAAATTATAGTAGGCTGCACTGTAACCAGTGAATGGTAACAAATGTAACTGAATTCATTATAATTGCTGCAAAATAACAGCTCGGTAAATCTGTAAATTTGACCAAATCCAACTGTTTGGCTACTTTCTAAAGAATGTGCAAACGTCAAATAAAACAATTAGAGGTTGGTTAATAAAACTAAAGCTCTTTCATGGTGAAACATGAATAATGAATTTATTGTTATTATCCTTTATAGAAACTCTTTCAGTGTTTAACAAGACATCAAGTCTACAGTTGTTAATAGTACTGAATTATCTATGTGATAGAAACACCGAAAAGAGTAAAAATAACAAAAACATAAAATCAGATAATATGGTACTAGTGTATTATGAGAACAAACTATATATATATATTTATCGTCCACTAAAGGAATGCTGTGAAAACAAGCCAACTGCAAAAAAAAAACAAAAACAAAAACAAAACAAAAAACAAAATAGTGACCGCTTTATAAGCAAGGGTAGCTTATAAACTGGTTGAAATTTAGACACCGGTGTGGATGTTGCTCTGTATACAAGAGATGTTAGGTCATTCCCTGTCCTGTGTACATGGCCACATCTTTTAATCTACACAGACCGGGCTTTTTCAAATAAATGTGTGCTGTTGGTGCAAAAACTGATGACATTGGTTTGACATCACCGGGGTTTAGGGTGACCAGACGTCCCGAAAAATTCGGGACAGTCCCGAATCCCGAATCCTGCCCCAATTGTCCCGAAAATCACACTAGAGTAGAGTCTGGAGTTATTTCCTGATAAAACATTAAAAACTGATCATGGTGGTTGAGTCGTCCTGCAGCCAGCTCCCTCCGGCTGCACATTGGCTGCAGCAGTTCCTACATGAATTATGGGTGTTGTCGTTTTTAAATTGTGTACAGTAGTGGCGCGAATTCTCAAATAATTTTCATTCATTCATCGTTAACATGGAGTCTGGTGTCCCAGGACCCGAGCAGGTTGCAGCTAAAAAACGCAAAAGACTCTGCAGGTACCGGGAGGAGTGGGGAGATAAATACAAATGGCTTACTGCAGCCTTACGCGATACAAACAAGGCATTTTGCAAAGTTTGTAGGAAAGAATTTGGAGTTTCCCACGGAGGGGAGTCGGACATCAAGCTGCATGCTCGCAGCAAGCAACATAAAACCAACAGCACGACTGTACAGACCAACACGTTGGTGTCATCCTTCTTCAAGTGGGAGAATCCATGTATAATAAAATAGCTGCCACTGAACTGAGTGATGGGACGTTGCAGTGCAGTCAGCCAGTGTTAGTTCAGATCATAGTTCATAATTCAACATTCCATTGTTCAAGTTCAATACGAGAGTTTTCCAGAACGCTCAGTTTTTTTTCTTTTTGATGACGTAGGCCTATTTGTTTGCATTAAATTGATGTATGCACAGTGTATGAGTGTGCGGTCACTGTTTTGTTGTTTTTCTGACATGTCATGACAGTCAACCTGCACCCCCCCCCCACCCCCCCCACCCCCTGGTCCCAAATTTTACCCATTCTCATCTGGTCACCCTACCGGGGTTGTTTTCTCAAACCAGTGCTTTCAGAGCCACATGAGAAATGGTACAACCGTTATCAGACGCTGAGTAGTGCGCCTCAGAACAAATAAACCACAAGTCATGCAATAAATCACTGGAATGACCCTTTATATCAAGTTAGTTAATGAGTTTATAATAAATGGTAAATCCACTGAGCCTTTAAATTCAAATTCAAAGTTTTTGATTAATCTATTGTGGTTCAGATGCTTAGAAACACTTTTCCAGCTGTTCAAAAGCTTTATTTGACAGTAATGAAGAAAAAGTGTCCTGATCGATAAAATACACCACCTGACAAAATACACTGTGTTCTTATTCATGCTTTCTAGCTGATATCTACTATTACATTTCGTAAGCATTGACATTAATTACAACTTACAAAGCCTTGTTGCACATATATTATTAGAATTTTGTGTTCTTTGCAGCATTTCATTTAATTTGTGCTCTATAATGTTACAACCAGACTTTGCTATTGTGACTGTCATGAAATAAGGTTTTTTTTATAATAACATCCAGCCAAGTGAAGCTTAAGAAATGAAAGAGGCCAGTCAGGTGTTGTATGGGCAATGTGAACATAGGCACAGAGCAGGAAGAATGGTAGAGGCATTGGATGTAATGGTCCGGCTGCATCTACAGAAAAAGGTTTTGGGAGACATTAATAACAGAAAATCCATTACTGTGAGGAACAAAGTCCCTGAAATGGTCATCATACAAATTAGAATTTTGAAATTTGTGATAATTATGCACTCGCAGGTTGCACAGTGGCCCGATTGTCGAGTTATTTCATATTAATGAGCTCAATCAGTGCGGAATAAACAAAGGTATTACAGTTCACTACTACAGCCTGTGTTATCTCTCCGACTCATTCATTTTTTACAGAAAAAATATTTCTCTTTGCAAAAAGGCTCATACTCATACTATAAAGAAAGTCTTGAAGAGATCACGTCTCTTTACTCCTGGCCCAGTTCTTCAACCGACTCGCTTTCAACTTTGGGCAGTTCTTAACAAAGGCCTCTGTGCCCTGTTCTAATGCATTATTCTCTCTACATGCAAGATTAGCTTTAGAGATGATATGATGATGACACCCTAGTGCTGTAAGACGATCCAGTTTTCATGGACCGTTTTAATGAGTCAGATGATATACTGTTTGGAAATTTGTATTGGTTAAGCATTCAATCTTTGTCAAATGAAACAGATATGTAATAATAATGAGCACATTGGCTGGTTGATTTAACAATAAAACTGGGATCATACCATGGAGTTTCCAAAAGAAGCTCGAAAGCCTTTGAAGTATTGACTCTTCCTGTGTTTGCCAGGTGGAAAATACTTCTCAACAAGAAGGGCAAACAGATGTTCAATGGCACGCAGAAGTGGGTCCTGTAATCAGATTGGAATGAGCTTTTACTTTGTTTTAAATGCTCTTGAATACTGCTTTGTAGCAGCTTCAAGGACATTATATTACACTGGTGAGAAAAAACAACTGCTAATGGAAACAAATTTCTCCTGCTGACTATCTGTGTGTGTATTGATTTCCATGCATCCTTGGGCCTATTCCATTCCTCCCTGAATTTCATTAGAGCCACTGAAAGACAGGAAAGACCACCCCCCCACCAGCCCTGCAACACAGCTTGATTGCCCATGGTTTTCATGGCCTGAAGCAATGCTTCAGCCACCCATGCTCTGACATGTGGATAGACCTCAGGCCATGATTGTCCCGAGCATAAGGAGTGAAAGGAAGGGAAAGGAAGGGCAGGTTAGGACAGTCCATGAGCAGGATATCTAGTAAGGCATAGTTTTTCCCAACAGCCAAAATAGCTCGGCCCAGTGGGAAGATCTGATAGCCTGTCCAACATTAGTGACCTCATCGCCACCTCAAAGTAATGAAACTGCTGGATGTCGAACCAGCTCGGGGGGAAATGTCCATGTGAGTGAGATCAAAAAGGAAGGAGTGGGGACTTGTGTGTTGTACAGGCTATATCTCTGTTTTCCTCCTCTACCTGTAAAGGTGTGTGGTGCGCACACACAATATGTGCCGTTATTTTCCGCGGTTGCCTTTCGCCGCAGAGAACTCTGTCCACAGCCTCTGTGGGTGAACTCAGATAATGAAAGCATCATAAAAAGAGTTATAAATTGTGTATTTT
Organism: Remorina albescens; assembly: GCA_034769265.1. NCBI lineage: Eukaryota > Metazoa > Chordata > Actinopteri > Carangiformes > Echeneidae > Remorina > Remorina albescens. Next base: position 17,907,720 of record CM068488.1, on the reverse strand, counting down.
TATCTCCTTGGTTGTAGAGTAATTGTGGCAGCATCATAATGGAGTCTGACATAAACATGTCTGGTGAGGGGACATTTTAAAGGACCCTCATGTCATCGTTATCACCTGCTGAGATTACCCCCGTCTCTCCTTCCTGTAGGTCTGCTTGTGTTGGAGCTGGCCCACGTCAGCGGTATGTTGACGGCTCCTCCTCCAGCAGAGTCACTCTGGTGGTCTCTCCATCTGGCTCCAGAAAGGCTATATACTAGTACAACAAAAGCACACTGGGTGGACCTGTGAGACCAGACAATACATGTTAGGCTGCTGTTGTTTTCAGTCATTTGAACTCAACGTTAGGGATCTGAAGCTTTGGGTACCCCTTCGACAAAACTGAGATAACCAGACTATTGTTTGTTTGTTGTTGTTTTTTTACTCTTTTGGCTTTTCCCTATTTGGGGTTGTCGCCACAACATGTCAGCTCTGTGACTTACATGATTGATTTGGCTACAGTTTTTACACCAGATGCCCTTCTTGCCGCAACCTCCCCATTTATCCTGGATTGGGACTGGCACAAGCCTATCACCGGTTTGCTTTGTGGCTGGGGTTTGAACCCGGGGCCTCTGCTTGCAAAGCATGCGCTCTACCAATGCGATAAGTCCCCAGGAGACAATTTTTGAAAAAAAAAAAAAAGAAAAAAAAGTACATGAGCACATATTTATCCAATATATAGTTTGTACATTTCAAAACAATATAAAATTCCAGCCTTATGTTACATATTTGTTGTTGTGTGCTAACCTAAACCTAGTTTCTGGAAGTCAGCGGAGATGGAGGGCTGGATTTGTAGCCCCATGGTACTTTGGCCCAAGGTGACCTCTGTTTTTTATTCAAGCCACGGTATCCATTGCTTAACCTGGACATTTAAAAAACAAGAGAGTCATTTAACTCTTATTGGAATCCTTCATTTACACATGAAGTATTTAGGCATCTTCTGTCAGTATGAGCACTTTGTTTTAGCCTTTAATAACATTTACGTGTTCTGTCAAACTTTTGACTCCTTGTCCAATTTTCTTAAGTAAGAGTGGATATTGTAGCAATTTCTTTTACATATAATTGAGAGTGAGTTTCATCATTCAACTAAAGTTTTACAGTTTAATCGTGAATTTACTGCAATTCTCATTTGCAGCACAGCCTTTCTCACCAGACCGTAAAGCTTAGATTGATCTTCAATACACTTCTTAGCATGTAAGCAACAATTTTCTCATTCTCTTTGTAAGTTTCACCAAATATAGACATAAGTAATGAACATATATATAAAATTTTATGATCTTAACTAATTGTTTAGATCACAGGGAGAAACTACCAAAATGAAATTGTTTATCCTAAGACAAAAGGATCAGGCTCCAAAAAATGGGATTCTGGCAAAGGATGCTCCTCGCCTACCTCAATAATATATTATTAGCCAGTCATGTTAGTGCCTTTGAATAATTCCGAATTGGCAGAATATATGAAGCATAGGGAATAACTAATGCAAGGTCTGCCAGCACCCACCTACTCCAACATTCATCTAAGCTCACACCCTTGAGACCTCCACCACATGTATACACATACAAATGCTCTCAGCACAAACCCATGAACCCTGCGCCTGCACTCTTGGGCCGTGACTGACTGTACTGAACGAGGACAGGTCAGTTAGGGCTGGCAGGTAATCTTTGCGGGAGAAACTCCATTCAAGAAAATACCGTGACCCATGTAGGATAAACTGTGAGTTATGGGCAGGATAATCATGGAAGAAGGGGAGCTGCTTATTACGATCAAGCATTGATCTGACACCAATAAAAATAAAAGTATCTCTCTGCATTATTACATGCAGTGTTGACAACATGCTCTGCATTAGTAAATAATATTAGGTGTTTAATACATTTATCTTTTGCATGAATCAGTAGCCTGTTTTTGCCCTGCAGTCCTCACCATATAACCTCATTCTGAGATTTCCTGTGAACATTAACTGAAGCTCATGACCTGTATCTGATTAGAAGATTGCATTCTTTGTTCTCTGCTGAATGTGTTTTTTCTTGCCAGGATCAGGTGGCGGGTTGTCACTTGACAAGCCTTTGGCTGCTGTTGGGCTGTGATACAAATACACCCTTCAAGAAGTATTATCTATTTTGCTATACAGTGAGTTACTACTGGAAAGTGACAAGATGGACCACAGCTAACAGACTGGCATGCAAACTTTAGTAGTAGAAGAGACATCATTGACATTGATTTAGCTATTTGATGGAGACAGGTCATGGGGTGTGAAGGAAATAAGTTTGATTGTGAAATTGTTTCAACTAGACTGTTGAATAAACAGCTCTTGTTTAATAATCTTACCTATGCAGCAATCACTTCAATTTATTACGGGTTTGGTACGTGCATCAGCCAGACAACGCTGGGTCAAACCTATTGTATGGCTCAACCTCATGGTTAATGTGCAAAATTGATGACATAGTTTAGAACCTTTATAGTACTGATGTGAACAACTGACATCGTAGTATCACATTTACATTCAGTCTGCAGTCTGGTGGATTCCGCCCTCTGTCTGTTTACTTCTCTGACTGTGATTACATATTGAGTATTTTTATAACGTCCAAATATTTTCCAAGCTGCCGGCAAAGTGGCCTGACAGGAATCACCAAACCCATGTCAGCATGTTAGAGGTGAAGAAGAATAATAATATAATGGTTATTTTGTCTGTTAAATGCAGCTCACAGCCTGTGCCTTGAAAAGAAACTGCTGCTCTGCCACTTACTCACCAGAGTACCCTTGTATGTAGCTATTTTATCCAAAGAGTGTCTTTTGTTTGTTGCGAGGCTTTTTTTTTTTTTTTTAAAGAAATAAAAAAATCACTAAATGTAGCCACAAATGTGCTAAGTTGGCAGCAGTGCAGGCTAGTGGGCTCTAACTGTGTGAGATGGCATTTGGCTGACCAGTTGTGGGACTATGGGCAGTTAGCCACGGACATTTCCAAGTGTGAAGCTGGGTACTCCTACTGGCCATGTCTGTGCGTCCCTGCTTGCCCTGTAGACTTTGATTATGATGCCGTCACATCACAATATTTTATGAGTAGAAAACCTTCATAATTAAATAATTCATAATGCAAAGAGTAATAAATAGTCTTATTTGCAATTTTGGTGTCCTGTCAATAGTGTTTGACCACAGGGCATGGAGGCTTTAAGGGAGATCTCTGGGGGAAACGCAAAAGTCCTGTTTCAACAAATTTGCCATGGAGAAATAGGCAGCAAGGCTGACTAGTAGCAGCAGCAATGTGCTCAGTATAGCTCATATACTGTCAAGAAAGAGAGAAAGTGGTCAGCAAAAGTAAATTTATCATGCGGAAAATAGACAAGTAACAGTGAATAAAAGTATAAATCTTTTAAAGATTTCTTTTGGCACTCCATCTTCAATATTATATAATTGATGCATTCAGGTGTATTATTCCTTTGTCGGATAATCTTTCACCTGAGTGTCTTGAGTTAGTATTGGGGCTCCACTGTATACAACTATGATAACAAAAGAATTATTCCCAATAGAGCTGTGTTGGTAAATTTAAACTCTTACCACGTGGTTGTTGACATGCTGGATGTTTCAGCTTTACGCTGACTGACAGAGTAAAATGTAGGATTCCTCACACGGCTCATCCCACACAACACTGCTCATCCTTCTCAGACACCACCAGCCCGCCATGCAAAACAGAAGCAAAAAGATTAAGCCACTGAAATACAGACATGACAGGAAAATGAAGAAAATACTCTTCTTGGGGTGTGTGAATGTGAAAGTGAAACCTGTGTTGAGTTGCCTTCATGTCATAAAGTGTTCTCTTCCAGCTCTTGGGGATGACATTAGATATTTGTGCTTTATTGAGAATCAATGACAGAATACAGACATCATGTCAGGCTTCTGCAGTCGAATTATTCCATTTCACATTGCACATCAGTAAATAACAAGTGAAGGAATGAACCATTAGTTTATCAAGTCAACTCTGAGAGATTCCACTTTACTTTCTTCCCTTGTTCTTTTTTGTTTTCTAGAGAGATTATTTTGTAAAGGAGATTTGCAGTTTATACCTTGGACCAGGAGTTATGGGATGATAAAGTTTGGCACTAATTCTAACTGACAGTTCAGGTGCTAACCTTCAGCTTCCTTCGGCAGAAAACATATTTCACACTTTGTTGAGTGCCAGGAAAAGTAGGACAGTGAGATATACAGTCAGGTGATGGCTCCATTTGCAGCAGGTCAAGGCTTATGGAGAATTTGCACTTCTGCTTTCTTTGATTAAAGTTTGGTTTGGTTACATTGTTTTGACAATGAGTGAGATGGGAAAACAGATCAGGAAAAAGAAAAGCAGATTATATCATGTGGTCAGTGTATGGAAAAGTATCTCCCAGCTGCGCCGGGTAATTATCTGCACAATGACTCCGATTTGTGATGTTTCTCCGTGTCATTTCAAGTTTACCAAGTGCTTAGCATAATGCAAGAAAGCTGGCTTTTTATCAAAGTTAGAATGACAACACAGTCACAGAGAGCAGCTCAGATGTAATTTAGATTTATGAATTTGATGAGAAATCAAATGTATATTTCATGCAAATGTCTGTAATCCTTAGAAGTTATGAAAATGTGCTTCTTTCATCGGTTTTGCTGCTGTCTTTAATCTTGACTGTTGATGGCTGACGATTATCTCTCAGCATTTTACCAAGAAATCCTGCCAAAGTTGTTTGAAGCAAGTAAATCAGATCACCACCTGAGTCTAAATTTGGATTTTGGGAAATGTTATTGCTTTGTGCATTTCAAAAGCATCTAACTTTGTTTAATCCACTAACAGGCACTGGCAAAACACCAATTATAGTCTAGTAAGCAGTTTTATCTGCAAAATAGCTCATCATTCATCCATACCCATAATATATTAACATATTTGATAGTGTGTGTAACTTACGTACAGCCCACAGATACTGTAGCTTTTAGTTTGATATAGAAAGTACGGATCTATTCTATTGTTTACAATGAACAGAACGGTCAAATGTATTATTAGAAATGTAGAGGCTGACAATGAAACCCAAATAATCCCCAAAATAATTGGTTGATTGAGAGAAGAGAGAGGAGATTTCTGGTTGTTCCAAAACTTATTCCGCATGAAAACGATGGAGGCCTCAAGCGCTGTCACCTTCTCCAGATCTGAGTCTGGACACATTCAGGTCTCTGAGCTCTGCAGGCAGCTCCTTCAATGTCAGCTGTTTGATATTTCCTCTGATATGATAAATAGACGGTGCCCCTCGAGACATTTCCCTTCTAATTGACCAATGAAATTGTTTTACAATGGAGAGCCCATTCATACAGCACTTTCTCACACATGTAACTCTTTTCTTCCACACGCACACAATCACATAATGATGGAACATCAGGGGGCAATTTGGGGTTCAGTATCTTGCCCAAGGACTCGTACCACTGACATAATGACTACTGGATGGGCTGCTCTGCCTCCTGAGCCACAGCCACATCGGCAGCTGTGAGACCTTAGATAGACTGGTGTGTGTCCTTTCAGCTGAATTATACTCCAGTCAAGGTGCAGAAATGTCTCACAGATGGTCAGGTGAAATGGGAGGGTGCCGCCGTCAATGTCAAAATCTTTTGTTTGGTTTTTTTGTTTTTGTTTTATTTTTTCATGAGGCAGGAATATAATAAAAGGGGAAAAGAAATGAAAATAGTCTGGGCATTTTCTGAATGCACTGGTAAAGACACGGTCCACTGTTTGTTTTATACAGAGACAATTAATCTTTTAACCTGGTCACGGAAGTGAATAGATATTTAATTTGAAATTTTACGGAACCATATTTAATTTACAGCATACAAATACCATTCCTGAGGTTCTAACGTTGTGTTTACTTGCACAACTAACAGATGAACGGTGCATTAAATACATGTTCTTTAATCTGCCTTCAGGGCTTTTCTGTTAATTGACATCATTTTGGTAAAAATTTTCATGGACACTCAGGTATTAACTATTAATGTACGCACAGTAATCCAGATTTAAGAAGATTGGAACAAGTTACATCTTCCATCTTGCCAATAAACATGCAATAACTTTTATCCTTTCCTTAGCCAAATTTTACATATTGCTCACTTAGAATAGGTTGTATTTTTACTGCTAAGGACACCTCTTGCCATTATACTAAGTATTGTGCTAATTGATATTCTGATATTATGCCTCAAACCCACTTGGTCTAATCTCTGAACATAAGCAGTCGAAACACAACAGGACTCACCTGGGGTTTCTCCTGTTGTCAGATCCAACTCTGTTCTTTTATATTTGGACATGCTGAGATCATTTATAACTCCCCAGGCTAAAAATGATGTGTCACACACGTCATTACCATGAAGACTAATGGGTTCTGATACTATTGTGACTCTTTTCAAAGGCAAAATCATTAGATTTTTTTTTTTCTTCTCCCTTTTGTGAAGTGGCTCTGTCATTCAGAGTTCTTGACTTGAATCCAGCTGGAAATAGCTGCAGATGACACTGCATGATATCCCCCCCAGCGGATAAGCGCTGGCTTGCGTCTTGGATTGAAGTGGACCACAATAAGGCCAAAAGGCAGTATTAAGATAAGGGCCTGCCTGCAGGAGATAATTTAAGTATTCAGAGTGTTTTGCTTTGTTCTTTATTTCCCTTGTCCCACCTGCCAAAATCCGACAATCTACTTCAAAATGTCCCCCAGTCACCTGAAAAGGTGCTGCTGGACCTATCCAGGCTGTCATGTGGTGGATTTTAATTTGTTTTTTTTTTCCAGGAGGCATGCAAAAACAATTTGGCATTTCAAAATGTGACAAATTTGACAACTTGAGAATTTGGCTAACAAAGATACTGCTGTCTGTTTATTTTTATCTGGGTAATATGGGTTGGTCTGGTGGTAAAGACTGTACCGTCAGATTCAACAGAAAAGCTGTATTGCATTTCAGGAGAGTGAAGACGCAGAGGAGATGCATAAAATCAATATGTGTTGGGATTCAGGCTTTTCCTAGAGTAATTTTGCCTTATTTAAAACTCAGTAAGTGTAAAAGAAAACCCAGCACAGCCGCAAACAAACAAATCAATTGTACGCTTGCGGTGGAGCCAATCCCAGCTCACAGTGGGCGAGGGCGGGGTCACCCTGGACAGGTCACCAGTCCATCACAGGGCCAACACACAGAGACAGACAGAGAGAAACAACCACTCACACTCACACTCAGACGTACAGACAATTTAGAGTCACCAGTCAACCCAAAAATGATGTCTTTGGAAGTTGGGAGGAAACTGGTGTACCTGGAGGAAAGCCACACAAGCACGAGGAGAACATACAAACTCCTTACAGAAATGCGCCAGGCTGGGAATCGAACCTGTGACCTTCTTATTGTGGGGCAACAGCACAATATGCTATGCTGCTGTGCTGCCCTGCTAAAACATAATATTTGCTAAAATAAAATATTACATGTGGCTTACATTTCTAGTTTAATATATGTTCAAATCAATTTTCTTCCCAATTTACCCTGGAGTAGTGTTGATGTAACATTTCTCACTCATGTATTTTGGATGAGTTGTATTTTCTGCAGCATGCATGTAAGGCTAAAACATACAGCAGCTCGATGTGCTCTATAATCCGGGGGTAAGAACAAAAATGCACTGCACTATCTGTAATTACTGCACATGTGTCTGTTATGTGATCCCCATACTAATTCTCAGACTTTGGAGCTGCCGTGGCACTAAACATTTCCCCACAGTAATGGATTGAAAGTGAATAGTCAGTGTGTCAGTCTTGCCTAGAGCAGATGTTTGATGGTGCAACAACCCCAGCTGGTTTTTGTGCTACCCAAAGTGAATTATAGTCTTGCACTGATTTCCAATGCTTGATTAGAATTGGCTATATAAACTACATGATATGATAAATAAGGAAGAAGCATTCAGGGTTCACTTATTAGCATGTATTCATTCATCTTCTACTGCTTATCTGTTTTCCGGGTCACGGGGGGTGCTACAGCCAATCCCAGCCCACACTGGGTGAGGGTGGGGTCACCCTGGACCGGTCAGCAGTTCATCACAGGGCCAACACACAGAGACAGACAGAGACCAACAACCACTCACACTCACAGTCAGACCTACAGACAATTTAGAGTCACCAGTTAACCCAAACATGATGTCTTTGGACAGCTGGAGGAAACCGGAGTACCCGGAGGAAACCCACATAGGCACGGGGAGAACATGCAAACTCCACGCAGAAAGGCCCCAGGCCGTGAACCAAACCTGCGACCTTCTTATTGTGGGGCAACAGCACTAACCACTACGCCACCGCGCTGCCCTATTAGCATTTATGTCAGTAAAAAAATAAACAATTCAAATTTGTTCCTATAACTTTAACACACAGCCACATAATGCTAATTCCCTTTCTAATTACTTAGCTCGTTCAAGGGCAAGTTAACAAATACTGATGCAAAATTTTAGGGCGTTAAAAACAGTTATGTTCTTATGAGCTAAACTGATTGAGGGTGATGGAAAAAAATATATATATAGTGTGATCGATATACATGGATGAACTCTGCATCAATTTCCTGCAAAGCAAAGGAGTCATTAGATTTAGATTAGATTTGGCAATTAAATACAGATCAATTGCTTGACAGTTTTTTCCTAAGACAGAGAAAAAACACCTTTAAAAAAAAAAAAATATGTGGGCCATGTTGATGAAATATGCAAGATTATATGATTATTTATGTAGATCTTTGAAACTTTTCCTTATTTCAATAACATCAGGCAGTTATCAATCATATTCATTTATTCATATTCTTAGCTCCAATTCTGAATGGATTTGTGGAATATAAGCATTGATCCATTTGCTGATCATAGCTGCATGACGTGGAATGGGTATTGTGTGATAAAGGCAAAAAAAGGCTATAATTTTGACTACAGTTAACAATATACAGTGAATTAAATAATAAGCAATACAAATATATAAAAAAAGCCAAAGTGTCTTTTCTCCCAACACAAATAAATGCAAGTGCTGCCCATATTATCATATTATCACATTATTATTTCTTTAAAAAATCATCCTAAAGGCACAAACCAGACAGCAATTGGCCAGCCAACTGTGACAGCATCCGCCTGTCACTCAAAGCTGTCATGTATAACTTTTAGCCAAAATAAGATTTAAATGGCAGAATTATGAAAATTTGCTCCCCTGTACATCAAAGGGAAACACAGCTATAGGAACCAAACCTGTTTCTTTACCATACTGCAAACATGTTTACTTATGCTGTAAATTTGGGCATTTTCTGGTGAGAGTCCAAAGGTATGGACTGAAATGCTTTGGAGGTCTGATAGTTTCTGGCACTTCTACGTCGTGTTCATTTTTCAGCGCCGGAGGTGGCCGCTTGCTGTTGATATGCGAGCTCAGTGAATGTCATATTTTTATTCATAACACTTTAAAAGTGATGATCATTTTAAACTTTGGTTTCAAAGAGTGGACAGTCGAACCACAGGCATTGGTGCGGAGTACCCTGATAAAATCCAAACTCAATTTAGTCTCACTATAACTTTCAATTTAATTTCAGTGTAACCTCAGCTGCCTTCCACATATTGCTTACTGATGCATTTAACTTGAGAAGAGTGGAGCTTGCGTCTGCATTCTTCACCAAGATGCAAAAAGTGGCAAAATAGGGTCAATGAGGGCAGGTGGAGAGGAGTAATGACATACAACAGAAGTTCTCCACTCAAAACCAAAGACAGGGAATTACAACAAAAGTGTATAGTGTGCATCTCAACCCCAATGACACTACATCCATAACACTTCACTGATCTCTCTTACACGGCGGCTCAAAGTTAAGCAAGTTATTTATTGAGCTTAAAAATATCTGCCTCTGCCACCCTGAAAGAGGGTGAGGTCATCCTGGACAGGTCACCAGTCCATCACAGGGCCAACACACAGAGACAGACAGAGACCAACAAGCACTCACACTCACACTCAGACTTATGGACAATTTAAAGTCATAAGTTAACCCAAACATGATGTCTTTGGACGTGGGAGGAAACTGGAGTACCTGGAGGGAACCCACGTAGGGTGCGGGGAGAACATGCAAACTCCACGCAGAAAGGCCCCAACCGAACACACAACCTTCTTATAGTGGGGCAACAGCGTGAACCACTATGCCGCCGTGCTGCCCCTGTAAATATACTAATCAAACATTTGAACGCCCTTGGTTCTATCCTCACCTGTGAAGCCTCTCCATGGCAAGAAGCGCCGCTGCTTGCTTCCTGCATGGCGCCCTGAGAGCTGTCTTCTCCCTGCTCTGTCTATTATTGCAATACAGACAAAAATATGTGCAAAGCTATTTTAAAATTAGAGTAGAAATTAGGAAGAGAGCTTTTATGAAATAGTGGTAGAAATTAATGTCAAGTTCACTCAGAGCAGCCTCCTCCCCGCTCTCTCTAATGCAGTAGACAAAAAACATGTGTGAAGTTAAATTTAAAGTAGAAATTAAGAGGAATAGCTACAGTATGAAGCAACAATGGTAATTAATATCAAATTCACTTAGATTCACTTTGCCCTGCTCTGTCTACTGCAATAAGACATATTTTAGAGCATATTCAGAGCACCATGTAAAAAGAGGGATACTACAGCATTCCTACTATGAGGCTAGCAAGCAAGGAAACTATCCCAGCGATAATATAGTTTGTTTAGGCTTGTCAGGCTGTACATTTTTCAGCTTATTTTTTAACACTTAAATTAACTTCACCATCTGCTGGTATGGGAAGTGGGGGGGGGGTGTCCCCCAACCTTGGTGGGAGGAAACCCGTGAATATGGAAACTCCATACAGAAACGCCTCAGGCCCGGGAACCGAACCCCCCACCTCCTTTTTAAAATACAAAAATTTATAACAATCAAGCACATCAATGAAATTCTCATCCAGCCATGTGCGACACACAAAAAATATTCCAATTAGTTTTCCCTTTTTCTTTTGGAAAAGACTTTCACAGATCCATATAAACAAAACAGAAATATTTAATGGGACATTGATTTGCCTTCTGTTATGCACTCTGGATTGTCAAAACGCAAAGATTACCATGAACTTATGAACTCCTCCTGCACAGTAGATATATAATTTCTCTTTTAGCAAATTTCACAGATTTCTGTTCTTGTCAAAGGAGGACTAAATGCTGACTGACAGCCAGGGATTTTCAGAGATTAAAAGAAGAGACAGAAATACAAGAGAAGTCATGCATCACTTGGAAATGCCAAAGGCAATTCTTTTCTGGTTTGATATGGAGAGCCAATGAAATCCTTTGCAGTGGACTGTGCTCTAAGTGAAGACTTTATGGGAGAACAGAGGCACATAATGAAACCTGCCAAGTGAGCAGCTCACAAGAGCAGTAAAATATTGAATTTATTGTCATTGACGCCATTCATTACCCTCACATTAAAATCCTCAATGTTGTTAATTCATGATCCAACTCATTGTGTTATCTAGAATAACATGTCAGAGTGGATATTAACATGTGCATAATGTGTTTGCAGAGCTCAGAACACTTACCCCCTGTAAGAGCCATGGCTTGACCCACAGAGACATCAACAGGGATCTCAGCTCTGTGCAGGCATTGATAAAACATTTATGGGTGCCTGGTGGGGTCACCTTGAGATCACTGCTTCATGTCTGCCTGCACAATCCGACTCCTTATGGGATTGCATTAACATGACTTTTTCATCACGCAGGTTCATGAACCGTTGTCACTTTGATTTTGAATTCATGAACAAGAAGATGGATGGAGCATATTAAAAAATTTTGCCTTCTGCTCCACAATGTCTTTTTTTTTTTTTTGAGGACTATTTTGTGCATTAGCAGATAACACAGTTAGCAAATTAATGATACGTTCGACAAACTATTTTCATTTTATTCTAACCCTTTTGATAAAAGGTTTCCACTGAGGAAGGTTGTTAAGTTACATTTATTCATAAAGGATCAAATAATAGGGCAGCATGGCAGCATGGTGGTAAAAGCTGTTACCCCACAATAAGATGTCGCAGGTTCAGTTCCCTGGTATGGAGCCTTTCTGTGCAGACTTTGCATGTTCTCCCTGTACCTATGTGGGTTTCCTCCCACCGTTCAAAGACATCATGTTTAGGTTAACTGGTGACTCTAAATTGTCTGTAGGTCTGAGTGTGAGTGTGAGTGGTTGTTGGTCTCTGTCTGTCTCTGTGTGTTGGCCCTGTGATGGACTGGTGACCTGTCCAGGGTGTACCCCCCCTCGCCCAGAGTGAGCTGGGATTAGCTTCGGCATCGGTAGAAGATGAATGAATTAAATAATGAATTCTTCACCACAAACTTATTCTTTACAGTTCCTCACTTAAATATTGTATAAATAGTTAAGTACAGAATTTACATTTGTAATAAGCTGCCCCATGATGGGGTAGATTGTCATACTATGTAGAGAAAATTGTCAGATTACATTTATTTCGAGTAAAGAAATTCGTCAACCACATAAATTTTGTTCTGATGCTGGTGGCCTTCCTTTGTCTTTCCTTCATTACGTACAACCTTCCATTTGAAAAAAGAGATTTTATGTTTGTAATTTTTTCTTATTATGCAGTTGATGGTCTGTTTGACCTTGTTTTTTTGTTTGTTTTGTTCTTTTTTGCTTTCATTTTGGCAGCACACATTGAGGAAGAGACAGGAAAGTCAGAGAGAGGGGCATGCAATAAAGGTCTGGTTTGACTTGGGCCGTCCCGAGGGAGCTCCAGTTCAACCCAATATGTTCCTTAATTGTTTAGGTTTTATCTCTTGGTGAAAATCATAATTTTATTCTTTTAATTCTATTAAGGTTTTCTTTTTTTTGTTGTTTTTTTTTGTTTATTTGTTGTCACAGTTTTCTAACTGATGAGCAGATTGAAAAGCTTGAAAGAATAAACTGGCTATTTTTCCATAACAAAATCCAGTTAGAGGAAGCAATGAACGGAAAACAAATTAGAGGCAAAATGAAAGAGCAACTTAATCAAATTGGATAATAAAACCAATGTAATCCTGTCAACAGCCCGCTTTGCCTTTACATGACTTTCAATACACTGGGGCAACTTGAATAACAATAAAACCTGTGTCAGTGCTTAATCAGACAGCTTTTTTGGCTTGTTTATAAACAAGAGAAAATTAAACCTCTGTATCTTAACCCCCCACAATATGTGGCCAACTGAACAACTATCTTTGGACTATAACAAACTGGCACACACCGCAGGCAGAAAATATCAAATTAATTTCAAGGCCACTTTCCACTCCAGCAATTTGATGAAATGGTTCTTGTTAAAAATCCGATTCAAACTGTAATATCCTAACATAACCTTTTTTTTTTTCTTTTTTCTTTTTTTTTATCCATTTTCCTGTTCTTTCACGTTTTATCCAGGAGTGAAAATACTTCTCTAACAGCACTGGAAAAACTGGTGAAGTAAAAGTTGAGTGCGGTAAAAAGGTTTAGTCGTACGTCAAACTCATTATCAGATGTGTGATCAGGTAAAAGATATAAAAAATTAACTAAAACAGATGCACCCCTTCTTCATACAATGGCGATGTATAGAGCTGACTATTACTTCTGTACAATTATATTAATTCATATAAGCCTATATGCATAGAAATACCATCTTTTCTTTTACTACATTAAATATTAACTGCAAAAGTTAATTACCTGCAGATATGATTCCACTGACTTTTGTATTATGGCAGAAAAGAAGCTTTGTGATGGACCTGAATCAGTGATACACATTTTGTTCAGCTCTATACTGTAATCTTCATGAATGAATGGGATTTTTGAAGTTTAAATACAACATTGGCATATAAACGAACTATACCATGGTGGAATGACTTCAGTGATTTAGCTTTTACCTCCTTTACAAAAGCCTTTGCTCTTATAGTTTAATAGTTTTCAAAAGCTTGAGGAGAAACACCATGAGGCTGTCATCGGGGACTGAAAAGAAGACTGACGTGTATGATGCTGTTTAACTTCCCGTGTAGGTTCCTGTTGCCATTTCTAATGAATTTGACTTTTTAAAGAGAGATAAATGCTTAATTCAACAAGAACTGGGAAAACTTGTAGACTTTGAGACCAGGGTTCTACTAGTGCATGAAGTGCTAAATTAGCTTTTAGATTTTAGGACTCCAGCTTTCTATTGCTAAAGAAATCTACATTTAGTAGATTTACATTTAGTCCTGTGTCTGTAAACTGGGAAAGACAAAGACGTGTTCCCTGTTTCCATGCACGAAGATAATCATTTGTCAAGGAGTTGTTAAAAAAAGCTGCATTCATTCATTTTCCAGCCACTTGGGAATGCCACAAGTGGCTATTTTTCATGATACCTTTAGTAACATACAAGTTTGATGTTTGTGTCCAGCCAACCAAGTCCATTAATGCCTCCTAATCCATTTGCCTTTCACCAACTCCTAAGGGGAATATCTGACTGTTTAGCTGCTAAATGCTCCAAAAGCAAGTGACTGTTTTTAATAAGGGACCGGTTAGAATTTTTCCATTAGGACATTTGTCTAAATTTGGCAGAAAGGTTGTTGGCCCAGAAAATCTAATTAATGATACAAGAGGCACTCAAAGGCTGGGTTCATGACTGCAAGCAAACACTTACATATTGCTTTGCTGATCTATTGGGAACATGAAACATGTTGATTGTTGCACCTTTAAATTGACCTTCTTCCAGTTTTTAATCCAATTTGCTGATCACAGTCTGAGCAGTTCAGCATTTACCTCAAGTTGATGAATTGAATTGTGGTGGTAGGTGGTACCTGCATGGATAAGCAATATAGATAATGGAGGGATGGTGGTGAATCAAGAAGTAATTTATCCCCTATTAAGCAAACGTACTGGTGCCAGTACTCTCCTGAGTGTTTATCATTACTGTTAAAATAAAAAAGGGAGAACATGATGTATATGTTGCATCACTGCTGCAGTTGTGTTGGTGGTGGTGATTGAGGAAATTCTTTAAGGCCAGGAAACTCACTCACACACACACACACACACATAGAGGACATTATGATGTGGTGTTAAAGCTGAGTAATGCTTACCTCACTTTAAATAAGCTTAGTAGCAACCATAACTGCAAGTGTTCTATGTTCAACCTTGTCCAAACAACAACAACAAAAAAAAAAAAAAAGCCAAATCTGCAGGATTTTTTTATTATATATTTTTATTTTTGGGAGTTTTGCAAACTCAGTAAGTACACAGAAATAGAAACTAAGTATCTTCAGGAGTGAAAGTGACGCCTGACAACATCTATGAAGCATCACATCTCAAGTCATGTGAAAATGTGTGACTTCTTAAGTTCTTACTGCCGTCATGGAGAACTGACGTTTCTATGTTGACAGTTTTTGTGCTGAAGGGCTCTTTTGAATCTCTTCTTAGCTCCATCTTCCCAGCAGTTTCTTCTTTTACACTTTTTTTTTTTTTCAGATGGTCCATTGCAGCACTATCCTGCACTAACTAACGGCACTGTTACATGACTGGCATGTACATCGAATCCTTATCTAGGCCTGGTCTGTCTGAAGAGGAAAGTGAATCCAGTCGTACCCCTGAGAATAAAGACAAAGTTAGTTGGCCATTGACTGCGAAGGCCTGCTCAGAGAAGATCCAGAATTTCAATTGTATTTCATTCACATTTGAAACGCTTCAGTTATTTGTGAAAATGCCTGTGAAAACGTACGAAAGTGCATGGTAGAAACATAGATGAAAATTGGAGCTTGTTGTTTCCATTCAAATTAGACCAATTATGTTCACGTCCGATTAATTCGCGAAAGTGATTTTCATTTTCTGCCAATGGATGAAGTGTGAGATTTAATGGTGTAGTCAAATTCCATGGAGAAATTGCCTATTGTTGGTCCCAGAATAGCGATTAATGTAATGGTTTGGATGTTTGACAATTGCTCTGAGAACAAGCTGTTAGTGGAGGATACATCTAAGCGAGGCGCATATGCTTTAATGTATCTTTTGCAGGATCTCCTGCTTGTGTTTCACTTATGACACACAGAGAAGGGATGACCGTTTAAAAATGAAAGCTGTTGAGTGCAAGCACATCTTTGTGATGAGCTGTTTTATCTTTCCAGTCTTTACAGAGTCGTATTGCACAGTCTGTGTAGACTGTCGTACAGTATTGCCTAATATGACGAATGTGCTTGTATGGGTGTTGAGCAGCATGAAAAATGTGACCACGCAGAAGGACACTTGACAGCACATGAGCAGAAAAGACTGGGCAGCACAGCACAACAGCAGGTTCTTTTTCTTTCCTTTTTTTTTTTAGGGGTGGTGAGAATAATGCACACAGGTGCTGTATTGTAATTTATCCCCGCAACCTCTGAGGCTGAAAAATAAATCCGACACAAAGGTGCCAAAAATTGCAGCTTCTCACTTGAGGCTGGCGTAAGCAGTGAATCAGTCCCCACAGAGTCCCAAGGAAAATTGTCTAACTTCAGAGCAGAAATAAACATTGTTTGCAGCTTGCTTCAGTAGTCAATTTCCTGCTTCTGTTCAGAGGGATTTTTTTCTGTGGATGTTTATTTGTTACAGCTGAAAACTTAATGTGCGCTTTAATTTTTTGTAATAATTCAGGATGTGCCACTTTGAGTGATTGATATATGCTATTTACTTACCTGTTTCCACAGAAAATCTTGGCCCTGTATGCATCCCGTCTCTTTGGCCATTTTTTGATTAGCACGGCGTTCGATGGAGTCACACACTAAGAAGATGGCGATGATGATAGAACGTAGTCTGAGCTTCAAAACCAAAACTCTGAAACCTGAAGGTGACATCCTGGAACTTATGTCCATCTTTCTTCACAGTCTGTGGGTTTGAACCACCAACCAAGGCTCCTTTTCCACCAAAGTCGTGCAGTTTTACAAAACTACAAGGACATTTTAAACTGCAGGATTCATCAAATGATCATGTGTGAAACTGACAGTTTTCAAATTGTTAGACTCAATTACTAAATAGTACAGTGGCCCTTAGCATTAGATTAGATCAAATTAGATTATTCAATGCAAAACCATACAGCGAGAATTTTGTGTGTATATATATATATATATATATATATATATCTACTCCTCCTTCTACTTATCATTGGAATACTACAAGAACTGCTAAGGTTTGAACAATTCAGAACAAATTCAACCAAGAGGCTCAGTATTAGTTTTTGTCTGATGGTAAAACCCAACACAGCAGCACAGAAGGCATTATTTTTCTTGTAAGGCAGTATGTTACTCAATATGAATATCAGTCTTTCGTTGATACAAAACGTTAGAGAGAGTGATTTCATCAAAAATACATCGAGTGGGTTGCTCAATATAAACCTGGCTGGTGGTGCTTGTTGGTCTTATCAAACTTAATAAAACTTAATAAATAATCCTTGTGTCGCCACTGATGAACAGCATCGATCTGAAGTTAAGCATGCCCGCTTAGATATATTTTAAGGCCTTATTGAGTCCTGAATTTATTCTAATCTTCAATACTCAGTTAGATTCGCCAGCATCCGTCAGAAATTATGTATTAGTCAACAGGTCGTGTGTTATATTTTTATCATAGTGGACCTACTACTAGGTGCTAGAAACCTCACTAAACACTATAGTCTATACAGTGAAACTAGTGTGACACTGTTCAAATCAAATCAAATCAAATCAAATCAGATTTATTTGTATAGCGCCAAATCATAACAAAGTTACATCAAGGCACTTTACATATAGAGCAGGTCTAGACCAAACTCTTTATAAAATTATTTAAAGAGACCCAACAAATCCCCTGATGAGCAAGCACTTGGCGACAGTGGCAAGGAAAAACTTCCTTTAAGAGACAGAAACCTCAGGCAGAACCAGGCTCAGGGAGGGGCGACCATCTGCCTCGACCGATTGGGTTTAGAGAGGGAGAGAGAGAGAGAGAGAGAGGCACGGGGGGAGGGGGGGGGCAAAGTTGGGTAGAGTAGGGAGAGAAAGAGAGCAGGAGGAGGGGATATTCAAACAGGTGTAGGCAGGAACATGATGCTGCATGAGGTTCGTAGGAATGATGCTGTATGGAATTCTTGAAGATGTGGGAGCAGCAGGCATTGCAGGAACATGGGATGGTGATGATTCATCACCTGCAGGATGAGGACAGGGAGAGAGAGGAGAGGAGCTGGGAGAGAGAGAGGAGAGGAGCTGGGGGAGACAGAGACTTCGGGAAAACATGGTTAGTAAATGCTGTGCACATGCTTGGAACTGAGAGAAACTGGGATTTCGGAGAAGCAGGTTGTTGGTATGACGGCGCATGCGGGGGGGGGAGAGAGGGAGAGGGAAGAGGGGGAGAGAGAGAGAGGGAGAGGGAAGAGGGAGAGGGGGAGAGAGAGAGAGAGAGAGAGAGAGAGAGAGAGAGAGGGGAAAGGGAGAGGGAGAGAGAGAGAGAGGTGCTCAGTCTTTCCCCCAGCAGTCTAGGCCTATAGCAGCATAGCTAAAGAGTAAATGATCTTTAACTTTTTAACTATAAGCTCTGTCATACAGAAAAGTTTTAAGCCTGGTCTTGAAAATTGCTAAAAAGTCTGCCCCCCGGACCGATACTGGAAGTTGGTTCCATAGAAGAGGAGCCTGATAACTGAAAGATCTGCCTCCTGATTTACTCTTGGAGACTCTAGGAACCACAAGTAAACCTCCATCTAGAGAGCGGAGTGGCCTACTAGGACAGTAAGGAACTATGAGCTCTCTGAGATATGATGGAGCTTGGCCAGTAAGAGCTTTATATGTTAACAGAAGGATTTTATATTCTATTCTGAATTTTACTGGCAGCCAATGAAGAGCAGCTAACACAGGAAGGATGTGATCCCTTTTCCTAGTTCCTGTTAATATTCGTGCAGCAGCATTCTGAATCAACTGAAGGCCTTTCAGAGATTTGTTTGGACATCCAGATAATAATGAGTTACAGTAGTCCAGCCTATAAATTACGAATGCATGGACTAGTTTTTCTGCATCCTCTTGAAACAGGATGTTTTTGATTTTCCTAATGTTTCTCAGGTGGAAGAAAGCTGCCCTACTGACTTGCTTTATGTGAGGGACAAAGGACATGTCCTGGTCAAAGGTTACTCCAAGGTTTCTTACAGTGGAGCTGGAAGCCAAATTAATGCCATCCAGACTGATTAGATGATTGGATAGGGTTTCTCTAAGGTGCTTAGGGCCAAGTACAATAACTTCAGTTTTGTCAGAATTTAGAAGTAAAAAATAATGGGTCATCCAGACTTTTATGTCTTCAAGACATGTCTGCAGTCTGACTATCTGACTAACTTCATTTGGCTTCACTGATAAATACAGCTGAGTGTCGTCTGCATAACAGTGGAAACTGATGCTGTGTTTCCTGATAATGTTGCCTAAAGGAAGCAGATAAAGAGTGAAGAGGATTGGTCCAAGTACCAAACCCTGTGGGACTCTATAACTGGCTATAGTGCGTGAGGAGGAGCTATTGTTAACATGTACAAACTGATATCTATCTGATAAATAGGATTTGAACCACCACACTGTTACATCCAGCAGGGTGATCATGTCTTTAACTGAGATGCAAGTATGAGAATTATACTGTATGTTGTTATAAATCATTAATTTCATTTCGTTGGAACATTGGTGCGCTGTTGACACCCTCATACTTAATGCATAGTGTTAGATGTACCATAAGAGCTGTGGGAAAGATACCATGAGCAAGAGAGCCCAGAGGTCTCTGTTAGTATTAATGTTGCCACAGTGGTTCTAATTTTGTAAAACTACGTCATGAAAACGTGCTTGTACCTTATGTCAACGGTTTTGCGGTAATCCTACTTTCCTTTTGTCTTTGTTTTGTCATGTGTGAGATTGGCAGAGCATCACAAAACCAACATTTGAACGACCTGCTGTGCTTCCACTGTGACTTTGGTAACATCGTGTTTTCGCTGCCTTTGACATCATTGTTAATTCAATTGTATTATTGAAATTGTTTAGATTATGACTTAACTTTGAGGCTCCACTGATGTGACAAAGACAACCCAAGGACCCTCCAACTCAGGTAAACAATTTGATTCTCTGGGAACTTCATCTTTCTGGAGTGAAATTCATCCATAATTTATCATGAGTTTCTCTCTGATGCTGTATATTCAGCTTTTCAGGCATAGTCTGTCGGACTAATGAAACATTCAGATAGTTGACAAGACACCATACATTCCCACAAGGGCACAAAACACTTAACTTTTATCATTTAGCCATCAGTGCATATGTGCATGTTTGTGTGTGTACAGTACAGTAGGTGTGCAGAGCAGTATTACTTCATGCAATAGGCAGTATTATTATTCTAGAGTTGCATCACTGTCAGTGTACAGTCTATGTTTATGTGCTGAAAAATACATGGAGAAGACAATGTATAGCCCCCCCCCCCCCTTTGTTAATCCTCATGGTCAACACGGGGCCAGCTCCTTCAAGTCATAATTGGATTGTATGACTATATATCCCAGTATCCACTGGGATTTAAAAATTTAAATTTTAGTGTGACTTCAATTTAACACTTATTGCATATTTATTCCTACAACAGATTGAATAAGGGAAAACCATCTGATACAACCAACAAGACAAGATGCTGCTGTTTTGTTTGTTTGTCTTTTTTTTTTTTTTTTGTCAGGGACGACAATGGCATTATAAAATTATCGATTTCTGCAGTAATTTGCGCAATATTTTTATCTCAAATGTAGTTGAAGTATAATGTAGAAGCTGCTTGAGATCCTAAAGACTAACTTAAAGATAATTGTGTTCGGTTACTGTCCACAACTGGGGACACTGTTGGGGAGTAATGACACTTCATACGATGACAGTTAATTTGTTTTTGTTCTCTTTTTACACAATTTAACACAAGCGACACATGTGAAACACTTCATTTCACTACACTTTCATATAAAAATGAACTTTACACAACTAAATTATGCCATTTTCACATAGATTTCAATACGAAATGTTTTACAACCAGTGGCATCACCCCCTGATGGTCATTAGATTATAATGCAGGTTTAAGACTATTCACCCCGACATCACTTTACAAACTCAAGGTCCAGTACGTCTACTTTTGCATACAGTTCATGAGTGTAAAGGGCATGCTTCAACAATGATGCTAAATCGTGTAATGTTTGAATAGCTCACCATGAGCTATTCAAGTAGGCAGTCACTCAAGAAATAATTACAGCCATTAAAAGTGTCAGTCCGTTTAACTGCAGCACCACAAAGTGATAAGTGACCACTGAGCAAAAGCTGAGGGATCAGATGTGCACAATGTACGAGAAAAACACATTTCCTACCATGTTGTGAATGGGGCTCATGCACTGACTGGAAAACCAAAGTTGCCAGGGTTACATTTAAAACTGCTCTCTATGTGCTCGACACCCAAAATTTCAAAGAAAAAAACAACAACAAAACTTCTCTATCTGTTGCGGATGACTTAAGGTATCATAAGCAGCGGGTTTTGCTCTATACAAAAACATTGTTTATCCCTGTGTTTTATTCCACAATATTCCCTTTGTCCTTTATGATTTAGAAATGAAGCAATATGGAAGGCAGATTTTTACTGTCTCATAGCTGACTTGCAATATTTATTTATAGATTTTTTCATGAACTGAATGTATTTCCCTTATGCAATTATTTCAGCCCACACAGAACTATTGTAAAACACTAAATGATTTCGAAATTGGGTTCTGTGTACAAGGAAACATTTATCATGTTAAAAAGATTCCCACTATACTGGATATTTTGATTTAAGGCAGTCAATTAAATTAACGTCTCCTTCTCTTTCCATTTTCTGCCTTAAATTTATGATCCCCCAATGAGATTGTGCATAAATATAGTTGTTTTCATGAAAAGCTGGTTTGCCTCACCCCGGCGTGGTTGAGTAGAACACCTGCGTTTCCATTAAGGGCCTTGGTGAACCTTTGACACTATCTCTCTCGATCTCTTTTTCTCTCCAATCCTGGATTTTATAACGGATGGACGTCTCACTTTTCCTTCTTCATGAAGGTTATTCACTTTTTTTTTATGTGGCAGTTACTCACACACTCAATGATTCAGCAAAAATGGTGAAATAAAATGACTGTAACTTACATCACCTTCAGGCTGCGGACCGAATACTTCTCCCAGTGCCATAATATTAAAGGTTAACTTTGATCATGTCATCTTGAAACTCCAGCAGCAAAGCTACCACCTGAATCCCATAACACCCCTTTTTTTATGAAGGTGTCAACAGTCATACTAGTAATCATTTACTACTGAGTGCCTGGACACCTCCTCGGAGGAAGACAAGGGGTTCAGATGTGGACTCATTAGAAGATAAATAGCTTACCTTTTTCAGGCTGACAGGATAGCCTTTGGAAGGATGGGCCTTTCCATCATTGCTCCAAATGTTTTAACAGCAGCATGCTGTACAGTATCTGCAGAGGCCAGTAATTCTACTTAATATCAAATAATAAATTTCATAATTACTTGGGCTTACATCAGAAAACTGAGACTTGACTTGCTTTCAAAATGATCATCTTAAACAACTGAGAAGATACCTCACTTAGTTTGTATGGACTGAAGACTCCATTTGTGAGGGCTACGCTTTGGAGCTCCACTTTATGTTATGTCACTTGATGACAAGTGCTGACAGCACTGGGCTGAAAACAAACAAATTTTAATTTAGACCTGACATCAAATTGCTTCTTTTTCCTTTAAAAAAAAAAAATAATCTCGTTGAGATTAAAATATCTTTTTCAGGAGAGACTGGAACAGTAAACAACAAAATGACACAGCTCCACAATGGGGAAAACTGAGAAACAAACACACAAATAACACGTACAATAAACACAAAATAGGCCAAATATATCTGCTAGTTCAAGGGCAGTGTGCAGTTTATTCCTAAATTAGAAGGTGCATATTAATTCAGAACAGCTCTGCTAATATTAATGTGAATGGGAGGGATATTGAGGGAAAAGCAATTACTGGATCGTGTGCTGTGGCTACTGGATTCAAATGAGAGAAGAGATGTGAGGCAGTATGGAAATTTCTAACAGTAGGGCTTTATAAATGAAAAACATGAGCTGTCAAGAGTACGATGATGCCAAGGGCTGAACCGCTGGAAAGTTGATGGAGCAGCATAACAATACGGGCTATCTTCATTTCCAAGGACATGAGGGTTGGCTGCGTAATTATTTTACGGCTTGACAGATATCCTTTAATTCTAAAGGGGCAACCTCGTTTGATTTTGATTTGTCAAGGTGTCCAATATGGACCTTGAATGGTCTTTTGTCAAGAGATTAGTATGAACTTGTCAAGTATTTATATAAATCAATGAGATTAATAATGAATGCATGATCTGAGTCACTGCTGGAGGTGGAGAAAACCGTGTACTTGGTTTGTCTGCAATTATGGAGAGACAGTTGGAAGTTATCAAAACAGACTGAAGACGAATCAGTTTGGTCTGAGGCTAATTATATTTCCATCCTAAGCAGAAAAGTGAAAGTTGAAATGCTGATTTGGAACAAATGTGCATAATGTATCATATGAACAAAAATGTGAGTATTCCGAAGCGTGGCGACTCTTATCTGATGTTCGATTGCCTGACTATCACTCATCACCAACAGCAGCCCGAGCTCTCTCAGTGATGTCAGAGTGAAACCACTTCAGGTTGAGTCAGTGAAATGTAATTTGTGACATTGGATTTTATGATCCTCTGATGATCAGAGGTCAATGAAAAAGGCAGCACATAAAAGTTGCTTTTTTTTTTTTTTTTTTTTAAATCATGGGAGGAGAAAATGTTATCAATAGCTTGATAAAATTGCACACTTGACTTTTAACCAACCAGAGTCAAGGAAAGGGAATTTGGATATAGGTTACTGGATAGTTTTCACTACTTCGAGCAGCACAGCTATAGCAAGGCCGGCTTTGCTTTGACCAATCAAAAATCAAGACTTCATTATTTATCTCAAAGGACTTGATTCTTAATAGGAACATATGTGTCCAGTTCAGGAAATAAGTGTTATACTCGTTTATTATAGCTCCATTCAAGATTCACTGTGTCACTCTATGACCTTGGTCTCAGTTACTACACTGCATTACTGGCAGCCTTCTCTCTGAATTATAACTGACTGCTGAACCTCCTCCCCATGCAGAGGAAAATATAGACTTTGTACCATACATAATTCATGTTATGTGTGCAGTTTTTGCTGCAGAACATACTGTACATAGTACAGATTACATGTACTGTTAATTCCCTTTTTTTTTTAAAGTCAAACCATCACTACCGAACATTCATAAAAATGCTTCCTGCCGTTCTTGTAAATCACAGCGGTTAGATAAATTCAGCCAAGCATGCATTTATAAGAACTTGTCTCATGTGTGAATTTGGTATAGGATACACATGCTTTGAATTTATCCATGGCTCACAGCAGTGTTTACTCTTCCTCTCCCTTCTGCTTTTCACGACTAATCATAGAAAACTGGGCTCAGCCAGGACTTTTTTATTTTAACCTTTTAATAGATGCAGTCCACTGGCTGTGAAAGCAAGATGCATATCTTCAGGGACCTGCGTGTGATTCTATTATACCAAGGCACACACTGCTCACGCTGAAGTATACAGTAAACTTGAGCCCTAAAGGTCATCAGGCATCTCTGTTGGTTCATTAACATACGCTCAAACAGGGAAAATGAAAAATGGATGACAGATCATCAGTGCCGCGGATTGATTTTACCCGAATGTATTCAACATGACATCTTTAGGGATTGAAGTGACCTTATCTATGTATGAAACATAATTAAAAAGAAAAAAAAAATGATATGCCATAGAATTGATCTACCATCATGGAGTCATCTTGCTTATTGAGACTTGTGTCTTGACCTGGGCTGAAAGATGCCTATCTTTTCAAATTACAAAATAATCTTTTCCTTCTTACAACTTATTAATTAAAGGCATGAAACACAAACTTGCTCGATTAAATTGTCGCAGGGCTTTTAATGCTAAAACTTTAATATGCCAAATGTATTCATGTGATGATTGATGTTTTCAACTGGACCTTTGTTACCGAGCCAGTTTTATACTGTATGCAATGTTTTTGGATTTACTGTTATTGTGAAAAACATTTATTGTAGCATTTATTGTTGTCTTTTCTTAAGCATAAAACATTTTTAAGGGTGATTCATGTGCACCTTACATACAGTTTGAAGTCCCTGCCTGTTATTAGCACAATTAGCGCAACATCATTGCCAGAAATGTGTTTTGCATCACCCGTTTGTGCCTGTGTGCCCTCATGTGCACGCATGAGGTAAATAAAATGGGTGTTAACATGAAAAAATAGAGAACTGGTCACTAGTTTCAGACTGACATAGCTGTTATCCAGTGGCCAAATAAATTTCAGGATCAACTGACCCAGCAGTCAGCAGGTCTTTTCTATCCCAGCATGGTTTTATATCATGACTGGTTCAAGGATATACTGTGTGTGGGGAGAACAGAGTTGAAGAGTTCATTGCCTGATTGTCTTTTGGACTTTGTAAACCAGATGCCAGCCAGTCACCCGGAAGGTAAGAGTGAGTGTCTTTCACTGGCGCTCAGCTGACAGGGCTGACCCCCTGTTGAATTCAGACCTGGTGGATCCTGTGCTGTCTGTTTTCTAGAGGATAGGCCTTGTTTTTCCTAACATATTTCGAGTAATAGGAGCCCTGAGAAAGGAGAAAAGATCCCAAAGGGAAAAGTTCGACAAGCATCCTCAGATCCAGTTTTCCCATCTCCAGTGTGAGCTTTGGCCACATATGTCCAGTTTCCAGTGCAAGCCCCAGCCCCAGGTTTCCAGCTACCAGTCCTGGGGACTTTCTAGGGCAATGTTTTACCTGTGCAGGTGTTGAGGCTGCTACGTTGGCTGTTCCAGTGTTAGCAACTCTTGTTGGAGATCTCACCTGTTTCTGTTGGTGGTCCTATGCAACTTTCATTGGGGGGGTCCCAGTCATAGTCCTGTCCTTCAGCTGAATCAACACCTCATCCGTGTCAGTCAATCTCCCTTGGCCAAGCCTTCCCTGATTGTCAAATCAAGCAAACTTTATTTACTGAGCATATTTAAACACAACAGTGAGGTAATCCAAATGCAGTACAAAGCGCAAGTCCACTGTTTGGAAGAGGAAACTGCAAAAGCTCTGCCAACATTTAGTTTTAGACATGATTGGAGGACATTTCAGATGTGAGACAACTAGAAGCTGACCACCAGTGGATAAGATCTGACAACTCAGGCTACTGGGAGCTTTAAAGGGGATCAGCAAGGTCTCAAAGTGAATTCAGAGGCGAACAGGAAGCGTTTTACAGGAAGCTAATTCAGAGGTGAGGTGTTTTTTGTTGTCCTAGCAGCTGCAGTCTGGACCATCAGTGAGGTAGGTTTTAAAGACTGACCACACTGACTTTGGAGGGCCTAAATACAAGAAATTCCAAGTGGTCAACTAATTTGTGATAAAAGCATGGTTAACTATGTTTTCTCCATATCATGAGGACACAGTTGGAGGCTGGAAATGGTTCTTAACCAATAGAGGTAACAGGATTATCAATTGGAATCCTGGATTGCATGCTGATTTTTTTTTTAATGTTGAGTGACTAAACATAAAAAAAAGGAATCAAAAGAAAGGAAATGACAGGAGATATTTTTCTTTCTAGTGGTTTCCAAGAGGGGGCATGTACAGACCGAATAGGACTGGCCCAAGGGTGAAGCCCTCTGGGACATCATAGATGACATGAGCAGAGGAGAATCTGTCTTTAGTCTTTGAACATGTCCTTTGGTGAAAATTGGATCTAAACTGGTTTGTTAGAAATACTGGACAGTATTGACTTTGACATCTGGGAGTCGCTGTCCCTGTTGATGTCTCCTCTGTTCCAGAGTTAACAGCTGACATCGACTCCTCTTTTCAAGGTCTGAGTCATCAATACACCAGCTCCTCATGTCCCTTGGTTAGCTGAAAAACTCCTGTTCCTGTTTCTTTATACTGGGATGCTCGTTCATTTGTTTTGGAGTAACCTCGTGTTTTGGTCCTGTCCCCAGTCACTCCTTGTGTGTATTCAGTCTCTGTGCTCCCACTTGTCTTTATTAGTTGGTTTGTTTTGTCTGTCTGCCCTTTTGAAAGTTCGCCTGTGTGTTGTACTCCAGCGTTCATTCTTTTGTTGATTGTGCTTGTTGTTTTTAGTGAGTAATACTTTGGTTGTTTGTATTTAGGAATGTTAACCTTCAAATGTAACCATTTGTGGTGCCATTATGCTAGTAGTTTGACGTGGTGCAAGTGTGCTCTTTTTCTGTTTTATTTTTGGCCATTTTTTACTGTTCTTATTTGGTTAGTGGGCACAAGACCATCGCACAAATGATGACGATTGGCTGAGGCAGAGTAAAATTTCATGGTGAGCCAATCAGAGGTCGAGGTGGGCGAGTGTTGTTTACAGAAATTTGAAAGCACTCATAGTCGGACACACAATAAACGACACAAATGAGTCAGTCAACAAGAAAAAGGAATGGCAGCCCAAATAATCCAAAAGGGGCCTTCTCTAAATGGAAGTATAGCCATTACTTTTCCCTCCAAGAAATGAAAGGAAGGAATGGAATGGTGAAATGCACATTATGCCCTGAACAAAAGAGCCTCTCCACGTCGGTGTCAAGTAAAACACACTTACTCAAACATCTTAGAATTGAACATGCACACATATTTTAAGTTCTGTTAAAGAGGGGTGGAGGGGGCTCCACATTCAGACACATCTGAGCATTTAAACATTCACTTCAAAGTAACACAATAGTTACTTTCTGAAGTAACTAGTTACTTTTATCATTTGTAACTGAGTGACTAATTTAGTTACTTTTTGGGAGAAGTAAGTAGTAACTGTAACTAATTACTTTTTTAAAGTAACTTGCCCAACACTGGTTGCTACAACCCCAACACTAACACAACTTGGTTAAATTCTATATGAAGCGTTGTTGAATAGTTCTGGTGGCTTATGCTTTTCTTATGGAAAATATTCAGGCTCATTGGAAAATGATGGCAAGATGCATGTCATTAACATCTCTTTGACGTTAGTTTTCAGGCTCTTCGTTTTGCATTGCCACAAATTCTCATGTGATTATAGTCACCCACCTTTTGAAAAACTTTCACACAGCACGCATACGATTTTCAACTATTCGGGGACATGTGATATATTTATGTATACCCCTGAAAATCTTTGTTGCACTTGTCCTTCATCTGCCCTCATGAGGGGATACAAAGTTATGACCAAATTAATATTTGTGCAAGATGCGTAGTTCCAATATAACTGTCCATGCTAAAGTCAAATTTAGATTCAAACAGATTCAAATATGACTCACAAAAGTCTATTTGGGCTCGTTCCCTGAGCTCTGTGAACAGAGCCAAAGAAAGAAGCTGGCAGTCTGTCTTACAGCATGTATTGCTTGGGCATTATATACAGAGCAGTTATATAAACTGTGCCTTTCACTGACCTTTGTTGGTGACCAGTGGGTTGCAACACAATCAATACATGTGTGGCCCAGTTTACAGTGACCTGTCTTTGAGACACTCAATAAAATCGCGGAAAGGCTTATGACAGAAGAGGGCCACAGGGATTATGTCCAAAACACAGCACACTGACTCAGCCACTGCTGAACAAATGTGCTATGGTTTTATTTTCCCATTTAGGAAAGAGGACATGATCTCTGCTATAAACTAGCTGAAATTGTCCAGACCTTTAATGCAGCTCCACGTCCTTGAAGGCATCTTGATGGGGCTCAGAAGGGAGTCACACTGTCAACACTTTCACTCAAGCTTCGAGCTGCCAGCCAATTAGCGCAGCACTTCCCATGCCCAGGAACTGTTGACAGGTTTACTCAAAAATAATTTCATCGTGAAAGGACCCGGCAGCTCCTGAAGAGGTAATTGCTGTGAAGCATGTGAGTGTAAGTCAGCGTGGGGAGATCATGTACAGTGGTTTCACAATTACTCAGTCCTCCTCACATTCTAGCACACTTAATCCAGTTAAATGGATTGACTGACACTAATCTACACCCGATTCTCTTTAGTGAAAAAGTGAACACATTTAGCAAATGTTTTTCAAACTGAAATATTGTTTAACATTTACCTTTAAAAAAGAACGAAGACATTACATTTACAATGCAGCAAAGTGTCTTTGTGAGATCGTCTCACATACATAACAGTAACCATGCTCTTTCCTGCTTCCACTTCAGCTTCTACATGATTTGTACGAGCCCTATATTAACAAAATTTCTCAGAAGTGTTAATTTAGTGGTAATTAACTTAAATGCCAAGACAAAGATAACAAACTCAAGGAGGCCATAAAATGTTAAAAATACTATATTTACAGAAAAATCACTCACGCAGAAGGAAAACCCAGCAACACAAAACACTATAGCAAACAGAAAGTGTTTCACAAACTATGAGTCCATAACCAATGGAGGCGGGCAGGCAGGAATCTAGGTTCACTGATCTCTGCCAGCAGGAGTATAGCAGCAACACCTCACTCACATCCAGTAAACAGATTCCAAAGGTAGGATGACGAAACAATCTGGCAACCAGTAGGGAACACTGCAGAGTAGAAGCACAGTGAGGGTGAATGCTGAATGGAAGTCAGCTGGGCTGCCTGCTGCTTGCCACACCTGCCCAGCCACGCCTCTGACCTGCACCGTAGAGGGAGAGAGGGAACACCAGTGGCCAAGAAGACCAAGAAGGTGCCATTTGATTTACATGTCTCTTCGACCAATCAAGTTTACCTATTTGCCATAGCTTATTCGAGGTGAATTAACCAAACCTATTGAAGTATTTCACTAAACTTGATAGCTAACTAAAATTTTTTACACTATTTTATTTTATCGGCTATCTGTCTGCATCTATCTGTTGTACGTGTGTCCTTGGGGCTCATGTCCCGTTTCGATCATAAATACCTCCTCTGATATTTGCAGATTTGAAGTCAGATGAGTGTTCATATAGTGGACAGGTACATCATACCAAATATATCATTAGCGAATGCTTCCTTGGGAAATAAAAACATATAATATTGGTCAGTAGCTGCGCTTTTTTTTTCCTCTCTGCTTTAAGTGCTACAATGTTCAATTATAATCCAAGCAGGAATCTCCAGGGCTGAAAAACAATGTACTGAAAACTGCAGGTTATGGGGATTGTCTCCAACAGTGAGTCAGTCCCCATGGACTTCCACACGCTCTCCTGCCAAGATGACGACAGCAATGCATGATTATTAGCCACCTCAATTGAGCCTCTGATTGAAACAGGCAAGTTTAGCTAAGGCCTCCCCTCAAAAGCCCAATCAACCAATCAAATTCTAATATTCATATAACAGGAGTGGATGTAAATGAGTATTACTTCCCAGGTTCAACTGAAATTAACTAATGCAGTCAATAAGACATTCTTGTCATGGGATCACACCAGCCCATCTACACCCGTCAGTCTGTTCAAATCCAGACTCAGCTGCTGTTACCCTATTATTATCTAGGAGCTCAACTACTCAGCTGTAAAGTTTCATGACCGCATCTTTCATCGTAGTGATGCTATCACGCTGACAGACAGACACGTAAAACATCCGCCCACATACGCAAAACCGCCTCGTGTAGTTGCTGGTTAAGTCTCAGTCTCCAGGTTACACACCGACTCACAGCCATGGTGCTGTGACAGGGAACTAATTCAGTTTGACTGTTTAACACCTACAGAAGCTCAATATAAGTTACACCATCTGTAGTCTATGGCCACAGGCGCCTTTTCTTTAACAGGTTCCACTTGTGCAAAATTGAGAGCCATGTACTGTTTGAGACAGCCCTAAAGCTTGTTTTGCAGGGACCAATGTTTGACCCAAATCTGAAGGTAGAATAAATGTGTCACAAAGTAAAGAAACAAGCTGTTAAAAATTGATCAGAGAGTCCCTTAAATAGCGCACAACTTATTAATGAGCTGACACTGTTAAAACCCTACAGGGAGCTCGTCACAAGGCTTGAAAATGAAGATGTTCTTGCTGACGTGCTATAACGGTTGTTCTTCTATTTGAACATGCCACCTTGTCTTGATTTATATTTTAGCAAGGTGAAACTGGACATGATTATTATACATAAGTGTTTAGGTTATAGTGTGAAATACTAATGTACAGGACATACGTTCCCGAAGGAAGCCCAGTGGGACACTCTGCACATTCATGAGGACAAGGCTGAACATTGCCAAACCTCCACAGCTGCAGACCTCTCACCTGCATTAGTGATGACTCACGCTGGAGAGAAGACTGAATGGGGGCAATTGTACTTTGTATGACTTAATGAAAGCTTATGTTATATAAAAACCACATTTGTCTTGGCCTTCAGATACTAGATAAAGAGTTCAAGGAGAGAGGGGGTCTAGTGGGATCTGCGCTCTCGCTTGTAGAGGAGGAAGGATAGAAGAAATAGTGACTTCTCATTTCCATAGATGATTTGTCTGGTAATGGGCTCGGTGGGACTTGACAGTGACACCAGTGGAAGGTCATTTCTGGCATGCTGAAGACTTGTACTAAAGATTTGGTTTAAAGATTGCTCAGGGATCCGCGCGATGAAAAACAAGCAGACGTCTGCGGCTCGTTGTACTTAAACCTACACGTGCACCCCAGATTGAGGAGGTCAATGAAGTGTCAGTACAGGAAAAACAACATAAAGCATTTCATCTAGCCAGTCAACCAGGGAGTCTTCTGTTTCTCTCCCCGCTTTGTTTGCCATTTTTCATACTCACTAATCAAAACAAATCAGGATGGCATTCTTCATGTTGACAGCATACAGCACTCAGGAGAGTTGAGTCATTTTGTCTGGATGGCTGGCTGTCCCTCGTCTCTGGCTGTTGCGTGAAGCAAGAGGCTCATAAATCTCATTGTATTAACACTAGCTTGTGCGAGAGAGGGGGATTTAGGACTTCAAGCTAAATTCACTACTGACTCTGAGAATCATATACAGTGTATGAGCTTAGCAGACCCCTTTTGAGGGATGATGGTCTATAGGGAGGAGACTGTGACCGGCTGTGTTATACAGCATTTATTAAAAGCTTGTGTCATTGAAGTGAGCATGAGAAGTACAGGGAATACTGCGAGCAGGCAATAAAACAGGCTTTTCATGGTTTTCTCAGCCTTTTGGTGAAAACATGATGTTTTGTTTTTTTTTTCTATTTTGCTGAAAAAATGCTTTGTTTAAACATCACAGGTGGCCTTTAGTTCAGTTTAGAACAATATAACTCAATAAAAAACAGCAATAAGCGCTTTAATCTCTTAAAACCCCTTTTAAACAAGAACAGGAGACATATACTTTTTTTCATGTTCTTGTTCTCTCTCCATCCCTCTACCGGGTCCCCCCTTCCTCTCCTCCATGCTCACTCTCACTGTGTCTCTCTCACTGCCTCTGCTCCTCTCTCTGCCCCCTCCCCCCTTCCCCATCTCCCTCCCTCTCAACACAACCAGTCGATGCAGATCGCTGCCCCCCCGATCCTGCTTCTGCCTGAGGTCTCTGCCTCTTAAATGAAGTTTTTCCTTGCCACTGTCACCAATGGCTTGCTCTTGGAGAGTTATGTTGGGTCTCTTTAACAACTACATAAAGTTTGGTCTAGACCTGCTCTATGTGTGAAGTGCTTTGATGTAACTTTGTTATGATTTGGCGCTGTATAAATAAATTTGATTTCATTTAAAAGTCAGTGTGTTGTGAAGTTTAACCAAAAAAGTAAAAATGATAGGGCAGCGGGGCGACATAGTGGTTTGCGCTGTCGCCCCACAATAAGAAGGTCGTGGGTTTGGTTCCCGGCCTGGGGCCTTTCTGTGTGGAGTTTGCATGTTCTCCCTGTGACTGCGTGGGTTTCCTCCGGGTACTCCGGTTTCCTCCCACCGTCCAAAGACATCATGTTTGGGTTAACTGGTGACTCTAAATTGTCCGTAGGTCTGAGTGTGAGTGTGAGTGGTTATTTGTTTCTGTCTGTCTCTGTGTGTTGGCCCTGTGATGGACTGGTGACCTGTCCAGGCTGACGCCGCCCTCACCCAGAGTGAGCTGGGATTGGCTCCAGCACCCCCCGTGACCGGGAAACAGAAAAAGCGGTAGAAGATGGATGGATGGATGGATAAAATGATACTGAACAAATGAATATAAAGTTTTCTGTTTGGAAATTGCAGTAGAAAAAGGAATGTAAATCACTATCAAGCAAACAAAAGGGCACTTTAAATAGGCTATTTGAATTTGTAATTATAATTGTCAATTGAACGAGTTCACCTCACCGTTACATTTTGACTAAAGGAAAAGACATGCGGAACGAGAGTTCTTGGCGATAGTTTGGTGCTAAACTTGCAATGTTCCTTGGAGAACGGTAAGTGGCAATGTACTCGCAAAATATACAAATAGATGCTTTAATTCAAGTCCAGTTACTCTTTAATTATATAACACATTTAGACCAACCTAGGTTCACCAAAGTGCTTCAAAGGCTAAAAAAACAACAGGAGAATAACGCAGCAAATACAACACAACAACAACAAACACAAAGGCTAAAAGGAATACTTGAAATACAAATATAAACAAAAAAGACACATGTTGCTACTCAACTTGTATTAAAGACCAGGACAAAGAGGTGAGTTTTCAGGAGAGATTTAAAATCATCAATGGATGGGGTAGACTGTTCCACATGTTGAGAAGAACAATAACAAAGGCTAAATATCAAAATGACTGATACCGCTCATGCATACATAATGAGATAAAATGTTAAAGCCAATAGGCATCGATGCTACTGTCCTTGTTTATCTACTGTCTGTTGACATATTTCAACAAACAGACTGTAGGTACTGAGTAAGAGGGTTAGGGTTAGGGTTAGTTAAGTGTAGTAAGTGTAGTTAGAGAATGAATAGTGTGCATTTTTAATATGAGGTAGGAGTACTTTATTTATCCCCCGTATGGGAAATTTCTTGTTACGGCAGCAACCACAGGTCTACAAGAAGATGATATAAGAATATAAACAAATATATACAAAAATATAAACAAAAATACAAAACCAAAAAAGATAAGGTGACTGAGAAAAGAAACTCTCCTGTAGTGCAAAAAAATTGGATGTAAATGTAATTAGTTCGGAGTGCAGATTTTTATTGCAGCGACAGAGAGGTGTTATAAAATCTGACTGGTGGTGTTGGATGAATGACCGGCGGTAGCACTCCTTCTTGCACTGCGGGTGCAGCAGTCTGTTAACGAAGGAGCTGCTTACTTCTACCACAGAGTCATGAAGGGGGTGGGAGGGGTTGTCCAGGATGGATGCCAGTTTGGCCAACATCCTCCTCTCACCCACCTCCTCAATGGAGTCCAGAGAGCAGTCCAGCTCAGATCTGGCTCTCCTGATTAGCTTGTTGAGGCTCTTCCTGTCCCTCTCTGAACTTCCACTGCTCCAGTAAACCACTGCATAAAAGATGGCAGAGGCCTGCACACTCCAAAGGACCTCAGTCTTCTCAGTAGGTGGAGATGACTCTGGCCCTTTTTGTATATTGTGTCAGTGTTTAGTGACCAGTCCAGTTTGTTGTTGAGGTGAACACCCAGGTCTTTGATTTTATTTAATCATGAATGGCTAAAGAGAGTAATAAGTGAAAATGTATATATATGTATTCCACTACTGTCTGCTGGGTAAGACTGGTGTCAAGAGGCAAAGACATTCTCTTGAATTCAATTAGACTTCCTATATGAAAGTCTGATAAAGTCACTATCTATCGTCCAAAGAGTTAACACAATGGTTAGAAAGTAGTGTGAAGCCGATGGGCAACTGATGAAAGTACTGTATTATCTAAATATTTGCAGTATTAAGAAGTGAGTTCCTGTGGCAACATTCCTGGAGAAACTCCTGAATTAAACCAGCTGCTCGTGTTGCTTCACACAAGAAGCGTCTAACTGGAGAAACACCCCGTGACTCTCATTACGAAGTATGTGCAAGAAAAAAAAATGCAGTGTCAGTCAAAGACAACAGAGATTTTTTGACAATGTATGAGTTTGACATGTTGCAGGGAGTAACGGACCAAGAAGGAGAAGCCACAGTGAGGTGTTAGATAAAGAGCAGTGACAAGCTTCACCCCTCCAACTTTATGAGCCCGGTGACCAAATCCTCTCACTGTGCCCTGCTGTGCACAGATTCATCAAATCAGGTCAGAATGGCGGAAAAAGGCCAATTATTGACTGAACTCTTTATTGAAACATCAATAGTTTGTTTTGCTGCCCACAGAAATCATATAGTCTCCTGCAGGGTTCTGTTTTTGCAGCAAATCTTCACGATTGCAGCTTTAATAACCAATAAAGGTGGGTGAGGACATCATTACACTTTGGTAATCAGGCTGGTGGTAATATACTGTGTGTGGCATGTCTTTGAGCCATCCAGTCCAGAATGTTGGAAACTATGATGTATGTGTGAAGATTATATAATTTGCATATATATATATGATACAGTGGGCAGCGCGGCAACATAGTGGTTAGCGTTGTTGCCCCACAATAAGAAGTTAGCGGGTTCAGTTCCTGGCCTGGGGCCTTTCTGTGTAGAGTTTGCATGTTCTCCCCGTGCCTGTGTGGGTTTCCTGCAGGCACTCCGGTTTCCTCCCACCGTCCAAAGACATCATGTTTGGGTTAACTGGTGCCTCTAAATTGTCTGTAGGTCTGAGTGTGAGTGTGAGCGGTTGTTGGTCTCTGTCTGTCTCTGTGTGTTGGCCCTGTGATGGACTGGTGACCTGTCCAGGGTGTATCCTGCCCTCACCCAATGTACGCTGGGATTGGCTCCAGCACTCCCCATGACCCGAAAACGGATAAGTGGTAGCAGATGAACGAATGAATATATGATACGGTATAGTTAATATATAGGATATATTTATGTATGGTTCCATACATTGCATATGAAGGCTGTATCTTAAAGTAAATGTCTGTGGAATGAAAAAAAAAAAAAGCCTTGTGCCGTGTGTATACAAGGGTAGAGTGAGCTGACCTTAAATTGAGGCAGCACTACACAAAGTAGCTTTGCCATGTTCAGCATGTATTTCTTGTCAATGTCTAATTTGTTGCAGTTTAAATAAGAGAACCGGCAGAAATAGCTGTGTTTAATTAATTCATGGTCTGCGGACACTGACTAATTAAAATCACAGCGTTTAATTCAGACTTGAAGGTTATCTTAAGACATACATCCAAATTTCATTAATTAGTAGCCCACCTTGTTCTGAGAGTGCAGCTTGCCACATTTATTTTACTACATAGCTTATCTTTCACGTTTCCTCACTGGGGTTTAATTGCGAAGCCCATTACTTCATTTTTTACCTCTTAGTCTCCAGTCGTTCTCGAAACATTGCTGCTAACAGTTTAGCTTCCTGTGGTCTGCCTTTTCAATTAACATCGAAGCCGCTCAGTGAACGTGCCGCACAGCTGAGCAGTTGGAAGATTTTGATGAATTAATGATGACCGGATGCTAAAAATGTCAAATGAACTACATCAAAGCAAACACATGGATCCCCGATCGTTTGTTGAGATCTAAAAACAGCTACAGAAGGCGATGACATTCAGATGATGTGCATCATTTTTCTGCATCAGCATGTGGTTGGAAAAAAAAACAAAAACAACACACACACATCAAAGTCAAAAGACCTTTAAAGCTAATTAATTGGCGGTTTCGTACTCGGATTATTTTTTATATTTAACTGTTATTAGAAACGGCATGCTCAGATTAAGCACTTGTGCTGACATCAGTCTAAATCCAGTTGTGTCCAAAAGACATTGAATTAACTTGTAAAAAAAAACTGAAAAATACAAGTAAAAATTTGATCACCAATAGTGTAATTGATTGATGTATTTCTTTCCTCCACCTGTGAAACTATGTAGTGGAGACAAATGAAATGCCTGACATAGTTTCTTGTTGATGGGCAAAGCGAGTCGAGGTCATCTGTGGCTGAGCTCTGTTCAAACTCTCAGGAGTCTCTTTTAAATTCAGATCCCTAAAGATCCTGCTTCCGAAGTCTGAAAACGTGTCAGGCTGAATCACAGGGGGACAGATAATTGGAATAAGGGGATCAAGTTTTTTCTTACTCCAAGGTTCAAGCCGTGAAAACACGCACAGCAAACAGTATCTGAACATGTTCAATGACCTTGAAGCTGTTGTCTTTCAAAATCGGACAACAAAGAGAAATCTCGCCTAAATAATTAGGCGTTGGGATAGCATCGAGTCCTGTTCACATTCACTGTGTGACACATTCGCTAGTGCTTTTGTTAGTAGTTTTCAAACAAGCTAAACCAGTGAATAATCATGCTTTGGTGCTGTAGAAATTTGATAGAAAATCACAAGTTATCAACTTCTTGAGTTTTTTTTTTTTTTTTTATTATTGAAATTTTGTCACGCAAACAAACAGATTATTGCTGCAGCATCACGTCTCTTTTAGGAAAGGATGAATCTGGAACAACAGCACAATAGTTTCATGCTGGTACATTTCCAAAGCACACGGAGCAGACTTTCTGTGGCAGTCAGTTTCGGAAGCGGCGTCGTAAGGCAACACTTTGAATTGATACTCATGTTGCATTCGTCAAACACTGAGCAGGTTGATTTTTATCGTGCATCCTCAACAAGAATCTCACGTTCATATTTAGCTTAATCATCACATCGGCTGGCTATAGCACAGCGTACAGGCTGACGACGATGTCATTAGTTAATTGGTACTTAATTTGACTATTTGCAATATTGACTGATGATGGCAATGCACAGAAAAAGAAAGAGAAAATGTAAATATCTTCTTTAAGAAGAAGAGTATAAAAGCATCGTGTGTGGCTGAGGTGAAAAAGTAAATGATTTGCTCTACGGCAACAGAAACGCATTTTTTCATTCCAATGGCCTGTAATTATGAAAGCTTGACATTCGCTGAACTGTAGACAAGCTGGAATTTTCCAATTCACTTTTTCATTTCTAGTTGACCATCAGACGCCTCTCCTCTCCATTACCTGCTGGAATAATTAGAAAAAACATGCTCAAAAGGACGTTCATTGGATTTAAATCCAGTTTTCGGTACTGATACAGTGGAAATCTCACAGATAATTAGATTCTTTAGAAACAGCTTCCCTCCTCAGGCACATCAGAACTAAGGACGATGAATAGAGTAGACACAAACACACAGGCCACGGCTCGCGTCTCCCTTTTTGATTTGGCATGCATGACCTGTTCTGAACTTCGGAGAAAGGGAGCTAAAACTTCTGTTTTTCTTACTGCATGCATTAAAATCATATTGGGGGTACAACGTGAGACTATGGAATCCAAACCCTGCAGAATGCACATGTATTCCAGTGCAGGGGAAGTTTGCGTTAGTTCCTCTCCTGATGAACCTTCGTGTTTTCGTCCACCTCGTCCACTTTCTGTGTTAGGTCAACCGTTTCTTAACTGTAGCTCAATATCTAATTGATAGACAGGAGAGTGGTATTGATTGTCTCTTCTAATTCTTTGCTAGAAAGTGAACAGGCATATTTCAAAGTTGTTGAACTCTTCTTTGAACAGGAAAAGTCGTCTCTTGCAGATAAAGGAATCCCTAAAGTAATTTCAAACTGAAATAGCTCAGGAGATGACCTCGGACAGCTTACATGGCGATGCCAATCTATAAAGGTGACATATGACTGTTGTCTGATGATGCTGTCTCAAAAGAATACAGTTTCCTGCTGAAGAAATGTAAGGGAGCTTCTGAAAATGACCTGATGTGCTCTCTCAGTAGTGAATTCCTCTCCAGCAGAGAAAAGTGAGAGGGTTGGGGGGGCCGAGAACAGGGCCTGGTCCAAGAGTGAAGGTTACGTGGGCGCCAACATAATAGCAAAGGCCAGTCTATTTAGTTATGCTGGGGATTTTCAGGGAACAGCTCTCCTGGGAAGAATGACTTTTGACTGTGCATGAAACGTACAGCCAAGCCTGGCGACAGACAATGCACTGCAGAGAGGCGATATGTAGAATAATGGAAGAAAATCAAGTCACAACTATTTTTTTTCTCTCGCTCTCTCTCTCTCTGAGCAATGAAAAACACTACAGGGGGATCTGTTACCAGGAATCCTTTTACTACTCCAAGGTCACGGCATATTTAGTTTTTTGTTTTTTTTTCAAAGTGGCAACAGGGATGTAGACAAAAAAGGTTGCCCCCCCCCCCCCCCCCATATTGGTTAAAAAAAGCATGAAAAAAGGAAATTTTTGTTGCTGTTTTTTTTTTTATTTGCATCTACTGATGATAAAATTCAGTACATGTAACCCTGTAGGAACTTTGTAGTTCCTCTGCGATGACGGCTACTTCTCTAACCGGTCCACTTCACTTAATGAAATTATCTCTATAGGTTTTCCTCACCCAGCTAGAACGCCTCCTGTATTCAGTAATTCACATATTTATTTGGGCATGTAATGACATAAAGTTATTACTGCTATCAAATAAGTCAAGCAATATAATGAGACAAAAAAATTTCTCTTCATTTATGTTGTGATTCACCAAACAAAATTAATCATCACACCAAAATAAATAAATAAATAAATGGACAGAAGCATACCACTGTATTTAATTAAAGATTTGTTGCCCTTCAAATTTAAAAATTGTTATCTACTCCTGGAATGTGCTTTTTAGTGCAACCCTTGCACGGAATGTGTCTGCGCTTGCTCCGCACTTCATCTTGCCTTTACAACAGGTATCTGCAGACACTCCACTCCACTCTTTGTACTTCGTATATATATCTGCTGAGTGCTTTAAGAAGGGGTCACTCCTCACTCCTTGATTACACAGTTCTGAGCCTGGTGTGACCCCTTGCTGCAAGATATGTAATAAACAAAGACCAAGATGCCAAAGTCTCCTAGTGTTATTCTAGCCAAAAGAGTTTTGTGCTTTACCTCCACCACAATTTAAATACAGATGAATCACATTGTGGCACTTTCTTAGACGAGCGCACAGGTCAAATGTGTTTCATTGATGTGTCTCTAATCTGATCTTGTGGGGTCCTTAAGGTTGTCCACATATCATTTATATTATCTTCAAGATGAATGAAATGCCAAAAAGTAATTTGAACGGTGGAACTGTGGAGGTTTAATCTGCCACCCTGGCACAAAGCAACAGCATCACAATCAGATACAGACATTTTGACTTAAAGGATCAGGGGTCAGCATTGATGTTGCACAAGGAAGTTAAATCTGATGTTTCAGATGAAATATCATTTGTCCAAAATTATTTGCGAAAATGAATGTCGAGCTGCATCATAGGAACTACTGCTGTCACTTCCTGCTGGGGTCTAAATGTCAAAGTGTATTCCTGTTGACAATGAATTTCATTTTACAAACATTTCTCACACTGTCTTTTTCATCTAGCTTACCTCCTTAACTGTAGTTCAACCCTGGAATTAACTGTAGTTAAAGGTGTGTTTTAGGTTGGATGACCTTGGGGACAAGATGGGAGAGTGGGGGGTCGTCACCTCAATAACAGTTTTGCCATCAATCAGCTGACCACAGTGCACTGAGACAGACCCCTGCATAGCCAATAGAAACAACATGCGTGGATACTAAACAAAAAAAGTTGACCTAAAATTAGTTGCTGTTTAGATGGGCCTCCCTCACAGAGCTCTTTCCCCTTCCCCTTCTTCTTATTAGTGGGGATTGTTTGATGCCATTCTTTTGTTCAGTCAAGGCTCTAAACATAGCTGCACCTTCTTGTTCATAGTGACCCGTCCTCCTAGGAGTTTAGAAAACAGTTTTTAACTTCTTAACTTGCTATCCTCCATGACCCCAGCCTCCCTTAAATGTCCGTTCACCTGAGCCTCATTAATGAAAGCGACAATAAGATAATAACGAGAAGGCTTCAATATCAAAAACTAAAATTTTAAACTACTAAAACAAACTAAAACAATAAACCCGGATGATTTCAAGTATATCTGCATAGCATAGCAGTGTCAGAGGCTGTAGCAATGTTGAACCAGAAGATATCAGGGAATAATAACAACCAGTTTAATTCAAGGTTTGTCTAATTTTAGTTGTTTAATTGATTGGAGTTGTGCTTCCATTCTGTTCGAAGTCGGTTTTTTCACAGGTCTGATTACATTTTAGTCACGCCTATAAAGAACTTTATTAATCACTCTACTCATGGATAAAAGTGTTAAAGTGTCAGAAAAACCAAAGAAGAAAAATAAAAAGGAATTAAAGCATCGTCTAAAGAACGACATCTGTAAACAAACTGAACAGCGCTGAAGATAAACTGAATGCTGCCATAAACCAGGGATGAATCAGTGGACAGATCCTGGTGGTGCATGAGGAAGAGTTCAGCAGGTAAACCCTGGGTGTCACAAGCTGGAGCAAATCAACATGACTCTGTGAATGACTCAACACGACCTCTGCGTGTTGATGTCATAATATCATATGGCATTATATGGCGATGATTTAGCCTGACTCTAAGAAGACACACCACGAGTGTGACTGACAGACGGCTAGTAAACAGAATTATGAGTATCTTCCATTTAAATTTGAAAGTACTTCTTATTATCAGTAACTCATTCGTACCCAACTGAGAATCAGGGCTGACTCTTGAGGTTAATGTGAATATTAGCTACAGCGTACATCCTTCGAAAGTGTCACAACCTGACTGACATGTTAAATTTTAATAGAAGTACTTCTTGATGAACTTGAGACAAATTGATCAATTATTCCTTCGAAAAACTAATTTCAACATCTCAAAATTGCAATTTAAAAATGATACATTGATCATAAATGGATATTTTCATCCAGTTGTTAAGCCTCAGGCGGTAACTCTGTAACACTGATCTGTCGTGTTTTTTTCTTTTGGAAAATGATGGTCAACACTCACAAATGGCTCTTCACCATTCAAAAAATGTTGTTGCAGGTGTTTAAGGATGCTGTATATGTGCAGTATACGCAGGTTTGGCTTAGCACACTGTGTTATCACCATCTCTCTTCTGTACCTGTTAGACCTGGAGAACTCGCACATTTACAGAATCTGTTTAGCTTCGCCCAATTTTAATCCGAGCACAGGTTTAATCAGCCAGTTTAAATGACAGTACTGAGTGCGCAGGGTCCTTTAATACACTCAAGTCACTATTAGTCCAAGACAAAAATCATACATGATTCAAAATTGCAGGGAATAATTTTCAGGCTGTGTCATGGTACTGTATCCTTATTATTCTCCCACTTGTTCTTGTCGCTCTATTAGGAAATTATGATTTGGTATCATATTATATAATACTTAACTCAAATATATGATGAAAATTTCTATTATGGAGATGGAGAAAATTATGTGTGACCATATTAGAAACCATTAAAGTCTAATAACCCCAGTGTGAACCAAAGCAATGATAACAGGGGGCAGAGGAGTTGGGGCACGGCAGGCCTTTTGTGGCTGTTTAAGCTATGATCAGAGTGAAAGAGCTAGTCAAAAAGAGAATTTGCCTTTGTAATTGTGTGATGAGATCACTGACTGTGCACATAGAGTATGATAGAATGTGCGTCTGTTCACACCTGCACGCATGTGCCGGCTTCAGAAGGAAGTGATGCAATGTTTACGAAATCTTTTTCGAGAGCTGAGCCGGTGTAAGTTTTCTTGTCTTTAATGCACAACAAGGGGTGTTTGATTTGCACCCCCCCCCCACTCCAGTTCACTTGCTGTAGTTCGAACTCTGATGATACTCAGTGAAACTTGTTCTTGTCATTTGAGTTCTTGTTTTTCACTTGGTAAG
Organism: Remorina albescens; assembly: GCA_034769265.1. Taxonomy (NCBI): domain Eukaryota; kingdom Metazoa; phylum Chordata; class Actinopteri; order Carangiformes; family Echeneidae; genus Remorina; species Remorina albescens. The sequence continues at coordinate 17,864,967 of CM068488.1, read as the reverse complement.
CAGTGATTTTATTGCCTGATCAGTCTCTAGAATCACATCTCGGTGTTCAATGCACTTCGCCGTCAACAAAATGTTCATCATAGATGAGATCATCATCTATCTTATCTGTGTGCGTCTGGAGTCAAATATTGGCTAGGTTAGCCTACTAAAGTGGCTGGGAACAGAAGGAAATGGTAATTGTAATAATGATGACGTTCACCAGTATATCCTAACTGACTAATTAACATATAGTACCTCAATACAAAAAGATAAATCCACAAGTGTGTGGTTCTGTTGGGTAAATTTCAATTGAGCATACAGGGCAGGGTAAAAATGAGGGCAGGCTGAGGCGAGCCTGGATCCCCTTCATTTGGAGCACAATAATAGTTCTTTAAATGATGACATGGTGATAGGTGTTTCTGAGCGGCCACAGCTCCATTTTGTCAGCAGTTCATTTGCTTCCTCTGTAATTCACTCAGTCTGTCAGTTATGGCGCAGCTTTAAAACTAGATAGTCTAATAAAGCTGCTGCTAAATGTAGTTTATAACTGTTCAAGTAAAAAAAAAAACCTTTCACCTCTCACTCCATCGTTGTAAGTCAAACCCTTCTGGTTTTGTAAGTTGCCTCTGTCAGCAGCTCAGCCTTCTCCCAAGTGTTTTTTTGTTTTGTTTTGTTTTGTTTTGGTTTTTCATCTTCCCTTGGATCCATGCTGCCAACAAACAGTTTAAATCATTAAACTCAAACTCACATCCCACTGGCTTTTTAAATTCAGCCAAGAATTACAGGAGGAACAGGTTGGCAGCATCAACTCTAAAAGGCCTAGATACAGCTGGGAATCTGGATGTGTTCATCTGTGCCACTGTAAGCATTTGTCTGTGCCCTCATTTCATGCTGTTTAGATGGTTGTCATTCCAACATTACAATCACAGTCTAGTGGCAAGAATTCAATTCCGTGACAGATATTTTCATCCCATGTTCCTCACTGTTCAGCAAGCCAACAATACAGTTATTACTTAAAGGCATAAGAAAAGACTTGTCCTGGTTTATCGCACTCCTGGTAACCCATTTCCCTCTTGCTGCAGCACATGCTGCGAGACAAGATTTATCTTCACCCTACACTGAATTTTGTCTTGATGGTGTAGCCACAAGCTTTTTACGAGTTACATTCACATCTTTTGGTGTTAAACCTCCTCTTCGTGTCACACTCTCGGATTTAACCTTTTATCCCGATATCTATTCTGTTTTTCTCAAACATACTAGGGCCAGGGATAATTGTATGAATCATGCAATCCTACCATAGGATTGTATGAATCCTATGGTAGAAATTTCATATCTGAAACCGATTGTCACTTCTTCCTTTCGTGTGGTATATGGTCAGCCTGCTTTGAAAATCAAATCCAAAGCCTGGTGTCAGTCTCTTCTCCCTGCTGCATTTAACAGAAGCACTTTCCTATCAGAATTGGCTGTTTCCTAAGCAGACGTGCTCTCAGCCTCCACACAGAAATTTGGACTAAGGCAGCGATTTATATTTATTTCCCTTTAAAAGTCCAAAATTTAGGGGACGATTTGTTCTTTTTTGTTGTTGTTGTTTTTCTTTTTAATTTCCTTTGAATAATCAATGTGAAGTTTCCATTTTGTTTCCTTAATGACCGTGGGATGACCTTTACTGATCCACCCCACCCACATGCAAGAATTTCCTTTATTTGCTCGTTGCTATGGTGTGCTGTGTGACATTACAACGCAATTTAGGTTTATCGTAAAAGCAGCACAGCAGACATTTACATTTTGTTGCACTGCGTGACAAAAAAATAAATAAAAAAAATTCTATTTTATATTTTTGCATTTTCCACAGCCGTTATGAGATTCACGTCCACTGTTCAGCTTTAACAGGATGAAAATATCTGGAGGGAATATTAAGTGATGTTGGAGTGAATTTACAACACCTTCCCAATAATCCAGCATGTGTATTACCAGATAACAAAAAGAGCATCGGTATATGGCAGTGCAATGGAGACAGAAAAAAGTTTTTTGCTTTTTCTTCCATGGTTGCACTTACTCCAACAGTTAAAGTGTGATTTGATGAGCTTTACGAGCTCCTCATTGCCTCCCGCGTGAGCATTTATTTCACTGACTATGAGTCTCTGAGAAGCATTTGGTCCTATTTTTAAAAGGGAGATATTTATGATGATCATGTTTTTATTTAATTCATTCACACTGAACAGAAATTCCCTAAGCGCTTATCAGAGGAATAGGAGGTTGTTTTTTTTTTTTAGACCGTGATACCAGCAGGAATTTATTTCATAGTCCGATTGTAGGCTACCTTCAATTTTCCCACACACACACACACACAAATGTCAGCTCATTAGGGGAGTGAGCAACAACAGAGAGACTCATGTTTTTAATGCTAAAGTTAACGACTAAGAGCCCACACCATAAAAAATCTGCCACGTGCATTTTAAAGACTAACCAACAGACCAAAACAACAGCCAGCTAAATTAAAGAGTACAATAAATTATATATTGTATTGAGTCACATTCATTCATTCAGTTGAAAACAAAGACAAAACAAAACAAAAAAGAGGATAGCTGCTTCATATGATGTCAATTGAGCGATTGTATCCCCGTAACTTTCAAAGATCTTGTGATTGTGTGTGAAAATTTCAGGTCATTGTGACTTCATTCATGACATGAAGTAAAAAGACCTGACCTTGAGAGTGCCCTGTTCCAAATGCTCCAAATTGATATTTCCTCTTGAGACCAGCGGTTGGATGAAGCTTGTTATTTTGAACTCAAACAGAGAACCTGAGGAGTCATGAGGATATAAATCAGCCTCTGGAAGAGAACTTTTAAAAATCTGAGACTTGTTCAGCATACTGAGCTTTCCTTTGTCTGGACCAGCAGCACCAGCAGCCCGACCCCGCCCCACAGGAACAGCAGTGAAATGTCGATGCTTACATGAAGCATGTCTTGAATACTTTTTTTTTCTTTTTTTTAAATGCATGAACCCCATACCTGGTTTCTTGTTATAACCATGACAGGAACAAATGGCCTCCGACTGTTGCAGCTCATACAGTGATAAGCATTTGTTCAGCTGGAAATCTTCATATACAGTCTGCTTTACCACAATCAATGATGATGTTGTTTTGAAAAATGAATAGTATCAGTATCCCTGGCTGCAAATTACATAAAGGCACAACGCACAACCATGAAAAAGATTTTCTCTCGTTAAATGTTGTCTTTCAAGCATGTAAAAGAAATGGGCGTGACTGACATAATGAGTGAGTATTTTGAATGAAACTTCATGGGTCTTGCAGATGCTGAGGAAGATGAAGCAGATCCACACAGATATTTTTTTAATACATATTCTGCAATGTTCCTTACCTTGATGTTACTCTGCCTTGAAAATATAATGATAAAAACTACACTGGATATTCAGGACACTCTCTTGGCAATCAATATTTCTTATTCTGAGGATGAATGCGCCGCGCTGTATCTCATGATTGATTTTCTTTGTTCAAAGTGAGGCAATATGACAAGAACTAAGAGAAGGTTATGGGGCAAAATATAATTGAGTACATGGGGGAGAAAAAAAGGTTTATTTATGAGTAATTAAATGAAAAGTACAAAAAAAATTTAAACATTGAGCATAATCCAAAACTTTTTACCTCACACTTTCAAAGTAAGAGATGCGTGTGATTTAAAGGAAACATTTACCTTGCCTTGTGTTGGGTTAACCATTACCTGTCTTAACGGTGGCTGTCTGGCTAAAATGCTCAAGCTACAATAGTTCAGGAGTAAACGCACACAAGCTGCACTCAGGATGCATTTGAGATCCAATTACTCAGATCACCTCTGAATTTGGCCTGGGCCACATTTGGTTGCATTTTAGCAGTATGAAGGCAAATGCATTCTGCTACAGTTAAGTCATTCCTTTTAAATTCCTTTTTGGGTATTATTACAGCGACAGTGAGGTAGAGAAGCAGATATTTTTAGGAGAGGAGCCAGGGGCTGAAACGTAGTAACACTCTACCAAGTGAGCCAATGGTAGACCCAAACAGGTTCGTAATTCACCCAAAATAATTTACTATTTTAAATGGCTGAAAAATGTGTGTGCTGTGAAAGAGACACATGTAAAGCCCATTTAGCTCCAGGACTGAGCTGATGTACTTAGAGCAGTCCATTTGTGATTGGATCATTGAGCTGTATGCTGATGCCAGGGCTGAATAAGGACGAGGTGTCTTTGGGCAAGAAACTGAGCCCCTAATTGCCCCTGATGTGTCATCAGTCTGCAAGTATGAGTATATGTGTGGCAGGAAAACACAATATCTCAAGAGAATGTGTGAAATGAATGTGTACGTAAAGGATGAACTGGGCTTGCAGTGGAAAACACTTCGGGTAGCCAATACTAGAAAAAGGCAGTACAGCGCAAGTAAATCCGATTTACAGGAGAAGGATTATAACCAACCAACCAAATGCACTTGCAAATGTAATAATATTACAATCGGAAGTGAAGCAGTGCTCTTCTGGCTGTAACATAGAAATTACTTTTCAAAATGTCACACAAGGTATAAACCTGGACTCTTGCAAGCCCCCATAGCACACTTCATCCTGAAAAAAGAAACAAAAAAAGAGGATTTAAACATCATTCATTCATTAAATCTTTTACTGCTTATACGTTTCCGGCTCACGGGCGATGCTGGAGCCAATCCCAGCTCACACTGGGTGAGGGCGGGGTACACCCTGGACAGGTCGCCAGTCCATCACAGGACCAACACACAGAGACAGACAGAGACCAACAACCACTCACACTCACACTCAGATCTACGGACAATTTAGAGTCACCAGTTAACCCAAACATGATGTCTTTGGACGGTGGGAGGAAACCGGAGTACCCGGAGGAAACCCACACAGACACAGGGGGAACATTCAAACTCCGCACAGAAAGGCCCCATACAAACCTGCTGGGAACCACTATGGCACCATACTGCCCCAGTTATTAAACTGTTTCACTCCATTCAAAGTGGATCAGCATAACTTGTTTGGACTGAGCTCCCTTGTTTGGTTTGCTTCGACAGTGGCAGTATTGATGAAAGTGGAAACCCAACAGCACTGCTTTATCTGACTGCATCATCAGTTTTTGTTCACCCAGGCCTCCTGGAGTGGGTTTCTTTTCTTTAACAAATATTTATCTGGTTTAGTAAGTGCAAACATTGTTTGTTTCTACTATGCTGTCCTAGAAATGGACAAAGTTTCCCAAGATTCACACATGCAAATAACACATGCAACACAGCTGTAACTGTGAGCTTTTGGTTTCAGAGAATTCTGAGTGAGGTGTTAGAGAGATTCATTTTGATGCCAAGTACATCAAGAAGATGCTTCCAAGTGATGGCCTGCTCAGTGAATACCTTAGGTAGCAGAAACCCGACGAGTAGGAGAAGGAAGGGCAGGAGGAACCATGATGGGAGGACAAACTTCTGCATATGAATGACCACCAGCAAACAGAGGTGGCTAATATCAAAAGGTCCAACCAGTGGCTGGTAAAACCTGAACTGGTTCTACCACAGCAGGTAGGAGCCTGAGTGCAGACTGTGCAGGGACATCCCTGAGACAATCCAGCTCATTACAGCATATTGTAGAATGCTAACAGGCAGGATGTACATGGAATGACATAAGTTGCCTTTCTATTGCAGTTTCTTGCAAAATAAAAGCGGTATTTCAAAAATTTTGACAATTGTGTCTTACAGGTGTTTCCATTGAAGAGTGTTTTGCGAATGAACTGTAATTCTCATAAAGTCTAGTCTCGCGACATCCCACAATTTTCATAAAATCGCACCCTGCAAGACTCCCCTTTGAGGACGATCGACTAAAGCCTTTTGCGTTTCCACGGTTTTGGAACACTGATTTGCAGTGAACTGGCCAGAAAAGGGTTTCCATTACACTTTTGCAATATGAGTGCTACACTGGTGATGGCTAACCAACCTGACAACAGCAGTCACGGACAAACTACAGAGTGACTTAGAAAGGATGCGGGAAGTGAAGGCGACAAACCTGAGAGAATGACTCTAACAAACTCCAGGAACAATATCTGAGCTTTCTCTCCAAAAGAGTGAACTTCAAAAGACAGCATCCCAGAACTCTGAAGTTCCTCAGCCCCCAAGCTTGAAAGAGTAACCGCCATAGGGGTGAATTGGTGATTTGGTGTTTTTCTTGAATATACAGCGCAAAGATCTGTGATTGGCCATAGTCTCCCCACAAAGGCTAGATTCCCTAAAGCCTGAGCCAGACCACCGCAGAAGTCTAGTTTCCCTCTCTCTCTCTGATCATCTGAATTATAGCACATTCATTCATTCGTTCATTCATCTTCAACCGCTTATCCATTTCTGGGTCACAGGGGTTGCTGGAGCCAATCCCAGCTCACTTTGGGCGAGGGTGGGGTACACCCTGGACATGTCACCAGTCCATCACAGGGCCAACACACAGAGACAGACAGAGACCAACAACCACTCACACTCAGACCTACGGACAATTTAGAGTCTCTATTTAACCCAAACATGTCTTTGGATGGTGGGAGGAAACCCACGCAGGCACGGGGAGAACATGCAAACTCCGCACAGAAAGGCCCCAGGCCAGGAACCGAACCCGCGACCTTCTTATACTGGGGCAACAAGCGCTAAACTATGCCGCCGTGCCGCCCATTATAGCAAATAAAAATGTAAAATTTTTGGCTAAGTGTTCCAATCTCAACTGGTATTCAACTTTTATATTTTTGGCGAAAACTATGCCATCTCCTGGAGTGTTTATATGGTTGCATTCTCTGTAGGCCATGACTGCACAGAAAGGGGCATATTCTGAACTCTTATTTGTAAATGCAACAAGGCCCTTAGCAAGTCACCATTATGACCATAACAACCTTTGGCCCATGAAGAAAACCAGGTTTGCTGGAGGAGAAAACTTACATCACTCAGCTATAAAGTTATAAAGCTTTAAATTGCTTTTAAACTGGATAGAAACTATTTGACTATTATAATAAATGAATGCACCAAAAAAATAATAATAACAATAAAATTGGCAGGAGTGAGATATGTAAACACATTTAAAATTTTTTGTACTCTCTTGACATATCTTAGTGGCCACATGCGGTGTCATTTTTCACTTTCTGATACCTAAGCTTTAGAATGGACCTTTTTTATATTACATGTGATTGGACAGCTGTCAGAGAGCTGATGCAATACCGCAAGTCTGGAAGCCTAGTCTATTGCCTTTCCTCAGACACTTGTCAGAAAAGATATTCATACAGTCGCACTTAACACATTGCAGCTGATGGAAACTTGAAGTTAATTTACTTCAGTCTGTGATTCTTTCAGTCAAGTTCAGTGCACAGTGTTATCACCACACTGCATTAGGTTACATGTGTAACTTTCTTCCGCAGATATTTGCCCTCGTGGATTACGATAAAGACAGGACTGAATTAACCCTCATGCTGTGTCCATTACATGTTAAACCTCTTTGTTTTCCCAGTCAAAAATGACCGGTACATTAATACGCTTCATAAAAACTGTAATATTGTATTACTGGAACTATTTGTTGTCTTAGATTGTTTTTAATCAACTTAAGTTCTTGTGAACATTACAAGTTTTGAACTTCTCTTATTTACAGCCTCTAAGCTTCATGAATCTGATCCTACACATCCTTAATTTGAATAAAAGAAAAAAACATTAAATCTGGATTGTTCTGACTATAGGAATTAATCAGATGAAACACAGCATACTGTTTATCGCAGACTACTTTGAGTCACAGTTACATGGACTTTTTTTTTTTTTTTTTTTTGAAATTTTTATACAGTCACACAAAGAAACACCTGCTGTATTCCCGGTCAAAAGTGACCGGGAAGATTTTATTTGTGTACATTTGAAATTATTTAAAAAACTTTACAATTTGAAAATATTCCAAGACCTATTACACATTTCATTAAAAAAACAACTACCAATAATAATATTATAATATCAACAAGATCTTGTCTATGTTGAATGTTGATCACATGTGTCTTGTCTGATAACAGAATAATAACTGAAAACAAAGTCACATTGGACAATATGAGCAGGTTGCCGGATGTGCTTGGCAAATGTATGCATTGCATTTGTGCCACGTCATGCTTGTTTTTACTTCTCTTGGTGCACACAGACGGCACTTCTTCCTTTTGTCACCTCTCTCTCTTGCAGCAAGTGATCTTGCTTCTGGGCCCTGTATCTCTCTCACCAATGCTGCAGAGGGCAGCGTTCGGGGAAGGTGTTGACGTTGTTGAATGTAGGGTGCAACCATGGCTTTCCCTAACTCCTCCAGGAATAGCCTCCTCTTGTAAAATTTCCCCTGCTTCCATTCCGGATTCACCTCCATCCACACCACAAATGAGCTGTAAGCTGACACATTTTAGATTTTGAAAAAGACCACCATGGGCCGATGTGCTGTTCTCCTCTGACAGGAGTATGTTCAAGTTACCTGCAAAAGTGCAAAAAGTAGATAGAGTTATGTGTGCTTTACATTCCAACAATACCTCATTTTTTTCATGATGCATCATGGCATTGTTTCCACTGATCACATCTAATCCATGTTTACCTACTCAAATGCACAGAACTCACTCAGTGCTGTTCATCAATTTAATGTGACCAAGAGCGTAGGAGGTGAAGAAATTATCACACGTCATGTTGTGTCCCTTTAGACCTGCAGTCATCTCCAGGACCACACACTTGCCCTGATTCTTTTCAGAAACACCAGCCGCAGGTTTCCTGCATGTTCCAGGCATAACTTGTCCTTGCATCACATGCTGCCCATTATCTTTATGCCATATTTAGATGGCTTACTTGGCATATACTGTTTGAAAGGGCAGCGTCCCCTAAAAGCGACCAGACGCTCATCCACTGTGACGTTGTGTGTGTGTGTGTGTGTGTGTCTGTCTGTGTGTGCGACCATTTGACAAATGAGGATGTACCTGAGATAAATTTTTTACACTACTTCTAGTCCCCCCATTTTATTTCTAAAGACTGGTCATTTTTGACCGAACATGAAGAGAATACAAAAGTTGACAAAACACAAAAAAAATGTATGCAAATTAATAACATTTATCTTGTGTGCTGCAATCCTCTTTGTAGACCAAGTCATGGAATCTCAGGTCAGTCAGATCAAATTAACTAATTTTTTAGAAATAAAACTTTCAAATCGCTCAGATTTGACGGGAACACAACATGAGGGTTAAACAAGGCTCCAATGTGAATAGAATATAATGCATTATCTCACGTTACCCAACTGTCTGGTATTTTCTGGTGATGCTTATGGGAGTTAATTAAGACAGAATAACAAAGAAATAGGGAGAAACGTTATTGGCAATTAATGATAAAGCTGCATGCAAAGCCTGGCCTTTGAAAATCTCTGAAGCTGTTTTAATAGGTTTCATGTAAGTCTGACATTTTTCTCACTATGAGCCAAATTTCAGCTGACAACTCTGACGTTAAATTTATGAATGTTAAACAAAGAGAATTGGACTTAAAGCCTTTCCTTGTCTATCAGATAAGTGTGTAAAAATGTGTCTATTTCTGTAATTCTGAATAAATCATCTGAAATTAGCAATATGATTGAAGTCACATGTCGTGATGAAGCCTCAATGAAATATAACTCCTTGCTCAGCAGCCCCTCTCAACTCTATGAGAAGTTTTAGTGGTTCTGCAATTAAAGATGGGCATCATTGCATTTAATGATAATAGTAACAACAACAACAACAAGAATAATAATAGTAAATAACATTATTATTATGGGCGTCGTCTGAACAACTAAAAAGTCAGATTTTCCCTGTCGGAGAAAATAAATAACAGGTTTTAGCACCCATTCATTGTATCGCATTTAAAGTGAAACAATTAGAAGTCTTGATTGGTGGAATCATACAAACAAGCATTTTCACCTTAGCCCTACTCACTTCAAACCAGTAATAACAAAACACAAATATCACAACAAATGCAACCTTAAGGGCAAAAGCATGTGTGATGACGTTGACCCATTTCACGCTCTGTAAGAACCTCACTGAACAATTTTTAGGGCTTTTGAATACTGATGTGTTCTAATTTTCTCCAGATTTTGGACTGATTTCCTGTTGTATTTTATACAGTAGGAGGTTCATTGTGTGTCCACTGTGATATTAATCTCCATTTTGATTGTTTATGCCGACCTAATACGTTCAGCCCGTGTTTAAGTTTTACTGTCTTCTTCGTGTATTTACACTCTGTCTTGTCATGTCCCCTAAAGCTTCGAGACTGTTTTATTTTTTATCACCATTTTGCCTGTGCAGTAAGCTTTTCTTTTTTTTTTTCTGCTATTGGATCCTGTTTTCCTGTAGAAACCTGACAACAACAAATTGACCATAATGAATCCAGGAGACAGTTCTTTTTTAACGTATACCCTAATGGCCCTGTACAGTAAAGAGGTTTAGAGACATTTGTAGAGAATGCCAGCAGGCTATACTGAGCAGTGCACAAAAGGAAATTTCTGAGAAACAATGGCCTTCAGCCAGCTTTCCAGTCAGTTAGCATTAGTCCTGCTTGCTCCCAGCCAGCTCTTTAGACGGCTGTCAGTGAGTTAGCATCTGGTGTGTTAGTCCCCAGCCTGTTTCCATTCCAGCCAGCTCTAAGATTTGATTCACATTCAAGTGTTTTATTTACCCCTCTGCATTAGTTTGAAAACACACACTTTAGAATTGAAGTGCACAGAATATAAATGATTTGCACCAAGCATCCTGCCGGCCACGTGACACATCTATAAAATGATATCTATATGTAGGAGTTTGTGCTACAGGCTATCATGGATGTGACAGACCATAGCACCCACCTGTCTCCCATCAGGGCTCACCCTTTTGCTCAAGTGTCGTCTGCAGGTATTTCCTGCATGCATGTGAATGGCACTTGGTAACGGATCCTGCTGTTATCTGCATAAATATAACACCGGGAGAAGCGACAATACCCTGGGACCCGCCTGTCAACTTCAGAAGCATCAAAGGTCCTGACACCCGTCTCTGACTCTCTAAGCATTACAGTTCGCAATCCTGCGGGAAAGGAGGAGGCTGAGATTCAATGAGGGCTGAAAAATCACAGGCATGTAAATTATTTTTCATATACAAAGAGCAATCAAAAGAGATTAAAACCAATTATCAAACCAATTATAATGGATGTAATTGTCTGAGTTCCCACTAAATGATCACGTTTGAGAAGGGTTGAACTCTTGATGCTGGGGATTTGTGAAGCTTTGATGGGAATATGATGTGATATTGGGTGGGAAAGAATGTTGGTGCACTTTTATTCTCCTAGCTCTTTAAAGGAAACTAGTTTTATGTCTTTTTCTTTTTTTTTTTGGTGGACAAAATGCTGTGAGGAACAAAAGTACTTCAGCAGCCTTTCAGGTTCACCTGCCCCCCCCCCCCCCCCATCCACCTCCCTTGCTGTGACAGATGGAAAGCTTTAAATTCAGGCCAATTCCATACATGGCACAGCCCCAGGAAGCAGGTATGCTATCTTTCATTATGGAACACATCGTGTGGAAGACAAGATTAGTTGCTTGCATGCACGCGGACAGTAAATGAGTCAGAAATTATTCCATGCGTGTGTCCGTATTTTTGTTTTTGCATTTGAATGCTCAACACTTAGAGATAATGCCACAAGTGAGAGACGACATTTTATAAACAGGTCCTGATCCCGTTCAATCAAAGAAACAAACTTTAAAACAATAAATAAAATGATGGCCCTGAAATTTAAGATGAGGATGACAGATGATGATCTACTAACTTAATAAAATGACATATTTCCTCCTGCCAAGACAAAACCTAACTTGAAACAGCTTTATCAGTTTTTCTGAGTTTTTATTTATTTTTTCATGTACACGTTCACCAGACAATGAACAGTTTCCATTTTGGGCGGTTTGTGGGCTTTCTTTCACTACCACTCTCAGACTTAAATGTCAAATTACTGTTAAACTAATCTCACAATCAAAAGTGTAGATTGCCATTGAATGAATCCCACACATTCATGCACCCATGAAGAAAACCCCATGAAGTTTTCCTGTAGCTTTTCCAGAAAAGAAAGGAGTTCCTGTGTTAGCCAAATGGCCAGGAGTTGTTTTCTGCAGTATAATAAGTTAAGGGGATTTTTTTACAGCTCTGAAAAGTCGTTAGCAGCTCTTTAATTCCTGTTCACTGAAATGTTGGTTTTAATTTAGGAGCTAATATCAGTAAATCCGCTTCTTGAAGCAGAGGATCTTTTTTTGTGCTTCATAATGGGACAACAAATGAATGATTTCTTGGATGATTTTGATGTAGCGCGTTGACTTTATTTTAGTTCTTTGCAATCGATTCAGTCAGAATTATTCTTCACTCTCTTCTGTCAGATCCACTTATATTGGAACCAGTGAAGAGCTTTGACAGGAGACCGTCATGCCCGTCAAGATAAGCCGGGGCCGTCTCATCTACTATCATATCTGTCTCCCACTGCTCCTGCTGAAATTATGCATTCCAGACAAAGTAATTACCTGCTTACACAGATATTGTCTTTAATTACAGATTCTCGAGGGAATTACTGTTTTACTTAGGTTTCATCACTCCACCAGGGGCACCATGTCATAATGTATAGTTTACAGATATTTGTATGATTTCATGATAAAATGACTGAACTCCTTTCCTGCCATTGATTTCCACAGATCACCAGCCTTTCAGTATATAATGGTATGAGTATGACTATGGTATGATGGACTCCAGAGAGTTTAACATTTTTCCTTTGAGATTTGATTTATTCATGAACATTGACGCAGGCCAACTAAGTCAAAATATAATATCTATTTTACACTTAACATTGCTGTCACACCATCTTGGGGGGAAATTGGAAGAAGTAAAATCATTCAGCGATCATTTGCTAATCAGTAGCAGTGGAAGTAACTCTTGCTCCGTTCAACCTTGTCTGACATAAATGAGTGCTATTTTGCCAAGGTGCAGATGTAAGTCAGATATAAATCTTAAAGTGGACGCAGTCACTCTGGACATTTGACCTTAAGGTTCTTCATTATCACAGTCGCTGTCATGTTTGCAGGACAGCTGGTTGTTTTTTAGTGTCTTAATGGTGTCATGTCACATTGATTGTACATTATTCTATCTTGTTTAAGCTGAATTTCGACATCAGATCACCAGAGTAATAGGGATTTCTCCACTGGGCACCATGAAGACCTTTTTGAAGATCAAATTTCACAGGTGGGTCAAACATCCAACAATACTCTGTTCCTTTATTAAGATCAGGGAATGAGGGGATGTTACTGCGACAAAGTTCAACTGAGGAAGAGAAGGAAATCAGACAGTTTATCAACTCAGTCCAAACAAAGCCGATGCAAACTTACATTGTCTGAAAAATAGCAGGGTTGGGATCAGGGTTGGGTTACTCTCTGTTGGGGTTGAATCACATTTGCTTTGGAACAGAAACCCACCTTCGACAAATTTCAATTGTTTCCAAGAAAATTACCTATTATTTCCACTTAAAAAGGGTCATTACAACCTATGATACCCAACAAAGAGGGAAAACGATTTTCGGTAAATACTTGAGCTGCAAAAGCTTGCTGTGTTAGTTGGTCTCCGTGGTAAATGGCTCACAGCACACTGGCTCCCACTCCTCATACAATTATCATTTTCTGTTTTTGTTTTTCGCTTTTGAAATGTCATGAACGGCAATGGCCAGTTGTGTTGTTGACCTTGAAATAGAACCAAGCTCATGCAAACACAGAAAAGCTTTGGGAGGCAAAACATCAAATGATGCCAAATTTAAGCTATGTGAACCTAAAGGTCTTTTAACAGGGTCATTTTATATGTGTGTCCTCAAAAGAGGCGCACATATAAAAGGTTCAGCTTTGGACTCTTATTTATCAGAACCCCAGGCAAAACCAACATTATCATCTTATGTTGTGTTTTATTTAAAAAAAACAGAAAAAGGTTTTGTTTTCAACCATTTAACAACCTTTCAGTGCGACTGATCCAGAATATCTTTTATTGGCTTTGCTGCCAGAGATTACTTTGTTGTTGGGGGAATTCATGAATTGGCATCTTGTGCTGGAAGTTTGTATGTTCACTGAGGGATGTATAATGTGGGTGAGGAGATGATTCTAACTTAAAATGGGCTGACAAGAAACAAATAAAAGATACAATAAGTGTGTTGTATTATAATCAAAGTTGCCACAAGAGTCAAAAACATGACCGAATAACAAAGTCCTGCGTTGCTGTGCGACAACAGTTGAATAATTTCACTTTTTGTTGTGGAAAACAGATAAAGATGCAGGCCTGTCTCGGGGAGTTTCATTCAAAATATTTGAAAATGGGCCTGACAACTACAGAAATCACAGGTCCCTACAAAAACGACGGTCCAAAATGAGAACAATCCCGCCTTTTATATCACTGCATGAAGAATGTGGGAGTTGCCACACCTCGCTGACAGATGGTGGATTCAGTCACGCAGCCAGGCCTGAATTCCTCAGGAGTCAACACCTGATGTGCAGAAAGGAATGCAGAGTGATTACCACACCACTACCACAGTAAGGACCAGTTCAGAAGAGATGGGGTCAGGTAATCATCCATGAACGGATTAAAATAATGGTAGCACACCTGCAGCAAAATGACTCATTACAATTAAAGAAGTTTGAAGCATAATTGCGCTGAGATTGATTACAGGGAATGGTTATACAAGTTTCTGGTAAACACATTTACAAAAAAAACTTTTTAAGTGAGACAAAAGTGAGATTGTTAAAGGGCCTACATACAACTTAACTGGATACTGTGACGAGGCATTTGTCATCATGATCAACAATCTAAATAAGAATCCGAATATTAAATTGTCAACTAAAACAATAAAGGATTATTCTGTAATATCAGCTGGTTGAGTCTCAATGTTGACATACTTCCTTTGAACTTTTATCTTAGGAGTAAAATTGTAAATGGATACAGGAGGTGAAAAATATTCTTTTTTAATCTTATATCTCAAGCCTAGTTAAATTGTCAGTGGCTTTGGAACCATATTTCAGAATGGATGAAGCAAATTTTTTAAAAGCTTCCCTTTCACTTCCTCAAAGATGAAAACACACCTTTCACCAAACCTCTGACTCTTGCTAAATCAAACTTCTAAATTGTATGTATTCACTGGGCTCAAAATCAAACACTATTCACAGACACACATACACAAAGCCAATCACAATGAAATGAGTAGTTACATTAAACTCAATTAAAGTATGACCAATACTGACCAGTCAGTACACACAACATAACAAAAAGGAAAACTCCATTCAGAGTAGGGAGCTCCAGAAATGTTATCTCTTTGAAACAGAGCAAAGGCTTTTTATGTTTCCTCAAAACATACAACTCGGTAACAGTTAGTGTTTCATACTTCAGCTATTGTGACCAATACATTTTTGAACATCTGCATTCAGCTCTTAGAAACTTCCAGCAAAAGCCAAAAAGGTCAAAGACCTGAAGTGAATAGCATGTTCATCTATAAATCTGACTGAAGAAACCAGTTTTCTATGTAAACCTCCTCCTGATCATGGAGCTACAAATGGTTATTTTCTCTCTCGGCGAACAACAACGTGGTCTGTTAGGTTGTGGTCATTTCATCTGGAGTCTCTGGTCTTGATCATTCATTTCCTCTTCCTCTTCTATCTCTCCGATTTTTTTTCCTTTTCTTTGAAACTTTAACACTCATGAACTTCATCGCTCCGACTTGTACTAAATAGTGTGTAAAACTGACATTTGTGCGGAAATAGTTTTTAACTCCTCCCACCTGTGGTCACTATTATAAAACATACAAGTGCGTGATATAACAAGTGAACACTGGGAAGGTTAAAGGAGAATGACTGAATTAAAAAGTTCAAGCCTTTTCAAGGTTCATTAGATAGAGAGGATTGTGTAAAAACCATAACTCGCTGTCTAACCAGCTGACCACAGTCCATCTGATTGCTTTCTGGTAGCCAGTCACTGTATAAGTCCTGATGTTGCCACGCTGCATACAGGATGTGTTATAACCTGTTGTAAACTTAAGTGACAGTCAAAACCATCTGCTCCCAGCAATACGCCTTATAATAATTACAATGATTTTTTTTTTTCTAGTTTAAATCAGATGAAGACCGGCCAAAGATCAAGGGATGTAGATCAACAGATGGTGAAGCTAAAGCATTAAACTTAATGTGCTGGGTGCATTTATTTTATAAAGCAAATCATAAGGTCTTATCAAAACAATCACAACATATATCTGACAACACAATGAAGTGGATTTCATCTTATTTAGATATCAGACTACATAATAATAAATACACAATAGGCAAATATTCTAGACCGTACACTGGAGTATCTCAATGGGTAGCTTTTGTTGCTTTTTTTAAATTACTAATTGCAATGAACATTTTGGAAAGAGGCTGCATAAAGTTCAATGAGCGTAAATGTGCAATGCGTAAAATGTCCTCTTAATTCTGAGCAGTCTCTGGAAACTTGACCATTTCAGTTTCAGTCGACAGCTGGAGCAAATTTTTCAAATGCGTTTCTCCATGTTTCTTCAAATCAACATGTTCCTCCCTGTCTAACACCTCTGTTCAATTCCCAAAGGACATTTTGGGACTATATACTGGAGAGTGAAAGCATACAACATTTGAAAGGTTTAGTTTGTCAATCTGTCAGTGACTGAAAATGTTCTTGCTCTGCAAGACTGTAAAGTTTTTTTGTGGATTTTAAATTTTTTTTTTTGTTGGACTCCCAAAAAGTTTTCTCCTTTCTGCAGTGTTGTCATTACAAAATGCCTACCAAGGTCAAGTGGATCTAATATTTCATAATTTAGTATCATCATGTATTAAGTACTCTATTAACAGCAAGGAGCTGTCAGTCTCCCGCCCAAGACAAGTGCTCATGTTGTTTTCTTTGGCTTTTCTGAAGAAAATTCATTGGCTGACTAAAAGTCATGCAATTGTTTTTTTTTTTCAAGTGCAGTAAAACTGAGCCTTGTAATGGAAATGAGGGCAAAAAAACAAGGAAATGATGTTATTTAGCTTCAAAGTTTCTTTTTCTGAGTCAGTGTCCTTGTCCTTTGGTAGAGGTAGAGGATTTAAATGCATGGAAAGCTTAACTTATGTGCGATTACTTGTGTATTCTTTTCTATGCCTTTGGGGTATCAACGGGGTATTCATTACAAGAGTAAAAATTATTCCAAAACCAAGCTGGCAAAACTCAGATGTTATACGATGCCAACAGAGTTTCAGTTGAAGTCATTAGGGTCAATTCATACTACGGATTAATTTTAGGTTTCTGATGCTTAAGGTCATCATGTTTGTCTGCGGATGTGGTAGTTGGTAGAGTCTGAACATCTGGGTAAGTGGACTCTGGCTGACTGATGGGCAGCTGTGGCTCAGCAGGTAGAAGGTGGTCCTTTATTCACAGGACTGATGGAATGGTTCGATTGGATCCTCTTGTCAGTGGAGTGAAGTGGTCATGAGGAGGACAAGTTGCTCCAGACGGACAGATGAAGGCTCGGTGACAGCTCTTCCACTATCACTTCGTACGTGAATGAGAGGAAAATGGTTAAGTAATTGCAGATGTTTTCTATTGTTTTATTTATTATTTTATTTTATTTGAACAGGTTAAAAGGGGAAAAAACAATAAATAAATAAATAAAGTATATAAAATGTTAAGGCAGAAAACAATTGAAGAGACAAATCTAACTACATAACCGTTGTTTAAATGACTATATCATGTCCAAACACGTTCCTGCTGTGTCACCAATACACCAATCCAGAGGAGACAGAAAATGGTGTCAGTGGTCAAATAGTATAGCGTGGCTGAGATTAGGGTGATCTTGAGGTCAAACTGAAAAATTGAAAAGTATTGGAAATGCAAGGCACAGTGAAGGAGATGGCTACTTTTAAAAATTAATGGAACCAAATGCCCAACAACGAGAAGAATAAAATAACACCAAGGTGAAGAAAAGCTGATGAAAGAATCAATCGTGAAAACATCAACAATCAAAATCAGTACAGTCATTTTAAGATAAATGGAAAACTTCAACAGAAGGTTAAAGCAGGAGAAACTCTGTGTGTTTTGAAAAGGGCTTTGTCTAAGGTCACTGATTGTACTGACATGATGGAGTCACTCCAGAGCCTTGGGGACTGACAGCAAACACTCTGTCCCCTTTTGTTGTTAGCCGACCTTTACCAGAACAGGAACCTGGAAGATTTTCTACAACTCACAAATGTGAAAAGCAATCTTAAAACCTGTTGTACAGGTAAAGCATACTGGTGCGGCGCAGCCAGGTTAAAATAGGATGATGAGGTTGCATCTCTTGGTTTTGGTGAAAATCCTTGGAAAAGTTCTGTAAAGATCAGTCGATGTTTCAGCCAGATGATTAAAAAAGTTGACTACAGTAACATTTAAAATGTCTGTATAAATGTGTCAGTGATGAATGTAATCTTGGCTCAAATGTTTATTTACTAGCTGCAAATTATGGCCCTCACCCTGTCTATGCTGTCATTACATGACCTCAGTGAGAAAGCTCATGTGGTAAAATGGTTTTTATTATGGGGTGGAGACAGTATCCTCTGTCTCTGGTCAAGGATGGTCTTAAGTTGAGAAATGGTCACAGCACTGATTAAGCGGAGGGTCAAAATCTTAAACCTGGAAACGAATACAAAGCTTGTTTGTGCTGGTGGAGCCTTCATATACCTGAGGAATGAGACCAGCCTACGCCTCATGTTACACATCATCCCTTCAAACGACAGAACAGGCTCTCTATTTCAAGGAAGGCGAGAGACGAAATAATTTAATGATCCCTTTAAGTTGTTAAATGTGACACATCTGTCCCCAAACCCCAGCTATAGCAGTAAAACACATGGGCGTAACAAACATAGTGTCGGTGCCAATTCATAATTAATCTGGACAAACACACCTGTTGCTGAGCTCCATAAAACATCAATAATGGAGCTGCCACATCCTGCACTAAATCATGTTTACCAAGATGAAATTGTTTATATCACTGACTGTAATAGCTGCTGAATATAAATACCCCATTTCACACTCACTTGGAACAAGCCAGTAGAATATATACTCATTCCTTCACATTCATATCACGCCATTGTGCTCACGCTTAATGGTTAACAATTGAAACAGATCTTATAGTCCATGTCTGTAGCTTTTTAGAACAATTTGACTCGGCAGGAAGCTTCAATATGATGGCCGTCATCAAGATCATCGTCTCTAAAGCCAGTTTTGATATACACAATGGCAACTACTACTACCTAAGTTTGTTTACTTAATGTTTTAACTAGGCTGCACGGCGGCATAGTGGTTGGTGCTGTTTTCCCATAACAGGAAGGTCGCGGCTTCAGTTCATGTTCTCCCCAGGCTTGGGTGGGCTACCTCCGGCTAGCGTGGGTTCCTCCCACCGTCCAAAGACATCATGTTTGGGTTAATTGGTGACTCTAAATTGTCTGTAGGTCTGAGTGTGAGTGTGAGTGGTTGTTGGTCTCTGTCTCTGTGTGTTGGCCCTGTGATTGACTGGCAACCTATCCAGGGTGTACCCCGCCCTTGCCCAATGTGAGCTGGGATTGGCTCCAGCAACCCCCCATGTGCGTTAAGTGTGCGTTGAGTATAGCTGAGCTTTTCCAGTGAAGAGCATATCAACACGCCATTTCAGACAAATGACAGAACTGACGACATGAATCCTCCCTCTTTATCCTTCCAACACAATTACTTATGACGCAGGTCTGACTTGTGTAGCGACCCTTAGCTGTGTATGAAAACCTCAGAGAATTAATTCATTTTTATAGGTTTTGGTTTATAAAATTGACTGACTTTAACTTCTTTTAATTGCGATGGATCCACCAAGGGGGCAGCATGGCGGTGTAGTGGTTAGCGCTGTCGCTAAGAAGGTTATGGGTTCGGTTCCCGGGCCTGGGGCCTTTCTGTGTGGAGTTTACATGTTCTCCCTGTGCCTGTGTGGGTTTACTCTGGGTACTCTAAATTATCCGTAGGTCTGAATGCGAGCGCAAGTGGTTGTTTGTCTCTGTCTGTCTCTGTGTGTTGGCCCTGTGATGGACTGGTGACCTGTCCAGGCTGACCCCGCCCTCGCCCAGAGTGAGCGGTAGAAAAGCGGTAGAGGATGGATGGATGGATCCACCAAGGAAAACTGAAACTTCTCCAGTTTGACAACACATCCAATTTTGTCTTGGCGGGTTGTATATTGATTACTTTTACAATAATTACTATGAAGGTATACTTGATATCCAACCGGTTCTGCTGCTACATAATAGACAAATGTATTTGCCAGTGTGCTGCTGTTGATTGCTTCATGCTGGCTGGAGCTTTTCAAAGAGCAGTTTGAACATATTGGTAGACATTTTTATTATTATTATTTTTTTTTTGTATATGGTTTTTAACAGAAAAATAATATGCACTTTTCACTAAGAGGCTGTTACAATACATCTTTCAGATTTACATTTTCTTTGAATGGATTGAACAAACAAGACAACTGCTAATAAATGCGCTTTAAAGCGTTCTGAAGTTAAAGTAAAGTAAAATATCAAACCATTCTTTAGCAGTAGCATTGGTCAAAGATCCTTGTTATGATTGAGTGACATCTCATCTCCTATAGCCAATGTCTAACAAATATTTTATACTAAAGGCTGGGACTGTTTGATTCCTGTACATGATAGTTTTACCATTTCTAATAGTAACCATCACTCTTGTCAGGTGATGTTACTGTTTTTCTTTCCCTGGCTTTAGAGTTGAAGGAAGACCAGAGAGACCTGGCTCAGAACCCAGATTTGGGATTCACAACTCGTCTTTCTTTTTCAGTTTTTAGGACATTAACGTTCAGGAAATATCTGATGAGCTGAATTCAGATGTCTTTTTCTCTGAAGGTGAGTGAAGGAGCAAGAGAGAGAAAGCAGGTGAGATCAATCTCGCTGAGTGAGGTCATCAGTGCAACGGAGAGCCTGCATGACCCGCTGTGGTTCAGTGCATTCGTCATCCCCCTCCAATCCATCCTTCCAGAAAACTGTTTGGTTTGATCTGGCAACTTTGTGTCCTTCACATCATTTATATGCTTGCGTCTTAGTCGACATTTAAACTCTCAGGCAGCAGTGCACCGCTGCTGAATGGATTAAAGTGAAAAAAGAAAAAAGTACAAAAAATTATGCCTGTATAGCTCACATAAAGGAAGTTAAAATGCAGAAAAACCTAAAAAGCTACAAGCGGCTGCAACCACTCTGCAGACAATAGACAGGAGGAACAAAGCAGCAGAGTATAGTTAACAACACAGCTCCCAGTACTAGACCCCAGCAGATACAGTATAAACACGAGTTAGGTTTGACAGCATAAGTAGTAGGAGGAAGACAACAGGAATATAAATGTTTATTTAGCCAGATAGTGTATTTGTTTTCTGCTCTTGTTTTATCAGAAATTCTAAAAAACATTGAAGTTTGCTCAGTTCAGCTCAACAGAAGTTTACTACGGATCCAGCGAGTGAGACAAACAACTGAAACTAAATGTCTGGTATGTATTACTCAAGGTAAGTATTAACTGGATTGTCTTAATGTCATTAGCTCCAAACTCGTCCAGAGAAAAGTGACAGAATGAACAGCAGTTTGATGTGTTTGTAAGATGACTCTACAGTATTCAAGTGTCAAGAGTCTGGGGGCTTTAATCCTCCCTGATCCCTCCCTTATAATGATCTACAACATAATTCAGTAGATAAAGGTGTGGTGATGAGGGCAGCACATGCTGAGACTTCCTTAGATATGGTGATGCAGTCTGCTGAAGAGTTGAAAGGATGTCGGGATCACAACACTCATTACAACTGTAAGACATCCATACTTTTCCTCTGAGACAGTGAAAGAGTCTGAGGGAGTTCTGATCCTTGTCTGCTCTTGATATTTGCCTGGGCACAGTAAGCTTGTTCAAGATACAGTATGAAAGCATGGAGAGCCTCCCTCGGCCACATCCCTCAGCACCACAGAGGATTGTGGCTTCAGAATTTTTATTTCATTGTATTCCCTCATGTTTCTGTCGCCATCAATGACTTTTTCTCCTCCTGAGCAAATTATACATATAAATTGTGTAGAAAAACAAAAGAGTCTCCATTACCATATCTACAAGCTGTGTGCAGTTTTTGTTATCAAGGGCATGCACGCACCCACAGGCTGTGTCTTCAGCACTGCTGATTTTGCCTGAGGTTCATCAACAGGAAGAGAAATGCATCCGTCACTTTGCGTGTGCAATTTCAAACTCCACCAATATCTGAGGAATTTCCTGCGACGCTCTTCTCAGCTCAGTCCTGCAGGAGTCATTTCTGCTCACAAGCACTGTACCTTTTCCTGACTTTGATTTGAAAGAAGATTACCTGTTTGCGTAAAGACAAGAGCTCTGATTTGGAATTCATATCCACTCCCAGCTCCTCACAAACACGCAGTTGGTTAAAGCACCTTGGAATACATTGAAACATTATGATGCTTCAAGCCTGGTGACTAGGTGTTTCTTTCATGTTTCTTTCCAACTAAACTGTGACATTATGATTATGTTTCCTCGTATTATGTATGGAGGCGATGTGTTTTTTGAATGAACAGAGAGCCAAATTTATTAACAGCGGAGGTAGCTGTGGCAGATGGCCAGTGTGCAAACGCACAGCAGAGAGTTTGGTCTTGTGTTTAGCTTAATGCTCTTGCATAACCATACCACCGTGGTATGGTTTTATAAACGTGTCAACCTGCAAGTACTGTCTTGAAGCTGTGAGATGTAATTTAGCTGTTGTCATCTCTACTGGTTTCAATAAACCAGTAGAGACCACATTTGGAGGACAGAGGTGGAGCTGAGAAGGAGTGGGAGCTGGATATGACCTGCTCTGTACTCTGTACACAGTGGACGCAGACTCTGTTCAGCATTGGCTTCACTTTTCAAACCTACTCTTGAAATCTGCATTCCATATAATAAACAGGTAGGCAGTGACAGGGGGAGACGGCAGCGGTAGGGAAAAAGAGGACAGATTGTATTGAAGTTTATGTGAAAATGTCTCTACTTCCCACTTGATTTGTTAGCTCTGTAAACATTTTCTTCAGAATATATGTCCATTTTTATATATGTTCTGTGGTTTAATATAGAAAAGTTTGACTGTCACATAAATATCTAAAACATAATGCTGGCTTGTCCAACACATGGCAGAAAAAATTGGGAATCTATCACAATACATTCCTCATTGAAGAAATTGCTATGAGGGGACCTCATGTCTTATATTGTGATGTCAAAAGGTCCTGGCCTAGTGTCTGTCTGTGACAACTTGGGAGTGAGAGTCCTCCTCAGCTTGTCTGCAGCCTGCCTTGCTTGGTCAGTGTCGGTGTGCAGTGTGAGACGGCTTCTTATCCTGTCAGAGGGAAAGAGCATGGGTTAAATATGCTGGTCTCTTGCCAAGTCTCTCACCTGAGGAAATCCTCAGAGGGAATAGGATAAATGGAGTGTATGTGCAATAGGAGGAGATTTATTACAACAATTTGGGTCAGAGAGTTGAGCAGCTTCAAAAAAAAAAAAAAAAACTGATGGTGAGGTAGAAATGTGCAGCTGGCAGTGCAGCGCTAATAATATTACAATATTAAACATATCTGAAATGATACATTGCAAATGTTGCTAGTAGCTAACTCGTGTTCTCATGCTCCTACACTGCAGCGTCGTCTCTAATGGGATTAGGATACAAGAGGAGGAGGTGGCCAAGGAAAATAAATGTCTTTGATCTGTGGCTTAGAGAAAAACTTAAGTGACAGAAATGGCATCACAAAAGAATGAGACTAAACCCACTGTGTGATTGCAAAAGTGAAGTTACAATGTATTATATTTCAGAAGTGATTGCACAATATCAAGACAAGAGTCACTGTGCAAAATATAATCTATCAGCCTACCAGATTTTCCATCAGTAGCAACGGTATTTTTATTTCTACACTCTCGCTAATCGACAGTCAGTAGTGGTATGTGCAACAATCTCCCATCAAAGGCCATGTAGAAAAAGAAAGCAGTCAAACATGGACATACTGTAAGCAACTCAAACTGCAATAAATTCTTTTTAAATTACATTTCCTATATGGTGCATTGCTTTGTGGTTCCCATCCGCGCTCCTTTTCTGGGACTCTGCTGGAATAAGACATCATCTCCATTCTCAATCCCGTCTAAGAATCTTTATTTTTCCAAAAAAGCTTCTCAAGACCACAAAACCAGATACTTTAACTTTTCAAAAATTATTGAGGATTTAAATCAACAACTCCTACCCTGCAAACTGATTATTTTATTGCATTTAAATTAGTTTTGAAGCTCAAAAAACAAAAAAAAAAAAAACACTAACATGATGCTAATAATAAATTACACAACAGCCAAGTACCATTGAATTTGAACTCTTTGGCTCTGGTCTACTTCCACTTCTGTTAGTACAACTGGCAAGCAATTTGACTGCAGCTGTAGTTGATGAATGGTTCAAATTATCCCACACATCAGAATATTTTCTCTTCTGTGTGTTTTTTTTTTTTTTTTTTTTTTTTTAAGCATGATAATTATAACAAATGAAGTCTGGATAGAATCAGATTCATTGCTATTCTTCTGCCTACGGAGAAAAATTAATTCTTAGTGAAAGGTCCAATCCGAAGACAAACGACTCGACTTTACTTTCCTGTACACACAACGCTAATCTTTGCCAAAGAATTAATGTGATGCAAAGAGCTGCTGACTGCAGGATATTTATCTCTGTAACACAATGTTGAACATAATTTGATTTTGCTCTCTACTTCATGCTATTGTTTCTAATAAAATGGGATCTTATCTGACAGTAAACAGTGCCATGCTGGCACCATATCCATATCACAGTCATCTAAGTGATTTACTCTTTTTCAGTGTGCATCATGAAAATCAAGTTATGTGGAAATAATGACATCAATCATGTTCATGTACAAGTGAACTCACAAGTGAATTAATTTTGATCTAAAAATCCAGACATTCTGGGATTTGAACATTCATCTTAATGGGATGATCGCGCTTGATTAACACCTCAACATGTGTAAACCTAATAATGTGCTACTTTGGTAAATCAGCCACAAGGAAGGGCAAATCGATTCTGCTAAATCTGAAGTGTAAAAAAAAGAAAAACCACTTTCAGGAGGAAACAAACTTTCACCAATAAATCAGGAAATTCATCATATTTGTACCTTAAAAACTAAAATGCTCCCGTAACTGTAGAAAACGCAAACAGAATTGGAAAATTTAAACCATGTTAGCTGTGTGGCTCTAATAGTAATCTCTGTCACTTGGTAGTATATAAGCATCCTTACGTTTGCAGCTGAAAGGCAGAGCTCAGCACAAAGTCTAATCTAAAACCAAACCGAATAATGAAGGCAGCTTCTCATTAATTAATATGCCAGTCGATGTCAATACTTCTAATCTTACAACGTGGCCAGTAAATCGGATGTTCAATTTCGAATTGCCATTTTAATTGTCTTGTTTCTGGTTGCTGGCATTTCTCTTATTTTGCTGATGTATTAGGAAAAAAGGACTGGTGCGTGTTGTTTCCTTCCCTGTCCACAAAGGGGTGGGTTATTTTATGGGGAAACGCTGGGTTGCACCTGGAGCAGATAAAAATCCACTGAGATTGTGTTCAGGTGCTTTAGCGTCCCTGTGAAATCAAACCCTGTGGTGTGTTCGAGTCCGCTGGGGGGGAAAGGGCCGTTGACCGGGGCTGTGACAATAGGCGATTTTCTTTTTATGTCAACGGTATGCTGATCATCTTCAAACAAATATTGAAGTTTTTAAACCCCCCTTTTTCTTTTTTTTTTTTTTGGCATTGTGGAATATTAAATTAAGAAAACACAAGGAACATGCTTGGGCTGGGAAATTATTCATTTATTTATTTATTTGGACCTGTATCATCACTTCATCACAGTTTGTCAAAATATATTCAAAACACTCCAAGATAAGAGCTAAACAGATTCATACTCTTGTTTCTGTGAGTCATTTTTGTTGTGACGATTCCCAGCCACTTCTGACAGATGATGACGAATTTTTTATGTGTCTGATGAACTCCGGTGAGTCGAGCAATTCGGTGAGCTTTCCTCGGTGCCGTGGAGGAGATCATGAGTTCCTTGTTTTTCATCTAGATGTCGGGAGCTAAATGGAACATCCGTCAGCACTTCATATGGTCATTCAGGTTCAGTTTGTGATACTGTTGCTTCTCTCTCTCGTAAATCCTTGACAAAGATGGATATGTTGGCGCTTCTTTAGAGAACATGTTGTTCCTTTGAAGAATTTTGTCTCCACTGAACTAAGTAGCTTTTGCTTTTCTACATCCTGCCCAGTGATCTGCTGTACAAATCACTTTTACACATTCTGCTTTATTTACCGAGGTGTGTTACATAAATGATAAAGTGCCCAAACTTGCGCTGGTGTGCTGTGAGACATTACTGTATCCTCTTCACAGGTGAAATGAAAGAATAATGTATGAGGGTATGACCTCTTCTAATGAATGCCATTTTTCTCCTGCTTCTAAATCTGCAGAGCCTACCAAGTACATTTATGCTATTTATGATAAATCTTTCAGGAGGACATCCTTACTTTTGCTTTGGACAGTAATGATTACAGTTTCTCATGACTTTGAACACACATACAGTCCTGGAGTTTATTTTCCGTAGTGTATGATTAATTGGCCTTATCAGTGCTGAGAAATGGCTGTGTCATGATCCGTATGTTAATTTGAATGTATTTCCTGTTTTATTTTAGTAGCCTGGGTGTTCGGTTATGTTTTCTCTGTTTGATCACATCCCCGCCCTAATGTGTTTCACCTGTGTCTCATCGTCTCCCCTCTCTTAGTGTATTTAAACCAATCCTCGGTTTCCTCCAGTGCCAGGTTGTCTTAGTTGCCACTGTGTACAAGCTCTCTCATATCCTGATCGCTGTTTGCCTCCTGTGTATGACTGGTTTTGGGATTTTTTTTCTTGTTCTCTGTCTGATTTGGCTGCCCAATTTTGCCTGCCTTTTTGGATTTAGACCATTTTGATACCTCCTGGATTACAGAGTTTCATTTTTTGGACTTTGTACTTCTGCCTTGCTTCTGTTTTTGCACTTGGGTCCACACACACTGGCCCTTCACAGGCTTATGAATGATAACAGGAGCAAAAGGAAAAGCCTGGAAATGTATCATAAGGAGAAAAAAAAGAATAGGATAGCAGAGTTCGATTCCCAGGTGAAAAATTCATGTTGTTTCTTCATCTGCAACCGCTTTCCGTGTTGCGGGGGGTTCAGGAGCCAAACCCAGCTCACATTGGGCAAGGGCGGGGTACAACCTGGACAGGACACCAGTCCATCACAGGGCCAACACACAGAGACAGAAAGCGAAAAAAACAACCACTCACACTTACGGACAATTTAGAGTCACCAGTTAACCTAAACATGATGTCTTTGGACAGTGGGAGGAAACCCACGCAGGCACAGGGAGAACACGCAAACTCCACACAGAAAGGCCCCAGGCTGGGAACTGAACCCACAACCTTCTTATTGTGGGGCGACAGCGCTAACCGCTATGCCACTGTGTTGCCCCATGTTGTTTCTATTATAAAAAAAATCAATGTATAGGAAGTACATGTTCCACCCCAAACGACCATCTTTACCTACACCGACCCGATCCATAGCAACGGAGATCCACTTCACATTTGTCAGTCTCCACGTGTTTAGTGTTGTAACCGTGACAACCATGCGATGCTCTTTGTGGTCATTTTGGAGAGTTGGACAAAAAAAAAAAACCCGATTAATTGTCCAGGCTGGAGGACGTGTTATCATTGGAATGACACACAAGTTCATATAGTCGGTTTGCAAAAATAACAGTTTGTTACACACCTCGGTTTTCAGGTCACGGTACGAATACAGTAAAACACCGATCACTACTGGGATCGTACAGGAAAAATGTGCCAAATGTACATACATACACACATAAAACTATCAACAACGCGTGCTACATAATGTAATGACCTCTTCCAATGACAGGTCATAGGTGTGTTTTTAAATGATGGGTGCGCCTGCAATTCAGTACATCGTGATGTCAGAGTCCAGTACGCCCCAGAGCTGTTAATTCATGCTCTGTCTTACCTCAGTTGCTCGTCCGTCAGCGTCCTTTTCTGATTCCTCACCAACACTTTTAATTAAATGTCAGTCAGAATGAAGAGGAAGTGTTCAGGGGATTTAATGGTGTAGTAGTGTGGGGTGAAGGTGTATGTGGTTGAATGGGGAGCCGGGTTTTCACGTCAGCCTTCTAATCGAGGAGTGATTTACACCTGGGAGCTCAGGTGAAAGCAATTAATCTAGTGAGAGCAGGAAAAAACAGTCTGAATTCCAAATGACTAAAAAACTTACTACAACACCCACTGCCAATTTTTAATAGCAACCTTGAGGTTTCTTTGACCTTTCCCATTCTGACAGGTCACTGTAGGAAAGGCACAGGTGTAAATAATAAGAGCTGTGAAGGCTGAATTCTACTTAGTACTCACTTTCAGGCTCTTGGTGTTGTTCACACTGACCCTCTGTCACATGGTCATGAGCTCCTGGGATGCTGGTTTTTCTGTGTAGAAAGCAAAAAGTATGCTGTAATAAAGGCCTATTGTATGTGACACAAGCCAAGGACTGATTCGATTCTGTTCCAAACGTCCCTTCATTTCTCACCAACCTCTAAAGTTCACTCCCGTTCTGTTTGAACAATGTAACAGTTGGCACAATCGCACTGTAATGTCAGGGAACGGTGGAGCAACTTGAGCGTTCTAAATGGGTAGCTGAGGTTTATGCCAACTTTTGATTGTGCAACGTTTAATAGTCTTTTCCTCGCTTACCTATCTGTAAGGGTCGCTGCACAGCACTGCTGATTTGCCACTAAAGAAAAAGCTACCAGAAATAACAGGAAAAAAAAGTGTGACTTTTTCTCCTTTTTTTCATTTTCTCAAATTTTTTGATAACATGAGTGATTTCCCCTCTTTGAACGGTTCGACTGAAATGGTCGAAACAATTAGAGGCATTTTTACCAAAGTGGGCATTGGAAATGTGACAAGGAGCCCCATTTAAATCAAATCAAATCAAATCAAATCAGATTTATGTGTGTAGCGCCAAATCATAACAAAGTTACATCAAGGCACTTTACATATAGAGCAGGTCTAGACCAAACTCTTTATAAAATTATTTAAAGAGACCCAACAGATCCCCCGATGAGCAAGCACTTGGCGACAGTGGCAAGGAAAAACTTCCTTTAAGAGGCAGAAACCTCGGGCAGAACCAGGCTCAGGGGGGGCGGCCATCTGCCTCGACCGATTGGGTTGAGAGAGGGAGAGAGAGAGAGAGAGAGAGGCACGGGGGGAGGGGGGGGGGGCAAAGTTGGGTAGAGTAGGGAGAAAAAGAGAGCAGGAGGAGGGGATATTCAAACAGGTGTAGGCAGGAACATGATGCTGCATGAGGTTCGTAGGAATGATGCTGTATGGAATTCTTGAAGATGTGGGAGCAGCAGGCATTGCAGGAACATGGGATGGTGATGATTCATCACCTGCAGGATGAGGACAGGGAGAGAGAGGAGAGGAGCTGGGAGAGAGAGAGGAGAGGAGCTGGGGGAGACAGAGACTTCGGGAAAACATGGTTAGTAAATGCAATGCACATGCTTGGAACTGAGAGAAACTGGGATTTCGGAGAAGCAGGTTGTTGGTATGACGGCGCATGCGAGGGGGGGGAGAGAGAGAGGGAGAGGGAAGAGGGGGAGAGAGAGAGAGGGAGAGGGAAGAGGGAGAGGGGGAGAGAGAGAGAGAGAGAGAGAGGGGAAAGGGAGAGGGAGAGAGAGAGAGAGGTGCTCAGTCCTTCCCCCAGCAGTCTAGGCCTATAGCAGCATAGCTAAAGAGTAAATGAACTTTAACTTTTTAACTATAAGCTCTGTCATACAGAAAAGTTTTAAGCCTGGTTTTGAAAATTGCTAAAGAGTCTGCCCCCCGGACCGATACTGGAAGTTGGTTCCATAGAAAAGGAGCCTGATAACTGAAAGATCTGCCTCCTGATTTACTCTTGGAGACTCTAGGAACCACAAGTAAACCTCCATCTAGAGAGCGGAGTGGCCTACTAGCACAGTAAGGAACTATGAGCTCTCTGAGGTATGACGGAGCTTGGCCAGTAAGAGCTTTATATGTTAACAGAAGGATTTTAAATTCTATTCTGGATTTTACCAGCAGCCAATGAAGAGCAGCTAACACAGGAGAGATGTGATCCCTTTTTCTAGTTCCTGTTAATATTCGTGCAGCAGCATTCTGAATCAACTGAAGGCCTTTCAGAGATTTGTTTGGACATCCAGATAATAATGAGTTACAGTAGTCCAGCCTATAAATTACGAATGCGTGGACTAGTTTTTCTGCATCCTCTTGAGAGAGGATATTTCTGATTTTCCTAATGTTTCTCAGGTGGAAGAAAGCTGCCCTACTGACTTGTTTTATGTGAGGGACAAAGGACATGTCCTGGTCAAAGGTTACTCCAAGGTTTTTTCAGTGGAGTTGGAAGCCAAAGTAATGCCATCCAGACTGATTAATTGATTAGACAGGGTTTCTCTAAGGTGCTTAGGGCCGAGTACAATAACTTCAGTTTTGTCAGAATTTAGAAGTAAAAAATTATGGGTCATCCAGACTTTTATGTCTTCAAGACATGTCTGCAGTCTGACTATCTGACTAACTTCATTTGGCTTCATTGATAAATACAGCTGAGTGTCGTCTGCATAACAGTGGAAATTGATGCTGTGTTTCCTGATAATGTTGCCTAAAGGAAGCAGATAAAGAGTGAAGAGGATTGGTCCAAGTACCGAACCCTGTGGGACTCCATAACTGGCTATTTAGATATTTAGGCTATATTTAGACCCTGGACTTTTGTTTTTCTACTTTGATCTGTACCAGCATTGTTTTACTATGTTTAATTTACATTATCCATGAAAACTAAACTAAGGTTTTCCATAGCAAAGTCAAAAGAACAGTATCTTTTTCATTAAAATGTTTAATAGTATAAAGTAGCAGAAAATTTTAATACTGGTAAATTAGTACAGTGCTAAAGGGAATTTAGGTGTAATTACTTTTCATTTATTTTTTCATGTCTTTTCCTCCTTGTGAATTTATATGTGATGATTTTATTAGATGTATTGTCTTGAAAAAAATCCTGCAGAATTTTCCTCTTGGCATTCAAAAAAGTATTTCTGATTCTGAAAATGTAACGTGCTGTTTAAAGACTAAATAAAACCAAATGTGCAACATTTACTGTGTATGTCTTTATTTATAAATGAGGAATAATGTAATAAGTAAACCCTACCGAGGTATTTATTATATCTTGTGGCTCCATGAACGGCAAATGAATGTACACGTTAAAGGGAGCTTTTTTTTTTTTTCAGGATTTGAAGGAGCAGTTAAAGGGTAGAGTATTTCCTATCTGCGCAGTAGAGTGTGTGGTTAACAGAGAAATTTAAATCCAGTCCTAAACTGTTTGTCTTACTCACAACAATCTGTTCAATGCAATTGTTAGCAGCTGCCAAAAACACAATAACATAAAAAGGCAAGTGTTTCCCCTTGACTTTTATTAGCTGTCGCCTAGACAACCACCAACTATGCCAAGGACCTGGCACGAGGAAATTGTTTACTGTTTTCCTTGTGCTCACATCCTGGCTCATCAGAGATCTTATGGGCAGCCCTGCAGTTGCCTCATCACCACATGTGGCACTTGGCCGAGGAGCCAAGCACTCTTGGAATAAATTGGTCTCTTTTCCGACTGCCGTGCTGGTCTGTGATTTGAGTGCGCTCTCCATCTCTAGTGCCTCAGTCATTTAACTTAGCTGCCTTTGTGTAAGCACCAAATCACCTCCCCTATGCCATTCTATGGAGTTTATCTGACATGGCTGAGCTGGTGCAGTGACCCAAGGTTGAGGAGGACTTGAGTAACTCCTCACACACCCACTGGTGATGATCTGTGACGTTACTACCTGTGTTACCAGAGAAAAATTATGGCTACATTTTGAAGAAGTTGCTGGATATACTGTAGATCATACATAATGCACATAACATCAAGTTAAACGTGAAGTGATTCAATGATTAATTCTGAACCATCTTTTATAACAACCATTCATTGTTTATTTAAACTTGAGGACATTTTCATGCTTGTGTGTAGATGCAGTTTGATTAAAAACTTTGGTTTTTTTTATATTATAAGGTTTACGTGTAAAGCAGTCAAAGCGCCTCCACATGCATTCTCTGTTAAATTCATCTTTCAGTCGTTTTTTATAAAGATACCGACCCAAGGCCTGTGTGTCATCGCTGTAATGTTGTCAGTTGTGTTATGGTGCATCCAGATAGTGACTGGACTATACAGTACATCACACAGAAAGGTGAATGTAGCGATATCAGAGTTGCGTTACGGGACATGCAGATAGTATCACATAAGGTCTCGGTTTAAATAAAGGTTACAGACTGGAACACAAGATTTGTGGTCCTGAGCACAACAAAAGAAAGTTTAGACTGTTAGCCAGTTATCTTGGTGATTTTGTTTACACACATAACACGATCACAGAGAAGCCATCCACAGCTATAAATATATATAAAAACTAACCATTTGTCCCCTTTCACGAGAAATATGTAGTCTTGAATTCATTAAGGGGCAAAGGTTTGAGGGATGCGTGTGAACAAATCCATCATTAATAACATCATTATTGCTCTTTGGCTCAGAATCTTGATCCTGTGTACTTTTTCCTAAAAATACATACTGGCTGTCACTCCTAAATAGGAAATAACCAGCGTTAGTTTTTATCCTTATATACTTGCTGTCTACTAAAATAGATTTACATGCTCCAGTGTTTCATTATTTTGCTGACACTGTACATAGGGTATAGTTCTGGGCTCCCCAGTCGCCCTCAGAGCTCAGCACATTCAAGACACGGTCAAATAAATCAAACACAAACAAATTCAGACAACATCTGAAACAACACAACACAGACAGCACAGATTCTTACAATGTAACCATATATGCAAATGCACTGCAAGCATGCACAATAAAACCCACTGAATTACAAGCTTTAAAGTGCACATAGATAGTATATATAATAATAATTATGAGTAATAATAGTAATGTGCAATGCAAGTGCATCCTAGTCAGCCTATTTCCAGATTTTTGGTGCATTACTGAAAACCTTAATTACAAGTCCCTCCTTTTCTAGCCATAAAACATTAAGAAGATCTAACAACGTGCTGGGTGTTATCATTTTATAAGAGTGATGAATCTTTCCTCAAGTTTGTCTCAGATATGCAGTGTTGCAGTGTTACATTACTTTAAAAAAGTAATTTGCTATAGTTACTAGTTACTTCTTCCAAAAAGTAACTAAATTAGTTACTCAATTACAATTTATAAAAGTAACTAGTTACTTCATGAAAGTAACTGCGTTACTTTGAAGTGAATGTTTAAATCCTCAGATGTCTATGAATGTGGAGCCACCTCCACCCCTCTTTAACAGAACTTAAAATACATGTGCATGTTCAATTCTAAGATATTTGAGTAAGTGTGAATTACCTGACACCGACGTAGAGAGGTATGTCTGTTCAGGGCATAATGTGCATTTCACCATTCCATTCCTTCCTTTCATTTCTTGGAGGGAAAAGTAATGGCTATACTTCCATTTAGAGAAGGCTACTTTTGGATTATTTGGGCTGCCATTCCTTTTTCTCGTTGACTGACTCACTTGTGTCGTTTGTTGTGTGTCCGACTATCAGTGCTTTCGAATTTCTGTAAACAACACCCGCCCACTTCGACCTCTGATTGGCTCACCATGAAATTTTTCTCTACCTCAGCCAATCGTCATCATTTATGTGACTGTCTTGTGCCCACTAACTAAGGAAGAACAGTAAAAACAGTCTTTGCCCCTCAGCTCAGAGATCTGGTTGGTCTGATGAAAAAAACAGCTTCAGTTACAGTAAGGCACTGCATTTTTGGCAGTAACGGTAACGGCATTATAAAGATGGGAAGAGTAATCAATTAGATTACTCGTTACTGAAAAAAGTAACGTCCTTATTCCCATCACTGCAGCTATGGCAGATGCTCATGCAGTTCAGATGGTGTTGGCTAATGATTTCTTAAGGAACTGACATGTTCTTCTCTGTCTGAGGAGCATGGCACCACAACAAGTCTGACCAGAGAGTGACGTTATGAAAAGAGAGCTCGGACTTTATCATGAAAGTGATGGTGCTGCCAGGAAAATCCAATTATGTGGGGAACAAAATCTTCTTCTACCTTTCCCGAGACTAACATCCTTTCTAACTTGTTAAGAGTTTTGAAGCTGCTCTGGTCACAGGGCTTGGCCAACTGTACATTTACAGAATTTAACAGCTGCATGATGCTCTGCAGTGTTTACTGGTGTGCAGAATGAAATCATTCACAGATAGATGTGAACAGGCCACATGATCCATACACTAGACCACTCTGCTACTTGTGATTGCGTTAGTGCCGCTATATAATTAGAGCAAATTCTTTTGTGGATAAGACGCTAAAATGCGGCAGACTGTGTGAGCTGATTCTGCACAAATCATAATATTCTGCACAATCCGTATTATGTGGATCTGTCCCTTAGCGTCCCTGACCAAGCCAATGATATACCTCCAGAGTCAACATAGCTACCAGTGGCGGCTGGTCAGTGGAGGGTGCTAGGGCGCTGCCCCCATCAAATCAGGAGATGAAAATCAAAATAAAAGACAAACATGCTGTAAGATGCAAATAATTATTAAAAGATGGTGTTATTTCAGTCTGTGGGTGACTGTCAATAGTAATTAAATGTTGTTTAAATTATTTATTTGGTTCTAAAATGGTTTTTATTTTATTTTATTCACTTTCTGGAGTGAAGGACGCCGGTAAAACAGAATCCAGTGTAAACCCTCGAACGTTTGATAAGCATGTGACCTGAGGCTCTCTTTTAATTGGTTTGAATTAGATTCTTCACAGGACGCAGCTGTGTGCATCCCGAATGCAGCCAAGAAACATCAGCAGCGAATCAGCGATCAGTATCGTGTCGTGTGCTTTTTTTATCTGTAATGTGATTCAACAGTTCATTTCTGGTCTTTTTTAGCTGAGCGAAATGGCGGACACAAACAATACGGAGGAAACTAAACTAAATCTACCAAGCTCATACCAAACTGTGACTTCTGTGTACCATTACACCCCTATGTATGCCAAGGTAAATTGCGCCCCCCCCAAAAATTTTTTGCACCAGCCGCCACTGATAGCTACATACATTCATTAAAGGCTTAAATGTTAGAAACTTGACCAAAACAATGCTATTTTATCAATGTCTTTAAATACTGTACTTTGACATCTACTGATCAACAAAGAGAAGAAGGGAACTGACAGCAGAAGGCCGATGCATAAAACTCTGTAGATTCATAACTTAAACTACGTGCAAGCAGAAAACCTGAAATCCAGAACCAACCCTTAGTTCTACTCCCACCACACAGCGTAAATCGTTGAAGATGCATCCTCAATTCATTAGTTTGCAAACAAAATGACTGCGTGTGCCGCAAGTGCAAGAACAACAAAAGAAATACAATTTCACTGGTTCTAGGTCAGTTAAAAACTGAGTTCATCTGTAAACTTTAGTGTAATATTCAACTGTAAAGTTCTGTATTACTCTGACCTTTGAACTGAGTTAGATAACTTAGAGACAGCTTCAGTAGCCTACATACAGGATGGTTAGTAAATGTTAAAATAATATCCACGCAGGTTTCAAAAAATGCATAAATAATAATGATGATATAATATTTAACAACAAAATAAAAAGCAGTGAGCGCACAAACACAAACCTCGTAAAACTGTTGTGAAAAGTGCAATACAAAAAATGATTGTTATTACTATTAATTAACATACACTTTTTGCTGTGTAAGTTGATAATGGTAGTAATGAATGCAGATCAGTGAAATCTTGTTTCCTGTTAAATTCGGTTTTGCCTCTTTATTTCACATTTTGTCTTTCGCGCAAAAAAACAAAACAAAAAAAAAAAACATGAATTCACGGTCAAAAGAATATGGACTGTTTTTTGCTTGTGTGTAAATGTTAATGTTTAAACATCTGGCCCCAGGTATGCCTTCAGTTACACCTTTGACTCAACTGAGCAAACAAATCCATCAGTTCATCTAACACATCTGTTACCTCACCACACAAGGAAGTCAGTCTTCCCTTGTGCTCTCACTGCTTTAGTCTCTGTTAGCTTCTGTGAGAACACACACTGAGGTGCATTTATTAAGAGACATAGGGAGCTTTGCTGCCTCTGAAGCAAACAGCACACACCGCAGTGCAAGCACAGAGTTCCTAAATCACACACAGGAAGCTCCCTGAAGCACACGGCACTAAGTTCAGTGTCTTGTCACAAGCCTACACGCGGTGCACAGGTACATACCAAGTGGAGTCTCTTTGGTTTAAACCTGTGTGAGTAGGTTGAGCAGCAACGACAAATGAAACAGAGCAAGCAAAGTGACAGTGACAGCAATAAAAGGGCCGATGGAAGATTATAAAATATGCAAAGAACTTTTTGAAGGTTTCCATAACCATGGAATGGTGGGAGAACTGGTGGAAGCTTTCACCTTGAGTTCACCCTACGAGTTTTTCATGGCATCAAAGGCCTGATGTCATGTGATTCTCTTGTTATCAAGGGAGTGGTTGAGGCTCTGTAAAGATTTGAGAAGGCAAGGAGACCAACCAAAATTTGCTGGACAATCAGTGTAGCAACAGAAGTCCAGCTGTCCAAATGTTGCTTTTTTGTGTGTGTGTGTGTGTTTTTCTTATGTACTGCAAAAAAACCCAAAAAAAACAACAACAAAAAAACAGTAAAAACAGACCCATCTGCTCAGGCACATCTCTTTTGCAAGGAGGTGCTTGTGTAATTTAATAAAATGGATTGTTGCAATTGTATTTCTGAAAATTATGTTCACAGATTAAATTTTAAGACAGATTAGTCAAAAGATGAAACTGGATATTGTAGTGATATTTCATTTGTTTTCATTTGTACATGGCAACTTTAATTTGACATGAACACAAATGTTGACCTTTATTCTGTTTCAACACCTTTGTCTGCTTCCACCTCAGGAATATTATCAGAGCTAATTTAATGATCTAGATTCATTTTGAAAAATGCTGCAAACAGAAAACAGAAGGAATGAACATAGCAGCACACATGTTCCCTTTTTCAACAAAATGTCATTCAGAGGAACAAACCAGGGTCATTTGGTGTAACATTTATATTTATGTAAACGTGAAACAAAATAATTACATAGTCTTCTTATTACAGGGCACACATCATCCTGAGCAATGTGGGTTTCAGACACGTTTTGCAGGTGTTTCTTGCTGCCAGTTACACAGATGGCACTTTAAGTAATGATGTTCATTTCTTAAATAATGTTCAGCATGTGGCAAGATTTCTATGGTATGTGTAGACTGCAGAAAGATACAGTACTGCTCTGTGATGTGATGTAGACATTAACGCCTCATATTTTTCCTCTTATAGTTCCCAAAAGCAGCGTGTCCCCCGTCCAACCATATGAGCCCGATCTTTAAGCAGATATAATGTTGTGGTCATAAGTTTGCATGAGTGATCAGGCAAAATACTTTTCTTTCATGTTAAATAGGATTCAAATTAAACCATGAGGTATCTCAAAATGACACAATCATTAAACTAAACATAACAATAGAGAAAATGCTGAGATGGCCCCTGTTCAAAAGTTTGCATGCCTTTAGTTCTTCATACTGTGTATTTCCCCCTTGAGCATCAATGATGGCTTCTGTCCAGCTGTGGATGAGGCACTTTACGTTCTCATATGTTAAAGCTGTCCTTTCTTCCTTGCAAAAAGCCTCTGAATCCAGTAAATTCTTGTTCTCTCTTGCGTGAATTGCAAGTTTGAGATCTCCCCAGCATGGCTCAATGATGTTGAGGTCAGGAGATTATTATGGCCACTACAGAACCTTCACTTTTGTCTGCTGCAGACAATGACAGGTCAACTTGGCCTTGGGGTTTGGATCAGTCCAAAGTCCAAGTGCATCCAGTGTGCAGCTTCCAGGCTGATGACTACAAATTGTCCTCCAGTATTGTCTGATAACATGTTGCATCACTCCAAATGACTTTGTTCCAGAAGTGTTGTGGCTTCTCTAAGCACTGTTTGGCAGATTGTAAGCGGGCTGTTTTCTGGTGTTGGCCCAGTGATGGCTTTCTTCTGGCAACTTTACCATGGGGCCTATTTTTCTTCAAGTGCCTCCTTATTGTGCCTCTTGAAACAGCCAAACCACTTATCTGTCGAAAAGCCTGTATGCCATTTTTGCTTTTTTTTTTTTTTTTGTGCATCCCAAACAATTTTCCTGACAGCTGTGGCTGAAATTGTTGTTGGTTACCTGAATGTGGCTTGGTAACAGACGCCCTCATTTTCCACTTCTTTATCAGAGTTTAAACACTTCTGACTGGCATTCTCTAATCTTTAGATATCATTTTTGATATTCTTTTCCTGTTTTATAAGGATCCACTACCTTTTGTCACGGGTCCTTTGATAGTACTTTTGGTTTACCCATGGCTCAGAATCCAGCAGTCAGTGCAGCACTGGATGAAATGTGCGGGTGTCTGTCAAGAACCCACAAACCCACTGACCTTTCGTACACAGACACAAATTACAAGCAACCAGGTCAAAATTGTGGAAAGAGCCATTTCAACCCAATTGTCAATTTGTGTGTATATTATCAAGCCAAAACTTTAAGCGTATGTGAATTTTTGATCAGGGCGATTTGGGTGGTTCCACTTGTCCACAATTTAAAAAGAGTAAACACAATTGTGTGGTAGTAATTGGCTTTGCCCAACCACGAGCCCTGAATCAAAAAAGAAAAGTTCTTGGAGCTATTTTTTTTTTATTATTATTTTTTTTATGAGAAATCATATTTTTCTGAAAAGTCACAAGTCACACTGAATTGTTAACAAAACAGTCCAAAATTAGATCAACAAAACTAACATCAGCCCTTTCATCAGCCAGTAGGGACACACACTTGGCATCCTGCCTTTGTGGAGAATTGTCTTTACTTTGTCTTCCACATTTTTATATCAACTTGTTCTATATTCGGTGACAGCTGTTATACATGTTGACGAATAACACATAACGTTTCTGCATTTCCACTGTGTCTGTTTCTCAGCCCCATATGTCAAAAAATCATCAGAGTGGCCCAAAACGGGTATGTTTTGCTGTGCATAATCTGTAATCAATGACCATGAGTCCGTTTTAACTGTGCTTTATTGCTTTTTGGTGTGCAACTTGTGTCTCTTGATGAGAAAATCATATCACAAGACATCAGTATGACATCCAGGGTGAACCTTTTGTGACTGGTCTTCAAATTGGCCAAACTCCCCATCTGTGATATAAACTTTGTGCTTAACTATCTTATGAAAATCTTATGGACCTACTCAAACTTCAACTCCACATCAAATGGAAACCAGAGAATAAAGGTGGTTATGAAAACCGTGAAGAAGTGGACTCTGGTGAGTCACGGTCCAATTAACATAAGTGACTGTGATATAATCAGGATGACATTTTGGTGAAAGTACCAAATGTCAGTGAACTGATTCTGCCTACCCCATGCAGAATGTGCTTATGACCTTATCTGTAGTTCTGTCTTTTAAAATATCCACTGAAGGTAGGTTCACAAAATTTTTTGCCAAACAAATGTGACCATGAACTTCAACCGCAACATTTCCTTCATTTCCCAGACTCTTTATCTCAGTCTCCAGCTCAGTGACAGCTGAAGATCCGTGGTGAACTCAGACAGCTGTCTGTCACCAGGATTAGCTCCCAGATTATTCTGAGAGTAGCTGACACTACCATGGCCTGACAGAGTAAACACAATAAAAGAGTAAAGGAACAATAAAATGTATGGTTTCCTCCAGGTACTCCGGTTTCCTCCCACCGTCCAAAGACATCATGTTTGGGTTAACTGGTGACTCTAAATTGTCTGTAGGTCTGAATGTGAGTGTGAGTGGTTGTTGGTCTCTGTCTGTCTCTGTGTGTTGGCCTTGTGATGGACTGGTGACCTGTCCAGGGTGTAACCCGCCCTGACCCAATGTGAGCTGGAATTGGCTCCAGCACCCCCCGTGACCCGGAAACAGATAAGTGGTTGAAGGTGAATGAATAAATGAATTCCCAGCAGATGATAATAATAATAATGAATAAATAAAATTACTCATACATGTGGATGCATGGGCAACTATTTTACCTGTGCATCAGGATTCCTCTGTTAAAAGTTTGAGCTATCTGCTCCCTCAAAAAGTTGATACATCTGAGAGAATAAAAAAGAGAAAACGTGGCACTCAGCAACTGATGATGTGTTTCAATGCCTTTAATGAATAAACTCTGCTTTAGCTCAAACCTGACAGTCAAAAGTCCCACACAAAGGCCAAAAGAAAGCATTAGTGGCAGGTAATGTTCTCCCTGGTGATGCTTGGGCGACTGCCTATTATTTGAAAACATATTTTTATAGCTTTGCCTTTGGTGTGTGATCATGCTGTCAAGGTATGCAAAAGACTCGTCATTGGACTGAGGCAAGCAGAAGTTCAATAGTGTTTTAAGTCTACAACCCCCCCAAGCTAGTGCATTCTCAGGAACTGCAATTAGAAACTGGAGAAACCTCAAAAAGCTCCTATTTTCATGGAAATTATCACCTATAAATTTCCTGCTTGAGAGATTGTGTGTCAAAATACAGGGCTTATATGCCATTTCTGTCCCCTTTTAAGGGAAATGTAGGATAGAATTGTTTTGATATTACCCAGCTGGCATTCGACTGACATTAAACATTTAAATTGTGTTGAAATAATGTCAGTTTATGAAAAAACATTAATTCAACGTCAAAACAACGTTGAACACCAAATAGTTGAGGTAGTGTTGTTAACTCACTACGGATTCAGCGTTGAAACATCAACACCTTTTGAGTTGTACGTCAAATCACATTATTTTCACAACATGACTTTTAAAAAATGTTGTTGAAATATATCCATTGAAAAATAAGGTTGCTCCAACATCCAAACAATGCTGATCTGTTAACTGTTGAAAAAGTGTTGATACATGAATAATGATACGACGCTGAAAGATCAACTCTGAATTAAACGTTCTAAAAGAAGATACTCTATATATACCAATGAGAAGCAGCTTCTCCTCAGTGAGTGTCACCCGTCCCCCCACCTCGTGTTGGGAACATGTGTGGATTTATAAAAGTTGTAGGTAGACGAAAGTGAAATATTTATATTTTATCATGATAATATTAAATATTTACACAGATAGCAGTCATATTTAAAACGACGAAAATTATTTAAATACATTACGGGGGGGTTTCGGAACGTTTGTTTTCCGTTGCTTAGGAGATCTGTGCCAAATCTCGGACAACACCCGTTTGCTCATGCGCGAAGTGGGTCTGTGTCGTCATCGGCTAAGCAGGTTTTGAGCCGTTCCGACTCGGATTTGGCGGTGCCAGCCACAACTCCAAAATGGTAAGCAAAGTCACATTCTATGATGAACCCGTGACGTTGTGTACGCTTTGGTTAACGGTTAGTTTTAGCCATACAGCCAACAGCAACATTCGCCAGTGGGCTTACTAGGAGGGTTAGCCAAAGTTAGCTCAAAGAGTGCATGC
Organism: Remorina albescens; assembly: GCA_034769265.1. Taxonomy (NCBI): domain Eukaryota; kingdom Metazoa; phylum Chordata; class Actinopteri; order Carangiformes; family Echeneidae; genus Remorina; species Remorina albescens. The sequence continues at coordinate 17,823,222 of CM068488.1, read as the reverse complement.
TTTTGAGCTCGTGCTAACAAGTGTTAACACTCGTTAGCATGCCCTAACCAGTCAGCTGTTGGTCCGTGAGCGCAGCCATATTTTGAAAGGAGCGATCATGTTGTGCAAGATATTATATATATATATATATAAAGATGAGCACAGCAAATTGAATGGTTTTTTTTTATAAAACAGTTAGGCTTAAAAATATTTAGTTTGGTTTTTTTTCAATATGCTTTGATAGATAATGCAGTAACATAAGGCAATTTTGTGCGCGTTAGTATTTTGCCATTACTGAGAGGTTAGTGTTTTCTAATACTGATCTGCTCCCCCCCTTCAGAAGTTGTCTTCAGCTCATTTAATACAACAAAAAACCAAAATAGAAGAATTCATGTCAAAATATTTGAATTTTCCCTTGTGCTACTTCTTTCGTCCAGCGCCACCCATCCTCTCTTGTGCATATTTCAAAGCCCTGTCTTGTTCAGTATGTTGCCCAATGTTTGGGCTGTTTTTTTTCCCAGGTTAATATGTTATATAAAAATGTATGTTCTTAAAGGACTGCTTGTGTGTGAAATGTTGGCACACTTGATCATTCAGCCATGTCAGATAATAAAGCATGCTGTTTCTTATGTCATTGAAATGTCTTTATTAATCTTCTCCCTGGTCTTGCTTTGACCAGTTGGCTTCTTCCTAGTCTGTGTTGTGAACACTTAAATGACAGTTTATTTGGTGCCTTCCATGTAATGTAGATGAGATCTCTTCAAGATGATTAGTAATCACACAAAAGATTCTTATTATGATTGCCATGTCTTACTTGTCTAGTAAAGATAGAATTATGTCCAATAAGAGAGCCATGCACTTATAAACGGTGAGTCAGTTGATAAAATTGTAAACTTGGGTCAAATACAAGGTTTTACAAATGACTTACGGTCATTTTTCACATAGTGTTTTTTGCACTGTGTTTCAGGACAATCACAGATCTGCAAACTTAGAGTGTTAAGGTGTTTGGTATTACTGGAGCTACTTACTTCAGTGAGAACAGTAACAAAAATATAGTGTTTCAAACTATGTTGAAAAGCAGGAATTTATAGTGACATTGAAATTTCAATGTTGATTGGATTTGCAAAATCTAAAGTAAACTCTGTTGATTCAATGTTGGCAATTTCACCTATGTTGAGAAATGTGACGTAGATATGACGTTGCTATTTCAACGTTGATTAGATTTGCAAAATCGAAACAGAATTCAGTGGTTATCCAACGCTGGCACCTGATGTTGATTCAACAGTGACTGAATGTTAAAATGCCAGCTGGGTAGTATTGTGAGATGCGGTGCTTTTCAGTGTGGACATTGGGGCTTCAAATAGATGGGTAATATGAAATGACAGATGAAAATGAAAAAGTGCAGTGGTGACAGAATAGAGAGGAATGGGACCCTGGGGATACGTTACTCACCAGCCATTACGCAGCATAAAGTTTGTGGGTTTTATGGGAGGTGCCTGAGGGGTTCCTCACCACAAATTCATCAAACACACAAAGCCATAGATACCCGTAACGCTTCTGCTGACAGGAAACAATTTTGCATACAATATAGAGTATAAGACAATTACATCACAGAAAAACTTGAACACTATTTCTTTTCCTCTGACTGTTTCCCTTTGTGTTTTTGATCACAAACTATCTTGTGCACCACATCCCTTTTACCCAATGGTCCTTTTAAAGATTCAGTAATGGGAACATTTTGCAAGATTTTATTCTCTTTGTCATCCAAAAAAAAAAAAAAAAAAATCAGTTCAATAGTATTAAAGGTTGCTTTGTAAAATTGTTCATGCTGGTGTGCAATACTATCCTTCTCTACAGCCTTATTCATAGGATTCCCTGCGTACAGAGAAGTGTTTATTTCCTCTGTAATGGCAGTTTGTTGCAGTTTGTCGAAGTAGTTGACCCAAAGGGTTTTTGCAAGCATGCTACTCTGTTAATGCAGGCTTATGCAATAAAACCCCAAACACAGCATTAGCACTTAGAGAATAATCCCACTCTCTCTAAGTGTTTTACTTTTAAAATTAAGAAGGGTATGGAAGTTGTGGCGTGGTGTTGCAGCGGATAGCACCATCACCTCACAGCAAGAAGGTTCTGGGATTGGGGACAGCTGTGCAAAATTTGCATGTTGTCCGTGTCTTTCCCCCCCCGGGTACTCTGGCTTGCTCCCCTAGTTCAAAAACATGCACATTATGTTTTTTGGTAATTCTCAGGTGCCTCAATGTGTGCGCGAGAGTGTGAATGGTTATTTTTCTGTACATGCCCTGCCCTCAGCTAATATCAGGTGGAACTGGTGCCAGCTTCCCTACCATGCATATGTATGAGGAGTACAGTTAATAGCTGGTACGGAGTGACCATGCTGATTTGCTTTGTTACATGTCTCTGGATTCCACTCACTCCCCTGTGTAATCTTCATCCTACAGCCAAAAGTGACAAATTGAATAGATTCATCTTTGTTACATTGACAGATATTTAATATTAAAGTTACTTTGTGTAAAAGTGTCAACAGTTCTAAAACATCAGTGTCACATTGTTGATGTCAGGCGGGTTACTTCACTGTCTGGTTTCGTTTATTGCAGCCACGGCATGCTTTTTCAAATGAATGGCATTGGATTTGAAGGCGATTATAAATATGACTGTACAGAACTATGGGTCTTGCAGTCTGTGGAATGGCAAGTACCCGTAGCCCAAAGCACCACTTCAAAAATCACTCAAAATGTAGAATAGTAGTCAGCTAGCAGCCTTTATAATAAATGACAGTGGCTTGAACATGCTTTGTGATTTACACATTGAAAGCGGTTTACCCAGGGATTGTCTGACAGCGAGTTATCAAATTTTTTAGATAAATGATGCTCTCCTGTTTCCTTTGATCACATGGCGCACCTTGACTGAAGTGTTTCCTTTTCACTTTCCACACTGATTTCCATAATATTCAGAGACAGTCTACACAGTTTATTCTAAACTGTCAAATTGCTTTCATCACTCACCTCAGCAACAGAGCTCTCTTTACCGTCCCGTCACTCTGGCCCGGTCTCTGACTCACTCTCAAGGACCTAAATTTGAAGAGAGGTGGTAAAGTGGAGGTAAAAACTCTTTGCAGTCATTGTCCAAACGTAAAAAAACAGTCAAACAACAAAACAGAATACATAATGAAAGGTTTCAGGTTAATTTACTTTCACAGTGCCCTGATTTAGTTCACACCAGTCGCTTGATACTATGCCCAAGCAAACCCTTGCATGTGAGCTTGGCTGTCATCTCTGAGTTAATTATCTCATACGAACAGAAATCAGAGATGCCTTACCAGCACCTGAAAACAATTTTGTGAGCTATTTCATACATGGGACAGCAGCCAGACTTTTATTTTCCAAACCTCTGGAACTTTCTGCCTCCTAATATCCGCAACTCAAACTCTCTCCCCAGTCCAAACTCAAAACTCAGCTGTTTACGATTGCTCACTCACTTTAATTACACTCTCCATTGTTTCTTTTATGTATGTAAATTTTATTTATTGTTGTCTTTATTCATTGTACAGTGTCCCTTGAGTGTCTTGAAAGGTGCTTATAAATAAAATGTATTATTTATTATTATTATTATTATTATTATTATTATTATTATCATTGTACCTCCAATGGCAGGAGTATGTCCTGAATTATAAACACACTGCTGACTGCTGGAGCAGCATCTTTTTCTTGTTGAATCAAAAACAATAAGCACAATCCTAGCTTCACAGTTTGTTATCTTTTAGAGTCTTTCTCCAGCACAAGAGATTGGATATTAAACCCCTTGAGCTTGTTCTGCAAAACCATTCAAGCATTACATTGACTCTGTTTAAATCAATCTAGAGTCAATTTTTATGACTCTTTGTCAAAGTTGGCGTTGGCTTCGAAAACCTGCTACCATCCTCCTCAACCCTTAACCAGTAAAACTTTCTGAAGAACGCAGGCTGGTTTGGGGAGCTACAATCCATCTGGCATTATCCCAACCAGTTTTTAAACTGTTCACCATTCCATAATCCATCTTTTAATAATTCAATAATTATTATTGAATTATTACCAGTTATTCAAACTGAGATTGTTTTCAAACAACACTAGCTGTGTCTCAGCAGCTCTCGGTTATCTTTTTGAACCTCTTCAATCTTTCATACTGAAAGTTGCTACAGTGGTGAATGATCTTCTGCTTACTCTGGATTTAGACTCCCCCTCTGTTCTTCTCTCGCTCAATCTTACTACAGCCTCTGATATCTTAGCTTGCTCCAAGACAGATTGGAAAACCCAAATGGTGTATCTGGCCTGAAACATGGTTACAGTCAGGCTTATCTGAAAGAACCCAGCATGTTTTCTACAATAATACTTCATCAGTAATGTTATATGTGGAGCAGCCCGGGGCTTTATCTTCCTCTGGAAGCTGATGGCCTTTCTCAAATTATGGTGTGCTTGTGAAAAGCTGGATCAATACATTTTCTAGTCCCTATATTCAGATCAAACTGAGTCACTGACCAACACAGACACCAGTTTAAATAAGTGTTAAGTAACAGTAACCCCTGTAAAAGTCTGACAGCTAAGGAGCTTAGTTTTACATTTGATCCTCGCTCTTTATTCATCAAAACATTAAAAACATTGAGCGTATCTTCTTTTTAACTTGCGTAAAAGAGCTAAGGTTTTGTCTATTCTGTGCTCAGCAAAAGGAAGGTACCTGTGATTTTAACAAAATCCATGGCCAGTCTGACCATGTTACACCAAGTTTCCCTTCTTTCCTTTGGCTCCCTATCCAAAGGGATGCGAGACATACAGTGATTATCACAAAAAAAAACAAAAAAAACAAAATAGGCTGTACCTGTCTGATTTCATTAAACTTTCTGTTCCTGTCTCATTCTCTCCGCTCCCAGAATGCAACGCTCATGTCTGTCCTGAATGGAAAAAATAGTCTGCAGAGCCTTTTCCTATCACATTCCTCTCCTCTGGATTAACCATCACCGCTCAAGCTTCAGCTTTCAGTTACTGGCTTACTTACTGACTATTTCATTCCCTTTCATTCCCGTTACCCTTCCTCCAACCGGCAGGTCAGCTGCAGTACCATTGAATTTAAACTCAGTAAAATGTTCATTACCTTCTCCTAGGCATGAATGAGCATTTTGTGTGTTTGTATGGGGTTGTCAAGGCGGATCAATCGGTTTGCACTCATCAGGTCATATTGACAGGACCTTGAGACTGATCAATTTCTACCAAGATCATTAACCATGAGTTTTCTAAAGCTGTAGTATTGTTGTATAATGTTAAATGTTTAACATCTATTGCTTGTTTGTTCTTGAAGGACGATCGCACCGCTTTTGTTCTTCCTGCGGTTTCTTCCATTTATAACCGCATTAAAGGGTTTTTAGGGGATTTCTTCATCCATTTTCATGGATCAAAGCCCGGTGAGTATCATAATGTTGTAAAGATTGTTGAGCCATGTTAATTAAACTAAAATTGACTAAGACATTGTCTAACAAGTGCAACCACGAAGATTCAAGCTTTATACATTGGGTTTAAGTATTTCATATTCTCTTTCATAAAGTATCTTGGGCTTCAGGTGCAATTCATGGCCGAATGAGATTTTTATGAGGCTTCAAATGGACTAATAAGGCATGGCCAGATTTATAATGAAGGGAACCTGCATGATTCTGCAAAGAAACCATTTCGGCATACAGTGTAGATGAGTAAAAGCTGTTTTGGAAAAGCGCCACAGAATTTTCATTGTCAAAACATTAGCAACCACAAGCTGCAGGTTGAGTGAAAAATGAATCTGTCAGTTCACATATGCACGAGGAAGCAAACAGAAGGAATCTTACACATGGAAACAAAGTTAATGGAAAATGTTCATTAGAACAGAGATGGTATATCTTATTAAGGACTTCTGGATTGTTTTCTTTAAACTGCTATGTCAGCATGTGCAGAGTCCTTGGTTTGTGCCGCTACGATCCTGAAGCTCTTAAATTTAGAGCATGGTCACAGAGCACCCTGACCAAAATGTATTACAAAACACAAAATGTGTCGTCTTGACACTGCTGTGGACATTTATTTTTTCACTTTAGTGGTCAGTGATACATCAGCGTAGATTCACGAGTGCTTTATGAGCAGTACGAGCAGAAAGATATAATGACCCTGTTTATGTCTAGACTACACTCCTCCACTTGGAGTTGCAAATTACGGCCACATCTGATGGCGGATGTCGTGTCTGTAAAATGTGTGTGCCTTGAGCTGTGACCACAATCTGCAAATATTCAATGACCTTGTATTGTTGTTACTTGGAAGTTAGTGTACCGTGAATCTCATTCAGTATCTAACGGACTGACAGTCTCCACAGAAGGTTATTTTTAGAACATCAGTCACTCACTGGCAACCTTTAAATCTGCAGAGCAACCAAGAGTCGATAAAAACACAGAGAAGGCTTTTATTGGTTCTGCTTATTCATATTTTCTTACAATGTTAGCTTTTTTGTTATTTTTTTTGTGACATAAATAAGTTTGCTAATGAACATAAAGCTTTAACAGACGTGTTTTATTCTCAGTTCATTCTCCCAATTCAGCTTTTTTGTTAAATTACTACTTTGTAGTGAGTTCAAAACACAAACAGCTATACTGGGCCAATCACTATTAAACCACAATTTTGCAGACTCTTTGGGTTTAGGTTTTGGATTTTAGCTACCTTAATGGATATTGGATGCATTTCTTTAAGTAAATCATTCCCCTCAGGATGCATTGTAACAATTTCCCTGATCCTTACACTGGGCTGTAAGAGGTTATGGTACTGTACACCCTCTGTGCAGTGCTGCATTTTCAGGACCAATTCAAAACTACAGTGAGCTGCTAAGGGAAAATCATATGACAGGCTGATGCTGGAAATAAATGGTTAAATATGTTAATGTCAGAGGAAAAACAGACATAGTTGAAATGAGAGGTAACACGGATGAATGAAGTTTGATCCAGTTTCAGTGTTTCCTTAGCGTTCCTGTCAATGCTTATACTAAATAGCATGTTTCCCTGTGCCTCAGCTTTATTTTCCATTTAGTGATTTGTATTCACATTTGTAATGACAACATTAAAATACTGATGTACGATCAGTGTGTATTTTTCATCATGTTAGCTGTCTGTTAGCCTGCTAATGTTTGTGTGCCAACATGATGTCGCAGTAGTTGTTGGGTTACATTATGTTTGCATCTATTCGATACCAACATTTTTATAATAATGGTTAAAGTTTTTGGTGGTTCTGGTAGGCAAACTGTGGTTGTGATGTGTTGGTTTGGTCGTAGTTAGTCAATGAAAATGTGTGGTTTGGAATTGAAAATATGATAGTTGACAGAATTAAATAATTCAGTATTTATCCCAACCCCCCACATGCCCATGCACTTGCCTGAAAAATAATGTTGTATGCTATTGCTGTTCCTACATTAACTGGACCAAAAAACACATTTATGTTGAATTCAGTCCCTATATATATAATCTACAGTAGATGGAATGTTGCTTGGAAAAATGTTTTATAAAACCTCAGGGACATCAAAATGGCCTTACCCTCTCCTCAGAATATCCTTTTGAATCTTGTAATGAGCTGAAAAAAAAATACCAATTGCATATTGAAAACGGATATGAGAATTACAAGGACTTCTCAATGTGCTAGAGCAATAAACTTATGGGCAGGTGGCAAAGGTCTCTAGAAAGGAATGGAAGCCGATTCTGATTTATTTCAAAATTCATGCAGAAGTGTGAGAAAGACGATGTTGGATGTTGGATAATATGCTGACTGACTGTTGTTGTCAGGTAACCTTATTACCTACATGTCTACATGTCTGTCTGGTTGTTGTTCAGGTCTGTGCACCAGCCTAATAAACTCCTCCTCTGACATCCTCACACATTCAGCACTTGACACGTTTTGTAAAAGTTACTTTCGTTTTAACTCTGTGACACATTCATCAGCGACACTGTGTGACTATTCACTTCCTCTAATTGTGTTTAATAAGACGTGATGATTACTTGTTGATAAGCCCTCAGTCATTACAGTTTCTGAGGGTTCGCTGACACTCAAGGCAATTTTTCATTCACTGAAGCTTAACTGAGTGGGTAAACACTTTACAACGCTTCAGTCTGACTTCTGTTCACATGCAAAAATTTCTCATTTTCAGTGTCTTAAATTTTGAACTGGGACAGCGATGTTCAGGACGGTGGCACACTTTTACACACAATAATTAACTATTTCCATTCAAAGAAGCAGCAAATAGCACAGGACTTTGGCTGAAAACTGAAAAACACACATTAGATCAAAACAGATTCAGCAGCTGCATCCTCTCTCTTACAGTGACTTGTGTTGACTCACAGTAAAAAAAGTTCCTTGAGACAATGCTCATCTCACTAACTCTTGTTCGACATCTTCTTCTTTCGTTTACGTTTCTCCCCTCTTTCTGTCTTTTATGTCTCCAAGGTTCAAGAATAGACCCCCCACATATGGCTTCTGAGTTTAGCTCTGCCAGGCTCATTTGAAAGTCAAATGCTTGCCTTTACTTTTCCCACTACACTTCAAAGATGGCACGGTGGCTGAAAACACTTCATCAAACCTCTGCGACTGTGCAGCAATCAGAGATAACAGGGCAGGAATATGGGTCATCCCATGCTCTGCACTCAACTGAGTTTACTGAATGCCAGCAGATGCACACTGATGAGGGAGGCCCCACCTTCGCTGTTGTTGTCAACACCGTATGTGTTGGTCATCTTGGCTGAGGTCATCCCAGCACACAAAAACAGTGGAAAGTGCGTGAAAAAACACTATAATTTCATATTACTTCATGCTTGTATCCAGCATGTCAGGCCAACGTTTTTTTTTTTTTTGTTTGTTTACAGAATCTGTTTGTACATGCATATAATACCAAGTGATTTTCTTCTATATTCATTTGGGATAGTATCCATAATTATGTATCTTACGTGATGCAATTGCTAACACAGAGGCACAAATGGCTTTAATCATGCAATAATACTGTCTCGGTGCTCTCCCACAAAAACAGGTTGAGTCGGTAAAAAGCGCGATAATAGTGCACTCTATTTTCTAGCCAGTGTTGACAAATACCTAAAACAAATACTGCAAATCGATGAAGAAAAAAATACTCTATTTCCAAGAAGCAGAAAAAGAAAATAACACACACACACAAACTTGATAATAATTCACTTACATTTCTCAATCTCTCTCACTCTTTGAAGTAGAGAAAAAAAAACAGCTGTGATAACGTCAACTCCTAACATTCATTCATCTTCTAATGTTTATCTGTTTCCGAGTCGCAGAGGGTGCTAGAGCCAATCCCAGCTCATGGTGGGTGAGGGTGGGCTGCACCCTGGACGGGTCAATAGTCCATCACACAGCTAACACATAGAGACAGATAGAGAAGAACCGGAGTACCTGGAGAAAACCCACGCAAGCACAAGGAGAACATGCAAACTTCGCACAGGCCCGAGAACCGAACCCATCACCTTCTTGCTGTGGGGCAGCAGCGCTAGCCACTATGCCGCCATGCTGCCCGGTAAGCTAACACCTCTTCATTCATTCCCACAATCCATGTGGGAATGAATGTGTGGATACAAGCAGAGCTAGCTAATCAGCACCTTAGGAAATAAAAACATGAGCTTTAATCTACTTAACTAAACAGAAAGGTAGTGGGGAAATAAGTAGGTTGTGTGTGTGTGTGTGTGTGTGTGTGTGTGAGAAAGTGTGTCTGTCCATCACAAACACTGTCTAAATGTTTTTGTGTCATCAATAGATTTTTTGTTGCTTTGCAAATTGGCAGTAGCTCAATCTTTCAATCGAGACAAACATATATTGATGTGGAACAGACAGAATAACTTCAGCGTTGAATAGATGACAAATACAGTATATTCAATATGCTCTGTTTTTATTATTTTTCTTTCCTGGGCCCTTTCAGGTAGTTAGCTAGGTGGACGATTGGTGAATCCATTACTAATGTTCCATTTATTTAAACTTTATTTTTGCTTCTGTGGGTGGAAATAACAGTGGGAGTGAACCACAACAGCAAACTTTTGGGACACACACACACACACACAAAAACATATAAAGAAAATAAACTGAACAAAGATGATGAAAGGCTCCATAAACCTGGGGGGCAACTGCAGAGTTAATCCTCTGTGGGTTCCCCACACTTACACTAACCCTATTTAACTTTTTTAATTCAAGAAAAGACCCTTCAGTGCTTAAAGCTTCAACTTGGCAAAAGTCTTTAGAAGTGACAGTCACAAAATCAGCATTAATGTCAGACACAAACCCTTTTCATTTCTTTAAAATGACACAGTGTGACTGTGCAGCATTAGCTTGGAGCACAACTGGTTATCATCTGTGATGCACTATGGCTAATTGTACCGAGTCGCTCAGAGGTCTGGCCACAATGAAATATAGACCTGAACTACATTACATTAGACTGGAATTTGTTTAATGTGCATTAAAGCCACAACATTTATGAGCTTCCTTTAGGCTGAAGTTGGATTGGAGCCCTTCTGCTCTCTGTTTTTCTGTGTTGTCGCATCCAAACCCAAAGCTGATCAGGAATGTGCTTTGTGCTTGGGCTTATCCACAGTTTTTCCACATCATCTGATGTGACCCATAATGACCCATAATGACCAAGCCCTTCCTGCTGTTTCATAAACCACTTTTCTGAGAGTTAACATATTATTAGTTTGAGACCGGAAAGTCTTAAAAGTTATGGGAAATTATATTAAATGGACTTTTACAGTTTTAGAAACGTTTCTGAGAACAATGGAATGAGGGACTCCAACACAAATGGCTACCGCTAAGTGTTCCTTCCCTCCATGCTTGTTAAACGCCATAGGGTATCCATTAGATTATGTTGACCTGTAGAGAAGCTTTTGAATCTACATCAAGTCTACGCAAGATAAAATATCTACTTTAAGAGAATCGGCAGGGTGTGTCCCCTGCCTTGTCTTTGAGGCCATGTCCCAGAGGGCTGCTGTGCTGTGCTCTGAGGGAAGCAGACGAATAATGGACAAAAAACATGGTTTGCTCCATCTGTTCCATTGTGAATGTGATAGCCTTGACGTGTGTCTTCTTTGGCAGAAGCAGGTTTCTTTACTTTTATTACCACTTGACATTTAACAAGTCCAATTTTATGTAGTTCTCATGTTTTGTTTTGTCACATAACACATGATCCATTCCTTCACTTTGACCGTATTTCATTTATGGTGCACCAATACAAGAACCTGTGTGTGAAGTGTTTTGTCTGCTGAGAAACAAAACAGTGTTGTGGGTGTTTAATTGTCTCTGCAGCAAATAGGTGAATCATTTCTATATTTATCTCTATTGTTGGACAGTCAGTACAGGAAACATGTCCATTGTAATCATGAACTTTCTTCAGCTCTTTTCCTGGTCAAGAGAATTTAAGTTCGTTGCATTGTTTGGATACACCTTCTTCCTCTCAAAGTCCAAAGACAGGCACATTTAGGTTAACTGATAACTCTAAAATATATTCCGATTTTCAGCCACATCACTCCCTCTAAAAATTACATTATCTTCATCAATAAAGTACTCAGGATAGTCTGTTTAAGCTTACTTCTTATAATACTGTTTAATATCCCCTGTATTCCTTTAATATTACTTTTGTTATCATTTAGTATTTCCTATAATAATCTTTCCTGCAAATCCTTATGAGTCAACCTATTTTGATATATTTTATATTTCTTTTCTGTCCTTTTGGTTCTCAATCTTATGAATTGTCTATAAAGTGCATTTTTCTTTTTACAGGCATTTTGTAATCCCTCCACTGACAGTTGCTTTATTTAAGTTTCCTTGTATACCTTTTTAATTGGACAACTTTTGTGATAAAGATAAGATAAAGAAGAAACACAAAGTGATTCTTCTTTCTTCAAAAATGTTACATAAGCATGATCCACATTGTTTTCTTGATATACACTGCTCAAAAAAATAAAGGGAACACTAAAATAACACATCCTAGATCTGAACGAATGAAATATTCTTATTAAATACTTTGTTCTTTACATAGTTGAATGTGCTGACAACAAAATCACACAAAAATTATCAATGGAAATCAAATTTATTAACCCATGGAGGTCTGGATTTGGAGTCACACTCAAAATTAAAGTGGAAAAACACACTACAGGCTGATCCAACTTTGATGTAATGTCCTTAAAACAAGTCAAAATGAGGCTCAGTAGTGTGTGTGGCCTCCATGTGCCCGTATGACCTCCCTACAACGCCTGGGCATGCTCCTGATGAGGTGGCGGATGGTCTCCTGAGGGATCTCCTCCCAGACCTGGACTAAAGCATCCGCCAACTCCTGGACAGTCTGTGGTGCAACGTGGCGTTGGTGGATGGAGCGAGACATGATGTCCCAGGTGTGCTCAATTGGATTCAGGTCTGGGGGACGGGCGGGCCAGTCCATAGCATCAATGCCTTCGTCTTGCAGGAACTGACACACTCCAGCCACATGAGATCTAGCATTGTCTTGCATTAAGAGGAACCCAGGGCCAACCGCACCAGCATATGGTCTCACAATGGGTCTGAGGATCTCATCTCGGTACCTAATGGCAGTCAGGCTACCTCTGGTGAGCACATGGAGGGCTCTGCGGCCCCCCAAAGAAATGCCACCCCACACCATTACTGACCCACTGCCAAACCGGTCATGCTGGAGGATGTTGCAGGCAGCAGAACGTTCTCCACGGCGTCTCCTGACTCTGTCACGTCTGTCACGTGCTCAGTGTGAACCTGCTTTCATCTGTGAAGAGCACAGGGCGCCAGTGGGGAATTTGCCAATCTTGCTGTTCTCTGGCAAATGCCAAACGTCCTGCACGGTGTTGGGCTGTAAGCACAACCCCCCCTGTGGACGTGGGGCCCTCATACCACCCTCATGGAGTCTGTTTCTGACCGTTTGAGCAGACACATGCACATTTGTGGCCTGCTCGAGGTCATTTTGCAGGGCTCTGGCAGTGCTCCTCCTGTTCCTCCTTGCACAAAGGCGGAGGTAGCGATCCTGCTGCTGGGTTGTTGCCCTCCTACGGCCTCCTCCACGTCTCCTGATGTACTGGCCTGTCTCCTGGTAGCGCTGACAGACACAGCAAACCTTCTTGCCACAGCTCGCATTAATGTGCCATCCTGGATGAGCTGCACTACCTGAGCCACTTGTGTGGGTTGTAGACTCCGTCGCATGCCACCACTAGAGTGAAAGCACCGCCAGCATTCAAAAGTGACCAAAACCTCAGGCAGAAAGCATAGGAACTGAGAAGTGGTCTGTGGTCACCACCTGCAGAACCACTCCTTTATTGGGGGTGTCTTGCTAATTGCCTATAATTTCCACCTGTTGTCTATTCCATTTGCACAACAGCATGTGAAATTGATTGTCTATCAGTGTTGCTTCCTAAGTGGACAGTTTGATTTCACGGAAGTGTGACTGACTTGGAGTTACATTGTGTTGTTTAAGTGTTCCCTTTATTTTTTTGAGCAGTGTCTTTCCTCCCAATTCTGTGTCATTAATTCTTTCTTTCCTCTGTCCTTATTCTCCTATATTGTATTTGCTTTTCTCAAATTTTTTTCCTTAAATTATGATCATAGACAATTAAAACTGGTAGATGATCACTGATGTAGAAGCCCTATATGTCAATATTAAATATTATCTATTATGTAAGTGCAGAATATCATATAAGACTGCTAATTAGAAATAAGGCTCTTTTTTGGTGCAGAAAAGTTGAGAGTTTCTTGATGATAGAGACTGATCCTTGCTCTGATAGGATTGAGGAGTTGGTTCCACCATCTGCAAACCACAGAGCACAGGTCGGAAAAGGGCATAGAGTTTGGAGTTTGAAGCCGATGATGCAGACTCAGAAGTTACTCGTTACAGAGCATTAGTGACTTGAGTAACGAATCCAAAATCAACTTACCTAAATTGACTTTTCTTTTTTGTTTCTTTGTTGTTCAGTGAAGAAAATATGGCTTTCGTTTAATCCAATGATTGGCTTTTCATTTAAATGAAAGTTGGTGGTCAAGCCACAAAAGTTTTCTGGCTTACAGAGATGTTTGCACATTGCTCGGCTCACTGCATGTCTTCATCATGATGGAGACACACTGGGTTGCGTAGCGTGTTGCATTGTGGCTACTGTCGCTGCGCCAGGAAAAACTGGCATGTGTCTTCACACCGGCTGCTGCTATCAGCTCTTTCTTTCTACATAGTTTGCCCTAATCCTTAAATGTTTGATCTTGCTTCGTTTTGAATAAAATTTTCATCATGGACAGAGAAACATCACTGTTTCAATGTGTTGCTGTCAAAATGGCAAAATAAAAAAAAAAATAAAAAAAAAATTGCATTTTTACATGTTTGATACATATTAGATTCGGCCTAGACATATAGATTACTATATAGTGTAGATTGTCCATTTTGTGTGCTCTTTTAGTGCTGGTATTAGGTCAAAATGAACTTTTCTCTATGTAATTTTTGTGGTAGTCATTCACATCAAGCATGACAAACTCCAAAACTCTACATCATGTGATGCAGCTAGTGTGTCCACTCTTATACAGGCTTCAAAACAAAAACCAAGACATTCCAAAGCTTAAGTGGTCTTCCCTGCACGGTCCAATCCAGCTCAAAGACTTCTCGCTTGGATGATGTTGACACATAAAAAATACCTTTTACAAATATAAAACATAGTTCAGCTTCTTCTGTTATGGTGAGTATATGAGTAAATGTTGATTTGGCTAGAGGGTAATCTTTTGTCGTTGTTCTTGCTCTTTCCCAGTATGAAGAATTATCTGCAGGGCTGAGTCACAGTGTTGTACTGTCCTGCAGCTTCCTGGAACATTTAGTCACGTGATAACTGAATCAACATTTAGCTTCCAGTCAGTGACTCTACTTCTGTGAATGGGAGGGAGGATAGAGCTGTAGTGCCAGTACGAGGCCTGGATGAGCAGCGCAGCTGCTTTAGAATAACTTGGAAGTGATGTCAGTGTTACAGGGCAGTTCGACCATTGAGTTGATTCACTCATCATGGAATGTGTCCCATTGTTTCTTCAATTCACTGATGAAAGAAAAGTGCTGCTGCACAACAGAGAGCCTGTCCACAAGCCAAACCACAGGTTCCACCGACGCACCCTGACATAGATCAACAGAGGAAAAACCTCCAGTGGTGCAGGCAGTGGATAATTTACCTGATTTGTGTTCCAGCTGTTTTGGCTGTGGCTGTGGGGGATTTGCCACCATTGTTGACGGAGCTTGGCTACAAATTTGCACTGTGACGTGATAAGAGTTTTAATATTAAAGGTGAAAGGGGGCATAAGATACGACTAGATAGTGGATTACTTGGCTGCGCAGTGTATTAAGCCATTTTGAATTAAGGGCAGTAAAAGTGTTCCGCTCCTGCTAATGCTTGGTGTCAGCTTGCCAGCTCAGCTGATAGACAATAGGTTCTCAATAAAGACTGCAGCTCCGTTTCAGAGCCTTTACTGTAAAACAACATTCACGAATAAAGCAAAGTCACGTCTTACAAATAATAGCAAATGCAATCTCTATGATTTTATTCTGGCATGGAATGCATATAAAAACAAATCCGCTAGCTCAACACTAATTTACATTGAAAATCCCATAGACGTGCTAGCAATTAGCATTAGTGGATATACATTAAGCTTTTCTGGCACGTGTGAAATGACAACTAATAAAACAACCAAATGTATAGCTCTCTTATGTAGATGTCAATAATAATAATGTAATTGTCTTGTTCTTTTTGCTAAAAGAAAACCACACATGTTCAACCAAGAGGCTAAGCAAACTTCTTGGCTCAGTGATAACACCTCTGTAAACTGAACTTAAACCCAAAGACAGAAAGTTTAATTTGGGGTAAGAGTCCAAAAAGTGGAAATTTTCCTCTGCATTTCTCTCCTTGTTCTGCCCTCTCTTCCTCTCCAATCCTTCCCTCTCCTGTCTATCCCCTCTCCTCTTTCTCCTCCACTCCATTCCTCCCTCTCCTCCAATCTTCTCTACCTCTCCTACACTCCTCTCTCTCTCCTCTCCTCCTTCTAATCTACTGTTCAAACTGGAGGAAGTTTTCTTGTTCAGCTTTAGCAGAAGTTGGTTTTCAGTTCTGTGAAGTAATTCTTCCCCGTCTTGGAGTGTAGCTGCACCCAGCTGCACTAAAAAGCCTTTCACAGGCAGCAGAGGCAGGCAGGGCTGTGTTTAGCTCGAGAGAAAGGTTGGACACAGCTGGGAAAGAGGCCAACATCTCAAATCCAAATTTAACGTATAACAAATTTAAAACGATAAGAATCATTATTTAGCTCTCTACTTCAAACATGGAGTTCAGGTATGGCCACAGATGATCGGGGAGAGCTTCATCGCCATTGCGTAGCAATGAGTCGCAGTCCACAGCTGCAGCAGATCACCTTTCCTCTCCTGCGAGCTCACCGCCCAAACTGAGTGGCGAATGCTCAAGGGACAGCTACGGCAACACTACTGGAACAAAGCAGATGCGCATTAATGGAGTTTATGGAATTCTCTAATGCAAATGTAACGAGCACTTTAAAGAAATGTAGTGGAGTCAAAAAAAATGTAGTGGACTAATAGTACAAAGTTTCCAAAAAATAAATCACAAGTAAATTGCAGATGCTCAAAAACTGGACTTAAGTAAATTTACTTTGTTACTGTCCACCACTGCAGACAAGCTCATCACTCTCTGCATCAGGATATGTAATGCCAATAGTATTTGCGAGAAAAGCGGTTTTATTTTTGCCTCTTGTCTGTAAAAGGTTGAGATTTGCATATAAATTGGCCATTTTATTTCTCCCACTGCAGCTGTTGCAACTTTTATTTAATTTGTGGTCTAGTTAATGAGTTCCTCTAGTGTGGCAAAATGTGGGACTACACTGTATATTTGAATGGATATTGTCTGTTTAGGCAATGGCCTCATTACTACTGCTTTTTTCACGCTTAAGTGAAAACTGAAGATTTTGCATGTTGTCTTATTAGTTAAGGAGATTTGCAGTCAAATTTCTATTCAAGCAAACAAATGGATTTGCTTTTTGAACTTTTAGTTAAATCAAAGTAGATAATTGTCCAGTGCTTTAGAATGCAGCCATGACAACAACTTTTTGTCTGAGCCATTATATTGTAAAATAACTCTTTATATGTAGAGCGCTGATACTACCAAAATATCTCAACAAATACATCATATGTAATTAGCACAATAATAGGAAGATACCATTATTAAAATATTCTGGTCCTTTCTCTCTGTAGGTGGAAGGAGTCCAAATGTCTCTGCCTACATATGTTACTTTCTGTGACTTTTCTGGAGTTGACTGCTTCTATTGGCCTCATCAGGTCCTGATCTTCATCACAGTCTGGTAATATATGAATTACGGTGTGAAGCAAATGGAGATGAGAGTCAGCACTTGTAGATCTGAGGCCAGAAACAGTGAAATGCCTCTTCTGCAATACTTGTCATACATCCCTAAAAGATTGAATGCCTTGTGTCTTGGGGTCTTGTTCAGACCTTGATAAAGAGGTCGATTATGAGAGTAAATACGTTGATTGGTGGAATGGGAGCACAACGAAATGGCGGCAGAAATGTCTGCTTGATGGTCAAACCTTACAGTCGGGGTGGGCTGTGCCCAGCAATTTTTGTGCTGCTCTGAAACTTGCAATCCAGCATTAACACATATTTCAAGTAGAAAACAGCAGAGTTGAACGTTTCATTAAAGCTCTGCTTTTTCCCTACAATTTTTTACAGTATGCCCATATTCAAATGATTCATCACCTCTTGTTCCTCTCAGTGGGGGTTCAGTCAAAATGTTTGCCTCTCAACATGGTTTCATAGCAGGTTGCACAAACTAACTTTTATAAAAAAAAATATTCTTTGAAGCGTTTGCTGGACCAAACCATTATGACGAAGAGGGGGTTGAGTTTGAAGTCAGCACACTTGGCTTACTCGTTAGTCTATGTTCCAACCTTGACCCGTGTTTATAGGCTTTTAGTAAAGCCTGAAAGAGTGAGATTACAGATAAAAGCAACTGAAATGAGTTCCCTTCACACTGTAGCAGAGCTCAGCCATATAGAGTTTAGGGGCTCAAACTAGTGAAGTAGAATCACGGCTCCTTTGCCATTCAGGCACTTCATTAAGATGCTTCCCAAGTGCCTACCTATTCCTGTTATTCTTAACTTAGACTGAGAACATAGTGGTGGAATTAAATACCCCAGCTGACCCGAGTTTGCCTGAGGGTCTTGAGGAAGACATTCCAGCTAACTAGCTTACCTGTTACCTGCAGCAGAACAAGAACAAGACAAAGCTGTCTTCCTGGGAAAGTCTGTGCTGCTCTAGTCTGTTGTCTTTATACCAATTACTGTTGCAGAAAAATTTAAATCTCATATGTTCAAATTTAAAAAAGGGACATCACAGGCTTATGAGTGGAGACAAAATATAGCACTGGCTAACAGAGGGATAGGGATGATTCTGCCGCCAGTCCTCCCATGAAACACTGGATATGGTGACTAATGGAACAGAACTCAATATAGCTTTGTAAACCTTTGATCCCAGTCTGAGAAACCACAATCAAAGGACAAATGAGGCTGTGAACTCCCACGCTGGACACATCTACCAAAATCCACTGACCTCATTTCACTGCATTACAAAAAAAAAAAAAACCACCCAGAAGTGTTTCTCTATGCAAGGCACACCTCCTTGTTTTTGTATGGTCAGACTAAGAGCAGCAGCATAACAGAATGAGTTATTTCTGCTCTTGGAAGTCCTTTCAAAGCAATTATGCAGCTTACAATGTTTGAATAATGAGCAATCTATAATTTGCTCTTGATACAAGCACTCACAACCTTGAATGAAAGTGAAGACACAAAAATGGAACAAACTGAGTCAGTGCATTAAGTCATACTTGGTGAGAATTTCCTGCTTGGACTGGTGCAATTTTTTTTTTTTTTTGCGGGGGGGAGGTTCTGTCACAGTTGATCTTCCTTTCAGCTTTGTGAAACATAACGTCCCCTCAGTGATGACTGTAATTATTCTGTTGATATTAATCAAGAAGCACTCAGGATCAGGAGCACTAAGCTGGTCAAACACAGGCAAATTTGGATCCTGAAGAGAAGTATCCTAATGATTATTTTGGTAAATACATCCTTGAGGAGGTCATCTTGATTCTTATAGAGAATTGAGTATTTGCTCAAACACAGCAAGCAAACATTGATGAAGTATTATAGAAACAAAAGTACAAATTTGTTAACTGTCTTTGCCAACTTCTTTCTCTTGTGTGACTCTGCTCACCTCTTTGCATTATTCGTTTCTGTGGCTGAGGTGACAGCTTGATACAAAACACCAACAGGCTTTATTTTTTTTCCTCTTCATTGATTGTGTCTGTTGTCTGTGTTTCATAGTAAACAGGCTGCTGAAAAATGCAAATATAGTTGAAGCTAAATACCTTTAGCTTCATCCACATTTCCTCCCAAATAGCTGATCATTTGTGACATATCAGAATAGTCTTGCAAAACATTGTAAAGCAGACAATTGAAATCATAGTGCTTGAATTTACATAGACTACAGTATGAATTGATTTAATATAGAAAAAAACGTAACTTTTCACAACTAACTAAGAGGCTCTGTGGTCGCTCTCACGTTGGACATGATCTATTTACTAATCTACTTGAAATCACCTGGGCTCACTGCTGGATCACTGCTGAATCACAGACCACACTTTAAAAGCCTGCCCCAGAAGCAATGTGCCTCTCATTGTAAAACACCGTTTAAATGTTTTCTTTTGTTGTTGTCGACTTGCACTTGAAGCCATGTGCTGTGAAAGTGGGAACATTAAGTCATTTGCCCGTGTTCATACTATGGCTTGGACTCGATAGTGCTCCAGCGATAATTAGCCTCGGGGAAGAAAAGATTCCCTAAGCAGAAGAAAGAAAAAGAATGTAACCAAAACTATCTTGCTAAACAGAATAAAATCCACTTGTAGCAAACAATATAAATACTACAAAGCTCTAAAACTGCTTTGAATTTAGCTGTCAGGGGATCTTTAAAATCCTTGAAACTTTGTGGAAACAAACCAAAATGTTTTTGGAAAGGTTTGCGGAAGTGGTTGGAAGGCTTTGCTCAAATTCCCATCATCAAAAAATAACTCTTAAATTTGTTTACTACAGCTTCATACATTTCTATTGTGAGAAAGAGAAATCTGGAATTGATTTAAACCGGCTGTAATGACATACATTTTCAATGATTTTTCTAATAACCTGAGGGCTGCTCTCTGCCCTCACTGGGTGGCATCGCTTCGTCCCATTACCTCAGCTGAGCACGAAAACCATCAGGGATGCCACACACCCAGGGCACAAACTGTTTGAGCTAACGCCCTCAGGCAGACGCTACAGGTTTACAAGAGCATGGGCTACAAGGTTTAAGAACAGTTCCTTCCCGAGAGCCATCACAACAGTAAGCTCTAATTTGAATAAATTACCTCATAGCTCTGCGAATTAATGTAAAATTATGCACTTTATTCTGCCACTGCACTTTATCAGATCACTGCACCTAAATAGACTCACTGGATTTCCTTTTAATCATCTTTTATCATTTGCCATATGTTGTTTGTTATGTGTGTGTGTGTGTGTGTGTGTGTGTGTGTGTGTTTGTGTGTGCACGTCTATCTTTTATACACTGAAGGTTTAGCAATCTTAATTTTGTTGTAAATGCTTTATTTTTACAATGACGATGAAGACTTGAACTTGAACTTGAAATGTCTGGTCTTGGATTGCAATATTCACTTTACGTACTAGATACACTCAAGATATGTGCAAGCAATTAAACTCCTCAAAATGCACGAGTTCATATGCTGACATGTTTTCGCCCCATTATACATTCGGCTGTATACCGTTTAACAGTTTCTGAGACAAATAAATGGATGTGCTAACAATATGCTAAATTCAGTACATTCTAGTGGAGAGAATCAATTCAAACACAGATTAAAACTGAAAACAGCCAGAAGCTGTGACCTCAGAACAATAAATTTGGTAACATAAAAGTCTGAATGGTAAAGTGAAGATTTCCCCACCCTTCCTGTGCAGCAAACTAGAGTTTAAACTTTTACTTGGTTGTGCTTTTATAAATATGATATCACAGAAATAACTTTATAGCCTATTTACGCCAATTGGACTCGGGCAAGTGTAAAGTGTATTATTGATTATACGATAGTCTGACTCAGATTAAGACTTGCAATCCCCAGAACAGGTGCAAAGAACAGTTTGAAGGGTTTGAAAGATGCATTCTAAGTACAATCATAATCTCAAAGACAATTTAAATTTATTGAAAAGGAAAACCACAATATCTCATTGCCACAAATTTTGGGACTTTTTGCTATGAGACTTAAATGAGCATTAACTAAATCTTCAGATTACCTTTGTGAAGGGCATCTCATCTGATTGGAAAAGGCACATCAATTAAACCGATTTATATTGATTGATGAACTAGTGGAGCATTTTGGGTAGGTGGTTTCTGGTATTAGTAAACCATCCCAGAGGAAAAAGAAAAAAGAAAAAGAAAAAACCTCCATTAAAATAACTCAAATATTTTTGTACATTATAAATACTCCAACCTTTACTCCTGCTAGTTACCATAGCCTTTTAACCTATAATTGATATGTTCCTGAGACTCAATTGAGTGTATCCTATATCATATATATACACATACACACACACACACACACACAAGGTCACCCCATGTTCATACATCCATCTGGTGCCATTGTTTTGTAAATTGAAGGTTAACATTTATAATTTGGACTTTAGAAAATCTCTTTATGCTTCAGCAAGAGAGGTTGTGCAATGTCGGCCTCTTTGAAATCAGCTTAACAAATATTTAATAAAGCATAATAAAAATAAAAGAAAATTAACAAAATGTTCCAGTTGTATGAAAATTCAATTTACAATCACCTATTAACATGTTACATGTAATATCGTAGTATTCTCTTTGGAAAATATGTTTCATATATCAGAGGGAGAAGAAATCTTTCTATGTGTTAAAAAAAGAATAAGAAAACATTATGTATTATGATCGCACAAGATTTCTGTGTTCGAGTGATTATAAGAGTGAGTTTGTAGCTTTCGGGCTACTCATTAATTCACTTCACTGATCCAAAATTGCTCTTGTGTTGGGAATGTTTTGACAACATACAAACCTCCAAGGTAAAGACAAGGCTGTGAGGTATCGATAGCAGGAATGTTTTACACGCAGTAATTATGGTAATTCTTGTCTTCATAAAGAATAAAACTTCCATCTTCAACTGATTCGGCTGATGCATCATAAACGTCTGTGTGCAACTGAAACACTGTCTGATTTATGTTTTGTTTGTTTGTTTGTTTTTTTATCAAAACTTTGACCACAAGTAATTAAAAATGACAACCAACATGACCACAGTGATTACTGATTCTAATTTAAATATTAATCATCGCCAAATCCATGTAGCAGACTTTTACTTCAATTTAATAACAAATGCAGCAGAAATTAAGGTGCCATTGGCGCTACGCTCTGTCCCAGCTAGGAAGAGGGAAAAGTCTGACACTTTTATCTATGACACAACACACGTGTAACCTCGCTTTGCACCGACTTTCCTCAGTGCAGTGCTATTTCATTCCCTCTGTTCTTTCCGCCTGACAGGCTGCATCCACTCTATGCATGTTAGCCACATCATTCAGTCGCCTGTCTGATGTTTGTCTGATAGATGCCATCTCTCAGAGCCTGTTGACCAGTGCAAGGGCAGATGGTTGTGATGCTTGAAGGTAAACAAATTAACACATCTATTCACAAGTTTGACAGGGTTGTGGATGGCAAAGATTCTGACAGAAGCAATCCATTTAATAATTTTCTTGTCAGAATATTTAAGGGGACTGTCAGCAATTTTACATTTTAAAGGCACATTCGGTAGCTGGAGAGTACAAGTTATTCTGTTGATTTTTTTTTTTTTTTTTTTTTTTTTAATGTAATAAAAGTAATTGTCAACTCTGTTCAGGCTTGGAGCATGTTAAGCCAGTTTTATCAACACCAAATCCCAAACGTAGTGATGTTGAAGCACTTCTCAAATAAGCAGGTCTAGGCCATCTTCTTCATGTCATTGATGACTGAGACCCAACAGTTCCCACCAGGAACAAGCACAGTGGTGAAGAAAAACTTCCTTTTTGGAAGCAGAAACCTCGAACAGAACCGGACTCAGCGTGGGTGGCCATCTGTCTCCACCAGTTGGTAATGGCCATGGATTTGGGCTCGTGTAGAATAAATTGGAAGAATAAGTTTCTTTGTAATGTAGAGAATTGTTGTGGCTCCCCCATGAAACCCTTGAGCTGCATAAATCAACTAAATTTATGAGCATGAATGAAACCAAACCTATGGCTGTGGCTCGGAGGCTGGGACTGTGTCCAAAACAGCATTCGACTTATCCTGAGCAGGTTTTGATTTTGTAGTTTCTTCATACTGGAAAAGTTCAAAAATTAGATACAGTCCGAATGGATTTAATAATTATGGAGGTTATGTCATCAGGGTAGTTGCTGCTTTAACTTGGAGACAGGTCATGCATTTTGGGACATTTTTAGTTGATTTGATAGAGATAAGAAATGTGAGCTGTGAATACATTTAAGTGATGCACCAGCATAATGGAAAAAAGGTGCAGAGTACAGCCTGCTCAGCCAATTAGTCCCCACCTGCATGACCAGGCTAATGTAATCACCCTTGGCTTTAAATGTTCCGCAGTCATTGCACATGAGCCATGCTTATTGGTTTCTTCTATTTAAAAGCAGCTCATCCTCAGTGTGAATGGGTAATTAAATTTCAGGTAATTATTTATTGATTGGGAGCTTAAATGCTGTCATATGGTGTATTTAATCTGCAGGGCTTGTCAGTCAATTCACGGCTTAACCCTTACAAAGCGGACATATCAGAAACCTTTTGGGTAAGGAGTGGGTCAATTTTGCCAAACATCTATTACACAATATCATGTCTTGTTTTACATAAGAAATGAAAACATAACAGCCATAGTGACTTAAATATGTTTTATTGAAAATGAAAATTGAATGAATGTTGTGGAACATTTGGAATTCACAAAATAACTATTTATAACCATTGTAACCATTAAATGCTGCCCTCACTGCTATGTCATAACATTCAACATTAATTAACACTAAACACAACATAAAAAAAAAAAAAAAAAACTAGTCTCTACATTCAAAGCAGTGGTAGGAAACTTTCCTCCTGTGAAACTTGCACACGTGTTTCCCACATTTGCAGCAGGTTCTCCCTGTTTTGCAGGGCAGAAGATGCATCGCTTTCTTTTTTGTCCCCTTGTGTTGGCTCCTTGTGGGACTTGATCGGGGCTAGGCTCAGATTGCTGCACAGCCCTTACCAGTGCTGCTGAAGCTGCTGTGCGAGGAAGGTGCTTTCGCTTTTCAATCCAAGGAGTAACAAGGGCCTTTCCAAGGTCCTCCAGTTCCTCTGGCTCGCCCTCCAGGTAGGGTTCAGCTCAGTCCATATAACAAAGGCATCGTAGGCTGATACATCAATGATATTGTAGAATAGCACCAGAGGTCAGCAGGTGGTCCTTGTCCTGCAGCTGTACATGCCTGTTACTTTGTCCAGGTTATCCACTCCTCCTTTGTTGACATTGTAGTCAAGAATGATGGCTGGTTTTCTTTCCTGTGCTCATGAGGATGACATTCTTGTTCTTCTTTTGCAAATATGAGACAACTGTGGTGTCCTCAGTGAAAGCAAACTTGGAAGAAACAACCTCTCTCCCCCTTGTTGCAATCAGAGCGGGTGGCAGCTCAAGTTTGTTCCATCTCACAGTGCCAAGGTGTCACGACAGGTGACAGTTTCAAGGCCCCCCTTGAACTCTGTAACCTCTGTCCCATAGAAAGCATACACAGACATGGCCTGTAGAGCTTCACAGTTTCAAGATTCCCTAAAACTACCATTTTCCTCGATTTGACACACACTGGTGGAGCTAAAATCCATCTGAATAGGTGTGGGTCAAATTTGACCTTGATTGGACTCAGCGTGCAAAAATTTGTAGCACCTGTACAAAAGTATAAAATAAACAAAAAATTCACTTTTGGGTACTTTGGGTCACTTTAGGAAAGTCACCAAATTTCAGGCTAAAAGAATGTTTTTTCGGGCCTGCTGTCAAATTTGACCCGTACGGTCTGTAAGGGTTACAGTAAGGAGGTGAAAAAGGTGAGGAGGTGGAGAAAAAAAACAAAAAAACAAAAAACACTCTGCAAGACAAACTGCTTCAACTAGAAGTGTGATACACGGACACACAATACAGCATTGAAACACCCAAATATTTTTTTTTCCCAGGAGTTGGCAGAGATAGAAAAAAATGTCATCTTCAAAAAGAATTAAAAAAAGAAATAAAGCAAACACCGTAAATTTCACTGAAGCTGTGATGTATTTTCTTTATCTTTATAATGGATACATTATGTGAAAGTGGTCGATCACACTGAATACAGTTCTCCTCAGCTGTTTGGAGTTATTCTGCTCTTGTGCCCCCCCCCCCCACCCTCATCTGTCCTACTTCCAGCTTCTTGACCAGGCAGGCAACTGTTTTTGATGAATTGGTTATGACAAACCCACAAACGTTATCTACTCCGATTCCACACCAAAACTTGCTTTGAGCCCATATTTATTTATTTTCATTGAAATGCTAATTTCAAAGATGTAATGAATATATGAATGAATGATCCTCCTGAGAATCATGAGAGAATAGCAGATGAAGATTTTTTTTCCCCTATCATTAATTGGAAGAGAACAAAACAGAGCTAAAATGACATTAAATACTCAAATGCCTTTACTGCATCTTATAAGTAGCCTGGCAGTCATGTTTTTTTTCTGCCCACCATGAATGTTTTTTAACTTTCAAATTTTACCAACCTTAACCATGCCACTTTTATTCTGGACACAAACAATGCTTGTTGCCCCCATTTCAACAATCATTTAACAGGAACGGCAATCGTTTTCCAAAACCTGAGCCAAACTGAGAACTGTGGCACATTGAGGTTGTGACATTTCCAACACTTATTCAAATAAGGCTCCTATGTGGCCCAAACTATTCCAAAATTGAATTTAAATAATTTGTTGTTGGGTCAGGCCACAGGGATTTAGCCCTGATGGCAGCAGCACAAGTGCAACCAGCAGCCCTCTGCTCAGTGTCATGATGGCTCTGCCTTCATGCCCCCCCGCCCGCGTCACACCACCCAAAAAAGGATGAAACCCCTAAATTTAGACACTACTATTGCATTGAGTCATTTACTTTGGATTGTTTGGGTGACAGCTAGGTGACATGTCATGTAGTGGTGGTGTTTGGCAGGTCTTAAAACAGACCCACACATTTCCTTATCTGTGGAGCGCATGTGTGTTGAAACGGTTCGTTGTATTTCCAAAGTACATCACCATTTCACTAATGAGGTTTCTCTCTCCAGCACCACAGTTGTTTATCAGCCACTGCATTTTCCACTTCCTCCTAGACCATATTTCAAAAACAATAGTGCACAATATAAGTCACTCACAGTACAGCCATTGCACAATGCCCTGTCAGCATTGAGACCCGAGGAGGTAATTGCAAACCATAAGAAGCAAATGAAATTTGCCCAAAAGATGCTGAAAATATTCTATTGTACTTCCCCGCATATCAGGAGTGCTATTGAAAATCTGCTTATGTCAACAAATATCTAAGTGATAATCTGACAGCATCTTGAAAAGTAGCTTTCATGGATCAGGCCGGAAAAGAAGAGGATGATAATCGTTGAAACTTTTCTTTCACATAATCTCTGCCAACTATTGCCTTAAGCGATGCAGTCAACTCTTTTGCTTCATCGCAACAGTGTTGCACTCAGTGATCTACTGTGAGATATATTCATAAAGCAATACTCTTTTATTTTTAAGCTAGGTAATGTGCTAACGGTGAACGCTCAAAAATTCATCCAAACACGACTGTAGCACAGAAGGGTTAAGCTGAAACTGTGGCATTTCTTTCTCGAACACTTGCATGTATGGTAGAGGAGGAATGTAAAATTTTAATAAAAAGTGCATTGTCTTCAGCTAGTTTTCAGCACAGTTTTTCTTTCTCCCCGAGAATTGTCCTGAAAAGCTCTTTGTGCATATGATATATTATTGTTATTATTTTATTTGCAATAATGAGCAGCCGAAAGGTTACTGTGTATCCAGAAAATAGCCGGTGCGTGTAAGCATTTCAGGTTGAGGTAGACAGTGTTTCTAAAGGGAGAGAGGCAGTAGGGACCAAACCAGAATGACAGAGAGCTAATGAAAAAAATGATTGCGGTAGAAAAAAAACAAACAAAAAAACATGAAACACAAGCATCTTTTGAGAATATGTAATAAAGCAGGAAGAACAGGAAGAAGGCCTGAGGCTCCACATCAGCCTGATAGTGCCAGGTCACAGCTATGGGTTTAAATTTTTTAACTTTAGGCTGAGTAATTGTATGGAATATATGCATAAGTGCTAAATTATTAACACCATGGATGGGAAAGGTACCATGCTCTTAAGATGTATTCCCACACAGTCAGTCTGGGAAGAGCAGGAAAAGCACCCCTTGGTATTCTTACATGTTTTCAGACATTAGTCTGAGGCAGATGGATGGCTCTGGGTGCCAACTTTCAGCTTCTTTTGTTGTGCTACGTGCTTGCAGCAGTTCATTACCAAGCAAAGCCAGATTTAAACAGTGTATAGCTATCATAAATTTGGCTGACTCAAGTGTTTGCATGCTTTTTTATTTTTTTGCGCTTCCTTTGAGGGATAATGTCAGTGTCAGGAATACCTCGCACACTTGGGCTCATGAGAGTTTAACACACATGCACACACTCGTTATATAAGAGCATAAGAGCTAACATCGTGTCATCTAGTTTAGCTTATCACTGGTAGATGCCATTTCTTCTGGTGAGATGTCAGTCAACATGTGGGACATGCTTCAAAAAAAAGTTTCAGCCGTGACAGAAGAATTTACTTGCTGCTTTACACCCAAAAGCTTCAGTGTAGATAAGATTTGTCAACTGTTACACAAGGAATTCAACAATTACTTGAATGTGCACTAGAGAGGAACATCTGGGCCAAGGCTGATAATGTCGATATACAAGTGTCCATGGGTTTAGAACGGATTTTTGTAACTTCCAAAAACTACCAACCAAGTCTGCTTCCTCTCGTGACTGGCCAAGAAAAAAGAGGAAAAGGGCACAGCCTCGGTAATTGAAAATTTGTTTATCTTATTTTCTTCCAAAAGAAATATCTGCTCCACCCATTGTCATCACATAATCTCGTTGCTACCACTGGTTCTCAGAGGAGATGTGAGAGTGACTGAGATGCTGATCTGTAAACGATAACTCTGAGTAAACACAGCTACCCTGTATTGATTTCCTTTATTAAATGATACCAATCACAAAGGGGGACATTTAGAAGGAAACAGAGGAAGAAACACAGATAGTATCAGGATCTCAGAACAGGCAAACTCAAACAAAAAAATCCCCATATATACTTCAGTGGCCTGCGTTATTTCTTTGTACTCTAATCTGCATGCCACACTGGGTCCATATCTGTTGCCTCAATACATTTTCCCTGGGGAACGAAGTGGCCACTGATCAGTAAATAAATCAACTGTTTTCAAAAGACAGATGTCTCTCTGTCCCCCCAGGGTGGCATATGGACTGATTTACCGATTTAGGCGCTGACTGTCATCTGGTCGGTTAATTCATCATTTTGAAACAATGACACTAACTGCATTGCCTCAATAATTGCTCATATGGCTTTAAGAGAGTGTGTGAGAGATTTATCAGCAGCATGAGATAATAAAAGTGATGGTTTGAATTTTCTTTTTTATAGAAAACAGAGTGAACACCTGCCTTGACCTAAAAAAGGAAAGAGTCTAGCTGTGTACGGTGCAGAACCTGTTGACACTGACACGTTATTACACATGGATTATTCGATTACATGGTGTCATCCAAGGAACTGATATGTGGAGGTGGTAGGTGCTTCAGAGGCTGGTTACAGTTTGATTCGGCTGCATTTAGGAGTGAAGTTGTCGTTTTGTAAACTGCCGGCTCATTTATGTTGAAGCGAAAGTTAAGTTTATGAGCAAATGACCTGTAAAACTCGAACACTTCTTCAGCCTGTAATGTGGAATTGTTTACATGCCAACATGCTTAATTACAACGGCGACAAAAATGACCTTTATACATGGTATGTTAGCATATTAGCCGTATGATTTTGATTAGGTCCGCATATTGTTATTATTATTTAGTCGACATTCCATTTTACCAATGAGTAACAATACGCTCTCACTGTATTGTTGGATTACCTGCTTGCACTATATGGTTTCTTTCTGTTTGGTTTGATTGCACTTTTTAGATCGCACCATGCAACACCACCCTCTCATATATCCACTCACTAACCATTATGATCTGCTGATTTTCCAAATCATATATTTAGTTGCTATGCTTGGCTTTCTCTGATGTACAAATAATATATTCTATGTTTCACATTGAACTGTGCATTTGTCCCCCTTTGTCTTGGTCTAACAGCCGGGTCATGACCCAGATTTGAAATAGCAGTATTAAATGAGGAAGCATTGCAGCAGCTGCCCTCTGTCACCTAATTTCTTCAAAATATCACATTTCCAAGCATCCATGCAGCCATCCATCCATCTTCTACCGCGTTTCCGTTTCCAGGTCACGGGGGGTGTTGGAGCCAATCCCAGCTCACTCTGGGCAAGGGTGGGGTAAACCCTGGACAGGTCAACACACAGAGACAGACAGAGACCAACAACCACTCACACTCACACTCAGACCTACGGACAATTTAGAGACACCAGTTAACCCAAAACATGATGTCTTTGGACGGCGGGAGGAAACCCATGCAGGCACAGGGAGAACATGCACAGAAAGGCCGCAGGCCCGGGAACCGAACCCACGACCTTCTTAATGTGGGGCAACAGTGCTAGCCACTACTGTACGCCTCCATGCTGCCCATTCCTAAGCAACAGTAAACAAAATCATTAGCCATCGAGCTGATACAATGTGTAAGAGTGGTTAAAGTGATAGTTGGAGTTATTTCATGTGGGATGTGTGGGGTACTCATACTCAGTCAGCTCAGTAAGCATTGGGTCCCTCTGTTTAGACACGCAAATATGAGCACCAGCACAGAAGCTGAGCGAATGTCTTCCAAAAACACGTCCACTCAACAGTAGGTTTAAATGATCTTTATTTAGATAATCTTTTTGCATTAACTAGTTGTCAAACAGCCCCTTCCTCTGTAAATACATTTTGGAACTCATTGTATTCCTACACACTGAGGTCTGGACGCACACAATGTGCTCCATTTGTTTCCAGCTTACTAGTTATTCGTCAGATCATTTCAAATATGACTTAAACTTTGTCAGAGAGTATTTACTTAAATTATCACAAAAGAGTTGTTAAAATTTGTTCCGCCATGCATATGTGTGAGAGTGAGATTATGCATATTTAATGCAACACTGACTTTGCCTAAGAAGCATAATTATACTTGATCCTTCAGTAAAAAGGTGGAATATACTTTTTACTCCTTAATGTATTTTTACATGTTTTGCAGCTATGTTTACATTAAAAGAACTTCATACTTCCTCCACCGCTGATGTTTGTGAAGAGAACATATTGTGATTGATCAACTGATCAACACCTTCTTCTTGATCTCATTTCACGATCAGTCCTCTGACGCTGACTTGAAAATAATTCACACTTCCTGATTAAATATGCGGCCAGTGCTGTGTGATGTGGGAGGATTGCTCATTTTCCTCATTGCTCATTTCTTAACATAAATACATTTCATAAAACTTTAATAATTTCTTTAGATGTTAGCGTTGAGATACTCCTTTTCTTCCTCCCCAAAACTGCAGGGAACCTGGATTCAAAAAATGTGTTGTTGTTTTTTTTTTGGTTTTTTTTAATTCTCTCAAATTAAAATGTGAACCACTTCAAATTGTCTGTTTGTAGTTTATTTGATGTTGATTTAAGAGAAACTCATGAAAGGGAGAAGATGCCTTTGTTCCCCTTCTTGAGGAGACATCAGAAGGCTGAAATATGACATCACAGGACGAAGCTGTGCGATTACAAATAGATTATAATTACATGATTATCTATTACGGCCTTGTGTTCCTGACATGGCTACAGTTAACAACATCAATCAACAAATTTTACACACTTCATGAAAGCTCCTCTGGCGGATTGTAGGAATAATAAGAATAACTGTCGTTACCATTAAATTAGTCATGCCTTTGAATCACTGAGTGTCTTTTTTTCTGGTTCCCTTGCTATAACCACGTCTTTAGGTGGTTCATTCAATTACGCCATCTCCACAGAGGCCGGCATGCCAGCTGGTCACAGATACTGATACCCAGCCAATCGACTCAGTGTTCTGAGACAACAGATCAATAGAAATGGAGTGACAAACGAAACTCTATCCACTTCACCTTTGATGGATTACAATAGAATAACAAAGGGTCAGGGCCACACACCTTCACCGTAATGTTACCAGACAGCAGTAAAAATGTGGAGGACAAAGTCCGTGAAAGGAAACCTTCTCCATCTTCGGCTGACAAGCCGTTGGAACTATGGTACAACTCATTGAGTTGCGTGGCGCTCTGCAGTGGCAACTGACATAAACAAGAAAAATGTCTCAATATTTTAGCGGCTAGAAGAAAGCTGCAGCTGAGGATTTATACTTCTCGGGTTTCTACTTACACTAGATTCAGTCGGACTGAATATAAAATAATTATTTAAAAAACATCAAAAACACTCATTTGTTCAGAAGTCAGAGATTTTCACTCTTACTGATATTCATTCGTGCTTTATAACCAGATGGAAATTTACATTTACTAAAGGTCACTTCATACTGTACAGAGTACATTGTGTGAAAGCTAAACTATTGTATAATAGTACATCACTTGTATATTTGTTGCATTTCTGTCATTTATTCCATCCCCTTGAACATATTTTATCCACTGTACTTCATTTAGCCTTCCATTCCTACTGTTAAACAATCTTACTATGGTAGTTTGGTTTCCCTCGTCACCTTGACATTGTCTGCATTCTTACAATTGTCCACATTTTATTTCAAAATTTCATATACTTTCTCACGAATACCACGGTTATCTGTAAGGTGAGTTTGTCGTGTTGGCTATTTTATTCTTCCATGTTGCTTCATGGAGCAAACGCATCACTTGTTACTTGACTCGTTATTTGTATGCTTGCATAGTGGCTGATAAAAACATCTTTTAAGTCTAAGTCCAATACAAGTACTTTGCTAATCTTCTCCAAGAAATAACTAAAGTTCAGTGGTTGAAAAGTTTAGTGTATTTGAATCCCCTATTGATTTTTAGCTGAACTGGACCTTCACTGGATATTCATTCAGGAAACTATATGAGTAGGAGCGAAGGGATTTACTGAGGTCTTATAATCAAGCACATACGTAAAAACATGTTTCTAACCTGTCAGTGAGGACAGTTAAGTTAAGACCTAATGTAGATAGTCTGATTTCATCCCAAGTGAACTTGTCTAAATGTATCAAAGGACAAAAGATGGTTATGATGCTTAAATTACATTCCCTATATTTTTAATGGGCAGTTGTAGCATGACAATGAACATGTGTTGTAACCACTGAAAATAAAACGAATACATTACTGTGATTGATTACCTTCTTTTAAAAGCTGGTGTTAGTGTATTGTTTACTTATCTCCCTGAGCCCTTGATCAACAATGCATTAGTTTTCTCTTTATACATTCGGGATCACCTCTCCTGTCTGTGGAACTCAGCCAAAACCCCATTAATTCCTACTGAAGACAGAAAGCTTTAAAAAATGGGTCACAGATAGTCCATCAATGAACATGATATAAGTTTACCCACTACAGTTTTTAATACATCAACATAGCCATTCCGCACCAGCCACTTTTTTCCCTTTGTTGATGTCATTCACTCATCAAGTCCAACCAGTGCCATGATGCAGCCCTGTTTTTCAGCTTTACAGGACTCAACACTAACATTTTTCTCAGAAAATCCAATAACACACACAAAACTTTAAGATGCCAATAAAAAGACAGTTAGCAGCAAAATCACTGAATTCACTGAAATGAAGAAAGTAATGTAGATTTTTATTTAATTTGATTTCTTGCTGTATAATTATGTCATCTCGATGTTAACACTGAACATTATACTGAAAAGATTTGCCACACACGCTGTTCATCCGTGGTTGTGTTACACAGTGTGACAACCACCATGCAAAGGACACAAACTGACAACAACCCAGTAATTTAGACCAAACATTAGGCAATTGACAGAATGAATGTTAATCAATGACAGCTGATTAGACGCACCACTGGCAATGTTTGTTATTGAAGCCGCGCTCAGCACCTGCTGAGTAGCTGTAGCTGATGTTTTCTTCACTGCTTGGGGGCACAGTGTATCTTTCCAATCCTCGGAACTCACCCAGTCACCACTACAACCAAAGAATATTTCACTGTCTCTTGCCAGTTTTTCTTTTCTTATGTAGGAGGAAGCTGCTCTTGCAGCCAGGTGAAATGCTAACACTGTAGAAGCTCACTTTTGGCCACTTCCAAAGTGTGCATGTGATAAAAGGTGAAGATTTCTGCCTTATTTGTCACTGGAAGGCTTTTCGTCTGATGCTGCTGTGCAAAAAATCAACAGGCAAACAAACCATTTGGTTGTCATTGTGTAAACGCACAATTACACTCCGGTGTGCCCCATGGGTCTATTCTTGACTGCTATTATTCCTTCTGAGCAGTGTTTTACTTGTGTGCGATCATTTTCTTCCCAGCACAACATGAGCAAATGTTTTTTCAGGATTCTCTGTGAAGGAGTGCACTCCCTGAAGAATTTCCAAGCTGATGATTTTCTTTCCCCAATCATGAATAATATTCAAACCATGATTACAGCTACACGGGGATTTCCTTATCAGTTTTAATTTCCTAAAACACCTGGGTACTATACCTGCTACTGGTTCATTTTCTTTGGTGTGTTTTCATTAAATCATCATTTGAAGGCATTTACAGCTCCAAGATGCTGTGTGATAATTCTAAATTAGAGTGAGGGATGTCACTACGATGGAGGAACACGTGACGTAGTGCAACAGTTTGGTTCACCAATGTGTTTTTGTTTGGGAATTAATCTATATATAATCTATATATCAGGTTGCACAAAAAATACTAATTAGTTGAACAATGTCATTGGTTTATTTATTGATATTGCTATGTTTTTTTTTTTTAGTTTTTTTTTTCTTTTTCAACCTGTCCTCTTCAGCAGCTGGGGCAGGCAGTATGAATGTTCCTGGTGCCTTGTTGTGCTGAAACTGTTCTACTACTCTTTTTAACTTTATTGGCAATGGTATTGGTTTATTGATAAAGCTACCGGACTGAGGCTCATGAGTGGATAGAAAGAGAGAACAGAGACAGGATAGGGAAGACCGGAGGTGGTGGGGCGGGGGGGAGATGCAAAAACAACATCATTGCCACGATATTAGCTGAAAATAACTTTTTAAAACCAAACAGTATTCCATTTGTATCATTACCCTTTGAATTAGAGCTGTGTGGTGGTTTCTGCTGAAGTAATCTGCCATCACAGTGATGTTACAGTCTGAGTGAGTGGACCCACAGGCCAAGCTCTCAAGGCAAATGGAGCTTCAAAAAGTGTGTGAAAGTGTCCTCAGTCTTGCTAAACAACCTCAGTCTGAGCTTTTGGACTTTTCCGTCTTGCCCTCCATTTGTGTCACACTCAGCCTACTGAAAACTGTAATCACTGCTGTCACTTCTGTCCAGTTACTGATACTGCAGTCGTCTATCTCAGTATCCTTTATTTTTTTTAGTTCCATGGCCTTGTTGTCATGGCTCTGTCATGTTAGCTGCTGAGTACATACACACAGAGACAAATGACTGTATCTAGCATGCTGCCCATTCTGTTCCCACGTCCTTGAACATTTTTTCTCCACAGGTTGTTTTATGTTTATTTTGACTACTCCGTCTGTGTAAATAGCATTTTTGATAGTTTAGTCATGAAATGTGCTTTAACTGAATGAAACAGCCCTTGTCTTCACTTCCATTTACACACATATGGGACTGCTTACAGCACATTTGCTGTAATTTATCTGTGGCTAAAAGCCTTGATTGGAATCATAATTGCATTGATAGCTTTGCAGCTCAAAGGCGTTGCACGGCTACCATAGCTTTGTGTCAGTGTGATATGATATACAGTGGGGTTTGTTAGACTTTCACCAGTCTTGTGAAACATCATGGAATTAGCACAAATTTTGAAATGATGCTTGTATGCCGTTGTTGCAAAGCACAGATTGGGTTTTAAATTGGAGCAGTGTAACAACATTCAAGGTACAGAACCAAAATTTCCCATCTGGTATGATCTGTGTAGACATTTGGGGTGTTTATAGATCATGTAACGCTTAAATCTTCCCTTCAGATACATTTCAACTAATTGAAATGAGATATTTCAGCTCTTTGAATGTTGCTTGAAGGGCATTGGAAAAGAATGGCACAGTGGGCAAGAGATGCACATCATTCACATCTCCTACTGTCTGCATCGATAAAAAACAGAGGGAAAACAAAGCAAAGAAAGAGGAAGGGAAGTGTGGGACCATCCATTCCATCTAAAAAACCCAAGAGCTACAAAATACCTGCAGGGATCCTCTTTCTGCTCAGCAATGAAGTGAAACACTCTCTTATCTCTTATCTTGTCCAGCTGCAGTGTATTAACCTTGACTGGAGTCAATGAAAATCAGAATCAGCAACCAAAAATGAGAAAAGCTCTTGACAGTCTATTTATTTGAAGACTATTATCATTCATTAGAAGGGGATGGTCTATTTAATGGTTAATAACTTTGAATTTTGTACACAGCAACAATTTTCCATCCACCAGTGCATTTTCAGCCGGTCAGGTCACAATGGCAGGAAAGCCAGTAAGATAGTCCAGACATTTGTTTCTCCAGGAATTTTCCCCAATTTTTCCCTCTTCTGGGCAGTCCCAACACGGTGTTAAGCCAGATGGGACATATAATCTCTCCAGCATGTTTCGGGCCTACACCCAGGTCTTCTTCAAGTTAGGTGAGCCCAGATTTTCTCCACTGAAAGGTGCCCAGGAAGTATCCAGGACACTAATCAAATGCTTGAACCAACTAAAATGGCTCTTTTCAAGACAATGGAGCGGGAGCTCTGATCTGGGCTCCCTCTGTTGGACTTCTGGACGTCTTCACCCCGTCTTTATGGCTGAATCTAGCAACATCATTTCCGTCACTTGTATTTGCAATGTGATCTTTTTTCGCACATGTTGTTAAAGACCATAGGTGATGATGAGCTCCCTCTTATCCACAACGGTCACATGCGTAATGCCTCCCATATTCACCTGTCAAGCTCCCACTCCATCCTTCCCTCACCTGAAAAAGGATCTTGAATCTCTTTCATCTCAACTCACCTTCAGCTCAGCTCTGACCCCAGATGAAGCAATCCATTGTTTTTCAGCAGCGAGCCACGGCCCCAGCCCTGGAGTTGCAGACTCTTATCCCAGCCACTTCAGACATGGACGCAAGTAACCTGCTGCTTGACACAATCTGATGAACCACATCGTCTGCAAATAGCTGAGAGGAAGTTCTGAGGTCCCCAAACCAGCTGTGCAACAATCTTGTCACTGACAAATTATGTTTTTCTTCATGCAGTTGCCATGGCCAAGTTTTATTGAGGAAATGTAGTTTCCTTTTTGTATCACACCCAAGAGAGAATCATGGCGACCACAGGACTACAAGGGGGGGGGGGGGGGGGGGGAACTTTACAGTGTCCACAGCAGTTCACATTTTTACTGTACTTGCTGTAAAATTATGCGAATGTAACTGCTTGTTAAAAGCCAGAGAATATGATTAAAGTCAAGGTAAAGCTGATGTTTTCATCTTCACTGCGGAGCCATTTTTAGCAACAGTCCTATGTCACGAGATGACAAAGACAGTTAAACCAGCTATGAGTGTTTCAGACAAAACGCTTTAAGTAATTATTAAAACTGTCACTACTTAACCCAATAACGCCGTGCGTATCATATTTGATACATACATTTATGAGACCATCCCCTTGGCAAAATAAAAGAAAAAGAGATTGAAAAAGGCAGCTGTTTGGAAAAAATAAAGATGCAGATATAAAGATACAGATGTTATAGATGACCAAGGAGAAAAGTTTTTGTTATTGCCTGAATTGGGTGTAATGCCCGATGTAACAAATATGATATAAACAAAAATGCAAATATACTTTTTTTTTTTTTTTTTTTACATTTTGTTAAAGGGCCAAATAAAGAAGTCAGATTGAAAAAAAAATTAAGTTTTCTGTCCATTATTTCTCTGGTCAGGCTTTATAGGGTTAATTTTATCACATCCTCCAAACATTAACAAACCAATAGAATTCCACCGGACTCATGTTAATCAAAGTTAACCTGACCACAACTCCAATGGGCTGCATTTGCTTTTATAGTAGGGTATTAGTTTTTTTTTCTTTTTGTGCATGGTCACAAATATTTTACTACAAGGCAACAAAAGTCAATGTTTCACAGAAGAGTTTTCTTTTTCTGGCTTTCTGTCCTTGCTTTTCTCTCAGGTTTTAAGTGGATAAGCTTCACGGTCAAAAGTGGTGCCATTTACCACTAAGATCCAATAAGAATGTAACAACATTTCAAACAAAATGTGCTGACCTACAGGGCTGATGAATCCAGGCGTTTAGGTGAAATGCAATAATAATCC
This sequence comes from Remorina albescens, assembly GCA_034769265.1. Lineage (NCBI taxonomy): Eukaryota > Metazoa > Chordata > Actinopteri > Carangiformes > Echeneidae > Remorina > Remorina albescens. The sequence continues at coordinate 17,785,366 of CM068488.1, read as the reverse complement.
TTGTGTAGCCGTTCGGTGGGGCTAGGAAATTTCTGGAAGAACTTAAACATGATGATTTGAGAGTGTCACATATAGCTTGTCACACTTAACTTGTCACATGCTCGTGTTTCTAGAATGACATGTGGAAGTCACTATCACTGCATGCAGTCTAAATATGATGATTAACTTACTAATGTGGAATAATCATGGACAAGTCATGCATCTCTGCATGGAAGCACCTCAGCAGGCTGCTCAACTCTAATTGAGAGGAAAGAAAAATAAGTAAATAAATAAGACAAGCTATTTTAAGGCTGAATAAGTTCAATTAGAGGCTAGTTTGTTAAGGAAGTGCAGTCAGAAATTCATATTTGCCAAATATTGGTATGTATACAGTTAGCTACTAAGTTGTTGTGAGGTGTCCTTCATCTGTTCCTTGTAAAGGGGTTGTGAAGTCATGCATCCTCCAAAAAGTCCTTCTTCTTCTTTCATATTTTATACATCTGTTCCACTATGAAATTATATATATTTTTATCAGTTTTATCTTCCCAAACAATCATGTTAAAATTTTATAGCTCTCTTCTTTGAGGCAGATTATAATTCTGGCGCAGCCAATTCAAAAATTCCACAAGTATAGAAGCTGCAACAGCTTTACCATTATATGCAACAAAATGTACTCAAGGAGACATAAAAACACTCTTTATACGGAATTGCTTCTTTCATTGCTATTATATTATATTAAGGCCTATAAATGCAGATCTTATTGCATAATTTATCATTTTCCTCTTTTGAGTTTTAGATTTATAATTTTGTAATTTTACCTTTTCTGCAGTGCATGAATTGTTATATGTTTTTTTTGCCTATAATAATAATATTTAGAGTTAATTATTACTGTGGGTGAAACAGGAAATATAGTGTTACTTAAGTAAATTACCATAAATAACACCTGTAAGGGTACTTTAGTGAAAGTATTTAGTAACTTTCAGATTATTTTGATGTCACTTCATAAATTACACACTCTTTTTGAATGAACTTTTCATCAATCATGATGTAGTTGCTGATTTATTTCTCTCTTTTGTCACTTCTAGGGAGCTGTGAAATGCCACAAACATGGAGGTGAACCCTTGTGATTTTTGAAAGGTTGCAGCAGCAGCAGTTTGCGAGGTGCGCCGCAGCCTGCGTAGCATCCTGCGGGGGGAAAAAGGGCGCACTTCGTTTCCAAAGGCTTGGCAAACAATACAGGACCGAGACCGAGTTCTCCCGCAGCCCTGATAGGCTACTTTGTTGCTGTGAAGGCTTAACACCCCCTAAGCACACGCTAATCCGCGGTCGTTCCCTAAGCTCCCGCAGGCAACACAGCGCGCACACACACGGACCGTGCCAAAGTGGCTTACTGTGCATATAATCGCAGCTGCGATCTTTCTGCGTGCGTCCGTTCGCGTCGAGAAGCAGTGATCGAGGCTAACATCTGCCCACCCTCCCGCCTACTGTCCCCCTACTGCCTCCCCTCCCCGGCGGACTGCGCGGTACCCCGCAGAGTTGGTGCCATCCAGGGTTGTCCGGCGCTCCGGTGCAGTCAGTCTTGCTCAGACACTTCAGCGTCTCCACCTGCGCGCTCCTGGACACACACACACACACACAAAACTCCCGAATCACTGGAAACAAGCAAACCAAAAACTTTCTTTGGGATCTAATGTTTTTTGTTTTTCTTTTAACTTCTGTTTTGGATGAGCGTCTGGGAGACAAGGAAAGGAAAACCGTTCCAAGGACATATTGTGTTTTTCACTGATAAATAACTATAGGTTACTGCACCGAGAAGAACACAGAGGAGCGCCTGTTCCACCGTCTATAAAACCCGCCTGGAAAATTTATAGAGCCCACACACCAACGAGCTAGTTATTTTTACTTGAAGGGGAAGCTCCAGATCTGCTGTGAAGCTGGTCGTCGCAGCTTGGTTCCCTGCAAAAGGCGCAGGTTTATAAAGCATCTGCTGGTGGAGAGAGAGCGAGAAAAAAAAAAAAAAAAAAAAGAATTGCCAAGAAGAATCAGAAGAAGTGCGGGGAGAAGACGCGATATGCGGGCTGGGAGGCAGCTGGCTTTGCAGTTTGCCACCTGGAATTAGTGGATGAATGGGAAGGGAGCGGCTGAAGCCTTGAACCGGGGAGCAGAATATACTGTATCGAGTCTGTGGTGGCACACAATGGATACTCGTCCCTCTCTGAAGGTAAGAAATAACCTTAACACGCAGGAGTTGTGACTGCCATGAATTTTCATTCATACGTGGTGGATGTTTTGGGTTCCACTTTACCTCCCGTTTGGTTTGCAGTAGATTGCCAAGCATCGATTGCGCTGTCAAAGATACATACGGTGTCTGGGGTCTGACACCAGCGTTTGCAAGATTCGGATTTGCATAGGCTGTAATAGGAGGCAGCGTGGTAATGGGCTGAGGGTTGGTTCACTCTCTTGGGCTATTACAGGTGCAGAAAGTAACCAGTGCAGTCAATCTTCCTACTTGCGACTTTTTAAAATTAATTAATTAATTTTAATTTTGATTTTTTTTGCAGCTTTTTTGTCTAATTGTTGGGTGAAAGATGCGCGGGAGAGATTCTGCGTTCCGCGGAAATCCAGAAAGCAGAAAGGGTGAATAGTTGTGCCCGACGCATACTAATCCGGGCTGTGTATAAAGGTGCCTTTGTTTGTTTGTTTGTTTGTTTGTTTGTTTGTTTGTTTATGTGGGTCTGCGAATGTTATGTGTTGTTTCCTGCGTGTGAGTGTGTAAGAGAGAGATGGGAGGAAAGGAGCGAGATTAGCCTACTCTTTCCAAATTGTCCCCTTGTGATTACAGTTAGGATAACACCTCCATTAAAACTCCCTTTAAGTTGCACGAGGGGACTACCCCTGTGTGAGAGAGGATTACATCGCATGCTTCATATGTGCTCATTATTTCACCAGGTCCCGAGAAAATACAAGTCTCGGGGCTTGCGCGCGCGCGGCTGTGTGCGTGAGCGCGTGGTGTTTGGTTAAGGACTCGATGGCCGCCATGAGGCCCCACGGGCAGCGGTGTAACGCCACCAACCGTCCGTAACCACCACCCTCTCGTGGGTTCCAAGTGCCATCGTGGCAGTCGAGGGGATCCAATCAGGGGGAGCCGGAGCGCTGCCGGGTCCGTTCAGCACCACGGACAGCGCACAAAAGTAGCTGCGGTAGGAGGGGACAGTTTGTTTTGGGGCTTTTCGTAGAGATCCGCGCGGCTGTTATTCTGAGAATCACACAGGGAAGGGATTTGGCTTGAGAATGCAGAGAGTGCAGCAAAGCCCCCGTAGTTTACCGAAGAGATTCAACAGGGTTTTATTCACGGAGATGAAATCCTTCTGACGCAAAACGATTGACACTACAGTATATCCGAGCCTCTGCGGGGACCGTTGTTTGTTTCCGTCGGCATCACCGTGCAGTAATATGGAAGGACAGCATCAGTTGTGATTATTTGTCTTGTTTGCTTTGAACACAGCGAGACGACGCCCACCTTTGACTCATTTCAATCAGCAGCTGTAATCAGTGTTTCCATCATAACGGTGGAACGGACAACAACGAAAACGCTGTGACGGTGTGTGAAAGGGTTAATTCAGAGCGTTGAGTATACCGGGATTTATAGAATGAATCTGCAGCTTATTTTGTAACTTGTGAATGACAAACCTCCAAAACTACAGCGTTGACTAACGAAATGCCAGAGAGAGAGAGAGAGAGTCAGGCTAGTCAAGCTTTTGGCAGCCAAACAGCCAGATATTTCCCCCAGGACCTGGTAGAGACCAAAAACAGATTCCAAAAGAAATGCATATTGGACTTAAATATACAAATAATGCGTTCATAACTTTTTAGCACTGCCCTCAAGTGGCCAAAAAAATGCTTCTTCAAAGGCAATGAAAATTGGTTTTATTTCTTAGAACTTTGAACAGACTTTGATAACATCACTCATCACTCATAGTAAGAGCCCAAATGATAAGGCTTTAGAGTTAAATTAGATTCAAGGCATCACTGTGATTTAATGTCTGGTGGAGTTTAATCACCGTCTGGAGTGTTTCAGTGTTATATGTGGCTCGGGCTGATGATGTCATTAGGGCCCTGATGAACTCATTAGAGTTACTTCAGCTTGGGCTGGGACACAACAAACTTTGAATATAATGATTAACAAAATATTTAACTGGACTAAAAATACATGTGGATTTACCCTGCAGAGATGGTTGAACGGAAAAGCCTTTGAGTTGCATTATGGGGAATGTGGTGCTTTGGGGCCTACTAACATGGCTTGTTGCCTGTTTCAAGCAGAAGACCATAATATTCTAGCCAGAAAGCAAAATAAGTGGGGACTCTTAGAATCATTTAAATTCCAGCTGCTTTTAACTTTTTCAGTTTCAGTCACAGCAGAGTCCTCACCAGTGCTCATCAGACATGTTGATATCGATGGCAGCTATTGTCTCCTGGTGTCTGATAACAATATAACATTGGAGGGTTAATGTCTTCTGTCGAAGCTGCTCAGTGAAATTGATAGACCTGCTCTGACAGATGAGGTAACCTGCAATCGCTAGGCAAATGCAGTTTATGAGTCTGGCAGATGGATGCTTAGGATAAACTCAGAAATAGGCCAGTTTCACCTTGGGGAGAAGCTCTACACGCAGAGAGGGCTCCCAGGGAATTTTAGAAAGTTCTTGTTTTGTGAGAGAAATTACGCAAGTGAGGTGGGAAGACTGGGGTGGACTGTTTTATTCAACGCCATTTGGTAATAATGGAAAAGGGATCAAATCCTTTTCAACTTGAAATAGCTTTGGATGGAACGTTACTGGAGCTCAAAAATGAAGTGGAAAATAACTCGGGATTCAGACTTAAACCCTCAATGGTGTCTCTGAAATCCTGTCATCTCAAAGTGTGCTCTGTGAAATAAACAAAACAAACAAACAAACAAACAAAAAGACACACTAGCTTTTGGTTCCATTCCAGAAAAATCTCCCTTATGGCTGCATTCACTTACCTTCACCGGCAGAACGGGCTGAGCGCACTGAAAACACACAGCAAATAAACAAATAGATTCAACACTGAAGCTGGGAGGAGCCAGCATGCAGGACCTGCCGTAGCACACTATAACAGTTCTTCTGAATGGAGCACAGCTGCAGGGAATTTTCATCTGCATCTTCACCTCAAATTGCAGTGCACCGGAGGGAAGCATTTCTCTAATGAATTTAATCATTTGCTCCTGTTGTCATTGAGTCGGTCTTTTGTTTTCATCCATGCCTGGTGACTGTGCCCCAGCTGCTGGAGTACAGCGTATGCACAGAGTGAGTCTGACACTTCATGCTCCATTTAGAGGACATGCTCGGGTGGAGCTCGGAGCTTTAGGTGGGAATGGATGCCATGTTAGGGACATTTTTCGTTAAATGACTGAAAGCTGGAGCTCAGGGGAATTTTTTTTTCTCCTGTTTCTTGTAATTACCCATTCCTGGAACATATCCTTTCAGATGGTTCATATTTCTAAGCTTTTTTTGGCTTGTTTACCCCTTAAATTCAACAATTATTACCGATAGTCCTATTTATTTTCAGTTCATCCATCAAATTGAGCATTTTACCACAATCATTTTTTTAATTTATGTTGCTCAATCAGGAAGTCCTATTTTGCTAACCATACAAAAACTGAAGTAAATAATGTTTTTAAGGATATATTTTATGCAATTCCTGTAACATTACACTGCATGACAGAGACATTCCAGATGTGTTGCCAGGGATGACTTCAGGGATGGTACCACTGATGTGTCCACTGGTCCATGACGATGGTCCAGACTCTAATGGAATTCACAGAAAACATTAATAAGTTACACATCACCATGTTGGCATTGCACCTGCATTGTTTTTTAAACAAGGTACTCTGTCAGAAGATGACAACAGTCAGGGAGAAACCAAAATATTTCCATAGCTCCTATATTAAACTTTCCATTGCATGGTGCTGCTTTGCATGGGCACAGTGAAATCGTACCACAAGAGTCAGTTTCTCATTTCCAAACACCTTGAAAGTAGGTTAAAATGTGCCAGAGATCTGTCTTCGGGAGCAGTGGGTGGTAAAAAGTTAGGGCAGTGCTGTAGAGTGATAATAAACCAGGTTATTACAACAATATATTCACTTTCTGAACTCTTTTTCATCCATATTTAATTTCAGCCAACATTTGAAAAATATCTACTCCGCTGTCTTTTCATTTGCCTTCAGGTAGTAGCTAAACGTTTTACATAAAGGCAATCTTTCTGGTGCTACTTCGCCTGCCTCCACAGACTCATGCTTCCGATGGTTGTCCTGTAGCAGAAAACACTTGACTCCTCGGTATGTCAGAGTAAGCTGGCGACTCCGAGGGCAGGGCGATTGTGGAGCTCTAGAGAAAGCCTCAGGGAGTTCACAGAGGCAATGGCTCCCTTCCTTTGTGAAACACTAGTCGGGACATTAAGATGTCAGTGCTGACTGACCAATATGAACGCCGGGGCACAGACGGGGCCAGCTACACATGTGAAACTTGAGCACAGCTACTGTCAGATGCACATTCTCCGGTGCGACATCTATGGAAGCTGTACAGCTGACTGTGTGTCTGAGTCATGACTCGAAATCTTGTTACTACCACAAAGCACTTTAAATGTATTAGGAAAAATTATAATGTGAGTCAGATTACAAAGGCTGCATTCACCTTACCCCCCCCCCCGCTTCATGTTCTTTCCTTTGTTTGATTTTTGAATTCAATAAGCTTGTGAGCACTGAGAGCTAGCACTCTCATTTCACCGTGACCCTCTTCTCCTCTCCCACATGAATTCCCTGTTGTTGTTGTTGTGTTGTTTTTGCTGCAATTTTGAAAACAGTGGCATTTAATTAAGTTCATTCATCATAGTCAGCAGCTCAAGCCCACTCAACCTTACTGTATTTTGACAAACTTTCACAATTTCAAAGCCTCTGAGTCTCAGGCTTTCTCTGCTCACGGAGCAATCAGTACAGCTGTGAAAGGGCAGTGATTTTTCAGAAGACACAAATTCACTACGTACCAAAAAAAAAATCACTGAAAGTCCCTGTGAGTGAATCTCCAATTGTGAATATTCCAAGACATTATACTCTAACACCTTGAATCCAAGCCTTCCCCATGGTGCACTGTCTTTGAATTGCACACCCTAGTTGGCTCTGACCTGGCTTTCTGACAGCAAACTCCTGGTGTGGTGTGCCCTCGCCTGCTTCGGGAATTTACAGCTCACAGGCTGATGGAACGCAGCCTCTTAGAAGGATGGGGGCTTGCCTTTGTGTCAGCATCTGCCAACAAACTAACTAGCAGCTATTAGCTCAGACACAGGATAAGCTTTTCGCTAGTTCTCCTCCTCCCCTGACTTGTTTCTCGGTACAAAGAAAAAAAAAAAGACATTGAAGATAATTCCACAGCTCGATAAAACAGTCCCATCTCTGTAGGCTCAATAGCTGCTGTGATCCAAGCCGATCAAGATTTATTATCCATTTTGCTTTAAAAGTTAGAGAATCACTCAGTACAAAAGCAGGTGATGACTGTGACCACACCCAACAGTGATATCATTGTGTACTGCACTGCAGTCACAAGCTAAAACTACATTTTGAACAGGCAATAATGTCACATAATCTAATTTAGCAGTCGCACATTATTGGACTGGTGTTTTCCTATTCCCGACAAACCTCAATTATCATTACACCATTACTCTTGAACCTTAATTTTTAGAGTCAGCTGTTGCCACCTGGTGAATATAAATCCCTTATTCACTCTCTCCTAGCTTTTTTTCGTCGGTTTTCTAACTCCCGCGGTTAAATATTTGGCTCTCGAGCAGTTAAATCTGCTCGTGTCCAACTGTGTTGTCTTGTCTTTGTTGGTGAGTAGGAAGTGGCTACAAATGCTGGACCAAGGGCTGCTGCAGTTTCAGGTGTTAATCTGTGTAGGTTCACAGTATCACATTGTTGTCAGTTGATGCACTGTGGCTAAAAAAAACATATCAATTATATTTTAAATTTTGCCTGGTTTAAAATAGACTACTTCATTCATCCCAGAGGACAATCTCACCCATTCAAATGCAAACACTTAGCAAATTGTATGAAATAAATTATAAAAACCAGAGCTGTTAATCCACACATCACGTTTTAAGCAGACAGTATGTGTGAAAATACTGAATGATCAATTTAGAGCTGGGCAGTCTGGCCAAAAGATCACATGATCATTCTTTTGTGTAAAATCACAGTACCTGAGCTGGGTCATGATCCCATTTTTCCAATCTGATTTTATTGTGATAGTCCTAACTGAAAATCGGATTTATCTGTTTATGATGCTTTGACGCTTTTTGCTTTCTTCGCTGCTGTTCATCACACACAATGTTGTCCTCTGTTTACAAACTGCGTCACACACGTTTTGCTTAGTTCAGATGGAATATTGGTCTGGACATTGCTGTTATTCCCTTGTGATGGGTTTGCACCCGTTATGTCCCACCTCTTGTTTCCTGGCTGGCCGTGAATCATTCCTGATGAGAACTGGCACATGTGCCTCTCCATCAAGTTTGGTGAGGCAGAGCAGAGCAGAACAAGGACAGCCATTGCCAGTTAGATTTAATAGATAAGATATTCAACGGTTAAAAGTAGTATTGGCTATCTGAAATTGAACTTTAAAATGAAATATAGGAGTTTTTAACAACATTTTGCCAAATTGCTCATTATGGCAATGTGAGAGCATCAAATCAACAAACATTTGTTTAGTTGTGCCACAAACTTACACAGTTGCAGGCTTAAACATCCACACTGAGTATTTCCATGTCTTGCAATTATATACAAATGCAGCAAACATGCTCACACACACTGTTTCCCACATTTGTCTCCAAACTGTAATGTAAAAAAAAAAAAAACACAGCTATTGCTTAATTTATCTCTGAGAGCAGGACAGCAGCTCTGTTAGAGCAGCTGATGTGCAATGGGCCCTAAGGTTAGCAACAAAAACTGTTTAGCTCAGGAGATCTAAAATGGAGAGCTTGTCGTGCCACTGCGGAGCGATAACATTCAGACTCTGCTGGGGACGTCGCTACTGTGAAGAAGCTGTAATTTAGAGAGGGACTGGAAAAAGCTTATCTTCCTAAGCCCTGGAGCCAAATAAAGGAGTAGTGGGGAAAAAAAAAAAAAAAAAAAAAGACAGAAGCAATGACTCACCATCATCTGCAAACACGGGCAGAACTGTCTCGATGAAGGTTTTGTGGTCAAAAAGAGATCAGCCCCACTTATTATTCATGAAATTTTATGTTAAGACAGTGAGACTGACTCAAACTGGATCCAAAAGGTCAATTGACACTACATTTGGGTGACATTCTATTTCTGCTGCAGGGGTTTGTTGCGGTGGGGGAAAAAAAAAAAAAAAAAAAAAAAAGTAGAAGAGAAATTAGATATTTTACCTGTCTTACTGTGACAAAGCTGTTTGGCTCGCTGGATGTTGAGTCTCAATAATCAAACCCCAATTGTGTTGAAAAAGAAACCGATAGGTAGCATCTCTCTTGCATATGCAAATAAATATACATATATATTTATTGTTATTATTATTATTTTTCTTTTACCAATTTTGGTGCAGAATTGACAGCACTACTAACAGGCAAAATTCATGAGGGTCCAACTTTAAGCGTTCATTATAATTGGCTCTCAAGATTTCAGTGTAAGAGTAGTACATGCTCTGTTATAAATTGCAGTCATTAGGCAGAAAATGTCCCAATTCTGCTTTAAAGTTGAAGTTCCCTCTCAGCAGTGTCTCTGATAAATTGATAGCAGGTCTTTTAATCTCACTGTGCTCCTTTCAGGTCCTCCCTGATGATTGCTCTGTTGATGGGTTCTTCGCAAAGCACCGTCCTTGTCTCAGTGCAGCCTGTTTACATCTGTCATTCAGCATGAGCCCACAGTATGCACACAGTAATCCCTCGATGCTGCTTTCGAACATAAACCTTTCCTTTCCCTCGCTCATTGCGGATTTAAGTGGGGAACTATACAGTGAGATGTTTTTAGCTGTATAATTCCCAGGAGGGGTTAACTGGTGACTCTAAATTGTCTGAGTGTGAGTGGTTGTTTGTCTCTGTCTGTCTCTGTGTGTTGGCCCTGTGATGGACTGGTGACCTGTCCAGGGTGTACCCCGTCCTCACCCAATGTGAGCTGGGATTGGCTCCAGCACCCCCCGTGACCCGGAAACAGATAAGCGGTTGAAAGTGAATGAATAAATGAATTCCCAGCAGTTATTAAAACTTGTACATGTGTGTGTGTCCGTGTTAAAGAAATTCGGTCCTAGATTTAGTCAGGCCAACAGCAAGGGTCTGTGGCTCCATCACTTCATCAAGAAAAATTATACAGAATCCTTTTGGTAAGCCTCCCTTTAACCACCAGGAAACACAAATGGTCCAGAATGCCAGACTGAACCGTGATCTGTCTTAAAGGACACATATCAGTTCAGTTCTTATGAACCACCTCTGGTTCCCCAAGTCAAATCATTCACCCCTGCCTTCAGAGTGACTTCTGGTTTTGCGTCCATCAACCTGAAATCAATCATACAGGATTATTTTCCTTCTTGGCCACTATGTTCTTCCAGAACACACTGGTATTGCTGTCTTTGCATGCAAGGCAATAAAAGCGCAGACTGTTCTTGTCTGTGGTCCCCAGGTGAAAGAACCAAATGCTATCACAGCAGAGATTCATCTCCTCCAACAGCTTCCTCCCTTGTATATGTCAGTCTTTAGCATGTCTGAATAAGACTTGCTTTGCCATTTGGAATGCAATTCTTTATTGTACCTCCTAGAAATGTGTTGAATAGATATATAATGCCGTACTTACACCAAGGTCTCTTTCTGCACTGAAGCTTTAGTAATGCCCCTGTAAGGTGGGTTAACAGTCATGGTGCCCAGAATCTCTTGATCCTAACTTTCCAGAAAGAATTGTTGGATGAATTGCCCATGCTAATTGCGATAGATGTTTTTGTTCCCAGACAATAAACTAACTGTAGCTTAGATAGCACACAAAAATTAACTGTTGCCATTTATATGCTTTATCACTTTCATCAAGATCGGCCCTCAAACTCTTTTTAAATTTACTTAAGGCAAAGGATTAAAAAGGAGATTTGAACCGTGAAAATTCAGTTTTCTGTTTAGTCACTTACAGAAAGTGAGCTGATCATGTGGCTGTGGACTCACTGCGCTGCTGTGATTACAGCCTCGCTGCAAGTATCACTTGTTTCCTTGCCCTTGATCTCCCTGTTTTTCTGTTCATTTCATATCCAACATGAAGAAGTGGTTTTTATGTGTGCAGTGTGTTCACACTACAAAAGCAACAGATTGAAGTAAAGAATACAAGACAAATGTGGCCAATGTTTGCCAGAGCTGTTGATGGACTGTCCTAATGAAATCTAACTAAATTGAAAGTGCAGTTTAGAATTTGCCATTTGCGTGCTGGAAATGGTGACACTGAATACTAAGTAGAGACACAGCTATTATGATGATTAGTATGTAATACATAATGTAGTGTCGAGTATGGACTGGGGACAAAGCTACTGTCTAAATGTAGAAACATGTTAGAAGCAATTGTCATCAATTAGATCATCGTGAGACCATTCATGAGTGCGATACAGTAGAATGACGACTGAAATAGAGTTGGGATTGATGCCGTGGCTTCATTATTTATTTCTATTGTCATTAATTAACTTAAAAACATACCATCTACTTCCTGCTGCAGATTTGTGTTGCTGTGTGTGAGCAACAATGCACTTTCCTGGAGGAGCAATCTTTCTTTGTCGAGCCGTTGTTGTCATGCTACACTGTGAATGGCTCAGCTGTTTCGCAGCAGTGAGACCAGCAAAGTGATTAGTTTGCAGTGTATTTATTTATTAATCACCGCGCCCCGTGAGTCATACCTCTCATCACGCATAACTATGTATAAACCAAAATACCAGGTGCGCTTGCAGACGCCCACGTAGTTTGTCTGCCTGAGACGTACCGCTGTGCTCTGGTTGTTGTCCTTGTGCTAGTGAAATAAGAACTATAATCTACCATACATCTATATTTTAAGAAGGTCATAAGAAAAGTCAGACTGACCGGGAAAGAAACAGTCCATTCAATTTTGGTCAAGATCACTGTTGAAAACATTTGGAAAAACACACTTAAATAGTTTCTAACTGATGAATGAATCAAGGAATCAACCCAGAAAGCTCAGTAATGTCTGCAGATGAATCAGATGGTGAATAGAAAGTCCTTCCTGTGCAGCGCCTTTGTTTTTTTTTTTTTTGGAATAGTGAATTACAGTCTTGCCCTAATATATCATGTTTCATGTTGTGCTGTTTCAAAGCAGTCAAAATGCAGAAAATATGTTGACAAAAGTGTAAAATTACACAGATCCTGGTGGGATATTAGTCACCATTGTTTCTGCAGCATAGATACAGTCATTGAGTTGGCGCCCTTCCTTTTAGCAGTAACTAAGATTTGGCACTCTGCAGGGCTCTTACACATGGCTCGCCACGACACTACAAGAGGTGCTGTAATTGTCCTGTAATTTGTAATTTGTAATAAACTCCTGGCGTGTACATCCTGGGATGTGGGGAAACTGCCAAATGTGGGAAAAATTAGGTGAAGTTTTAAAAATGCAGCAAAGTTTGCCTCTGATGATCATTTTCTGCATCTGCAAAATCTAACACTAAACAGCAGGTTTCAGAGACCCTGTAAAAAAAAAAAAAAAAAAAATCAACTCACAGCAGAAATCATTCAGTGCCAGAGCTGAATATGTGAAAGCGAGTGCCCACTATGTCCCTGCTAATGCCATTTGATGACACAGCAGTTGTGATGTGTCTCAGCCAGCATGCAGTGATGGCTGTTTCGACATGTTGAGTTTTGCTCCCAACAGAACATGTGGGGAGGAAAAAAAAATAAACACAAAAAACACAAAACAATATCTTATCATTATGTTTCTCCTTTTAGCTGGTGAAGTGAACACAAAAAAGCCACACGGCCTTAGGCATCAAGCCTATTTAATCCCACAGCAGGCAGTCCTTTTGATGTCAACAGCAGCAACAAAGCCTCACTTTGTAGCTTGTATGAAGTGGGTGCAAAGAAATATACACACAAGGCAATGGAGAAGATAATGCAAAGGAGTTGTTTTCATGAATACTCACCGACCTGAGACTGAACCTTTCTCTTAATGCAACAAATTAACAGTTTGAGTTCTCGGCTGTATGTTAAATTACTCAAATGTTGTGGAAACAGAAGGCCAGAATTTGGAATCTCTTAGCTTTGCTGCAATGTTTCTGCAAAATGTCACTCATTGCCTATAGAGTTCACTTCTTAAAGGTGAATAAGTAAATGACATATGCTTTGCTGGAAGGGCACTTTCTTGGAAAATAACACTGAGACAGGCCAAACTTACGCAAATAAGCTTGGGATGAAGTGTCTATAAAAAGGTCCGCCTTGGAAGGTTGCTTCTTTCAGGAGCCCAGAGATTCAGAAAATCTAATCGTAGTTTTGGGATGAAGTAAAAATGGTGTGACCTCACTTTGTGTTGAGGATGGATATATAGTTATCTACAGGATATTGTCGTTAATTCTACAATTCGCAGCTAAGTAGAGAAATATGGGCCAGCCCCGACCCCACTTTTTCAGTTTTACAAGGAGTTTTGCAATGGCATCATCTCCTCTTCTTTTATATGCTAAATGTGTTAAAATATAAAGCTGCTGCTCCTTTTGTCAGTATTCAGAGAGTTGGACCAGCTTTATCATGGCTGCCACTTCCAGGTAATTTCCCTCAAATATGAGACTTCTTCAGTAATGAGAATTTCTTGACCACATCCTCTTGAGTGCTCATTTACGTGGAGAAACGTGTATGGAGGCAAGGGAAGAGGGAAATGAAATGAAACAAAATCACAAATTGGTAGTTTGACATCGGAAGAACACAAGATGGATTAGACTCTGACAATATTTCCTGGCTGTAGAAAACAGGACCGAACGAGCTCAGTAACATCAAAAAGTCAAAAGTCGTGCAGCGATCAAATTTAAAATTCCTAGCTGTCTTTGATATCTGAGTGATTTGGCATATCAGCGATACGTCTCGAAAGCTGCATGAAAGATGGATCTATCGATTGACCCGCAAATTGATGAAGGATGATTTTCAGTGTGATCGGGAACGAGGAAGTAGCTGATCATAGAGAACGGGGACACACATGTGCCTCTGCATTTTAAAAGGATCTGGGACAAAGTGAGAGCAAACTCAGATGGTAAAATAGGACAGCTGAGCGGGGCAGACGGCAAAACAGTCAGGGGAAAATCCGACCATAGATCTTGGCAACAAAACAGACAGTTTTCACAGTCTTTAGATTATGAGGCAGGAAGCTCTTCCATCTTTAAGAGTCAGGATGAGTTTAAACAGTAGCTCCCTCATATGGAAGTGGGGATTGTCTACAGTGTCTAATGTTATCATTGATCCAATGGTTTGTATTAATAACTGGAAGAGTATGGAACAACGGGCGATTCTTTTCAGTGTAATTCTATTAGGTAGTGGGGATACAGCAAAGGCGACTTTGAAGCAGCCTTAGCATTTCAAATTGCCTCATATCAAATACTACGTCGAAACAGAATTCTCTCTTCAATTCAGTATAGTGTTCTACCTGTCCACACACCTCACCCACTTTACCCACAATGCAACTCGACAAGAACTTTGTTACAGATTTGGATGACAGCTTTTTTGAATGGCCCAGGGAAAATATGTCCGATTTTAGCTAAACAGGCACAGAAACCAAATCCTGCAAGGTTAGATGGTGGGTCCAGGTGGACTGAGCATGGCTGTTTTTTTTTACTGCTTTGTTGTGACATCACAAAGTTACAGCTGGTTTTAAGGCTCAGTTTCTGTATACAGGCTTTGAGCATTTCTCTGTGAACTGAGGCCATTGATGCTTTCACAGTATTAAAATAGAACCTAGACTTGATTTCTAATAGAAATAAATCACTTCATACAATATAAGACCTTTAAACGTCTAGCTAAAATAGTCTGTAGTGCCTTGCCTACTGTTTATTTTGCTAACTTACCAGCCAGTAAAATACGATCAACAGAGCGGAATTTGGAAAAAGAACATCACAATAAAAGCAAATTTTTGTGACTCAAAGGCAGGTGAAAAGGCATCAGCTACTTACTGTGTGAGCATGATTGTATTTTAGTAACACTGATTCAGTGTTACTCTTTTTTCTTCACACATACCTGAGTAAGAAGGGTGTAAATGTCAGATTCAACATAAAAGAACCAAGAAAGCATCTTTTTTTTATTTTTATTGTACACCAGCCTGTGTTGTTTAGAGCATTGGTCACTGGGTTCAATAAACAATTATACTCTATTGTACTCTATATCATATTGGTATGATTTACTTTCACTGCTTTGAGTGCTGTATATCACTGCTCTCTCCCCCATTAAGACATCCCCGTGCCCTGTGGCGTCAGCTACTCCTTGCAAACAAGGCGCCTGCAGATCTAAGTCAACCACCAGTCCCAGTCTGTGTAGTCAGTCTGTCATCCACCAGTGATGCAGAAATGTGTGCATAACTGATAGCACAAAGACAAGCACACAAAAAAAAGAAAAGAAAAGGATATTGTGTAATCAATTACAGTTCCTGTAGTCACAACAGCAGCATTCCTTGTGTTTGGATTGTGCATTTTCGAATACACAAAGGGGTTTTACTGAAACACGGCGCAAGTAGCTTGACTTGACCTTTTAGACACACCCATTATTAACAACATCTCCACGTACATGGAGTAAAGCAAAACTTAATATGGAATGGCATGGAATTTTAACAGCGGCGTGGTTAGTGCTACTCAGCCTGTAAAAGCAATATCAGTGTGTGTTCTGGAAGAGCTCTTTCAAGCGAAAGAAAATGCCTATACTGTCACCAGAGTTATCTGTTTATCTATCCAGGCTCGGAGATTTCACAAGAATAATCAACAGTAACACTGGATGAAAAGGAGCACCTCAGTTCTGTCGTGCACTCTAATGTGTAACTTTGTAATGACACACCCTGAGCACTCTGCTGCATCACTGCGTCATGGGGAGGAGGGAGAACCCCCGGAGGTCAGCACAGAAAGATTATCGGGGGGAGGACTGGATAGTTTGCATTGCAAAGCAGATGTGTGGGCGGTGAAAGACGTAGGCTTTTGCTAAGCAGGAGGGGCCTTAAAAAAAAGTCTCAGTTAGAGTTTGACCACCACAAGGTTCGAGACATCAAGCTAGTCCAGAGATTTACAGATGAATTGCTTCAAAGTTGGAAATTTAGTTCAGCACTGAATTACTAATGTCCCTTAAACAGTGTTTTCTAGCAACAGAGTCCGACATGAAGACATTCCTGTCAAACTTAGAAGAGGTATCTGAGGTTTGATGTTGTTGCTTCCTCAGCAAAAAATGTTGCTCTTTAAACTGTTCTCCTCTCATTGTGTGGCAGTGGACATGGGTCACATGTCACCCACTTATAGGTCAACCAATCAAAGTTGAACTACTGGCACGGTTGCTTATGTTTCCCCCTGCAAAAGGTGCTGTCAGTTCAATCAGGACCAACCACACCCACACAGGCCTGAAAAACTGAGAGACAAAGTGGATGTGTGTTGTGTGTGTGTGCTGCTGTTGTTCATCTGCATACTACCCAAGTGTCTGCTGCATCTCTGCTTCCAGCTCTGTCCCTTTATGTAGTTAGCAGAGTACCAGAGTGTTAATATCTGTTCATTACTGAGTTAGTCTCTGATTTATTGTTGACAGTAAATGCCACTGCCGCTAAAAGCTTCGACGAAGAGGCACCAGTGGAATGTGTCATGTCATGTCATATTGCTGGTAAGGTTTTATCTGCATAGATTTGCTTTTAGATGCTATTTCAAAAAAACAAAATAGACAAGATGCCCAATCTGTAGATCACATAACAGTGGCGATGCATGAGACGTGTGACAGGCAGTCAGTGTGTTTGCTGTAATAATAACAAAAAGCAATAACGTAGGATGTTTTTCCTCCTCCTCTCCCTGTCAGCGTTTCAGAGCATTCTTCTGATGCTCATCTTGACATGTGGTGACTCTTTGATGATTCCTGGTTGAGTGACAGATGAGCCTGCAAGACACTTTCTACTCTTTCACTCAATACGGATTTATAATTTCCGTGACAGCAAGTCAGGCAACGCAAAACGCACCGGGCCTTCCAAACATGATCGCCAACGAACTCAAACAGACTCCCTCTAAAGGAATGTGAAGAAATGTGTCAATTCACTAAATATAATGCTGCCTGTCCGCCCTCGACATGTTCACCTTTCACCTTCCCGGTTGAGGAAGTATTGAGATTATTCCCTCAAAAATATCAAAAGTTATCGACCATACCAAACACCAAAAATCCCCAAAACGCTTAAACATTCATCATTTACTGGCACTAACAAACTCCAGTGACATTTTTACAGCCTCAGCGTTGGTAACCTTTCCATCATCATCCAGACTGTTGTCGGAAACAACAGGGGAGAACAGGAAATGTGACTTGGGTCTTTTCACATCAAATAAGCTGAAGTACACATCCCCTGGAATTGCTGTTTCACACCTATAATGATAACTTCTAAATGTCTGGTCACCAGCCTCACTGCCCTCTCTCTCTCTGTCTCTTTCTTGCCCACTACAAACACAAAGGGCTACAGTGATTAGTCGCTATAATTAAAGACAATGACACACACAGAACAGAAGAGCGGAGAGGCAGTGGTGGACACAAAAGTAGGTGCAGTTAAGATAAAAATAGTCAGAGGACATTAAGACCTTTATCAAACAACTTGTTCGACAAGCCTCCTGAAAAGAATCTTAAAATGCAGAAAAGTGCTACAAACCTAAGCAGACCAGTTTGTTGTGTTTATTCTGGAAATCATTTCTCATCCTGCTGTGAATGTAATTCAGATAAAAGAATGATAATTAAGTAATGAAAGCAAATTCAGTCCTATTTTTATATCGTTGGATGAGTGACGATATAGATAAGAAATCTTAATTGTATTTCTTTCTTTTTTTTTATTGTAACCAAACAGAGTAACAGACTAATCAGTAGAATAGATAGATTAATCAGTAGAAAAATAAAAGTTGTTGTTTGCAGTTCCGATGTGTTTTGAGTCCTTCAGAAGGAGCTGCTCTGCTCCTAAAACAATACTCTCTGTCAACCGTCCTGCAGATCTTGCGCTCAGATGATATATCATATTGAAGTTTGCTTGTTGACTTGCCTCAGCTGCCTCTTAACATTTTGAAAACAGTACAATCCAAGTCAAGGACAACTTCACAAAGAAAAGTGAACAAACAGCACCCGCCCCTCCCTCATCAGCTCCACTGCGGTGCCTTTCAGCAAAGCCCTTGACCTCAGCTGCTGCAGTGGCGAGCAGGTCAGACTAAGCTAAGCAGCTTGCAGATGTGAATCCGATTTATGTGGGAATGTGACAAAAGTGGTTTCTCCTCAATGAAGCAACCTTGTATAAATAAATGTAAGAAAAAAAAAAAAAACAACTAACGAGCTTTCTGCAGTGTAGAGGGAGAAAATGAAATGCCAATACCAAACTGAAGTACATGCACTTAAGTAAATGTACTAACTGTTCACCACCACCTGATATGTTTCCAGAAGCGGTGGTTGATGAAGAAAATTACAGCCTATATCACTTATGGAACGCTTCAGTGGGGTGATAAAATCATTATGCAAGCTGTTCTCATCGACCTGAGTTTTTCAGACGCCACAACAAAACTGCACTCACTCAAACTGGTGAGCAACCTAGGTTCGGCAACATGGACCACAGTCGCATGTCACATTTTTGAAGATTTCCAGCAGTAACAGTCACCCCTTTGGCGCGAGCGGCCTTAGCTGCGTACAGCCAGTAAGACCGCTCCATCCTCCATGTCTCTAGGCCTTGACAGGACTGCAAACAGAGCTGTTATTGACTAGCAAACAGAGTGCCAGCTCTGGCCAGACTCTGGCGCAAACACACACAGCCTCTTTGTGCCCAGACCTGAATTGACAGCTGTGGTAATTTGGTTTCTGACAAGACTGATGTCCAGCTATCTCAATGCTCCCCTTCATTTACTGACTCCCCCCCCCCCCCAGTGGCTGCTCTGACACCCTTTAACGTGCTTAATTCCCCCGGCATTTATGAATGGTGGGACTGACCTTTTAGATTGTGTCGCAAGTGCTTCATTATGTTTATTCAGTAGCTGAAAATGTTTGTTAGGGAGAGTAAAAAATATATAAAAGGCGAGTTAAAGGTTAAAGTCTAAGTGGCATTTTTACAGCTGTTGAAGGGTCGAGAGACAGCTTATATTTTAATGAAGAATTTCCATAGCACTGCTTATAAAATATTATTGTCTTTTAATACTGTAAACACTATATAGCCATATGGCTATGTAGTATTCATATATATATATCTATATATGTATATATATTATCAAACAGTTTTTCATGCAAACCTCACATTACATCATGTGTGGTCTTTATAAAGGCTGTGATAATGGCTGGTTTTCTCATACTCAAGTGAACAGGTCCATTGGTGCCAGGGCAAAAAAGGCAAGCCACGTGTTCCCCAGTGTGTCATATGAGCAGTGAGAGTGTGATTGGAGGTCGAATGAGTTTTCACCGGGGCATAATTAGCGTAATTACCAGCAATGGTGTGACTTGCTGGTGAAGGGAGAACTTGAGAGGAGATGGATTAAAGATGGCCTCTGGTTGATGCACAGTATATAATCTGTTGCAAGAAGGGGTCCCTGAAGTAAGGACGTCTTTGACCTATTTGGATAGATTAGTGGAGGAAAGTAAAATGTTGGCATTTATTATGGTGGCTGTGCAAGAGGCTCAAATGAAAAAATAGTATGATAATAAAATCCTGCATCCTCGCTACTCTGACTTTGGTTCGCCTGCCAAAGGAAAATGACGTGGGGCCTGAAGATCAGCTCTCAAACTAAGATCTAACACTAGGACTTATGACTTTAGATTGAATCTAGTGTGTTAATGTTTCCTGGTTATGAAACATCACTGTCAGGATTTCAGTTTTTTCTTCATTTGTCTTTAACATTTGATTTTTTTCGTCCATTTATTTGCTAGGAGGTGCTAGGACAGGTAGTAATGGAGATTACAGATACAGTGTAACCTTGTTTGGCAGAGACGACAGTTGTGTGTCATTGGCGTAAATATGGAAAGCTGCGTTGTCCTCTCGGATGTTGTGGCATCATGTACAGAGTGAATTGTAAAGGACACAAAGCAGATGTCATGTTGAACACATCTAAACTCCGAGACAGACTAAAAAATGTCTCCCTTTGATGCTTTGAACCAGTTGAACACAAAATCAGAAAGATCAAGTAACTTTTTGGTTGGGATATTATGGTCTATTATATCAAATGATTCACGTTTTGTTTCCAAATCATTCAGCTGCGCTACAGTGCGTTCCTTGTCGGGCTCCATTCACCCACATTAACCAGCATGTACATTATATGACCCCTGAAGCAGAGTCAAATTCTAAAGTTCTTTATCTACCGTTTTATACTTTAATGTGTTGTGAGTAGTTTGATTGTAACCCAACAAAACCTCTTAACTTTAAGGATCAGCAAAAGCTTCAGACAGCTGGGCAGGAGCTGTGAAACATGTCAGCAGTTAAAGTCTTTGTTAGCTGCTATCAGGGGAGGCTGGGATTCAGAGCTACTCAACACTGTCGTCTGCCATCTGCATTAGAAAAAGTGAAACAACACTCACTGAGACTTGAAGACAATGGAAATTAACCAGCGTGAACAGTAAATGGATGTTCACTTGAAATGAAATTGCTGCCCTATTCAAGAAACTCCTCTCGATTTTTGGAGAGAACACCACACCTTTCACTTTTTAGCTCTATGCCTGGAATTAATTTGTTTAAATGGGCTGACAAAATGTTGGTATGTGGGACTGGAGAACGACAAGAGAAATCAAAACAGCACAATGCCGAATCTCTTTAAAAGCTTGTGTGTAATTAAATTTGTTTCAATGTGCTGTGGTATAACTGTAATTTCAGCTTTTCACAAGGATAAGTTCTCTTGTGAGATCCCTTAAATAGATGGAGGCAGGGCAGGCCTGTATCGGTGTCTCTGTCAAGCTGACAACAGGGATCAACTGGATACTACCAAAAATTAAAAATGTCTAAAAATGCAGCATAGTAAAAATACAGAAGCTGTAAAAAAAAAAAAAAAATCTATTGTTATCCACTGTGAGCCAGATGAGACCGTAGCTGCAAAACTGAGTCTACTGGACTGAATCGACTTTGCTTATTGCTTATGAGGCCAAAATCAGTTCAATAGACACACAGTCTAGATTCAAATGATGTAGACCAGATTTAGGTTTGCTGTGTCTATGACATTCCTTTAGCTCATGTCTGATATCGGCATGATGTCAAACAACTTTTCAAGTGATTTCACTGTCACATTTTTTCAATGTCAAAGCGTAAAAGCATCTTTAGTCTTGGCTCATGTAAATAACTTAACATCATTATTATCATCATTATTAATGATAATATCCATCCATCCATCTTCTACCGCTTTTCCGTTTCTGGGTCGCGGGGGGTGCTGGAGCCAATCCCAGCTCACATAAGGTGAGGGCGGGGTACACCGTGGACAGGTCACCAGTCCATCACAGGGCCAACACACAGAGACAGGCAAACAACCACTCACACTCAGACCTACGGACAATTTAGAGTCATCAATTAACGCAAACATGATGTCTTTGGACGGTGGGAGGAAACCCATGCAGGCCTGGGGAGAACATGCAAACTCAGCACAGAAAGGCCCCAGGCTGGGAACCGAACCCACAACCTTATTATTGTGGGGCAACAGTGCTAACCACTATGCCATCATTCTGCCCTGATGAAAATATTATTAATAAAAAACAATTATAACTACAGTGAAAACATTGGTTTGTAAACTTCCTTGTTATAGCTTTGAGCTTGTAATTTGGTCATTGCCATCTTGGTTGGTGAAACCAGAGGAAACCATATTTGGAGGAAAAGGCTTAGTGAGCGCTGGGTCTGCTCTGCTTTGGACTATATCCTGATTGAGTTGCAGAATCTGTCAATCGCACAGCAGTCACACCCTCTAATGCAACCCCTGCTTTATGATTTATTTTCCTCTAAATGAGACCATCATTTAAAAGAAAATGAAGACGTTTTATTGAAGACTTGAGACTAAAGACTGAGGTCATACACTCATTAGGGGAATATTTACTGAGGTAATAAATCAGGCCGGAACATTGAAATTCATTTCTGTCATATTTTCTCTTTCTTTTCTGCTAAGAAGAAAATAATCTCTTGAGTCAACTTCAGCTAGACCAAACATATTTCTCCATCCAAATCTGCACTTATGCTCTTGTGGTGAGTAAGTGATGGATAACAACATAAACAACAGAATGTTCAATAAGCTGAATGAAGATGTGATTTTTGTAGAGTGTCTGTACTGGCGATCAGGAAATTCAGAATGTGAGCAACGGAGAGGGAGCATGTAACTGAAAACAAAAGGGAAGGGCTTAGCATGACAATGAAACCACAAAAAAAAAAAAAAAAAAAAAAATAGAAATGCACAGCCCAAGTAATGACAACATGACAGCTGTTGGACAAGAGCTGATGGTCTCACAAGTAGGAATAAGAATTCAAAAAATAATTTGAGTACAACTGACAGCTGGACAGTCAAATGCACAACTTGACAGCAACGCTGCGTCAAGTGCAGCCGTGTCGTGCCGTGTCACATTCAGAAGCCGTCGACACACCATTCTACTGTCAGGCACATCAGGGGATCCTCAATACAACTGATGATGCATTTATGCAAAAACCAACTGTTAAATGTTCATTTTGAATGGATTTTTATTCCTAATTTGATCAAACGGACAAATCATACATTTTCAGCCCACAAATTTCGCAAATAGTTATAATTATTCAGGAAAAAACTTTATCATCAAAGGAAAGGAAATTTGATTAGATGATATTACTGTTTCTATCTATTTCAGTTTTAAAGTTCAACGTGTTTTTTCTTGTCTTGATAAGAAGAAAAAAAATCTGCCCTTTTGAAATGTAGTGCTATATTTCTTGCATGGGGCTTATTATGAGAACACTGTGTTCATTACATGCCAGGTGGATGAGGCTGGAGGTCTGCCAGAACCATGGTGACCCCACCCTTAACATTATGTTCGATACTCATTCCACTCCTATTTATAACAGACTGCACTTTCCGGGAAAACAGAAAGTATGACTGCACACTATGGATTGATTTTTATTGAACAAGCAGACAATATTTTCATAGCTCATCATATGATCATTGTTCTTTTTTTTTTTCATTGTCAGTTCTCCATAACTCAATTCTAAATCCCAGCGTCAATGGCAAGTGGACTCTGGGTGTGAAAAGTGAGGTTGATGTTAAAGTACCTTAAACCTGGATTATAGAAAATAATCATCAGGGTACCAGGGTTTTTGGGAAAATGGCCCATCTTTTGACTTTCTTATCTCAGTAAACATTTTCCTGATGAGTTTTTAGGCTTAGATTTTAGTTTTTTAGTTTTTTTTACTTTCAAGTCTCCTTCATTACATTCATTCATTTATTCATCTTCAACTGCTTATCCGTTTGCGGGTCGTGGGGGGTGCTGGAGCCAATCCCAGCTCACATATGGCGAGGGCGGGGTACACCCTGGACAGCTCGCCAGTCCATCACAGGGCCAACATACAGAGACAAACAGAGACCAACAACCACTCACACTCACACTCAGACCTACGGACAATTTAGATCCCCATTAACCAAATTTTGATGTCTTTGGACAGTGGGAGGAAACCCTCGCAGCCACGGGGAGAACATGCAACAGAAAGGCCCCAGGCCGGAAACCGAACCCACAACCTTCTTATTGTGTGGCGACAGCGCTAACCACTAAGCCGCCGTGCTGCCCCCCCTTCATTACAACAGAATGTTATTTTTATTAAATGATGGTCCAATAGAGAGGAAATTGCGCATAAAGTAGAGGCTGTATTAGGGTGTGGTTACCCCATGAATGACACTATATAGACATAAATAGCTGCTTCCTGTTATAACTACTTAAAAATTCTTTGTAAACTATTTTTAATATATTTAATATAATAGGTAATATTAAATGAGAATCAAATAAAAATCCATTCAAGGTAATCTCCAGTATCCCTTATTAACAGAGCCAAGTGGATCCATGCCTCTCTCTAAATGCCAGTCAGCCTGGCACCACTATATCTGAAAGTGCTGCTGTGTGTGAATGCTGTGCAGAGCAGCATGGAAGAACATTGATTTTTTTTTTTTTTTTTTTCTTCCCTTGGATAACAAGGCTTGACCGACTTGGGTGCTTGCCTGAGTTCGATTGCTTCCTCTCTCTGCTGGTTGTCTGCACAGATCTCAGATGTTCACATCAAATATCTAGATGTCTTCACATGACTGCAGATGCCTTTGGAGAGAGACGCCCCAAAATGCTTTGGCTGATGTCATTCATTACTGTTTATGTATTCAGACAGGTTGAATAATAAAAAAAAAAAAGTGTTTGATGTTCAATCAGGCAGACTGGATGAAAGGGTAAAAATTGGGAGAAAAATTTCTGAGGTGATAAGCAGGAGCTTTGATTGATTAAATTCCTTTCTACAACCAAAGTGGGTTGTGGCTGCTTGTGGTTTTTACATGTTTTAGAAAAGTAGCTGCACATGTTTCATTTTTGCATCTCAGGAAATTCTCCAGTTGAGCTGGAGGTCCAACTGGATGTCAGGAGGTTCAGACAATCCAGCACTTCATTCATCAGGTTTTCTACCTTGAATCAAAAATAAGAAGATGGAAAATAAATTTTCACTAAAATTGAGGAAAATTTGATTTGGTGCTGTTCAGACATTAGAGTCTTGGCAAGTGCAAGGAGAAAACAACCCCGATGACGCCTTTATGACTGAAGACAGAATAAATCTAACAAATATCACATGCCATCTGGCACTGATCAGTTGAGCGCACCAAAAGGGAAAAATAAATAGCACTGCTTTATTCAAATACCTCAGTTCCTGATCATTCATCATGATTACATTGCTGTTTGCCTTTTTTTTTTTTCCTCCTGAAGCAAAGGACCAGGAGTGGATATTGCAGATGGAAAAGTAGAAAACCACAGCAGGCAGTTGAGTGTGTGTGTGTGTGTGTGGGGGGGGGGGGGGGGTGTTTGCACATTTGTGTGTGTGTTTTTGGATTAAGATCATGGCAATGATTGGAAGAGTAATACAAAAAAAATAATAATAATGTAAAAAACGTTACTTAAAGTACCCGAAACTTACTTCTGAGGTAAAGTCCTTAATAACAAAAAGGATAAAAAGGTGATTTAATTACAATGTCAGAGGATAAAACTCTTGAAGAGCGTTGTTTGGCTATCAGGTGGCTAAGCATTGGTATTTCACGACCTTACTAGGTGAGACTGAAATCAACCACAAATGTTTAGTCACTTTGCAGCCTGTGCATGCAACAAATAGTTACAACACCACCCCAGGAGACCATAGATTTCATATGAAACTACATAAATCAAATACCTGACATTTATAGCATTACTATCAGTATAAAGCCGCAGAAAATGTGTTGACATATTAACACCATGACCTCCATAGCCGCCTTTCCCAAGTGTTTGTTATAGTAATGACAGATAAATGTAACTTTGACACATGGCAGCTACTTTTACTTCTTTTTATGCACGTTTGTTTTCCTGTGAAACCATTTTGTCTTGGAAATACAACTGAAATTGCTCCCGTTTGCTGCACAGCCATTCACGACACAGTCACAATACTTAACAGACGTTCAGATCAAAATGAAGGCCAAGTGAAGACGGGTGTATACCAACCCATGACTACCA
Source organism: Remorina albescens (assembly GCA_034769265.1). NCBI lineage: Eukaryota > Metazoa > Chordata > Actinopteri > Carangiformes > Echeneidae > Remorina > Remorina albescens. Next base: position 17,759,479 of record CM068488.1, on the reverse strand, counting down.
AGCGTAACGTAGTAATAGGAGCTGAGTTCTCGTAGGTCATAGTGTCAACGTCTTGACGGACTTCAAGGCTGTTGTGATCTCGTCAACGAATCAACTGAGGCCTTGGGTTTTTATATTTGGTGAAGTAGAGCCTGAGAGATGAATGTGTACACTTGAGATATATTTGTGCAACCCTATTTAGTTGTGCAGTTTCTCTCCTTCTATAAGCTTTGTGCAGACAGAGGGTGTTTGCTTTGTCTCCAGACTTATTCGTATGGATCTATTGCAGAGTGAGAAGCACAGCAGATTAAAAAAAAAGAAAAAATACACATAACAAGAACATAGTGACTAAATAGACCTCATCTGCACAGGAATGGTGGAAAAATAGTAAAAACTGTTACACACAAAGGAAACTGCGTGTGATAATGGAGCTCATATGTTAGACATTAAAGGGCAGAAGGTTTTGTAGAAAAAGCTTTGAAGATCAGCGCTGAAGTGCGCTTTCTTTTCGTATGAAGTCGCACGATATTTTCGCATGCAGGTGGTATAATACGTGAGATTTTTAGGAGACTTTGTGTGAAACGTTGGGGGCTCACAGTAACAGATAAAACTCTGGTACACACAAACGCATGGTACCTAAAGATAGCACATGAACCAGACTGCTGACTGTTTCTGAGCACTCATCCTCCCCCAGAAGAGAGAGCAAGCATGTCAACGGTCTACTATGCAGCGGATTGCTTGACAACAACAGAGCGGTGTCATCTGTCTGTTTCCCAGCATGCCCAGCACTCAAATCCACTGCTAGTTTCAGCAGTCTGAATGTGGGCTGTTATAAATAATAGAAAGCCCTTTGAATTGGGAATACATGTACCAAAAAAAAACAATGGAGGAGCCACACTGTTTTGGCAGCACCAAGTCAACATCACGCCATTACACATTAGTGAGAAGCAGGGCTCGTAACTTGCCCCTTAGTCTTTGAAAGCAATTTTATTTTTTCATGAGCGTTTTTGACAATGGCTGGCTGTGAGGATATTTTTCTAAAACTCCGAACCGACTGGCAGTTTTTGTCAGAAGCTGCCTGATATTACGATAAAATGGGTCAGCTTACAGGCATGCAACTTACACGACATGTGAATTGAAAAGATGTGCTTTCAAATGCAGTCCAAGCTTTTCATTCCATCCAGGTTGTAATTACTGTCACAATGACCCAAAGAAGAGTACAGACTGAATAGTGGAGGGCTATTTGTTAGGTATGTTTTCACAGAAGTTTTCATCGCTCAGTTTAATCAGGTGACCCAAACTACCATTCTGTAAGCCCTCAGTCTATTTGAGAAACATCTTGTGTTGTTCCCCAATAAGCTCCTAAAATCGTAAGCACTTTTTAAATCACATAAAGAGCTGTTAGACAAATGGCTGCTTACTGACTGGAGGAATATAGCTTTTGGAGGGGATGTCTCATGTCTCAGCTGAATGCATCATGCTGCACTGCTGCAATGTAGGCCTTTTTTTTTTTTATTCATGCATTTGGTCATTAAAATATATAGCAGTATTATCTGATGTGTCTACATGCTGGACACGGTCCCACTCTATCTATCTGCATATCTTTGGGCTGTGGGAGCTGGAGAACCTGGAGATTTTCTACACAGGCACAGGGGAGAACATGTAACCTCATATAACACAGGGTGCTCAAACCCAGAAACTTCTTGCTCTGAGCTGGCAGTGCTAACCACTGGGCCACCGTGCCGCTAAATATTAAATATATGCAAGCAAAAAAGGGCTACCACTGATGGTTATAAAGAATTCAGACACATGATGAAACAGTGGAGTGATAAAAGTGGAATAACATGTATTCATTGAGGTGTGTTCTCAGTGAAATAAAGATCTTCATCTCGGTGAACATGTTGAGTTCGCTGTTCACAGTTGCCAGTTAAGACAAAATATAGAGTTTAGCATCAAATGTCACACAATAAGACCCGTCCAAAATATTTACTCTTGTCTCTATCATATCTTTTCTTCTACTGAAGCTGGCATGCTAACTGACAATCCCAACTTGTGGTTTTGTGATAGCAACTCGCTGTAGCTTCCAAATCTGCTCAGAACAAATAGCGCTGCTCAGGAAGGGCATCACAAACTCTTGTGGAGGAAGCTCAACAATGGAGGAAGCTCTTGTCAACCAAAAACCTGCTTCCATTAAAAGAAAACAAAAAAACAACCCACGAACATTCAGTGCCAGTGCCAATAGTACATTTTAGATGGTTTTGATTAAGCAATATGGGCCAGCTCTGCAGAGAAACAGCAGGTAACAACTCCAAACACGTAGCAGAGTCCGCAGTGTGATCAGTACAAAGGGAAACACACAGACATTAACCAACAGTGTCACAACTCAATGAGATTTGGACTGGTAATTTAAAAAAAAAACATTAAGACTGCAGAACCATCTATTGTCTTCAGTTTGACTGGTTGATTTGAGCGTACAAAGCCTATCAAGCAATAAATCTGAGCACAACCAGTAAACAAAACAATTGAATTGATCACACAGGTGGTTGTTTTCTCAACTGCATCAATAAGCGAACTTTAATGTAGGCGTTTATTTCTTCTGGGTCTGACTGAACATAATATAAATACAATACAAAATGATCCATTAAACAGCCAAATGAATCCGTGAAATATTAATCACACAAAGGTTGAAAGGGAAAAGCTGGCAGGCATAAAGGGAGGTGTTTATGGTTTTCATGCTCCGGGTTGGAGCTTTTTGCACGGAGTTGAGGTGAGGCGGAGATTTGCAGTTTAATACCCTCATCTATACCCCATTATGTAACTACAGACATGCAGTCTTTAGACCTTCTTTTTACCTTAACTCTGCCTATCAGGTCGACCTGGTATAATTACAAAGATGCCAAAAAGCGCAGAAGTGGGACATTAAACATACTGTACTAAATTAGCAACTTTGCTGGCTGGGTAAACAATAGAGTGATTTATTTTGGTTGTTTTCTATATTTCTTTTTTTTTTTTTTTTTTTTTTTTTTGTGGATGCTGCTGTAGCGGTGGAGGCTGCAGCAGCATCCACGGATAATGTACTGCCAATGCGAGAGACTGTCTGTTCACGCAAACGTGATATCACTGGATGAACCATGAAGCATATCCAAAAGTACAGTGAACACAAAATGAATACAATGTTGCCACGACACAAGAGTATACCAAGTGTCCTGCATTGAGTGTCTTTTCTCCGATAATCCCAAAGCGCTTTGCTTTCTAGTTTCTGTGTATTCACGTGTACCTGAATATATCAAATACTTTTAGGATGCTTGCTGGCTGTTGAATGTCAATGTGTATGAGTATACCAGATCAACAGTCCCCATCAGTTTAGTAGCTCCACACATGATACTTTTGTTTTTGTCCCAGCAGTGAATCTTGAAAGCTCTGCGATGGATTCATATCGTTTTTCACCTCTACACTAAGGGGACAAGGGTGACAGTAGCAGATTTCGCAACTTCCATCTCACTGAGATGATGAGTTATGATTTCTCAGGCTTAAGTCTTTATTGCAAGCTGATGTGCCACAGAGAAAGTGATGAGCAATACAAAGACAGCAAGTGAACCATAGTGGTGCCACTCCAATGCCTGAAGATGTTTTGTCTGCTTGTCAGGTATTTCAAGGTGTCACGCACGTGCAACAGTTTACCACACCTCATCCAATATAAGGTTCATTCATTCAGTCATCTTCAAAGTCTAAACATTTGTTAAGCAAAATGATTTGAAATACCAAAAAATTTATGTTTTTAACCAATTATATTCCACAAGTCTTTCCACTCTCCCTACTTAGCTGGTAGCCAACAACAACTAGATTTTAAACTGCAGTTTAAGTCTGTGCTTCCATTCCACTTCCTTATCTATAACCTTGAATAGCCCAGCCCTTGAGGAAAGAAGTGTCTCCAGCCATACACTATCAAACTCAACAGCATCCATACACAAAGCCATTGAATGACACAGTGAAGGTTACTATGGCCTGTGTGAAACAAACAAAGGTGAGGTTTAGGAAAAGTTGAGCAGAAATGTTTTCCTAAACAAAACAAAACGACGACACTGGATATGAAAAAAAAAGCTCTTCCACGTTATAAAAACACACAAACACTGAACCTGATGTTTCCCTTAAGCAATAAATGTGGCTGACCTTGCACACTCCATTCAGCTAAATTTCTTTTGAAGAGACTCGTCATCACTTCCACAACTTTGGTCTCTGAATGAATCAGAGTGATGTGCTGGATGTCTTCTGGCTGCTTGCAACTGTTTGCAATGAGTCATGGTCAACAGAGTGCTGACATTACATCAGTCACCAAAAAGGCAGCATGTGTTCACCTTTCACCAGGCCCTAAGATCTTTGTTCTGTGATAATCTTGACATGTTTTGCATGCATGTTGCGTTCTTCTTTACGTACACGTATGGTTGCTGCGAAAAACCCCCAATCGAAGAATTCAGAGATGATTCCTGCTACGTATGAAGTTTACAGAATCAAAAGTGTTTGCAAGCAAAGTAACTGTTTGTTTTCTTCTTCTTCTGGTGGCGGCAATTATTAGCTCCATATTTTCTTTCTCTTCTCTTGTGAGACGTGCATAACATTTATTTTAATTAATCACATAGGCAAGAAAGAGTTTAAATGGTTTATAACCAGGAGACCACATTTTTGCAATGATATTGTTATACATTTTAATATGCACAGCAGTATGATTGCTTTATTAAAGAAAACAAAATAAAACAAAGGCAAAAGATAAGCACAAGCAATCATTTTATCCACATTACTGCTAAATAGGGCCTTAGTTATAGCCCCATCCTCATCATATCCTTCCCTCCAGATAAAAGCAGTGCAAAGTGCTTGTAAATACATATGAATTTGTAGTGCCGGGAATTCACTCTGAGCGTCCGCATGAGCAAGTTTTCAACTGCAACAGAGCAGCAAAAGTAAAAGGTAATTACTTAGAGATAAGCACGAATAAGCATAAACAAATTCTGCCAAAATAATTATTTCCTAATATTTCTATATATTTCTTTCCTCATCCTCCAAAATGAATTTGACCTTCTTATGTATATATATATGGTCTAGTTATAATTGTCTTGCTAAAAGCTATCAGCCTTACTTTGCATTTAAAATCCACATTAATAAATGCACCCTGGCTCTGGTTAATATTCACATCCTTAGGTGATGAATTCATAATACATTTAATGGGCTGGAAGGAATGAGCTGCTCAGTTGTGCGATGCACCTCTTTCCAGAAATTCCTTCTCATGCAGCAGACAATGACTCTTCCTTTGGCATTAAGTGCATGCGTTTGGGACATGAATGGCAAATTTCACAACACACCTATACATCAGGCATTTTGTACTGTGTTACATTTTGAAGTGTATTGATTGAAGATCGCTGTGTCTTTGTGTCAAGTTCTACGTCAGGATGCTTCATTGTAAGATATAACAGCAGGAAGAAGTAAAACTTTGGCCCTAATATTTTCAATGGATGATGGGTGTGGTCCCTTTTAGTAGGTCCTCCAGCTTTCTCCAGGCAGAATTGATAAAAAATCCAAAAATTTAATTGGTGATCAAATTCATTTACCCAAGAGGATGTATAGTAATGACTTATGTGGTCCCTCGAGTTTTTCTCTAGCACTCTTCTTAGGTTTGTGAATTCAGTTGAAGCCACAAAGCTCTCTTGTTAGATGGCATGTCACGAAATCAGGTAGACACATTCATGTTCCCATCAGGATGGGCACGTTAGCATGCTGCTGTAGCATTAAGCTTAAATCACCTGCACTGTGCAGCCTAATGGAGCTGTCAGCTCGCCTGTAACCCTCTTAGTCTTGTTTCACTTCAGAACAGGACATACATATCCTAAATCCATTTTCACAGCATTGTCTCCACAAGTGCTTGACACTTTGTACAAGTGCTTAACCACACTGAAATTAACTTTGTAAATTGGTCTTTTTGTTTTCGGGACAGTGAGTGAATTAAGCAATTTTCGAAGAGAGGCCAACACTTGTCTGGAAATAAAACCTGTGAATGAATGCTCAAATTAGAAAGCGCAGCAATTTGATCAAAATGATCTGGAAGTTTATTATGATTATAAAGTGAAAGTAAGAAACTGAAAATTATATTCGTCCCCCCCCCCCCTTGTTTAGTGGAGGGATTCATGCTCCATTTTTGGTCATCTTTGTTTTCAGCTGATCTGTTTAATGTTGAAGGATAGTAGCACATAAGGGCCAAATCTAAATCTGTTGAAATCACAACAACCATTTAGCACGAAGGTTAAGGAGGATGAATAGGAGCTGAAATAAAAGGACTGTACTGGAGCTCAGTCAGAGCCTCAGTCAGAGCCTGAACTGCTGCAGCACTTCACACTTTAGAGATATATACAATTACAAATAAAGTTTAGTTTGGTTATTGCTTGCCTACAGAAAGGCAGTAAGATAGAGGTGCTTGAGTTTAAATTGCTCACATACAATAAGGAGTCAAACTAGTCTATCTTTCTAGAATAATTTTAAGAAACTCCATAGCTCACCTCATACTGTAGCATTTACGTGCAGTAAAGAGCATCAGAAATGTGCAGTTTTTCAGTTGTCATTGTTCCACTGTGAATGTGAGACCTCAAGGGTAGAGACACTGTTCATTTCATTCAGCCATTGTAAACAATCTGGCTTGGTCAGAGGTGTTTATGTGCTCTCTTATAGTCAGCAGATGTCTAATTGAGGTAAATGGAATTATGAATGAAGGAAAACATACATCTCTGAACCTGAGATTTGTCTGCTGGTGTAGCCTGTTGGAACCAAGAACTGGAGTATGTTTAATTTAGGAGTGAAGACACGTTGCAATACGTGGAGACTTGTGGAATGAAAGAAAAGCTTTCAGTTTTATGTTGCCAGTTTCTTCCCCTGTGTAGGTCTAAGTCAAAAATTGTGATTTAGCATATTTCTGCAGGCAGAATCTGAGGCAGAAAGAATCAGAGGATCACTGAAGACAGTACTAATAAACCAAAAACTCTCCCAGTTAAGTTATAATGATCATGCAACTATTGTGCTCAAACTTGTTTGTTCTTTTTCAAAAGAGGAACCTCTTTGACTGACATCTGAAAGGCAGCCTTGCTGTCAGCACCTGTGGTGCACTGCAGACTGGAGCACATCATGCTGTGAAGCCTAAGGTACAAGGTCTGTTCAATCTTCATCACCGGGCCCTTCAGTGGTAAGACATCACAACATTTAAAGGATAACAAAAGCATCGGGAAAAACACATCATGCGGGTTAGCTTGTATTGCAGGAGATGGAAACTAAAAAGATAACTGGATTCAACATGTTGTGTATAGGTTTGTTTGCCTGGCATACACGCAGAAGTGCCACAACACAGTCAAAGCACAAGTAAACATGTTTACAGGCTGCTAAAAATTGGGATTTAGTCTCTGTATCTAGCCCTTCCATGACAACTGTACAAGGATCAGTCCTGTTTTATTACCCAGTTTACCTTCAAGGAAGTGAATGTTGTGACCACTTTGACTGACAGGTGGGTCCAAGTTAGCTACCCACTCCATGGAGACACTAGCTGTCCTCGAAGAATGACCTCAGCTAATTTAAGTCAACGAACGTGACCATCTCTGCCCACGCCTAGCATGGTAACTAGCCAATTAGCCAGCAAATGAATTGATATTGGTTTAGCCTTTTGGAGGGACATGCAGCTGTGTTGACAATTTTAACCAAAATGATTCCCACAGGCTTCCGTCTCAGCCCATTTTTAAAGTAGTCAGGCTTTGTTGAAACGGCAATAGCAACTCACTTTGAGCTTCAAACAGCTCTTTGGAAAGCTGCCGGTGGTCCTACGAAGGCTTCATCCATATAGCATAAAAATGGAAGAAAGGCGGAGGAGAAATTAAAGGAAAAACCTGAAAGGAACTGTGGAGAAACTGAAAATTCTGATTATTAGAGTTATCTTGACTCAAGCTTGAATGGGCAGGAAAGGGGGATGGACAGAAAGTTGTCATCATAGAAAGGTTGTAGGGTGAGGAGTGTTTTTTTTCTACTTCTTGTACGTCCCTTATGTCAGTGGTAGTGTAACACGGAATCAGCCGCGCATCCCTTTTAGGCACTTGAGGGGAATTATTCATTGATCCGTCAATATCCTGTCAGTGTATCGTGGCCTGGAGCTTTTGAGTTACCTTCCTCCAGGTAACCCATTCACTTCCCACAGACATGCAGGTTAGCCTAATTTTGGATAACACAAATTACCTACCTACATTTGAGTGTGAAATTGCATTTTGTACTTGTTGGCGCTTCGATAATATGTTGGCCTATCTTTTGAGTAACCCACCTCTTGCCCAGCGTGATCTGGGGTAGGCTCCGGCCCTCTGTGACCCTGCTGAGGATAAGTGGATTTAGATAATGGATGGATATTTTCAGGAGTCCTAAAAAGAAAGAAAAAAAAAAGCAGAGTGTAAAATGCCTTATCGCCTCAGGCATTGTGCTCCTCTGATACATTGAGACCTAATCAGTCTTCATTGTCAGGCTCAATTTACAAACTGCACTCTGCCTGAGGATCCTCTTCAGGCTGTAATTTGGCTCATAAAGTAGAAAAGGTCATGCGCAAAGCTTGATGATACTCCAGCACAACCCTTGTGATGGACCAGCAAGCAAAATCAATTCCATGAGGTACACAAACTAAGTTCATATCGTAAGCCTGTATTCTATTTGAGCAACTGCAGCTCTCATAGGTTCTTATGTAAACTGAAGGAAATTAAATAATACATGCATGAATGCCAGCAATATATGAACCAAATGACTTCAGGAGCTGTAATTACTGTTTAATTTTTATGGTGATGAAGTAAAATGAACTTGGGTCAAGAGAAAGTGTCAGGAATGGGAGACATATGGGTCGGTGTCAGTTCTCTGGGAAATGAAGATTTTCTCAAAACTTTCTGCTCTAAAATTGAGGTTGAGTGAGTCTTCCATGATTTATTATAGTGCATTTGAAACTTAAGCACATTAGATTTAATATGCTTAATGATTTATTAGGGCACATGAGAGCGAAGGCCAACATTCCTCAAATTTCATCCCAGACAAATGTCAAGGCTATAGCAACCAGCTGGCAGGGCTGGAAAATATCCAGAAGCATGCAATGAATGAAATATTTTATTATATTTAAGGAGACAAATCAACATTGGAGGCCATGTGTGTTTTGTTTTTTTTCCCATCATTTCTTTGTGCAGTTTTGTGCTTTTCCATGTACTGTATCACACTGGTGCTCAACATATTTTGAAAAGCTGATATTGAGAGATACAAATCTACGATGTTCTTTTGAGGCAGTGAAAGTTAAAGCTGTATCGATTAAGCTTTTGGCCATGTTGCTGAAGGTCAGTCATGTAAAGCTGCACTGACAGATACCTGAAATACACTATTATCACTGTACATTCCTGTGGAGATTTTTTTTTTTATCACCAGGTTAATATACTGCAATCCCAATACTGTGCAATACTTACCTTTTTTTTCGTACTTTTGCAGTTTTGCATGGAGTTTTGTTGTTGTTACTGCGCAACACCGTTTTTGAGATTCGAGTTAGAAAACTGGTAACCTCTAGGTTGGACAAATAGAAAAATAGCGGGACTGAATCAGAACAGTAAAGTCATTGGCCAAAAAACTAAACTGAAAGATGCTAAAATGTGTTGTAGAGCTGATGGAGATTGCTGATCACTTTGGTGACAGTTCTCTTCGGCTTTGCCACAATTAATCACAGTACATTAATCACATTGTCATGATGCACTGTTCACCTTCCTGTATTCCATTAAAATGCTGTGTGAACGACAGTTAAAAAAGATTACAGCTAGTCTCTTTCTTTTGTGACATTTTTGGGATGTTTCTGACATTGAGTATACAAAATAGATTCAGTTGAAGCTTGATTGTGGATGAATGATTTGTATCATCCTTGGCGCCTAGACGGTGTGACAACACATTACTGCCACAGAGGCTTCAGGACATTATGATATTAATATAAGACAGATAAGAAAGAATATGTAAGATCGTAAAGAACAGAATGGGGAAATTACTGCCTTTTAGAAAAAAGAGTTTATATTAGACCATTAAATCTCTGGATTCATAGCTGATATTGAGGCCTTTTAGAGCACTTTCCTAAGGATGAAAAAAAAATCATTCATTGATCAACCATTTTCGTTAAGTGAATCCAAGAACAATATAGATTAAATGAAATTCCCCAGGTCCCAGGTTGTCTGGTGAGGCTAAACAGAGTGAATGTGGGAAATGTAGCAACAGATGCTATTCATGTGGGTGGTGTTCTTACTTTTTGCCAAATAATCTCAAACCTCACTGAGTGAGAAGTGAGAGGAAGCATCGTGTCAAGTGGCTTTTAAGAGCAACTGTAAGCAGGGAATTTCTGCTTCAATAAAAGATGTGGTGTATAATTAAACATAGTGGGACCAAGTATTTCTGGTACTCAGTTATGTTGAAAGTTGTAGGGAATATAAGCACTGCACTGCTCAGAATTCAGCGTTCAAACAATTTGAAAAAAATATTTGCATGGAGTCTGTTGTCTTGGAAGAAACGGAATTTGTGCTCTCGGCTCGAGAAGTGATGCAAGAAATTATTTATTAAGGAGAAAAAAAAAAAAAAAAAGACAGAACATTCAATCGCCCACGTAGCACATGTGCGTCCATTTCTTTGACTATAAAGCCCCATACTGTTGCTCATTTCTCAGAGGGAAGCAACTGCTGAAGTGTCCAGCCTGCCACATGCGTACATAAGCAATGGTGTCACTTCGAGGCGAAGATCAGATAAAAGCAGGCTACTTGAAGTGCACTTCATGCCAGTTTCAGTTGACATAGGCCACCATTCAAAGAAAACTGTCAAATGAAGAGAAAACAAACAAAAAAGAGCAACTGAGAGAGAACGGTGAAGTCATTACTTGTTCATAAATGCTTTTAATTGTATTTTCAGACATTCTTTCAGCCCCGTTGAGGAAAAAAAGAACATAAAACCTTAATGAACACTTCACTTTTTTTTTTTTTTTTTTTAACTTAAAGGCCTTTCTTTTATTTTCTAGGAGGTGAAATACACATAATCTTACATCTAAAACCTCAATTCACATCCATCCTGTCATGAAGTCAGCTGACTGAATAGCCACGCAGCCGATTAGCATATATATATTTTGGTGAAAAAACCTTGAGGAAAAACAACAAAACAAATAATTCACATCTATAAGGAGAAAAAAACAATCAAACAAACACTTGCCTCTTGAGGTTGTTAATACAACTATAAAAAAAGAGAGAAAAAATAAAGTAACTTTCAAAAAGCAACAACTGATAGCTCTCCCATTTGTAGTATTGCATATAATAACATCTAGAAGCAAGAAGAGCATGATGAAAGAACAGAAAGCCTCGACCTCTGAAACAAATTCTACAAATCCACACAGTTGCAGTCACAACAAGACAAGTCGGAGGATTAACAAAGTCAGGATGGATTTTTTTTGGATCTTATGAATTTCTGCACATATTTTCTTGGCAATCTAATAGTTGTTAAGATAGATAAGTCTGAACCAAAGTGGTGGACTGACAGAGCAATGCCATCATCACTCACTGCGAGCAAGGCAGAAATAAAAGTCAATTCATATCCTCACTTCATAACCACTTTTCAGTCATTCGCTTCTGTTATTTTAAGGTACCATTAAACTTTTTCACCTTGTCAACATATGCAGCAGATCAGCAAAGCTTCCTGCTCAGATTTGTATTCACGACATGCCAGCACTTTATGCAAAGGAATATCCAAGGTTGCAGTGACCAAATGTCATGATTGTGATGATGTCGTGTATTATTCTCTCTCTTCCTGTTTGTACGAGGAGGTGGATATTAAGAGGCTTGAGTAATTGTTGTTGTAACTCAATGAGGCGTCATGTGCAAAGTCTGCTCCGAACGTACCACACATGTCCTAAATGGAACGCAAATCATCGTGTGGCTTTCTAGTCAGCAGGGAAAAGAGGCCACTATCCCTGGAAACATGCCACCACACCTACCTTCCTTTTTGTAAACAGGTTTTGGTGCAAGTGAAATGCACTTGAGCTGCTTAGTGTGTGTGGCAGTGAATTAGCTGATTAGCTTCACGCATGGTGACGGAAGAGGCTGACATGCATTGTGCACACACAAAGAAGATCAGAGGAGCGTGGGATCTCAGTTCGGGTTTTATCTCAAGGGGTCGGACGAATTAAAAATACATCTCGTGATGAAGGGAGGACGTGTGGCAAAGGCCACAAATGGATGAAAGCAACATTCATGAAAAGCATTACTCTCCAATGGAAGTCCATTAATTTCAAATGAGAGAATCCATTTTCCCCCAATGGTATCACTGCAGATGCACTAAATCAAGGCGACAGTGTTGCACGCACGCAATAAAGGCAGCACTGTATGGCTTCTCAAAGCAAAAGCATGAAGAATGAGCTTGATAGCAGTCCCTCTCTTCATAGTACACAAGTTTTATAGTACATTGGAGAGACCACATATCAAGTCTCAAGTCAGTTGGAGATATCGAACCAAAGTGTTCAACCACCACCTTACTAAGATGCTTGATGGTTGTCCCTCAACCTAACGCTTGTGTCTATATGAAAAGAACATTCTTTAACACCCCTTTAATCCCACGCCTCCCATTTGCCTTGCATGGTGTCAAAAGGATCTGATGAAACTTACATGCGGGTGGTTAGCAGCACAGATCCATTATAGATTAAATGTGATTCAGTCATAATGTTGCATGTACATGGTACAATATGTGTGTTTGCCCTCTGAGATACCACTCTGCCTCAGGCTTTCAAAAACTTATTTTTTTTTAATTTGCTACGCAACTCTAGGAAAAAACAACAACGGCCCGAGGGCACACAACAGCTACGTTGGCGATAGCAGCTCTGTAGCCTTCACAGATGCTAACGGCGCTGCCTTGAGGGCCGGGCTAGGCTGAGCGCTCGACAGCAGCACAATAAGCTAGATATTGCTAACCTTAACCTTCGACAACTTGTAGTATGACACGTTGCCTTTGGAAAATTGTCGCTTGCATGTTCACATTTTAGTGTGTGATTAAATTTAGCTTCATCGAGGGGTTGTCACTTTCTTATTGATGTGGGATAACTTGGTATGGCTCAGATCCAGCGAGAGAAATATGTCAAAACTCCTCACTGTTTGTGTGTATGCATGTGTGCGTATTTGTTATCTGTTAAGCGTATTTGAGAGCATATTTGTGTATGCACATGAAAATTAATGAGCTTCTTCAAACACAAGAAACCTGATAACAGCCATGAAAATATGAAAAGCGAAACACTGACATGTGAAAGACACATGCTCGTGTTGCAGCACCCTAATTGTCTACGTTAGCCTTTGTGATGCGGCTCTAGGAACATAGTGTCACATATGGTGGCACAAACAAAGTCTTGATCCTAACAAGCACAACTGGAGTTGTTTTGAACAATATTCCATCCCTCCACCCCAGTATCAGATTGATACCAGATCAGATATCAGATGACCTTGGGCCCACTGCTCAGAATCCCAGCGCCGCCATAAGAGGCTTAACTACGGACGAGAGGCAGGCGAATAGGGATAATTTAATGAAACGTTACATGAGAGCACTTTAACGAATGCCAAGCGTGACTCAGTTTGAGTTTCCCGAAGGAAGAGTTAAGTGAATAAGCAACAAAACAAAAGGGAACCCATTCATCTGCAGCGTTTTGGGGTTGAATATGACAAAAATAATTGAAATACAGGAGATGAGTTTGCCAGATGATCGCTAAGCCTCACCTAGATAGTCTAACTGTGAATTCATGCAAACTTTCCCCAGGATGGATTAAGTGTGTGAGGAGGCTGTTGACTTCCATCCAGGGAGAGCAGAAGGCACACTTCCTTTTATTCCCAGACACCTATGGACATAAAGAGGTGGCTGCTGGGTACTGGCAATGTTAGCTGAGTAAAAACCGGCCTTATTAAGATACTGGCAGCACCCAGAGAAGAATTTTTGTGGCATCACAAAGTAGATTCACCCCTCATTACCTCTTTGTGCCACATAGCGTCCTTTAGCTTGGGATTTAAAGCTGGCCACTGAGCAAAGCCTTGAATTAGCTTAATGAGAAGAGCCAGGCACGTGACTTAAAGCTCACATGGGGAAAAAGTCACAAACAGCCACTTAGGGCTTGGATCATTATTCTCTGTGTACTGCATTCACTGGCGTGCAATCAACTTTGGTTTGTGTTTGAGGTTAGGACATTGGGGATTTACATGAAAGGCATTGCATTACGTCCATGTTTGTACGCATACTGTATGTCCCCACGTGCCTTTGCTAATATGACTGTATTTGGGAGTGAAGCATATAGATTCTTGGTGTCTCGGCTGTGAGGGGAGGGGTGAGACGCACACAAAAATCAAATGCATCGGTTCTGCATTGTCACCTTGTCGCCTGGGCTCCTGTGGACGTAAAGCAAGACATGGCATTGTTCAGATATTCGTTGGAAAGACAAGCCTGCCTGCATTTGGGTGAAGATAAATAGCACTGAGCACTGACAAAAAGCTTCTTCTCATATCTAGAACTACCTCCAATAGCCTCCCACAGCCCAAATGCATGCACAAAAATTTCCCATCGGTGTGACTGTGAGTGTGAACGGTTGTTTGTCTACATATATGTCGGCCATGTGACGGAAAGGTGATCTGTCCAGGGTGTAGCCCGCCCTTGCTCGGTGTCAGCTTAGATTGGCTCCTGCCCTCCAGTGACCCTGTGAGAATAAAGAGTACAGCTGAATGAAAGATAGAACCACCTCTAAAAATAAAGGTTAAGGTTATCGCCACAAACCAGATCTATTCCACGCATGCATATTTAGACCTATATGTGCAGTATAATGTGTAGTATAGTCATGTTTTATTCTAGATAAACAGTGTCAACGTGTGTTATTAAGCTGATTAACACTCTCTGAATGAATACAGGATTGAACAGTATTAATTTTGCCTCCTAATCACATACATAAATCATGTTTAAGAGGTATTTATGTATTAGAGCTAAATGAGTAATATTGTATCATCTAAATGACATCATGGTTGAGGGCGATACATTGATAAAGGTAAAATGTGTGACAACAGAGCAAAAATGAGTCACTGTGGTACTACAGAGACACCCCCAGCCTGCAAATCATACTCTGCAAACATAGGGGAACATGGCTGTTTAGTACAAGACACAGAAAAAATCAACAGCACCACATTTAGTATTTACAGAAAATTCAGAAAATAATAAAAATCTGAAGTGGAAATCCAAAAATGACCGTTGTTCGGCCCTGGTGTCCATTTTTGTGTGGAACACAAAATAATAATTGGACTAACTGAACGAAGAGGGGATGCATTGCATTGTCTTTTAATCATTGCTAGGATGACAATTTCACACAAACACTGTGATGGACTTTTTGCTGCAGCAATCTCCAACAGCTGTCATACAAAGGCTGCTCATTATCAGCATCTAGCAGCAGAAGCAACGAGGTCACGTGTGTGTCTGACGTGCTCTGGGACAGCGCACAGAGGTTAGAGTTCCTTGCGGCTTGACAGTTCATTGCCGGTTGTGAGTTTCAGAGCACACAACAGATTATATATAGTCATATGGTAGATATTATATTTGATGCCAGATATTAAGTGACATTGCAATACAAGAAGAAAACAAAAACTGTATAATGTTCAACCAGTACAAGGTGTTCATACTTTATACCGAGATAAAGTGTGAGAGATCCACGTCCTTGACTAGGATAGGAATTTCAGCCATGACCCAAGAGGGCATAGGGTCAATGTATGTAGTGGTTCTCAAGTACCTCCTAACAGCAGCCTAGTACGCTGTCTCACTGTAGATCAGCAAGCAAGGACCTGCCCATTGGCTCATAAATCAAGAGTTGCAAATCAACATCCTCGTCGTATTTACCTTTGCACATGGGCTACCTGAACCTTTCAGCTCCAGTAAACACTTTCAGCCCTGTGGTTTGTCTGAACGTTCATAAGCAGGTCTCATGGATCAGTCGTATGCATGATCTAAATGAGTCCACAGGCATTTTGTCAGGTAATGCTGACAAGCAGAACATGGAAATCACATTAAGCCCTGCATGTGTCATCACCAATGTGCACGCCTGGCTGCGGAGGCATGTGTTAAACCCTCTTCAGAGGCAGTAGCCTTGAAAACATACAGCTCATCAAGAAATGTCCAGATGTGCAATAAATCCTCAAGCAGGTGAATCTACTTCATCCAGAAGGCGGAGAGGTTGAAGGAATGGTTTTGGACACCCGTGGACCGATAGCTTTCATGTGGAGGACGTACTGTATGATTGATCTATGAGGAATAATCCTGTAGGCAAGGACACCTAATTCGGTGTCCTCCTTTCATTCTTCACAGACACTGCCAAGTTTTTAAAACATTGACCAATTCACTAATTCAGGTCCAGATCTATGTTGACATCAGTTCATGGAGGGGTAATGTAGCGTGTGAACGACTTCAGTTTCTTCACACCTGATGTCCATTGGATTAGTATAATTTACAGTGTGGCCTGCCTGATCCTGTTGCTCACATCCCTTTAAGGGGAACGAGACAATGCACTCTATGAAAATCTCTTTAAAGACCCTGGTGCCACAAGGAGAAGGCATTTTTCACCTCATAACTTCTATCTGTATCATCAGAAGCGTAATAAAATATCATTTGGTGGAGTAATTGCTAATGTAATGTCTCCTCGGGCAGTACAGAAATGTTTCTTTTTTGCTTTCCAGCTGCTCAAAATTGGCCATTACCACATTATTGTACCAGTACGCACAATGTCTATTGTGCTGGCAATAAGAAATGCCGGCAGATGTAGTAAGGAGCTTAACAGTCGGGTAAACATGCTCTTTGGCTCACCTGGCTGCTCTGAGTATTTGCTGTTGAGAATTGTGCACAGTGCATGCAGGTATACGTGCCATTTGCACTGATGAAAAGCACTATTAAATATCCTGTAAATGTGTGTGCTGCTGAACTGGACCTTATAAACTTCATCAAAGCTATAACGTTTGCTTTTTTGTCAAAGCTGCGTTGCTGACCTATCCCACAACTTTGTTCTGTTTTTGAAGCAAATCCAGCCCGATGGCAGAGAGGTCAATGGTTAACTCCGCAGTATGATGTAATTTGTGTGCATCTTGCTGAAAAATCCTACTAACAAGCTGTCTATTTACAATTCCACTGTGGTTCTGAGGTAAAAAGTCTGTGAGTTAAATTTGGTTCTTTGTTCTCATTGAAGTTTTCCCTACAAAATTCTCTCTTATCTTTGTGGGGCAGACAAAGACTTATTTATGGCATCACCTGTGAAAGTAAATAAAAAGCAGCAAGTACCTGGGACTTGGCGCCCTCCTACAGGTTTCTCAGTGAATCTTTTTTTGCTCAAGAACTCCAAGAAAGAGGGGAATGAGCCTCAACTGAGGCTGTGGGATGACAGGCAATTGACTGGAAAATATGAGAGAGGGAAAAAAGGATGGACTCAAGCTGATGTTTTTTTGTCACTGTGGGTGTCCAGCAGAGATCTTGGTCGCCGAAAACATTTTAACTCCCCCAATTCATAAAAAAAGGAGACACAGCCTACCTCCTCCCATAAACATCTATCTCCATCAAACACCCTCTCAGATGTTGTGTGCTTTGGTGTTCCTCACTTCACACAGGGCTGCAAAGAAAGATTTGGAGATCAAAGTTGTTTAGGACCGTTTTGTCCTATAGACTAAAGGAAATTTTGCATCCTTCTAACACACTCCTTATCAAAATCTTAAGACCAGTTAAAAAATTTACATTTTGCATTGTTGGATCTTAAGGAGGTTCTAAGTAGAGCTTCAAAATGCAAAAAGAAGAAATGGGAACAAGAGGAAAAAAAATTGAGCTTGCAATTTATTGAAAACAACAATTTAACTGAAATAAGCTGTTCATCAGCTGATCAAAAGTTTAAGACCACAGCCTTTAAAAGCCAAAATCTGTGCAAAAATCTGGATTCCATGTCATTTTCTGTCAAGTAATCACACTGTCAAGATCTCTTGATGGCAAAGGCAAAAAAGCTCACTGTCTTTGAACGTGGTAGGATTGTTGAGCTGCATAAACAAGGCCTCTCACAACGTGCCATTGCTGCTGAGGTTGGACGTAGTAAGACAGTCATTTTGCATTTCTTAAAAGATCCTGAGGGTTATGGAACAAAAAAATCAAGTGGTAGACCCAAAAAAATCTCACTGGCACTGAGCCGGAGTATCCGAATGGCTGTCCGTCAAGACATGGGACGATCTTCATCCCAAATTAAGGCCATTACTGGTGCTGACTGCAGCCCAATAACCATCAGACGGCATCTGCGAAGGAAGGGCTTCAAAAACAAAAAATGTCTTCAAAGGCCACGTCTCAAAATTGCCCATTTGGACTTTGCAAGGGAGCACCAAACATGGGACATTCAAAGGCGGAAGAAAGTTTTATTCTCTGATGCGAAAAAATTTAACCTTGATGGCCCTGATGGCTTCCAACGTTACTGGCATGACAAGGAGATGCCACCTGAGATGTTTTCTACACGGCACAGTGGAGGGGGCTCCATCATGATCTGGGGTGCTTTTTCCCTCAATGGGACAATGGAGCTCCAGGTTGTGCAGGGGCGTCACACAGCAGCTGGCTATGTGGAGATGTTACAGAGGGCATCCCTCATGACTGAAGGCCCTCGTCTGTGTGACTGGGTTTTTCAGCAGGACAACGCTACAATTCACAATGCCCGTCTGACCAAGAATTTTTTCCAGGAGAATAACATCACTCTTTTGGACCACCCTGTGTGTTCCCCTGATCTAAATCCAATTGAGAAAATTTGGGGATGGATGGCAAGGGAAGTTTACAAAAATGGACATCAGTTTCAGACAGTGGATGCCCTTCGTGAAGCCATATTCACCACTTGGAGCAACATTCCCACTAGCCTTTTGGAAACGCTCGCATCCAGCATGCCAAAACGAATTTTTGAAGTGATCAACAATAATGGTGGAGCTACTCATTACTGAGTCTGTTTTTGACACTTTAATTTCTGTTTTAAGGGGTTTTTCTGATTTTTTTGAACTATGGTCTTAAACTTTTGATCAGCTGATGAACAGCCTATTTCAGTTAAATTGTTGTTTTCAATAAATTGCTTGCTCAAAACTTTTGGTCTCCTGTTCCCTTTTCTTTTTTTGCATTTTGAAGCTCTACTTCGAACCTTCTTAAGATCCAACAGTGCAAAATGTAAATTCTTGCAATTTTTTAACTGCTCTTAAGATTTTGATCAGGAGTGTATTTATTTATCCAAAGTCAGCAATGCTCTTGACGAGCATTGCTGACTTTGGATAAATAACACATTCAAACTAATTTTGAAAAGACACTGCGGCAGATATTGTGGAGTAATTTTACTGGCTTTGGCTGGTAGGACCACTGCCATATTGAGGTGATGACGAAAGCCAAGCAACAACAACAAAAAAAAAAAACAGAACAAAAAACCCTAAAGGTAACTTCAAGGGACTTGAAGATGGTAACTTTAGTCTCAAAGTTTTTCTCCAAGCTAAACTATTGCCCTGTGATGGACTGGTGACCTGTCCAGGGTGTACCCCACCCTCACCCAGTGTGAGCTGGGATTGGCTCCAGCACTCCCCGCGACTTGTAAATGAATAAACGGTAGAAAACGAATGAATGAATGAATATTGCCTTCACCGTTTTCATCGACTCAACAAGAGACTCAATACTTACTACATTAGAGCTTGATATTTCAAATGATTTATGAATCAATTGAAATCTTTATTCATCACTGAAATAATCAACAGAAGCTCACCCATTTAGCAAAAGCTTGACCGCATTTTTCCAAGATGGGGGGGGTATTTAAAGACACTGTTTGCTAATACCGCTCAGACAATGGCTGAACAGGAGCTAATGTACAGAGTATTTAAAAACCATCCACGCTGCAAAGTTTGACAGGATGATTCATTAGTTTACCGTGTTGCTGACTCAGATGTTAATGATGCATTGAAACATGTAACATTCCCTGTTAACCTTTTAACCTGTGCTGCTTCACCAAGCTGTCAGCAAGCTAGAGGCTTATTAACACATACTGTAGATTTGAATTTTTTTTAAATTATCATCAGCTAAATGGACTTTGTGAAGGATTAAAAGTCAAGCAAAATGTAAATGTTCAGGCTGAAAAATCTCAATGATAAGCTTTAGGTTTAAAAAAAAAATAGAAAAAAAAAATGTACATGGGTAGATTTTAAGTAAAACAAATTCAGTGTTCTGTTTCAAGACTAACGGCCTTTACAGGTCTTTAATAACTTAGTGTTTTTAATGGAAAACTCTTGTTTCCACCATTGATGAATTCTACATCTACTTAATGAAGGTTTAGTGTATATACATCACTTTTAACACTGAAAAGTCGAACAAGTCGAAACCATGGAAGCAGCTGGAGGAGCCAAAATTTACTGTTTCGACACTATTTTTGGGAGGATATTCTTCACAACATGGAGGCCAAACTAGAAAGGATGATGGAAGGGGGCTGTCAGTCCACAAACAGATATGTGGTTTCAAATATCTCTGCACTAACTCTAACACCCCAAAGCATTTACTCTCAGCCAAACCTTTACAGCTCCCATTTTGAGAGAGGAATAGCTGGTTTGGTGCTGTTCCGGCTCACAGGATGTCTCCTATGCTGCATGATGATACCCTATAGAGAGTATGGAAACTCACCTGAAGAAATGAGACTTCAAAGGAGCAACTCAGATGGAAGCTGCCCAATCAGATCTCACTTTAGCAAGATAATAGTATTCAGATCCCCGGAGGCAGAAACGGGGATGTGTCATAAATCATGAATTTCCATGAGAACAGATATATGGATGACTGTGTCATGCAATAATTGGCACAACACTTAGCTCCAAGTGAAGCTGGCTGGTGGCTGAGTTATGTACGCTGCAGGCACCTGGCTGGAAAACACGCTGAGGTGATTTACAAAGTCAGCGTGAGACAAACAGGCACCCTAAATTACCATGTTGACCCAAAGCACTATGACAGGACACCCTCATTTAGTGACCTGTGGGGCAGCATCGTAAGGATTGTGCACATCAGGAGGCTCAAGGTTAAAACAGGCTCCTTCTTTGTACCACACTTAAAAAATGTTTGAATTATATATATATAGATTAATTTCAAGGGTAGGTGGCGGGTCTGTGTGGACTGAGCATGGCTTAGAATAGTGACTGCTTTGCTGTGACATCACGAAGTTACAGAAGTCCTGAAAGCTGATTTTAAGGCTTAGTTTCTGGATACAGGGTGTGAGAATTTCTCTGTGGACTGACACCTCTGATACATTCACAGTTTTGATAAACAAAGTACATCTTATTTATAATCAAACAAGATATTCTCTCACTTTATAGTATATGGGATCTTTAATTGTAGAACCAAATGATGTAGATTCTACTCAGACTGTTCTATTTTATTCTATACTCTTTATGGCTTGGCAGAAAGACTGGTAGCAAATGCAATAGCTTACCTGCCTTTCAAAGACAGAACTGTCAATCACACTATTAAACAAATTTTAATGTATAAAGGCAAATAGTTAGTTTGTGATCCTAAAACTTGTTTTGTGTGCGTGCAAAGATTTTGTAAATTGCTGTAAAAATGTGAAAAGTGCCGTCCTTTTTAGTAATTTCTGCAAAATCACAAGTTTGACAAATCAGTTCAGCCCAGGTCATTCAAGCCCAGCCATATACCTGCAGCAATCCAAACAGTTCTTCCCAAAATAACACATAAGTGTCAAAGAATAAATCCAAGGCCAGACCTCAGCCAGGATTTGGACATAAGGGAATTATAAGTCGCACAGATATCTAAGATTGGTGTTATTTCTCATCCCCTTCCACTCTCTGCCTCTCTTCTCGCCATTGTTTTCCCTGCAGGTGAAAGAGTGAACGGATGAGGTGGAGGACTTCTTCCTCTGCACACACATAGACGTCACCTTGCAACGGTCATCTGTGGGAGGAGGAGGAGGAGGAGAAACGATTGTTTGCTGCCCGCAGGAGGAATTCAAGGTCACTACACAGTGCACTCACACATCCACACACACACACACACACAGAGACACACGCACACACACAGAGGGTGGCCTGACAACAAATACTGTAGATAGACGGAGGGAGCATCTTCGTTTCTGTTGGCGCTGTCTTAAGTAAGTGGATATGATTTGAAGCATTGTCTGCATCACCGTTGTGAACAAATGATCTGAGAAAATAGAATGAATGAATAGGTTTATTTCCGTACATTTCAAAATCAAACAAAATATAAATAACACAGTAAACAGAAAATGTTCCGATTTCTTACTGTTAAATATCTAATGGAAGATCAAGGTTCAGATGAAAGAGTTCATTCGCGTTCCCCTTGTTTTCTTTCTTTAATTACTTCACTCTCACCTTCCCTCTGTCCATTAGCCCTTCCCCCCTATCAAAAAACAATCTTAATATTGTAGCCCTGGCTAAAATAATTGATTTGTTTGATAAAAGATAAATGGTGTATGGATTTATAATTCATAAAAGTTCATGGGGTAATCAAGTGTTTGGGAATCCATAAATGTGGTTAAAATACAGAACAAGTTAAAATGTAATGGAAGTATGAGTTAAAAAGAAAGGGTAAGTTCATGCTGATACAGTGTTTTTGAGATGTATGAGTCATTCTGTGGTATTTGCACCATGTTATTTGCTTTGAGGGCTTTCAGTCAAGAATGTCTTGATATGATTGGCTTGTGCAGAAGCCCAGTACTCTGGCCAATCACGGAACAGCTGGAATGAGTTGGGGTGGTCGCGACACGAGACACGAGTTAGCTCAACTGTGTCGAAGTTTGAGAATTTCGGAGGTCTGAAAGTTTTTATTTTAAGGTGTACAGACTGTTACCGAATAACACGGACTTTTGTGACCTGTCGAGAGGACCTGTGCACCTCCTGTGTGTTCACGAGCTGTGGGACGAATTGGCAGAGTGGACTGTGAGTTTCAGCTGCGCCCGCAGGCGAGTCTCGCTTCCGTTTCCCTACGGACTGTTGAGAGCACGGACTGTAGGGTCAGACTCGGGAGCCGTGAGTAACTGTCTGATTTGCACATGCCTTTTATTTGCTTACAGGGAGCGAAGTGGCCATTTTGTTTAGGGCCTCAACGCACACGAGCGACGGTACAGGCCTGCAACAGGGGTTTGGGGTGATTTCCTCAGATTGTTCTGGACTGTTGTGTGTGTGTGTCCATTTCATTATTTGCTTGTCTGATGCTTCATGATATTTGGTGCTAATTTTAAGTGACTGATCTATATTTAAAATGGGTACAGTTTCTGTTAATTTTTTTTTTTTTTTCACTGAACCCAGGTGATTTATCTCGCCCTTTTTATTATTATTATAATAATTATTTTGAACAAAAAATACCTACAAAAAATACCTACAACTAAAAGAGTATATACATTCCAAGTGTTGCTTGTGTGATGTTCATTTAAATAATTTATTTTTAGTGATAAGCACGAAAAAAAAACAGGGAATATCATAAGAATAACCCAGGCCCTGCCCCATAGGTGCATGAGATGGGTGTTGCAATATATCCAAAGAAAATAAGTAACAAACACCACCAAACAAACACTGGGCTGTCCAAGGTTTTTTCTTTTTTTCCCTGTGAAGTCCACACACTGTGAAGAATTTGGATTTTAATTGCTTCCCCACAGATTGGTGCCTCGCTAAGAAACTGGGTTAATTGTATAAGATGAGAGAGCCACTTGCGACCTTCATTGAATTCTGCCAATTACATGTACTGCAGCGTTCAGACACACAGAGCTTTGCAGCGGTCTGATTATGCCTCAGCTTGAATAGATTGTATGGAAGTTGCTATAATGCGAACAGTGAATGGAATTCAACAAGTGTAAAACGTCAGGGATGATAGGTGCGCCAATATTTCTTTGCTCACCTTAGTTTCTTCCTCCCCCTCGCTCTTTCTTTCCTATCTCTCTGGAGCTAGCCAGACATTGGTACACAGGAGAGATTCAGCTGAGTTAGGTCAGTAAAGAATCAGGCCAGCCTCCCTCTCCTTTTCCCTGTCTTCTATTCTTTCCATCTCCTGCACTTCACTTCACTTCACTCTTCTCCTGCTCTTGTATTATTTCATCCTCCCCCCTTCTCACCACCTACCTGTGGTTTTGCCTACCACAGTTCCTTCTCTGTTTTGAACAGTTCATCCTTCTTCTCTCTTATTATTGTTCCATTCTTCCACTCTTATTTGCTTCCTCCTTTATTTCCTAAATCTTTCCTTTACTCCTGTACTTGTCTTCCTTTCATCCTTGACTATCATCCATTCCCTGTTTCTCTTTCCTGTCTTTTCATTCCTTTCTTTCTGCCTTTCTTCTTATATCTTAGACTGAATTTCTTCCATCCTGTATTCTTTTCTTCCTTTCCCATATCTCTCATCCTTCCTTCCTAGTTCTGACCTGCTGATTTTTCTCATTTCAGCTGTGCTTCCTGGTGAATGTGAATGGCTCACAGAGAGGCAATGATACCTGGAGATGAGGTTAGGGTTGTGACATTCCCCTTAGGACCATAGCATGGCACAGAGTCCTTTTCAAATATTCCACTGAATTATGTCACTAGTTGAGTTTAATAATACCTGGTATATACGTTGAGAATCCCAGGGCACTGTGGAGGACAATCAGGGTCAGGTGATAATACAGATAGACTATAAAGTGTGTTTCAATGTTACAGACATTTGGTATTAATTTGCATTTGCTGTGTGGAAAGACCGAGAGGGTTTGATTTTATCATGCTTGCCATTTCCATTCAAAACCAATCCTTGCACTGAAGGCCCCGCACAGTCTGACAAAAAAATTAAATACACCCCATGGACAATTGTCAATATCTCTGACATATTTGAAGAAGCAAAGATTTAATTCTCTTTGAAACGTTGTGCACATGTCTGAGATTAAGCTCATGTCTGCTGATGTTATGCAGCGGTTGTTTCAGTGCTTTAGGGCTTGAGCAGTTAGTCACATATTTAACCATGAATTCTGCATGGCTTGAAGAGAATGTAAAGCCATCTGTCCAAAAGTTGGAAGGTAAAGTGGAAACGGACCTTTCAACAGGATGATGAATGATGATATATATATATATATATATATATATATGGGTTGCGCCCATGAAAAATTTGCCAAATCTTCTCTGCCAACGCCAAACAGTAATTTTGCTATTGCAATTGACTCTTGTTTTCAGCTTCTGGTACCCCAAGCATGGGCCCATATCTCCACAGTCTGGGACCGAACTCCATCCTCCGAGATGACAACGCTTGTCCCCACAGAGCAGTTTATCAGAGAGTACCTCCAGAATTTGGGAGTGGAGAGGATGGAATGGCCTGCCAGCAGTCCTGACCTCAACCCAAATGCAAACGTGGGATCAGCTTGGAAATGCTGTTTGTGCCAGAGTGACCAAAACAACCATGTTGGCTGACAAAATGCTGGTTGAAGAATTGGAATGCCTTCCCTCAGCAGTGTGTGACCAGGCTGATGACCAGCGTGAGGAGGAGGTGCCTGGCTGTGTATGGTTCTTCCACACGCTACTGAGGCTCCTGTTTGTTAAATGGATAAATTGTTAAATTGCCAATATGTCTTGTTTCCCCAAACTTCAATCGTCCAATCCACTAAACACCAGACGAGAGTCAGTGGCAGAATAAGCTGTTTGGCATTGGCAGAATAGATTTGGCACATTTTTCATAGGCGCAACCCACATACTCAGCTCTGCTGCTCATCCCACAAATGCATGTTCCTTACAAATGTGGCAGCATTTAAAAGGAAAATAAACAGGCTTTATATATATATATATAAATATATAAGTCTTGATGAACAACATCATCTTCCTATCTTCATAAAACATAACACTTACAAAGATTTCTCTCCCTTCTTGCACTACATTTCAGTTATTTTCAAAGACTGTTCCAGGACACCTATTGTTCAAGAATTTCAATGCTTCTTTATGCTCTTATAACGTGCATCTCACTCAATTTTGGACTCATGGTACCATCTTAGACGTAAGCATCCCCATAATGCCATAGAAAGTTCAGTAGCTACCGAATGAATTTTTTTTTTTTTTTAAGGCTTGCTATTGCTACGTCACCAACATCAGCAGCATTAATAGCTATTTGCTTATCAGAAATACTGAGAGTTCAAACGTCATTCCTTTGCTCCCTAAGAGCTGTCTAGAGCAGATGAAACCAATGCCGGCCTTAACACATCTCTATATTGTCCTTTACTGAAGTTAGCATGCTAACCAGTTAACCCTGGCCAGTCTCATCACTTTTGTCATCGTGACTCACTCCAGGCCTCCGGTCTTCCCAGTAGGCTTGGCGCTGCTCAAAGGATGATTTATAATCTCTTGTCTTGTGAATGCAACAGTGGCCCAAGTGTTATTAAACACACATATATATATATAACCATTAGTGATGATGATGATTCAGGGTGGTTTACGCATATCTAGTAGGCGTAATATTTTTGAGGCATTTAGCGCTGCACGACACCGTCAGCCTGACTATTCACTGCCTTTCTGTGTGTCCCCTCCAGAGAGTCTACAAATGACAGCATTGGGGGTTGTTTTCCACTGTCTGTCAAATGCGTGCTTGTAATACACTACACAAAAATTTCTTTGTGTGAATATTCGTCACACACCCAAAAGCTGCTGTAAGGAGAGGAAAGAGGAAATATTGTTAATGTAAAAAAAGCACTTAGATATTTGTCCCATTTGTTGGTTAATGAATTAAACTGTACAGAGTCTAAAGTGAATTACACGATAATTTATAAGCTATTTGTGAATATCAATAATATCACTAAACAATTAAATAAGTCCTTAAGGTAATATCTAATTGCTGATCCTGCTGTTTCCTGTCTTCCCTGGCTGTCTATCACATTAACTAGACTAATTGATATATAATATAAAGATCCTCAAGTTCTCACAAGTCCCCCCACCTCCCCAACTCCACAATATGAATTTTAATAATAGCCAATGGAATATTGATGTAATCCCAATATGTCATAGTAAGTGAAATGTGGCTCTGTGCACTAATTGCATTATATTGTAATGAGCTGCGGCTATTTGATTAGGAGGTTGTTTCAACGTCTTAACTCAATTCATATTTCCACTTTTGACTTTGCTGATCATGGGTCGGCAAGGAATGTTCCTTGACATATGTCGTTTTTGAATTATAAACCCCTTCGACATCACAGAAAGCTGCTTGCTATCTGATTATATGAGTGTGTTCCCAGAAAGAAGCAGGTCTAGATGATTTCCACTTAAATAAAAGAGAAGGTCGCCCAGTTAAGGAAGCATTTCTAGTGAATATGGCTTTAATATAATTTAGTGGGTTTTAAAATGAGCTCCGATGCTGCATGAGGGTACCTTTATTACCGTGAATTAAACCTCTGATGGCACAGCCTCACATTTGCCGTGGTAGTGAAATACAAAAGAACAAAAACAACATATTAATTCAGCTTCCTTATACTGTATATATGCAATGCAACCTACAAGGTTAGAGATATAAAATGAAGCCCATAAGCTGGGTCAGACAGTCAACTTCAGAACTTGTTATCATTGTCACTCCCTGCTGAACTGCACTTGGTGTTGAATATAAATGTTGTACATATATCCGCATTATAACTCATTAACTGTGAGTTGATTGACTGGGCTGTGGATAAAATATGCAGACTCTTCCCTGCCACCCGACTGAACGACACCAATGTACGAAAATCACCTGCATGCACTGATAAACACTGACTACAGCTGTATATCGTTGAAGTTTCTGGGACAAGAAAAGAACCTTTGGGCACATGGCCCACTGCAATGAAAGTAGTGTAGCATCAGTTTTTCCTAAACAACAGCCATGGGCTGTTGCCTCTGCAGATCTTTTGAGTGTGGGTGGTGCACTGAAGCCATTTTCTGAGATATCTATAAAAGGAATATGGGGAAATATATGATTTGCTCCAAACATTACACAAACAAATTCAGTTCAAAGAACTAAACCAAACTTGACAGTCAAACAATGTCGGCTACATCCCACAGTCATGCAGATTATACAAAAACTGGCTGATGAAACTGTAGGAGAGAATCTTCAGTGCAGCAAAATGTTTTTTTTTTTTGTTTGTTTTTTTTGCCTCCCTTCACTGAGCTTTGATCAGAAAATGTCTGGATGGCAAAATCCCTGAATAGCTCAGCCTCCTACAACAGCTGTTTATGAACTCGTCCCAAAACTGTCACCCTGGTTGACAAACAGTAGCACCACCTCCAGGGATGAAGGTTTGGGAGTGGGATCACACCATCCCCTTCATCAATAATCTGACTTTCAACGGCCCAAGTGCTCCACTGTATCAGCTGTTCACCGCCTGGAGGTGCCTGGATTTTTTACCGGTTCATCTGCCTCTCACGTGTGGATGAAACTGTAAGACAGCCACGGAAGGGATGTTTCTCATGCTTGCGTCACTACGGTTTAGACAATGAAGTGCCAGAAGACTAGACAGTGTATGGTGTTTAACATATGTTGGCATAGGAATCCTTTCAGTTGTGTTTCAATAGGTTGTGAAAAAATGAAGCCTTGTTTAATAGGTATAGATATATACCGGTGCTGAGATCAGAGTTGAGATGTGATCATCTCTCAGGTGAACTGGAAACCAAGGTGTCATTATTACAGACTGGGATTTCAACAGTCCTATACATTCATCACAAGCGCCACACTCTGTGACATGGATGGTTCAAGTCAAGTGTATTTATGGAGCATGTTTAAAACGTCAGCAGTCGACCAAAAGTGCTGTAGATGGGTTAAAACATAGTAAAACAATAAACAGATACAAGAAAAGAGAATGACATACAGAACATTACAACAAACTTAGCGAGTGCTCAGACTGGGTGAAACGCCAGGGAGAAAAAGGGAGTCTTTCAGGGAGGATTTAAGCATCTCGGGGGTCTGGGAAGATCTGATATAGAGGGGGAGATTATTCCAGAGCTTAGGGGCAGCTGACGCGGCCTTTAGACTTTAGCCTTGTTTTTGGCAGCTCCAATGGCAGTTGGTCAGAGGACCTTAAAGCTCAGGTTGGGGTGTAGGAATGGAGAAGCTCAAAAATATACAAAGGGGCTAGTCCGTTTAGGGGTTTAAAAACACTTAAAAGAGGTTTTAAATCACTACGAAAGCGGACTGGGAGCCAGTGGAGACAAGCCAAGACTGGTGTTATGTGGTCTTTCTCTTTCTTGCCTGTGCGGAGACGAGCTGTGGCGTTTTGGACAAGCTGTAGACGGCTATGAGAGGACTGGTCCAAGCCAGTATACAGAGAGTTGCATTAATCGAGTCTGGAATGATGAAGGCTTTGGATCACCCTCTCTCTGTCTGTTACGGAGAGATGCCTGTGGACCAAAGGATCAGTGGTTTGACTTATTTGGACTGCATTTAGACGTGTAAGCCTGAAATCCCAATTTCTCCAGATTTACAACTGATGTGTGAAACTGAGTGGATTCCTGGCTGTTAAACAACCTTAAGCATATTGTTGTTACTATGAAAACAAAGCACCAGTGCATCTGCCATACCCCCATAGGTCACATCTGAGGTTATGAACACACAACATGTAAAGCTGGAGAACTATTAGCACTGGACAACCTCCTGTTAACCCAACTTCTCACTGCCATCCAACCAGCAGGAGCCTTTAAAATGTAACTGTAAGAAATTCCCAATATTTTTTTGCGATTAATTGGCTGATGTTACCTCCAGTTGTTACTACACTACTTCACCGTGTCAACGTGTAACACGGATTAAGCTGAAAGCCAATCTAAGAACAGAAAATTGAGGGCAATCATTGGATAATAAACATCTTAACCACAATAAAGAATAACATAAAACTGCAACTTTCATTTATCTATTCAAAATGTGCAAAACAAAGTAGTTTTGATTTCAACTTTACAAGGCTGTTGGTGAAGTAGGACTAAGATTTCCTGTTAATTCACATAATGAATAATAATACCTCTACACATTTTCAGCCCACCAAGTTAATTTTAATTTGTTCTCATGTATCCGGAAAACAAACATAAACACTGTGAGGAGCGAAAAGCTAAATGATGAGATGAACAAAGGACTTACAAACGATCGCAAGACTTTAGTTACACATTAAATGTATGAACATTAATTTTGTCATCTCACAGACCTTTCCCTGTCCAGGATGTGGGCTGTCAAAATCTTTTCTGCTCATGCATTTCGAATTTCAGACAAGTGCCAAATCATTTCACAGTGATGCACTGAAAAAGAAGAAAAAGAAGAAAAAAAAAAAAAACAAGCCAAAAAAACTACAACAACAAAAAAAAAACGTTCTGGTGGCTCCATAATGAGGATTAGATATAACAGACGTTGTGTTGTCATGGCAAATGCTGTAGCATTGAATGATAATGACGAGCATTGAATGTTAACAGGACTTTGCAAAGGGTTTTTTTTTTTTTTTTCCTAATGAATAGTCTTGGAGTTTGCAGTTCTGATCTGAATTTTAGCTGCAGGAGAGTTGTGTGGTGCTGTGAAATCAGACTACTCAGATCTTCCTTGTTAACTGGAGTTGCAGATCAGACAAAAGTAAC
Organism: Remorina albescens; assembly: GCA_034769265.1. Classification (NCBI taxonomy): domain Eukaryota; kingdom Metazoa; phylum Chordata; class Actinopteri; order Carangiformes; family Echeneidae; genus Remorina; species Remorina albescens. The sequence continues at coordinate 17,728,850 of CM068488.1, read as the reverse complement.
TTTGACGAATATGATTTCAAATTAGAGCGTCATTCTCAGCGTAAACTCGTCCTCAAGAAGGAAAAGTTTTCTTGGCACATGAAAAGAGACGACAGCACCTTGATCAAAAAGTATTGATTGAAAATGGAGGGGCAGTCGAGCTATTTTCTGGAAATCATAGATTAAAAACAGCCCAGTTCCACTGACTCCCTGCCTTCTATTACTTTATGACGTCGAGTTTTTGTCTCACTTCATCAGAAAGCCCGGGGCTTTTCGTGGTGGCCGTGGTTTGGTTTGACAGCCTTTGAAATATCGAGCCATCAGTGAATTACAATGTGAAGCCACTTGAATGGAAAGTTGTTAAACAGTAGTTTGTATTTGGTGCACTTTGTCAAGCCAATTTAGGGATTTGGTTTTTGTTTTTCTGTCTTTTCCATCTTTGGCACAAGTGAAAACACAATAACACGAGTCATTACTATAACATCACTAGGTGGGTTTTATGCAGGAGGGATGGAGACAAACAGTACATGCTGAAGCCCAAAAGCCTCTTGACCTGAGGTTTGAATAACGGTTACTGAGTGTGTAGTTTACAGTATTTGCTGTCATATATCCCGCTCACACATATCCAGTGGAAGTGTTGAAGACGTCTGATGTGCTGGGCTGATATGTACTATCATTTTGACTCTAACACTAGCCCACCTACGTTAATAGCCCTAATGTATGGATTGAATATCGAATTAGAACCATCTACACGAGTGCAATGTTTCAAGGATATGGAGGTAGTTCGGCTACCATTCAGTGAGGTGACCTTTGTTCAGCTTTGGCTGAGCCTAGAAGAAGGTAAGGTCAGCTGTTTGGGCTGTTTAATACATTTGTTTCTCTCTCTAATTCTTTGGTCTAAATCTAAACAAGTTAGATGGGAAGACTGGGAGAGAATTTAAGACTTAAAATCATGTGGTCTGCAGACCCCACTGCCAATATTAGATAATTATGTAAAACTAGTTGAGTGACAAGGGCAATTAACAAAACCTACATTTAGACACCCTCACTAACTCAGTCCTGCTTATGTTTTGCTGCCAAACATCCTCATCCCAACCGACATTAGTTTGTTATTGATCACACAAGCTCACCTAAGCAGCTCACACCCAAAGAGTAGCTGCATTTGTCATTTTGGCTCCAGTGTAGACGACACTAAAAAGACAGAAGTCCAATTCAGACACTGCAGGAAAGCAATTTCACCAAACGTGTCGCTTTCAGTTTGTTTTATGTGGAACGCAATCACAACTCTGAAAACTTCAACAAAAAAAAAAAAGAAACTGATGCAGCGAAGATATCATTCATTAATTATAATCGAATGTTTCAACACAATTATTGTTGGATACTTAGCATCATCAAGTGGGAATATGTCAAGGGCCTGTATAACACTTGCGTAACTACAGTACAGGGACGGGCCATGCTTGAAATTATTCAAACAGTGTTCAGTGTTACGTTCATAACCCTGAGCTCATCGATGAAATTGAAGTGTGTGTTCCAAACTCATCGAACCCAGACGGTCCAACAAAGTGATAAGTCACTGTGAGAGACAACTTCACAGTTCTGAAGATCTTATGTCAGGGCCACACCCTGACCAGAACACAACTCTCAGAATTTTTGTGCCACTTCCATAATTAATTATCAAATATAACAACTTTTATGAAAGGAAACATTTTAAATAGAGCACTTCAGAGACACTGGGAGAATTTTGTTCAACTCATGTCTTCATCGGGCAGCTTGGAAACAGTATTTTACATAGTGAAAAGAATCTTTGTAGATGCAGCAAGGAGGAGCGCAATCAATATAAAATGGGGCATGCACTGACATCCCATTCTGCCTTGGGAATATTTCAGCAAAATACCTTCATGGGAGTTTGTGTAACACCAACTAATGGAATGAGAATATTGTTTTCCCACTCAGACTCCCATTTGGGTTAATTGTACTGTATGTAGAGATAATGTTAAAATGAGACTGAATTTCAGACTACACATACGGTGCAATACTATCTGGAATTACTGGCTGTGCCTAATAACATAATACGTCTCCACAGTGAAGGTTCATTTTACTACCACTGATCAACGCAACAGGTCACTACTTAGATTGCATGTGATTAATTACCAAACAGCGCTGCTGTCGGAGAACTAAGCTCATGAGTTTCGAGAGACGGTGTCACACGTGATAGCAGAATTTACCAGAGAGCGTCGTGAGAGAGTCAGAACGCTGACATTTTGCAATATGTGATTAATTAGACACCCGCAGAGCTGTATCATTGAGCGGGATATATATAAAATCATCTTGTAGGGGCTGCAAGGCTAGAAAAATATATGATGATTAATAACAATTAATGATGTAAAAAAAAAACAAAAAAAAAACCTGCCACCTTTAAAGCTCAATTAAAATCAGTAGTGATCTGAACACTATTGATCCATTTCCATTTCGAAATCCAATTCAAATGCATACATTTGCAATGTATAAAAAGAAAGGACACAACGACTGCTGACAAAACTTTTCATGTTTTATTGATCAAAGCATTTATTGAGAGATGGATGTGTTTTTCCCCATCTAATTAACTGACACATATTGTGCTGTGAGACAACAGAAGACCCGCGTCATGCAAATGTGGAGCAACTTTTCATTTGCCTCATCAGAGGAGCTCACTCTGCGCAAAGGCTAAATATAGCGTCAGCCAGCTCCGCTTCTTCATTCGTGTCTCTCTCGGGTGTTTGGGGTATCTTTGCACTTCAGCATCTTGTTATTGCCGTCAGCAGCCGGTTTGCAGGATCCTGCAAATATAATGCAGCGTGTTATCAACAAACACGGCTGTTTCATCAAGGAGACGCCAGTGCCATTCACCTGTATTTTGCTGACTGACAGCACCCAGGATGTTTAATTGAATATTTTATGTGTGTTTTTGAGAAAGTAATCAGATGCAGCGCAGACAGAGCAGCACCACAGCGAGTCCTTTGCAGGCTGATTTGTTACAGATGCTGATAAGGGATTTGTTTTGTTGAACTCCGTTTATGATAAAGTACATTTGCATTTCAGCCCATAAATTAAGGCGTAAAATATTTGACCTGCTTGACACTCCAGTTGTTGCCTTCTCATTTAGTTTCGCATATTTGTGTAATAGTTAATTATTTCAATATTGATTTGTCACTTCTATAATACTAATAGATTGGTGTTGGGGTTTTTTTTGCACAAAAGTTCCTAACCCATACAGGCTCACAACATACACAAGATGATTCCATGTATAGGTAATCAATAATAAATAAGTTAAATTTTTATGGCTGTAATCTTTTTTTTTTCTTTTTTTTGTGAAGCACTGAGTGGATTTATGTCCAAGTGCCTCAACAGATCATTGCAATGAATCTACAGTCCCTTCTGGATGTGATAAACACTATAAGGTGAGTAACAGGCTGCTTTCAGCAGGCGAGTGGAGGCGTGGTGCTGTTGAAAGTGAGGCAGAGATACTTTATTTATGTATAATTTTGACCCTGTGTGGATTAGAGAAAATCCAAAATAAATCCAATCTTGTGCACCCAATTCTTGTTTTTAAAAATCATTGAAGATGTACATTGTACAATCATTCCACCCTGGAAAAAGAACGGTTCAAATAAATCATTAAAAGCACAAAATTAATATGACATCCATGCACACGATAAGCGTATGTAAATTTCTGGCCACAACTGTAATTACCTGGTACTACAATCAGAGATGCAGCCATTACAGCTAACAGGCTGAAACCTTTAATTGTTTCTCCTCAATTATGTAACTGGCGTATTGCACTGAATGCAATCTGCCTGGCTCAGGAGAGTACAGCTGTGTCTCAGTGCAGAGCTCCAGCGGAGAAAGGGCAAACAATTCCCTTGTCTGACATCCATTTTCTCCTTGAACAATCCACAAAAAAAAAAAAAATCATTAGAATCGGACGGGTGTTTTTCCGTCAGAGAACTTCCGGTGAATTCTGAATTTGAATGCTTCCCCAAAATAGTGACTGCTAAGCTTAAAATGATAAATCCCATGTTTTATGACAAATGCTTTTCAATTGGTGGTTTAATATGTCTGATTATTGCTGTTTGTGGTTATTTAGTATGTTTTAAATGTTTTAATAGTCTGTTACTAACAACTGGTTTTGTCCTCATGGGAAATCATGACAACTGTAAAGGTGTGACCTGTTTCAATTATATTTAAGCACCCAGCGGTAGCAGAGCAGCTCACTCTTAGCTTCAAAACAGCTTTTCCAAACCACGGGTGACATCACAAAGACTGCATCCAGCTTTACTGTATGTATATTGTGATGATGGGGGAAAAAAAAAAAAAAAAGATCAGTCATGAATTTAAAAAGAACGCAAAAAAGTTACCGTTGAGGACGGGGGAATAGGTTTTGTTGTTTTGAATTAAGCATTTTCAGCGTTTTCAGATGTCAGCATCAAAATATGACAACTTCCTTCATCATCCGTGATTAACCCTGACAGGAAAAAGAGTCAAGAGGCTGCCTGTCAAACTGAGGCACTTAGCATCTGAGATCAGTCCACAGGCATCCACAACTTCACTTACAAGTTAGCACTGTGACAAGACCAATTTAAAGTCAATCCAGCCATTACTCAATTTATAATTATTCCCTGAATGTGTCAGGATTTAACCTTAATATATATTGTTTTTATTAATGAATAATAAATGGCCTTTGAGTTAGGAATATAAAAATGACTCAATGTTAATTAAAATCTGTCTTGATGACAAATTCATAGTTTCCCTGAGTGAAGTGCATTGAAACAGTTCATCTAACTTGAACGTCAGCGTCTTTTAGGCAGTTGTCAGGGGATCCGTTCTGTGAGTGTTGTAGAAATGTTCTCTGAATGTGGCGTGTAAAAAAAAAAAAAAACAACGGCACAACAATGTGATCAGTTTGCATATTATTTTAACTGCAGTTTGGACTCAGAAAGACACAGAACAAAACAGACAAATATCAGTTGGAAAGAAAAATAAAGGAGGTTCGCCCGGCATTCATACAGGGCTGACCTTTTAAAATGCCATCCTTTTTCCGTCTGGTCTGACCCTCCATGACAGTAGCACCACCTATCTTTGTGATTTGTGTGTCTGCTGACGTAAGTGTAGGTAAAGGTTTACTGAGAACTTGAGTAATGGTTTAAAAGGAATAGGAAGTCAGCAGAAATGTTGTAAAATCAATGTCTCACACAATTTTTGGTGGAATGAAGAGAAAAACTGTAAACTATAAAACTAATCCACCGCCAGTTGATCTTTTTGCACGCGAATGAACATCACTTTGTGTAAACAAGTAGGATAATGCACAGCTGCTTTGCATGGCTGTATGATGGGAGATAAAACGCTGTATTAGTAAGCTTTTTTTATCTTTTTTGAAGGGGGGGGGGTTCTGTATTGGATGTAATCCAGTTTACTATTTACATCCTGCATGGAGAAGCGAGTACATTACAATCTGACAGGAGACAAACATGAGCTGCAGGCTCAGCCTCTTTATGTAAGCCTCATCTCAATATTCTCCCAAAACAGATTTTACAACAACAAAGAATTTGGGAATTTAAAATGTGTCATTACCCTTGCATACATAAACACATTCCCCATTGTGTATTTGTCATGAGCTCAAATATTTCAAATGTAGTGCACTGTGAGTTTCAACTTACACAGTCAATTATTGTATGCAGCTTCATGATATATATTGCATGTAAATGAGACTATAAATACACCTACTCATCTCTTAGATGCATCATCCTGGCGGGTGTTAGACAGTGTGTTGCTGCGAGAGACTACGGGTCTCTCATTATCTTCTAGCTCTTCTCAGTGCCTCAGTCTCACGCTATGAGCAGTGCAAACTTAGTTTTCGCTCACGCAGCATCAGAAGTTCAAGCAAAAGAGAATACATATGTTTTTTGTTTAAGATAAAACGGATTTGATGTTTCCATGCTGGTCAGCAAACTGTGTAGCAGACAGAAACGCAATAGCTCAGGATGAACCTCCACATTACATAATGAATGCAATCTGCTGCAGCCTCCCTGTGCATGGTCTCAAGGGAATATGTGGGGGGGGGGGGGGGGACACAGTATCTAAACAGGGAACACAGCCATTGGCTATGTTTTTGCTGTATAAAATGATTTGCTGTACAGATTTTGCTAGATTGAAAAGCAGAAATGGCAGAACTAATTCTCTGCCAAACTAGCATGGATTCTTTTGTTGAATTTTTTTTAGGCAGCCTCTATCGACCTTGTAGTCACACCAGAAAAACTGCCAAAATGGCACTCTGCTGCTGTTTGTGCCGATAAGAGGATGTGAACTTGACTTTGACTGTATGGTCATCTGTCTGTCTGTGGAAACAAAGCAAGAACCAAAATGGTTTTTGCACCGTTTATAGCTACTGCAAAATAAAAAAGTGTATATATACACACTTCTGATATACTTATTCATATGGAGTATTTCTTTTGACATCTCTGTTATTTATTAATGGGGTGCTGTGTGGATAAGTTTAGATTTGAAGGGCCAGTTTTGGCTGACTGTAACTCCTACATCTTGGTTAGCAGCTGGTGACCAAGCAGCAACATCAGTGTACGAAGTTAAGCCAAAAACTACACCGCTAGACTCTGGCTCCAACAGTGAGTCAGTCCCAACTGACTTTAAAAATGTCCAAATTAACAGCAGAAATAAACATATATACATAATCGAAGTAATAAGTGGGTTTGGGTGATGGGTGTGGTTTGGGATACACCTCAGAATGCGTGCATCTTTAATTACAGTCACTGAGGCTGAGGAACAAAACAAAGACTGTTTTATTAGCTAGCTGTTTAACAGTTGACGATTGGCAAGGTAAGGGACAAACTCTCAAAATAAATTATCTAAATATGGCACCTTTTAAGGACTCGATATGTGCAAGTCACCCGAAAAGTAAATCATATGCCTGCCAAGTTGTTATCACATGCATTTTCGGATAGACATCCATTAAATATGGCAGCTGTGCAATGTATTGATAAAATATTTTCTTTTCAAATATCAGATATAAAATACACAAGACAATTTGGCATCCCAGCGCCCCTCAGCAGCTTCTCTACAGCACACCCATCCACCCTGCCACACCTCCACTCTCCTGTCACGGGATATCATGCAGTTAGGCTGTTTGCCATTGTTAAGGGCCACAATAATGATTTAATGGCTGGAGGTTTGAGCCAGTTGAACATGAATTCCTTTCAGGCAGATTTTGCTCAAACACAAATGAATAATGGAGCAAATCTCACCACAAAAGCTGTGTAAAGATACAATAGAGCCAACAACAGGTCAGGTTCACCTCCCCTGCACTGTCGACAGTGTTGTGGAAAACACAGAAGGTCTGATGCAGAGGAGGTCCATAAAGCTATAACAAGGTGGTTAAAGGCTCGCCAGACTGTCAACCTTTCCACAGAGCATAGATTATTCATATAGCGACATAAAACAAGAGAAGACATGAAACAGTAGAACGGGTGATATATAGTTTTTATGAAAAGCAAACCGTTTTCTGGGGGAGAATAGCTGTTTAAGTGGGTGAGACAATGTGTTAGTTGTGTTCTGGTGTGTCAAGAGGGGAAGAGAAGGAAACAGAGCTCTGTGTAGCTGAGTGTTTGATCAGTAACTTTTCTAAAGTTTGCTTCAACACATACTTCTGCTACCTTGTAAACTTATCCTATTCTATTCTTATCCAACGGCAGAGCTCCCATGTCTGCGCTTTCGATCTGATCCCGATGTTCAGCTCAAACCATCTAAGCTACGAATGCAGGATATGGGCCTTATGGGGAGTTGCCGAGCTCTGACAGTAGCGTTGTGTTGTGCTAAATGTAATGCTCGCACAGGGCCAGCACTTTGATGTTGTTTCTTTTACATCAGGTCCAATAGTGTAAGGTGACTTAAGTGAGCGTTGCCTCTTTGAAGACATAATTCATTAGCATTTGAAGGAACGAGCCCCTTCCAGCTGCCTGGATCAAAACACCGCCAACAGCAGGGTCGAGCGACGTGCCAAGCATTCTTTCTGACCTCCAGTTTATAAGACACCTCATCCGCTGCTCAGGTGTCAAGTGCAAATCCCCCTAGATAGATAATGTCATGGTATGCTAAGCATCATGTCATGTTATTATGACAGGTCAGTTGGCAGAGAGATTGGATGTGATTTAAAAGGACAGTACACTTTGATGATCCAGATTGAGGTAGCAGTAAAGAGTGCACGTATCGGAGCTGGGCAGAGACCTGTGAAAGACAGGACAAAGAGAATGGAAACTCTCAACTTACGGAGTTCCTCACTCACAAAATGCTGGCTTGTGCAAATGTATTCCTGACTAATAAGAGCATTATTCACTGGGTGAACTCTTCTATGTTACATTAAGGTTGAAGTGGCCCTCCAACGACTTGTCAAGGTCAGTTCAGCAGCTACTCATGGTTAGTCTTTGTCAGTCTGGGAAATCAGTAGTATCGTGTCCTCCTTGTTTCTGGGGGAGTTTTGTTAATTCAGAAATGTATTCAAACTTCATCACTCGGGCATTCCGACTTCAAGACCAACTTTAAACATGAAGTCTGCATTACAGATGTGAGAGTTGGCCAGACACAGAAGGTCAAACAGAACTCTCTGCTTAGTTGCGTTACAGGAAGTGTAGATCTAATGTTTGTAGAACATATCTCGGCTTAGTGGTGTGAAATTGCAGTGTTGGTCATTCAACCAGTTTGATTTGCTGACACATGTCAGTGAGTGGCTGCGTTTGCAATGAATTTGTGCAAATCTGTCATGGTCACTGGCGTTAGGCCTATTCACTGTGGTCATCAGCTGACTTTTCCTGGTGCACTACCAAGAACTTTGAACCAAGAAATTTGGCACAGATATGTAGGTCTCCGTCACAATGAATTCTAACTTTGGTGACCAACTGACCTTTAAACTGGCACCACATAATCATCCACTTCCAAGTCAGCGACACCAGTAATGATCAAGATGGTAAGTCCCACACATTGTAAACATTTTGAGGTAGATGTAGATGTCAGAAATTCCAATTGCTCAAAATGGCCAAAGATAATTTAAAACATTGTTTTTTGGCAGAATGACAGCAATTTGTAAAAAAAAATAAAAATAAAAATAAATAGGGGCTATGAATAATTTTATGCCAAGTGAAAACAAACCAGTTACAGTCTGAAAATGGATTGGAAAGTTTAATGAGTAAACTGATGAGCAGTGTGTGAGAAAATACCCTCAGGGAGCTTCGGTGTTGGCCCTCTAAACATATGGACTAAAATATGGTGTTGATCTGGTTCACCAGGTAGGGCGTACCCATTAATCACTTTTGTTCTAAATTCAGTGGTACAGGGTTGATTCTATCCCTTGGACTCTAGCTTCTACTGAGAGAAAAGAGGGACGTCTTTCTCTCTCTGACTTTTCTGTCTCTCTCTCATGGTGGTTATCAGAATAGAGAAAAAAAGCTGTGAATATTATAGGACCCAGTGGGACAGAGTGTCGGTGCTTCAGCACTTTCCCTGGTGGCACATAAATCTATTTCAGTGGCCTTATGTATATGTATCGTCTCATAGCCCATGTTAGCCTACAGCATTGTTTGTGCAATTGAAGAATTGGGTAGCCAATCCACAGTGTACCCCTTAAAAAGGCAGACTACGTGTCACCACCGGCTGTTATGTCAAAAATATAATCCGGTATCAACATGAATAAAATCGTTTCTTCTAGTTTTATAGGAACTAAGGAACTCCACTGTGCTTGTGACTGGTGTCACAGAAATATCAACAATGGGTTAGCCTAAGTGCAGCCTTGAGGAGCTACTGCTGGATTGTCTGAAGTTTAGCTTTGGGCCAGATATTAGCAGTTAGAACTAGTTTCTCGTGGTGTCAGGGATTGTGGAACCTGTGGAAATCTTTACTCATGCCTGTCATGGATTTTTTGCTGTCACCATTATTTCTCAGGATCCTATACCCATTCCTTTAAAAACCTAATTCTTTTGGGATTGCATGAAACTTTTTTCTTTTCTGATAATTCTTTAAACCTGCAAATCAAAATTTAATTATGCATATAGTTAATTAGCTGAGCTTTTAAATTTAAAATCCGGTGTTTATAATTCAGAGTACATATGGTTTATACTGAAATACCATACAATACTGGCTGTGGACCCTTTTACACTTTCAGAAGACTCAAGACTTTACATCAAATTAATAAAGTGAACAGTTTTAATGAAGTCTGCAGAGCAGGGTCAATAAATAGAGAGAAATGTAATTATCATCATCTATGAAAACAGTCTTCACATTTAAATGTGAGGAATTCCAGCATATTAACTATCAAACCCCTTGAGTGATTTATAGATTTTTTTTTTCATTTTAATTTGACTGTTACCCAATGAATGTTGAGGGTTCAAGGTTCAACCTTCAACATTCAACTTTATATATGTCCTACTGGGGCAATTGGTTGTGCAGCAAATCAGAAGTCTAAGGGTACAGGGGGATACAATAGATAGTGGGACGCAGTCACTGAAAAAGTTAAATAAAAACAGAAAATGTGTGCAAAAATGTATAGGTAGCAGCATCTGAAATAGCCTACACAAGGTGAGAGAAGTGCAATTAAAAGCTGTATATTGTCGACTACAGCCGTTGTCATCATCACATAATACAACAATAACATTCGTCAGCAAAAGGAATAGATTAGTGAGTAGCAACAGAATACAAATCAAGAGTGACTCCTACCCTGACTTGAATGTAAACAGGAGATGGCTGTAGGGATGAAGGAGTGCTTATACCTGTTACCTTTAACAGCAGGAAATATGAGCCAATAGCCAGAGGGTAAAAACTGAAACTCAGAATGTAAAGGATGGGAGCTGTTGGAAAGAATTGCATTTGACTTCCTGACTATCTGCCTTATGAAACAGGATTGAGCACACATTTGAACTCCCCAAATCTTGTTGCTTGTTTTTACAACTCTGTTTACTGCATTTTTAGAGCTGGTATTAAGGTTACCAAACCAACGCAGAAGTGAGAAAGTCAGCGCGGATTCAATGTGTTATCTCTAAAATAAAATCATCGGCGGCTTATCGCTGAAACGACTGAAACTTGGACAATTTCCTCACACAACACAGATGTTGCTGGCCTTTTTTACTCAAGGCCTCAGAGTGACAAATAAAATTAAGCTTGTTATCCACAATGATCCCAAGATATTTGTAATTTTCGACGGTGTCATTTATGAAGTTTGTTAATGGATTTATATCTAAAATCAATAAACATGTCCTTAGTTAACCGAACATTCAATTGAAGGGAAAGCATTTCCAAACCCGTCAACAAATAAAACAACTACAGGACCACAGTCATAATCATTTTCATGAAGGAGGCTGACTATTACCGAATTATCAGCAAATTGTAAAATGAATCTATTATCGTGCCGACTGAGGCATTCGTCGGTTTACAGAATATAGAGGAGAGGAGGAAGCACACAGCCCTGGGGAGAGCCAGTGGATGATGTCAGCTCCCCCGACATGCATCCATTTATCTAGATGTTAAAAAAAAAACAAGGATGCAGCCTACAATATTAAAATTATTAAGAAGTCTATCAATTACAATGTGGGGCTGGATTGTGTTAAAAGCTGACGAAAAGTCCACAAATAACAGCTTGACATGATTTTTGTTTCCTTCAAGTTGTTTAAAGGCCATATTTAGTAAAGTGGCAGTAGCATCCTCAACTCCACGGCCCGCCCTGCAGGCGATCTGTAATGGGTCAAGTAGGTGTTCAGTCTCATGAAGAAGATCTCTCTTTATCAGTTTTTCAAAGGACTTCATAACAAAGGGAGTCAGGTCCACAGGTCTATAATCGTTAAAAACCTTGAGGTGGGAGGTTTTAGCCACAGGTATGACTATGGACTGCTTCCAACACCTTGGCACCCTCTGTTGGTTGAGTGACGGTTGAAAGATATGATAAAAGATGAGAGCTAATTGTTTTGCACAGGAAGAGAGCAGTCAACCACTTATGTTGTTGGGACCCAGGCGTCTTCCAGCTTTAGAGTGTTTAAAAGATTTGGCCACAGAGAGAACATCAAAAGGAATACGACCTAAAATTTCAACAGTCAAACCTAAGATGAAACTTATTGAACTCCTGTGCCAGCTGATTATCGGAATTACAACCATCGAGAGCCACCTTTTTGTTACTTGGGGTTGCCTTGAACCAAGAGAGGCCGAGAACCCCTGACTCCTGTCTCCTGCCATAAGTCTATAGCTCCTGGCGAGTCCAGGATGACTGTGGGGCAGGCTGCTGAATGCACTGAACAGAATCCCTTGTACCCCGGGATTGTTCAGCCTTATCCAGCACCCCCTGAGAGTCAGGGTGAAACGGATGTGCATATTGCTCACCTCCATCCCAAACGTTTTCAGGCAGAGGTGTCTGCGCTAACCAAATCTGCCTCCGTGACATCACGGAAGCCAACATAAAAGCACCAATATCCCTTGTAAGTTGAGAGTGGGTCATAAGAGCAGAATCAATCAGGCTCATGGTGTCCTGGTCATCAGGGTTGGCAGCCTCCTAAGGGCTGCCATCCCTAACAAAAAAGCAAAAGAATTTCCAGAGCGGGCTGCTTGTGTGGCTGCATTATATGCGCGACACACCAGTCGGTCTGTTTTATGCTCTCTTTCACAGGACAGCGTTGATTTGCAGTCTCACGCTCCAGACCCAGAGATGTCAAGGCCGCCATTTCCCTCTCTACGGGAGGAATTTCCCCCAAGCCAGTCTAAGGAGCATACTAGGTCTTAGCCAACCTCCGACAAACAGCATTATATTGCCCCACTGGGAGCATTCCGTGCCTTCCCGAGCATCTGAATTCTGCACATTTGCGCCGATGAGGCCACTGTGGCGGGACACTGGTCTTTCATCTTGCACAACCTCTCTGACAAACCACGTATGGCAGCCAGGATTTTTAAGCTGAGTGTCATCCTATGGACCAGCCAAGCTACTAGGCGGACTAGGTACAGACTGCGAAGCACATTTTTTGCCTGAGCCCTGCTTGCGGTCAGGGGTGTGCTCCTGCTTACGCTTCTGGGCACCTTTTTTGGAATAATGTCTACTTTCCCATGGCCAAGCAGGTGGAGGCTGCACTGCACCTGCACGGACTGACTGCTCCATCCTTCTGGCTCTCTGAATGTGCTCCTCCACAGGCAGCTACTGCTCCTCCTCTACTGCTACTGCACAGAGATTCTCAATATTATTCAACCAATGTTACATGCCCAGGCAAGCAGGGCACTCACGGTGGCAATCGCGGGGGTCCATGGCACCCCGACAGACACAGCACATATGTGAAACAATTTTGGCACCACAGTTTCAAGACAGAAGGTGGAAAAACAGTAACCAACAGCTATGGATAGCTGACAGAGGGGATGAACACTAAGTAGGCTGCTCACAGCAAGCCACAATCACAAACAACTGAAAAAAATTTATTTAAATCAACAGCCACCAATTTTGTGAAACAAGAAAAAAAGGAGGGGTTGAGGAGCTGGAAAATGGAGGCCCAGCAACTGCGAAAAGAGCTTAAGGGCAATAAAACCAACCAAAAAGCAATAAAAAATTTACTTAAAGCTGACTTTATGCCTTACATAGGCAAAACAAAACACAGGGAACTAGAAAACAAACTTACCTGCTTTTCCTACACACAGCTCGGTAAGGAAAATGATTGAATTCTGTCTGATAATTATCAAACGAATCCAGCAGGAAAATCAAAACAAAACTAATCCCCACTCCTCAGAGTGTGCAACCGCACGGGAGGAGACCTCAAAAGACCCCCTTCACTGTGGACAGTGAGTTAATGGGGAAACACAAACACAGTAAAAAAAAAAAAAAAAAAAGGCCAAAGGAATTAACGGTGCATAAAAATACATTTTTAAACCGAGAAAAGGTTTGAAAACACCCGACCAAACACAACTACAGCAATTAATGACCACTAGGTGCGACTAATTAGGTTACCTGTAAACAGAGAGGAGCGGCTAACACATGCGATGTAACGATCTGCCTCGCAATGATATACAAACCATAGGAAAAATGGGAATTCCACATGCAGTCCTCAGAGACACAAGGCACCTGCACAAAAGTCGGACGAACTGTTAAAAGTGGGGTCCCGAACACACCCACCTGCAGGTCTCAGATGAGGCGAGTGAAGCAAAGAGGAAGAGGCGTTGCTCACGGGGGGTGCTTTTATGGGCAGCGAGCCAAGCCTCCTAAGGTCAGTCACATGACATTGTTGATATGTAAGGTAGGGAGATGAGGGCATCATTCAAGGTAAAGACCGTGGTGACGATCTGAGTACTGATACAGCCAGAGCTTAGTCCAAATACATCTCCACCTCACTGATTTCGTTGCATCAGACCAGAACCGCTGTATTAAAAGCTGGGATTAATAAAGAAAAACACTTAAAAAAAAAAGAAAAAAGAAAAGGAAAATAAAGTGACACAGATGTACTTGCTGCTGGTCGCTGCATGAGCATGCACCCGAGCTCCTTGACAGTAAAATTATTCCTTGATACATTTTATTAACTGCTTTATGGACACCAACATATTTCCATCTGATTACTATACAATTTGACAGCCTATTCGATCACTGAGCCTTTTTTGGGAGTATTTGTGCATAAAAAAGTGGCCAACATGGTTTGCACACAAACTATCTGGTTGGAGATATTCCCAGAGCAGCAGAACACACATTTTCTACGACGCAAAGGCTTCCTGGAAAACAAACTTAATTTCCCCTGAAAGTAAGAAACATTTTCATATGGATCTGGAGCTTTCCCTTGCTTCTTTTAAATATATGTTGAATTTGGTGGTGAATAAGTAAGAAAATAATAAAAATCTAATTCCAAAGGGAATTCTGCAGTCTGCTCCCTCCACCCCCCCGTGGCTTTGGTTTGGGATCAGAATCCTGTTTACTGGGCCTCAAATCAAATGAAAATCACTTAAAATGACCACATGAAGCAACAGTTTGCGTGTTAGCTACGTGGCTGATGGTCTGTTTCTTATCTCAGATCATGTACCGCAGACAGTCAAGAGCATACAGATCCGCCACACATTTTCTACAGTTGTAGTTGTAGTTAAGACAGGTCAGATCTTGTGAGAAGGGATGATGGCTGCACAACGGAGCTCATCAGTAAGTGTGGACGCACGGAGCTTAAACACTCTGAATTTAAATGATTTCTTGATCCCTTAAACAGATAATGACAGGATGCATTCTTGACTTATTGCTTGGTTGTGCCTTCCAATGAAGTGACCACATGGCTCAATTAATTGATATAGTCAGAGCTCGGTTGTTCTTTGTTTCCATGTTATATGATACTTATGAGCTCACATGCTTCTTGTCTACATTCAGAAGAGGATAAAACTATTAGAATGAAATCAACTATGTATATTAAGTGTTAAATTTTATTATATGACAGTGATGTTCTCACCAGCCCATCCCCCTCTCAGCCAATGAAAGGCTTCTGACCTTATTTAAGCAAGAGATTGAAACAGGTGCTATTTAATTCAACCAACTAACCCTCTTCTGTTGGATCTATCTGCATCAATGAGCCTTGACTGATCCAGTGGTTTTCCTTCCTCGGACCACCTCTCACAGGTCCTGGTCCCTGCAGACCAGGAAC
Organism: Remorina albescens; assembly: GCA_034769265.1. Taxonomy (NCBI): domain Eukaryota; kingdom Metazoa; phylum Chordata; class Actinopteri; order Carangiformes; family Echeneidae; genus Remorina; species Remorina albescens. The sequence continues at coordinate 17,713,212 of CM068488.1, read as the reverse complement.
ATCCTACAGGGCTGCAGTGTTGGAGATTCTCTGACTCATCCACACATCACAGTTTGGTTTTTGTCACTCACATCCTCATACTTTACTATCTTTCCTGCTTCAACATGTCAACTTCAGGAGTAAATGTTCACTTGCTTCCCAACCCATTCACAGGTGCCACGGTAACCATAACCAGCAATGTTATTCACTTCACATGTCAGTTGTCATTATGTTATGATCGATCAGCCCCTCTGTCGCTCAGCAGAGCTAGATGGTATACATCCGCTTGCTTATTATTAATGGTTATTGGTTATTGATTGCGATGACTCAGTACTGAGTGAAAAGCACCAACACGTGAAGGCTGACTGCTGCCATCCTCTCTGCTGATATCAACACAAACACAAAACCCTTTCATATCACTATACACTGTAAAAATAAATTCTGTAAAAAAACAGATATAGCCCTGGCAGAAAATTACCAGGAATTTATCCGTCAATGTTATGGACACTTCTAAAACGGGTTATTCCGTAGATTTACAGTATATCCTCAGCATTTGCCAAAAATTTCTTCACCACTGAAAAATCTGCTCCATTTCTATGGTATTTCTATTTCAGTTTCAGGGCTCTGTACAGTGAACCAAAAAGCAATAAACTACTCTACCCAACTTTGCCCCCCCCCCATGCCTTTCTATGTCTCTCTCTCCCCCTTTCACCCTCTCTCTCTCTCTCTCTCCCTCTCTCAACCCAACCGGTCGAGGCAGATGGCCGCCCCCCCTGAGCCTGGTTCTGCCCGAGGTTTCTGCCTCTTAAAGGAAGTTTTTCCTTGCCACTGTCGCCGAGTGCCTGCTCATGGGGGGATCTGTTGGGTCTCTTTAAATAATTTTATAAAGAGTTTGGTCTAGACCTGCTCTATATGTAAAGTGCCTTGATGTAACTTTGTTATGATTTGGCGCTATACAAATAAATCTGATTTGAAATGATAAGAGACAGACTAATACAGCAACATGATCAAATACAACCACCACAGCATATATAAATTGAACATGTTTATTTTTTATGCCACGTGTACAGACTAAAACAATACATTGAACAACAATTCATTTAACTACATGCAAAGCACCATTAAAAAAGTGCTCAGTTTGTAGAAGAGTGTTTCTTGAACATGACATTATTCTTTAAATTGGGTCATTAACCTCTTATCCATCCAAATGCCACTCATGTGCTCATGTGTGTCAACTCGAGCTGTACCAATAATTCAATTAATTAGCTGCCAACTATCCAAATAAATCTCTAATAATTAACAGTTTTTAGGCTATGTTACCAGTAATCATAATTTTTCTCTATTTTCAGACATTTTGTGGCCCAAAAAAACTAATCAATTATTCAAGAAAATAAGACAGATTAATTGATAATAAAAATGTCTGCTTACAACAAAACATTGAACAACATTGTTCTAAGTGAAACTAATAAGAAAACAGTATAATCGCAGAGCAAGCATGAAGTGAGAGGCACTTGTGCTCACACGTGCTAGTGTGAAAAAGCAGACCCAACTTTTGCAAGCCAAGACCTAGCTATACAGGCTAAAGTTAATGGCTAAGTTTGTGCGTTTGTGTGTCGGTCCTCCGGCATAAGCATTGACGCTACCTGACGACCTTTTAACTAAAATGTAACTTTAACTCAACAACAAACTTGCGTTAGAGTCCCAAAATGACTCGGCAAAATATTCTTGGCTTATCCGGTAATGTTGACGGTAACGTTAAACACAGGTTAACACAGGCTGGACAACTCTTAAAACTATACTTAAAACTATACAGAACTAACGTTAAGCCCATTACATATATTATTTTAGTTAGAGTAAATATACATTTTTTTTACTACAGAAGTGCAATAAAGGGTTTTCCCAACTCCAAAGATGAAACTTTAGCGGGGGTAAATGTCCGTTGATGGCCTCTACTTCTTCCGACCTTAGCACGTAACGGCTCTTCTTGCTCCCACAATGCAATGTGTCCTTAAAAAATACCGTAAAAACACCTGTACAAAAATATTAAGGAAAATTCCTTCACATTAACACGGTACATTGTGCCGTATATTTACAGACTTACAGTACCTGTGGCCAGATATTTGAATGCAGCTTTAGTCACTTTGATTTTGTTGGACTTTTTTGTTGCATTGCTGTTACTCTAGCTAGCATTAATTCCCTGGCTAAATCTGTGGGCATTTGTTGAGACAAAGTCAAACGATATAGTGACATTATGGAGAAGACATTAAACTCCGAGCATACTTAAATAATTGGTTTTTTTTTTCAATCATGAAAGTATGAAAAGAAATTATAGTTTTATTCATATTTTTTGGAGTGTTTGCTCCATAGGTTATTCATAGTCTTCACAGTTTTCTAGCATTTAAGGTGTACAATTGAAAGAGCTGCAACGCACAGAGTGAGGTGCATTATGACTTAAGGGTGCACATACCTAGATTAAAAAAAAGAAAAGAAAAGAAAAAAATCCTAGCTTTTTGCATATCTGCAAGAAATAGAAAAAATGATTCAAGAACCCTCTCACTGTTAAGCATTTCACTGTGTTACATCAACTGTAATACAGAGCGACAGCACTTGATGACCTACACGACATGTATGCTTACAGCAGCGTCTCAATTATACAGTGCGAAATTGTAACTGTCTGATTCGTGGATGAACTTTGAACAGTTTCACGCCTGTTTGCACTCGAACAATGTTAAGCTCACAGGGAGGCAGTGTGGGCACTCGAGCTGCTGTAGGTGGATATAGGGAGGGATGGAGAACACCGCCTCTGGAATCTCATTAAGCATTTTCGGTTGGCAGAATCAAAGCAGAGGTGTGATTGGCAACAGCTGGCCGTGACGACCCAGGAAGTTAGGAAATCTCCGTGGCTTAGTAACATCCCACCTTCCAGACCATTGTTGGCGTTTTAGAGCTTTTCAACTGTGATACAGGGAGAAATCACATGGCATAATAACATGAAATCACTTTTTTTCCCTCAAACTATTTCTTCTCTACTTCTATTAATCGAATTTAAAATTAAAAGCTCCTATTCCGAGTAATGTGTCTAACATGACTATGAGTGGTTGTGTGTACTCAGCTGTGTCAAATGGTGACTTCAACCTTTGCCAAAACAAACAAAGAATAATTAAATGATGTAAAAAATGAAATATTTAATTTCATTGTACATTTTTTTTCGAATAATTATTTTTGTTTGTTGCTTTTGCAAAAGGCTAAAGTGACCTTTTATGACAGCCGAGTACACACTGTCCCTCCGAGCAAGTAGCAAGACTACTTGGAATTGAAGCTTATGAATTAGAATTTAACAAAGAGATTTAAAAGGATGACAAACTCGCCTGTGTCACAAGGATGATGAACAATATGTCAGATTGGCTCATGAACCGGAAACCCATTTGCAGCTCACTGGCTGTCGTCCATGCAGATAGGTTTGCATTTATTTTGAAGTATATATTTTTTCAGATTTTCCAACTTCACCACAAATAATGAAATGTGTGGCACTGTTGCTCCAAGTGATAAATAGTTATAAAATCAACAGCAATACATCTTCTTGGGAACAATGTCCCAGTCTGTCAGCTAACGACTTGCTGTGAACACTACTTAAATGAAGAGCCGGTAGCTGAAGAAGCAGCAGGTATGACATTAAAGTATTATCACATGGTAATTAACAACATCTGCTTACTGGGGATACTGTGATAAGTGTGGAAAGTTCATTTAAACGTTTAATTTTTTTAATTTGACACTTTGACAGAAAGAGTGCAGAGGCCTCATTTACAAAAGTGCATAGGATCCATAGTACAAGTGTACATTCGCAAAAGCTAAAAAGGCTGTACACGGAAAAAGGAAATCTGATTTGAAACAATTTGAAAATGTGCATACTTAAATGAGCCTTGTTCTTTGTCAAATCATCAATTAACCACATATGGTCGGTGGAAATCTCTGAGAGATATCGATCTACACATTGTTCCTGTGAAAAATGGAGGCAGTTTAAGAAACAGCAAAGTTTGAGAGGCTGAAGGCTAGAGAAGTTGTTCATGCAACGAAACGGCCAATCTCCGAAGTCCTCAAAGAGATGAGGCATGACAATGGATGCCTGCATTGAGCCATGTGTAGTATGGATGAGCATTGAAACAACCAGTGGTGGGACAGAGACGCCGAACCTCAACTTTTATTCTTAATAACTGATGAAATCACACGGTAAATATCTACGAACACTGGCCGCCAGGGCTTTGTGCACCTGACAGCACACTGCAGTGACAATCAGTCTCTTCAACTCAGTTTTTGTCTTAAGCCATCTTGATTTATGTAAAGAAGTAGAACATCATGTTTTATTAAAAAAAAACCACTTGAAACTAGAGACTGAGACCATAAATTCCTTAGGAAAACATTTAAGGAGCTAATAAATGAAGTGAGAAGTAGGGCCATGTTCTAATATATGTCAACACACTCTGACTTCTTTTTAAAACCAGTACAGTCACTTCCTGATGGTCATTAGATAGAATACAGATTTCAGGCTCTTCAACAATGGCTTCATTGTATAAATCTGTCATCTATGTCCACTTATATACAGCCTGTAGATTTCAGATACAGAAACAAGAAAAAAAAACGAAAACCTTATTTGACATATGCAAAGTAACAATACATTTGATTTGGATTTGGGGGGAAAGGAAGGTGCCGGACTTACCCATCTCCTGCCACATCCTGGCATTTCTGCGGGGGCTGCTTTTAAACAAGTGATGTTGAAAAAGAGGCTGATAAAATATCATAGATGGATCTAGCCCCTTTTCAGGGGGGGTCAGACTCCCTTAAAATGAGTTCAAGAGCCCCTTAAAACCACATCCAGGTTTGACAAGATGAAACACCTGTCATAACCATTGGCAGTGTATGATTAAATCTTAATAGAACAAAGGCCCGCTTCAGTTTGACTGTGTTTGGTGAGGTGGCTCCTGTAAGGAGCTCAAATAAGGACGTTACACATTCTTCACTTTGAGCACTCAATTTCAACATTTTATAATAATCATCCCCGGTCTTCTTTTTTTGCTGTTAGGTAAGAATTATCTATCTAAGGTTTTTTTCTAGCTCGCGAATGGAAAAATCTTCACTGTTTGAATAATGTGAGAGAAGCTGCTGTCGGTTAGATGGTTAGTGTTGATGGTTGCTGTCTGAATCATGACTGACTAGATAACTAAGTGAAAGCAAGAAAAGCCCTTTAATGTTGAATTATTTGAGATAGGATGAAATAGATGGCAGATGGGCAACCTCTACTGTATGTAACTTGTCATGTGTCTGTGTTTGTGTGTGTGTGTGTGTGTGTGTGTGTGTAGTAATGGACATTTATTCGTTTTTTAAGAAAAAAAGCAGGGTTCAGGAGAGAGAGTAAGGTTAAAACAATGAGACTTCAATAATGACAGTATCCTCCTAATAGTCTTCATAATATTAATGGCCAGTTATTACAGTTAGTTTCTGATTCAAATCTAAATTATTCCGTTTTTTGTTTTTGTTTTTTTTTCTGACTTGGTAAGCTCACACCAACTCTCCTGTCATGGATTTCATCTGTTCTCATCTGGTTTCCCACAGCAACCCATTATTCAACTTGTTCCAGTCACACAGTGTTTCTCTCATCCCGAAAGTCTGATGTTTTTCTAAACCAAATGTGGGATAATGGTTCAAAATAACATTAACATGTACAGGTTTGGTTTTTTTTTTTCCATTCATCGTTATTGCATCCCCAGAATATCTCCTGTGAAATACTAAATAAAATTTAAATTCAGATTTGGGTTTTACAGCTGAGATATGCATATGAAAAAGATATTACTCATTATCCTGGTTTGAATATTCATGATAGATGCATCTAGAAGTATCTTATAAAATGTGACATGAAGTGAAATTACACATGGCTTAATTCACTACATGATCCTGCATGTGGCTCATAGTGGCTATACAGGTGCTCACATTATCCCACGTAACTTCTCCTTTTTCTTTTTTTCTTTTTTTGTAGGGATGTACTGTCTTGTCTGTCTGATCACGATCCTATCGCTGACCTGCATAAAATGCATTTCCCCTTGTGGAGAATAAAGTGCATCAAATCTAATTTAAATCCCACTTTTGGTTGCTGAAGCGAAATCTACGTCTTTGTTATGTTCAACCACTGATGTCTGCTTATTATGCGGTATCACACAGACACCTTTTAATTCGGTGTCTCTTGTCCATTGCCGTGAGACAGCAGATTTTGAGACCTATAGTCTTCTGTCCTGATCATGGGGTTTGGCAAAGACAGACTTCTGGCAGATACAGCTTGAGAAGAAAGCTATATTGTTCAGTAAAGAGAGCACTAATTGCATTGAGACTTCTAAATTGCTTCTGTTTATTCACCTCAGTTGCTGCAGCCTGGAGCTTGAACATACCATTTTTTTTTTTCGTTGTTGTTGTTGTTGTTTTTTACCAAAATAAACATTATGAAGCCTTGTTGTGTCTACCTTTCTCTCTGTGTGTGCTTTTATCTTTCTCCCACAAGGATGAGAAGCAGCAGAGAGTTCTGGGAGGACATGTGCTCTGACATGGTTACGGAATTTTAATGAGGAACTATATTAATGCTGTGTTATTAGACACCAACCACTCTCAACTCCCCCCTCCAAAAAAAGAAAGAAATCCGGTCTGAAAACACCATGGATTTGATTCTGTCTCTGCCTCACCCGGTTGTCCTCATCTTTGTTGTTTCTTGCCAATAGATTCACCCATCTTTTAATTGGACAAACTGAAATAGTGTCTGTGTTTGTGTTTGTCATGGGGCTATAGTTACCAAACTGGAAGTCAAATTTATTTCAGTTCCCTCCTGGATTATTAAGTGCAGCTTCAAGGTTTGATGGGTTGGTTCTACTGTGGTTATGGCCGACTACGTGCTTGCATCAGTTACAACCCATGACAAGCCAATTCGCAGAAAAGGGTGACAGAACGGTACGAATCTGAACCCAAATGCACGACTCGTGAGACAAAGTAGCATTTTAATAACGGTTTATTTACAAACTTCAGCTCAAAATGACTCTTTGAGGAAACACACTGGTATGAAATGAATAGCAAAAGTAGCAACAAAAGACACAAGCAAATGCTTGGAAATTACCATAGAATTGGAAAATAAAGGTGCTCTCCAATGCTTGGAGAAAACTGGACAAGGTAACACAAATCACAAGGTTAAGTTTGACACAAAAGTACAAACTATCAACATAAATGAGGAAACTAGACAAGGCAAAGGGCATGGACTGAACTGTGAGACGGCTTGTTTCTACTGCACAAGACACAACAGACAGGCACACACATATATACACAGGGTAATGGGGAACAGGTGAACACAATCAGGGCGGGGAACGACAATCAGACTGGCACAAGAGGAATGGCAAGCAAACTGAAACACAAGGAGAGTAGGACTTTCAAAATAAACCAGGAAATGACGAGACAACACTGAGACAAGACAACACCGAGTTTCAGGACATGACAAAGGGCTTTTTTCCTGCATTCATTTTAATTGTTGAGTCTTTATATATATTTTATTCCCTCTAATTGCAAAGGCACCACAGTTTCTCTTACTACGAACATCTAAAGTCAGTGACGATAGAAATGATAGATCTTTCCATCTACGTTTTGTTTTTCGAAGCATGCTGCTTGGTGGTAACCCATCCGTTGCTTTCACCAACTTCACCCCTTTGTCTCTCTCTCTCTCTCTTCTAGGTGACCTGAGAGGCTCAGCAGAGACAAATGTGATACCTATCGAGAGCAGGTGTTGTAAAGAAAATCGCATCCCAACTTCTTGTCATGAATCAATGTGTTTGGGTACCAGACCTGACCAAACAGCCAATCCTGTTACTGTGAGTATCATATGTCCGGAAGAGAAATATAGTGTGTTCACACCACCCATTCATGTGCTTGCTCATGTAATGACATTATACTGCGTATTGAGTGATTTCTGGTGGAAGTGAGCTTCCTTCTGACAAAATTATATTGGCATGCAACCATCCATATTGTGACACATTTTTCTCACTAACCTGCATCCTAATGTTGATTTTGTGCCAGTTCCACTTTTTCGCACCGTTTACGTCTCCTTTGTTTGCTTCATCTTGCGTTTGTCATCGCATTTTGTTAAGCTAAATTCAGAGGGCGCACATAATGATATATTTGGAATAAATTGCACTAAATGTAATATGGTCATGATTATACACTGATCAGCAACAGCAGTAAAACAGTCCACTGAACTGAACTTTAAATCTACAAATTCGGGGAACATCGCGCTTGCTCCAGCTGGCTCTGCTGCAAGGCCTCCACTGCACCCAAACCTAATGTGTGTCGTTATAGGTAGTAGACACACAGGGAGGTGGCATCATGTCATTTTCTCAGGCAGTGCCAGACTGGGCCCTCTGGTCCAAAGCCCAGTCATCAGACATTTTTCTGCAACTTCCTCTCCCAGGTCTGACTCCAGGACACTGTCCCAGTTTCCCTAATCCAGTCAAGGTGATGCAGTCACAAAGATAGCCTTTCATCAGGTGTTTCTTAAGAGTCCGTCTGTCTAGCCCGGAACTGGTCACCTGGAACCAACTGGCCTTGGGAGACCCTACCAGGGGCTAAAACCCCTGATTAAATGGCTCCCACTCTCACTGTGACAGTTAATGGTGGGTGCCTTTCGTTGTCTTCCGGGCTCCCTCAGCCTGTAGGAGTCTTTGAGGTAGGGACATGACATAACAGACAAGAGAGGTTGCATATCTCATGTGGTCTGTCCCCCTAAAGCTCTGATCCTGGAATTGCCCCAGTGAAAGACAAAGTAAACTCCGAAGGTGAGATTCGGGTTTCATGGTTTTCTCAGTAGTATAACCACTAATGGTTTGTCTATTCATAATGGATGCAGTAATACGTGAGATGGGGGATGATGCTAGAGAGACAAAGGTCTGGGCACTCTGCATGACCTGATGTTGATGAGTGTGGATGGATATGGGTGTTTACAGATACGCGGATCAAACACAACTTTTAGAACATTTCTGTGACACTCACTTTCTAATTTTTCACCATGTATCTGTGAGGGTCCCGTGGGGCCAATCCCAGCCAACCATATGGGTGAAGGCGGGGTACACCCTGTACAGGTCTGCTGTGTAGCAACAGCTCTAACCACTATGCCGCCACACTGCCATTTTAGCCAATTACCTGTTATAATTATTGTTGTTATTATTATGGGACAGTGTGAACCCAATCTTTTCATATGATGATCATCTGTTTTATAGTGTGTATTATTTTCATTGTCATTTATTTAGTGTTAATCCCGTAACCCATTTGTCCATTCAGGTATTTATCGAAAGGTCTGAAATTTATCAGTTAAGAAAATTGCGGTTGATGTACCTGTTTGGACAAAGTTGCATCCTTGTACTGTGGAATTAAAGAAAAGAAAAAGAAAACCTTTTTCCCCTATAAGACAAAAGATGTAAAATTCTATTTTCTCGGGAATGTGACATTCCTCACCTAATCTTCTTAAAGCCATCCTGTCACATATCTTCTGTGAACATGTGTGCTGCTTGGCCCACAATGATTGGATGATATAAATCACTGCAACGAGACAAACACTCAGCAAAACTGAGAGCGTTCTGATTTACAGAGTCGGATTAGCGTCTTAGGCTATCTCCTCAAACTCCTCACTGCCGTTCTCGTTATATCGCTCCCCCCCTCTCTCTGGGAAAATTGGCATCATTTACTGCCGCCACCACAGAGCTCATTGTCCACCATTATCCCGGGGACAAAGCTGCCATGACATTGAGTTAATCCACACATGTTTCAATTTTGCTTTTGGGGGAAGAAAACAGATAAGGAGGATTTCAGGTAAGAAATGGCAGGGAGGCGCCATACTGCGGGCAGCATGGACTACAATGATTGGGAAGGCTAAAGAAAGATCAGATGCAATCTGTCAAGCAAATTGGTTTGATTTCATCAGAGGGGTCATGGAAGTGCTGGTCTGTGAGGTTTTGCAATCTCTCTTGGACCGATGGAGAGCATTTTTGAAAACTGAAAATTGCTTCGAAACAATGCCAGACACACTTTCTGTACGAAGAAAACTCTGGTAGGACTAAAATGAGCATTTGATGAAATCTAGGGCAAGGAAACTGGTGTATGCACAGACTCCCTCTCATCAACAAATTCTTCATAATCATCAGCACCATGGGACAAAAGCAAATGAGAGAACAGCAGTCGGGCTCCTGGAAGAAGGTCTATAAACCATGACTCCATCTCATTCACCTACTGAAAAGTGAAATGAAAAGCTCATTTGTGTCGTCAATAAAGCTCCTCCAGGAGTCTAATTATAGAAAGTTCAAGTCATACACTGCATTTTGAACCCAGACTAAGCGTTGTTAATTACATCCACTGAGCTAAGAGAGAAGGATTAGCTGGAGAAAGGAGAGAGAGAGAGAATTAAAGCCACTTTTCCAGTCTTCCAGTAAGATTGTGTAAATTATTCAATTTTGGTTTTGGTGTCTAAAAGGTCATGGTTTCTCTGAAACGTTCAAGCTTCATCTTATATTATTTTGGTCTCGGGGAATCAATGTACTTTTCTCTGGAGGAGTTTGGTCAAGTGTGTCTTAATTACTCATGTGACATCACAAACACACTATAGAGATGCACTGTGGGATGTGTTGTCTCATTGGAAGAACAGTTCACTCCTAATGTAGGCAACAATAGGGGGATTCATTAATGACTGGCAAAAAACAAAAATCAGACCTCACAGGGAAGGCTGGGGCATGACAGACCTAAAGCTTTAAAAATGTATGACTAAGGAACAAAGGCAAAATAAAGTTGAAACACAGTAGGCCCGGTCAGTCAAAGGAAAGAAACAGGACAATGACTGGAATTTGGCAATTAAAATAACAACAAACACAAGCGAAGTAACTTTTTTATCGTTAAAATGCAAAATAATTCAAAGGTCCGTCTTAAAGTCTTAAAGGGCTAAAGGCCTGGGATTAACTGCCAAACATTTGATTAAAGATATGATTTATATGGGGAAAAAAAGCACATAACTGACCAAACATAACACAGTCCATTACAACACCCCATACCAACTCTCTCTCTACCTACTTTACACTAACGGTGTGCCAACAGAAACTGGCCATTATGAGAGAGAGGTGTTATAGCAGGACTGCTGTATTGGCCTGCATTAGACTCTTCTTACAATAAAGTGGCCAATGAGTCTATTTCATCACTTGAATTCCACTTTAAGTATGTCAACTATTGGTTGCAGAAGAATGAATAAAACTCCCAGCTCTATTCATTCATTCACTTTCTACCGCTTATCCGTTTCCGGGTTGACGGGTTTGCTGGAGCCAATCCCAGCTCACATTAGGTGAGGGCGGGGGCCCCAGCTCTATTAAAAACTGAAAAACTTTGTGTCAAGTCCACTGTCAGTAATTCATTTTAGCGCTGTCTGAAACTGAATTCAACTCGAATTCAATAATAATACTGAATGGTGTTTAGAGTTGAATTCATGGATCTCATTCCTCAGATCATTTCCCATCAAAGAATATCAAATTCTTAAGTTCTGATAGTGTCTGAAAAGAAGAACTGGTAAATCTTTCTTTTGTATGTTGCTTTCAAAAATTCACTACTTCCTTTTAACTTTCCCACAATGAAACGTGCCATATTTAACAGGTCAAAAGTCACAGCTAAAAAAAATTATTTCTTTCATGTCTGTCAGACATATCAGAATCAGCAAGACCCAGAGACTACAGTGGAAGGTGTCAGTTTTGTGTAATATTGCTAGTATGATATCAAATTTACTTTCAACAGATCTTTTTCTCGCTCTACTTTTGCTGAGAGCCATGCGTGTGTCGCCTCTAACCTGCTGAAATGAAAATCAAGACATTCAACATTCGCCACGAACAAGTGACATGTTGAAGGGAGTATTAAAAGGGAAATGCAGGACTGATTTCACAAAGACAAACAAACAAAAAATTTACACAGCTGACTCGTTCCAAGTTAGCTGTTAGCACGCCAGCAAGAGTAGCTGACCAACTGGGCCTTTACTGCGTGACCTTCTCTGCGCTACTTTCTGCTGTGACCTGGCTGATTGTAAAATATGTTGGCACGAATGTAGCACTTGATATCCGGCCCTTGGTCAGCATCGAATTTGATTTGGGAAATGGCATTTGTGAAAGATCAGTATCACCACTGCAGGTAGCAGAATTCCCTACATGAGAGAAATGAACTCCAAGCAATTAAAAAGACTTAATAAACAAGGCAAATAAATCACCACTTCTCAAAAAAGAAAAAAAGATCTCTACCCATCTGTCCCATCTGCTATTATGGCAAGCGTGAAGTGCTGAAATGCCTGGTGATAGTATATTATTGGCAAATTAAGCAATTAACTAGAAATAGATTCATGAAGCGCTCTGAGGTCACATAATGTTTGTGCTGAAAAATTAATCTGAGACATTTGCAGTGTGTGTAAGATGTATACCGTTTGTTGAAGCTGAGAATTGCCTTCTTCCTTCGTCCCGTCTCAGTGGGACACCAAAAAAGATGATAGCGAGTTAATATCAGCATGCTAGCTACTGATTGCACTTGTCAGCATTTACAATCTGGGCTCATCCATTGGTCTGAAGTTCCCCCGTCTCATTAGAGTTTCCCGAGAGCTGAGATGAGCCTGTCCACCACCTGACAAACTGCTTCTCCGTCATCCATCCAGCCCTCGCCGTTTCCAGCCCCACCACCCCTCTTACAGCTGCACACAAGAGTACTATTATGGTTCACTAATGCTCCTCATTAAGCCAGCCCCCCAAGGCTCTCGTTACTGTACATCTATTCCCACATGCCTTGTACCAGACTCATGGCTTTCATCTTTGGCAGCATGTGCAGATGTCATGAATTTGCCATGTGCAATATAGTGTGTGTGTCGAGATTTTGATGTCTCTGTCAGCTGCAGGACCTGATAACATGGGAGAAAGCAACTGCTCTCACTCCAGCTTGCTCGAGTGATTGCACTCACGCTGTTTGTCATCGACTTTCCTCTGTCAATGTTTCCTTTCTGCGGTAAAGCTGACCATAATCAAAATCACCTAAACTGTGCGGGAAGTGTTTTTCTTTTGGATTCCAGTTAATTTCTTCTTGTTAGCTTTTCAAGATCAGTATGGGTTGCAGGAATACTTAGATACCATGCATGCATCCTGCGTTTGACTCATGGAGTTAGGGCACAGGGTAACATCCATCTCTACATTTATTGCTGTTATTTGTTCTGTTTTGTCTTATTGCTGTGTTTCTATACCTCTATCGCTCTGAGCTGAAAGACAAACATGCTTTAATAGGCAGAAAAAGCGAGTTTTCTTCACAGCAGATAATTCTGTCCACTCTTCAGCTTGTGTAAAGGTTGCGGCAGAGCAGCAAAGCCTCAGGGGATCTATATAAACTTTGCTTTGAAGTTATTTGTGCAGCCCCTGAGCTCTTTGGATTTCCTTAATAAAACCCCTTCTGATTCATCTTGGAAACAACTGAGACCAATTGGATGGTGTGTCGTCGGGGGCCAACCTGCAACTAAAAATCCCGTAGATGCAGCACGCCCATCCAGGCGTATAATGCTTCCTGACAAACAGTGCTAAAGCTCCACTGACAGGGACTGCCAGATTGATTTGAAGGAAACAAATCATCTGCCGTGAGACTGAATCACAAAGTTGAGGAGCTTTGACTTTCAATCAGAAATATGTTCTGACTTATGCGGTGTTCTATTTATACATGAGTTGTAGTCAGGAGGGGGTTTTAATTACCCAAGAGGGGCAAGGAAATGGGTTTGTAATACCCCACCAGTGAGGGGAATTTAATGTGTCGAACAAGGAATTAAAGTGAAGAACCAGAGGAGGCCAAGGTGATGAAGGCTGACTATTGCTCAACTGCTCTCAACATGTAACATCTCATCGCTGTTGTGTGGAAATCGTACAAATCCAACGGTTGGTTTTTAATATATTGCATCTTCCTTTGGGACGTCATTGGATAAATGAAAGAATGGGGTTTCTGCTCTGAGAATTGGGCTGTGCACTCCTGTTGGTAAATCCAGTGCTTATGTAGATCATATTTTAATCCAATGTTGTACAAAAAGGTGAGGTGAAATAATATTTCTTGTATATTGAACAGCTTGTCATGCAGCCCTTACCCTAATATTCCAATAACTCTAATGTCTGGGGCTATGCCAGCCACATAGTTATTGCCTGGAGGCATGATCTTGTCGGTGCCGTAGTTGTTGAGGCCGTGGCAGACAGTCGTTCACATTAGCATTGTTTCCTGCAGATTAGATAGCTACAGAAACTTAACATTTGGCTCCAACATGAATTACAAATATGACTAAATATAGATGAAGTATTTGTCAAGTACACAGGGGAAAAGACCCAAATGCAAACACAAATGCAGGCAGGCTAAACTTTTAAAGGAAAAAAACATGAAAATGCTCACAGGTGGATGGCGGAACTTGCAGGCAGATCAATCAATGAACTGGCAGGCAAACAAAAAGGAAAAGGCAGGAGAATGCTTCACACGAGCCCCACTGGGGACCAGAACCAGATATGAAAAACAGATGATCTGACAAAGACTGGGTGACTAATTGTTGGGTTAACCAATGCAGGGCTGATGGAGAATGAGGAGAAGGTGGGCAGATGGGTGGGGCAGTCTGATGGTGTCTGGGGGCCGGTTGGGTGCGTACAGGATGGAGGAGGACCTGTGAGGTGAGTGGAAACACAGGCTGGAGACGCAAAACTGAGGAAAACAAAATGGGCTGCATTTTATAAGTGCAAAAATGACAGCAGAAAATATTACCCAAAATGATCATGATAATGATCAGTAAGTGAAGTAAGTGTCAAAAAAATCCCTTTTTTGTGACCATTATGTACGGAGAAGTGAGCGATTGAAAATAACCCATGATATTACCATCAGGCACACATTTGCTTCCCGTCCATTTCTGTTTTGGAAGGAAACACATTTTGCTCGTGGTCATAATTTGTTGGCCTCTGTCACTAACTGCAGTTTAAGATTAGTGAAATTGGATTCTCCAGTTCTCCAGTCCCCTCTTTTTGGAGAGTGGTTGGGACTTTTTTCTTTTCCTGGAAATATTATAGTCTTGTTTTGCAACAACCCCACCTGCACCATTTCCTTTCCCATCTTGCTTTTGGTTGAACTGCGCAAGTAAATTTTGTCGCGTAAACTTCAGTCTGCCTGTACCATGATCCCTGCCCATGGTGCGTGGATAATTGAGAGTTTCTTTTTCAAAAAAAAAAAAAAAAAGCTTTCTGGCCCTTCTTTATGAAAACTAGAAAAAAAAAAATGAATTGTGCCCCTGGCTGGAGGAGACTGAAATGCGGTAAACCTCCTAACTTATTTTTTTCATCTGGAAAAGTCTTGTCACAATGATCCATTCAGTTATTAAAACTAACCATCTATAATGTCTTCCACTGAAATGCGACAGAGTAAATATCATAGCTAAATACATTTTTGTTTGTGTTTTAGTCAATTCACATCCTCCATGATGTAGCATCCAGAGCTGCGATTAGCCATGCCTGTAATATTTGTGTGTGTTGTGCGATGATTCCTGCGTCTTGAGGTTGCCAGGACAAACAAAACTTATTACCGGCTGACGTCACTGGTGTGTTAAGAGAGCAGGGTCTGTTGTGTTGGTTAATTCCCCTTTCATAAAGGATGTAATAACAGAGACATCATGTTTGTAACCCAAACTGTCGGTCAGTCCTCTCATATTTCTCTGTTTTTGTCCAGAGTCTTGAACATAAACAGAAATAAAGAATAAAAGCAGCGTTTATGTAGTGGGTTGTTGCCAAGGTTTCCATTATCAGGGCCACATTACTGTCACATTTCAAGCTATAAAAATTGTTCTTTTTCTCAAGTCCCAACTGTGTTTTGCCAGCAGCGACAGAATAACCCCAAGCGCCACAGGTTTCTGCTAATAAATCACCATCATTCTGTACACCTCAGCTTATTCTCTGTAATTACATACGGGAGGATTTGTGTAAAACTACATATATAATTATAGAGCTTAAGTCTATGCATCAATGGCTTTCTATATTCATGCTTAGGTACATGAGCTTGTTTTCCACTGAAATGCTGCCCACTGAGATTTAGGTTCAGGTTTTCAGCGCATACATTTTTGACAGCTCTTAAAAGACAAGAAAATGACAACATTTGGTTGTAAAATAGCTGTAACCTTTAGTTCACATGACTGAATTAAAAGCAAGTATTTATATGAAGTATTTTTTTTTTTTTTTTTATGTCCACTCCCTTTGCTGTATATCAAAAAGCATTGTGCTCTCACAGAGGGACACGTGAAGAATTTTGTTGTTGCAGGTTGATAGCAATAGAAGACGGATGTGCTCTAGTAATTTTTTATTCATCCTGCTTGCTTTAAGCATTCATTTAGTCGTTTTCCCAGCATGTGCCCACTACAAAACACAGTTAGATTGAAGAGCCCAATTATCAGTAAATATAGACCCCATAATTGCTCATGAATGAAAAGCAAACATAGTATTTCTAAAAAAAAAAAAAAAAACTGTTATAATTTATGACTCTTTAACTTTTGTGTAATTCATTTAATTGCATGTGTTAAAATGAATCGAAGCAAATTAAGAATGGAAATCAAAAGTAATGAAGAAAGCCCCCTACCTATAAGTGCTTTACCAAAGTAACATAAAACCATATTCACTGTCAAATTTGTTTTTGAACATATGAGGGTTTCATTCACGTTTAAACGAGTCATTCAAATGAGTTTTAAAGAACTGTCTTTTCCCACAAAACGTAGCTCAAATTTCAGAAATCGAGTTCCATTCAAAAGCAAGAATGTCAGATTTTTTTATTTATTTATTTACTTTTTTTTTTTGAGGAAAACTTTGTTGTAGAAACTGTAATTTCCAATTCGATCATGCATTATGACATGTAGGGAGAAAAAAAAGATTAAGTAACCAGCAAGCCAACATTTACATTTAAAGGACCTGTTTGTAAGATTTGCTACTGCCTTAGCATTAGCGGGTTTTAATATAGGCTACCCACTTTGAGATGAATTTCTGCCGTTGTTGCTTCAGTGAGACGAGAGGTAACAATATGTCCCTGGAGCTGCACCACTTCATGGTAAACTGTACAACGACAGGGATTTTGTGCCGGAAAATGAGTAATAATAAGATAATAATTTCATTAAGCTCCCTTGGGGTTGTTTTTACATTTCGCAAACCCCCAAAGGCAGCTGAAAAGGACTAATAAAGACAAATATTTAAAGCAATAGTCTCACATATTCACAGACACTGTGTGCAATTGCAGGGCCAGAAAATGTTAAAAGCAAATTAAATGAGTCTTTAATGGATACTTTGTGCTATATGGCTTGGATCCTTCATGGTCTCTTCTCCTCTAAGGAGAATGAATATTCATTTTTCTACCTTAAGCTGGCTTCTTCGTTCATATACTGTAAAACTCATGTTGTTCCAGAAAAACCTGAGGATGTCATTGTTATGGAAAATATTTCCTATTCATTCTTAATTAGTCCACAAACGGTTTTCCTCATTTCCCAACAGCACACGCCTGAGGCATTTGTCACGCTTCCACCTGTTCAGTTCCTTCTGTGGGTGTGGCCTTTGAGCGTCTTTTTTTTTTTTTAACACATACTCTGCTACACGCTGATAAAAGCAAGCAACCTGAACTTGTTTGTGGTGGCTTTGGTCACCTAGAAATACTTTTTTCCATATAAATTACGCAGACATGGATGAAACTGGATCCCCGGTAGCAGCGATCATCGACAGGTGCACTGGTTTTACTTCTTTATTGCCTGTCTGTCACCCATAAATGCACACAATGAGTTATCTGTTAAGGGTGTCTTTTTTTTTTTTACGGAGCACAAAGAAAACTTTTGGATATGCATTATTTCTGTGCTTCTTTCATCCATGAGCCCACGTCCAGTTGTTTGGCATCCCAGTGCATGCTATGGGTTCCAGTAAGGGGACAAAACACCCAAGTCTAATGCGAATGTCGATCACACATGAACTCGGTGCACAGCAGCGTGTACACCTTCGAGGTAAAGGTACCAATTAGCTCCCTTCCCTGGATTCTTGTAAGGCAGATTGTGTTCTGGCAGACATTTGTGCATGCGCATGATCAACAGGCCAATACTGCAGTGCTAAATCACATTGGCCTGCGCTGTTCTCATAGCTGAGGTGCAGATGCAGCTGAACCAACAGTGGTGTCATTGATATGAATGAGGAGACTGTGTTCATTTTACGCAGTGCTATTGTCAGTCTGGATGTGACCTTGCTGGTTTAACATACCAGACTTCTTGCGTTAATTCCGTGGTAAGTGTGGTTTATAAATGATATTTCTATAACTTAGAGCAGTGGCACTTAATAAGTTTAACATTTTTTATCATACATTTTAGGATAAAGTGACAGTTTATTCTCATTCATTTCATACTATTTGACCTTTTTGTTAAGTTTGGCTATGAATGAGAGGCTAACAATAATATGAAATAACACTGCAAAATGTATGGTGAATTGGAATTTTGCCCATGCAGCATTTTTAAGGTTGTAAATAAATAAATTGTTCGCCTGTCTGAAGTACGAGGCTACAGGACTCTTTACATCCTCTCTTCAAACTCTCATGCTTCATGATTCTTTACTGGAGAGGGCACTTGCCGAAACAAATTTAAATGCGTATACAATTGACAGTTTTTCTAGAGCTCAGGATCTTCGTTGGCTTCACTTTCACCAAGAGGGGAATAAATCTAAGAGTCACTTGAAGAAAGGAGGGCAGAGCACTTAGATGCAGTGACGACAATATGCAGCTGTGTATTGATCTCAGGAAAAACGTTACACTCACAGTAGTTGTTGTTCTACCAAATAAATGAATCAGTTTGTGGCATTAGGCCACTTCTGCCTTGGGGCTGTTTTTCTCTCGTCAAATTCTCAGTCCTGCCTTCTGTTCTGTCTCTTTTTTTATTTTCAATTTCATATTTCATTTCATTTCTGCACGTAGATATTGTTACTATCTACTCAGTGTCTGACAGGTAATGTGTTCCAAAGTAACATTACCTGAGGGGGGAAGAAAAATGGAGCAGGGATAAACAGCACAGCAGCCAAAGTGACCGTGGGACGTTAGTTAGACTTTCCCTGGCTCTCGACATAACATCACATATCAGTGGAAAAAAGATAGCAGATGGTCAGTCTGCCTGTCATCCACACTGGAGTAAACACATTTGCACTCCTCCCTACATAGATGCCAGTGATGAAATAGTTTGTAGTTCTGCGTGGGCCAATGAACTTCGCAGCTCACACCCAAAACTTAAGTGCAGGGAATGATGGAGGCTTAAAAATCAATGTGAAACCCTGTGGAAAATAAACAGGTGGTACCTTTCTGAAGTAAGGAAAGACTTTTTGCTTTGATTTCTCACCAATCCATTGAATCCACTGAGAAGCTCAAGTGTTAGCAGCTGAATAGCAACTTCACATCCTTTTAGTCAAACCAAAATTTTGGAGAAGTCAACATCCTTGTCTGGCGATAGGGTTTTTTTTTTTTTTTTTTTTGGTTGTTGTTGTTTTTTATCACTTTTGTTTCGTAATGAATATATACTTTTAGATGAACCTGTAGTTTTGCTACTTTAGTCATTATAAGCAACGCAAGGGAATATTTCTGCGGGGACATGGAGACTAATATGAGTTTATATTATTAATAATGAGGCTGCAGCCTAAAGCTAAGTGGAGTCTGGGGTGAAAGATGTTTGTTTACTCGGCAGTGGTGTTAAATTTCTGACTCAGTCTCTTTCTAAGCTATGGTCCAAACTAAAATACCCCTATTATGCGTAACTATTGGATGGATTTCCATGAACATTTCAAAAGGCATTCGTGATCCCCAGGGGATGCATCTTACCTATTTTGGCGATCTCATTGTTGTTTGTCTACTCTTTTGTATGTTTTATATATCCTGCATCTGTTTATTCTATGTAATGTAGATTTTGATACCACACATTTTGCCACAGATTGAAAGATAATGGTTTCTGTGGTTTTCAGTGAACCCTCAAAACTAGCCCTACTTATCATGATAATATATTGAACATGAATAATTAATAGCATGCCAACATTGTCATGTTAAGATTGCTTACATTAGCATTTGCCTCTGTATATGTTTGCTTCTGTACGACTTCTCACAGCCATTAGCCTGGCTGTAACCTTTCAGTCTTATTAATCTGTCACATGCAACTGTCCAAGTCTCATAGGAACAGCATATGAAATTATTGTGTGTATTTTGTATTCATAGTTTTAATCATTCTTCCCTAGCTCATGTATTTATGTTTATTCTTTGTATTCATAAGAGCCTCACTCAGGAACTAATTTGAGAGTAGAAAATTTGAATAAATTTTGTCAGTTTATTGCTTTAAGGATCCACTAGATTTACTTCTGCTGTTTAAAAAAAAAAGGTCAATTCAGTAATGCAATTCAGTACACATCCCCAATCTACCTTATAATTTCCTTCTCTGTGTTATCTATAGCTCCCAGCAATACAACAACTTTGTACATGTGTGTGTTTGCGTATTTGTTTGTGTGTGTGTATCCTAGCCCTCAAGCGCTGTACACTGGACTGGCAGGATGTAAGTGGCCTCAGATACAGAGGGAAACCAACACGGACTGCGTGATGACAATGTCCGTGAATTCGATAAACCCTTTTCTCACGGGCTGTAGAACCACCCCTGCAGAAAATGTGATTACGCTTCTCCACAGGAGGTGCGGTGTGGGACGTTGTTGCAACTTGGCTTGTCATTGAGACCTTAGTTTGTCTGTTGCTTCATGCCCACTAACATCTTTGACACGCATGTAATGTCCGAGGAGGCCTGTGGCTCTGTGTGTGGTTTCCCCCGTCTACCTTTGAAGCTGAGCGTGAACCATTTGCTAATGACTTGATGATGCATTAAATGGATGACAGCATGTATTGTGGCCTTGTCAACGTAAACTGACTATTAAGTTGAAGGGGAATTGAAGTATGAACTGAAAACACCAACATAGTGTGGTCACAACGTGGATGGTTTTCAATTTGAGCCAGAATGCCAAATGCCTGCCAGCTGCCAAAGGCTGTTGTTTACAGCCTCATGACTGATACATATTTTAGCGAAAAAGAAAAACAACTGAATTGCTTACTTACTATGCAACAGAGGAGTAGTATGAGGGATCACAGAGGTTGTGCATGGCAGTTATCTCACTCATGCACAAATTAAGAAGAATAACAAAAAACTGGCTGTGAGCAGGAATGAAATTCCATTCCAGAAAACTCTCAATGATTTACACAGTTGTGTATCCAGCAGCAACGCCTCTTCCTATGATACAATGTAGTGGACTGTACCAGATGGAGTACAAAAATTTGTCCTGCTAATACAGCAGTCTATGAGTTTGGTTTTCTTTTTTCTTTGTGCCACTTGCGATTTCTGAATAATTACTTTTGACCAGTTCAATTGCCGCTAATGAACCAAACCCAGCGATTAAACAGCTAACCCACTCACTGCAGCTGGGAAGTGCGGTGTCCTGCTTTCAACTTGCAGCGGATTTGCTGTGGCAGCACATTTACAAGTTCAGACCAAAAACCACCGTCACCAGCTATGGTGCAAAACAGTGGTGTGAAAGTCCATCCTTGGGACAAGAGACCAGGGAAGGCAGCGGATTAAAATACTTCCATATAGCATCTCATAAATAAAGCCAAGTGCCATCCAAACCACCCCATTTGAAATAAGTGAGCAGAAGACTGGTACATTAAGTATCCACTTAATCTGTGGGGGTACTTAAGATTCTGGATTGCAATTCTATTTCTCCAGACTGCACTCTCCTAACTCAAATGAAGAGAAATGTTGAAGATGTATCACATTTAAACAGGTGTAGATACTGCTTTAATAGAGAACAATGGTAGACGTTGTTCGGAGTTAACTGGACAAATGTGCAGTTTTTGCCAGGGCCTAGCAGGCCAATAATCCTGGCCAGTGATTAATCCTGAATATGTTCCACAGAAACCTGATCATTTAGCAGTGCAGCAGTGTCATGGATAGCACTCATCTGACTCTAGCATTTTCCAAATTGTGCCTGTGAGCCTGTGGGTTTGCAGTTGTTTTAAGAGTCCCCTACACTAACATTTACCCGTATGACCAGTGAAACGGCTTCAGAAAACTGTCTTGGTGCTCGTGTTCATTCTGGCCATTTAACTGCAAGTTAAGGAGCCCAAAATGGACAGTCCTTTTGTGTAGAATGAATACAAACGTTTATCTGAAGTGAAATGGATTTTCCGCAGCATGGACTTTTCACAACAAGTCATTATTGTCAGTCCATGCATTTATCCTCAATCTAGACTATTTATTTGTCTGGGTCAGAGAAAAACAACCACTCACTCCTGCACTCCGACCTACAACTAACCAGTTAATCTAAACATGCATGTTGTTGGACTGTAGGAGGAAGCCAGAGAACCTGAAGGGAACACACACACTCACAAAGGGACAACATGCAAATTCCAGGCCCGGGAATCAAACTGAGAGTCCTCTAGCCACGCTACAGTTTACAGTGCTAACCACTGTCCCACTGTGCCATACATCATTATCTAGTCTTTTTCTGATAAAATTTTTTTTAACTTTTCTTTTTACCGTGTCTTCATGGTTCAGCACTGTCCAGGGAAACCCAAAGAGGGAAATATTACACATTCAGAAGACTATAAGTCTCAAACTGTTTCAACTGTTTCAAACTGTTGAGGAACAAAATTAACTACAGATAAAGTCAATTTTTTTGCACAGAATGATGACTGTCGACTTAGTCCCCCCGGCACATTAGTGGCTTGTATGAACAGGAGGGATAATTACAAGGCAAGGCAACTTTATTTGTATAGCACCATTCATACATGAAGCGATTCGGGGTGCTTTACAGAATTAAAACAAACGATTTATAACATTAAAAACACTGAAAGCATTAAAAACGTGACATAAACTAATAATAATAACAATACAAATAAAATAAAATAAGACAATAAAATCAATTTTGAAAAGAAATTACAAAGCAGTCATTAAAAGGGAGCAACTGTTGCACTGGTTTCAGCAAGCAAAACCTGCATCAGTGTTCATGTAGGTGCCTTTGAGACATACTGTAAAACTGGTCCTCTTTATCACTCCAAAAACACGTATGTTCCTCTACCTCTGAGCGGGTGTAGGGAGATAAGCCACCGTAGCACCATGCAGTCGATTTAGATGAGGTTTTTTTTATATATTTGTAAGGAACCCACATGTGAATTGGAGTGATGTTGCTTGTCACAAAGAAAGTGCAAACAAATATAATTAATGAAGTTGTGTTGTCATAATAAGACAGCGCTCTCTTGGTCTCAATTCCCTCCCTCATTTTGTTAGCTTGGAACTACACTACAGCAGGTTATTGCTGGAAGCAAGTTTTAATGCAACTTGAATGAAGACAGTTAATGACAGTGGATGCATTATTTGTGTTCTCCGGCTGTTATGTCTTTAAAAACTAATATGACATACACTGAATTAATGAATGGGCAAATCGCAGTTGATCGGCATCCACCTGGTCAGATAATTTCATTTTAAATCGTCCAAATACGCTTTCTTAAGTGAGCATTCAGTTCATCCTGTGCTGCTGGTTTTAGCAATTGGAATGACAGGGTAAGCCCAGCCAGGGGACCGGGGCCTGCATTTGTTCCAATGTGACAGAAAATTCACTGTGAGAAAGATCTGCCACAGAAATCAGAGCACCGCTGGGGATGTGCCTGCAAGTTTTCCAATCAGCAGAAATGGCATCCGCTGCAAGAGCATGAGGGACTGAATAAGGAGGGCAAAATAGGATGCCATGGCAATGACTCCCATCTGAGAGGAGAAGGTGTTTCATGACTACCTGGAGAGAGGCATTCAGGGAAGACTATGGCAGCGCTGATGTAAGCGCTACGTAATGTCAAGAGAAGCTGCATGCATGCAAACATCTGGAAGGATGAGCTCTGAGTGGAATAAAGTATGAAGCTGTCTGCTCACGAGGAAGAAAAGAACAACACTGTCAGTTAATAAAACAAGGCCTCGCACTCTTTTATCTCTCTGAGAATACATATGTTTCTCTTGCTTGTGTGGACTATATGTACAAAAAAACAACAACAACAACAACAACAACAAAAACACCAATTGTAAATGTTTGACTTTGTCTTTTGAACGTATTTTTCAGTCACTTATGCATGAAATGGAGCGCAAACGCATTCAGACGAATACACATTTGGGCCCATACTCCTACACATACTGGCAAGGCAAACAAATAACACAGCTCTCAGACTGCGTGTTTAGAGAGGCAAACACCTTGTAGTGACGACTGGCCGACAGAATGGGAGAAAAGAGACAAGTAATGTGCTCTCATTGCTGAGATTATAATGTCACTTGGGAGCTGTGGCCCTGTGTTCTGTTTCAATAATTTCCCTTAAACCAATCTAATCTGCTCCCCATCCTGCACTGTTCTTTAGAGAGATTTTTATAGGCTTTTGTTTGTGAAACAGATAATTCCTTATAAATCACAATAGCCTTGCCTGAATCGGGTGAAGCCCCGTGGTTTATCTGCATGATTGGATCATTCTGAAATGCGTATAAAATAGCACCTGGGTATTGTTTACGATGTGTGTGTCAACTGTTCTTGTTTCAGAGCAAACCAAAGCGCAGAGGTTACCGTGTTTCTCCCACTGTCGCAGAGGTCAACTCAAATAGTGATGCTTCAATTTAATGCATGCTGTATTATTCAATGCAATATTCATCTGCGGACGTCAGATGACCTCGTGTGACCTTCTAGTCGAAATTTTCTCAACTTTACAAGGGAATTGGAAGCAACATCTTCCCCCAAAGAAAAGAAAATAATTGTGTAGCAGATGGCCATCTCAATGTTTCCTCTTTTATTTCCTTCCCATAGGCTGATTGATCATCCTGCTTTCTGGGTGTGAATGTGTGGGCTTGAGGTATTTCCGAGGGACCATATGGCACAATACCACATATTATAGGTAAGAGTCACCTTTTTTCTATTTCACATTAAAATAGTTTGAGGGTTGAAATTAACCCAGAAAAGTCCTTGGCCTTTCTTATCCAATCAACCTCGGGCGTTGGCTGAATATTTGCCGCATGATAAGTGACACAAACCTCAGGCGAAGGTGATAGACTTGAGCCTTTAACATTAGATTTGTGGCTTGGGTCGGTAAAATTCTTCTTATATTCTCTTTATCCTCCGACCACCAGTGATGCTTAATATCTGGGATTTGGTCATGTCACAACATTTTTTTCCCCTCTATCTTTATTTAAATTCTCTAGCGCAGTGGAGAACACAAACAAATCATAGTCTAGTGGCACCTTTTGCTCATATTACAGGTGGTCTAGCCCCGGACAACACGCTGCCAACCATTCTTGTAGTACATATGATATTGTAAATTCAGATAGCTGCATTTATGTGCAGCCTGGAAAATGAAGTTTTATGTTTTTCTGGTGCATTTTTTATCATCCCTTTGTGTTTTTTCCTCATCGTTATTTTTAAAAATGTTGCCAAATGAACTCCACATATTTAGAATCAGCACAACCTCAGCTAATTTTATGTCACTTCATAAAAATTTCTGTTCACTCTAAATAGGATAAGAGCTCATGAAACCTAACTTATTATATCGGGGCCTAATAGGAAGCACAGATTCACTAGTTTAATGAGGAGATACACCAGGATCTCAAACGCTCACAAAACAATAGCACTCAAAAGATCCACACTTCCCCGGGTAGTGACCCTCAAGCGATTGTGTAAGCAAAGATTATTTTGCTCGTCATTGTGTCAATCAATAGCTCATTGATGGCTAACCAAGCCACCGACTTACTGTATGAACAGCATGTAAGCAGGCATCCTGGGATGCCATTGGTAACGATTGCACAAGGTGGACTGGGTCTTCAGAGTTACGGAAGCCAGGATAAACACATGGTTGCAGTTGTGGAACAGTCACAGTTCGGTTAGGTTTAAGAAGAGACAATGGTCTTAAGCTTCCTGGACCTAAGAATGTGGAGAGATAATTGCGGATTTCCTATTTAATGCCTCCTTATTTGTGCCTGTCTTTATTACTTTGGCAACAAGAGATCACTGAACAGCAATTAGCTGTAATGTGTTGTTTGTGCTGATGACCTGTGGTAATATTAAGACTGTGAGTTTCAGTGATTAAAAAAAAAAAGAATAAATCAAATAACTTGGCGAATAATACGATCCTCAACACTAAATGCACGACATCAAGGACTTTACAAGTGCAGCAGCTTGTGAAGATGACGATGACGATGATAGGTTTGATGCTCTGATCATAGCGGCGCATTCATGCGTTGCCTGCTTTAAAAAAGAGGCTTCAGATGCTGGTGATGATGTCACTAAGGCGCGATGGAAGCCATCCCGCATTCTTGACACTCTATTGCATCTGACAGATTTAGCATGATCAAAAGAGTGCTTTCATGCCTTTGATGCTCAGTGCATGTTTTCAAGGTCATACAAATGCTCAGCAGTGTGTGTACCTCCGCCAAGGCCAATGTCAAACAGCATATTCAGACTTCAGAGGAAAAAAATTTGAATTCAAAGTAAGTGTCCCAGATGTGCCCTGGAATTTTTTGGGTTCTTCCCTGGCCCGCACTGGGGTCATGGGACATTGTTAATTACACAAATGTTTGGTACTTTTTTTTTCTTTTTTCTTTTTTTTCATGCAGATAAACTATTCGACTGACAAGCAAACATACAAAGGGTGAAAACATAACCACTGCACAAGGACAACAGCTTTACACTTGCAGCTTTTGTGTTTTGCTTTCTTTCAGTTTGACCTGAGTCCTTGTAGACCTAGTTGTGAAGCTATACTATTTTTCCAAATATCAAAGCAAACCCATTGTATGCATGGCTAAGTTGTGGGTCATTTCCAATGTTATGTAACCCCTTCATGTAAGTTGGAACTTTTACACATATAAGTCAACTAAACCGAGCATACCATCAAATGCAAGACCATCTTTCTTAATATTTTCGTCATTTCCTCAGTGTTGTGGATGTTCCAACTTAAATACACCGACCCTATAACATTTCTCTGCAGGTGCTTCACAAATACGAATACTTCCTTTTCATTTAGTGGTTGACAATAGCAAAGGTCACTCAATGCAAGATAAGCACTGCCGTGGTGAGTCAATCAACAGACCTTAAATAACACAATGACAATGCTGGATAGGATCTTCAATCACACAAACCTATCCCATGTAAATTTCAGCCGGATTATGAAAAGTGTGAGTATTTTATTTCTTAACCAGCAGGTGAAATTGCCGTGGTTATACTGCGCTCCGGCACCACCACAGCTGCAGCGGTGATGAGAGGTCAGTCCCTGCACTCACATCTCTCTCATCATCAGCCCAAATTACTCACACAGAGACCCAAAGGGATTTAGAAAATGGGGCTGGGAAATACTTACTGGATGCATCTCACAACCAATGGGCCAACTACTGGGATTTGCCCCAGTATGCCCAATGGTCTGCTCCATTATGTATAAAGAGTTTTGTTATGTCTGGGTGGTGGTGCAGTACACTGGCAGTCAGAGTGAATATAAATAAGCCGTAGAATATTTACCTTAATGATAGGTGTCAAATCAATCTTCTCTCTCTCCTTCCTCGGGCTTCCCCACTTCTACATCCACAATTTCAAATTCAAAGGTCATCTAATTGCAACTTTGTGACATCGCATTTGTTGCAATAGCTGTAATTTACATGAGGAAAACACCACTTAGCATGTTCAGTACTTCATTGGTGTCCTGATATTTTTGGCTGTTGCTGAAAAAAAGATATCAGACAGGTCAAGAATGAATGCATCGGATGCATCTCACCAGATGGTTCATGAAGGCATCTTTTATCAGGTGGAAGAGATATGACACATATTTTCATTAACATCTGATGTTGTTAAAAGGATGAACCCGTAGATGAGAAAAATAAAGCAGAGCTCGATGAAGATATATTTTTAGAGCACAGTGAGTGAAAGCTTGATAAATAATTTTTGACCCGCAGTAGGAAAACCTGACAAGCTCACACTAAAGAGGTTGCATTTTTCTTATCAGAGTCTGGGGAAATCAATCACGCATTGTTTCAGTTACTTCCCACCTTCATCGTGTGACTCTTCAAGTCTGGTATCTTAATGAAAACATTATGCACATACCATGCAGATGTGCACTTTAATGATAGCAGGCGTGAGAGATAACATCCACAATTTGTGTTATATTTGATTGCTGTCTTTCTTTTTTTTTTAGCTCAGGCATTTATAATTCACTCTGCACAATTACAAGAAAACCCAGAGCTTTTGAAGAAATGTCAAGTATAATTTTGTACATCTTTACACACATTTATGTGTTTTGGTAATCTGCCTGGCCATGACGCTAACGTTGAAACGCAGATGAATCAGTGGCACAGCTGCTGCCCAGGCGGCACTGAATGATTGAAAAGACCATGACTTTGGCAAAAAAAACCTGTTCCCCTGCTCCATTGGCTATTGATCTTTTCTGTCAACATTAAAGCTGCTATAATCAATCAATCAATTACAACAATATACAATACAACAAAGTTATCACTACTGTAACATCATTCAAAAGCATAAACTTTTGACGTTTGAGAATTTTGTGTGCCTTGCCGATGCTAGATTAGTGTACAGAATAATTCACGATCTGGCTGCCCCTCCGTTAAAGGAGTTTATATCACTGCGCCCAGACAACAGAAGAATAAATAGGATGACCAGTAGAGGTCACTGTGCAGTACAGCACAGACATACTGAGTTCGGTAAGTCAGCATTTTCTGTCAGAGCGACTAACTATTGGAACTCAATGCCCAGCGAGATAAGAGAGATAAGCACCTTTACTGGTTTTAAATCTAAGACAAAATCATGTCTTAAACTAGCTCAATCATGCAACCATAAAATTATCTAGCTCACAATTCACTGATTTGTAATTATATCATGTTTTATATCATGTTTTATTGACTGTATTGTCGTGTCTTAATGTTGTGATTTTACTGTTGCTATTATTATGTTTTAAAGTATGAAATTTCGTTATTGCTGTTGTATTGATACTCAGGGACTACAGATGAAAATTAGCTTCTAGCTAACCCTGGTATGGCTGAGAGCTGTGCATTGTCCCTTTTAAATAAATAAAAGCGAAAAAAAAAAATTACAAAACTAAGGTTATTTCATTAGCAATGGCTCAAATGGCTATGTCTAACATGCAAAGGTCTGCAGTTCACTTCAGCCTTATAAAGAATTTTAGCATTTTTTGGGACATTGTTTTGGCTTTTATAATTTTCATGTTTTGGTTCATTCTTCTCCTCTCAGCACTCTTGTTTTCAGGAGCAGGCAACTTAAATGAAAAAGCTATTAAAAAAAAAAAACTGACAGTAGGAGTGAAATCAGTGGGTTATGATCAAGGAGGAGTGTCAACAATGCGTTTACAGCTTGTTTTTCACTGCAAGCAAAATGCAGGATGGTCTGTATTGCTTGGTTAATGGCCATCGACTCTACACTTCTTTTCCTGGTGCAATGTGGGTTGACTTGACTCCACAATATAGAGTATGATAATCGTGAGACAGAGTCGGTTCAGACATGCATAGAGAGTCAGAGAGCAAAGCCGTGTGGGTTTTCATCAGGAAATCATATAGGCAACTCTCAATGCATTCAGTTTTATCACAAGACAGTGAATAGAACTCATCACAGCTTTGGGTCTGTTGTTGCAGGTGAATTATGTTTCTCTTCAAATCTTCAACTCTCCTCACATCCGCAATGAAGATCTACATAATTAATACAATTGATTTTATTTGGGTTAATCCATCTTCTGGTGCTATTCCTAGAAGGACCCAAAGAACAGAGGTAACCACTCTCGAGCTTGAAAGCACCTGCTATAACACACTTGGCGTGATCACACCTTCAGTTTTTTGGGTTTAACAGCTGATGTTCTGCCACATGCATGGGCAGGAAGGAAGAGAGAGGCAGGTGTGATAAAAGGTGGGGGGGGGGGCTCCTGGTGGTGGAGGGTGTGGGGCGGGCCGAGTGTGATCAGGATATGGTGTAAGGAAATCTAATTTATTTTTCATAGCTGCTGGGATGGAATGCCATATATCATGCTATGCAGCAATTTTGTGGCACTCTCAGGCCCACAAAAGATGAAAGAATAGTGATCAAAGATACAGAGGCAGCAGTCAGCTGCTGGAGTTGCTGTGGGATCCACTTCCACTAAGAACAATATAAACTGTGCTGAAATAGTCATCCAGTATACTGTCACTGGTGGTATTCACTGTAGGACAACTCACTTCAAATGTCTAAGACAGGAGGCAACAAGGATGAACTGCTGCTTTTTTTTTTTTTTTTTTTCAATTTTTATTCACGAACACTTGTATGTACGGACTTTGCATTGAACAGTATGGGCACACACATATACATATACATATATAATGAGACACATATATACTGTGTACATTACTCACCCTACAGTGATATTATATCATGAAAGTATGGCATTTAAGTAGAAGCATGCAATGGTGATTTTCTCATCTCAGACAATGTATTCAAACAAAAGCCAACAACAGTGGGGGGTATACCACAACAAAAAATGTCAATGTATCAATAACGTGTCATATGCCCTTGAACATCAATTACAGCTTGACAACGACGTCTCATGCTGTTCACAAGTCGACTTATTGTCTGCTGAGGCATGGCATCCCACTCTTCTTGACGGGCAGCCCTCAGGTCATTGAGGTTCTGGGGTACACAGTTATGAGCCTCTACACGGTGACTCAGCTGATCCCATAGGTTTTCTATGGGATTCAGTCTGGAGAAAGTGCAGGCCACTCCATTCAAGGTACCCCAGTCTCCAGCAGCCGATCCCTTATGATGCAACTTCGATGAGCTCGAGCATTGTCGTCCATGAAGATGAAATTAGGCCTGTGTTGTTCATGCAGGGGAACAATGACTGGATTGATGATGTTATTCAGGTAGTACGGGCTTGTTACTGTACCATTCACAAAGTGTAGGGCAGTTCTGTATTGACTAGACACACCTGCCCACACTGCAACACAACCACCACCAACAACTTGCCTGGTGACAACAGTGGCTGATGCATAGCGCTCTCCTTGATGTCTCCAACATCGTTGGCGGCCATTATTTCTGCTCAACATGAATCGACTTTAATCAGAGAACAGCACTGAGGCCCACTGGTTACTCGTCCAGCATAAATGCTCCCTTGCCCATGGAGCGGTTTCGAATGGTCTGACGTGACACTTTGGTACCTCACACCTCCCTTAAATGTGCCTGGACTTGAGTGGCATTCACCATCTGGTTCTGCAGGCCACTGTTCACCATGAAGTGGTCATCCGTGTGGGAAGTGGCCAAAGGACGTCCACTTCTATGCCTTTCTGAGACTTTTCCTGTCTCTCTGTATCTCTGTTGCAACCTGCCACGTTGACGTAGACCACTCTGTGACACTCTAAGCTCAGTGGCCACTTCTGTCTGAGAACATCCTGTTTGAAGCCTCGCAATGGCGAGGTACTGTTGATTAGTTGTTAGGTGTCGTCTTGTTCTCATGATGTCAAAATGTGAACAGCATGATGAGGAGGACTGTTTAAATACCAATTCTGTTTGAACCAGGAAATGTATTGGTCAATTCATCAATCAAACACCTGTTGTGATTTTTGTCATTAAGCTCCTTGTTAGAAAACAACAAGTTGTGCAAAAAGTACTGAAAAATTGAACAGCTGGACATTCAAAAGTTTAGAGAAGGTCACATTAAGTTCACCTGTAAAGGTTATGGTGCATTTTAGGTTCATCCTGAAATTTCACCCGAAAAGTGAATACCCCTAACTTTTTGTGAGTAGTGTGTATATTTAAAGGTATTTCAACTGCCATACCAGTTTTGCTTTGATATGAATGAGATTTTCAGGACTAATACTGTAACTGGACCAGACATCTGGCCTGGCATGTTATTAATGTGGGCCAAAGAGCAGTGATATTTCTTTTTCAGTTCTAGTTTTTATTTAACAGGAACAGCATTCAGTCTAATAAGGATTGTGCTGACGGTGACTGGTCGTGCCTGTTAGAGGTTGAGTCGGATTCTTTCTTTTGTCATCAGTTGCATTAAAAAAAAAAAAATCTAATGTGTAATAGGCTACTTAACCAGCTAGATAGCCGTTGCCCCAATATTATGAACAGAATGTTCTCAGTGAATGTAGTAGTAGATTCTGCTGCTTGAGACCTTTGACTTGGAAAAATGCATGCCGACTTCCTCACAGTGATAACTTATTGATATTTTGCGCTTTTGATGTTAACCATGCTTAACATTTAAGTTCAGTATGCAAAAATGCTGAGTTTTAGACAAGAGTTGGACAAGTTGGACAAACCTAATCTCTGACCTGACAACGACACTACTGTACATGAAAATTTATGGGATCATTAATGTTGTTGAAATTCTTGCTTAAGGAGATTTAGTGTCTGCAAGTTATGATAATCCATCCAGACTCATTGGTCAGCTCTCCGCTGATTTGCAGGGAGCAGGCCTAATACGATAGCGGGATAATTTTATAGCTTATCAGTTTTAACTCAAGAATGAATACCCCCAAACCAAAAGCCTGTATTCGGAGAGCAGATCAGTTTGCTAGCAAACCTGAAATGTCAAGAGGAGCAGTCAGGTTTTTGTAACTGCAATGAAGCCCAGCTTTACCAAAAAGCGTATTAGCAGTTGATGAGCTTATATATATGAATGTATTTATATATCTTATTAGCGTTGGCCAAGTGTAGTACACTGAGTCCATGAGAACCAAAGTATTCTCTAAGAGCTGAGCCCATAAAGTGTTTAAAACCCCACAAGCAATTAAAACCCGGCATTGCACTGCATATGTCAGGTGCGAATGAGGTAACCTAGCTGTAAACATGCGGAAATCTATTAACAGATGCTGGGATATGCGGAAACTTTCTGGGGAATTTGTCAAGAAACAGCAGCATTTATTTAGTCATCAGCCGCTGTCCCTCTCTGGGTATAGATATATCACAGATCTGAAAAGTGAGAAAGTGAACAGATATTTGGACGGCAAATAAAAATACAACTGAACTTTGATAACTTTAGATGACGTCTTTTTTCTTTTTGTTTGTTTGTTTGTTTGTTTTTCAAGAGCATTTTAACCGTGTCAAATTACTGCTTTTCTCCCAGTTATGTCAGTATTTGCACAATCACACGAATCACAACATCAACAGTGTTCATGTCACTTCATGAAAGAATACATTAAAGATTGAGAAAATTAACACTCGGTTTTCTCACAGTTTCTCACAGTTTTCTCACACTCAAATTAAAATGCTCCATCATCCAGTTTTCTCTTCTGCGGTTGGCTAACCGAGCTAATCTTAATGTTGCTAACACAATTGATACACAAGTAGTACAGTACAGCAGCTTGCAGGAATATGTCCATGCAGAGAGAGTAGAGACTTTCAGCACAGGAGACACGGGCAGCATAAAATCACAGGCCCCTGAACTTAACAACGATTTTTCTGTTTTGTTGTTGCCCATATTTGTGTTTAACGGTGTAGTAAACAGCTGAATCACACAGTGAAAAAGTGCGGTATTTGTCATTTAGTAGGGGACTTGAGAGGGGCTGTGGCTGTGTACGTTAACTATGCTTAGCTGTTTAGACATAAAGGCATCAAGATGCAGCCATTTGTTAAGAGGAAGTTGATTAAGTGATGAGAATGAGCCCGACTTTTCCTGGAACCCAGTTAAGTTAATCATGAAGTTCCCACATAAAGTCTACTTCATATACCCTTATATCACTTAAAGCATTTATGGAATTTCTTTTGGACAAAGCAGCTTCTGACAACACAGCAACGCTCAAAACGCCGCAATTTAAGAAAACACACACAATTAGAATACACGGAAGCCCATTTCTCAAACGTCCTCATCACTTTGACTGCAAATATCCATGAAATGAGATATAGCCACAACACAGTCACATCTTACAACACAATTTTAAATCATTCTGCTTTAGTTACTGGAATAAATGATTAAAAAAAAAAACAACAACACACAACGTGATGAACCCAGTTAGGATGCACTTGTGTGGATGCATCGAAATACACTCGTCAAAATACATCTATGTGCACCTTATTCAACGAAATGTGTCATAGCAAGGCTCATCACTTCAGTGTCCCTTGCAGCACGTGTTCTTGAATTGATGAAGATGTTTTCCAAATTTGCTTGTTTTTTTTTTTTTCTATCTGTTTGTGTTTTCTGAAGCTGCAGTGTGTTGAGCTTTCAGGGCCACTGTATATTAGACCATAAAGATTTTTATAGCCTAGACCAAGCCAGTGGTCAAATATACCAACACTGTGTCTCAAGTATTTGATCTGAAAGTATTAGGACTTCAAACCAGTAAAGATAAAGATAAAAGCAAAAGGGAAAATTCAATATTAGACTTTCTGCTTAAATCTGAAGATATTCGTCCACAGCAACGGATCTGTCTCCACTGAGTTATTAACAGAGAGACTGTGGTGGCAGTGATTAAAAAATAATTTTCTGCTTCATTTGCGTTCCAGCAACCACACACATTGTCTGTTGCACAAACTACCTCGTAGATAAAATTTGTTGTTGTTTTTACATCAGTCATTAAACCATGACTGTGTTTTGAGATTCTCCAGAAGCTTCCAAAGCAATGAAGTTATTATGGATTTGGCTGTGAATCATGTGAATAATAGACAGACACATCATATTTTTTTTATCTCTCTTTGGTGTGCTTCATCATTTTATTTTTATTTTTTTCAACCTTCATCTCCCATAAAAATCACGTCCTTTCCAGTGTTACGACTCTTGAGTCCAACACTTCTGGGAGAATGTGAAATGTCTCCTAGAACAAGCTACAGACCGTCGCTTTAAAGGCCAGGAAGACTAGAGAAGCGCATATCATGCTGACTAAAATGCATAACATAGCCAGAGCCTTCCAATCCAATTACACTTGATAGAGTTCTCTATTCAACCTGCCTGTCTGTGATGGGCTGCATCAGTGTAGTCCTTTTCCTTGCGTTAAAGTTTGAGGTTTTCTGCCATCTTGTTACACACCAGAGATCAAACAATTACAGCGTCCATATCAGGCGACATGGGAAGTTGTTTCTACTTTGCTGCTGCAATGGAAAATTTTGTGATCTGTTCCATTTTGCACTTAATGATCTCCAGAAGAGATATCCAGCAACATTTACAGCAAATTCAGTGCAAAGCTAGCTATTTTAGCAGAGCAAATATTCTTATTTTTGTTCTATAATTGGGAAGTGGGCGCATCTC
This sequence comes from Remorina albescens, assembly GCA_034769265.1. NCBI lineage: Eukaryota > Metazoa > Chordata > Actinopteri > Carangiformes > Echeneidae > Remorina > Remorina albescens. The sequence goes on along the minus strand of CM068488.1, from coordinate 17,677,851 downwards.
CTTATCTTCAAACAAAGAGGCATTGATTTGCAATGAGCGCAGAGAGAATCTTATCCTTCTGGCAGATACAATATATCAGGGAAGATTGCAATAGTCAGCATTAGATTCATTCATCTTCTACCGCTTATCCGTTTCCGGGCTACGGGGTGTGCTGGAGCCAATCCCAGCTCACACTGGGCAAGGGCGGGGTACACCCTGGACAGGTCACCAGTCCATCACAGGGGCCAACACACAGAGACAGACAGAGACCAACAACCACTCACGCTCACACTCAGACCTACAGACAATTTAGAGTCACCAGTTAACCCAAACATAATGTCTTTATACGATGGGAGGAAACCCATACAGGCACAGGGAGAACATGCAAACTCTGCACAGAAAGGCCTCAGGCCTGGTAATCAGACCAACGACCTACTTGCTGTGAGGCAACAGCGCTAACCACTATGCTGCCGTGCTGCCTTCTTTTTGTAGTGCACCATACAATTATAGCTCTAATTATCAAGATACAACACTCAGCAAACCCACACAGCACTTGTCTTTTGCTTTATGAAGATGAATACATACTAAATTGGTGAAGACAGTGGGTGGATGTAGTGCTTGTTTTTGTCTTCTCAGTCATTACTACATTAATTTGAGCTATTCAAAAGCATTGAACACCACCCATGTCTGAGTGTTAAACAATCAAAACCTTTGATTTTACAAGAGGAAGAAGAGTGTGCTGAGCTCAAAAACACTAAATTCTATTTTAACGCTTTGACTTTGAACGAGGTTGCTATTGGACAGCATCATATCGGCTTTGCCCTAAATATAGGAATGGGTCAGCAATGTGAATGACTGCACCTCATCGTCAGCAAGTACAAGTGTGCAGGTGCTTTTCCTAGTCAAACAATATAAACAAGGAATGACAGTCACATCAGTCAGACAGTAGGATAGACACATGTGATGTCTATGTCCAAAATGTGCTTCTCATCAGTTTGGACAAAGATATTTGAGATTCCAAAATAATGTGTTTTGTATCAATATGAACTGCAGTGGCAGTTTGCATGTTCTCTCCGTGCCTGTGTTGGTTTCCTCCAGGTTCTCCGGTTTCCTCCCACCGTCCAATGACATCATGTTTAGGTTAAGTGGTGACTCTAAATTGTCCGTAGGTCTGAATGTGAGTGTGAGTGGTTGTTGGTCTCTGTCTGCCCACCCTCACCCAATGTGAGCTGGGATTGGCTCCAGCATCCCCCGCGACCTGGAAACGGATAAGCAGTTGAAGATGAATGAATGAATGTACAACAGTGGAATTGATTATGATTATTAAAGATAAGATTGACTTATTTCAGCTTTGCTTTAGGAAATTATGTAAATTATTATTTACACACATCAAATTCAATTTACCAGATAGGACCACTAACCAAGTGAAAGCTTTTGTAAAGCATTTTTATCTGTCCTGTAAACTCACTTAACTCCCTTTAGCAGAGTTTAAAAATGTGTTTGTTACAATCTCAGAGTAAGGAGTTCATCTACCTTTTGCAGGAAGGAAACGTTTCACAAAAGACATTCTTGGGTTATAAGGGTTGTAAGAGTTCTTGGAGTTTGAACAACACTGAAGACAAGATGTCAGAACACTCTGCTTAAGTCCTAACCATCACTTTTCAATCTACCTTTTACCAGTCTCAAGTGAAACAATTACATTCTAACACATCTGACTTCTGTTCGTACTTATACTCAATACTGATTCTAAGTTGAATTATGGTAAAAACCATCATCAGTGAGCTTTCATGTTAAATACAATAAGAGAAGTCCTTTTAAAGATGTTATTACATTTTCGCTAAAAGCCTGTAGAAGGAAAAGTACTAAAACAGAGGCTGAATCAGTGGCAGGTTGTGAAACACTTTTTCTGACAGAGATACCAGAAATTTGATCTGTAAACAACCAAAGGTGCCAGGTGTAAAATTTCGATAGCATTTTAATACTTATATTATTGACTAAACACGCTGTCTTTTCAAATAAAACAAAAAATCATCATAAGTACTGAGGCTTCTCAAATTGTGTGGCAGGGCTTACAAAATTACTAAGAAGATTAAAGCTACATTAACATATTTTTATGATCTGATGTGCTGTAAGTGGTGTGGGGCAAAAAATGCAAACCGTGGTTGATGCAAATAGTTGGTTGATGTCTCTCTTTTAGTTTTTCACCATGAAAGACCCTTTTGACATCACAGATTGATTAGTGCAGCTTCAAGTTGTGCCTTTAAAAGGAATGCGTGGACGCGGTAGTGAAACCAAACATCAGGTGTCATGTGTAACAGCATGTGTAACTATCATAACTACAAAGGAAGTAATCAGGCAAAATTATCTCCATTGTGATCCGACTGTAGTTTAGCTATAGCCTAGAGAAGCCTCTGCTACAATCATACCCACACATCAGCCAGTCCAGTCTGTGGAGGTGCTCAGAATATGAAGCAGGTATTTTGTAAAGACTCCCACACGATGGTTCTGTGTGTTATGACATGTTTTATGTTCTGCTGACATTCGGTATACACAACAGGCAGTGTGATATATCCACTATTATTATGTAAGTATGAATCCAAAATCTCCCAAATTGAGTTTAATTTTTATTTTTTATCTCAAGCCCAGCAGACATTCCCTCAGCCCAGTGATGGGAACATCTTAAATATATTAGATCAGACACATCAGATAATCTTAATGAGCCAGCGATAGGTTCCTTCCATCAATACAGTTAAACATTATCATTGTAGCATTCAGCTAGAACAACAGATATCTTTTCTTTATTTGCCGGCTTTAATTGCCTATTAACTTGGGATTACTTTGTGTTTTTGTTGAGTGGTTTTACATGATAATTAATCAGTTTCCGACCGCAAATGAAACTCCTCTTCAACGCAGCCCCTCAGCAAAACAAGCTCATACAGTACGCAGCATTGCAAACTAAGCCACATCTGATGCTCGCTGCACACAATGCCCAATGCCTCAGAAAAGAGAGCATTGATCTGCGCTAAAGTTTTCTATCTCCTAGCAATTTGAAAAAAGATGTGCCATCTACCATGTGTTTTTGTCTGGCGTGTTTTCTTCGCGCGCTGCTACTGCAGAGGGAAGAGTCTTCGTGAACACGGAGACCAAATTAAAGGAGCTTCACCTTGCCAGGAAATATGTTGTCCATCTCTGCTTTGTGGTGCCACTTTTGAAAGCCCAGCCGTACAAGCAAATCTATTTTATTTTTCCATCTGTTTGTGTTTCTTCCTCACCTGTCTGGCCTCTGTTATTAGCTTCACTTTCATTACAGCATCCAGGGTTAAGCTTTTGTGGAAAAGTATGAGAACAGGAGTACATTGCCTCTCATTGCATCATGACATCTGCATATATTTCCATGGTTTGGAAATGTCTTTAAGGGTGATTCATCGTCGCAAGGGCTGTCGCTATCCTGTGAAGTGCATTTTTCGAGGTACGCAGTAAGAGACATGGGCACCGAGAGCACTCTGTCATTTGTTTCTAAAAATAAATCACATAGATTTTTTATGGCAAAACACTTCTTAGTATAGATACACTTTTCACATTGATTCACCTGGACAGGTTCATTTACTGCTAACTGTGCAACTACCAGCCGCTGTTTCTTGTGCTAGATGAAATATGTTGGTAAAGAAAAAAAAGAAAAGAAAAGAAAATCTTTCTTTCAAGTAGGTGTGTGCTTTTGGCATTGATCAATGTGTTTAAAGCTGCTATCAAATACAATCTAGGTCTGTATGGCTCATCTAGATAAAGAAAAACATATTACTGCAAATGACTGGGTTGTGCTTTGATGGGATTGTGATCAGATCTTTGCAATCTGTACAGCCTGACCATGCAGGAGAAAAATCCATGCAACAAGTCCAAAGGTCGTGAAACTTGAAGCTGCAAAACAGCGTGGTCATTCTCTTCTATACTGACGGCGATTTTTAAAACACGTATTATATGCCCTCCAGGACTGGAGTTGGTGACCCCTGTTATATTACACAGCATCATAGATGGGGGGCTAAAAGAAAAGAAGATTTTTCCATCTCATTTTTTTTTTTTTTTTTTTGCAACCAGCCCCTGGTCATGATTTCTTTTTGAACAAATGCGATCCCTTCCAAACACTGGCCAAAGAAACCGCTTCGTAGTTACTGCTGCTGCTCATTGACCTTTAAGCATCTGCTTTTTTGCCTGTTGCTATGGGAAACAACTCAGTGCCTAATGATTTTATGTATGAACCACTGCCTCAAGTCTTTAAGGCGTACATGAGTCTTACTTTCGCAGAAAAAAAACAAAACAAAACACATTTACTTTGGGAGTGATAATAATTGGCATAATTGGATTCTAAGAGCCATACCATATTAGAGGGAGTGAAAGCCGTCAACAGTCCTGAATGACCAGGGAAATTTTTTTTATATTTTATGCAGTATGCAAAAGATGGTATCTGCACTTTGTCAAGTCAAACTGTTTAGCACAGAACAAACACCTAAATGAAAAGTATGATTAAGCAAAATTGGTATTAGAAGAGATACATTCGTTGATGACAGAAATATCAACACATTTAAGTAATGAAATTATTAAAGTAATTAATTCACTAAGAGACACTATACTAAGGGAGCTCTGGACAGATTTTTAGAGAAGCACCACTCAACATCAGGCAAAAAAGTGATTGAATATGAGAACAAAATCCCTGAGTGAGTAAAATCCAATAAATGATTCTTCAGGTAGACGCATCAGGATAACTTGGCGGTAAAAAACCAGGAGACCAGGGAAGTGGAGAATCCTGAAACAAAAGTCTGGCAGCTCTGTGCTAGCAGTACACTGCCTGCCCTTAGGTCAGTGTGAGGGGATGAAAAAATAACACTGCCCAGAGGGTGCATTTTAACCTTGTGTAAACACAATAACGGCTGAAGTTCCTTGCAAACAACAATGTTCAGCTGCAAAGAAAACTCACCTAAAGTGCCTTGAAAGTCATTGACCACTTCTTTAATTTTTTTTAAAATAAAATAAAGATACAGAAAAGAGGGCAAAATAGTTTAACCTGTTATGTTTCTTCCTATAAGGTACAGTACTGCATGAGTATTTGAAGTAAAATACATTAGGGATGTCCTTCTGAGGATCACAGCTTGTCAAGGAAAGCAGTGAACAGCCGGTGATGATCGATAAATGGATTTTAGGATCCTGCAGAGACACAAGGCTGAGATAAGCAGGACTCGCCTTCCTTTTTCTCACACTCTTCTTCACTGTCATATTTCAATCAATGGACTCCAGTGACTGGACATCTCTGATCAATGCAGCCATCTCCATGACCACAAAACTTATCAACTTACTTTGCACTGTTATGCGGTCAGCAAGGATTCCAAAACAGAATTTTAATGTACAACATCGATATGAAGACTTTTATTAAGAATGTATGAATGAATAACGTCATTGTGTTACTTTCATGCTTTGTAACGTTAAAGTGCAGAATCACAGTGAACAGAACAATCAAACCAAAAGCTGAACCTTAAAGCTAAATGGGAGATGTACATCCAATCAGCTCCAAGTATGTGTTCTAATTTTGCTGTGTCTGCTGAATGTGTTAAGGCAAAGGGTTCACTATAAATAGCACACTATAATAATGTAATGACTGCTGTATTGTTAAGTGATATGTCAGTATGATGTTGTAAATCAGGGCAAAATCAACAATACATAATTTTCTCTGACATCCAAATGCTTTACTCTCCCGAACCTAAAAAGTAAACTACTGCTAGCTAGACAGTCCTGTCGTTTATAGCTAGAAACATGATAAATAAGAAATTTATAGGAATGTTTGACACAGAACAACAGTCCACAAGAAATATAGTCAAGACCAACTACAGGAAGAATATATATATATATTTATGCGCAAGAAAAAAGAATGTCTGTATTGCTCATTGTGGTCAAGAAATTTGAGATGCCACACTGTGGACATTCGGTTTGAGTGTCCTGCTAGTTACGTGGCTATACATGCAGTTTTTTCCTGGTGATCTGAGCATGCAATACAGCAGCTGAGTACACCTCCAGAGATTACTGCTATTTCTAAACATGACTTCAGGCACGAGATTACAAGCGTGGTCCCCTTCTCCTCTGAATGTTTCGTCTCTATCTCTCCACGCAACTTGGTGAGAGAGAGCTGAGGACAGACTGAGCTGGATTTTAACAGGTTGACAAGCCTGATACATGTCTGAGACGGGTGTTCATCTTTGACTGGTTCTGTTTTCTGGGCCCCATGGAAAGACAAGAAAAAAACAAAACAAAACAACCCAAACATGATATTTCCTGGTGAACCAGAAAAACAAAATGCCACAGAGCATCGACAGGGGGTGACAGGACACTATGCCACTGTGCTTTAGTGTGTACAGCTTCAGCGGCCTCGGTGCGCACTGCAGAGCTTCACTGAGCATTATAAATGACCAGCGGCCTTTCTTGTAATAAGCATCTGCTGATGGGATGTTTTTCTTGACACAGGGGCGAGTACTATGACAAAGAGAGGCAACAGCAGCTGCTCTGTGACAGAAACTCTTACAGTTCAGAATACGCAGCAAAGTGCGTCTCACATCAAAGTGCGTCTCACATCAAAGGGAACATTCAGTATCTCCAAATCACGCAATCACTTTCAGTACTTTTATTATCAAAATTCATGAAACTAATTAAAAGGCTCCATTATCAGGCTTTGAAAGCAAATCACGTATTGAGCAGGAAACAAAAGTTAATCCTATTATTGTAACCGGAATATTGGCTGACTGAATCACACGCAGATTATTTTTTGATTTGATTTGAATCTCATATTCAAACAAATTTGAAACATACTGCATTCAGTCCACAAGGGAAGTCGCACATCGGGCATGCTCCTGTCTGACAAAACATCGGCTGACAGTCGGCTGATTGGTTTTGTGCCCTTCATATTCCCTTCGCCTTGTGTATCGCTGTCCAGGGCATATTTCTCCTGGATGACGTCTTCCTATCAGCCATTTTGTGAACATGCAGACACACTGTATATGAGGGATCTATTTCAAAAACTCTTGTCTCATTCAGAAAGCATAAGCTCTGTAACACCTGCAGAATGAATTATATAACAATCCTCCATATGGACCGTCTTCTGCATAAACACACACATCTTGTTTGCTCTCACACAGCACAAATGGTGAGCAATCACTCTGTATCATATCTGATAGCCTTAACTCGGTCTGTGGACAGACCTGAGTCAAATTTATATTTGCCAACAGTTGCCCGTGTTTGTTTTATGCTTCTTGCAGCAGCAGAAGGGTGGAGTTCTTCCGATTCTTTGTCTCCAATACTCGCCTCTTGAATTGAAAAAGGGATCTTACAGCCGGTGTCGTGGAGGTTTACACTCCATCAGAGCCTGCTCAAAGACCAGTTCACAGTTTAAAAAGAATCAGTTCAGGTTCATTTCTTCCTTTTTTTTTTTTTTTTTTTTTTGAACAATTCTCTGTTAATAATTTCCCCTTCTATCCATCCAGTCCCAGCCTCCAATCCCAAAGTCATTACTTCCATAGAGTCGCTGACAGATTATTACGAAAAGATTGCAAAAAAACTGTTAGTATAAGATTAATGCAGGTTTTGCTTTTTGTTTTTTTTGTTTGTTTGTTTTTTAGTGTGACTCAGGTGGAGGAACTTGGCAGCTGTTGGTTCATGGCCTTACTCTTTCTTAATGATTGTTTCTGCATTTCTTCAAACCTGACAGACACAATTTGTGTAGTAATGGGATTTTCTGTAGAGGTCTGCATGGTTTGATTATAAAGTCCTTTAAACATTAATATGAGCTATAGCTTCAGCAGCAGCAGTAGCTGCATTGGGAGCAGTAGACGCTGCACCGGGCTCATACATGGTGCAGAAGAAAGCTTTCTTCCTCTGATGTTTTCTTGCAGTTAGAAGCAGCTTTGTAATTCAGTGCCACCATTTTCTGATGCGTGAATGTTGTTCACTCACCAACAAATTAACAAGATGACTGAGGTTTTCATGTGAGTGAGCAAGGGAGAGAGGGGTTGAGCAAATCGTTTTTCTGCTCACAGCTCTACACTGAAATCAGATATTAGTTAGTGCAAACTTCCAAATATGTTTGGTTCATTATGAAACTGTTAGGACTGCGGTGGAGGACATCAGTGGAGTAGGAGGTCCATCAATGAGGCCTGGTGATCGGATTTCAGATGTGTCCTCAATGCGACTGCGGCACTGAACTGATGTGACGGCTGAACAGGATTTTAGTTGGCTTAGAGTTAATGAGGTGAAACCTGTAGGTGACTTAATCCACTGTTACACTGAGCGGCCGTCTCTCCTTATCCAATGCTCCTTTGTATGTTCCCGGATTGCACAGTCAGTACTCTGTTCACTTGCTTGCTGCTGCGTTGCTTCTTCCCCACTCCATGACCATGACGCGGTAGTCCTTTACATTCATATGACATTCTATTCCAAGTAAACTCGCTGACGGAACTCAAGCTGATGTAATTTCAGTTCATTTAGCGTTTCTATTCGATGCTTGATGCTCATGTGGTGAGTTGGATAATAAAGTCGTCAAATGACAGAGAGTGAATCATCAGCGATTAATCAGTTAAGTCATTTATCTGGTGAAACTGCAAAAACACATGCTCCAACTTCTTTGCTGATTCCTCACTTGTATATAATTATAGATTTAATATGCTGGGGTCGGGGTGTGGGTCTGATAAAAAAAAAGCTATTTGAACAACTCACTTTGGCTCCTCTGACAGCTTGTAAAGGAATCATCATTAATCAGCCCAAGACTGATTATTCAGCCAGTTCCATCCTCTCCCCCCAAGAAAGCAGCAATATTAAGGCTTCATTCACACTGCTGTCTACACCCTAAAGCTTAGAGTTTCAGAGACGCAGCAGGACCAGGATTTAGTTTGAAAAGTCCGGAGGTTGTGTTTTCGCAACTAGCAAAAACTGAAGACATTTGGCAACAATGACATATCCACATCCAATGGACGCTGATTGGGTCTAACCACTCAACCACCAGCAATACGAATAACAAAACTCAAGCCTTACCAGTATTGTTTGCTTGACTCTGATACCATAGCTGCTTTTGGTGTTCCTTATTTGTTCTATTTTCTGTAGCTAACCAGCTGCAGAGCAGACAGTCTGCTTCCTGTAAGTGTTTTGCTCTAAGTGTAAAAGGAGAGACAAAGATTAGTTCAGATATGGAGCTAAAACAGTCGTCTGGACTGAGATCATTAGCATTGTCAAACAGTATTAAAATGAAAACACATCAACGTAGCGTGAGCCCTTTCTCTCCTTTTTTTTTGGATTTTCAATTCTACAATGATGTTTTTCTGTAAAGAGTCAGTGCTTCTCATGGTGGCTTCCTGTATGACTCTGTCTTTCTCTTTCTTTCTCTTAAGCTTAAACATTATGCTGCTCACTTCCCCATCTATCTCTCCGCTGTTTGTTTGGAGCACGGCTGGTGCTGGTAATCAGCTTTCGCTGGCAGTCCAAAAAAGCAGTTAAAGTGGCGAGCAGCTCCCAGCCACCGTGTATGTCTCTATGAGCGCGTATGCTGGTGGGTCTGTCACTTGTAGTGCATCTGAATGTCATCGCGGATAGTTCTCTTCACACAGAGCACAGGAGGAAGTAAAATCAAAACAGTCAGAATCAAATCACAGATGGCTTGATTGGACAGGGAATATCACTCTGGTAAGTGTCACTGCTTTCCATGGGTAAAATTTAGAAAGCTTGCACTTTTACATACAACGCCTGCATGAGTGGCTTCGCCGCCTTGCGCGACATTGAAGCTGGAACAACAGTGACGGATGGAGATTGTTACTCACAAGTGATTTGCATCATCTTTACTGCTGCCACAAAGCTGCTGCGGTAAATGTCATAAATCACATTTTTTTTCCCCCTCTCTCTTCCCTTTGTAACAGATCACATTCTGTCACAACCCATCTAAAGTTGTTTCTCCTTTCTTTCTTCTTTAGCCTCTCAGGCATGTGGGGAAAATAGAGATCGCTCTTTGATGCTACCGATCCACTTTTCTTTTTTTTTTCTTTTCAGGCCTCCCTCTGCTCCAATTGACCCTCCTCCGCATAGTGATCCACTTTTACTCTCCGAATGTTCCCAGGCTCTTTCCCCTCTTTGCTGCATCTCAAGCTCTCCCTCATGCTCGCTCCCCAACGCTATGTCTCTGTGTTGTGCAGTGCACCTTCAGGCTGTATGTGGGATGGTGTTGTGGGCTGGCATCTGGCAGCCTCTGATAAGAGAATGAGAATGCGAATGAGCTGCTATTCCTTTGTGTTTTTATTTTTATTTTTATTTTTCTTTGGTTGTCCAGTTGGGGCCATTGGGTGTCTCTTTTTGCACCATGTCTGTTGGACCTGTTGTAAAAAAAAGTGTGTGTGTGTGTGTGTGTGTGTGTGTGTGTGTTGGGGGGGGGGGGGGGGGGATATAATATACTCTATAATATACTCTTACCACAAAATTACCAGTGACCAAACATGGCCTTCAGTTAGAAATGTCTATATGTATTGGTATACAATTTTTTAAGCTGCATTAACTGGTTTTCTAACCATTTCACTGAAGCAGAAAATGCTGGAAACACATTGAAGACATATATTACCATATAAATGTAGCATAACGAAGCTAGTAGACAATATCCCAGTTCATTCCAGTAGAAACTGCGACGTTGCGCTGGTCCAAAGATGTGTTTTTGTTTTCAACCATATTCAGTCTCTTCATGGCCCAGCTTTGATCTCTAATTTGATCTCATCTGGCTCTTTGGGTGTGAAATGCAACATTACGTCCACCATCTAGTTGTAAACATAAGACACCATATCTCTTGGTGTTTTGTATCTGTGAGTGAATGTTCTTTTTTTTTTTGGTGCAAGCATTACTGCCAACAACAGACAAATTTTTGTTTTTAGCATCTGGAGACCAGACATCAACTCAGCACTGACTTTTGTCAACACATAAAGTTTTGGAAAATGTGTCTTCAACCATTACTTGTTTATATATTTCTATTTCACACAAAGCAACACTAGAAGTTATTGGAGGTCTTTTTTTCGCTGTCTAAATCCAGCATTCCCCCTTGAGCTCTCTGCGGTCCCCAAACAACTTCTTATTGAAATGTCTGGCTCTTTAGCTGCTAAATGCTACATTCCATTAATTTTTAGAAGTCATTGCCTTACCTATAAGGATAAATACCACAACATCTGTATTTTAATTAGACTCCTCGCCCCACTTTTTTTTTTTTTTTCATGCCTGTTCTTAATGGAAATATGCCCTGCGTTGCTTCACTTCTGCACTATGGCTTAATTATGTGTTTGACCTGAGGGTGTGCGAACGTGATATATAAAACCAACATTATTTGACACAGCAATTAATTTCAAATGTGACTCTAGGGGAGAGAGCCAGACACACCTAAACTCTATAATCCTCCTCCCAATTCATTTAACCCTATAGCAATTTCTGAGCTTGTCAGTAGCGGAGTGTATGGTTGGCGGTATCGGTCTCAAGCAGGACTAATCACTGAGTGGAATACTGAAAACATTTGCTCAGGGCTTCAGTTATGCAACTTCACAACACTATTGTGTGAGTTCCAATGACTGGCTGTTATTAATGGCATTATTTATCAGTAAAGGCAGTCACAGGGGAGTTTGTCTATATTTGGTTATATGTCTACAGGGTGTTCAGTTGCAATTCTGCATCCTGGGTCATAGCCACTCAGGATGATTACGTTGCTGAGTGGCGTGTCCCTGGACAGCCAGGTCTTTTGTAATGGCAACATTTTTAATAACTGCAAAATGTTCCTCTTGACCACAGGTCAGGGGCTGGCCTTCACAAGAAAAAAAATGAAATGATGTGAAATATAAAAGAAGAGACATAATATATAGTCTGACAAGAGGGCACCTTAAGGGCCATAGCTCTGTACATGCACTGTGGATGAGCAGTGATTTTTGTATTAATCCATAACTTTTAAAAAATCTAATGGTTCACATGACATTTGTTTTGTCTTTACAAAGGGGTCCATGTTATTTCCCTTGCTCTCAGCAGCACCTGGAAATATCGTGTCGCGACTTAACATGAGAAAGAAGGCTTTTGTGCCATTGGCACACACATTTGTCAAACTTTTTAATGCCTCAAGTCAGGGCCAAGCACCCCTTAATATGAATTGTTCCTGTGAAAGAGAAATAACCCATATCTGTGCACAGTGTTGTTTGTTAGATAGAGATGCTTAGTAGACCTATCCCCCTCAATTAAGGAAACAGCTGAACATGCATTTTCCCTGGAAATGCACCTCACAACATGCATATTGTTTCGAATATGTGACTAAATGACAGCTTTGTGAACTCATACTCTAAAGGGTCACAATTTGCTTGGATTTGTTTATTTTTTCTTCATCAGGAAAAACCTCAATTCATTTTCACTCAAATCACCATAAGATATTATCACCTGATGAATGCACTTCTAAGATCTTTATCCATCTCCACATCCTCTAAGCCAAACTGTTTCAGAAACTAAATTCTCCTATTAGACATGAAGTCAAACACTTCGTGGAGCACACACACACACACACACAATCCTGGCCTTGAGTATCTCAGCCTTTGCTCCATCTCACGCTTGAGAGGTTCAGAGGCTCTGGCTGGAAAGTTCAGCAGTCAGGAGTGATACAATGTGCCTGGCGGGGAGCCAACCAAATATTAAATGAATAACAGACACAAGTGAGATGCTTTGACTCAGTGAAAGGAGCAAAGGCAGTGACTTGTCTGTTGCCCATTTATGTCTGATATAGTACAGAACCTGTGCTTTGCTTCAGGAGATGTGAGCGGTACCTTGTGATGGATACATCACATGGAACCGTAACATTCACGTCTTTAACCTCAGTGTGAGTGGGAGTTGTTCAACAGGAGCTGAATAGGAAGCTGAGCTATCAAAACATTTTTCAAAACACGTTCTTGTCTTTTATTGTAATCTGCTGTATCAGAGCTTTACAAAAAACTCATTTATTGAGGTTGTCATTACTTGAATGCCTTTTTGGAGCCCTAGGATCCTTTTTGGACACTGAGGAATCCTCCTTACAGCCTGGAGGAACTGGAGTGAAGTGGGAAATGTTGCTTTCTTAGCTCTTAGGTTTTTGCTCGTTGCTCCGGTGGAAAACAAGCCTCAAGGCTGTTACAACATGTGGACAGACAGTAATATCCATGCTCATTACTAATGCTTCTTTCTCAAAACGCCACTGTTGCCAAAACGTTTGGAAGATAATTAAATATGCATTCATTAAAACCAAATGACAGTAATGAAACTTCCTAACTACCAAAAACAAAGAATAGATGTAAAAGCGAAACAGAGGGCGGGGTACACCCTGGACAGGTTGCCAGTCCATCACAGGGCCAACACACAGAGACAGACAGAGACAAACAACCACTCACACTCACAGTCAGACCTACGGACAATTTAAAATCACCAATTAACCCAAACAGGCGTGTCTTTGGACTGTGAGAGGAAACCCATGCAGGCACGGGGAGAACATGCAAACTACACACAGAAAGGCCCCAGGCCCGGGAACCAAAACCACGACCTTCTTATTGTGTTGCAGTGGTCCACCCCTACTGCAGCACCCGTTGTGCTACCCCTGACTAATCACTAGTTAATAATGTAGGAGCTGACACAATCAAGTTTGAATTTTTATAGAGCAAAGTTTCTGGTAAATTAGCAGGTAATGAAATGCTGATAAATCTGTTCAGACTCGGGGCTGTATTTAGAAAGGTTTTGTCACCTGTTTACAACATCCAGTCCTGAACTGCTGTCTGAAGTGAGTGTGTCCGCGTCTCACTGTTCCCTAAGCATGAGGACTGTGCAAATAATAGGGGAGGGAGAGCTAACAGAGCATGGTTATGCACTCTGCCGTATTTACTGAGGTCATACTATTTTCCACTGTCATGGCAGAAATTAATTTGCATTAAGCACAGGCTTACACTGGAACATGATTATTAGAAACTAAAGTGAAGCCACAGGGCAGCACAACATCAATAAGACTTTTATTTAAGCGCGTGTTTGGCAGCAGTTCCCTCAATAATAAAATCCATCAACACCATCTCCACTTTCAACTGCTCTGAGATGCTGGACCTGTTCCATCACTTTCGCTCTCTCTCTCATTCTCCCTCCCTCCTTGGTTGTGCTGCTGTGTGCAACTTGTGTTTACTTTATGCCATATCTCATTTGTTTCATCTCTTTGTACCATAAATGTGCTGACTACTGCTTGTGTGTTTTATATCTGAAGCAGTAAAATTAAGGAATACTGTAAAGATTAGAAGAGCATTTTGTCAGTCTTTCTCAGGTGGAGCTGAACCTTGGCCGAAGTAAATATACGGTAATCATCCGATCTGGTGAAGCAACTGCATGTGCCATTTTCTAAAACATGCCTGTAGGTTACAAAAGAGAACACGTGTAGTTTCCAGTCATTGTATAAATTTTTCAGTGTCAGTATCACTTATGCAGTCAGTTGTGTTGGCAGATGTCTTAAGTTTTTTAGACCTCCTCCTGTTCACTTCTTTGCCTGAAATCAATTACACGTGTTGACAACCAATTTGTTGCAGTAAAGCTACACACATGCTGTAATGTGCTATCGACCATTAAGGCTGCAGCATTCACTGACACGATCTGATTAATTAAAACAAGTGAGAAAACCTGAGCCTGAATATACTGAACTGGCAGTGACCAACAATTGCTGGAATCGTAGTTGTTTACATTACTGATTCATCACATTACAGCCCCATCGACATGCGACAATCTCCAGATGGTTCGAGCAACCTGCATCATTACGGTTGTCGAAGAGAAGAAGAAGAGGAGCAAAAATAAAACCCTGTCAAAGCCTGACTCTCCATCTGCAGGATCCACATCTTAATCATGCTCCTGGCATCTTTACTGCAGAATATCCCAGACAACTTAGTGCAACCTGCTCAGATGATTCAGCTTACCTCCACTGGCACATTTTGCTGCTGAATATGAATCAAGCTCAAGTCCCAGACTGCCAGTCTGCATTGTAATATCATCACAATGAAGCCTCATCTTACATTACTATTAACCTTAGATTTTGCCAACTCATGTATCTTAATTTCTCTAATGAATTATTTACCCCTTATAATTTTTGCCTCTTTATTTTTAGTCTGAAGGCAACATATATTCCCTCACCATATGTCTGACCTTAACAGTTCGTTTCTGAATAGCTTTACAAATCATTGCAGTGTAATTTCTGCAGGAAATTGATGAGAAACATTGGATAATTTTAAGGCAGTGCATTCAGGGAAAACAATCTAAATATTATGCAAAGCAAAACAAGAAAGATAAATAGACACAGCCTAATGAGATAAAGGTTAAAAAGAGAGAGAGAGAGAGAGTGAGAGAAAGAGAACAATGTCATCTCTTAACTCCAGGCCTCGAGCAGCATCAATTAATTTGATTTTGTTCCAGGCTACATTACTATGCAGGGGGGGGGGGGGGCTTTTATCAAATACCAAGCAGGGTTGTGATGTGTGGATTGGTTAATCAGTGAGTGTGAAAACATGTGTTTGCAGTCGGATGTCAGAAGCATGTCAGTAATTAACCCAAAACAAAGGTAAACTAGAATGATGGGGGTACACGGGCTTAATGTCTGACCTTTCCCTCCATAACGGCTTGTGAAAAGAACAGCTGTCCCAGTTCATTAATGGAAACCTCACAAATGAACAAGTGCTAATTGTTAGCACACACATAATTCCTGCATATTCCATGTCACACCATACAAAAACAATTTGATTTATCAGAAAACTGCCTGTTGATCTTTAAAATCAATCATTTGATTCACACTTTTAAATTCAGTGCACCTAACACTTTGTCCATCAAAAATGATTGTCTTTAAGTCTAGTAAAATATCAGTAGACAGCTTAGCCACTCAAACAGATGTCTCTGCTGTTATGAGAGATATCTGATGTCAAAAGTTCAGTTTCTTCGCCCGAATCTACTTCACTCCACAAAGAATATAACCATGGCCACCTTTTCATCCAGTTGTCTTGTTAAAAAGTGCAGAAAACAATACGTCTGGAGCTCACGCAGTGCAGTTCAGCCATATCAAGACTGGCAACTGGGCTGCTGAGACTCTAAGACTGTCAAACACAAAGTATACTCACCAGCAAACTCAAGGCTGATTATAGAGTTTTCAAATGCCCTGTGAAAAACAAAGTCTCCTATTGTGGATTTTCATTGAGTGTGGAATATTTTTGCTCTTTCAGTTATGTTATATAATACAGAGACTGTGGATTCTTATAAATAAAGTCTGACATTTGACAGAGAAAGACAAAAAAAGCTATTATAGCAATAGAGTTTTCAACCTCCAGCCCACCTACCGATTTATTTCATTCCATGTGACCTAAACTGTCATAAACATAAGATAAAGGTTGCTTCGAGATGCTTATAAGCATGTTCACATGTTTTCAATGGCGGTGCTAACATGCTGATGTTCACCACAAATGTTTGACATGTTTACCGTCTGAGTTTCGCATGTTGAAGCTAGGAAGCTAAGACCTACAAAATCGCCCCTAAAATACTACAGGCATGATTCTAGTGGCTGCAGTGGTGCAGCGAAGGGCTCTAACAGAAACAATTAACTCATCTTGTTCAAAACTTCACTTCCAAATTGGTCTCTGATGTAATATTTCCAACTGAACACTTTTGGCTTCACAGTATTTCACAGGTTATTCATAAGAACACATGAGCTAATCCTTTGTACTTGTGATTGAACTCAGACTTTTATGGTAACTACTCCACCTGAGAGAAGAGAAAATAGCTGTCCATGACGCTGAAGCAGAGGCTAAAGAGTAAACAAAATCTTGATAATGGCCTTTTTATTCAGGAAGCAGTGAGCTATGATTAAAGCTTAGTCTTTCTGAGCAGCCCAAAGAATTACGATCTCTCTCTCATTCAACACCACTACAAATACCAATGTTCATAGATAGTCAGCGCTTTGTGGTTAGTCATCTTGAACAGAAAAAGGCTGAATTATCCAACATGATTCATAGCGATAAAAGTCTACATCACTTTCATAGATTGTGAGAAGCATGTCAGGAAATGTACCAAAGAGACAAGCTCACAGCTGGTTGATGTTCCAGAAAGCCAGAGCCATTCAGGTCAAGACAGAAAGTTCTGCACAATGTGTGCATGTGCGGGGATATGTGATTGAACAGAAAGATTATTTTGGATATCGTCCTGGGAAGCGTCAAGTTTTAGCCAAAATGTGCTGCCTCCATTTGCCACTCTGATAATCTCCATCTTTTTTCAACATTTTCCATGTTGCCAAGAATCGTCTGCGAATCCTGCAAGCAATTTGCCTACATACACTGGCTCATCATGTGATTTCTTCAAACATGCCAGATTGTAGGTGAATCGTATGAAAGGAAATCATCTGTCCACGTAAAGCTGCATGAGGCAATTTTGTACATTATGTATGCGGTTCGTCGTTCAAAACAACTGCTACTGTGAAAAACAATTGTAACTTATGTAACTGTATGTTATCTGAAAGTTCTGAACCTACAGTATGTGTAGAAGTAGGTTCAGGCTAGTCTACATAACATGAGGAAGATGTGATCTCTGACCATAGATGTAGGGACATAGTTAAAATTATCTGGAATTGAGACATGATCAATAGGCAGCACGGCGCCATAGTGGTTAGTG
The DNA here is from genome assembly GCA_034769265.1 of Remorina albescens. Classification (NCBI taxonomy): domain Eukaryota; kingdom Metazoa; phylum Chordata; class Actinopteri; order Carangiformes; family Echeneidae; genus Remorina; species Remorina albescens. The sequence continues at coordinate 17,660,160 of CM068488.1, read as the reverse complement.
CTGTTGCCCCACAACAAGAATGTCACAGGTTCGGTTCCCGGGCTCAGGACTTTTCTCTTCGGAGTATGTGCTTGTGTGGGTTTCCTCCAGGTACTCCAGTTTCCTCCCACCGTCCAAAGACATCATGTTTAGTAGGTCTGAGTGTGAGTGTGAGTGGTTGTTTGTCTCTGTCTGTCTCTGTGTCTTGGCCCTGTGATGGACTGGTGACCTGTCCAGGGTGTACCAATGTCCCCAATGTGAACTGGGATTGGCTCCAGAACCCCCTGCGACCCAGAAACAGATAAGCGGTAGAGGATGAACGAATGAATGTGTTCAAACCCCTACAGTATATAACTGTTGTCCAGGATTTTGAGACACTCCTTGTATCATCCTGGGCATACGTTTTTTCTCCTATGTTGTGCGATATATATATATATATATATATATATATATATATATTCCTTCAAACCAATCAGTGGTTTTTGTGAGTTTACTTAATTGTTGTTCAGAGTGCTTTTAGGTATAAACTTCCACGACAGTTCCTCCAAATAGCAGGGAGAGGTAACTGTTGTTGCCACTTTGGGCGTCAGCAGCCGCGTGTGATGCAATGTGACATCAGTGGATTGCACAGAGCACACTCACGTTTTCCAGGCTGTTATCTTGTGACTCATTTAATCAAAGCGTGAGGAGACAAAGACGTGATGATGGTGAGTCCAGCTCTCTGCGTTCGCTCCATGTTGTACAGCCGACAGCAGTGAAGTGTTTCACTATGTGTGCTGCAAGATGAATATATTCTGTCAATGTTGCAGCCGCAGTTCGTGATATCGGACATTGAAAGATCCAAACAATTCACCAGAGTGTGCCTGACATGACATTTCCACATTACTGCCTGAGACTGATAAACAGAAGCTACTGCTTTGTTGGCGCTATGGGAAGAAGAAGCCGTCAGAGTGATTGTCCTCTCATTCAGGTCCCATACTACATCTAATACACTTTTTGTGAAACAGATGGCAACACAGCTGTGCAGGCATGTTCATGTGAAGGTTACCCTTGTACAACAGACTCCCACTCACAAAACACACCTTATTTTGACACTGTCACGACCGGCTCGTGAGCCATGACAAAAACTGGGAGGACACGGGTTTGTCAAGGATTTTTTCAACTTTAATAAATGGAAACTAATGAACATAATTAAACCAAACCAAAAGTTATGTAGCGTGGAGTCAAGGGGATCAGTGTGTCAGCTGATGTGTGCGTTTGGAGTGTTGAGTGCAGTGTTGTAAGGTGCAAAAATGAAACCAAGCAAACAGGCCTAAGCCAACCAAGCTAAAACATGACACTGGGGAATGAAGACAGCCCCCACAGGTACCTGCAAGACACACACACACACACACACACACACACACACAGGCAGCAGGCCCTGCTAGAAACAGGAGGCCGTCACAACACTAACTCACTGTCACCCAGCCATGTCTGCCTGTCCTTTCTCTGCTTCCATTTCTTTTTTGATTCATGGTGTGTTCCAGTGAGTTTTCACACCTAAACACCAAAGCAGATGTTGTGACTGGTTTTTGATCTACCTGGCAAGAAAATGTTCATGTTTTCAGATGAATAAATAATGTCTGTTTAGTAGGTGTTGTTAATGAGTGTCAAGTGAAGCCATCAATGGGAGATTTAAGGTCCATATATTTGTCCGTGTGTAAGTGTAATTTTGCATATGCTCTCTTAAGCTTTTCTCTGAGTTTGAACAACAACCGGTCTGTAAGCCAATCATAAGAGAGAATCTGGGGCTCAGCCAATCACAAACCAACATCAGGATGAGGTAGGGTGTCTTTCCATACAAAGACATAGACTGAAATTTGACACCAATGCTGAAGAGCGCAAAATTTGTATTCTATCTAATGAACATCAGGACTGGTTTTAGAGAATATTCAGATTGTATTGAAGTCTATGTGAAAATGGCCCTACTTCTCACTTTATTTATTGGCTCAGCAAACATTTTCCTTTCGAGTTTATTGCCTCAGTCTCACTCTATGTTTTCTTCAGTATAGGAAAATAGTCCTTCCCGTGGCAGATGACTTTAGGTGTAGCTGCCATGTAACTGACAAACTAATACCAAAGACGACCCTTCCAGAGAAAGCACACAACAGGTCACCTCCACCCCTCGTTCCTCCTCAGCTCAGCATTTTCCAAACATACTGTCTTCTGGTTTCAAGAACGCTAACTACAAACTGGAGTATACCAAACAGCAGCTCACAAACCAGTGGGTGACATCACACTGGGTTGACATTTAGACAGGATGCAGTTCATATCCTTCCACATTGCTGCAGGATGATCACATTGCCCTACCACTGGGATCCTACCCTGTGGATCAGGAGGTAGAGTGGGTCATTCACTAATTGGACGGTCGGTTATTGGAGTCCTGGCTGTTCCTGTTCGAGTATCCTTGGGCAGGATACTGAGCCCTGAAATAAAATTGGTGTGGATTCAATAATAATATGCATTTGTGATGATCTAGTAGACAGAAAAGGGACACTGGGTGCACCCTGGAAAAACTGAGTTATACACAAAGAGGGTTTTCTTAAACACAAATACACTGCTTCCCCTTCTGTCTCCAAGGAGTCCGGCTCAGTCTCCTCCTACTCCGTGGTGTTGCAGCCAGCTGGGGTGCACGTGGTGAAGGGGGAGGGTGATGGCTGTTAGACACCTCAATGCTCTGTTTTTTGAAGTGAAAGTTTCAGAGGGAGATTGGTTTCATTTTGATTTTAGTCTTGGCTGTAGGCTGAGGGCAGGGACTAACTAAGGCTCACTTTGTGAATGCGGGTGCTGTGCATTTCTCTACGAGATTTAATTATATGGCAGCACAATCTTTATTTCTCTTGTTTTAAGTGTCTTATCTGTTTTAGCAAGTAAAAGTCTATTTATGGTTCTGGTGGACACTTATAACAGCTTTCGACTGTTGGAAACACACGGTGATCTTGGTTACACATTCATTTTCTTAACATCCAATCAATATTGAATGTGTGTTTGCTAAACCTACCCACACTGCCTCTTTTGTCTAAATCTAACCACACATGGAAGCCAGAGGGGGAACTGTGTTCTTACTCTTTAAAATCCCACTGTCCACAACAGCGTTGCAGAGCGGTCACTCTGACACACCAGTTGACCGATCATTGTCCATCAACGCTCAACGGTCCATAAGATGTGGTCGCTTTGGTCCGACTGACAGAAAATCAGTTCCATAAATGCATGCTCCCTTTCAGGAAATGGACAGAGGGAAATTGATCACTGTATTCTGCAGTTTCCACACACTCCTGTGCAAATATACACTTTTATACACATTGATAAAATCGATAAAAGCTCATGTGGTGATTGATGTGTGATCTTAATGTCAGGAACTTCAACAAAGTCTAAAATATTGAGTGGCACTGTGAATGGTTTTGTATCTCTATGACCCTATTAATGGTCTGATATCATTCAGTATCGTAAAGCTTTTAGAGAAGTGATGAACGGCTTTTATTATTCATGACATTTTTTTTCTACCACTGCCATTGACAGAAGAACCATCAGAGAGAGGATGTCAGCTAAACCTCCAATCAAACAATCAAAGTGTTCTTGTTGTGGAGAAAATTTTCCCTTTTGATGGAGAGAACTTCTGACATATAAGCTATAGATGTATGTCTGTTTACTCTTGACTCTTTGTATTAAAAATCGGATCGATGCCAATTCCTGATCGCTTCTATATTTGCTGTTCTAAAAACATACCGAGGTATTAAATCTCCCCTCTCCGCTGAGAAAGTGACAAACAACAATACATTATATTTCATACAGACTAAGAAAGCACAGTGAATGTAACATTTGATGCACTGCATGCCTATTATTCTTTCTGGAACATTCTCTATTCAGTCAGGGGAAAAAAAAAACAAAACACAAAAGCAATGAAATTTCCTGTCAATCCCATGAGAAAGAGCTCAACCTCTTTGTTCAGTTATTTATTTTATGCTTTATTTCATGCTTTATTGTGTTATGAAGTCTGTTGTGATCAGCTTTATCATTTAACACCATGCAATTTTAGAAATAAAAATGAGATTGGCGGGGGGGAGTTCAAAAATGTGCTCTGCGGAAAGAAAAAATCCCAAAATTGTAAACATGCATTTTGAGGCCTTTGGAGAGCTAACATTACATTGCAAAAGAACCTGCTGGTGTAGATATGTGGATCAAACAGTCAACAGTGTATTCACTAATATATTTATACATTAAGACTTTTCTAGGACACTATTATTATACAAGGTGTTTATAGATTTTTTGCTGTCCATCAAAGGTCACCTCTGTATCTCCTCAGCGGGGCCCTCCCTGCCCAGTCACCACAATACTCTCCACAAGTAACATTTGATTTAATAGAAAGCTGCAGCAAGATTAGAGACTATATTAAACTTTTCAACAGAATCCCGCTGGCATTACGTATTTCTGCAAATTTGTATATGCTCCCCAGGAAATCGCTTACCCAGCCCCACAATTGTCCCCTTTCAGAGGGAAGAAGATCAAAAGAAATGTTTTAAAAGGCTGCTTATTCTGTGTTTGTGGGGCTTTTCATTTTGTGTTTACTAGACGTCCATTAAAACGAATCCATGAGAGAAAGTGTCCACTCTCACCGTGAAGCCTTGTGGCAATTTGATCAAGAGTGCCAACAGGATCAAAGCAGTAAACACTAAGTCTGTGATTATTTGGCTAAAATTAACACCTTTTTCCAGAGGCTTGCTGCTGCGCCAATTCAATTTTAATAACAGGCTGATCAGAAACAGTGCAGCGGCGAGAACAATGAGATATCTAAAAGCATATGCAGTGACCTTTAATGGTGTAATCATTTGTCATCACAGGCACGGCTAGCTAGCTGGACTTCCTCGTTTGTATTATACAGGACACACACAGCCCAGAATGTAAAAGAACTGACGATTGTCCCAAAAATGTCTCTGTGCTACTGTTCGGCTGGGATAACTAGTCAACTACCCGAAGTGGAAGATAGTTGTCCAAACTTTTTCCTTCCACTTTCCAATCATGGACAGTCCCAAATGTGAAAAGTTCAATTCATAAATAGTAAAAATGCACCACCATCAATTCAATAGACAGCTACAACCTGTTTTAGCATTTATAGCTGCCAAACTTTGCATAGTTATTGTTGTATAAGGGACTTTACTGAGTCAGTTCTCCATCTTTATTGGCGTTCCTCTCTGTAGTGTTACTATTACGCTTATTTCGAAATTACCACTGTTCAGCAACTGTTTCATATTTGTGCTTTAAAGTTGCAAATTCAGCCAAAATGCAGGAATTTATTGTGCCTTTGAGTACATGTTGGATGACTTATATATTTGTCATGCTGTTTTGTATTTTTTTTTCTTTATTATTATTCTGTTTATATAACTTCCATTTCAGTTTTGCATTTGGCCCACAGCAATGTTTTGTATATTTATTCTCTGGTTATTCAAAATGTAAACATTACCACAGTATAGTGCTCACAGCATTTGGTTCCACTTGTCTCATTTTGTGACCATGATGTTTTTGAAAATGTCACTTTTTCCACTACTTTATATTAATTTCCATAGTTTTAATGATTATTGCAGCATCTCAATGAATTGCTATTTTCCCTGCCTGTCATTTCCTTCTAATTATCTCAGTGTAACACACAGTCCAGTTGCAGTGGCCCTTCACAGTATAGCTATTGAAAAGGAGCAGGGTTATTTATACATATTGCTTCTTGTAATTATGAGTTATTGAAAAGAAGAGTCTACACATGACAGGGTCTTACACACAAGTCCTCATGCCATAGCCACCATCTCACACACTTATGAATAATAAGGAATGATAACACAAATATTCAGCAATATTACTACGGCTGTGCCTCCACGTGGTACGGGTGAGAAACACCCAGAGTAGAAGCCACAGCTTTCCACTAATAAATGTTGCTGGTGTGCTTAAAAAAAAAGAAAAGAAAAAGAAAACGATGATTAAAATTGATTTTTAGGTTTTCATTGTATTAGGAATTAATGATAAAAATGTCTGGGGGAATTAAAAGCTCGTTGGATGAAGCTGAGTGTGGCCATCCATTCACAGGAGTCAGCCAGGTGTGAGGGCTGTTAAGGAGTTCACAGAAGCGTGCTAATTTTGTCAACCAAATTTGCCGACGCTTACACCTGTGGCTGGTGGGAATTTTTTTTTTTTTTTTTTCCAAGTTGCACTATCCTTTCCCAAAATGCTGCGGAGACAATGCAGTGATAGAGAAAAAGGAAGACCACGTAAACAGAAAAAAAGAAAAAAAAAATTACAGACAGAGAAAATATGAACCCTGCAAGCTAATCCGTTTCTTACTGCATACACATGCAAGTGCAATCCACTGGAACTAGTTTCCACTGCATGCATGTTTGTGTATCTGTGATGACCAGCTTATAAACATGTGCATCATTAAAAATAGCTTCTTGGCTCTGTTTAATCATGAGCTCTATTCAGTTAATCCTCATGTGATTTCTCACCTGCATACACCTGCACATACATATGAATATTACAACAGAACACATTAATGAGAAAACTCCTCATGGATGACAATGAGCAGCCCTCAGCAAGTCAGCAGTTTTGGTCTACATGGTTTAAGCACCATGGTGGAATTTTATTTGACCTGCTAATTGGAGCTTCCACACACAATTTTCTGCAGAGAAGTTGGATGAGTGAGTGAATATTTCGCTGAATGTGAGGATCATCTTATTCTGATGTCAGACTGGACAGAGTCGTTGAATCTAAAATCATTTTGCAGAATTTCACTGAAAAACCGCTGCTGAACTCAGCACGCAGCTCCAAATATACGGATGTAAAGGGTCTTAATTGATCATGTTAAATGTAATCTTTTGTCTTCTTTTGTTTTTGCAGGTCCCCTTTCTATAAATTAACATGGACAAAGTGGTCATCAGTCTCCTGCTTCTGGGAACCACAGTTACAATGGTCCATGCATGTCCAAAATACTGTGTCTGCCAGAACCTCTCCGAGTCTCTAGGGACTCTGTGCCCCTCCAAAGGCCTACTATTTGTCCCGCCAGACATCGACCGGCGAACTGTGGAGCTGCGGCTGGGTGGCAATTTCATCCTTAAGATCACCACTCAGGACTTTGCCAATATGACAGGTCTGGTGGATCTAACCTTGTCCCGCAACACCATCAGCACCATCCAGCCTTTCTCTTTCATTGATCTGGAAACCCTGAGATCCCTACACCTGGATAGTAACCGGCTGACCGAGCTGGGACCTGATGACCTCCGAGGGCTGATCAACCTGCAGCACCTGATCCTCAACAACAATCAGCTTAGTCGGATCTCCAAAGCAGCCTTTGATGACTTGTTACTGACACTGGAGGATCTGGATTTGTCATATAATAACTTGCGCAGCGTGCCTTGGGAAGCCATCCGCAAGATGGTGAACCTCCATCAGATGAGTTTGGATCATAACCTCATCTCTTTCATTGCTGAGGGGACTTTCACAGATCTGGATAAACTGGCCCGTTTGGACCTCACCTCCAACCGTCTGCAGAAGCTCCCTCCGGACCCCATATTTGCGCGTTCCCAGAGCAGTATTTTGATGAGCACTCCTTACGCACCTCCGCTTTCTCTAAGCTTTGGTGGAAACCCACTGCACTGCAACTGCGAAGTGCTTTGGCTTCGGAGGCTGGAGCGTGAGGATGACATGGAAACCTGCGCTTCTCCTGCCACTCTAAAGGGACGCTACTTTTGGTCTGTTCGCGAGGAGGAATTTGTTTGCGAGCCCCCTTTGATCACGCAGCATACGCACAAGTTGCTCGTTCTGGAAGGCCAGACAGCTAGTTTGCGCTGCAAAGCTGTTGGCGACCCAATGCCAACCGTGCATTGGGTCGCTCCTGATGACCGTTTGATCAGCAATTCCTCCCGAGCAACAGTATATGAAAATGGCACCCTTGATATTACAATCACCACATCCAAGGATTACGGTACCTTCACCTGCATCGCCGCTAACGCTGCTGGGGAATCTACAGCCTCCATTGAACTATCAATTATTCAACTCCCCCATTTGAGTAACGGCACAAACCGTACTACACAGTCTAAGTCCGGGCTTTCTGACATAACTAGCTCCACCAAGATCAGTAAAGGGGAGCCGAAACCTCTGCCAGAGAAGGTGGTGTCTGTCTCTGAAGTGACCGCTGTCTCTGCTCAGGTCAAGTGGACTGTTAGTAAATCAACTCCAAAAGTCAAAATGTTTCAGCTTCAGTACAATTGTTCAGAGGATGAAGTCTTAATTTACAGGTAAGACTAACATTTCATTCCATTGAAGTACAGGCTGAGACCTGACTGTCAGCGGCAAGTGGCAATTTAAGCCTGAGGCGGTCTTTAGCGTTTAATTTCAGAATAGTCACTGCTCAACTCCTTGAGTCGATCGCTAATTGTTTGCTGAGCGAGTACTTTAGACAGTCATTTTTTTTTCTTGGGAGATTGAATTTCATTTTTCCTTCCCTGACTCTTTTTTTTTTTTTCTTAAATTGACAATTGCTGGGCATGCCACTTTCACATTTTAAGATACCCAACGTAATATCCTCACCCTCAACCATTAATTAGAAATCCAAGAAGAAAAGGGATTATAGGCCCTCATTTTAATGTATCCCTCTTAAGCTGCTCAAATCCATGAAGTGAAAGCTTGGAGACTGCAGCTGAAGATCTCCGAGCTCTATGGATTCAATTTCCGATGTCAAATAAGACAGTGACTTTGAAAACATTAAAACAACCAATATAGTGAGTTGTATTATAGTTGCAAACAAGTAAATCTACCAGTAATGAGTTCTATATGTGAATCTGCATCATACTTGATAGCATATCACACCCTTTTAGAATTCACTATCCCTGTGAGTTTTCAGTGTCTTGGTGCGCCTAGACATATTGATGGAGTCATCCAGAGAAATAATAACTTAATGCTCAAGATGCCATTCAATGCATCAGAATGGTTTAGAAATTGGTCAAGATTGCAGTCCCCGTGATTTCATGTTTTGATTTTAGCAGGAAGTTGTCTCGCAATTTATTCTCTGCAACGAACCTACCTGTACTGGAGATCCCAGCAAGAGCCACCTAATGAAAGATAATCGACAGAATATGGAAAAGCAGAATCGCTGGCTATTTGTTGCGAACAGGAGATTAGTAGTGCACACAGCGATGACGAAAGATATTGCTTTGTTCAAACACTGTGAATACTACTCACCATCTCTGAAAATTCAATAACAAGTTGTTTATCTGATTTCCTTGCTTCACCCCCTGTCAATTTGTCATGCCAGAGAAAAGACAACAATAGGAATTTTTAATACCCTTTTTTTTTCTCCTCTTCCCTGTGACAGAAACATTGTATTGACTCATCCATGTTTTAAGTAAATCCTTCATGAATTGTGTTAGTCGTACAAAATTATGAAACATACCAATGAAATTTGTGAATTGCATTTGAGACATTTTAGCGATACAGTTTTTACCTCTCTTTTTGGTTAAAAGCATTTTACTAGGGATGCACTGATACGATACTGGTATCGGGTATTAGTCCAATACCGGGCATGAGTACTCGTACTCATAAAATTACCACGACACCGATACCACTTTACAGCAGCGCGTGGTTTATAGCACTTGACTGCAAGGTTCTCATTCAGGTGAATGAGAGCGACAAAAACAAAGCAGAATGCAAATTATCCACCCATCCATCTTCTACCACTTTTCTGTTTCCGGATCGCAGGGGTGCTGGAGCCAATCCCAGCTCACACGGGGGGCGAGGGGCGGGGTACACCCTGGACAGGTCGCCAGTCCATCACAAGTCCAACACACAGAGACAGACAGAGACCAACAATCACTCACACTCACACCTACAGACAATTTAGAGTCACCAGTTAACCTAGACATGCAAGTCTTTGGACGATGGGAGGAAAGCGAAGTACCCGGAGGAAACCCACGCAGACACGGGGAGAACATGCAAACGCCGACAGAAAGGCCCCAGGCTTTGTGTTTGTCACAAGTTTCACTGCAGCACAGTCACCCATGTACAAGAAAAACATACTGAGGAATGTTGTTCAAATAACAGATGATATCTGTGGAAAAAAAAAAAAAAATCAAAGTAACTTAATGTGTAATGACTCAGTATCAGTATCGGTGAGTACTCAAATGCAAGTACGCGTACACTACTCGTTTTGGAAAAAAGTGGTATCGGTGCATCCCTACATTTTACCCCTTAGTAGCAGTAATAATGGTGATTTCCTTCAGTTTCTTTCTTTCCTGAACTACTCATAACTATAGGTGGTAAAAAAAAAAAAATTAGGGACTAAAAATGGTACTATTTTGTGTTTGTCATGTCATGATACTTTAAGTGTTTCTGCTTCATACTGAGGGAAAATAAAATGTAGTATATTTAAAGCGGGAAATGACCTGCAGCAATGGATATATGAGCGCTCACAAAATAATGCCAGTGCAGTCATTTTGCATGTCAGAAGACAATTAGGAGCTGGGAGGGAAAGAGAGAGGCAAAGGGAGGCCAACTACTGTTTTTAAATTAATATTGATATGACTTCATTGCCTGCACATGCACACCTACTGTGCTCTAGTTGGCTGACACAGTTTCCCAGGGTACTGCCTGCACTCAAGCAATAGCATGATTAAAAATCAATCAGAGCCGTGTGGGGGAGGAGAGAGATTGCATGTCTTCTCTCGAACACGTGAGGCAACACAGCTTTCCCCTGGTTATGGAAAAAGGCAATTACCGAAGAATAATGGACCGCAGCCACAGTGGTGTCTGTGCTCTGTGGCCAAGGAGCTTCAGATGGCTCAAAGCTTTGGATGCTCATACTGTAGAATACCAGCAAGCCAACAACGGATGCATGAGCAAAGAATGTATTTATAGATAACATCCCATATCACCATGCTTATGATTCTTCAAGCACCACTTTATAACCATATGTTTTATATAAATAGTTTTTGCCAATTTAACACTGTTCATTATACGAAAGAGGAGATTGTTAGAGTTACCTTGATTCAAGACATGGAGCTACTGATTCTATGTTTTTCAGCATGTTTCCTTACAGTTGCAGCCCTGTTTCACCACTTACAGCAGCTGAACATTTCAACCATTTATTCATGCAATGGTTTTAGCTTTCTAGTTCAGCTTCTCTATCTCTCAGCACTACTCCTGCAGAGTACAATACCCCTGGCTCGGAAATTTTAAACATTATTTAGTGGATTACTATTAAATAAGGCGGAAACCCATTGAAGGTTTTATTGAAAAAAAAAAATAAATGTAGGAATAAATTGCTTTTCCAGTCAAAGGATAACTGATGCGTACACAGCCCAACTGTCCAAATGAAAAGGGAAAAAGAAACATTTTCAACAATATCTGACCAGACGAACAGTTGAAGTTAGAGTTACGTTTAGGTGTTGTGCTGTGTGTGGTGGTCAGTGAAAATGTGGCTATGCCAAGTACGTTATGGCTAAGGTATGTATCAGCAGGTTAGGTGTAATATTTCCTAGTAAAGGTCCAATTTAATATTACGAGAATATCAACAGTTAAAAAGTCACATGGGACATGACAACTTATGGTCTACATTAAGATCAGATATGCTATATCACCCTGACCTTCACACCGTGACCTCCACACTGTGATCTCAGTAACATGACCTTCACACCAAGACCTCCACACCATGACCTCTGCACTGTGACCTCCACAATGTGACCTCCACACTGTGCCCTCCGCACCTTGACTTTTGCACTGTGACCTCCACACTGTGCCCTCCACACCTTGACTTTTGCACTGTGACCTCCACAATGTGACCTCCACAATGTGACTTCCACACTGTGCCTTCCACACCATGACCTCTGCACTGTGACTTCCACAATGTGACTTCCACAGTGTGCCCTTCACACCATGACCTCCACACTGTGACCTCCAGACCATGAACTTCACACCCTGACCTACATGACTTTTTGTCTGACCACATTTAGTGCATACACATCCTACATTGATGGACAATGTGGATGTTATTCTTAAGAATGTTGTGTCCGCAAATGTCCCACTTTAGTTTGACAATTCAATGATGCTCCGTTCTCATGTCAGTATAGTTAACTACACTAACCTGTCACTTACCTGTCAACAGGAAAAAATAGTGACACTATTGATGTGACTGTCAAAACACAGCATCTACAAACCAGCTTTTGTCAAACCGCAGAATGTTTGACAACGCAAGCACCACAAGAAACTGCACATCAACATAAACTGCATCGATCGAATAGCCTGCTTCTTTTGAATCGTAATATTTAAATATCGTTTTAAGTCTCATGCAAGATGCCAAAAGAAAGAAACCACATCTTTACAAAATGACAGACAAAAATCCAGTCATGTCTTTTTAAAAATTTACATTTTTAGGTTTTGATGGGAAGGGTGTCCATGTTACTACAAGCAAACAGTGGTTTAAATGCTGTATGTAGCACACGTGACAACTCCTGTACTTAATCCGATGTCTCCACTGTGATCTATATTGTACGCAGATGTGGTTGATGGATAAAAGCTTCTATCACATCATGTTGACACAATGAAAACAAAGGATCTTGGAGCATTTCATTGATTGCCAATACATCTTGAACAATTTACATTTGGCTGCATCAACTTTCTGTTTCAGCCACGAGCAGTGAGGAGTGGTTTAATAACAGATTTGAGACAACCTAATGAGTGTTAAATGGAATCTACAAGAAATTAGGTTGAGCCAAAACTATATACAAAACGTGGCCATTCAATTCTTTCTCATTCCTCGTGCTTCATGCATATCAAATAGAATAACACTGGGACCAATGAAGTCATCTATCTGAATTACTCTGTACATATAAATAGCTACTTAGCATGCTTCATTTTGGCTATTTCTTTGATCTGCTCCGGCATAACAAATGAAACGAATGCTTCTTTTTACACAACAGTTTTCTAACCTTGTGTTGAACTCCCGTAGCGTAACACCTGGATTGTTAATGTTTTTTTTTTGTGTCTCTTTGTCTTCTCGTAGGATGATTCCCATGACTAACAGAGCCTTTGTAGTCTCAAATCTTGTCCCAGGGATGCAGTATGACTTGTGTGTCTTGGCAATCTGGGATGACACTGCCACCACCCTCACTGCCACCAACATAGTTGGCTGTGTCCGGTTCATCACCAGGGAGGACTACCCACAATGCCAATCCCTTCACAGTGGATTTATAGGGGGCACCATGATCCTGGTCATCGGTGGCATCATTGTGGCCACACTGCTGGTGTTCATCATCATCCTCATGGTACGCTATAAGGTGACCAGTGGTATCCAGGGTAATAAATTACCCACTGTGAGTAATACGTACTCGCAGACCAATGGAGGCCTGAACAGGTTCAACGGTGCCCCACCACAGGTCAAGTCTACAGTGGTGGTCATGCGTGAGGAAATGGTAGAGTTCAAGTGCGGATCACTTCAAAGCAGCCTCTCCTCCTCCTCCTCTTCTAACTCATTAGACAGCCAAACAGGAAGGAGGGCTGGCGACCGTTACAGCATTCAGGGCAGTGAATGCAGCACCCTGCCCAGCAGCAAATTCAGAAGGCACAGGCACGGCGCCAAGGCAAGGCCAAACCTGGACCACCTTTTAGGGGCCTTCACTTCTCTGGAGCTGAGAGGGGTAGCGAGGGACCACCAGGGGACTTCTGGCCCCTCCTCCACCTCCAATGCTACGATGACAGTGGCTGTAGCTCCCCCCTCCGACAAAGAACCCCTGCTAGGAAGGGCCGAGTCCACCACCATGCTGGGACGTTTCCTGGGGCTTCCCCAAGAGGCAAAGCCTAAGCGGAGCCACTCATTTGACATGGGTCATGTGGGGGCCACACAGTGCCGCAGCAGCTACCCACGCAGAATCAGTAACATCTGGACTAAACGCAGCCTGTCTGTCAATGGCATGCTGCTGCAGTATGATGACAGTGAGGATGAAAAGCCCACTTTTGAGAGCTCAGAGTGGGTGATGGAGAGCACAGTTTAGGTGCAGCCGATCTAACTGAGAGGTTCATGGCCAAACAATAAATCTATACCAGGAACTACAGGAAGATGGGCACAGATGGAGGGATGTTCCACTGGGAACTTTGAGTATTGCATGACGTTCATCCATGTGAATACTGTCCAAGTGATTATGTGCAAAAACAGACTTAATTGACAATTCCTGGCCGTGACCTCAACTCTCTGACAGTCTCTAACTGTATTTGAAAAAATGCTCCTATTTGAAACAGCACTGGATCTGGGATTGTGCAGATATATGGTCCATTATGGAATAATTCCCAATCCACTGGGTGTGTAAGAGTATCTCAGAGAAAAAGGAGGGAAAAGTGAGATGAGAAATTGAAAGTGGATTCGCTGCGTCTGTATTAAAAGAACACCAAGAGGATTTGCCTCGAATGTGGTGAACTGAATGCGCATCACAGTGTCGTGGATCCTCAGCATGAAATGGGACTACTGCCACAGTAGGACCAGAGGAGCGAATAGGAAATTAAAACAAAGTCATTTTTATTTTCATTTGGGTTTTTCTATCATTTTTACTATTTATTATTTGAGGTGGTTCATCAGCAGCCAGAGCTCTGTAATGAGGGTGTAGTTATTAGCAATTCAGCACATACACACAGAATCTACAGTGTCCCCTCACATACAGCCCTTTCACATAATTAAACACTTCTTTCAGTTAAATTCAAAACAATCACAAATCAAATAGATGTCCTATTATCTTGGTATCGGTAACGCTCAAACACAGCAAGCCAGTCATGTATTTCTACCTCAGGTTATGTATCATACGAGGTTAGTATTATATGAAAATGAACGGAGGTACAACAAAATCACACGATGGATCACAGACACATTTCCTGCAAAAGCTTCAAAGAAGGATTTCACAGAATGATTTTAATCTCCAGCCAAGAACAGAACATTTCCGTTGAAATTCTGTCCTCCGAACGCCCTGATACCCTCCACATTGGTTAGTGCTGGCGACAGCAGTACCCGCAGGCTGAGAGGCCATTGATGTAAACAGAGCGTTCTCTCAGGGTATGGTTTCAGATGGTATCAGCACATATTACAGTAGCCAGACGTGAATGGTCTTTGAAATCGATCAGACCATCTTAATCGTCCACTAAAACACACAGCAGGACGTGTTATTCGGCTGCAATTCTCTTTAGGCAATATAAACAACAGAGTCCAACAATTACTCACTTAGTGAAGTTAAATAGCAGGGTCCAAATGGATGTTTATTAGGCTGATAAAAGGTCATTATGCTGCTTAGGGGAGGACATTAAGTGGAGAAAAAGAGGAAGAAAGATAACTTATTAAGAGCCAAACAGCTGGAAACTCGATTGGCTAACACAAACATTATCATGGTTAGGTTTTGCAGCGTTTGAATCGATTCACTAGAACGGTCATCTATCTTTCATTCTCTTACATACCAGGCTGTACATTGCAGTAAACTGCTAAATAGTGGCTCTTCAGATTAGTCATCAACCAAGACATTCACACACATTTTTGATGCCTTTCTCAATACCCTGTTGGTCTCTGCTGCATTTCAAGATATGGGGTGGTCATCATATATATTTTTTATTATTATAATTATTATTGTTTTCCTCCCTAGGTGTACTGTTCTGTATATTGGCAAGTTTTTGTACAATAATCGGGTGAGAATGTAAAAGCGGGAAAATCGTACAGTAGTACTTTTATTTTCATGTGAAGCAAACAGTGAGAAGGTGCTTTTCTGTGGTGTACCAACCTGGCCATTGTTAGTTGGCTCACTGGAATGGTATTTAACATTTTACAGCAAGTAGGAAGAAGAGGATGACTGGCTGGAAGAGAAGGGTCAGTTCACCAAAATAATTCTAATTAAAAAAATGTAAACTTAAGTCTACTTGTATCAGCATGTAGATAGCTGGGTTTTGAGATGTTCCTCCTTGAGATTTGGACCTTCACTGCACTGCACAGGTATTCTAAAGACAAAGAATGTCAACATTGTATACTTTACTTAATATCCCCATCCAATGTAAAGGCCCGTAATTGATCCTTGTTCTAAATACTGTGTCCATATCCGTTTCAAATCATATTCTTCTGAAGCACAGAGCTCAATTGTTACCACAAAACTCTGACTGAGTCACATTACCCTCTTTACCATGAACATGCACACACTGCAGTTTATTTTGAGTCAATCCAACACACTAAATACTAAATGATGTGTATTTAACGAATTGTATAGTAATGTGCTCTACAGTTCCATTCTGTTATGGGAAATTACTGGACTGTTTGGCTGCAGCTCTATGTATGTTTGTTATTTTCATGAGATTTGTCATTCAGAATTAATTCATTTGTGAACAAATCACACCTGTCTGGCTATTTGACAAAATGTTTTTTAATCATAATCGCATTGCTGTTTGCTATTCCTGCATTGATTCAATAGATAATCTGTAGATTTTAGCCATATTCCATAATCCATTGAGGACTGGTTTATGATAGGGTGCAGGTGACAATCTCAAAGACCTTATATCTCAAAACAAATGAAACTGAAACCAGAATGATGTTAGTTTCTGCGAAAGGTAAATTAAGAAGTCTGATAGTATTTTTGTATTTTGGGTGAACAGACCCTTTAACCTCTTGTCTCTGCTTGTGGCATCATGTACAAATCCATTCTATTCTGCTAACTAAGAACGCCATTTAAGTGTGTACTTGACTCAACATAGTCATGATTCTCACCTGAGGTTCTAGGTAAAAAAAAAAAAAAACTAAACAAAAAAAAAAAAACATTGTTTCTGTGTGAAAAGATTTTGCTACAAAAGAATATAAAATATTGAATAATTCCTATGAACCAAACTGGCTCTTCTGTGTTTTCTCTGCTAGTCCTTATTATCTCATGCGGTTTGGATGAGGTTGCATCTTTTGATTACATCTTTCTGAGGTGATATTTCACCTCTTTTTTTTTTCCTTTTTTTTTTTTTTTGTTACTCACAAAGTCCAAAATAGCTAATAGAGTAATGCATAGTTCTTCCTCTCATGTCTTTGTTTACCGTGGATGAGCCAAGAGTTTTCCTCCTGAGGTCCAGCAGCTGTAATCAGGCCAGCTGCTGCTGACTCACCTCAGCACTGCCCTTGTTGCAAATCACTGGTACATGCAGCTCCAGGCCAGATCCCATAATAAGGTCTTAATTCATATAATCTGTTAGGCAAGGTGCTTACGGCAGCACAGAGTATATATAATCTGCACAAGGGCCAAGCGTTACATGATAAGACAGCGATATGCACCTGCTGAGGGCTCAGGAGGAACGTGCTTTGTGCTGTCACCATAAAGAACACATTCAAATGAGTGACGAGACAAAGTGAAGCTGTGTATTGAATAGGGATCTGACAACAGCAGCAGTTGTATTGCAACTTTCATCCTTGCTAGTCTGTTGTGTGTGAGCAGGTGTGATTATCAGTTTTAAACAAAAGGTCTATTCACTAAGCCAGCCAACAATTACCACTATAATTTTGTTCCAATTCAGCGTGTTACTTACAGAGCGTAAAGATAAACATGAGCTCAGCTGCAGGTCGTCTGTCTAAAGTGCTTCTAAATAAGACCTGATGCTGGGTTTGTGCATATCTTTAGAGCGATGGAGCCAAAAGAAGCATTTCCTGCTGTTGAACCCAGAGCACTGGTTGAAGAGGAAGCATCACTTAAAGTGTCTAATGTCCTAAGTTTAACAAAACGATCAGGCATTTAATGAGACGTGGGAAAATTAGTTGGGAAATTCGTGGTAGAGCTTTTCTTTTTCTTTGGTGAAGGAGCCTCATTCCATGAGGCATCTTTTAATTTCACCCCACCTCTTGCATTTATCTCTCCACTTGGGTCTGATTAAACAATGCAATGGATTTCACACCTGCTTTTCTCTCACATTACATTTCAGATCCAATCCCTTCTGCTGAAGTGGTCACTCTTTGATTTCCCCTTTCCTTCTCCAGGATTCTGTGGCTTTGAACAGGAACGTCCGGAAGTGCATACAATGTTGTACTAAACACAACATCCATTTTGCTTCCCCGAACCTCGTCGCAGTCTTCGAGGACTACATGTATGCTGAGTCCTCAGCCATGTTTGTGCCTCTGTTCTGATAGCGTGTGCATTGGTGCTGAATGTTTCACCATCTCAGTGTTAACTTGGTAACATCTGCTAACACCATGCGCAAAAATCACTAGCACCTTAAATCTTTCACGTTTTCATTGAACGCTGCCTTTAAACGTTCACAGAGCTGGAGGAGAAAGTGTTGATATTTTCTGTGGCCTTTCACAGAAAACATCCTCGAGCACACACCACATGTTCAGACTGATTCCAGACTCCAGTATCCTCGGCTCCAATCCAGCCTGGGCCGCTCTTCATGCTCCATGCCATCCCCCCTCTCTCTATCCTATATTTCCTGTAAAAAAAATTTAAAAAGAAAGAAAAAAACAAAACAAATCCGTGCTTTCTTCACTCCACAAAACATTATCTATTACTTCCTCCTATGGAAAACTCACTCCATGCATCATGATAAACCAGCTTCAGGGACTCCTTTAGGCCTTTAGTTGTTTTCTAAGCCTCTTTTTTTTTTTTTTACCTCACTGAGCATCTGTGTTGAGCCCTTAGAGTTATCTTAGCTGGGCGCCCACTTCCTGGGAGAGTAGCCATCACAGAACTAAATTATTTCTGTTTGTCTGACTGTGGGCTGATGAATATCTAAAGTCTTTGAGATTACTTTGAAACCCTTTCCAGCTTTATGCAAATCAGCTACTCTTGATCCTAAGTCTTATTAGATCTTTTTCTTTTTCTGGTTTTTGTGAGTCACATCAGCAGATGTTCCTTGTGAATAGCAAACTCAAAATGGTTAAGTGTTTGTTATGACTCAAAGGGACTTTAGCCAACAGTTCCAATCTGCTTTCCTCAGGTCAGACTCCAGGTTTGGTAAATGCTGGCTTGAATATCTTCTCTGTGTTCATATACTTTTTCCAAGCTACATGGTTTATGCTTGATATTTCAAATCGAGCCAGGAACAATGCTGAGATTTGTGTGTTATTAATAAAGACTGATTAACTGTTTTTCATGAAAATCTGATATTTCAAGACAAAGTTACTAAACCTTAATTTTTCTTACCTCCATATTAGTTCATGAACCAAAGTATTGGATAACCAAAGAATATTGATATTTAATCTATCACACTGAAACCAATACAAATTTTTGTCTTTTTCAAGAGAAATCTGAGAATGAAAATCAATAACAGACAACACAACCACACACAGGAAAATAAAGAAAGTGTAATAATGTAGTAGTAGTAACAGTAGTCATAAAGTACATATAAAAGTAAAGTCACAGGGAAAAATCTGAATCAGTGCAGTCTGCAGTTCAATCTATTTCAATGGTCCTGTTCACATAATTATATATGAGGGATATAGAAATGTAAGTGTTCACTTTATTATTTCCTGTAAGTACAAGATTTAAAGGAGAGAAGCAGATTGGAAGTTTTAGCAGTAAAGCTTTATAATGTGAGTAGGTAAAGGGATAAAACTTAACTAGATGTTGGTATGAATCAGTAAGATTAATAATGAATGCACTCAAAGTTTCCCTGGCAGGATGTTCAGAGTTAGTACTGGAGGTGGAGAAAACCATGCACTTGGGTTTTTCTGCATTTAAGTCTTGTTTGTGATTATGGAGAGACCGTTGGAAGTTAGTAAAATTTAAACAATCAGAGTTTGGTCTGAGGTTTTGAAATTTTGTTTTGGAACAAATGTATTTATGTATAATGTAATGTACCCCCATGTGGCAACTCTTATCTGATGTTAGATGGCCTGATTAGAACCCATCACCAACAACAGCCTGAGCTCTCTCAGTAATTTCAAAGTGAAACCCCTTCAGGGTGGTTTCATCCTTATCAAGGATCCATAGGATTAATCCTCTCTGTATCCATATGAGTGTTTTAACCACATTTCATTCCAAAGTAAGCCTCATTTGTAATTAGAGAAAAGGCCAAATGGCCACCTCCTTTTAGATTCAGCCTCTGGGATTGATTACAAAATGATGTTGCGATTCTATTTCACAGGAGAAGCAAAAACTTAGCTTGCTGCTGGCATCAGATAAAGAGATAAGGGTTTCCAAAGTCAAGCAAATTCAATATCTGTACCAAAATTCACTGTACGCCAACTGTTGGAAGCCATGACTGTCTGTCACCATTTTCAACTCACAAAATTAAATTACATCATATACAAGGGAGAGCAATCTCTTTTGACATGAGGCATTTGATTTGGCAGGAATCCCGCACACAAATTCAGTGTTATCACTTGAGTGTAATCATTAGTTTGCCATCGCATCTGCTTTGGCCACATCATAATAAATACTGCACTGTTGACAGAAGATGTTTGCGGCATCAAAAAAAAAAGAGTTGTTGACTATTGTTGGTCATTAAACGAGGCGCAACTCTTCCTGCTAATTATCCTGTTTATCTAAATCTTGTGTCTTTGACCCCCAATGTCTTTGTTTCAATACAAAAACTATGAAGTAATGTTTGCAGGGCTATAACCCCTTTTATGTTTTCAGAATTACTTTTTTTCTTTCACGTTTAGGCACATTTTGCAGCCCAACAGTACACCTTTACATCAATTTTAGGCCTGAACGTGGCTTACAGCAGTGCATTCAGTCTTTTTAGAAGGAGGAAAAGTGGGCAACATTGGATGTCATGACAGAGAGTTTGCATGTGGGTGGAATGGGGATTTGCTCGAATTTCTCTATAAAAGTGCGTGTCCATTAGAGAGCTCTGGGAAAGCAAACCTTATCTCTAGTCTGCTTCTGCAGCCTCATCACAACTTCCATGGGGATTCTTGAGCCCCAGAATCTGTTATTAATACCCTTATTATTAGAAATACTTGAGGGAAAGGCTGACTCAGTGTGGGGTTTGTTTATTCCTGAGACACAGTCGTCTGAGCGGAGAAAAATCTACAGCAGGTTTGAGTAAAGTTCATTTAATCTTCTTTTAGAGGTGATATCATTTCACTTGGACTAACTAAGCATCTCGTTTGCTGTCACTTCTGCTCCCCCGTATCCAGCAATTAAGTGATACCTGCAGGATAATGCAATAATATAACAGACAATGTAACCACATTACCACAGTACATGTCTTTTTTCAGGGGACTCACATGTTGGTACGTCTCATCCAGGCATACTCATGCACTTGCACTAAGAATGATTGATTAGATTGATTTTAATGACTGTGTGCAAATGTGAGAATGCTTGATGGAGGATGCTCATTTACTTTAGTGAATTTACTTATCTTAAAAACAAAACTTATTGCAGGTGAAGCATTGAAACTCTTGAAGCTGTATGAATCAATATTTTTTAGAAAATTCAAGTAGGGAGGTCTTTTGCTGTATCTTTCAGTTGATATTTTGGTTCTACATCAAACATCTTTGTTGCTCACCATCTGTACACCAGATAGTGAGCAAGTGCCTAAAGTATAGTGGGCCGTATGAGCGGCTAAACAGCCAGATGTATTTCTTCCGTGTTGTTAGAAGGCCCTGAGAGAGCTAAAATGAGTTGAAACGCTTGGAGTAGAGCCGCTGATCCTTCATGTGTTAATGAGCCAGTTGATCTGATGCCTCCTGGGCAATTTGCCCCAGAGGCTTTTCCGGGCATGTGTAACTGGAAGGGACCTCGGCGCAGGCTCAGTACAGATTTCTGGAATTCGACGCTAGCCACTACAACCATACCTCATATAAGCGGATGAAAATGAATGGATGAATGGCTTCAGGATCAGCCCCATAAGGTGTATGTTGTGGTCAGACCTTGTTCTGCTCGGAGGGAAAGTTTGGATCAGATTTTATGTCTCAAGGGCAGTGTAGTGATGGAATAATTAGAGTGAATTATGAATATTACACACCATAAATTTACCTAAAAAAGGTACTTATGACATAATATCAACATTCAAGTCAAGCATTATTCCCTTGGTATCACAAGGGAGTAATGCTTACAGTTTAATTAGCAGCTAATTTATGAAATTGCAATGTGCTTTATTCGCGTGTGTCATATTACACTGTAATCTATCCAAAGATTTAGCACTAAATCACCTGTATGTTAAACATGAATATGTTTAATCATTCCCTCAATGGATCATATATTGTTCCATTATGGAAAATCTCATCTACAATGGTTTTTTAGAATTCCCGCGTCTGTGATAGACCTCCATTGTAGACGAGTTCCCCCGTACATTTCCCTGCAGAGGGACAGTTCTCCAATGTCCAGTAATAGTGAGCCTCATGTGGCAGCAACACTTCAATACTTTCAGCGACGTATTTTTCAACTCCAGCGCTCCGTCCAAGCTCAAGGACTCCAGCAATATTTTGAGATTGACCCTTAGTTCACCGTTGATGTGACGGTCGTTACAGCAATGGAATCACCTGTCTCCCGTCTGCACAGGGTAGAAAAAAGGATTCCAGGAAAACACTGTTCACATTCAAAGACAAATCAACGCTTCTCAAAGATCAGATCAAATTAAGACAGAACTGCTAATGGCCTTGGAGGGCCACAGCAGAGATACCACAGGCCCCTCTGGCTACAGGGGGCTGCTGCTCTACCCTGACCGCCATTCAACCTCCACAACTACTTACAGAAGAATGGAATATTCCCCTTGATGGAATTAAATCAGTAAACCAGCCCTGTATCCCTGTTGGATATCTAAAATTAAGTGAGATGCAGTCATGTGTGCCTTACCCACATGTGCACTCACAGCAAAGCCTGTATGAGACTTCCCTCCAGATATCTTAAATCTATATTGTTCTCATTCAGTGAGACTTTCACTTCTATCGTCTTCTCTCCAGACGAGCACATGCCATCCTGACACGCATCCGTGTCATGACCTTGCCGCTGTTGTTATTCAGATTTATTAGTTAGATCTGCAAATTCTAAGCCCATTAAGTTTCTGTAATATTTTTTCCATAGCTTAGCTCGACTTGGAAGTCTTCTCTGCTCCCTTTCATGGACACCTGTCACTTGACAAAAGCGTCAGCTATGACTGTCTATCCGTCGTCTGCATCTTCAGGGGTGATTGGAGGCTACGGTGAGAATCTCAGTATGAGAAAAGATGATGATGTTCAGAGTCTGACAGAATTTTTCAGATAATTAAAATAGCTCTGCTTAACAATTCAGATTAACACCAGATTTCCCCAAAGTAAACCACAATTGGTCTACACCAGTGAGCATGTTAATACAAGTCACTAATCATCACCAACAGGCAACTTGAGAAACTCACTAAAACTGAAGCATAAATCTCCAGTCAAACAACCTTATCAACGAACACACATTGCAACAATCAAAGCCTGTTTGAGACGTTATCTTTTCCACACGGCAGCTATTTACCTGCCAACATAGCCTATAAATATTTAGTTCATTTCTGACATGATGTCGTTCACTTCTCAGCTGATCGTAGCAATCACACCAAAATTGTTAACTGAATGTACCCAGTGGTACAATTTGAATTCTCTCCAAGAGGAATTGCAAAGCTTGGAGAACAAAAATTGAAACACTGGACTTTGATGAATCTGCAGTGAAACAACAATTAGGCAGATTTTTTTTTTTTTTTTTTTTTTTGACATTTTTGTGTGTGTGTGTATTTTTTTTTTTTTTTTTTTCCTTTTTAAAAACAGAACTAATGCTGGGAGGCATTGTTCCACAGCTCAAATCAGGGCGACACTAGGTCCGTGTGACAGATGCAGAGACACTGGCAGCAACATACTGTAAGCAATCTTTTTTTTAATTAAAGCTGCATTGATCAGCATTTCCTTTTAACTTCAGCACCACAACGCATCACACAGTGAGGAAGTTGCACACAGTTGTAACCTCATTTTGCCTTTTTTTTAATGAAAAAAAGCATTATCGGAGGTTTTATTTGAAAGGTAAAAATTAATTTATGTATCAATACATGTCTTAGTTGCACCTCGAACAGTTGAGCTCGGTATAATGGTGCGCAGTATGACATCCAAAACAGCATGACGCATCCCAGCAGTTCACCTCAACACACCTCTTAGTAGAACATTGTGTAAATGTCACTCAGTAAATAGAGCAGAGGAGGTGTTTGTAACCTTGAACCTTTTTCTCTCGGTGGCTCCTGTTCTTTGACGCGTCGACATCCACCTCCGTGTCATCCAGCTGGTTGGGATGATGAATGGGACTAAATTATTGCATCCAACTGTGACAGGTATATGTGGTAAACTTGCTTTCAAAACTCATGCATAAAAATTGCCTCTGTAATTGAGGAGAGCGATTTTCTTTCGCGACAACAAACATTATGAATATTTTATGGCACACTTTCAACTTGTAAATGGCCCAGGAAATAAGCTCCAGCCACAAATTGCATTAACTGAAATGATATTTTCTCAGACCTAGCTGCCAGGTGAACGGTCATCCTCTGGTTATAACTGTTTTGTTTGCCTTTACCAGTTCAGAAATTGGACCAATGACTGTTCAGATTTATCCTAGTATTTTCACAGATTCGCCAGAGAGGAAACAAAGAGCAGGAAAATGAATTTGAAACGCTGTGTTTGCTGTACTCAGGTGAGATGAATCACATTCATCCCATTTGCTCTCCCCTCTCTCTTTCCCATGTGATCATCCCCTTTTGTATGACTATTTTTCATCCTATTATTATTATAGTCCATATTTAGAGTATTTCATCAGTTGAGTTAAAGCCAGAGTCTGGCTCAACTTCTCTATTTACATTGACAAATCAGCCACTGAAATGCTCTATTTTTTATTTGTATGACACAAAGAAACTGCCAACTATACAGCAAACACAAAGAGTGTAAACTCCAGTGAAAAAAAAAAGTTGGTAAGAATGTTGGTTTGTTCAATAGTCAAAGTTAGTTTCACTTGTTCTCTCTATAAATGGAAAATGTCTAATGTCTATTAAAGGTTGCATGACAGGAGCGTCAGGTTAAGAAAAGTAGTCTATATGTCCCACTCATGAGTGGAAATTTTTAGTTTCTTCTTGCAATGTAAATATGAGATACATGAGTATGTCTGGAAGCAGGATATGGAAAATATTTGTGACTTCTTTTGGTTTTTGGCTTTTCTGTCGGAAACGCTTTTGGAGGTCAGTTGAGATAGCATTAAGAGCATTCGGAAATCAGTGAGTGGGTTGTAATGGAAGACTGGTTCACTACCTGGACTTTCACCCTGGAAACTGCAGTATGACTTATAAAGCTTAGGTGACATTATTTTATTAATTTAACCAATAAATAAAAAATTACTTGCCTCTGAGATGGAAAAATACAAGTGAATACAAGTAAATACAAGTGTGAACAATCAGTTACATCCCTTTTCCAGGAACTAAGTCAATCTAATGTATTTCATTCATTCATTCATTCATCTTCGACAACTTATCCATTTTCGGGTCGCGGAGGGTGCTGGAGCCAATCCCAGCTCACATTGGGTGAGGGCGGGGTACACTGTGGACAGATCACCAGTCCATCACAGGGCCAACACACAGAGACAGACAGAGACCAACAACCACTTACATCAGGAGCTGTATTGAGGCTGTTTGCATCAACAAGCGCATCCGAGCAAACCCAAACAGGAAGCTGTGGATGACAACAGAGGTCCAGCTTCTCCTGAAGGAGCGTGACACAGCCTACAGAGCAGGGAACAGGGAACAATACAGTGAGGCTCGACATAATCTGAAAAGGGGCCTTAAAGCAGCAAAGGAGGCATACAAGGAGAGGACTGAGGGGCACTTCACGGCGAGGGATCTGGCACGTGTATGGACGTCAGAGGCAGCAGAGAATGAAGCATCCCTTGCCGATGAAATGAATCACTTTTTTGCCCAATTTGAGATGAATTCAGGCAACATGGATTCACACCAGCAAGCCACTGCTGACCACTCATTTACCCTGCACACTCATGAGGTAACACGGGTGCTGAAAGCTGTGAATGTCAGGAAGACCGCAGGTCCGGATGGGATCCCAGGCAGGGTCCTCAAAGACTGTGCCCACCAGCTCACGGAACCTTTCACTAACATCTTCAATCTCTCCTCGGCGCATGCTACTGTCCCAGCCTGCCTAAAAACTTCCACCATCATTCCGGTTCTGAAGCAAACCAACATCAGTTCCCTGAATGACTAGTGTACAGGTCGGTCCCATCACCTCTAAGTGCTTCGTTAGACTGGTACTAGGACAAATCAAATCCACCCTGGACCAGCACCAGTGTGCGTACAGGACTAATAGATCCACCGAGGACGCTGTCAACACAGTACTTAATGCTGCTCTAACACACCTGGAGCAGGGGGGAACATGCATCAGGATGCTGTTTGTAGACTAGAGCTCTGCATTTAATACGATCATCCCCAGCAGACTGGTCTGCAAACTAGAACATCTGGGCCTCAGCAAACACCTGTGCTTGTGGATAAAAGATTTTCTCACCAACCGTCCACAGACAGTGAGACTTGGACATTACGACTGTCCAAGCCTGACCCTCAGGACTGTTGCGCCACAAGGCTGTGTGCTCATTCCCGCCCTCTGCTCACTTTACACACGACTGTGCACCCACACAACCCCAGAACGCAATTATAAAATTTGCAGATGACACCACAGTGGTGGGACTCATCTCCAACAAGGATGAAACAGCTTACAGAGATGAAGTCAGCAAACTCACGACGTGGCGCACGGAGAACAACCCGTTGTTCAACGTCAAGAAGAAAAAGGAGCTCCTGATTGACTTCAGACGGCAGCAACAGGAACACCCTCCACTCAGACAAGGAGGAGTAGAGGTGGAGAGGGTTCCCGGTTTTAAATTCCTGGATGTCAACATCAGCGCGGATCTCAAGTGGGCAGTGCACTCCTCTGCGGTGATGAGGAAAGCACAACAGAGGATGTATTTTCTCAGGACACTGCGGAGAAACAAACTCTCTGCGGACCTGCTCAAATCCTTCTCCCACTGCTCTGTAGAGAGTATCCTGTGTTACAACATCACTGCCTGGTATGGGAACTGCACAGCGGCCGACAAAGCAGCTCTCCAGAGGGTGGTTAAAGCTGCACAAAAGATCATCGGTCTCCCCCTGACCCATCTGGAAGACATCTACAGGGCACGCTGTCAAAGCAGGGCTTGCAGGATTTTAACAGACAATACCCACCCACGTCACCATCTCTTTACACTGCTACCCTCTGGAAGACGCTACAGGGCCCTGAAGTGCCGCACCACCAGACTTAAGAACAGCTTTTACCTCACAGCCATACACAAACTGAATTCCAACCCATAACTGACTGTAACGTATTTTAAAGCACTTTATAATTTTTATACTGCGACTATTGTCTTGTTGTCTTTTATTATTTATGATTCCATGCAGGTCTGGTAGCCTTGAAATGTGTGTTTGTTTTTATGTATACTGTGCTTACGAGGGATAAGCTATCTCGTGGTAAGGTGACGTGCAATGACAATAAAACTATTGTATTCTATTCTATTGATGTCATTTATCCACAATTCTTGGAAATGCATCTTTCAGGCACGCTGGAGAGAGATAATGATTGAAACACAAACACCAACTAATGTTCCATTTCTGTGTGCAGCAAAATGAGCGCTAATGAAAAAAATTACAACAGGCAATAAAACTGTTTGGCTCCCTGTGTCAAAGAAATAAACACATAAAGACACTAATACAGAGACACACAAACAGCACCATATGGCCATTCTTTAGGGCTGTTGTTTGCGTCATTAACCTGTGGCATTAAGATACAGCAGGCATTTATACAGTACATATTGGATAATTAGTGCTTTGAAATTTTCTTATTTTAAGTCCGGTAGTGAATCACATTATGTCTTCACAGGCTGAGTGAATATACAGCTGTGTGTACAGGCAGGTATTTTTAGAAATGCACAACAGAAATGTTCCCGCTTTTGTTTTGTTTTTTTTACTCACAGCTGAGAGAGTCTTGGTGCACGCAGTAATAAGCATATCAGTGGGGTGTACATGAATAATCAATTCAAAAATAGAGCATTCAGCATACAAAATGGTTTGATTTTGCAGAACAATCATGGGACGAATTTCCGGGAACTAAAAAGGACTCCTTGCTAGACCTAGAAATTTTGGCATAACAGAAATGGGTGGAAATAACTTTTAACAATAACAAATCCAAAGCGAAAATAGAAAGGCAGAGATAAAGTGCATAGCTAAAATATATTGAGTATCAGTCCTCAGAGACAGCAATTGAGTTTAGGAGATTGTCTCTCAAACAGACACGCAGCTCAAGTCAGCGTAAATCTGGCTGTACTACCTACGTCCCGCCAGCCTAATTCCTGGCCATGTCTTAAACCCCTCTGGACCACCTGTGGAATTTGCTGACAAACACTGAGGTTAAGTAAGAGAAACAGGACAGCTCTTGGATGGGGAAAGCGGTATTACAAAGCTTAACTGCCTGCACAAACTCACCGTGGATAGTGCATTGCATTTTAGTGGTGTCATTGTTCACATCAAGGGGTACATAATTGGCCTTTTGCAGGGAGAGCCCTGACGTGCTTGTTCAGTCTTGTTCTTTATCTGTTAATTACTGTTTGGGGTCATCTGACACAGGATATGATTCAAACAGGAAATGTTTAGCTAAACCGCCCTTACTGTATGTTTTTAAAAGTAATAATAGTCAAGATCTTTTTTTTGCCGTGTACCTATTTCGTTTATGGCGTTAATGAATGAGATATCAATTAACTGACATCAGTGACTCCGATGACTTACTGATGGCTGGAGGAAAGCGACTGATTTAAAAACAATGCTTGGTATTTGCGTGCAATGTTTGTTTCTGGTTTTACTTTTTGGCTGTTGATTTTACATGAATTTTAAATGATAACAGCATGGCAATGTATGGAGATAACTGAGGAGATAATCAGCATAATGTAAACATCTGTCCCGCAAACTGCCTTAAATTAAGAATGCTTCTCTTAACTTCATGAAAGACACTATGCAAATTAAGACTACATGTAACAACATTGGAATTCAGAGACAACTATTTTAACATTATACATGAGACAAGGAACTGTAAGGCAGTTGCTAGCAAAGACAACGTCACCACACAATCAATGACGACATGTGCCTAAAGGTCTTTGTTTTCGATCCTCCAGACTACAACACAACTGAAATTTTCAAACTGAAACTGGGACAGCAGTGTTACCGAAGCTACCCATGCATTAAACAACACAAAGTGAAAACAGAGCATGGAGATGCATTGATAAAATTAAAATATAAAATGTGAGCAGGAGAGGCCTCATATTTGATACTTACTGTTCACTAGGGGTGTAACAGTACGCTAAAGTCATGGTTCGGTATGTACCTCGGTTGTGAAAATACAGTTCGGTACATTTTCGGTACAGAAAAATGCAAATAAACATTTACTGTCAAATTGAACACATTAAACAGTGAAAACATTAAGTATAACACAATTCCCTGAACAAAGGATGGTTCTTTATAAATAAAATCGTGGGTCTAGGTGGGAAAATAAAAATAAGTAATAAAGTAAAGATCAATTAAAGAGTGGCATGTAAAAAATGCTGTACGCATTTTCAACTTCACATTCAAACTGCTCAGTTAAATAAAATAAAATAAATAAATAGAAAACTCTTTGACTTTGCTATGCAAGTTGAAATAAACTTGAAATCTTACTCAAATGCTTAATTATTCAATGTAGAAAACACAGAAAATACAAGCCTCATGCTCCTCTGTGCTAACGCTGGGTGCTAAAACAAGTTACCGGATGGCTCCTCGTGGCTCGTCTTTATTAACGTTAGACAGGGTTGTTAGTCAGATTAATTAACTCAAATTTGTTTGGGCAGCTCAAGCTCAGTGAGGCTGGTCTGTTCTACATGCTAAACGAGGTTGCTAGGATGGCTCGACAACAACATACGGGGCTTTGCGATACTGTTCCGTCACCAAGGAACCAAGGAAACAAGGAATGGCGAGTAGTTCTGCTTTGCTTTAGCGTGGTAATATTTTCAGCACGTTCGCTACACGCGTGTATTCCTACCGAACGCCCTGTACCGAACGGTTCGGTAGGAATACACATACCGTCACGCCCCTGCTGTTCACTGTCTGCAAGAGGCAGTGGGGTGGCGGCAAATAAATGTTGATTAAGGTAATTATTTGGTCTGGTGAAACAATTAAAAAAAAGTTATTGATTGTGGTGCCCAAATCTCACAACTAATTTGTTGAGTAAGATGAAACTCTATTGCATGAGGCCGAAATCAGCCCTGATTGTGTTAGTGTTGACTCTTCACATCAGGGGGAAATGTGCAGTGAGAAGTATGATGTTGTTAGTACGGAACCCTTTTAGAGAAGAAGACAGCCTTTCCCCGTCACAGGAACATTGCTCACATTGGCTACTTTATTTTAACAATGACTGAATGTTTCCCTAATCTGAATCACACTTTGTGCCTACATCAAATCAAACTCTAACCACGGCAACAACACACAGATCAGAAAATGATACAATTTGTTACTGTGTCTGTGGTGGCATTCCCAGATAAAATGCTGTATTAAAACAAAAATCTTACAATAACAAAACATATTAGTATCATCAACTATTCCCAGGAATTATCATTTAGCTTAGCACTTTACTGTTACAAGGCAATGATTTTTTTCTTTTCTTCATTCAGTTCAGATCAGTCTCAAATATTGCAGCCAGTAAAAGAAGAGATGCAGGGACTTCCAACTTCGCAGGTAATCAACTCCACCAGTCTGCCCTTCTGTTCACCGGCTCATGCAGAATGAAATGAGATCACGTTTGCTCAGAATGATGGAGAAAGCTTCATTATTGATTGACCTCTTTATTAAATCATCAATAACTTGTCCTCAGAAGTCGGTAACTTGGAGAGTTCAACTTCATTTTGTTAGCACCAGTAACCACAGATGTCTCCAAACACATTAGAAAATGCTGTAGTTTCTCTATTGCCCTGATCTCAAACAACAACAGAAGTAACCTCTGAGTTATCTTTGATCAGCACAACTTTCAACTCCCACATAAAACACATTTCAAGAACTTTTTTTTTCTTCCTAGTATAAAATTGTAAAATGTGATACATGCTGTGAAAAAGTTATTGTAGTTTCTTATTATCAGGCTAGCCCAACAAGTCTCTAAAGATTTTGAATTTCCAGATACACAATGCCTCTCCAGATGCTCAGCTAAAGACCAAGCAAAGTAGGCAACTGCCTCGGGCCCCAGGCTGTCAGGAGGCCCCTGAGGGCTGATAAACTTTACTCCTCCCTCCTAAATCAACCAATGCCCATATTATGATCTCATTAGCACTGTGATCAATTTACAATATTGTTCGTTTGCACATACATACAAGATATGTCTAAAAACACTGAATTTAAATTCATTCATTCATCTTCTACTGCTTATCTGTTTCTGGGTCATGGGGGGTGCTGGAATCAATCCCAGCTCACATTGGGTGAGGGCGGGGTACACCCTGGAGAGGTCACCAGTCTATCACAGGGCCAACACACAGAGACAGACAGAGACCAACAACCACTCACACTCACACTCAGATCTACAGACAAGTTAGAGTCACCAATTAACCCAAACATGATGTCTTTGGACAGTGGGAGGAAACCCACACAGGCACGGGGAGAACATGCACACTAGCAACCCCAGGCGCGGATATCAAACCATCGAGCTTCTTGTTGTGGAGCAACAGCGCTAACCATGCTGTTGTGCTGCCCCTGAATTTTAATGAGCTTCATAAATTTTTCAGGCAGCCCCTTCACGTGCATCTAAATCTGACTCTAATATTAAAAAGTTGATTTATGCAGGCTGTCACTCAGACTGTGTAACTGGGGTATTATGAATGAATTCATTAGTATTAAATCAATCTATTTTCATTAAACATAATCACACTTGGACAATACAATTGTATCGTTTACAAAAAAAAAAAAAAAAAATCAACCAGTGATTGGTCATTTGATATGCCTATTTGCAGCCACTTCATGTGACTGCCTGACTGGTGATTTGTTGACTGCTGCTCTGTCCCACCCACTGAGTACACTCATTCAGGTTTGTCTTGTTATTTATATCCTACTGTGAATCAATGAGGAAAACGTGTATCTATCACATAATCTCAGAATTCAGTAAGACCTGTGGTTCCCTGAGCATTGAGCCTGTAAGGCTCCTCTCATATAGAACGGATTTACACTCTTTTCCCTTTGTGACGGTGGCGTTAAAACTTAAAAAAAAACTAAACCGTCAAGTAGGATTGCTGATGACCCTCCGTCTCTCCCTCTCTTTCCATAAACTATAAACCATTAATACACCGAGCTAATCGCTTTTAGCTATTTGGTCCCAGCTCCTTTAACTTGCCATCTAGCTGTAAGTGGCTTCCTGTTTCCTGACGCTGTATACGAGGTGAACAACCAAAATTCTCTTCTGGTGTTTCGTTTTAACGAAAAAGGCAAGTTCATAAAGACATTTCCTTGGATTCCCATTCATATGACACATATGTGAGAAATGCTTTACATCTCTTGTCATTATCTTTATTTTTCGACCATATTTAGAAATAATGATTCATTCACAGCTACTCTGTCATAAAAGTTTCAATCATTTGACTGCCCTAGTAAATACATTTTCAGCGGGGCTATGCACATTAAATTTTCACCAGACTGTGATAGTAACTTAAAACACATATTTAAAAAAAAAAAAGTATTTGGAGTCCACAAATAAAGTTATTTGTAGTAAAGTGTAATGAAACAGGAAAAAAAGGATGGGACACACTAACTGAAACTTATGAAATACTGAGAGGAGAAGCCTTTGCTTGTGATGACAGCTTCAAGATGGCCAGTATGAAGAAGCTGATGCTCTGGCGTGATTTTGGCTAATTCCTCTGAACAGATTGTCTTTAAATCTTTTTGCCCTCATGTTAACCCTCTTCACTCTCCTCCACAGATGCTCATTTGAATTTAAGCCAGGTGATTGACTGGGCCATTCTATCGCCTTGATTTTCTCTCTCTCAAACAAATTGAGTCAGCACGGCGGCATTGTGGTTAGTTGCTCCACAATAAGAAGGTCGAGGGGTTCGGTTCCCGGGCCTGGGGCCTTTCTGTGCGGAGTTTGGATGTTCTCCCCGCATGCTTTGCATGCCCTCCTCCGGGTACTCCTGTTTCATCCCACCGTTCAAAGACATCATGTTCAGGTTGATTGGTGACTCTAAATTGTCTGAGTGTGAGTGGTTGTTTGTCTCTGTGTGTTGGCCCTGTGATGGACTGGTGACCTGTCCAGGGTGTACCCCACCCTCGCCCAGTGTGAGCTGGGATTGGCTCCAGCATCCCCCGCGACCCGGAAATGGGTAAGCAATTAAAGATCAATGAATGAAACCAATTGAGAGTTTCCTCTGCTTTTGGATCATTGTCCTACTAGAGGGTCCATCCCATCTCCTGTGATCATTTTCACTGATATGTTTTCCAACAATTAAATGCAAAGGTCTTTGGAGAGATGTTTGCTTTTACCCATCATTAGATCCTTTTGATTGTGACACCTTGGTCACAAAAAACTTTTTTACAGCCCATCAATAAATAATAACCCAGCTGCAATTCATTTGCACATATAGGAAGTAAAATTACTTTTAAACTAATTTCCCCAGGCTTCTTGCCATTCCTTGTGTTGGTGTCCTGATTTTTTCTGTTTCATTCCACTTTGGTATTAACTCAAGACATCCACACATGTAAAAAAAACCATTTCAGTCCACAAATAAATATATTTGTATTAAAGTTTTGTGAAAAGCTTGTATGAATAGCCACATTGGAAATGTATTTACTGAAAAGAAATATCAATGTGTTCAAAAATTTCCCCTACTGTATATATTTAAATAATACTTACATAAAACAAAACACATGAATAGAGCTAGTAAACCAGAAATTGGGCCAAAAAAAAAAAATAATAAACACAGTTATTACTGATGTGTTTTCAAAGCGTCTCGACCTGTTCTACATGAAAAGTTCCTGAGATAACCACCATTATTATTTTTCTATAGATACATAAAATCGACCAGCCTCAATTTTGCATTTGTTGTATTTTTGGAGAAAACAGGCTAAATGGTGTTGCCATAATGGCGGGGGCATTGAAATATCAGAAAACAAGTTGTATCCCTCCCTCACAAAGCCTGATATTAAACAGGTGTGTTAAGTAAAAAACAGTCTTTACTTTACATTTCCTCACACTACACTTGCTACAAAATACAAACACCACACATGCCACACCACCACAAACTGTTAAAATATTCAATATTTGCTGTGGCTCGAAAAAAGCTTAAATATGTTTGAATATAAAAGAGGAAAAGCATATCTTTCATGAGCTGGGAATCCAACTGTTTAGGCTGATATTAAATTATTGATTGACAGCACTAATGGGTCACAGTAGAATGTGCATCGTACATCTCTCTTCTTTTTTTCTTTGGGAACCAGCAGACACTGGTCCCCAGCAGCTGAGCATTAATGGTGCATGCTGGGAAAACTTAGCAGGACTCAAACCACAGGGGGCCATAAGACACCGAGTGCCTTTATTATGAAACGTTATAATGCTGCAGCATGCAGCTTATAGCTTGGATTTGTGGATGTACTCACGGTGTCTTTATGTTCTACAAAGCAATTTTTCCTTCCATCGGTTTTCAGGGATGAATAAAATAGCTTTTCTCGAAACTGAGAGGAGCAGGTCATATTCTGGATTTTAAAATCTTGCACAGGCATTATGTTCTCAAGTAAAAGTTCAGCATTTCCTGACAGAACTGGGACAAGAGACGAAAGTAACCCAGTAAACTTATTGCCACAGCAATTGTGTGCTATTTACAGCCCCCTCCCCCCAGAAAAATAAAAGGGGGGGGGGGGGGGGGCAAAAGGCAGAGAAGGATCAGTTTAAATCTATATCCTAAATGATCCTACTTAGCTCCGCATGCTAAGTCATTTATCAAAAGGTCAATCCAGACATTCATCTAAGGGGCGTTTAAAAAAAGATCAATGACAAATTAGCATATATTTGGGGCTGTTGAAGAATACAATCGATTCTTCAATAAAGCAGTTGGAGTGGTCTCAAAATGGCAAATCAGAAGCTCTAATGAGCAATGAATTTACAAGTCAATGGGCAGCGCCTGGCTCGGTCTGTCAATGTGTGTCCACTCAGTTAACCTATAAATTAACAGTGGTGAAATTTACAGTATGAAAGATCCCTACAGAATATTGACCCTGTCTGTCATACATCATAAGATGTACGGTATGCCCCCCCCCCCCCCAAGACACAACAGGGTTGACGGGACTGCTACATCAAATACTTGCAGAAGCGTAAGTTTGGATTAAACCATATGCTCCAATGTAACCTGCAAACATTTGCATATGTTGTAACGCTCAAGTAAACCAACGGTAAATGGCAACACAAAAACAGTATTTTGTAGCACAGGTCTGTGTGAACTGAAGAAGTCACAGCGGCAGCAGGGGTAGTGTATTTGCCTCATTTATCTCTAACCGCATGTTTTACTTCTACAGCCTTTGCTGGCAGTTGTTGTTTTTTTTTTTTTTGTTTTGTTTTTCTTTTTTTCCTGCTCCCAAAAAGGATTTGGGGGAGATGAAATATGGTACGTAAGGATTCAGTGATCAAAGCTGAATGTTTAGAGAATTCCACTGGCTCATTGTTGTTGCTGTTTCCTCACTGAATTGGTACTAACAGAGTGCATCAAACAAAAGCAGAGGGAAACCTTCACTCCCCCGCATCATGGCTTCTCTGTTTATGATCCTACAGCGCTGAACACTTGGATCAAGCAGCGTGAGTGTTTTTTCATACTCTATGGCGCCACCCCCCTCCAACCTACTCACCCACCCACCGCTGCTCTCTATGAAATAAGAATAAATTGAACTCCAGGCTAAAGCCCTTTCTGAACTGTGCCTAGTAATGGTGCGGAGAGTGGAAAAAATATAGCTTTTTCCATATAATGAAACTCCTGGTTGTATTATTTAAGTTGTTGCAGAGAGGTCAAATCTTTCAGGAGCGGAGATCCGAGGATAGAAGATTGAGGGTTTTCAATGAATGACAACGACGGCACGCTTATCAGTGCAAATACAGAAATGATCCCATATTGTGAGGAAGGAACCCGTTTAAGAGCGTCCTGCATAGACTGTCCCAATAAATTCTGCTCCAGTTCTGAAGCCTAGGATATGACCGGGGGTACTGTCTGCCAGCCACAGTGGATAGTTGTTAAGGTTACAAAAATGGGCACACAAAGCAGACGGACAGCAATGTGCCAGACCTTTGTTGGTGGTAACATTTATAAACAGTCACAGCTTAGGTTAGGTTAAGATGCTAAAATTACTTGGTTAGGTTTAAGAAAAGATGATTTGGGTCAAGATAACTACTTCCTCAACATTTGATGAGCCTTGAAATCATGGTTATATGACAGAAAAGTTTTATTTATTGGTTTTTATGTTAATACAACAACATCCAACACTTTAAACATATGGCAGTTATGTAAATAATAATCTAAATATTAATAACACTGAAAAGGTAAAAAATATAATAATAATAACAATAATAAGAAGAAGTAAATAACTATATGAATAAAAATATAATTAAGGAGAAATAAATAGATAAATAAATAAATAAAAATGCTATTCTTAATGTAGGTTACATTGTGTTTTCTTTTAGTTTTTTCAACTTATTATTTTTGGAATTCTTGTGAATGTTTTCACCCTTTTTGATTTGTAATTATTGTAATCTTTTGTCTGTCTTTTGTGTGGACTAATGGGGATCCTTATTAAATAAACAAATAAACAAATAAACAAACTCCCAACTACAAACTACCTATTTTTCACCATCTCACTCTCCCCTTACCTCCTCCATATCTCCACTCCTCAGCAGTTCCAGAAATATCTTCCAAATGTTGTAAAACATAGGTCAGCTTCTCAAGAGCCAAGCTTGAGGTTAAGTTATTTAACCACTGGTTAAAAGAGGGGCCCCCAACATTCTTCCACCATAATGTAATACAGCGTTTGGCCTGCAGTAAACAAAGGTCAACCATTTTTCTTTCTTTTCCGGATAAAGAGCAGTCCTCGGGATAAATGCCTAAAATACATAACTTACTGTAGGGCACAGAGGTACAGGGGAGGTCGTGATATGAGAGATATACTTTAACACTGAGCTCCAAAATTTTGGAATCTCTTCACATTCCCCAGAAAGGTTTTTTTTTAAGTTGTTGACCAGTCATGGATAAAAACAAACACTTGTCTCTTGTATTTTCTTGAGCCTTGTTCTCGCAGTTTGTCACTCAGAATACCACGTCACTGGACTTTACCTCTGATTCTGTCTTACTTATTACAGGCCACTGTATGTCACTGAACAAAATGTGACTTTGTTTGTAATAACCTGCTGCACAGAAAACCTACAGGTACATTTTTTTTGACGATGGAGAGATTGGTGGATTGATGGAAATTCATTTGGTGTTTTCACTTTTATTCCTCAAACTAAAATAAAAATGACACCTTGCCTTTTTGGAGGGGGCGACCATTCTCTGGTCACAGTAGCTATTAAACAGCTCAATATACAGATGGAGGGACACAGACGTGATGTCCACGAGGTGAGGTTCTCCTTGTATGCCAGACGAAATTCAGCGAAAATTCTGAAATTCAAGTTGTGCTCCTCTTAAGAAAGCCCACAGTTTCCGCTGCCTCGGTTCGAAGTACAGTCAAAAAACACAGTTTGGTTTTTTAATGCACAGCTGAACCGAGCATTCTGCCTCCACCCCAACAGCTTGGTTTATTGCCTTTCAAGTGTGAGACTTCTCACACTTATTAAATTGCGCGGAGACACATGAACCTGGCAAGTTGCATTTGAGCGCTACAAATTAATCATGCTGTGGGTGAACAGGGAAAATGGGCTGTTCCTGCCCGTCTACCAGCTCGCTCCATCATATCTTTTCATATCAGTTCACCTTTTTGATCCCTCCTGACTCTTTTTTCACACCTCATGAGAGTGGAAGCTCCCTTTCCCCTTCAGAGCTCCAGGTATGAGAGAAATCTGATTTTTAATCAGAGCCCTGTAAGACCCATGGAGAACTGCAGCCTTGTTGACGGTAGTACATTGCCAACTCTCCTAATGATTGTCTCTGACTTATGATATCACGGCCTGAGCCAAGCAGCCAGGCTGACTGTACGATATTGTCTCAGTGGATGGACAATAGGCTCAGCTGGTTATTGGGTTTCCAATAAGAACCTCCTGTGTGGTGAGGTTGTGCCTGCCTGACGCTGTGAAGCTCTATCGAGCACTTCAGTAAATTACATGTGTCTCAAATTTTTACCCATTTTCTCATGTTTTCTTTACACCCACAATCATTTTGCAGTGCATGTTGTGTGTGATTGGACTTCTTAAGGAAAACAGTTTTGCATAGTCTAAGCTAAATGGCCTGCTTCCCCAGCATACACTTAGAAAAAAAAAAATGCCACAGATGTGACAGTAAATCTGCAAGTTGGCATGTTGTGTGGGGTTTTTTCCATACAGTATTTTCCCGCTTCTTATCGGGTGAATGACAGCAAACACCAGGGTAAGTTAAAAAAGAAACAGTTTTGTGCTGCAACCATTTAGCCAGAGGTAAAAATAAATCTCCGCTGTTTGTCTTTTCCACCAGTATTCATTGGAAAAAGTGTTTTCCAAGGAAACCAGTTTGAACCAAGTGGGATTTCGTCTTTATGTTGCCATACATATGAAAATTGTTTTGCTTCCTGCAACTACACGTGGCTAGTCACCATTTTTCACAAAATAAAGGTGCTTTTGTATTGAAAATGTCTCAGAAAATGCTCCTTCATAGAAACTCCGTGAAATTGTGGGAGTAATATGCTGGTGAGCTGCTGACTCGCTGCTGCAATATTGTAACAATGAAAGTTTGAACATTAAAGACTAAAGAGATTTGCGTCGGATTCCAAAGCAGACTTTAACTCAAATTTCAGGTTAACTGTACGATATTTATTTCTATTTATTTTTTCAATCTTTTATACAAGTAGCCTCAATAAAGTGAAGAATCTCCACTACACGGACTGTGTATAAACATCAAGCAGACACATTTAAAATAGAGTTAGAAAAGATGTGGCCAATCTCAGGGTTCTTGCACCAATTTACAAGTCAAATTTAATGCTTTTTAAGACCTCAGCAAATATAATTTAAGACCCAAAAAATGTCGAGACAATTTCTTTGACAGAAAAGAGAATTTATTTAGCCCTACCTCGAAAAACAAAACTTTCCTTCTCTTCAGTGATAAGAATATCCCTATAACGCCGTGCGTATCATATTTGATACATACATTTATGAGACCATCCCCTTGGCAAAATAAAAGAAAAAGAGATTGAAAAAGGCAGCTGTTTGGAAAAAATAAAGATGCAGATATAAAGATACAGACCAAAAAGCTGAAAAATAAATGTACATGACTTTGTAAAACACAAACAATGAGTGGATCACATCAAGTCTTAATGAAAGAAACCACTGAACATAGAGGTGAACAGACCAAAACCGTTCATCATCCCCCCACCACCCGTTTCACAACACCACCCCAAACTCTCAAGACACGTGCCGTAGCTCTGCTGCTTTCTTCTCAATTTCACGGTCCAAGTCTGCCAACTCTCCTCTCTCGTCCTTGCACTTTTGTTGGATCGGAGTTGGATTTTGTGAGGAGCTCTGCCATCTTGGTTCCTGATGTACTCTCAGCTTTCTCTGCAAGGCTGTCCACATCACTTTCGAGAGCATTGGACGCATTTTTGATGGTGTTTCTTTTCTTACGCAGCTCGTCCTCAGCCCTTTTTCTCTTGCCCATCTGTTCCGTCTTTGCCATTTTTTGCCTCTCCTCTTCCAAGTGGATCCTGTAACGGCTGGCTGCTGTTGCACACTCATTTAGTAACTCCTTAGTGATACATTCACTACACCACCACACACCCTCACATAGTCACAGATCAGCCTCTGTGAGACTATTGTGTCCTCTTCCATACTGTACATCTCCACCTCCTTGTTTATTGAGAACCCGCACTCCACAGTAGCTTGTCCATGGGACAGAAGCAACCACTTTTCCACAAAGCTCCATAGTTCAGGATATCCATGCATGGCCTCATGCAAGAAGCTATCATCTCTCAATTTTACATTCAGCATATTGAAGGCCATGCATTCTTCTCCTCCGGCTTCACTGAAGCAAAACTTCTGAAAGTGTTGCGCAATCTCATCGCCTGCATTTAAATAAAAAACAAAACAAACCAACACATTATTTGTGATATTTTCCAATTAAAATGATATGTTGTGGAAATCATGTGATGTTAATTTACAATATATTCTGGAAAATCAATCTCAGATTTCCAACTATGTTTCAATTATGTCTAAAACATATATCAGACTACAGTCATTAGTTATGACTCATGCTGGGCTATGTTTTCAGTGATAAAATACAACACTTGCTCAACTGAAAAATAATAGGCTAGCATAACTTGGCATTTAAGATACACCAATTTGCTGATAAGGAATAACTTCATCTTAGTCAAATATATTGAGGGGAGCAGGTCAGTGACATTTAGAATAGGGTATCTTAGAGCTCCTATGCTAGACACTAGGCTAGTGGTTCACTTCTTATGTCTACACTCCTCCTGACACCTGGAGGAGTGTGACACCTTCTGACAACTTCTTGTCCTGCACAAATTTTAATTATGAGGGCCTTCATCTTCTGTCAACACATGTCTGGCTCATAGTGCATCTTTTTGGGGTCCAGGGATATCATGTTTTGGACAATGGGGTACTTAAGTGGTCACTTAAATAAAATGTTCTGACTAATGTTTTGACAGAGCACTGTCTGTCTCGCATGAACAGTAACGCATCACGCTCACTTCCACCACTCTGACTGCCTGACATTCCCTGACAAAAGCAAAAAAGCCACAAAAGTCCCCTGAAACACCAAAAACTCTCCCTATGTGTAACTTACACCACAAAATAAATACTGACAAATCC
Organism: Remorina albescens; assembly: GCA_034769265.1. Classification (NCBI taxonomy): domain Eukaryota; kingdom Metazoa; phylum Chordata; class Actinopteri; order Carangiformes; family Echeneidae; genus Remorina; species Remorina albescens. The sequence continues at coordinate 17,619,131 of CM068488.1, read as the reverse complement.
AGTTAATGTCAACTGACATCTAAGCAAATCACCAACATAACTTTTTTACTTTTTCAACATAATTACTTCACTGCTCAAGTGATATTGCAGCTGCTATAGCACATTGTTGAAGTCATCTGAGAGCATGGATGTATAAGAGCTACCTTGAGGGCAGTTGTGGCTCCAATGCCTATGTCCACTTGCTTCGGACCGACCCAAATCTTTTGGTCCGTCACAACAAGTTTGACCAGCTTTAGGGAGGAAACATAAAGGACATCTCGGTTTATGAAATGTCTGAGAAGGCTCGGAAAAAAGAATAGGATAGGAACTGAAACTTTGCCAGAATAAGGAGATCCATTATGGCATCTGCAGTTGTGTCATAAGACGATGGCCTGTGGTTGGGCAGCTTATTGGCTTTGACTCGATCCACATATGTGACAATATATGGCCAAATTTCAATGGCTCTCTCCACTGCTGGCAGGTTTTCCAGCCAACGATGTCCACAAAATGGCTGAGGAAATGTACCACACTTGGTCACCAACATGAAGTCTTTTCTCTTTGCAGGTGCACAACAAAACGGGTAGTGCAGGGCTCTGAAGACTTTGTCAATTTGCCACACCATGAAGCCGCTCTTAAAGGAGTCATGCATTGTGTGAAAGCCACAATTCCCAACAATCTGTAGTTGGGCTCCACCACACTGCTCTCTGTGTTCCTCTTGTAAGAGCTCAACAAACTTCTTTTCTAATAAAGAAAAGATAGGCTGTGCTCATGTAGCTTAGGGGGAGAGAGATCAAAAACAGCCATCAAAACAAGACCCATTGATAACTTAATAATAATTGTCTTGTTTCCCGCTGGCGCCAACCACCCCCAAAACTTTTCTTCCTCCAACCATTTGTCGTTAAATCTCCCCATCTTTGCTCTTCCCTCTGTAGCAACCACACAATGGCAACACGGCAAGAAGACGACTCGCAGCGAGACGTCACTGTAACGTAAAACGTCTATTAAACGCGTTCTCTCTCATTGGCTAACAGCTAATCAAACTAATACATGCTATTGGACGTTTTACGATAGGCCGCCTTGCGTGACAGTTTTCCAATCAGCCTCATACACGTCATCTGCAAATTTAATACCTACAGCATCTTTTTCGGTAAATTTACAGCCTTCATTTCCCAGATTTTATTTTAATACCTTTTAAGACTCTTTAAGGAGCCACGGGAATCATGCATCTGTACCGTCGTTAATGCTTTATTCTTCTGAAGTTTTACAAGGCAACAAGTACATTACAGAGCTGCAGCTTAGTTTTTTGTTGTTTTGTCCACCCTGTGCTGAAAGACTGTGAATAGATTAAAGTCTGACCCCCTCTCACCTACTAGCAGTTTCCCATCATTCTCCAGTTGGGAGGAACAGTAATAAAAGCAGACTTTTTCCTTTTTGAAACTCTACATCAGTATTATTGATAATTCTATCAATCCTAGTAATGTTAGAATAGTATTATTGTAGCAGTGTTCAACACTGTAATTGTTATCATCTGCACCGACAATGACAGACATCTGGGAGAAAGACCTTACAAATAACAATCATGGTGACAGAGCAGGCCAATGATACGCCTGACCCCGCCTCATATAAAGAGTAGTAGGCCCTTTGGCACTTGTATGATGACAGGGAAATGAGTAAACTGTGTCAGTGGGAAACTAGCCTGCTTTGTGCTTTGCACCAAAAACTGGACCTCTTTTCTCTTTGTTGCCCTGTTAATCCTGACTGCGGCATTATGACTTGATAAGATCACATGCTGCATGCCGTCATATTCACTCATATAATGTCCTATTTCTTTATATGGAGTTGAGCATGCTCATGATTTTGTGTAGATGGTGAATCCAGTTTGTAACACTGGTCGGGGAGGAAAGACAATAACATGTTTTTTGCATGAAGCCCACTGAATAGGACATTACACAGTTTTATCAAGGCAGAGAAGGTTTGGCGGTGGTTTTGGTAGTGAGTTTGGCATCTTGTTAACTGGCACAGAAGCCATCAGAGATCGTGATTACTCCAATTTGTGTTTCAATGAGGGAAATATGTGTATGACCCTACAACCAGGTTTACCTTTGCCACCCAACCTCTGTTGGGCAAAGGGGCAAGAAACACAGTGTGTTTCATAGACATTGTGATCACCATACATAGCAGCACCATCATGCCACCAAAGACACACTGTCATTATCACTTACTGGATGGCCGACCTTCATCTCCTAAGAGCTGATATGTTACTTGAGATTCAGAATTGGTGAATAACAGAACCAAAACTTCATCATAAATTCACCATTTTGCATATTTCTGCTTCATTTTACTCAAACACAATGGACAGAATTGTACCAGCATCAATGTGTGCAAGAACGTATCCTCAGCTATTTCCTCTAACACTCTGAATAGGAACATACTGTAATTTTGGGCTAGAATCAAAGTAGTGCTTGTTTGCCAACTAGCGATAGAGAGTACAAACGAGATTTGGCATTGTAAGTGGAACTATCGCCTGTTTTTATTCAGCATTGTTGTTCATTGAAATTTTGTGACTTTGGTGTTGGAACAAGACTCGGTCCTCAGTGGGTTCCCGTCGCCACCCCGACCAGACACAGGTGTTCAGTTTCACAGGCTTTTATCGTGGAAGAAAGAAATCCAGCTCAAAACCTCAGCTGTCGGGGATTCGTGATCATCTGTCTCTTCCAGTCTGCCAGTGCTCTTCCTCCTCTCCCCTCCTCGGTCACGGTTCCTATACAGACCAGTAATGTGATCTAAATGAGGCTCACCTGTGCCAGGTGCTGTGTCCGCAACACCACTCCCCTACTCTCCCTGCTGCAGCTGAGCGTTTGTCTCTGCTCCGCCCCTACAGGCATTCAGCAACTTCATAATGCTCGGACACATAGTGGGTGGAGTACATTGCCACATATTATTTTTAGAGTGCACTGTTTTGCAGTTTTTGTACATTCATCTGCTCTGGTTCATAGCAGCCTGGCTCCTTCTCCCATGATTATAAGTGAAAACAGCAGCATTTACCCCTTCCAGCACCTTCATCTCTCTCATGTCTGTGAGTTCCAAAAGCATCAAAACACCCCCTGTTATCTCCTCTCTCTAGTCTTGCTCCTAATATCACTGACTACCTCACTCTCACTTACTTTTCCTGCCCATTCTCACTGCCTCACCCCTCATCCCTGAGCAGATGTCACCACCCCACCGCTTCATAGTCAGAGACAGGTAATCAATACCTGTAGCTTGGCGTCACACGTCTTATTGACTTTATTTTCCAGGAAGACTCCATAAGGAGTCATCGGGGAGACTCTGTCACTCCCTGTTCCATCTCCCGGCATTAAAAACTCACTCATTGCTGTCAAAGGCAAGAAGTTGGACTACCAAAAAGCTGTGGATGGAGATAACAGTGCCACTTTCCACCTAAAAGACAGACTAGGTCCAACACCAAGAATGTGAAAAACACCCAGAAGCTCACCATAGACAGAGGAAAGACTCCTTTGTGTGCAAGGCTACAAGATGTTTGATGATTTCACACGATAGGTTGCTTGGTGGATAATGGATGAAAAGGGCACTACATAGAAGTTTCCCTGCGCTGCAGTGGAAAATGACAACAAAATGTGCATCGGCCAGGATTGATGCTGTTGTTGATCAATACAAATGGCAAAAGAAAATTACTGCTGCTGAGGTTTGTCTTTCAAATGAGAGCTAAGATTTGTGCTGCAGGAGGTCAGGCATTGTGTCGGTTCCTTTGGGCTGTAGATAAAAGTCATTAAAGGCCACAGTGAAGCAGCCTTACCCTTTTGAATATTAGCAATATAATAGTATTTGAGAACCATTTTCAAACAACAAAATCAAACTATTTTCCAAAAGCGTTGATTGCGTATTTCATTTTCCTTTGTTTGATGACATCTACTGGCTCCAGGAATTATCACTGGAGCGATTGTGGTGCTGAAGTTCATGCTCAAAGGGCAGTTTATAATGTAACAACAGCATTTTATGTTTGTCATAACCATTCAGTAAAGTTAAATTCCTTTCCCTATGGAGTTTGCGTGTTCGCTCCATGCGGGTTTCCTTCCACAGTCCGGACATGCATGTCAATGTTGATTGGTGACTCTAGATTGCCAGTTAGTCTGAGTGTGAATGGTTGTTCATTTCTGCATGTCTCTATTGGCCCTGTGATGGATTCATGACCTGTCCAGGGCTTACCCCGCCCTCGCCTGGAACTCCAGCTGGGATTGGCCCCCCATGACCCTTAAAGATAAGCAGTAAAAAATGAGTGAGCACGAGAGAGAGACAACCAACACTCTATAATGTAAAGAAAGTACTCAGTTTGACCCAAATCACAATCTTTTCTCAAAGGTATTTGCACCTAAACAAAAGCAAATCATGACCCTTTATTATAGCAACCATGTCAATGACAGTTGGATCCAGTGGCCATCCATACAAAACAGGTGTTAATTATTGTATCTATATCACAACCAAAGCCCAGGAGACGCTCCTATGGATAGGACCAGGTTCAGGTTGGAGAATTCGTTGAATAGTTAAATGGTGAGCGCAATAGACATGGAAAGGGAGTCACAAAGTAATGACAAATTGATTGCTGGGTTTTTAATGGGATTTGTTGTCAATAAAAAATAAGGATTAATGTCAGGATTAACCTTCAAAACATCCAATAAGGTCTACATAAATTATTCTATTGATTTTTTTTTAATAGTAAACTGGGGCCAACATCAACAACAAGAAGGCTGATGAAGTTTATGAAAAAAACATGGACTGCAAGAGCTCACATGATAAATTTATGGGAGTGAACAATGTTTATATTGGAAAATTCCTACCTTAGATTATGTTAAATTTTGGATAAAGTTTAGGATAATGTTTTTAGGGCAGCCCGGCGGCATAGTGGTTAGCGCTGTTGCCTCACAAGAAGATCGTGGGTTAGGTTCCCTGGCCTGAGGTTTTCTCCCCTTGCCCGCATGGGTTTCCTCCTGCCGTCCAAAGACATCATGTCTAAGTTAATTGGTGACTCTAAATTGTCCGTAGGTCTGAGTGGTTGTTTGGCTCTGTCTGTCTCTGTGTGTTGGCCCTGTGACGGACTGGCGACCTGTCCAGGGTGTACCCCGCCCTCACCTAGTGTGAGCTGGGATTGGCTCCAGCACCCCCCATGACCCGTAAACGGATGAGTAGCAGAAGATGAATGAATGAATCAATCAATGTTTTTAGGGTCCAATCCTATCATGTAAAACAGTCTCTACGATGGCAGCCACAAGGACTTTAGTGTGGTTCATGCAAAGAAAGGGTTTGTGGCCGAAAGAAAAGGTAAAAGTATACTTTGGTTAATTATAATTATAGTATCTATGATCCTGGTTATAGTCGGCAAAAGAGGATGGACGTGTGATATGAAGAGCTACAGGCCTATCCATCATCCCGGCATCTACACTCGTCTTCATGTTACTGCACGTATCATCGGTTTCAGCTGACGAGGCTGCTTATGTAGGAAAGCACTCTCTTCACGCTGCAGTTCGTCAGGAAAAGAGGTCTGTGCAGCGATGATGTGGACAGATGTGGTCACAGAGTATGCAGACGAGATTATTCCCCACAGCCTACACATCCCCTATAGTGATCATGTGGGATAATCCTATTAAGGGGAGGCCACGGCTGATAGCTGTCATAATTACAAGGGAATGGGCCAGGTGACAACGCTTTGAGGAAGAGAGAGGATCGTGTTCATTTCCTTTGAGCACAAGATGCGGTGGATATATAGAAGGCTTTGAAGGATACTCACGTAAAACACAGAACATGCTTCGTAAACAAGATGTGTAGGCGTGCCTGCACAGAAGTGATGCACGGATCACGTTGGCTGAGTGTGATGTGTTTGACTTGTGCACTAATGAAGACACGTGCTGTCAGTCAAACAGCTGGCGGACTTCTGCGCGGTGAGGTGCACCTCGGCCATTTAGTTTTGACCACGTCTATTAATCATTAATCAAAACACAGCCACGTGCTCATTTAAACCTGAGAGTTTATGCATGATATTTATGCAGACAGAATGAATTTCTCTTGTGTGAACCTGTGCAACAGAATAAATGAGCCTGACGCCGTCTATGTCTGGTGCACAGTATTTTTAAGTGTGCCCTCCGCTGAGAAATTAAAGCCTTACAATCTAAATATAAATATCAGGTAAAGTTTTTTGGAGCATTTTTATATTCATACTCTTTGTCATATTCTCAGACTGTATTCTGAATAACCTTGTTTCAGCTTGCTGCCTCCATAAAGTCAATATCCTTTTTCTGCATTACAGTGTTTGAGAACTGCTGAGAACTTGCTTATTGCATTTACTCTATATTGCTTGAAACCTATGAGGCCCAGTCCAGTTATGAGCTTCCATAACCCCTGATGGCATTAGATTTTAAACTTGTTGGCAAACGGGAGGAGAATGAAGTTGCTCTATGTGTCGAGAAAGATATAAAATATATTCCGCATATTGTAATGCTTTAAAATGATTGTGGATATGCCATACAAAGGATGACCAAGGCTTTATTACCGTGGGATACATTGGGAAATCATTGCTTATTTTGGACTGCAAGTCCTTGGGATGCGTCAGACAGTGAACCATGAAGGAATAACTTTTTATTAATGCCTGTTACAGTGGACCAATAACAATGAATCGTGTTCAGTTGATCGTACAATAAGGTCAGCTCGATATCAGCGGTTTAGTTGAACTTTACCATGTTCCGTCTCTCTGAGGCAGCTGTCAGCCTGAAATGGAGCCATCAATAGCTTCCTCTTGCAAGTAGTCTGCAGGGAAATAGACTTGGAAGGAACAAAACACCATCCCTTAACATCACTTCCTATTAACCAAGCAAAGATGAGCTCACTCAGGTGACGTAAATGCTAAACTTTTGCCATAAATCTAAAAAGTTTTGTAAATGGAGTTAGGGTAATAGCTAAATAAATCAAATTCAACCAATTTGCACCAAACATTGTGGATGGATGAGAATGCACAGGCCAAAGAAGGACCCATTTGGAGTAGATCTGGAATTTTTATTTTATTTTCGAAGATCACTTTCCTTCAAGGAACTAGTTGCTTTCTCTGCTCCTAAACATGGTTTACAGCCCAGCCGTCTTCAGGGGAGATTGGGGGCTACTCTCTCAGATGATTGTGACTTGACAGGATTGGGCTAGTTGTTAGGTGCACTAACTATGATGACTTTAAAGTTATTTTTTGACATGAGGGGGTGTATGTATTTTTTTTTTTGGGTGCTGTAATTTTGTACGTTCTGAGTAGACGTTGGATGTGACAGACGGTTTGGCTATCACTCAATATCAGCCTATCAGAGTGAAGTTTGGACTAGCTGACAATCTAACGGGCTCCATTCTTAGGTGGCGGGTCCACAGCGTAGAGCCGTGATGACAGCAGGCGGTAAACCGAGACGTTAGACTTTTTTATTAAGTTTGTTAATTTACTTTGCAATTCAATGAAGAGTCAGTCGTTTTACATGCTAAATGAGTAGATTTTGAAATGTTTCGACTAAGTCATGTCGCTAAATTAGCACAACAACTGTAGCATCTGCGGACCACCTTAGCCATTGTTAGCTAGCCAATTTTCGCACTCGTACAACAGGTGAGAGGACTGGATGAGATGGGACACATTTTCCACCAAGCGGTTCCTGAGTGCTTATGAATCACAGGAAATTTTAACTGTAATATAGTAGATTGATAGTGAAGAGCCGGGAGGTTTATCAGAATGTGCGTGTCCTTGTGACTGTGCTGCTGCAGCGTAGGACATGGATCAAACCCCGGGACAGGCTTCATTGTCCATTAACCCACTGGACACAGGGTTAATGCTCCTGTTTCCTTCTGTTTCCAAGAGACTGTGAGGTACTACAGTTTTCACTCGAGGTTACAAAATGAACTCCAATGTGTCAATGTTACGCTGCCGTAGACTTAGAATTATCATTTAAATTTTATCTCTTTAACTTATGTTGGTTCTTTTGTCTTTCTGCTAAATCTTTGTGTTTAAAAAAACAAAGTCCTTTCATCTGATGATAACGTGTTTTCTGATTTAAAATACGAGCTAAATGGCGGAATCATGGAAGATGAAACTTAAGAGTGGCAGTACGGCTTTCAAACACACTACCATGGTCCTCCTGTGCCCCAGTCAATCACACACATTAAACTATTATTAAACACATCCTTTTTCAACATCTTCATAGCTATCACCAATTCACCTCCCTTGACTGTATCAGGTCTGAAGGTGTGTTTTGTAACCATCCTGCATCTGCAATTGAATTGTGTCAGGGCGACATATTAATTTGAAACATAAGGATGCTTAAAGAGATCACGCTCGTTTTATGTTGTATTTTTAATCATTTATCATGTTTGATGTTTATACATCACATATAATTACTTAAGAACAGGGTTAAATAAACCATAGTTCCATCCATTTTGCTATGCAAATTAAAAGTAAGAGTTAAATTCCTATGGGTTATTGTGTACATGCTATTTTAGAGAAGGTCAGAGTCTCACAGTTTTGTAATTATTGAAATGATCAGGGAACTTTATATAGTTAAAACAATGTGTGGTTAAATGCCCCAAATCTTTTGTAGCATGTTGTGTGTGTATATATGTAGAAAACTAAGTAGGATTGTACATGTGCACTGATGTGAAATGAGTTGAAGTTGCTCAGTCTGGTGTATCCTCTCTGAAGTAACTTCCCACTGGCTGTTGCCAGGATCGAACACAAACTCCAATTTTGGTGACTGCTGGACCATTTCGTGACACACACAGGGAGCCAGAGTGGAGTGACCACATCAAACCTGCTTTAATACATTTTCTGTGACTTCTCCCGAGTCACTGACCAAGGCCAATGTCTCCAGTCTTACACAAGGAGGATAATCTGAGTGACCGACAGGCCCAATTGCTGACTCACCCAGTGGTCAGGTCCCTTTAGCTAAGCACAGTTCCAGATCTGAAATACCCGCTTCGACCTTCCCGTCAGACACATGTCCCAGTGGGAGAATTTTCAATGATAAGGAGGAGAATCAAATTGGATGAGGTAATATAACTTTGGCTGCAGCTGTCAATGACAGGGTTACTGTGTTACTGTGTGTATATGCATGTATATAGGAATATATATGAGTATTTATATATGTGTAATGTTTTTTAAGATTACACAGACTCCCGCAAAACTGACCCTATGTGTTACCTTCCATGAAGTGGTGAAATGCATTAGTTCCTTTATGATCCAGAGATGAGTCTGTTGGTTTTATTTGTTGCCTTCATTCATTCATCCATCTTCTACTGCTTATCCGTTTCTGGGTCGTGGTGGGTGCTGGAGCCAATCCCAGCTCACATTGGGTGAGGGCGGGGTACACCGTGGACAGGTCGCCAGTCCATCACAAGGCCAACACACAGAGACAGACAGAGACCAACAACCACTCACACTCACACTCAGACCTACGGACAATTTAGAGTCACCAGTTAACCCAAACAAGATACCTTTGGACGGCGGGAGGAAACTGGAGTATCCTGATCCCACTCCTGTGGGATGGCATCTCCTTCTTCAAACAGCATTTGTCGCAAGTCAGCCAACATGGTTGTGTTGGTCACTCTGGCACAAACAGCACGCCAAAGCTGATCCCACAAGTGTTCATTTGGGTTGAGGTCAGGACTGCTGGCAGGCCATTCCATCCTCTCCACTGCCAAATTCTGGAGGTAGTCTCTGATAAACTGCTCTGTGGGGGCGAGCATTGTCATCTTGGAGGATAGAGTTTGGTCCCAGACTGTGGAGATATGGGATTGCCACTGGTTGCAGAATCTCATCTTGATATCACTGCATTGAGATTGCCTCCAATGATGACAAACCTCGTTTTTCCTGTGAGAGAGATGTCGCCCAATACCATCACACTGCCTCCACCAAAAGATGTTACTCTATCAGTGCAGCAATCAGCATAGCATTCTCCATGTCTTCTCCACACTTAGGCCCGTTTGCGCTGGTGTCCGCAAAACAGAACGTTATGTCCAGCGATGAGTCCAGATTCTGCCTACAGCAGTTGGATCATGGGGTCAGACGCTGAAGGGCAGTTATGGCATGCCTCCTGGCAGCCCTATGAGACCGGAGATTGGCTGCGTGCAGTCTGTTCCAGATTGTCTGAGCAGAGAGCCTTCGGCCATATCGTCCTGCAAACCTTGACTGCAAATCTGTAGGAGACAGCCTACGGTACCTAAGTGCTGACGGTCTTCTTGGGGTGTTGTCTTAATGGGACGCCCACTTCGTAGCCTGTCTCTGACATCCCCTGTTATATGGAACTTGGCTTTCACTGTGGAGATGGTACTCGGGCTCACTCCAAATAACGCCACAACTTGGTTTTGCGGAACACCAGCTTGAAGTTGCCCTATCCAGATCAGTAAAACGTGGCATGCCGAGTCTTGGAGCAAACACCTACTGACCACTGTAGCAGTCCCCATGCTGAGGGTACCAGAAGCTCAAAACAAGAGTCAATTGCAACAGCAAAAATAAACAGTTTGGCAAATTTTTCATGGTCACAACCCACATACTCAGCTCTGCTGCTCATCCCACAAATGCATGTTCCTTACAAATGTGGCACCATTTAAAAGGAAAATAAACAGGGTTCCAAAGGTAGAAGATTTATTGCCAAGAAGCTTTGTTACAACAAAGAAATAATCTACCAAACACCAATTTCCTTACTTTTTGTGATATATTAGTTAAATACAAGGCTAACAGGGTTAGCCTTGTATTTAACCCACTCATTGCCTTACCAACTGCATATAATAGTGAACATGGAGTGGATTCTGAAGTGCCTTTAAATATGCATTCTATCTGATAACCATCACGGAGTGACTAAACTGGTTGTAAAATGAAACAAACAAAAAAAAGGTTACATTGAAGTCTGCAGGAAAGTATCCCTACTTCTCATTTGATTTATCACCTCAGTAAATGTTATTCTAATAAGTTAATGATCTTAGTCTGTAGTTTCAAGTCATCTTGAATAAAACATGCTTTCCAGGTCAGATCTAATCCTCACTCCTCAGCTCCACCTTCACCTACAAACTGGGCCTTCAAAATGGCTGTGACAGTGGGTCGCCACTGAGTGCTATTGCAGGGGGTTGGCTCCACTGATTATGTTACAACAGAGTGTGATGCATTTCATTACAGGCAGGCTACTCACTTCCCTTTGATTTGCAGAGCTGGGGATCCCAAGTGACTTGCCGTTGTTTCTTTTGCACGAATCCACTCATAGGATGTAAATGTAGCAAATTCATTTGCAAGAAGGATTAGAATAAGCTGCTTGCCCTCACATTGCTCATTTTACCAACAATACTCGATGCTCTTCAGGAAGGTCCTCTGAGGTTGCATTTTTTTTTTTGCTGAAGGCTGCGTTCTTACACAATGCCAGCAGAGTCAGTAGACAGCTATATAATACCAGCAACCTTTTCATCATCAGACCTTACCTCTGATACAGCCAACGACCCTCCCACAGGCTCCATTATTTCCCTCCTCTGATGTAATGGATCAAGGAGCTCCTGTAGAGTGGACAGATGTTGAGAAGTGAGAGTGACCTAAGGCCCTTCTACCCATGACTACTACTCTTTCCCTCTTTAGTAATTATGCCTGAGGGTAAACAGCCCAAAGTGGCTTCCCAGCTTACAGATTTTGGCCAGAATTTCATTTTTAGCTCCCAACTCTTGAGACCCAACAGCACAGGCTGTAAGGTCAGTGTGACACAGACAACTGAGCTGAGCTGTGTTGTTTGAATAGATTGAATCCTTGAGATGAGCATAAACAAAAAAGAAGACAAAAAATTTAACACAAACTATTATTTGGAGCCAAGAAATAACACAGCATTTAGAATTCAATTGACCTTGTTACAAAAAGAACTTGTTATGAAGGGCCACAAGGTGAGGAATGACGATCAAGTCAAGAGGGATGAGAGAAAATTTCTTCATGTTTTTTTTATGCTGATATCCAAGTAAGTGACCTTTATCTGGTTTATAGGGAATTAGAACTGTTATTACAAAGAAGCTCAGCACCAGAAAGCACACACGAGTAAGATTTTGTTGATTGCGTCACTGGATAAATCCAGAGGGATCAAAGAAAGAGGGCTGGCCCACCTTCTTTTCTTTCAGAAGAAAAGAGGGAAATGTAACAAGTGACCTTGAAGGAAACAGATGTCTGAGGAACGTACTGGAATGTATTGGAGGAATGAATCGGAAAAATGCAATTTATTCAGGTCATACCTTTCTCATTGTGTGGCAATTCACACGATGCAAGAGTGTCTCTGCCATGGAAGTGGAGTATAATAAGGTTTAATTTCTCAATTTTTAAATCTTCCACTTTTCTGTCATAATACAGTTTTGGGTTGCTGCCACAGGAAATGTAATTAGCTTGTTTTCATCAACTCGACAAAGTCCCTTTCAGCAGATCATTAACAGTCCAAACTCATCCCTGTAACAAGCTGACTAGGAAACAGAGGAGTCAAAGTGTGGAGTCGGAGACAGGTTGGAGTTAATGGCATATCCGTTCATTACAGTCCAGGGTCAAAACCAGAAATCCACAAAACACAGGCAGAGAAACAGAATTGCTAGACTTGCTCAGGGAATCCAAAGAAAACAGCAAAGGGTCAGAACATGAGGGGAACACAGAAAAGAATGCTGGAACGCTCACTGAAAACAGACAAGACAATCTGGCACAGAAGGGAAAGAGGGCACAACTTATATACACAAAAGGGCGGAGAAACAACAAGACACAGGTGAAACACATGAGGGTAATCAAAATGGAGGGAAACTTGACAGGAAGTGGGGAATAACGAAGACAGACTACCAAAATAAAAACGGAAGTGCACGGAAAACTAAACAAAACAGAACGAAACAAACATTAAGCAACTCAACAGGGCCTGACAATCCCTTGCTGCTGTCTGTCCTACTCTGAGCTGTTTACCTCTCATTAAAAACAGAGCAGGAAGGCAGTGACTTTGCTAACTACTTTTGTGTGCGATCTCTGTACTGGAAAAAACTATTGATATAATAGAAAAAGACTCACTGATTCAGATTCTTCGTAATGTTAAACCAAGGCTTAGGATTTTACTGGTTTAAAATAAGGCTGTAAGACATGTTGTAGCACAATGTTCACAAATAACCTACACACATTCTGTTACAGTGTGTCCTGAATTCTAACAATGTCTATTGTCTTACTCACCCAGTTAGCTTGCTAACCAGTAGCTCCCACTTTTCATAAATTTCCGTTATAATCAATTAAGCTGATTAACAGGTAAGCAAAGAACAGCCAAGTAGTTCATTTAGGCTGGAGTAACAAGTCAAGTATCTGATGGTAGAAACCAAAGCTGTCAGGACTGACTGTAAATAAGTACAATCAGTTCCTATTGGCATAAGAATAAATGGTGAATTTGCTGACTGGTGTCACCCTTGGCACAGTCAGTGGGGCGCATGTTGCCCTTGTACTCTTAGAAACTGAACAACTTCTCTTCATGAAAATGTTAAACTTAAAACTAAGCTTTGAGGCAAAAGCACAACGCTTTTGTTTTTGCTGTTTTCTGTTTGAATGGCAAAAAAAAATCCAGAGTCAAATCTTCCCTCAGATTTGAAAGGCCTATTCTTTAATTTTCTACCTGCAGTGTGTGTCCTGTCTTTTTCTTTCTATATATGGACGCCATCTCTAATCCCTCCTGAAAACCTGACGGTACTCAATCATAATTATCTGACAATGCAGTAATTTAGAGGGTTTGATGATGTAAAAGCAGATATTTTGCTTCCAATGGCATCTACTATTTAAAAACACAGGTTTAATTAAAATGATGGACAGTGTAGCAGTTAGACAGATAATTAAACCTCTTTTCAAAGTGTGGCAGGTACACTACCTCGAGGTTAGGAAAATGATAACACTTGGAGAGATTGTGAGTAATAAAGTAATTACTCCTCAGCAGGGTGGGGATAAAAGGGAATCCTTTCATGTGTATGTTAATGTCCTGGATTTACTTTCAGTGTGTGCCTATAAACACCGAGTAAGTACAAGTAGTTTAGCAATAAAGAGGTTCTTCGCTGTCAGCTTGAAGAAACATTTTCATCGGCAGAAGCAGTCGGCGTCAATAGACAGCTGGAAGTGAAGTACAAAGGCAGCCTAAATCATAAATGACAGCAGAGCAGAAATTTCTTTCTTGGACTATTTGAGTGAAGTTTGAACTGAAAAGCTTGATTCCAATTAGTGCATATGTGTGTGTGTGTGTGTGTGTGTTTCACCAAGAGCCTCAGGACGTCGGTGAACCAATTAATCTAGCCCATAATAGACTGTATGCTAGTGGATTATTTTACTGATTGGAAGGTTCAGACACGAGCGGTTAATTAGTCTTTGAGTGTTCAACTGACATACACGTCTCACTTAATTCCCTAATTTAATTCTTGTTCGTAACATAATTAGCACGTGGACCCAATTATTTATCGACTGCAGGTATGCTGACATTCAATAGGAGGGTGGCTCCGCCCTCCTGCCACTCATTTCAGACTCTTTCTTCCATTGAAGACAGGTAAAAATACTTTAAGAAAAAAGTACCATAGGGTCCATATTGGGGGTGAGCAGAGAATCAGACAGGGTGTCTGGAACAGTGATGGGAACTAATTGGAAGCAACAGTGAGCTGATGGACATGATCCGGGTCACGGTACCACAGGGACTAGACATCATTTTCTGCTGCCCAGCTTAGTCTAAAAGAGAGAATTTAAGGTTTTGCTGAGTATTGGGAACATTCAATAGTCACAGCATTACTATCGTACACATTTGAAATGTATTGAAACCAAATTATAAATAAGTGAATAATACCTAGAGAACTAGTGATTTACTAAAGTCAGTTGAGCCAAGGCAATCTTCTCGAAATTAATAATATATAAGTGCTAATTATGTTGACTGACTTTGATTTTTGTTAAAGTCATATCAAATATATCTTAAATCTGTAATAGAACAAAACATAATGACCTTTTTTTCATTCTATTTGTACATTTCTGGATGAAATTATTTCCATCTGTTATTTAAATGCTCCATTTGCTTATTTTGTGTCATGATCACAAAATTAAATCATCAGAAAAATATATGCGAAGAACTAAAAGTCATAAATTGATTGCTTGGAAATATTGTTAGTGCAAACAAACCAATTGGCTTTGTAATTGGTACGTCACTTTTATATCACAAGTTCTGATACATGGTAAGTGTGCCTATGGCTTTAGATCTCAATTTACATATATTTTCAGTAGTAATCCATACAGTTAAAATTGAGATAATGGTGAACTGCAGAAAACTTATTTGTTCATGTCCAAGAAGATGTTTAGTATTTGTAATGTGGAGTGTAATGTATGATATTCAGTTCATACTCCATAGTCTTTTCCTAAGTAAAAGAGTTGTAAAGGTTGCATTTTAATATATGGTCAGAAATAAATTTCTCGATAGTCAGTCCGTAAATTTGAAATGGACATCTATGTATTTACAACATGAATTGTGATAACTTGTAATTCTCTTCTACCGCTGTCAATCAAAATAAAATAAAATAAAAGAGAGATTCATACAAACGCTAATGTGACTGCAGTTGTGTTCGTAATTGGGTTTTACAGGTTTTTGAAAAGGGTTGGATTTTTTTAGCAAGTTGATGAGATTAGTTAGTTTGAAATGAACCAAATAAATGGATACTGCACAGAAGTGATCAAACTTTGCATGATTTAATACATGCCTAGATGATATGACTCTAAAAAGATAGTTTTAGTTTACATACTTTTGTTCAATACAGAAAATGCCTGATGCCAAAATTACAAAATTCGTAAGACGGACAATAATTCTGTGTCTGCAATGAGGGGGTTATTAGTTTTCCCTGCTATCCAAACACTGTCTCAATCTATCTCAATCAGCCTGCAGACTATTCTCTGTTAGAATACTCCACAAAAAGAGATTTGCTAATTTGTGAAAGCAAGTAAGCGAATGGGAAGAGAGGAGACAAGAGAGCACTCCGATGCAGTATTCATGCTTTGCTGCAATTCAATAGCAATTTCTGAATGCTGTTTGGAATAAAACCAAAGCCCCATCAATCATTTACAAAGAGTTGGATTTAACATGTATCGGACGGTCATTCTTTCTACCACTTATTGCAATTGTCCTGATTGTTTGGTAAAATCTGGGAAGACCTTTAATGTAACCACCAAAGGATTTCCTGAATGTATAGATCAATTCACTTGAGATATAAACAAAAAACAAACAAACAAACAAACAAACAAAAAAACAGCTCCTCAGAGAGAGGTTGATCGGTGAAGTAAAGCCATTTTAGCCTCATGTGCCTCACTAACCTGTGACGTTGTCCATACAGCTGGTCAGAGTGACTATAGAGGACTGAGGTGGTGACCATATATATGTCTCATTTAAGAGTCAGACTTGGGGGAGCTAATTAAAGAACAATCAGGTGAAGTCTTGCCATTGCTAATTGTCTCCCTAAGGGATAAAGGCCATGAACTAAAGAAGAGAGTAGGAAATTAAATGGAATTTTTATATGGTACACTCTGTGTGTAAAGAGAGAGGGGCTGATTAAAAGGAACAATTTAGGGTTCGACTGTAAGAGAAAGTCTGACAATGAAGATAAGGAGATTTACAGGCAGCTCAGATGTTCAAATATGCTTTGAATTTAACATGCACTACCTTAATCACTAACTGAGTTTTACTGATTTAATTAGCACATTATTAAGATGAAACAATTATTGAATCTTTAGCACTGAACAGGACAACGAGTGGAACAAGATTTAGAAAACACAACACACCAACATCTTTAACTGCATAACCTGTTGAATTATAATCACCCACATTCAATAGCCTACAATATCACTATCACTCCGCCCGTAGCTCTTCACCATACTGTCAGTCCTCATCAAGTGAGACATGCTGTTCCGAGGTTGGGTCACAGCTTCACTGTGTACATATTGTGGACATGAAAGTGATATAAACCTCATTTATTGAGGGCTGTATGAGCCCCTGTATGAGATGGGACAAGAATGAGCCAAGAATAATTCTTTTGAATAAACTTCAGATCAAGATCTTTGACTGAATGGTTTGAAAACAATTCAGATAAAATCCCATGTTTTTGTAGATGGCAATCTATGCCCATCTTTTGGCTCGGAGTATAAATGCAAATCATGTGGATATATATTTTTGGGCAATATGGTAATAAGGAAAATTAATCAGTTTCAATTAGTGGGAGCGATTTCAGCTGTTTTTTCTACCACAGGAGTAATTCAGAATGTCTTCATTGGCATTGCACAGGTACAAAAATATTGTGGAAATAACTCTCTGACTCAGTGCAGTAAAAAAGGATAAGTTAAAAAAGTTTGGTCAAAAATCTGAAAAGTGGGTAAAAAAACAAGTAAAACTTTGGACATACTGTATAATTGAAAAAAAAAAACAAAACATCAAAGGAAAAAAACAGGAATCAGGAATATTGCACAGTCAACCATATGTGTCTGTGTGTGTGTGTGTGTGTTAACTGAGTGTAAAGGAGATGAGAGATTTGTCTATTTCATGAAGTACATATTGACGGATACACAAATGAGCAGGAGGCATATTTTGTGCCGTTATATTGGCTAGCTTGATTACATCTACAAAATGAATTCCACAACATTTGGACTAAGTTATCACAGGAGGCTTCATAAACTGTTGATTTCAGGGCCAAAGCCAGAAGAACCATACATATATTGACTTCATGTAATAAGAGGTGTAAACTTCTGGTCTGAAAATTAAGGCCAATGCTGAAGAACCTTAAACCTGCATTCTATCTACTAACCATCTGTCTGACTATAAATGATATATGTATCAATAAATACATTGTTTTGGACGTTAGACTCAAGTTGTTAATTACTGTTCATATTGCTTATCAATGTGCTATTAACTGGTAGCTCGTGGGAAATGTATTGTTTTTGTCAGGTGTTTGATCTGGAAGGGCAAACAGTGTTGAGCACTGGATTTACTTAATGAAGAAAATTTGAAAAATGAACTTGGATTATTTTCATGTGGGTCAAACTGAATAAATGACTGTATTCAGATGATAAGTACAGAGCTTGGATTAATTATAGACTTTTATTATTATAGACTTTGCTATAACACCTAATGAGTTTATGGTCGCCGTGTCTAATTTTGAGTCTTCTTCAATACAGGGAAATGTAAAATTTTAAAAATAATAGTCTCATTTAGTGGAAAATAGACCATAAAGCAGGGGGATGCATTTAGAATTCAGGATATCAAGACAGAGTAGAGAGGAAGTCAGATTCAGCCCTCAAACCTCAGCACCACCTTCTCCTGCAGGTATCGTTTCTTCTGGTTTCAGAAACACAAAATGGCACACTTCAAACTCTCAGCTGCAGTTCAAAGGCCAACGAGCAACTAACTGTTGGTTAGCACTTGGTACATAAACTGATCAGGCACAAAATTATGACCACCCGCCAAATAGTGTGTTGGTCCCCATTTTGATGACATTTATGTCAGAATAGCCCTGACCTGTCGAGGCCTGTACTCCACCAGATCCCTGAAGGTGTGCTGTGGTATCTGGTACCAAGATGTTGGCAGCAGATCCTTTAAGTCCTGTAAGTTGCGAGGTGGGGCCTCCATGGATCGAACTTGTTTGTCCAGCAGATCCCACAGATGCTCAATTGGAATGACATCTGGGAAATTAAAAGGCCAAGTCAACACCTCAAACTCTTGTTGCGCTCCTCAAACCATTCCTGACCCATTTTGGCTTTGTGGCGTGGAGCATCCTGCTGAAAGAGGCCACAGCCATCAGGGAATACCGTTTCAATAAAAGGGTGTATGTGGCCTGCACCAACACTTATTTAGGTGGCACTTGTCAAAGTAACATCCACATGGATGGCTTTCTTCCCATAGTGCATCCTGGTGTCACACGCACCCGGCCATCCACGTGATGTAAAGGAAAACAGGATTCATCAGACCGTTGACCATTGCTCCGCGGTGTAGTTCTGATGCTCACGTCCCCATTGTTGGTGCACAGGGGGTCAGCGTGGGCACCCTGAGTGGTCTGCAGCTATGCAGCCCTGTACGCCACAAACTGTGATGCGCTGTGTATTCTGACACCTTCTTATTAGAACCAGCGTTAACTGCATCAGATATTTGATCAACAGTAGCCCGTCTGTCGGATCGGACCACACAGGCCAGCCTTCATTTCCCACGCGCATCAATGAGCCTTGGCCACCCATGATGCTGTCGCCAGTTCACACTGTTCTTTCCCTGGACCACTTCTGATCAGGGGTGCAAATAGGATTTTTGAACTGGGGGGGATCAAGCTGTCAGCAAATGATTTCAACTATTTTGTGTAAATGCATATATATATATATATGTACCGAATTGTGAGTTCTCTAACTGAATGAACATTGGTAGACAAAGGCCTACCTCATCAACACTAGCCATACATGATCAAACTGGTATTTGTCTGGTATGTCAGTCACGCACCAAAACTTCATGCCTTCTACATATGTTTTATTTAAACATTTGCTGATCTCAGCAGGATAAAGAATCTCGTCACAGAAACTTTAACTGTAACTTCTGACAAAAAGGCAATGTGCAAACATTAATAACAAAATAAAATTGAAATGATTCACACTCGTGCCTTCATTCAAATGATTTTAAGCGTGTATGAAAACGGAAGTATAAACTCTTAAACAACAGATTCACATAAATAAAAATAATATATATAATATTTCCGACTTCAAAATTCCAACTTACGAGTACAACTGAACTGGCGGATCGGTGTCACTATAAATCTGGGCGGGACATGTCCCCCCCCATCCCCAGTGCCATCTGTGCCGTTGCTTCTGATAGATAGTGACCACTGCAGACCAGGAACACAGCACAATAGCTGCAGCTTCTGAGATGCTCTGACCAGTCGTCTAGCCATCACAATTTGGCCCCTGTCAAACTCACCCAAGTCCTTACACTTTCCCATTTTTCCTGCTTCTAACACACAAACTTTGAAGACCATATATTCTCTTGCTGCTTAGGCCCAATCCCAGTGTTCACCCTACTCACTACCACTAGTTACTCACTACCCCTAGTTCTCACCCACTACCCCTTAACCCTCAAAAGGAAGCCACAAGAGGTAGGGCTTTGTAATCTTCCCTAGGAATTGGGACACCACTTGCTACGTCACCGTGTAGTTCACGTTCGGGCACTGCGTAGTCCCAGCAGCAACATGGAGGCTACAGTTCATGCAAATTCCAATCGGCATGATTTTATTTTCGTATGTAACGCCCTCACCCTGTTCGTACTCTGTCTGTCAATGTAAATTCTGTCAATATATAAAAAAAAAACATGGAATCTACGGTCACGAATGGTTGCGATCGTTTTTTTTTAGCATTCATCATGCTTCGGTTGATAAATAAACCAAGAGGTACACGGAGAAGAATACACCATCGATGTCTGTTGTCTCTTGGGAATTTTTTGTGGTTTTTTTTCTCCAACTTCTCCACATCCTATCGCTCTCTGGGGATCGCAGACCTGGCCCTTCCTCGGGAAGTCAGCATCAGAAAACCCTCGCTCTGAAGGGCTAGATTCATAGCCCCTACCCCTTGTTACGCCCCCTACCCCTACGTGAAAAAAGGGGTGTATTGGGACTGGGCCTTATATATATATATACACTGCTCAAAAAAATAAAGGGAACACTTAAACAACACAATGTAACTCCAAGTCAGTCACACTTCTGTGGAATCAAACTGTCCACTTAGGAAGCAACACTGATAGACAATCAATTTCACATGCTGGTGTGCAAATGGAATAGACAACAGGTGGAAATTATAGGCAATTAGCAAGACACCCCCAATAAAGGAGTGGTTCTGCAGGTGGTGACCACAGACCACTTCTCAGTTCCTATGCTTTCTGGCTGATGTTTTGGTCACTTTTGAATGCTGGCGGTGCTTTCACTCTAGTGGTAGCATGAGACGGAGTCTACAACCCACACAAGTGGCTCAGGTAGTGCAGCTCATCCAGGATGGCACATCAATGCGAGCTGTGGCAAGAAGGTTTGCTGTGTCTGCCAGTGTAGTGTCCAGAGCATGGAGGCGCTACCAGGAGACAGGCCAGTACATCAGGAGACGTGGAGGAGGCCGTAGGAGGGCAACAACCCAGTTGCAGGACCACTACCTCCGCCTTTGTGCAAGGAGGAACAGGAGGAGCACTGCCAGAGCCCTGCAAAATGACCTCCAGCAGGCCACAAATGTGCATGTGTCTGCTCAAACGGTCAGAAACAGACTCCATGAGGGTGGTATGAGGGCCCGACATCCACAGGTGGGGGTTGTGCTTACAGCCCAACACCGTGCAGGACGTTTGGCTTTGCCAGAGAACACCACGATTGGCAAATTCGCCACTGGCGCCCTGTGCTCTTCACAGATGAAAGCAGGTTCACACTGAGCACATGTGACAGACGTGACAGAGTCTGGAGACGCCGTGGAGAACGTTCTGCTGCCTGCAACATCCTCCAGCATGACCCGTTTGGCAGTGGGTCAGTAATGGTGTGGGGTGGCATTTCTTTGGGGGGCCGCAGAGCCCTCCATGTGCTCGCCAGAGGTAGCCTGACTGCCTTTGGGTACCGAGATCAGATCCTCAGACCCATTGTGAGACCATATGCTGGTGCGGTTGGCCCTGGGTTCCTCCTAATGCAAGACAATGCTAGATCTCATGTGGCTGGAGTGTGTCAGCAGTTCCTGCAAGACGAAGGCATTGATGCTATGGACTGGCCCGCCCGTTCCCCAGACCTGAATCCAATTGAGCACATCTGGGACATCATGTCTCGCTCCATCCACCAACGCCACGTTGCACCACAGACTGTCCAGGAGTTGGCGGATGCTTTAGTCCAGGACTGGGAGGAGATCCCTCAGGAGACTATCCGCCACCTCATCAGGAGCATGCCCAGGCGAGGTCATACGGGCAACGTGGAGGCCACACACACTACTGAGCCTCATTCTGACTTGTCTTAAGGACATTACATCAAAGTTGGATCAGCCTGTAGTGTGTTTTTCCACTTTAATTTTGAGTGTGACTCCAAATCCAGACCTCCATGGGTTAATAAATTTGATTTCCATTGATAATTTTTGTGTGATTTTGTTGTCAGCACATTCAACTATGTAAAGAACAAAGTATTTAATAAGAATATTTCATTCATTCAGATTTAGGATGTATTATTTTAGTGTTCCCTTTATTTTTTTTGAGCAGTGTATATATCACCCACTAACTGGGGCCATGATGAATCATTATTATGCACTTCACCTGTCAGTGGCCATAATGTTATGCCTGACTGGTGTATATTTTGAAATAGAATATCAAATGCAAACATACACCGAAACTGTCTTGTGATTTGTCACAGAGCCATAAAGCAGAAACATGTTGCCTAATACGTAAGGAATAGTTGAGCTGGAAAGAATTTAAATTGAATCCTTCAAATCTGATTGGCTTTCACAAATGGGAAGAGATGAAGGTGGGAAGGTGAAGAGATACACAAATGTAGAGTACCGTTGGGCTCCACCAAAACATTGGGCTTTTGCCGACTTGACACCCAAACACACACCTCTGATCCCATGAGTGTAGATTGTTCGACAGCTGAAAGTCTGACCCTAAAGACGGATTTATACTTTCAATGACATCCTTTGAGTAAGCGGTTGACTTGCAACCTAACTTATATACTAGTGATTTTAATTGCTCAAGTGTAGCATTAGTTTGGGTTTACAAGGGATTTGATTTCATTTCTGCTATATTGCTTCTTTAAATGGCCCATAAAGATGAATGTGTCTATGTCTATGTGTGTCTGTGCTAGTGTTTATCGCTTTGCATGCATAATGCAGGCCAGTGTAATTTGATGAATCCTCTTTGCTCTCATAAATGAGTAGAAGCACCACAGAATATTATCAAGAGAACATCCATTATTAGGCGCTCTTTGGGAATCTGGGCTTTGGGTATTGAGCAGTTACTCAGTTGTTTTCTCAGACAACGCCTTTCAGCCATCTAGCCTCAACTTCCTTACTTATATTCACTTGCTCTTATGGACCCCTTGCCACTGTCAATGATGTGGACTGATTTGTTTTCCCTTCCCAGATATTGTTCACAGAGGAGCCAAGGATAGTGTAGATCGCCTGATCAGTCTATGTCTTAGTCTCTTCGCACCTTTAAGCAGTGAAAATGGTCTCATTTGCATAATGCATATCTATAGGGCAGCAGTGATGGTTTTTTCTTATCATCACCTGCTGGGGCAGAGAGAGAATCCTTGAGTCACTCCCTTTCAGTATATTATTCAGGCTAAGCAACTGTATGACCCCAATGCGTCTGTCACAGGAAAGATTTATGATAAGAAACACACAAAAATGATACAAAAGCATGGCGCTTATGCAGAGTCTTCAGTTTCTCTGACAGCAACACTTTATCATCAAAATCACACCACACAGGTAGTAAATCCCCCTGCTGGTGTCCCGCCTTTAAAGCTTTGCAGCAGAAGATATACAGTTTACATACACCCTAAAAAAAAAAAAGTGGACAGCTGTCATAAGAACTGCTTATAATGGATATTTCAGATACTGCCGTGATATTTGTGCCTATGGCTAATAAAGTGAATGTTAGTGACGTTTTAAGGTTCCTGTACTATTTTAATTATTATTCTCCTGATGGATGACATAGTCTGATGTTGTTACCTACATGATACTGCACTAGCAGAGTGAAGACTGAAGTAACTTGAAACTTCCGGCCCAACAAATGGGTATGCCTGAGTCCCCAGTCTGAGTCTGGCCCATATACTTTCTAAATCTGGACACAATTTCAGCAGTTATCTTCTAGTCTTGCTTGAGAACCAGAAGATTTTCTGTGTGTTGACGTCTAAAAGTATCGATGACTGTACTCCACACAGATGGGACATGGCGGATGTGGCAGTCATAAATAGGGTTTTTATTCATTATAATCTGCAATCCCAGAAACTGGCATGGAAGCCAATGTCTGTGCTTTGTCTGTGGACGGTTACTGGTAAACTAATTATCAGGACAACATGGCAGAGAGCAATTAAACATTAAACAGTGTTTAATCTATGCCATACACACTCCAGTATAGTTTGGAGGGTGGTGTCATTTTTTAAAGCCTTTCCCAGACTCTATTACACACCGAATAAGTTTCATGTGCACTAATATACTATGAGGATCCAAAGTCTGACAGCTTGTTGGAGCAAGATTTAGCAGATGGCTGATTATAAAAACTCCTCTGATTGTTACCTCCTATATGAGGTAATACTGTAATAATAATATTTAAAAGGACATTTTATTGTTAAAGGTATTGGTAGTTGAACTCAAATCAAAACACACAATATTACAATACTATTGAAGAATAAAAATGTAATCCATGACATTAATTGATGTGCGTGTCAGCCGGTCAGTCTGATCATATTAGTAAATGTTATAGTAATATAATTATCAATCTAAACGTATTGATCAACATTATCCTATTGTGGTGCACTAATGTCACATAGGTGGCTGGTGTCCATTCAAATATTCTAGGCACCAATATATTTGAGGTCAAGAAAATAATCACTGTTCTGATAAGAAAGACTACAACCGCAGCCTGAGTTAAGCTAAAGTTAAGCTACGCTGAGCTTGTATACTCTCATTTAAGAAAATACGTGTTGTTTAAATTTGAGTTATATGAGGTGGAGGAATAAAAGTAATTTTATACCAATTGCCTACAACAGGGGCAGCATGGCGGCATAATGGTTAGCGCTGTTGCCCCACAATAGGAACGTTGCAGGTTCAGTTCCCGGCCTGTTTGCATGTTCTCCCTGTGCCTGCATGGATTTCCCCCGGGTACTCCCGTTTCCTCCCACTGTCCAAAGACATCATGTTTGGATTAACTGGTGACTCTAAATTGTCCGTAGGTCTGAGTGTGAGTGTGAGTGGTTGTTGGTCTCTCTCTGTCTCTGTGTGTTGGCCCTGTGATGGACTGGTGACCTGTCCAGGGTGACCAAGCTCTCGCCCACTGTGAGCTAGGATTGGCTCCAGCACTCCCCATGACCCAGAAATGGATAAGTGGTTGAAGATGAATGAATGAATGCCTACACCAGGCCTTCCAGTGTTTGTTTTTTTTTTGTTGTTGTTTGTTTGTTTGTTTTTTTGTGCTTTACATGAAAGAAAATCCTCTGCTTTCAAACTCTGGCACCTCACCAAGAAAAAGCAGCATATATGAAAGTATGAATACATATGACTGGTCTATTGAGAAAGCGTAAAGTAGCCTACAGTGTATCCAGTGTGTCCAAAATTATGGAAAACCACATTTATCTTCTGAAAGTAATCATAGAAAATGGTCGTGTTGTCATTTCAATATATGGAAGTAAAACCTTGTCCCCTTATTGATTAATAATAATCTTTTTGTAAATGGTTGAATTAATGAATGTCTGTGCTTTCATTTCCGTTTTTGTGTGCAGTGTTTCAGCAGAGAATCCACAAGTCACACGCACAGTAAAACTGCTACAAAGGGTTCAGAATGCTGCAGCCCGTCTGCCCTTTGATCAGTCCAGAATGCCACACATCAATCCACTACTCCTCAAGCTTCACTGGCTACCCAGACTTACCTAATGTCACTAAGGCAAGCATGTCAGTCAGTCCTGACTGTTCTTAGTGCTACCAAAACTTCCAAATAATCGGAGAAGGGGCGCCCCTCTCTGTCTTCAAGAATCTCTTGAGGACTCGTCTCTTCCTGGATCGCTTTGTCTCCTCGCACCTCGGACACCCAAAGAGTCATAACTAGCTCTTACCATCCACTTTCACTGCTATTTTTTACTCGATCTCCTTGAACTTATTGAACAGATGTAGCACTCAATTCCTCTCCAACACACAGTTGTGTTGGAGAGGAATTGTAGAATTTCTTCCAGTCACACATATTGTATCAGCTCTATTTAAGACAAGACTTAGCACTGGTCCTTCCAGAAAATATTGGTAAAAGCTACAGTGATGCTACACTTTTTTGAACACAAAATGACAAAATTTTGTCAGAAGGCTTTGGCGGCATGTTTCAGTTTCAGTAGAAAAACCTTTGACCTTTTTAAGAGGATTGGTGTCTGTGTCTTTCACCAAAGACATGCAGGGGATTACACGCAGGAGATTTTTAAGACAGTGGAACAAAAATGTGTTCTTGCTTCTCCTGTTTCTTATCCTCTTCAGTTTCCAGGCCTGCCACACTTACTGTTCTTCGTTCCCTTCCATCCTGAGAAGAGATACTGGCTGTGTCCAGAATTACTTTCCCTGACATTAGTGCACTATTTAATTTACGAATGTAAGCGGGAATTATCCTAAAATATATTCTAGGATGGAAGGAGACATGTGCAAGTCATGGCTTTAATACCTGACCTTTGTGAGTAAAGAATATCAATTATTTGTCCTCACAGATAAGATCTTTTGGCAACCATATACTGTATGACACACAAAATGAAAAGTGGGTTTTTGAGATGGTTTTTCTCTAAACAAATTTCATTTTTGTTTGTGCTTACATGGAGGTTCTGGTTTATTGGTAGAATTAGTCATAATATTTTAATTAAATAAATTAAATTGAATAATTATCTTCCTAACTAATCAATTGAACACAGAAGGAGGAACAGTGAACTCGAACGTTAATAGTCATCCTGACGAAGGAGCTGCAGAGTGCAAACATTCTTGTCCTCACTTCTACACCTAGATTCAAAGACTCGTCTGATGCACGGACACCACTCGAGCATCACATGGACCAAATTCCTACCCACTCCTATTAATCTGAGTTCACACCAGAAATGCTAGATTCATCGTCCAAATTGACGTTGAGAGCGTCTCCCTAGTAAGCAATTCCAGCAAGAAGAATGATAGCTGCTCAAGTCTTGCTGGAATTTTCATGCTTAGCTCTGCAGACTCCCACGTTCAACCTCTGATGGAGACAGGGACACATTTTTAGCTCGGTGTGATTGAAATGAAAGCAATACCTCTCGTGAAAGGATGCAACGCAAAAGTCACAGTGGCACTATTCCTTCCCACCGCCGCACAAACCGCTGTCAGATTGCCAACCGTACCTTGAATGCACAGGTTGACCGCAAGCATGACTGCCAAAGAGGGTTGCAGAGACTGAACTGACTGTGTGTTAGTGTGATTATTAGTATGTCAGGGACAGCTGGTTTATTGTTGGTCATGCATTTCCACACTGTTAACTGCAGATGAAAATACAGCACAGGCTGAGATGAAGCTAGGGTTATACTGTGTCTGCATCTGCATTTATCTCTAAGCAAAAGACGTTAAAATGTCATTTAGTTTCAAAGGCGTAGGGATCAATAAGAGAAACTACTATTCCACATTTCAACATTTTTGTTTGTTAATTCTTCTACTTTTTGAATCTCGTTTTAAATGTTAGAGCAGCAAAGTCGCATTTTTGATCCTCTGGCACTGTGGCTTTGGCATTTGAGGTGATAGTTCTTTCGTCAGGCTTATTATCAAGAAGTTCTGCTCAGTGAATTTGATAACAGCTGAGGTTATCTAACGAGACAGGTTTAGTTTCAGACGACCAAAGGCCCTTGCTGTTAATCTGAAATCCATCTCCAGTCTCACTCCCGCCTTCGCCAGCACCGTTGAAAATATGTTATGGGAAGACGCAGGAGGGGAACCATCTCTGTCCCTGCAGAAAAACAGAAAAACCCTCTTTGACAATAGCTTTTTTGTCCTTTACGCTATAGTTGGATTTGACAAACAGATTTGACAGAAACATCACAGAAGTGCAGGGGAAAAAAAAGTTCTTTAAAAAAAGGTCAACAAAATGTCTCTAGCAATCCACACAGTTTAAATTTTTCTCCCTTATGACTCTACAGCTCTACAAGTGTTGAGGCATTAAGATTTGAAGTAAAAAAAAAAGAGATTTAGAATTTTTGTCAGAGGTGATAATCTGAATGCACAAAAATAAGTAAATAACTAAATAATATGTGACTTTAAGCCTCTAATGCTTGGTGTTATTGGGACTTGGAGAGCACAAAATGTTTCAGAACTTTGACAAGTTTTGACAGATTCCCAAATGTGTTTGTGGGAAGATGACTCAGGGGCAGTGTCAACATGGTTAATGTGCAGAGAATGCTGACCCTAATACATTTTTGAGATGCTAGCATTATAACAAATGATTCTCCGCAGCCTGTCCTTGGACTCTGTGACACACCATAAAATGCTGACCTGAGACTGGCCCTCCTGCGTGAAAGAAATAATCACTTGGTATGCCACGCAGTGTCTCTTGATTCATACAAGTATTGATTTTGTTACTCAATTTTAAAATGAGGTCTTGGTCACATATTGGGCAGCAGATGAAAGATAAATATCATAAAAAAAAAAAAAAGACCCAGCAGAAACTTGGATTTACTCAGTGTTGTGTGAGGCAAAAGAACCTGTTAGGCACACACTGCATGGTCTTTGGCCTCCATCCTCCATGCTAATTCTCTGGTGTGCCTAGATCAAGCCATGTCGTCTCTGAAGAATAGATAATAGATTATTACAGTGGCTCATCAGAGAAACATGTGCAATATTTTTCAACTGGCACTCCAAAGAAATCACATAAGATTATTTACTTCAATGTACTGTTAAATAATTGACGTCAAGACAAATCACAGCTCCCTTTGTGCGCTTTAATCGTCCGGACTGGAATAAAAACATATTTATGCCTGTGTATTCTGCCTAAATCATGCAGAGTATTATATTTGTTCATATTACTCTGTATGGTACTGGATTTGTGACGAATAAAGGGGGAATTAGCCCGATACCAGAAACAACAAACAGTACACTTAAGGATTTCATTGTGATTTACTGAGACCATTAAAATGTTCCATTTGTGTACTCCAAACAAAAAGGGCTCAATATGAAGAAGTAAAAGCCTGTGTGTGATGAAAAACAGATTTTCTATGAATCCAAAGCAGATTCAATTCAATAAAGTACCAGGCTCTTTTTTGTTAAAGTGTGCATTATTTGCTTTTGCACGCGGCGGGTAAATATGTTGCATCCACATTTCACGATGGACAATCATGCCTCCCTGGAGGTTCAGTTTCAGTGTAAATTGAGGTTTTTTTTTTAAAAAAAACAATCAAGATAACAGCTCTGGAAGTGGCCACATCTCACATACTACTGATTCTGTCAATTGTTCACCTCCATCTCACAAAATGGGGGAAGGATCAAAGATCGTAA
Source organism: Remorina albescens (assembly GCA_034769265.1). NCBI lineage: Eukaryota > Metazoa > Chordata > Actinopteri > Carangiformes > Echeneidae > Remorina > Remorina albescens. The sequence goes on along the minus strand of CM068488.1, from coordinate 17,589,886 downwards.
TCATGCACATTTCTTATATCTGATGGAAGGTTGGGAGGCTGAGTGTAGTCAGCGAAACTGTCCACCTCTGCCTGGAGGTTCTTTGCTAAAAGCCCTTGTCATCCGAAGGTCTGAATGCAGTATGACAGCCATGTTGCATGCTGAATGATACCTGACCGTACTCGGCTGTTCAGTGTCAGGAATATTTGACAAACTCTGCCGTCAGTTTCTCTGTTAGTTGCTGCTTTGCAGAGATCCAAAAGGCTGTATTGTTTCCTTCCATTATTCTGGAAATGTTATTACTTGGGGCTAATAAAATAAATCTTTCTTTTAGTGAAACGATGTAAACTAGCTATTCGAATAGGAGATTGGCTATAGGGCTGTTTGCATGCCGGCTAGCTCAGGCACTCATTTCACTCTTTAATTCATTGACTAAAATCATGTGTGATGGTGAACACCATGCATTGGGAGAGTAAACAGAAACCTAGAGAGATGAAGCCGTAATAACATACCTCGGAAATCACTGTCACTGAGTTTCATCATCTCCTTTTGATTTTATCTTGGCCTTAGATAAGTCACATTTGAATTATTTAGTGGACAGCAAAAAATTACAATATGAAATACCAAAATGATGACAAAGAGAATAATAACGTCCAAGTAGATGTTAAATTATATCAAAATAACAGCAGAAAAGGAATATTGCGCAGTTTGTGTGTGTTTGTTTTTGATGTGTGTGGCTCAGTTTGGTTTGTTCTGGTCTAGTTTCCTGGAATCCCTTACTTACCCTTACAATGACACTGTTACTGTAAATTAAAAAATCTGTTACTACAAAAATATTTGCAATATGCCAAATTATATCAGGACCTCAGCTGAATGTATTAAGTCTTCCCAGTTCTTTTTTCTTTCATCTCATCTCAAAAAACTGGCTTTTCATTCGCACATCTGTCTCTCAGCCTATCAAAGAACAAATGTGTGTCTCGTCTCAATAACTTAGAAGTTAATGGTGTTGGATATTGCCTGTTTCCTAACTGAGCCTATATACGAGCCGCAAACCCCAAGGTAAAGGAATTTTAAAGGCATTCTCATTTCACCGTCAGTCTCCCATGATATCATATCTAATTTAACTCCTCACTATATTCAAGGATTTGTATTGATTTTTGAGGAATTCTGGCCAAAAGTGTCAATAAACAAACTTAAACGTGGCCTTTTAGGACTAAAGTCCTATAAATAAAGTCTCAACCTTTACATGACAGGATTCTAAAAAAAAAATCTCATATTGGCACCAGGCAATTGTCTGAGCAATGTTGGACACTAATTAGGGGTTTAGTCCAGAGATTTAAATCAATATAGAAGACCGCTGAGGCCAAGCCTAATTAAATGCATAGGCCCATTATATAAGAACTGATTACATCGATCACACAGCTCCACACTTGACAAAGAGAGCAGTGATCAATAGACATCCTCTTAAATAGACAGGCTTAAGATTGGAGATTTTAAGGGAGAAGCACTGAGTCTTTTGATTAGCTCTGAGTTATAGTTCTGGCTCTGGGATGAGCATCAATAGAGAACAAGTGAGAGGGGAATCAGAGATATCTGAGCACCACGCTGATTTATTCACAAAATAAATGTCATGGACTGAAGGGCACTGATGGTAGTTACGTCTTTGACCATTAATAAATATTATTGTCTCGTACATATATTTCAATATGAATATGGAACGTGTGAGCAACACTGTGGAGCTTGTATCAACAAGTTAATTTCCTGTCATTTCGTGTGTCAAGATCAATGCACCATTGCTTGATTTACTGTTCTATAAAATGGAATACAGCGAGTTTAAACCTCTCATTTCGACAACAGACATTTTTAATTTGGCTGCTTGTATTACTGCAATTTCATGCACTGCTGGATTTGTCCTTGGTTGTGACCCCCTCGGTCCAGCGTTCCAGGCTGGTGGATATACAATGCAAAGCTTTAGCTTTTCTGAAATGCTTTGACGAGACATTTGAGCAAGTATGAGTCATGTTGATGTCATGAGGCACGACATGTCCGAGTAGGAACTGCCAGGAATTGTACCCTTCATTAATTGCTGGAAAATAGAAACAAGTTCCTCATAAAAGTGTTTCTTTGTGCAGGTAATGTAAGAGCAATACAAGTACTACAGCTAATAACACGCCTTAAATAAGCTTTTTGCAAATTCAACCGGTCAAATCGTTTTTGCATCAATTGAAATTGGCTCTCCAGGTCTTGGCAGTGTATAATTGGTAGTCGAACAGTGCATCCTTTCGTATTATTTTTTATTGTCTCTTTAGTTTTATATCACTAAACGCTATCCCTTTCACCTTAGGAATACCTGCTAGACTTAGTAAGCTCACGTCAGAGCGGATCCATGGAAGGCCGTATGGAAGGTCAACATCTTAATAGGACTCCAACTTACAAACATCACACTTTCTGAGAATGGTTGACAAAAAAAAAAAAAACTACCCAAAAACAAAACAGAACTTCAGATATCTTTCTTAAATGCTTAGAATATATTTCTCCACAGGAAAAAAAAATTGTTGTTTGATCCTATGTAAATGTTTTAAATCTTACTTACAGAACCTTTTAAATACATACCTGTTAGTTGGTAAGGAAGAATCAAACTGAAATAAAATGTTCATTGAATAATATCTGATGTTTTAGCAATCAAACATGAATGGAATGGATAATGTATATGAGTTGCTTTGAGTCATGATTATTGTAGCTACATACCACCAACTTGCTCGAAAGCCTTATTCACTCAAGTGTTGTGTGGGGAGAGGGATCAGGCGACTACTTTTGTGCATTGAGACGTTTCATCCTCAGAAACTCACCTTCATCATTAAAATGCATTCCACTCCTGCTTCCATCACCACCGTGATACAGTTGTTAATGGTTGGAACACAGCATGACGTTCTCAGTGGGATTTATTCAACATAAAGTGAGCGGACTGGGATGAAAAGATGCTGACGAGCTCCAATGTCGGCTCTAATCCCGGGCTAAAAGTTGAACAAATGCTCTGGCAGGGCACGTGTGCTTCTACATCGTGTCGCTTTAACCTGGCAACATATCATCTGGCGATTTATGTGGAGATGACTTAATGTGCTACAGCAATAACTACTCACCAGTCTTTATCACTGGACAGGAAAACCTTTTTGGTTGGTGCAATAATTACCAAAACAAGCTCAAGAACAGCAGGTCTTAATGCCTTTTTTACTTACACACTCACCTCAGGGGCTAAACCTCTGGGGCTAAAACTCTTTAGCTCACCACTCTTCCTTTCTTGAAATTCTTATCCTTTAACATTCGTATTTGTTTTCACAATCACACATGGCTGTATCACTTCTTCTTCCTTGCACTTACATGCACTACTCTAAAGGTTTAGTAAACACATGGTTTGATCTCATGGTCTGAGTCGATGAAATTCCCAGATCTGACTTTTGCTGAAACACGTCTGTACCGTGTTTTTTTTTTTTTTAACACGAAAAAAGAAAGAAAATATGTTGTCATTGTTATCATTTTCAACCATTAGCACCACTTGGACTCACTTGAACAATGTGTTTGCAAGCACAATTAACAGTTAGAGAAAACATATCACCTTTTTGACCAAATCAATCTGCTTTTTGCTTCCACTTTTTTTTTGTTGACAACGAAAAGGGGAGAAATTTTGACAGTGATTGAAAAATGACTCTGATAATTGGATGAGTTTAATTTCAGCTACTGGCATTACCGTTTTGCGGTTACACACCACCTGAAATGTGAATTAATATAACAAAGCATCAGGCCACATACAGTAAAGAAAATTCACACATACTGCATCAGTATTTTCTCTACTCAAAATCGCCTGTAGAACTGACTTTTACTGTTGGACCTTAATGGAAGCTTTTATCGGCTGGACTGCAGCAGAGGGCTCATGACTAAATTGCTGACTGAGTGATCGTATTTGCAAACAGGTCAGTTGAATGCCATGTGAATAAATTGGAGCATTTGTCAGTTGCAGTCTGTAGTGTTGTCAGCATAGTGCATTTGTTTACAGTTTCTTCTGGAGAGCATAAGTGGTACATCCAAACCAAAGCCATATCTCAGAGGTGATGGTTTCTAGTTTTTCATAGCGTATAAAGGAGAGGCAGGGCCATCAACATAAATAGTGATAATTACTGGCCAGATGAATTTGGAATTTTTACCATTTTAACAATTGTATTATTTTAATAAACAATGGTTGGGCTGGTCCATTTGTATATCTGTCAATTGGGGCCACATGATTTTTCCACGCAACTCTTGTAGGTTTTGTTAAACTGTTAATAAGATTCTGATGCAGTCAAATATCACCCCCTTCGACCAGCTCATCCTTCTGCAGATGCTTCTTAGGTTAATATTCCAATATTGTGTTGTTGCCCCACAAGAAGATGGTCGTGGGTTCGGTTCCCGGCCTGCGTGGGTTTCCTCCGGGTACTCTGGTTTCCTCCCATCGTCCAAAGACATCATGTTTGGGTTAACTGGTGACTCAAAACTTTCTGTAGGTCTGAGTGTGAGTGTGAGTGGTTGTTGGTCTCTGTCTGTATCTGTGTGTTGGCACTGTGATGGACTGGTGACCTGTCCAGGGTGACCCCGCCCTCACCCAATGTGAGCTGGGATTGGCTCCAGCACCCCCCCGTACGGCCTGGAAACGGATAAGCAGTAGAAGATGAATGAATGAATGTTCCCATGAATTTGACTGAATGGTATGTGAAGTAGACAAACGGTACATTTCTTCCCTGTCTGATTCATCAGGCGTCTCACTTTCATCTCTAAAACATTATTTCCTCTCAGCTTCATGGCATTACTGCCATATCACATGCAATGTTGTTACTCTCTTGTTTTTGTGGCTCAGCCTTGAAAGATGTTTTTTGTTAAATTTGTGAGTTTTTCTTTTTTAGACAGACATTTATTTGACATGCAGGTGTCAAACCACTTTCCCGAAGACGGAGGAATATGTGTGGAGATGTGCACACACATATTTTTCTTGGGACAAAGGGGGGGGGGTAAAAGGGGCACCCTCTTCCACTTCATCCCTCCTCCCCTCCCACACACATATCTTCTCTCCTCCCATGCAATCCGTTCCATTACAATGATAATAGGATTTGGAGGGCTGGATTATTGCTACTGTCTGAGCTGGGCCTTGTGATATCCCTGTCCGCACCACCCCTCCTGACTTGCGTGTTAGTCTCCTGATTCATACTCCATTCACAGAGGCCTCCATTAAAGACCAGGGGGAGTCATTTGGTTCAGGGTCGTAATAGCCGTCTGCTATATGGACTGCTGAGTTTTATTCTTGGCAGACTTACTGCACAAAAAAGTGATCTGAGCTTCAGGGGACTCCTGTTTTAATGACTGCTTCAGCTGCAGCCCACAGCATGGCTTATTTGTTCAGATGAAGGTTATGTTTTTGGGCATTTTTATGGATAGTTCTGAAATACCATCATTTCTGGTGAACAGAGCAGCCTTCGGACTTTTCCACTCATTTTTAACGGCTGAAAACTTGAGTGGAATTACCAAGGTCAGAGCCGAAGGGAAATCCCCAGTGAAGCCAGCATACAGTATGTTAACCATTGATAACATAATAACAGCAAAGAGTTAGCTGTTGTTAAAAAAAAAAGACTAAGGGGCCCATTTAAGCTTTTGTGACGCAAGGCGACACAAATCACAGCAAAACACAGCCACTGACACTCTGTCTCTACTTAATCAAAGTAAGTGTAAAAAAATGAGTCGTTTGGTGCAGTGACAGGTTTTTCTGCTGGGAAAATAGGTCCTTCCCTGAATGCATTTGTTTCATACACTTTACATGGTGCATTTGTGTGGCATTTGTCTGTTTTAACTGTTTGGACAGTTAAAATAGACCCCTAAAGATTTTGCAGCCATGATGGCAGCTTAGAGCTAAGTGGTATACTATAAGAAGGCCACAATATTATGATTTGATGCCCTCATTAAATGCGGCTCCAGTCTCCAAAGAGACAAGAGTGTCATCGATTAATCAGTGCAATATCTGAAGCCATAATTTCTGGATTAAATCGATCTCCGTTCTTTATTCCAAAGAAACACAGGACAATGATAGGGTTGGATTAAATGGCTTATTAACTATTGCAGGGAAAATGCAGTGAGTGAGTCAATTTCATATGTGATTATCAAATTTTAGGGCAGCATGGCGGCATAGTGGTTAGCACTGTTGCCGCACAATAAGAAGGTCGTGGGTTTGGTTCCCGGCCTGGGGCCTTTCTGTGTGGAGTTTGCATGTTCTCTCTAGTCCTGCATGGGTTTCCTTCAGGTACTCCCACCCTCACCCAGTGTGAGCTGGGATTGGCTCCAGCATCACCCCGTGACCCGGAAACAGATAAGCGTTAGATGAGTGACTGAATAATCAAATTTTAACATAACCGTTATGGATGACTGCTCTTCGCTCAGCTGGTAGTGTAAGAAAGAGTTGAGCAATGGGAAAACAGTGAATGGGGGCTGGCTGTTGTGTACTCATTAATAGCGGGTGCTGAGTTTTTGCCCGTTAAATGTGTAAGCGGAATATTGATTTAGTCATAGACGCACAGTTACAAGCAGAGATGGGAGTTGTTAGCTTTTTGTTGCGGCACAATGTGTAGATCTTATGCTGGTGCTCAAGCAGCTGATTGTGGGAACCTTGACGTTAGACTTGGTTACCATGCCGATGTCTCTTGGCAAGTTCAGCGCTAGGAAATGTCTCACAGCAGAATCGCCTCATGAGGTAGACTCAATTTTCCATCCACTTTTTGTTTTGATTGAGATTGGAGTTACACTTTATAGGCCTTGATTATTTCGTTTAGACGCGCAAGTGTTGCATGTCATTCTTCCATCATGGCTCATTTGTGGTCTCTAGATGCAGTACATTTAATCCAAGTACATTTCAGAAATGCCTTTGCAAAGTGTAGAATATTGGCTATCAATTGAAATTGGAAAATGGGATGATTTATAGCAGGAGTTTGTTGATTTCTCTGGAGACCTTCTTATAGATGTGAGACAGCAGATGAGGTTATTGAGTGGGTGCAATGTTTTTGTGTAAATCCATTGAGGGAATGAGAATGAATTCACACTTCAATTTTTTATGGAGTTGTTTTTGTCTGGCTTTTGTGAGGAAATGGCAAACCCTTTTCAGTTCTAATAGAATCTCTCTGCTGCAACATAAATCCGGGGCTTGAGTGTGTGCGCCTCTATTTGCTCTGAGTGTTGATCCGGGGTGATTTCCATGAACTAGTTGTCACTTCCTTTGACGCCTTAAAAGCTAGTCCCTTTGTGGTCAGAACTCCTTTCGTTGCAGTTTTCTGTACAGTTAAAAGTTGTAAAAGCTTTTACCTGATTTGATTACTTCGAGCACCCCCCCCCCCCCCCCCCCCCCACCTTTACTTACTGTAACTGTGACTGCTACAAACACATTGGGTTTTGGCTAACTAGCCATAAACCTCAAGCATATAAATTTGCTTGGATTTTGTCATGAAGAAAGATTTGGGAAATAGCTGCCAACCAGATATTTCAATTGTTGATAAATACTTTGACAAAACTGTTTATAGTGAAAAGAGGAACTGTTTTTGGTATTAAGTACCAGTATCATGACCAGAGCCTGAGGAAAAGCTTGGTCTGATGAAACACTCTTACAAGATCACGAAAATATTTATTTCACAGACAAATCAAATAAAAATGTTTACAGTAAATTGTTGGAAGTGACATATAGCTCTGGCCCCTGTTAAGGCTTCAAGTGTGCTGCCCTTTTTCTTCTCTTATAACTAACAAACGTTTTTGTTCATAAACCTCATATACCTCAGTGCCTTTGCACTGGCATTTTACACTCCTGTGCTGTGCCCAGCGGGCTCATTCTTGTACCACCAAATCAATCTCTCTGGACTTATGTGTGCACTAGTCAGAGAAAAAAAGAAAAAAAGTCCTTTGCTCCTGTGTGAGGAATAGCCACAACTACACATGCGATGGAAATTTCTCCTTCCCTTTTTGTGGGAAAGGGGAAATAAATAAATATTTTTTTGTTTTTTTAGATTTGGGTATTCATGTCATCTTGTCTGGTCCTTTTTTTTCCCCCACTCCTCGTAGCACCCAGCGCTCTCTATACAGTACAGGTGCAGTATCTGTCACTGTACTGAGTCAGGTCCATGATACCCTACCAGCATCGTTACACGCCCTGTCTCCTGAAAATGTCTTCTTTTTTTCTTTTTCTCTCCAAGTACTAATGAGCAGACTGCAGCTACATGTGAGTTCAGCACACTCTGTCTTAGAGCCACATCCAGCCTCACAGAACTCACACCTGCTCCTCCAGTAAACCAGCACACTGGATTGCAGCAGGATCAGAGCAGACAGAGGCGTGTTGACACCTTGCTATTTTTTCGGGCCCTTTGAAAGTCTCTGAAACAAATGTAGCATTAAAATGTTTGCCTTCTCACTCTGCACATCTGTGTCGAAGGTGGCACTTCAGTTTTATCATATGATACAAGAAAAGTAGAGAAGTGCCCTGTGGATTCAAATTATTATTATTATTATTATTATTATTATTATTATTGGCTAAAAGGCATTTGGTTAAATAATACGGTAGTCTACATTTATTGGTGTCTCTCTGTGTGCGTGTTTGCTTTTTAGGTTCATGATTATGCATTTTATAACAACACTTATCCTCATGTTACATTGTTATACACCTGTTGGAAATATATTATAATGATAATAATCTGGTTCTATTATTGGGTGGGCCTTTTTATTTTGTTTTTTGTTTTTTTTTTTATTCCCTTTAGCTACCTCATGTTTAAATTTAATTCTGAATAGTTTCCTTTTGTTGTCTCCTTCTGTGTAATTAAAGCATTTTAACGTTGCACCAACCAACCCCACACCCTTGGTTTGACTGGGTGGCACAAATGTGGAATATGACATATAGATGAGAGCTTAACCTCTCATTTGCTGCTGGTAAAAATATTCTTATGTAAACTATACGAGAGAAATATGACAGAGAGGGAACACTGTGTGACCCTACCTGGATGTGGTTACCTTATATCAACACATGGTTCCTAATTGCAAAATTATTGCCTGAATGAAATTTGTCATTTTCTAGTTATGCTGTCAGAGTTCTCTGCTGTGACATATTAAAGTGTTTGGCTTGTGCAAAGACTACATGTTCACACTGCTATTGTTTCAGTTGGTTCACTTCTCCACAAAACAGCTGGCTGTGCAGATTTCTAGGGATTTTTACTTAATTTTAAGAATTTCAAAGCTTTATCAAATGTATTGAAAAGGGAAAAATGAGATTTCAGGCTTTTGGCTATGACAAAAATTTTGTTCAAGTTCCTTCCATTTCTTTCGATAATATGTGAGATTAGCTGAGAGACTATCTGAATAGATGTCATTTAGAAAGAGAAACGGCTGTCTATATGAAGCAAACACCAAAGCCTTGAGGATAAAAGAACTCAGATTGCTCAGAGACAGGTTTGTGCCCAAGCGCAAACCCGGGCAAGGTTACAAAGGCATTTCTGCAGCTTTGAGGGTTCCCAAGAGCATAAGTTCCTCCATCGTTCTTAAATGAAAGATGTTGGGAAGAATTGGGACTTGTTCTAGAGCTGGTTCAAAAGTGAGTACTCTGGGGAGAATGGACTTCATAGGACAAAAAAAAGTCAGTGGTCACTCCACAGATCCTGCAGGGGGATGAGAGAAATTTCCAGAGGGACAACCGTTACTTGCAGCTCTCCACTGTCTTGAGCTTTATGGGAAAGTGGCAAGAGGAAGCGTCTCCTCTGTGAAAGTTGTAAAAAAGCAGTTGAGGGGATTTGTCGGACACAAGATTTTCGGGTCGCATAATAAAATATCTGGGCTCCACCTGCCTAACAGCATCCCAGTGATGGAATACGAGTGTAGCAGCTTCAAGCTGTGTTTCTCTGTGGCAGGAAGAGAGTTGAGGTAAATATATTCTTAATGAACACCTTGCAGACTTACATCAATGTGATGGATGAATTTTCATTTAAATAAATTTCGCTAAAAGAGCTAAAATTGTGTTTTCATTTATTCAATATGATGAGGTCTGTAGGGATAGTGAATTGAAATGATTGAAGCATGAGGCTGCTACATAAAAAAAAAAAAAAATGTGATCAGGGTATGTGCAGGAATCCTGAAGTCAATTTCAATATCTTTTTAAGATTTTTTTTAAGACCTTCTCAAAATAATTTAAGACCAACAACAGTTGTTCTTTGTAGCTTACAATTCAGAACTCAGATAAGCTCAAGAGGATAAATTAAACCAAATATATCTGAGGTCACAGCTGGTGACATTCTGACCCTTAACTGTTCACAAGGACAACATAGTTTAAAATATAAATACCGATCAAAACTCATGACGTGTTCCTCAGTTGTTTGCATACTGTGCATGTGGGATTTGCCCATCGAGGCAACGCTCATCCTCTTTCTAGAGTATGTACATTAAACCTCCTGGCTGTTTGCAGCTACAGGCTTCAGCCATTGTTTACCTCAGTCATCTCCAACCAGGAGTCCACAAACCGACACTGTTTTGCACCAGGCGGAAGGGCGTAACATCACTAGACCTCTACGTCAACATAACATAATTTTCCAAAATAGATTTATGAACTTTTAATACTTTTTAAGACCCCTCGGGCATCCTGGTGAGAAAAGTGAAGGAATCTAAGTATTTTGTGAACGCACCACAATTGATTGATCTATAGCAGGACTGGGGCTTAAAGCGAAGCATCATACATTGGGCAAATCAATAAAAGAGGCACGAATAGTATTGAATGAAGGACTATATGACCAAGAGGAGTCGCCTGTTTCATTTCAGTAGCTATTCACAGTCATGTGTCTATAGCGTCACGTCGCTCATGCTGTGGTTAAGATTGGAAAGTTCTTTGTAGCTGTATTGTTTTCCTCAGCTGAAATTCAGATCGGTGCGAGTCAAGGACAATATGTACTTCTTGACTTCATTATTCACATAATGTATTTCTCTCTTTGCCTTTGGCATTAAAGGACTTTAGTCTCTGCTATTTGATGTCTCCTGAGCCAGTGAATAAATATCCACAGAGTAATAATAATGAAGACAGAAAATAATTTGACAGTGTTACTGACCTCTACGTCACAATCTGAGCACACAAACAGGAAAGATGAATGTGTATCTCGCACTAGTCTCCTTCTAATACGTTTACATGGCTGATATTCTAATAATAATTTTTCTCATGCACTCATTCTTTTACTGACACTGGAAGTCATTTCTGTAATAGCTCTATATTACCTTATTCATTAACACGAGATTGTCATACTGGACACCAGATCCCCTTTGGAGGTTCTGGTGAACCTAACTTAAGAATTCAATTTAGCAGCAAAGTGACGTCCCTCTGATGAGCTAATGAGCATGTATCGTTAAGGTCAGTAAAAGTGGTATGATCCCTCCTCTCATTGGCCCTCTATCCATCCTGAACCCAACCAATGGAAACATGAGAGAAATGGGTTAAAATAAAACGCCATATGTGCGGTCGTCCCTCCACCAGCTCCTCCCTACCCACCCATTAGCACATCCACAACAAGAGTTGCAGATGTTCTCCTTCAATGGAACCTCTGGCTCATTAAGCTGCTTTTAGTGATGAACTTGAGGAGTCCACTCAGGGCTCTTCTTAGCCTAATTAGCCAAATCTTTCCAAGGATGGGGTAACTTAAATTGGAAATGGTTTTGATGAGACTTGGTGGGAAAAAAAAAATGTATCATCTAATAAGAACGACCTCATTGGGTTTCAGTCTTATGCAAGGACTGCTTCTCTGGTTTCTAATGGCTGGCTATTTCTCATTTTGTTTTGGTCCGGGTTGCTGTTTGCCAAAGGTGATTAAATAATTTAATTAAATGGAAGTTCCTCCCACCCAGTGCTTGCTCAGAGGCAATCATCTGGACCAAATAAAAGGAAATTACACAGCATAGTTTGCAAAACACAATCTCAGTCTCACATTTTTTCCTGAGATGCAACATTTTCCCTGAGCAGTTCAGAGGCTTTTTTCTTCAATTTTAAAATCTGACTGCTTTTTCAGATGATTATGACTGCAGCCATAACTCAATAAGAAATCATCATTTTCTCATGCAGTATTTTGACAATTGATTTTAAAAATTTTTAGGTGTTGCATTTTGATGCACACTCTTCTTAGTCCACAATTAATCTGCTAAACCAAGCATTAACATGGCAACAACATTTATACCACAATTTACGCTATCTTTGCTGATAACAGCAAAAACAGAACAGAAAGGTGTGCCTTTATTTCCTGCTTGCAGTTATTGAGAGTTCAAAAAGAATTGGATTGCTTTTTGAGGTGTCACGTATCCATATTTTTGGAGTGTGACCAGCAACGGTGTTGCCTATAGAATATTCCTTTTTTTTCCAAGAATGTTTCAGAGGAATAAAATAAAAAAAAGAAAAGCCTTAAAAACAAACCATGTTTAATAAAAAAAAAAAAAGTCTTTCCAACTTTAAGAAAATGTACCCTTCCCATGCAGTGGTGTGCATGAACGCACCAACTGAGCACCTAATTATTGACCCATCTCAACTATGTGCACAAATGAATGTCTACGTGAGCATTGTTTACTCTGCTAATGATATTTGCACACAGAAGGGTGCAAACATGAACAGACACTGCATTGATTTGGGATTTTACCCTGAAACAACCGGTCGAGGCAGATGGCCGCCCCCCCCGAGCCTGGTTCTGCCTCTTAAAAGAAGTTTTTCCTTGCCACTGTCGCCGAGTGCTTGCTCATCGGGGGATCTGTTGGGTCTCTTTAAATAATTTTACAAAGAGTTTGGTCTAGACCTGCTCTATATGTAAAGTGCTTTGATGTAACTTTGTTATGATTTGGCGCTATACAAATAAATCTGATTTGATTTGATTTGAAACACATGCACATCTCTCTTTGGCTCTCTCTGCTCAAACCTATCCAGCGTTTATATTTCCTAAACATTTGGATTTAATAAACCAAGAAGTAGCATGCTTAAAGAATTCTCAAGTGAACTCTTCACGTTGTTAATGCATTTCTTGTACTTTTATGTCATTAACTTTATTTGTATCAATTGACTTTACCCACATCTACAGTAAGACTCACTCCATCTGAGAAAGGACAGGGTGTAATGATAAACAACTGCACCCAGGTGAGCGTTTATCTCAAGAGATGGTTTGATCAAATACAGTTTCAGTGTGAGACATTTATGGACAGCTATCATTGCCAGCTGTAATCAGAACTGCATCCACTCTTTCTACTCAGAAATAAAACTGTGAGACCTCAATTCTGATTTCACTCATTCCAGTCAGTTTCTATAACTGCCATTGTACTAAACTGCACAGTTCATACTTTAAAACAGCATAAAGTCTTTTCTGTAAATACCATAACAATTGCAAGCAGATTTCTCAAAATTAACTGTTCGCAGAAAATATTTATTTCGTTGATCCAGATGAAACAAAGGTTTGCAACTGCACATGATGGACAGAAAATGCCCCATTCCATCCTGGTGTCTAAGAAGATTTACACAATAATAATAATCACAGTCATGGCTGTGGTAAGCCATGGACAAAATGATGCATAGTGCATCTAAACAGTGGAAACCTCTGTGTCTGTATTTCTGCTGCTGATGCTGCGTGTACCTACAAAAGAGTAAAATTGTACTTTTCATTAATGCGCACCTATGGTAAAATAATCTGTCAGATTATATTGTCTTGTGAGCTCTGACAGATACGCCCTAAAACCCGTCACAAGACTCAGATCAAGCCATGTTTAAATTAGCTCATGCAAAACTATTTGAAATTACGTTTTAAGGTGGTAGTAGCAGCTTTGCTCTGTTGGAGGCCTCTATACTAAGTCCTAGTTATATGGTCTGGGTGCAATACAGTGTTCACATGTAGGAATGGCAGGGCATGATAAATATATACTGTATGCTTGGGCCAGCTCTTTAGGCCTTTGCTTTAAACTAGAATACCCTCCCAATGTTGTCCTGTTTTTGTCATTGAAGGACAACACAAAACACTCCTAGGTAAAAAAGCCATAGGAGAACAGAACTGCCTACCCCTGGTAGAATCAAAAACAGGGTCATAACAGGATTGACTGGTCCAAAAAGCAGGAGAGGAGAGGAAAGAGAGGAAGAGCTGAATCATAACGTTGATCCCACTCCTCTACATCAACAGCATGTGCCACTAAAGCTGACAGCCCATTCCTGTTTATTATCCTATACCACATGCTGACCTTCATGTTATGGTGATCCTTGTGCTTTTCTTTGTGTTGTAGGCGTCTCCTCTGGGAGTAGGTTAGAGAGCAACAAGCAGGAGGCTTCTGCTTACAGGCCAAGGTGGTCTGATGAGCAAGACCGACCAAATCTACAATGCTCCACAGCACTGACAAACTACCCCACAGGCATCACACCAAATTATCAGCCAGGGTGGCTGCAATGACCCTTTCAGCCACTGACAACTGGCTCCTGCGTATGGCTGATTACATCGGCTTTTTCTAAATATTGGCATGGTGCTTGGATTGAGACATTTTAACTTGTGACTATAACTGGTTGGCCCTCAGCCTGCACAGTCAGAGGGAGAAGTGACTTTCTTGAACCTACCGCATGCTGTTTTCAACCAGTGAAACCGAGATAGAGGATGAAAAAAGGAATGGATGGCAAGCCCGTGTGCTATGGACAGTAACACATGGGTGTTGACCCAGCCAAAGTGTACTTCTTAAACTGCCCCTGACTCAGTTTTCATCTCTCATTGATAAATTATACTATTGGACTCTTTATTTGAAGAAAAAAAATCACACAAAACATTAAAAGTTACAATATCAAGAGGGTTAGTGTAGGTGGCATCTTTTATTTCTTTATGGTTTTTGGTAAATGTAAAATCTTGCCTCGGTAATATCTTCGACGGAGGTTTTGTGAAGGTTTTCAAAATGTCCATTTCTGAGTGACTCTGCATGTCAGAAATAAATGAGAAACACATTTATCCCTTACAGTACACAGACAGAATACAGCATATCAGTATCAGCGTTTCAAGTTATGTAGAAAAATATTTTAAAGGATTAAAGTATTATATATATGTATATATATATATATATTTATATATATATATACTTATGAAAATGGAAACTGTCAGGAGGTCAAGGAAAGCTGTGAATAATTCATAAGGAATGAGGACAATGCAACTGCAGTTGTATTAGTTTAATGTCAACCCAGAAATGCAAAAATTGACAGCATTTTCTTTTGATTTTGCTCATCCATATTTTTTCCTCATGAAAAATAGAAACAGTTTTTTGCTACCTGTTTCTGAAACAAAAAATAAATAAATAAATACAAGAAAATCACATGGCCAAAATATAGAAACGGTTCTCTGTATGTATCCCTTCAGTTTCAGGACTCTACATTCGTATCATTGAGATCAATTGAGATGATCGGCATCTTTTAGCTAATAAGTTTGATATCTGAATCACAGAGCGTGCCAAACAGAAGCCTACCAAATTTAGTGTTCAGCAGTTATCAGAGGGATTTAATCAACACAGCATGTCCTCTGCTGCTATGTAAATATAAGTATCAAATCAGACTCGATATAAATAAAATATGGAGACATTCTGATTGGGATTTTAGCCAGAAAACTTCATCCATATTCATTAGATTGCAGTGACTAATCCTTATAACACTCAATTGTGTCAGTAATTTGGGGGATTGATTTGTTTGCTGTCTTCCAGAGTTTGACAGACAGTTGAAATCTGTTTGTTTGGGCTTTTTATTTTACATTTATATATAAAAAAAAATATTTGGCTTAGTCATTCGCTGGCTGTCTGTGTCTTCCCCTTATTACTTTTCTGCATTATTTACACTCTAATCCATCATACCTGATGACAATAGGCTGGGTAACTTAATATAAAGCTGTGCTTCTGTCCCATGCTTACATATGCCCGCCTGGCACATTTCTGTAGGACACTGCAGAAACTTCCTCCACCTGCACCTGCTGCATCACAGACAGCTGACCGAGCCTTAGCTATTTATTTTACCTTTGTTACTAAGCTAACATTGCACTGGCAGACGCATGGGAACACTGGCGGAAAAAGGGCGATCGCTGCACACGTGAGAGGGTGCAGATCTCTCCGGGCTTAATGTGAGAAAAAGAAATGAGGACAGTGTAAGAAGAAAAGTAGTTTTTCTTCCATCTTTTTTTCAAGACCTCCCCCAGTTATTTACTGCAGTAGCAGCAGAGTAAATCGGGGGACTGAGTCCACAGTTCCCCTCTGGTGACCCTTTTTTAGGTGATGAACCCCCAGGGCAGAAGAGGTGTTAGTTAATTCCAGTGTGTGTGCGTAGCAGGGAAGCAGCAGAGTGGTTCAAGGGCAGGGGAGTGATGTGAAGAGTGCACAGCTATAGTGTGTGTGTGTGTGTGTGTGTGTACTTCTAATTGCTACATAATGGGACCAAAAAGGAATTTTTTTTAAACATAATGAAGCCATTTTGGGCAGTTAAAGCCAATTAAAGGTGGACTTGTATGATATCTATTTAAACCCTACCTCTGGTGTTTCCTCACTACAAACTGAGAGTGATGATGATAGCGTTTCCTCAGTTCAGGTTTTTATTTAGAATTTGGTGAGTTTGGTGATTATTGTGTGTGTGTGTGTGTGTGTGGTGGGGGAGATATTGTTTTTTGCTTTTATAATGTGAAGCACTTTGTGTTACTTTTTTGTATGAAAGGTGCTGTATAAATAAAGTATGCTGTATTTGATTGATTCATTGATTGATAGGTATGGTAGGCATAAGTGACTAAGGAATGAATTATGTCGATAAAATGAGAAGCGACTGTATTTGTGAGAAGGCTTGATTTCATTCCATCCATAGCTTCTAAATGAGGGTTGGCCCATTATACTAGTGCGGTCTGACACTCTTGCAGTCCAACAGCTTTGTTAGGACCTAAGCTGCCCAACAGCTTTGTAGGGACCTGAGTAGTCCAAATGCTTCTTAAGGACCTCAGCAGTGAGTCCAACAGATTTGTAAGGAAATTGGTGCGCCAAAAGCTTTGTGATGACCTTAGCAGTCCAACAGATTTGTAGGGACATGGGTGGTCCAAGAAGCTTTTCAAGGACCTGAGCAGTTTAACAGAATTGTAGGGACCTGAGCTGTCCAACAGCTTTGCAGTGACCTGGGTTGTCCAACAGCTTTGCACTGGAGCAGTCTAACAGATTTGTAGGTTTTTGTTTGAAGGATGATATTTGGTTTTAGTGTTAGTCCGTTGGTTGATGCATAAATTAGCTTTTTTCACGTTTTAATATTTATAAATAGCTAATACAACCAGTTGTTTATTGGTGGAGATGAGACTTTGTGAATTAATTATCAAAATGAATTCCTTTATGCACCATGAGCTGTATCATGTGGAGGAAGGTGTGACGTGATGCTAACCTGTTTTGCTCATTTCCGTTGCTTGTTTCATATGTCCTGTCCACACTGAATGAGGATTTCAACCTCCTGTGTTTTAAATGCAATAATTGCAGTGCAAACACTCCTTTGTAGCAATAGCAAAATTGACATCTGGCTTCTTTAATGACAGAGTCTAAGGGGATGCTTTAAATTAATGATGGTTCACCGTAAATATAATAAACCAAGTGTATGTGTCTGTGAGTAGTGTCAGAGTTAAATGGGATAACAACTGCTACTTTTCTTCCATGCTGCTGCCACAGACTCACACAAAAGGATCCTCACTTGCATGCACACACAGATATACATGTATAGATCCACACACATGATTACTAGGTCATGTACCAG
Source organism: Remorina albescens (assembly GCA_034769265.1). Classification (NCBI taxonomy): domain Eukaryota; kingdom Metazoa; phylum Chordata; class Actinopteri; order Carangiformes; family Echeneidae; genus Remorina; species Remorina albescens. The sequence continues at coordinate 17,572,095 of CM068488.1, read as the reverse complement.
TGTTTTGAGAGGTTGAATTCCCTGTAAGGCCAGAGGCAGCATGGTGATGTGTACTCTCTCATCCTCACCCAGAGGGTCAGGAACAAAGCTGATCCCTCCGAAGCAAAGGGTTAAGCACCTTGTTGTTCTCTCACACATCATCCCCTATCAGGCGCAAAACCTCTCCTCAACTCAACAATCTATCAGGAAGATAATAGTTGGTGGAGGACTGGCGTGTCGCCCCATTGGCTTTCCTTCATGACCCAAGTTCTGCCTTCCTCCACAACCCCAGGGGCTTGTTGCATTGCAAGTGAATCTGTCATGGATATGCTGCAGTCGGGCTATGAGTTATGAAAAGCACCATCCAAAATCTAAGAATGTTCATAATGCGGCACTTTTGTAGTGGGATTTCTTAATCTTGTCATGGTGGTGATTCAGTCCCAGAGCCTTGAAATCCCCCCAGTGCTTTTATAAAAACTTTCTGTTATAAAGAAGCACTGCAGCAGGAAGCAAGATAACTTGGCCTGTTATGTATCACGTACGCATTGCTGTTAGAGGATGTCGCTTAATGAAGTGCCTCTTTTCAGCTGGGAGACCTCAGTGTAATGTAAGATATAATCCTCATTAAAACTGGCTCATGTTTATCAAGTTTTTCCGAGTAAGAAACGGGCCCAGACCTGACCAATACTTTTGCTATTTCCCTACTTTAAGGTGTACTTGTAAATATTTCACCAAATGACATGATAGCTGGGTTTGTTCCCTCAAAAAGAAGAAAAGAAGAGTCTGCGTAAGAAATATTTAAAATAAAAAAAACAAAACTATTTTATCATTAAAAATGCATGTGCAACCCTGGTCCTGCTGCATCTGTTGCTGGAGCTTGGTTAGAGTTATGCCAAATTTTAGGGAGAGATTGCAAACAATAACTTCGGTTAAAATTGGAGTAGTATACTTTACTATTTCCTTTACAATTTAAAAAAAAATGTGTCTACATATTCTGTGTGGGTCACAATGGTTTAATTTAAATGGCGGCTGCATCACCAAAACAAGAAAGGCTACAACAACATAGCGGTAGACATAGAAGATCACGGACTAACAGATGGCTGCTGGAAGTCATGTGGGGTATAGTGAGTAATCTTTTTCTTTTTGTTTAAAGCCACTTCATGTAAATTAATGGGTGCCAGGTTTAAAGGAGGATAGCTTCATACAAACCCTATTAAATGTGCTGCGAGAATATGTGTCGAACATGCCAGTAGCCTTTGAACCTTCTGGCTAAGCAAAAGCTGAAACAACAAAGCTCAGCAGATACATTAACCAAATCAAAATATACACATCAACAGAAGTTAACATCCTTGTGCTTAGCTGTTACCCAGTCTATGAAGAAAGAGAGGCTCCTTTCCTGCGAGCTGCAGGTTGCTTTGCTTTCTGTTTGAGTATCGGCTTGTCTAGCAGCGTGGCTTCTGTGTCCCTGAGGAGTGTCTGCTTTGTACTCCTTCCAGAGTTAGCTGCCCAGAGCCAATGTGGCTCCTGTTGTTTGTGAAATTGAGCTGACTGCCTTTGTGGTAACATCACGGTTAACGTATTAAGCCTCAGTGATAACACAGGCCGTCAGTGTGAAACCTTTTAAACAAATGTAGAGGTTCAGGGTTTTGTCGACCCGTTCTTTATAACACCGACCCGACTTCCTCCTGTCCTCCGCCCTCTGTTTTCCTGAAACGACTGAGATGGAATTCACAATAAAACCTAACTGAGCCATAATAAGCTGTCGCACAAATAACCTATGGGGTCGTAATTATTTTGCCTCAGTAACAGCTTGGCAATGGCTGATCTGTTCACTAACTGTCACTACACTGTCCATGCTGACAGCATATTCATTACCGCAGCCTCTTTTTTTATCATATTACACATTAAAGCTGAGCATCAGGTCTACTGGCATGCAGTGGAGACTTCACCGCCTTTCCCAGCACACCTTTGCAGAGCACCTTTTTCCTTCACGTTAGCCAGAAAAAGATTTAGGACTAGAATGAATGCAGAGGCAGCAATAACCGTATGAAGTCTGTCTTTCCTTCCCCTCCAGTGTAATTCTAACAGCGACTAAAGAAGATTGAGTTCAGCCCGCAATATGTGCACACATTCAATGAGAGGATACCCTTTCGTTGCTGACAATGAGCTGAACAAAAGCTATTTTATGAAACGTGTTTTTTTTTTATGATAAATTTAAATAATTGATTCATGTATTCATTATCTCATGCACATACTCGACATCATTAATATTAAATTTATATCTAAGATTTAAATACATCTTCCTGTTTACTGAGACTGATTCAATGCAGATGTCATTTAAAGGTGAGCTGGATCTTAAAGGAAAAGATGAGTTTGGTGTTGAGATGTCAACACAATTTGCCGCAACTTAGATGACCATCATAAAACATCACACTCTAATCACAGTATTTGTTGTCCTTGCTGGCAGTAAATTCAAAAAACGTCCAGTAGGAGAGATGCTTAATTAGTACAAGACCTGTTTTGATGGTAAAAGCATTAGTCTTAACTGGAGGCTATTTTGTTGCATATTGTATTAATTTACGTAGACAAAAACAAATAGTCGCTTTGTCAAATGAAATTCTCTTTGAACGTGAAGCAATTCCAGAACAATCACGGGATGGATTACAAAGAGATGTTTTTCATCTCTGGGATGTGGGCAATCAAAACCAAATCATGAGTACATTATTTTGCTTTAGAGCAACCACAAATTATGTTTTGTGTGAGCAATATCAGCAAAAAAGTAATAATCCTAGAATAAATAAAGTAATGAATGTGCTGTGTGCTTGGGAAGCAGAAATCCTCCCTGACAGAGCATGTCCGAGTGTAAAGCGGTGCCTTGAATTAGTCTTGTTACTGTACTTCTTGGTCCTCATCACCTGTTAGCCTTCCACTTCTGTTATAAAACGTCTTGACTGTCTATGCCATCACCACAGGGCATAACATTTGGTCTCTGTCTTCTCTCCCTCTCCTCCTTCTGTTCCCCTAGACCTTTCCATCTGTCCAAACGTGCCCTGGGAGTCTGAAAACAGTTGAGAGGAAGTGGCAGGAGCCCAACTCATGGACTCACCTCTCTCTCTCTCTCTCTCTTTCAGTTTCCCCCTGCTGTTCTCACCAGCTTTCAGTCTTTTTCCGGTATATCTTCTGCATCTCACTCTCTTTTCTCAGTACGGAGAGAAGAGAGTGGCCGTGCTGGCGAAATTCAATCCCTGAAACCTTAAATTAGTTTGAGTGCCTGTATGAGGAATGAATGCTGTTAACATACGGCACAGCAATCAATAATATTGGAAGAGGTGAGACTTGATGGATGCGGCGCAGGTGTGAGGTGGTTTTGATTTTCATTTCACTGCCTCAACTGCCTGACGTCCATGATCCAGAGGTTTGGTTTGGTGCGTGACATCACACCCAAAATATTACAAAAAACTGACACTTTCTACTGTAGTCCCTACAGTCTAGGGCCTAATTTTTGTGACAAAGATGAAATGGGAAAATTGTTTGTTTGGGTTTTTTTCTTGTTTTTTTTTTTTGTTTGTTTTTTTTATTAACAGCAGGATATGAGCACAATACCTCAGAAATCTGGCATTTAATTATCCTGTAAACTATGTAAATAGATGGAGCTATAGTAGCAGCGACACAGCAGCCACAGCAGGTGGAAACACAAACATGTTTTGTTTTGTTTTTTGTTTTTTTTTTTTTCAGAAGCAGAACAGCAAAAGCGGCCAGAACACATGCGGCAAGCATCGAGTCTGTCTCTGGTGTCCAGTTTAGATTAACCTTCGTCAAATTGTAGTCTGTTAAGCACTCGGGGTGGTACAAGTAATATCATGTTTTAAATTTAGTGACACAGTGACCACAGAGCCTGGTAGCTTGTAGTGCTTGTCTGGATTTCCATATTAAATGAAATTATATGTAACTGCAACCAACAGCCTTGCGTCCACTCGTGCTTCTGGACAGAAAATGTGATCTATTTAAGTAAATACACCGTGATCAAGCATGTCACACAAAAACATAGAAACAGATGATTCCATTGGGTTCACTTATGATGCATACACATTTTAACTGTAGTACAGCAGCATGTACTGTACTTTAAGTCACTGAACGTTGCCCTTCAATGGCCAAAAAGTTGACCCTGGATACTTATTCACGACAGTCACCTTATTCGCTTGGTAGCAGAACAGGGATCAGAGCTTGTGAGAATGTTGATCATGGAAGGGAGGGCATGCTGTTAGCACCAATGGCAGTGAATTTCCATGTGGCATGATTGTAAGGGCACTTACAGGAAAGTCAAGCAAAGCAGCTTGCAGATATTTAGGCATTTAGTCAGGTCTTGCTTCCTTCATTTCTGGTCAATGTGCAGTTGTAGCATCTTATTAAGCACAATAGTACCCCGTCAGATTCACACACTGCTTCCAGAACCATTCCTGTTGGTCAGCTCAACCACCCAACTCTATAGCCATCTACCTATCTTCACTAGCTCTGAAGAAATCAACATCCAGTCAATTTCCAACCAGCCCGTCTGTCTACTCATCTTATCATTTTTGTCCCTTTCTCTCCAATACAAGCTCCCTTCAATCAGCTCTGTCAATATCACAACAGCCTCCACATCAGCTCTACCTCCAAACAGCCCCACTGTGCTTTATTTGGTGTTGTCACTGTCCCTCCTGAGCGCCTCAAATCACCGCTGAGCTTATGGTGGTGGTGTCACAGGTCTGATTCAATAAGGCATCTATGACACACCCAAACTCACACTCAATGTTGTAACGTTTGTGTTAGGTGCCTGCTGAATGCTGCTGCCTGTTTAATGGTCCCACAGATTGATGACGGTTGCTATTGTCACCACTGCAGGCTACTAAATTAGTCTATTCACTTGTGAATTAGACCTCTCGGTCAGCCCTTTCTGAGGCTAGGGCTGCATAAAAAGATGGGGTAAATGTCCTAACATGAGCCCCTCCAGGCAAAATTTTTGAATTACCCCAAAGGGTAAATAAAGTCTCCATAGATCCATCTATCCATCCATCCTTCCAACTCTGTATTCGCTGTGTTTATTTCATCTAATTCCACAACCATTTACTATGGCAATAGTGCTTTAAGTATGGCTGATTCCCAGTTGTCACACACTTCAGCTGTAAATTAAGACGGATGTAGCTGCTGTGATGTCACTGAAGAATGGATTTGAAGCTCAGAGTGAGCCTGGTGTTCTTGACCCTTTCCACATGACTGCCGGGACTGTTTTGTTTTTATTCTCCTTCGACACGATAGAAAAGGCACAAACATAGCTTCCACCCTTGTGCAAACAGTGGATGTACTAACAGCCAAATCGACCCCTGTGTGAGAGGGACACTAATGATTCTATCTGAAATCACTTTCTAAGGCAGCTTGGTTGGTTCAGCGTAAACATGCAAATGCTTCATGGATCTCTTTTTGAACAGGGTTGAAAGTACTTGGCTTCTCTTTTCTCTGCAGCTTCCTTCACTTGGTCGTCACTCTGCCACATTATGGCTCCCCAACAGTGGGCTGACCTTTCCTCTTCAGTTGGAACAATAGCGTCAGTACAACTCATCCATTGTAGCCTGAAAATTATTTCCCTCCTTCCCAAGTATTTTATGTCAGTCTCACCAAGTTACCTCTTCTCACCCCAGCTCACTAATCCCTCTCTCTCTGAAAAAAACAAAACAAACAAAAAACAGTGCTATTCTCCTTGCTGCTCCTGTTTCTTAACCTGGTACTCTCCACTTACATAGAAGCTCAGTGTTCAAAGAGAAATGTAAGGACACTATGACTTTCAGTTTTGCCTTGTGTTGCGGTTTTGTGTGTGTGATTAATGGCTTTCTGTTGTAGTTGTCAAGAAAAGTATGATTACACATTCTCTTTGTATTGCCACACACTGGTGTGGCAATAATGTAAATAAATATAGTGAGGAGTCATTTTCTTCCTGGAAAAACAAGGTTCTATTGTCATTCTGATGGGAACAAGAATAATAATAAGATAGTAATATGCTATAGAGCTAATACCTCACCTGATTGATGGAGTTAATTCATAGTATAATTTGAGATGAAACACTTTATGGTCATAATATCTGCAGCAGAAAACATTTTGATCAGAGAGATGCTGTGTAGCTATTGCAGAGATGTCCGTCAGCCATCTGCAGTTGTGGTGGTGGCATAATTTTGTCTTATTCTTTGTGAAGATCTTGGCCTCTGTTGTTCCCTGTCTCCCAGTTCCATTCAGCATTCACCCTCACTGTGCTTCTACTCTGCAGTGTTCCTTACTGGTTGCCAAATTGTTGGACTCAGTCTACTGGATGTGAGTGAGGTGTTGCTGCTATACTCCTGCTGGCAGAGATCAGTGAACCTAGATTCCTGCCTGCCCGCCTCCATTGGTTATGGACTCATAGTTTGTGAGACACTTTCTGTTTGCTATAGTGTTTTGTGTTGCTGGGTTTTCCTTCTGCGTGAGTGATTTTCTGTAAATATAGTAGTTTTACTGTTTTATGGCCTGCTTGAGTTTGTCCTCTTTGTCTTGACATTTGAGTTAAATTACTTTACGGTTTAAAAACCTTAGCAGCAGTACAGGTAGGATCTCTGGTTGAGGTTGGTGCAGTTGGGTCAGGTTAAGACATGACAACCAAATGGTATAAATATGACTAATTTACAAATACTTTCTTATACGTCATGACCTGCGTAACATTGGGCACGGCCACCTTTGCATAGGCACTGAAACACAGCAGTGTCTCATAGGGGTTGATGATCAAGCATAAACCTCCAGAGAGGCACAAAGAAGCCAGTACTGAAGTGTTAAAAGCTGACGTTCCTCAAATGGCCCCATCCTCAACCAATGTTGGTCTCCACAGCTAATTTCAAATGTATACCAATTCATTTTTAATATTTTAACTGGCTAAATAGTTTAAATTTTGTTTGGGCTCAATGTTTACAAGTGAAGAACATCTGGGTGAGTACACGCTTCCCTCCAAATAGCATCTACCAAATTCCACACTGGCTGGTACTCAGGTGGAGTCAGGCACTGTGATAATAAGTTTACTTTGAGCTTCAAAACCACTCTTCAGAAATCTTCGGGAGGTGTCACAGAGGAACAGAACATGTATTATCACATTACATGCATATTAAAGAAAAGGGTTTATATTTGAAAAGAGCTGATCCATTTGCTCTTGCCACCCAGTTCTACTGCTCCAAGGAAATAACTAGCTGTCAACTTGATGTTAAGTCTCCAGATATGTTTTTACTAGACATAGAAACAAGAGAAATCCTTTCTCTTCATCTAGCGTAATCCAGATTATCTGAACATGACCATCGTTTATTTATAGTGAAAACTCCCATACTCCAGTTTCAGACTATCATGAGAAATTTCATATCAGAATACTGTTTCTTTCCAACATGTGGAAATCATTCATAAACATGTATTCAACTAGAAGATATAAATGTAAAGAAAGAAGTAATGCACAATAAAAGTATTTATATTATCAGTGATCTGTCATACAATGTCTGAGGAGGAGGGAAAATTGTATAATCATTTTCAATCATTTATTCTGTGCTACCTTCATGTTTCATTATACTTTTTGTGCAAAGGTGAATCCTGTATATGAATGAAAAACGCTCAAAGTGACCTCATTTATTATCAGTTATGCAAGAAATTTAAGCCATTGATATTTCAGACGTGCCCAGCTAACGTTAAAAAGACACAGTATATATATCCCTTTGTATGCAGCATTTACATGGCAGGGCCTTGTAGCAACACACCAATAAACTGAAATCCCTGCTGAGATGAGAGCGAGCGGAAAAACCAAGCTTTCTATATTTACAGGCATCAGTGTCTTTAAACGGCAAAACCGTACTGACAAGCTGATGCTGTGTTACACAGGGCAGCAAGATGTAAAAAGAATTTAAATTAAGACTGGAGTTTCTCAAAAGATGTAGGGTTTCTTGTCTTTCAGCGAAGAAGGAGATTATGTGAAATTCCATTTTTCTCCTGTCGTGTGTTGAAGTATTTTGAGAGCACTAGATGGCAGAAACTGCAGGGGAGACTGATGCAATAGGGCTTTGTTATTGCCTACTCAAGTATGCAGGTTTAAAGGGGCGTTTTGGACAAGTGAAGTTACCTTCCAGTATTTTTGCCTGGAGGACATTATGATTTTTTTTGATTTTTTTTTCACACTTTATTGCATGTCGTCAGAGTCAGGCAAATTTTTTATGAGCCACTGTGCACTGCTGAGAAGCAGCAACAAAAAGAGGTGAGGTGGCACAGTTCAGCCAGTAAACAGCAAAGCGAGTCAGACACTGACATAGACAGAGACCAAGTGAATATGAGTGAAAGTCTCATAGCATCAAATATAACACTAGGGGTCTAATTCACAAGACAGAGAGTGACTGGTGAGTACAGTTAAATATTCTTTACATGCAAACCTGTTGGATATGTTAGTCGGGTGTTTACTGCCATTATTTATCAATTGTATCTTACCATTAAAGCATATCTGCAGTGAAAATTAAGTCAAATAAAAGCAAGCCCAACTGAAAGTTTGCAATATCCCTCTTATACACGTTAACTAAACCAACAGATTTTACACGTGTGTCTTATCTGAGTTTGAATCTGACTGAGGCTCCAACATGTAGCCGACTGCGTGGATTTGCTCTACTCTCTCACCGGTCAACCTAGCAAGAGCAGCATTTTCTGAATTTTGCATAGTTAACATGTGCCATCATAGGCTGAAACTTCTGGCTTACCACTGTCCGTTTTGCTCAAGGTCTCGGATACTGGTTGGTACTGATCCAACACTTAAAACCACTTTTAAAACCAGGATTATTCATGAGCCAGAAAATCTGAATCGCATGCCATGATTTCAAGTCTCAGCTAACTAACAGTCAGCTGAACACACTTGCTCTCTGAGCTGGTCTGGACTCTCTCTCTCTCTCTCCCTCTCTCTCTCTCTCTCTATATATATATATATTCAAAAGTTTTTCCCATTTTCCCCTCTCTGACTTATTGCTCAGTCCTTCCAGGGGTCCAGCAGAAGGAGTCTGGATGTTCCAATTTTCTTCCATTCAAGAATGATGGAAGCAGCTGTTCTCTTGAGAGCCATCAATGCAGCAGATGAGCTCTGCAGGCAGCTCCTTCCTCCTCAAGGTTTGGTGTTTGCTCTGATACACATTGTCACTATTACTATAAGGTGTGTGTTTGTGTGTTTCCAAATCAAGTCCAATCATCAGAATAAATTCCACAGCTGAAATCCACAAACTTTTCAAGGATAATCAAGAGAAATTGGAGGAACCTGGGCTAAATTGGAAGCGTCATAGAAAAGGGAAATATTAATAATAAATTTGCGAATTTAGGGTACTGAGTGTAGATTTATGCGGCTGCAACCGAGCAAAATGTGTATATTGATTTGATCTCTTTCGGAATGCACTGTATACAAACACCAATCAACGATCCTCGAGGGTTTGACGCATCATCCATTCATCAATTTATGCAGATTATTAGAATTAGAAATGATGTGCTTGCAAACCAATCATTATCTGACGATATACAACAGTAAAAAAAAAAACACAACAACAAATTCCTTCCCAATGCGTGAAGTGTCTTTTCTCCTCCCACCTAACGGCATACAGACATAGCAAGCAGAGGAAGTCATGAGCTTCATATAGCTCAAAGCAGTTTTAGATTAGAAAGAATATATAAAAACAACTGTTTTGCACTTTTTGGACCAAGATCTGAATTATTTTCCTGAAGCAGGCCTTGCAGTGTGGCAAAGCAGTGGGAAGCTGCACTTTGATGCCATGGGAATAAAAGAGGACGGTGCGACATCTATCTGTGTTTCGGTTGTTTTTTCCTTAGAAAGATGTAAAATGACTTTTTAGAACTAGAAAACAGAAAAAAATAATCTAGTTTCGACTTTGCATGTTGTCAAGACCTCAGCCGCCAGCAAAGGGAAGAAAGATAGGAATAGAGAGTTTTCTTATGTCTAAAAATATTCCACAGTAATGAAGTAGCTTTAGGTGAGTCATAGATGCCTGCTGCTCTTCCTACCTTTGGAAGTTCTTAAATATTCAGACACGTTTTAGTTTTTGGCATGATGTCAGATTTCATTCAAAATCACTTGCCTTCAGCTATGATATTCATTTTCCTTCCGCGCATCCAAAGTGACAACTTCCTCCACAACTTGGAATGAGTCTCCAACAAATAGTGCTGTCAGGATTCTAGCTGCATGTTTTCTGTGAAGTCTAAACACAACACGGCCAGTTAACACGGCTGCCACGAGCTGAAATGCTTCTTGAGATTTCTGAATCGTCACCGTTATCACATATGGTGTTAAGAAATTATATTAGTGAGTTTGTTTGTTTTGTTTTTTTTTTTTTTATATAAGCGTCACTATTGACAAGATTCAAATTTCATTTCATCTTTAATTTTCAACACCATTTGGCGCATCTAGAATGGACAGAAATTGAAATCATTTATATAATTCTCTAACTTGTGGTACACTAGCAAGCCTAAGCGTGTCCTTCAAAAGTTGCCGTAAATGTGTCCTTCTTTTCCCAGGAAGACAAAGACTCACAGATTTGTGGCCCAAACTGGCTCAAGTTTCACTGTATGATTATGAAAATAAGGCAGCACAGTACGTGTTGGATTTCAGCTCAGTGCGGGAACAGCGGTGAAAACAAAGTGTTGCAAGACTCAAATTTTTGTGGAAAAAAGTTGCGCGGGGTCAACATTGCAAGGTGGCAGGTGACATGTTACTGTACAACGTGAAGAAGCTTGTGACACCAAGTAAAAATCCTCCATAGACCAGACTGTGAAGGCTGCACTGAAACGTACCACATCTTCACAGCCTGCTTCCCCCAATAGGTCCAGCCCCTGAATTGATGAACAGCATATGAGACTTAACATGTGTGATCTATAAGCATACTAATATTTTTTTGATTAACAGAAGGCACAAGGAAATGCAGCTGAGGCCCAGCCAAACGACTATTTGTTGATATTAGACAAGATGGTGACGTTGGACAAAAAGTCATGGCTACTACTATTAATCCTCTGAGAAACATGAAATCTTGCCCTTCCATTATCTATACCACCCGTCAGGGTCGAAGAGGCTGCTGGAGCCGATCCCAGCTGGCAATTGGTAAGGGCGGGGTTCACCATGGACAGGTCGCCAATCTATCACAGAGACAGAGATGAACAACCACTCACACTCATACTCAGACGTACAGGCAATTTAGAGTCACCAGTCATCCTTAAAAATGCATGTGTTTGAACGGTGGGAGAAAACCAACGCAAGCACGGGGAGAACATGCAAACACCGCACATTGAGGCCCCAGGTCCGGGAATTGAACCCACGACCTTCCTGCTGTGAGGCAACAGCTCTAACCACTGTGTGTGAGCAGCTCAATAAGTTACTTTTAATATCCACTGCCCAGCATTTGGAAAACATTTATGCTGAATGTTTGCTCCCTCAATCTGCATGAAAATAAAATAAATAAATAAATAAATAAAGTTTTCAAAGACTAGTCCTGGGGAGGCAGAGAGATGCACAGGAGCAGAGGAATTAGCAAAGCGCAGTAGCTCGGAACTTGAGAAACTACACCTGGGGAAGCTGAACAGTCAGTGCAGCATGATTAGCTACGGTATCCAATTAATTTGTTGTGAATATGTCCAGGCTTCAGCTAGCGGTGCTGTGGCAGGTGAAGCAGCAAGACGGGGTCGAAAGGGACAGTTGTAGCTAATGAAGAGAGAGATGTAGAGGATAGGAGGAGCAGCAGCCAACATGCTGCTGGGGGAGAGCCAACCAGAACTGAAACCATGTTTTTGGAACTAGACATATTTGGATATGCTTCACTGAAAGCACTACAATGTCTATATTGTCTATATCATGTACTTCTGTTTTCTTTTCTTATTTTTAATTGCTGTTCTCCGTATGTTTTCTGCCATCATGTCACTTTGCAGCTTTTCCTCTCTTTCTAAGTTTTGTCTGTGAATTTCTGTGAAGCTCTATGATTCTGGATCCTTCATTCAGTTTTATTTAATTTAATTGTATTTTATTGATGATTAATGTCTCAGTTTACATCCACGCTGAAACTGAGTTTTTAAAAAATCCAACGCAAATTAGACAATTGATCTCCATCCAGACTATTTTATTATTATATCACAGACAGTCTATGTCCGTGCTAACCTGAAACAGGAAGCAGACCAACCATTTACTTGGCAGTCAATTAGTTTTAAAAAATGTCACAAATGTGGGACAGTAAAGGACCAACATAGCATTTTAGGAATAAAAAATTTAAGCGCTCAGGGTTGGTCCTTGAATTTTTGTGAAATGGGTGTGCAAGACCTTTGAAAAGTTTCTGTTTGGGAAGATGCGGGAATTGTCAAACTCCTACATTTATTTAAACATACATACACTGCTCAAAAAAAATAAAGGGAACACTTAAACAACACAATGTAACTCCAAGTCAGTCACACTTCTGTGGAATCAAACTGTCCACTTAGGAAGCAACACTGATTGACAATCAATTTCACATGCTGTTGTGCAAATGGAATAGACAACAGGTGGAAATTATAGGCAATTAGCAAGACACCCCCAATAAAGGAGTGGTTCTGCAGGTGGTGACCACAGACCACTTCTCAGTTCCTATGCTTTCTGGCTGATGTTTTGGTCACTTTTGAATGCTGGTGGTGCTTTCACTCTAGTGGTAGCATGAGACGGAGTCTACAACCCACACAAGTGGCTCAGGTAGTGCAGCTCATCCAGGATGGCACATTAATGCGAGCTGTGGCAAGAAGGTTTGCTGTGTCTGTCAGCGTAGTGTCCAGAGCATGGAGGCGCTACCAGGAGACAGGCCAGTACATCAGGAGTTGTGGAGGAAGCCATAGGAGGGCAACAACCCAGCAGCAGGACCGCTACCTCCGCCTTTGTGCAAGGAGGAACAGGAGGAGCACTGCCAGAGCCCTGCAAAATGACCTCCAGCAGGCCACAAATGTGCTTGTGTCTGCTCAAACGGTCAGAAACAGACTCCATGAGGGTGGTATGAGGGCCCGACATCCACAGGTGGGGGTTGTGCTTACAGCCCAACACCGTGCAGGACGTTTGGCATTTGCCAAAGAACACCAAGATTGGCAAATTAACCACTGGCGCCCTGTGCTCTTCACAGATGAAAGCAGGTTCACACTGAGGACATGTGACAGACATGACATATGCTGGTGCGGTTGGCCCTGGGTTCCTCCTAATGCAAGACAATGCTAGATCTCATGTGGCTGGAGTGTGTCAGCAGTTCCTGCAAGACGAAGGCATTGATGCTATGGACTGGCCCGCCCGTTCCCCAGACCTGAATCCAATTGAGCACATCTGGGACATCATGTCTCGCTCCATCCACCAACGCCACGATGCACCACAGACTGTCCAGGAGTTGGCGGATGCTTTAGTCCAGGTCTGGGAGGAGATCCCTCAGGAGACCATCCGCCACCTCATCAGGAGCATGCCCAGGCGAGGTCATACGGGCACGTGGAGGCCACACACACTACTGAGCCTCATTTTGACTTGTTTTAAGGACATTACATCAAAGTTGGATCAGCCTGTAGTGTGTTTTTTCCACTTTAATTTTGAGTGTGACTCCAAATCCAGACCTCCATGGGTTAATAAATTTGATTTCCATTGATAATTTTTGTGTGATTTTGTTGTCAGCACATTCAACTATGTAAAGAACAAAGTATTTAATAAGAATATTTCATTCATTCAGATCCAGGATGTGCTATTTTAGTGTTCCATTTATTTATTTATTTATTTATTTATTTATTTATTTATTTGAGCAGTATATAAACACAGATCAGCCAGCCAGTCACTCATTAGAGTACTCCCTCTGAGTGCATTTTCTAATTAGCAGCTACTTATCATTACAGATTTGTTGTTTTTTTTAGTCTGTTAACATTGATACAAACAAATAAAAATTAATTTCATTTCAAAACAGACTAACTAGACAAAAATAAATGTATTATGATTTTTTTTTTTTTTTTTTTTGTAAATGCCCAACCCCTACATTTTCATAACCCCTGGTACATAGCATCAGGAGGGACATGTCTCACCCAAAAAGACACTTTAAATTCTTCTACTTATTCCCTGGAAATCGAAAGTGAGTTTCAAAAGCACAAGAGATCAGAGAGTGTTCCTAAAACACATGGAAGCATACTGAGTTATGACTTCAGGTTTCTATAAAAAGAAAATCAAAGAGTGACATTACACAGTTCATACATAACAACAGAGCCATAATGTCCTGCAGCAGGATGAATTTCCCTGATGCTGTTCTTGTGTTTATTGTGTGTATTGTTACTTAGCAGCAGTTCTTGGCCTTTTTTACTCCATTAAACAAAGCAGTCTCCACTCATGAGCTCACATGACAGCCTGAATACACCCACGAGTGGTGAGCAGTGATTCAGTCTTTTTACTGTGTTTCATTGGATTAATTATCGAATTATTATTTAAATGATTCAGTACTTCGCTGAGGGGAAAAAAAAAAAAACGGCAAAAGATGATTATCGATGATTTAATGAAGCACAAATATGATCTTGTTTTTCCTCTTACTGCCCCTTTGGTTTGTTTTGTGACTCGTATGCTGCTTATTTTGACCCCCAGCTTCTGTAATCCCCAGATCAAACGCTTCCAGCTTTCTTCGGAGGTCCACACTAAGCCAAAAGCCCCTAAATCCAGGTGGCAATTAAGTTGTCACACCACTGGAGTCAAGTCTTCCCTCCATGACTGTGATTGTAAGTGTCTTTGTGCCTACCAGGAGTAAGAGGGGAGTCACCCTCTGCTTCACACACACATACACTTGCACACACAGTAGAGTTGCAGTTGACACTGGAAAAGTGTTAAATAAATGGTTTCCGTTGATTTGCCCGGGGACATAGCTCAGTGGTAGAACACAAACCCCAGCCACGAGGTAAACCAGTCGTAGTCTTGTGCCGGTCCCGAGCCTGGATAAATGGAGAGGGTTGCGACAGGAAGGGCAATCTGGCATATAAACTCTATCAATCAATCATGCAGGTCACAGAGCTGAATTGCTGTGGCGACCCCAAATAGGGGAAAAAAAAAAGCTTTCTATTTATTTAACATTCACACACAGAGATGTAATTCTTATCAAGCACTGTAAGCTCTGCTTTTAAAATGAGCTTAATTAGTGAAAGGGCACGAGGCCCCAGCTGACGCGTGAAAGCAGCATTCATTCACAGAGGTGAGATGTCAAAGACTATCAGACAGCTCAGTCTATGGTAAGTGCACCTCACTTTATTTAGTTCGCAGAGGTTGCGGATGGAATAGCAATCCTACTTTTTTAACCCTGTTGTAACATTAAAAGTTTCAGCAAATCACAGTGGATTTGCTAAAAGGTAAACAGCTTTTATGAGCAGATTTGCGGCCCCTGTTGGCTGTGTACTCTAGACACCAATACAAAGTGCCTGTCAGCTCGCTAACCCCATCAGTCCCCACAGAGTCCTGCTCCCTCTCAGTGAAGCGTATACACAAAGCCGGCTGGTCATGGAACTGTCAATCAATATATCAATAGTCCTAAAGTAAATGATTCACACTTAGATATAACTTCTCTTTGCAAGCTTTAGTGGCAACATCACCTTTGGGTTCTGGTTAATGGGGAATAAAGAGTTTGGCTATCGCCGCATGTGTTATTCATTGGGTATGATGCTTTGGTGACCCTCGACCCCTATGATGTCAGAAAGGTTAGCTCAGTGGTTTGATTGAAATGAAAGCTGGAGTTACTTTGAGCAGATCTCTGTTGTTGCAGACTTTGAGCTGTTTGGGACAACCACAATTCATCTAAAAAAAGAGGGATGACTGACTTGCTAGCAAAAAAAAAAAAAGTGGATCTGTTCAGTCTGATATTTTCACAACTGCAGCCTGCACCTAGTTATTCCAAAAGTGATTCCTGGGAGAGAAAGAGATTGTGAAATGTGCAGTGCATTCATATTAAAACTGATGTTCCAGTTCCAGAAAGGAACAGAAACGACACATTCTATTTTTCAGCACAGTTTCAGATTTGATTTGAAGTCACTTCCTTTAAGCTATAACATTCATTTTTTATCCACATGACAACACTGACACCTTATAACATTTTACAAGGAGTCTCCAACAAACATTTCTTTAAAGAAGCGTAATAGAAGAAAAGTGCCTGTCACTAGTTTTCTCAACACACCCACTTGAGACACGTTCCAGAAGGTGAAGAGCTCTCTCCGACTTGAGACACACAACAGTTTTCCTTTTTACCGCTGTGCTCTGAAATGACTGGAGCATGATTTTGGAGCATATTTCCCACCAAGAGTCATTTAAAAAGATTAAAAAAAATAAAAATAAATGAACACTCAAATCATTTTGTATGGTTCCCGTATCTACATTGACAATAACGCATCATACTGTGAGGGAAGCTAAAGGGAGGAGACCTTGATGGAGAAATTGATTTTAGTCATAACAAGTGGCACTGAACTGAAATATGAAATATTAAACATTTGTACAATTCTATACCCTCACTTTCTCTCTCTCTCACACACACACACACTAACACGGAACCACAGACATTATTTTGTGTAGTGTTACATAGTTGGGCCATTAACCTCCATGAATTAACCGCAATACATTTCAGAACTCAAATGTTCTTGTCAATTTCTGTAAATTTACAATGTATCTTGGGGTGCGCTGGTTTCATTCTCACTGTCTATAATATCTGCTGTTATGTCTAGGAGAAACCTCGACGCAACATGTTTTAAGCCCCCGCTCTTCCTACTCCCAAGGATGGCCAGTCGGACAGAAGCACCATTCCCATGTAGCAGATTTTTTGTTTTAGCAACGCCTAAAACACCAAGCAAAGCACAGATAAGGTAAACTCTGAAGAAAAACCAAAAGACAAGAAATGAACCTAACTCCTAATTGAAAGACAGGATAAAACGGAGCATCAAAAGAAAGACTTCTCCCTCCTATGTACTGCTACTGCGCTAAATATAATGGGTAGATTTCACATATTTACATATTTGCATAATATAAAGCAGCCAAGTACAATTGAGCAAAGTTTTCACAAAATGTAATCAACCATAGTAGTTCACTATATCTGACAAACACAGCAAACACACAAACCACCCGACTGCATGCCTGGCTATCATTGGAAGTGGGAGGAACGGGGGCTTGAAACACACTGTGTCGAGGCTTCCCCTAAACCAGTGACATAATACATCACACAGCAAGAATGGTGGGAACTTGGGAACAGTGAGCATGTTATATGGTAATAAACTATGATGATTGACACTTTTTTTTTCTCCACATTGAACAAAACAAAACAAAAAAAAATGTTTGGTTACATTCACAGAAGAAGTTTACATTTCAGGTTAGTGATGGAGAATGATGACCTTAATTTCCTCAAGGCAAAAACAGGGCAAATTATTTAACTGCCACTGAACGTTGATTTGGAATCTGTCACCATGGACGTAACACCTGGCATAATACGCTGCAAAAGTGCAGGTCAGTATAGTGCATATTTCAGGTGAATCTGCCAGGACTGAGTCTGTATTTCACCACGGCCACCTCCTTTCTGGACCTCACTTAAAATGCCAGACATTGTGCTGACATTATTCTGGTCGCCCATTAAGGTGACTGTGGCCTGAGGCACTAAAAACTAAATATCCAGGCTTTCTCTGTCAAACAGGATGTGATTCACACACACACACACCACCTTCATGTGTGCGTATCACTCATTAAAAACAATAATAACAAAAGGTTAGTATTGCTGCTTGGTAGCTGTATACAACAGACTAGTTATGGACCTTCATGAATCCCACACTGGTCACAGCATTACTGTGTGTGCAGTTCTCAGACAAAAATTGATTTTCCTTACTTTAACAATAAAAAAAGGTCCAGTTTCAGGTTGATCATTATCTCCACATTTGATCTAGAGGGGAAACAAAATGTTGCTTATCCACCACATGCCACACTAAACATGCAAGTACCACACAAAGGGTATTTGCACATTAGCAGCAACAACTTGTGTGTGAACTCCAGGTCTTCTGCCTTCCTCCCACAGTCCAGAATGTTAATTCATCCATTCAACTTCTACCGCTTAACCGTTTCTGTGTCGTGAGGGTTGCTGGAGCCAATCCCAGCTCACACTGGGTGAGGGCGGGGTCACCCTGGACAGGTTGCCAGTCCATCGCAAGGCCAACACACAGAGACAGACAGAGACCAACAACCACTCACACTCAGACCTACAGACAATTTAGAGTCACCAATTAACCTAAACATGATGTCTTTGGACGGTGGGAGGAAACCAGAGTACCCGGAGGAAACCCACACAGGCACAGGGAGAACATGTAAACTCCACACAGAAAGGCCCCAGGCCCAGGAACTGAACCCACGACCTGTTTGTTGTGGGGCAGCAGCGCTAACCACTATGCCAATGTGCCCCAGTCCAGACAATGTTAACTGGCAAACTTGAATTGGAAAATATGAATGTGAATGTTTTTTTTATGTCTTTGTCTGCCTCATGTAAATCACGATGAATTTAAAATCACCAGGAAATGCTGTGAAATCTGAAGTGCATCAGAAAGATTGTGATTTGTCTCTACCCGATGAAACCTCTGGGCTTGGCAGCAGATGTCTGTCTCACATATGAGGTCAAATAGAGGGTCATTTTGGCTGCTCCTGCCATCAGAGCTTGCTGATCTCAGTCTAAGCCAGTGGTACACAGATCCAAACAGAGGAATCAGGTATATTGCCTGTAGTATAGTCCATCTCTGCAGTGGGATTATCTGACATCTCAGACTGTGCTGTACGCTGTCCACTGTGTGAAATGCTGTTGATCTACCTTAAGGACCAACATGAGTGGCATGTATCTGAAGTCAGAGTAGCTGTAAACCTGTTCGATTTTTTTACTTTACTTACTTTGTTGCATTTCAAGACTCTAAACTTTTTCTGGTGTAAAACCAAGAGACGTTTAACCATCTGCCGCCTCAGATGAAGATAGCAATATAAACTCAGCTTTGTTCTACAGTGGAGCGTGAAAAAAGTGACGCCTTTGAAATCCTCCATTTGAAATCTTGACCCGTGCCATGCACTTTTCAATGTAGGTGTTTAAAATGAAATGAAATGTTAACGACGTCTGTTCTTGAAAGGATAATTCATATATTAATTCATCTGCTCACAGCAGATCTGAAGCATGCTTTTGTCCATAAAATCATCACTTTCTCAGTCAGTTGCAACAGAGGCAACGTCTCCACGGACAGAAAGCAAACAGCAAGCAGTCATATCTTCCAGGCATGTGGTTGACAAAACTCGAGATCAGCGGGTGTCACTTTATTTACAAAACACATATAAGTTATAACTTGGAGTCAAATAGAGCTTCAAAACTCAGAGTTTGTTTTTGTGTGTTTTCGGGGAGTGGAGCCCTGGGGAGGACCACTGCTGTTTGTGTGGCTGCTGTTTTGAGACGCAACATTGGCTCAAGATCATCCCTTCCACAGTAGGCCTTTGCTGCAAAACAGGATTTTAGGAAACTTCTGGTTTAACTCTGACTTTTCATTCCTGCAACAGTGGCTCACTTGTTTCCAAGGTAAGTCACCATGGTAACCAATGCTGAACATCTAACTTGCAGTGCAGTGTAGCCCAACTACCGACCAATAAGACCTTTTGGAAAAACCCATTCATCATGTCTACAGGAGATTGCGATTCAGTTAATCAGTCAAATCACTCTGCTGTTTAATGGTTCCCATGAGTTTACTCTGAATTTAAAACAGTGCTTCTTAAAAACAGGAGAATGAATAACCCTAAATTAATACATGATAACTATAATAGTTTCATTTTAATTGAACAAAGATGACTTAATCCAACAGGATTCGTGATAGTAATGAAGGTTTTACTCTCCTCTTCATCACTGGAGCTCTGGAGGAGACTCGAACTAAAACTGGAAATAAAAACTCAACCCTCTGTTGTCTTTTGTCAGAAAAACTACCCACACACTGTTCAGTGTTTCCCATGATTACAAATGAAGGTTTCAGTCCTGATTGGCTTCAGTAGATGGTAGCTGCATCTTCATCACACAAAACTCTGAAATTCTCACTCATTAAGAAACTGAGTAGTAATTGATGCATTTATTTACTGTATTAACTGCTTTATTCATGGTTCTGAGGACGAACTCAAACTCTTTCAAATGAATATGACTACAGAAAGGTAAACCGAGGGTTAACTCAGCATGATGATAGCCAGCTCTGTTGTACAGGTTATCAGAATAATAATTAATAAGAAGAAATTTTATTTGTAAAAGCGCTTTTTACGAGTGCTCAAAGGCACTGTACATCGAAAAAGCATATAGAACATATTATAAAATAGACATAAACATAAAAATATGTGAGCCTCTGAAAACAGCAGTTAAAACAGTGATCCCAAAGACATAAGTTAAAAGCTAATCTAAAAAGGTGGGTTTTGAGCCGGGTTTTGAAAGTTGGGAGGTGTGTGCAGTCCCTTATGAGTTTGGGCAGTGAGTTCCAAAGGGAGGGGGAAACACCAGAAAAGGCTCTAACTCAGAAAGCCAGAGTTAGGTTAAATCGCATGATGAAAAGTTATCCTGGGTATGTTGAACTTTCTTCACGGTAGCTTGAATGCAGTGGAAATAAAGAGTGTAAATGAGAGCATTAAGTGATTGCACTGATGGCATCCAGACATGAGTACACGATCTTCTGGGAAGATGAAGCTTTTTTTACCAAAGTGGATTGTTGGCTCTCTTTCCTTTGTTGTCACATTGTCTGGTTGAGGCGATGTATGAGTTGCTGCACTATTTTTGCTGTAATTTCTTTCTTTTTTTTTCCCAAAAAAAATCTATTGCACTTTATAGGCAAAAGGAACTGCTTAGAATTTTTTCTTTACACATAGTATTTGTCAGGTCTGGGTCTGGCTTTAAACATGCAGAGTGACCTTTTCCATTCAGTCAGAACTATATATGTTACTATCATCCTGGGCGAGAGTGAAGATAAACTGTATCGATTCAAACTTAGTTTGTTGTGAAAATTTAGTTATTTTAAAATTTCATATTGTTGTGATTTTTATCTGCCTATTTGTGCATTTTATTTTCCAGATGGTTCATGTATAAAATGGATTAACCCAGGCTGTATCAATAAAGAATTCAGGTAACTTAACTGGGAGGCATATCAGTCAGTACACAAGGCTGTTGTTGGTCTATGATAATAACCAATAACCTCAATAGCTATATACTAAAGTTAAAACATCAAAAGTTATGTAAATGACTGTTTGCTGTACAACAGGACAATAAAGTTTTGTATGTTGTACCCTGTGCTATTCTTTGGCCAAGTTTTAATGTCACCCCAGAGCTGATATCTGCAGGGTCAGGATGTTGAAATTAACCTTTTATTCAGAAAAAATGAAATAGGTTAATTTGTGACACTGGGAAAATGACATTGAATTCTGAAGGCATTAATGATTTACCTTTTCTTTTTTAAACTGGGAATATTTCATGACATACAAGCAATTATAGGAATGATTTTTGTCTGTGAAATATTTATATTTTATTTTTTTCTAAACCGAACAGCCACACTATAATCTGCTGCACAGGTAGAGCAGATATATAGGATCAATGAACAGTTTACAGTCTACTCTTATTAACCAATGACCAAGCAGCATGAGCACAAACATTTCCTAAAGAACCTGTTTGGCTAGAAGGATAATCAATTTTAAGGATTTTGGGAACATGGATGAACAGGGTTTTAATCTTTGCTTCTTTAAAAGGTTGAGGGCAAAATCGTACAGCAGAGGGAAACATTGATGAGAGTGAACAGACGGCAGGCAGCACGGTGGCATAGTGGTTAGCGCTGTTGCTTCACAACCAGAAGGTCGCAGGTTGGGTTCCTGGGCCTGGGGCCTTTCTGTGTGGAGTTTGCATGTTCTCCCTGTGCCTGCGTGGGTTTCCTCCCACTGTCCAAAGAAATGCATGGTTAGGTTAATTAGTGAATCTGTCCGTAGGTCTGAGTGTGAGTGTGAGTGGTTGTTTGTCTCTGTCTGTCTCAGACAGACCACTCACACTCACACTCAGACCTACAGACAATTTAGAGTCACCAGTTAACCTAAACATGCATGTACATGTCTTTGGACGGTGGGAGGAAACACAAAAGCACAGGGAGAACATGCAAACCCCACACAGAAAGGCCCCAGGCCCAGGAACCCAACCTGCGACCTTCTTTTTGTGAGGCAACAGCACTAACCACTTTCCCGCCATGCTGCCCCTGTTCTTCTTGTGGTCTTGTGGTGACTCTAAATTGTCCGTAAATTGTCCGTAGGTCTGAGTGTGAGTGGTTGTTTGTCTCTGTCTGTCTCTGTGTGTTGGTCCTGTGATGGACTGGTGACCTGTCCAGGGTGTACCCCACCCTCACCCAATGTGAGCTGGGATTGGCTCCAGCACCCCCACAACAGAAGCAGAAAAACAGAAAAAGCGGTAGAAGATGGATGGATAGATGACTTCAACTATTATATCTGATAATGTACACAGATCAGCCATACCATTATGACCACTGACACGTGTAGTGAATAACACTGATTATCTTGTTACCATGGATACCTGTCAGTGGGTCAGTGAGGGTGTGATAGGAACTAAACTGTGATGTGGAGACAACTGAGTGAGAGAATCTCCAACACTGCAGCTCTGTGGGATGATCCTGGTCTGCAGAGACCAGGACCTGTGAGAGGTGTTCTCCCCACTAAACATCAATACTCATTAATGTTTGGGGGGGAGTGATGGCTGGACCGTGTGAACTGGTTCAACAGAACAGCTACTGTAACTCAAACTGCTGAAGAAGCTGATGCTTGTTCTGAAAGAAAGGTATTAGAACACACAAAATACCCCAGTTTGAGGTTATGGAGTTTTGTAGCTGCAGACAAGCCAGGGTGTCCGTGCTGTCCACCAACAAAAGCTCCTACAATGGACACGTGAGCGTCAGAACTGGCACTGGAAAAAGGTGGCTTGGTCTAAAGTATCAGGGATAAGGTTTGTTTTACACCATCCAGATGGTTTAATGTGTATGTCTGTCACCTGGGAAAGACCTACTGTAGCACCAGGATGCATCATGGGAAGACTAGTGGTGGAGTCAGCGTGATGCTTTGGACAATGTTCTGCTGAGAAACCTTGGGTCCTTCATTCATGTGGATGTGATTTTGGCACGTACAGCAACCTAAACTTGTATCAGACCAAGTCTGCCCCTTCATTGAAACAGTATTCTCTAATGTCACTGGCTTCTTTCAGCAGGATAATTCTCCCTGCCACACTGCAGCAATGATTCAGGAAGGCTTTGAGGAAAAACAACCAGTTCAAGATGTTGATTTGGCTCCGAACCCTGCAGATCTCAATCCAATTCAGCAACAGTGGGATGAAATGGACAAACAAGTCCATGGAGGCCCCACCTCACAACTTCCAGGACTTAAATGATCTGCAGTCTTATACTAAAGGTCAGCTTCAGAGGCCTAGAAGAAATTTGAAAGAAATAGGGGAACCAATATGAGGCATTTGGTCATAATATTATGGCTGATCGCAGTATTTTTCCATATTTTAACAATTTGCTATTGACTCTTGATGTCAGTGAGTACATTCGATAATTGTCTGAAAGGATGCTGAGCCTGCTAAGACTCTTTTGCAAACAGGCATTCAGCTATTCCAGCCTCCACTTCAAACAGAAGAAAAAAAAAAGAAATTAAATGTAGAACCAAGAAATGTACACAAAGGGAGATGAAAAGTAATTTCCATGGAGAGTGAAAAAGGTCTAGTGTGGCACCAGCGGTACAAAGATACAGTAAGTCAGTTCAAATTAAAAGTTTTTGTAAGGATACTGGATGCATCTGAAGTTGGCGGGGCCAGATATCATCACTAACCCTGGGACCCAGTGGCAAAATGGTCAATAACACTGATTTGAGTTCTAACCGCACATTTCTGATTCAGCAAAAATAAAATAAATGAAAGAGAGAGTAAAAAGTTCAGCTGCTGCGATGTGCTCATTAGCTTCTCATCTCGCTGAACAGCCTCGGATGAAACAGTGATAAGACCATCAGGTAAACATTATTAAAAAAAATGTGAAGAAAAAATTGAACCGCATTAATCAATATTTTCATGGTAGCAATTAGTCAAATTACTGTTTTTAATGTGAATGGGGTCACTTTTAGCGACAAAGAGTTATCACCTAAAACTGCGGTTGTCCTCATTCTTCTGTAAGTTTCACTGCAGTTTGGCTCATTGTTTTAGTTTCTACAGCTTTACTCTTTCGATTCGCTCACTGTACTTGTTGACCTTGTTTCCAGCCGCAGCAGGCAGTTCTTTACAACAAAAAAATAAATAAATAAAAAATAAGCGCGGTGATGAACATAATTGCACACTACCTTCACCAAACAAGCACCAAACAACAGACAGAGCAAAGCTGGCAGCTAAATGCTGAGCAGAATGGAGCTCTAGCCTGTCCAATAGCCCAATGTTTTTCAGACAGATCATATAAAG
Organism: Remorina albescens; assembly: GCA_034769265.1. NCBI lineage: Eukaryota > Metazoa > Chordata > Actinopteri > Carangiformes > Echeneidae > Remorina > Remorina albescens. Next base: position 17,547,556 of record CM068488.1, on the reverse strand, counting down.
CCAGAGTGTGAGTATTGGGCTTAATGTACAATATTGTTTGTTACAGCTCTTAAAGTTTTCCCAGCCATCCCCCAAAGAGGTCATAAAAGTCTATGAAGACTGCCTTTAAATCGTTATGGGGAAAACATAACATCTGACATTTTATTATGATGAGATGAGTAAGATGGCAATTACAGAGTCAAGTAGGCTGAAGGCTATGCATGTCTTGAAGCTACCCTCATAAATATCACACAGAGGAAACACTTGGCAAAAAAACAACACTTACCTCCCAGCAGCTTTGCATTAATATGAAACCCCGAGGTTAGAGGAAAACCATACGGTCCTTTTATGCCATCAAAATATTTCTTTCAAATCCGCCATTTTTGCTTTTCACGTTTCTTTTTCTCTTAACTCGTCCGCATATTCAATCTTGATTCAGACATGATTCAAGTGCAAGCTACTGAATGTGCTGATAGTTCACAGGGCAAAGTGTAGAGAAGTCAACATGGGTGAAACAGAAGACGTCCACCAGTTGAAGGAGCAAGCTGAAGGAGGAAGACATGCTGCTGACCCTGGGTTCACCCAAGGACTCTGAAGGTCTGTACCAGTACTGGTAACCTTGTGTCAAAGCTGCCAATAGTTATCTTTTTCCTTTCTTTCTTTCTCTTCTTTCTGCCACACAAAAACTTCCCCGAGTACTGCATGACAATTCTTTGACCGGAGTCTATTAAAACTCTCCATTCAAATACATTATAATGAAAGTCTTACCACAGCAGTTTCTGTAGGACTTTTTCCCACTCTTTAAATTATATCACAGTGAATAAAATATTAATGCCAGAACAAAGTCACATTTTATTGCGGATTTTAGAGCTTTTCCCATATAGCTGGGAAGCATAACTTGTTCGGTCATGATGCTGTTACCAAAACACTTCTTTCTGGTTGTCTGGTTATTCTTATGACAACATGTCTGTAAAACAAACCTTACTTTGTTGGCTGTTGCCAAGTCTGTCGTTTAGTGTCGGATTTGACGCTTCCTTTTATTACTCCTTCATGGAAGGTGATAGCAGACTTTGGCAGGCCGGCAAAGCTATAGGCCAAGGGCAGCAATAGACCAGAACAACTGAAGTATTAGTGTATATTAAATGTTAGGGGTTTAAGAAGAGTGTGAAATGTGCATCCAGTTCATGATGAAATGTTTATTTAAGGTGTAGTAATCGCTGTCGACAAGGAGAGACAATCAAGTGCAAGTCAAATCCTTTTATTTCACAATACAATGAACAGCTAGAAGAGCCGATTGCCTGAAAAACAAAATGACTTGACAGGGATGTAACACACCCAAGAGGACTTACGATTGCAATGTAATAGGTACTGTATTCACCGCAGGGAGCCTCGTCACAGACCCCAAAAGTAACCCCGCGTGTGTGCAACTGATGAGTAGCAACACGACAATATGCACTGAGAGGAAAACAGGCCTAGAGAGTGATTTAAAGAGCCACCACAGTGCATGCAAGGAGTGTGTATCCCAGGAGAACTCCCAGCATGCCTGATGGAAGAAAAAGAATGAAACCAGACACTGAAAATTTCAGTTAAGTCCAGCTAAAAGACCATTTGGAACATGGACCAGGCAGCCATGATGAACTGGTTCAGCAGCACTTTGGGATAAAATCCTGCTCATTATAGGACTCTATAGAGTTATCTATAGTCTACAGAGCTGGTTCTACGGAGCATACAGCAATCTGGACCAATCAGGATGCAGCCACAGCAAGATTAGATATACAAGAAATCTTATTAGGCAGTCAACCCATCGTTTCTCCACAACTGTCCCTTACTTGCACAAACAGCCCTCCTTACCACACATCCATCATGCTCTAATGGCCTACACCTTTCCTTGCTGAGGGGAAGGAGCTCTCTAACCATATCTAGTAGAGCTAGATATGGTTAGAGAGCTCTAGGGATCTAGAGCTGGGATCTCCAGCTCTAGATCCCTGAACTCACATTTTGCCCGACCCACTCAAGCACCTATTATCTCCAACTGCAGCACCAGCAACCCTTGCGAGGTCCTCCACCAGTGGTGGTATTATCCCACCAGAGAAGGTCCTCTGTCAGTCACATCAACCCTTGGGACACCATGACATTTGGCAAGTAGAACAATGTCACGGCTGCTTACCTGACCTTTCACAAAGGCTCCTGCAACGCTGTGTCGGAGGAGGAACGGAGTTGCTATCGGGTGCATTCGTGGACCTGGCAATCCCCAACAACAGTTCAAATTGTGCTCTTGACTAATAGCTGCAAAGATGTTTACATTGGTTTCCTTATTAGGTTACTACTGACGTGTCTGGGACATTTTTAAATATTACAATAAAAAAGAGAGAGATAGGCAGAAAACAATATGGGACAAATAAATATCTAATGGGAACTTGTTTGCTGCTGCTATAATAGTTCCATCTTTACTTTTATTTATGTCCTTATAAAGGGAACGTTAATGTGTACCACTAATGGCAGCAAAACATGGGCAGAGTACATGCTAAATAATCTATTCCTGGAAATAGTCAGGTGTAGAGCATCATGCTGAAAATCATTTTGCTAACACTGCCACCCAGTGCACATGGAAACTCTTACACCTATTTTCCTACAAGATAATAACACTCTTCAGTACCACGGTGAAAAAAACAAAACAAACAATAATGCTGCTCTTCCATAATGCCAAACCTCAGTTGCTTTCTTCATCCTATATATGAGTAACTACAGATATTATCCAAAGATTAGAAACACACAAGTTAACCGGGTTTCTTCACTGCATTTATCTGATGAATCCTGCTCTAAGTTTGCCAGGGTTTTTAGTCCAACAGAGTTTACAGACCTTGAATGCTAATGCTATTATTGAGATGCAGAGCATGCCAGCACTGTGCTGGGACCTGAGCCTTCATGCAGTGAGTGAGTACAAAGCCCAGAGTTATGCACACACGCTCCAAACTAATAGCTTAGCCTATGCAATATAAACACACTATTTGTCTTTAAGGATGTTAGGTCATCTTTAAGCTGAGAGATCTTTTCCCTCTATGCTGATTCCCTATTCATTCTGCTCTGAATACCAATTCTGCTGACCTGTTTGCCCTTCCCTTTCCCTCCGCTGGTATTTATTTTCATTATTACTCATTGTCATACAGGCAACTGATTAAATCTGTTCCTGTTAATCATCAGTTTTCATCCAATCATCACTTTGAGACTAAAGCAATCTAAAAATTCAAACTGTAATGCCTTCTCAGATTTTTGATTGTGTTGTCTATATGCAAATGTGCCATCAAACTTGAAAGTGGTTCAGCGTGTAGTTAAAGATTGGGAAGGCTGTACCAGCAAAACTCTTAGTCAACATCATCTATTCAAAACAGCCAAGCCATGCTTTCAATATAAAGAGACTATGTGGTGTTAGATTGGGGCACGTGTCTTTATAGTTGAACGTGCACAGTGTTGACAACCCTATGGTTCATAAGATCATGTCACAGCAGAGCAGGCAAGTCATCTGCAAGACACAATCTCACACAATTCAATGCAAATATATATTCCGAGTTTCAGTGTTTAACTATGAAGTGAGATGTTATTGGCCAATTTAAATGATACAACTGCAAAGTATGATCTGTAGGTTTATTATCCTGCATTTCATAAAAATTGTATCCAGTATTTTTATTTATAAATATTGAGGGAGGGAGTACACTGAATCTTTTACTTCACTTTTTGGCTCACCCAAGGTTTTGTTGGTTTAATATTTTAACATTATTAGAAAATATGACTAACTTGTGTTTTATTGACACAGTCTTTTAGTTTATTTTCACAGTCATATTTAAAACATCACTGAAAACTAATACAGAGGCCCGCTCTACAATATTACACCTTTGATGAATACAGAAATGTATCACCCTGTTTAGCCTCCCCACGCTTGAATACGTAAAAACCTCCCCCAAAATACAGTTAATATTTAGTTTTTAGCTTGAAATTTAAGTTTGAAAATAAAAAAAAAAGCACGCATATTAGTTGGATTGGAAATGTTTCCGTATTCATGAGAAACCTTGCCAAATAATGAATATTACAGGCACCTTCTATTTGTAAATAGTGATAAAATTAGATTATTGTATTATTTATTAAAATTATCCACCTACATGCTGGTTGTGTTAGTTAGTTTCCTGGGATATATATTTTTAATCTTTTGAGAAAAAGACTAATTATAGGTGAAATAAAAATGATAATAAAAAATGGAATGATGAATCCTTTGCTCTCTCAAAAAAAAGTTTGTAGTTTTGCCCATACTTCAGTAAAAAGAAAAATAATCTATAAATATTCTATTTTATTTTATTTTTTTACTTACCCACCACCACCTAACAATTTTTGTACAACAACTGTCCACAGTCCCTAACATCTAACATGAGTCCTGTTTCCAGTACCTGCTTGCGGGAACAGTAATCGAACCATTTACATAACTATCAACACAGAGTCTGCAGTTTGAATGTTCCCAAGAAAGCAATCAGCAAAAATTTGCATCATGAGACTCAGTTTGAGCAACAGTGCAAAGAGATGAAAGAGTGTCAGGGCCGTGGGGCACACAGACAACAAAACAAGAAGCAGCTGATCTGCAGTAGATGAAAGCCCATGCTATATGCAAGTGATATGAAGATACCTCTTCCGAGCACATTGGCATATGGCATCGTAATATCAAAGCTGAAGACTGTAGTTTGAAAAACACTGATTTGTGTTGGGGTTTTTATAACCTGTGTTTTTTTTATCCAGTGAACATAATAGATAACACAGTGTCTCATTTCTGCTCCATTCACTCATAATTCTGAACAGACCATGGACCCCTGTTGTCACTACACTTCAGCTATCACTGCTGCACTGATCAAATAAACACTGTCAATATTTTTGGAAAGAATCATCATATATTGTGTTAATTTTGCATATTATCAGGGTTGTTCTTTGAGTAAGAAGAGGGCACTTTCTCATGTTAATTCATAAGGGCTTTTCCACCTGCCCTTACCTTAAGGTTCTGCAGACTGGCTTCAGGTAAATATTACCCTCATTCTTTATGGGAATGTTTAAAATAGAAACTATATTCTCTGTTGCCCCTGGATAGTTTTAACAGACTCAGAAATGTGACATTTTAGTGTCACATTTGTGTTGTAAACACAGCACAGTTGTAGACGAGGGATCCTATTCTGTATTCTTTACAAATAATGAATTCAGTTAATAAAGACTCCCTTTCAAACACCTCAAACTTTTATAGCTGAAGAGCTTAACTCAAGATAATTTTACAAAAGCTTTCTCCCTTGAGGGAAATTATCAAATCTGCCTTTTTCCTTTAGCGGTATCATACCTAAGCATAACTGCTCTAAGCATAAATCTTAATTTTGATTTTGCTCTAATTACCAACATTGGGAGCCATTTACGCTGCACATTGTGAATAATTACTCGAAAACATATTTTACCAAATTATGAAAAATTACTAAATCAAATAAGATGAAGAGTTCACCCCAGTAATTTTAACTTTTCCTTGCATGATGACCTAGTTATAGATCTTTCTAGGGAGTGTGAGTCAATGAGTCAGTCCTGAAGTTGAATTATTTTTGATATCTCTTCACAAAAGATGAGCTGCATTAAGACATATTTAAAAAGTAGGATTAAAAACAAAGAAGAATGAAACAAAAGAAGGGATTCAGAGCATGTGTGATGCCACCCATACAGCTGTTGTCATGGCTCATACTTGCAGTAACGCATGACTTCATGTTTGTTGTTTCAACTTAAAAGCAATGGCCCCTTTTTGTAACCAACAGCAGATGTTGATTAGCCCGCATCATGACATGAGACAAAGACGCTTTCTATCTGAAGTTAATCAGTGATTCAGTTATGCAGATGAGATGGTTCAGTGAGCCCTCTCGCCAAAAATTTCTGCATGCTCATCATACCTAACTGTCCAAGACAGCTTTTCTGCCTCAGAGTTCACCTTCAGGGGCTGGGGCCATTTGACACAATCAGTTATCACGTAGTATTATCTGGGAGCTGCCATGTCCGAACCAGCGCTGAGCACACAACAAGGACTGATAAGAGGCATCCATGGCAGCTGGTGTGTCATGTTTTTTTCTCAGCACCACTGGACCACAGAGTTCACTGACTGCTGGCCAGCCAGATGGGTGAGGCTGTGCAAATGGGATAGTGGACTTATGTATTTGCTGTGGTCTTGGATTCTCTGTGATGAATGGAATTTGGGCCAGTTTAGCAGGACAGTTTTGGATCGTTATAGTTTTGTTTACTCCAGTGTCACAGATCTGCTGAAAAACAGCTGGTCCCATCTTGGAGGAGTCATTGGATCATTGGTTACAGAATTCTGATGCTCAAAGCTGCATTGGAGGCCCATGAAAGAAAATGTGAATCGGAAACAGATTCAGTCGGACAATATCCAAGTGAATGACCTGAAAACGCTCTTTTTACTCTTTGATCTTGTAAAGTTGGAACCATGCTGATATATACTGCAGGTTATAAAAAATACTATTCATTTATTTACCATGGTTCGTTTATTCATTGGTTTGTGATTTTGACAGTTGAAAGCTGCATACAATATTAATATAATATAATATAATATAATATTATACTATTACTCACGGTAGCATGGGATCATTTCCACAGCAATTAGAGTTAACCTTCAGTTATGTGTCATTATTAATGTAATCTATGTATCCAATCGCTGGATTCAGGTCTGCAGGTGTTTGTTTTGTCAGCATGGGAGCAGTCCCAGGTGAACTGATGTGAACCTGTCCAGACCCAGACCAACAAATACAATTCTTGGGACCATGACGTCCATTGAAGAGCTGAAGAGCAGAGCAAATCTTGATCTCACCTCTTGACAGGCTGTGCAAATATCCAGTAACAATGTGGACAAGCCAGTTATGACAAAGTAAATAGATGTTACGCCCAGCTCATAGAGGAACACAACAAAGAAGGGAATACAGCACTAAATCTTCTGCTTAAACAACTGATTTATTAAATGATATTCTATTAAGACAAATTATGTTGTGAGAGATCAGTAGTCAGTGGTGTAATGGGAGTGTTCAACGTTAATGTCATCTTCTGCCGCTTATCCGTTTCCAGGTCGTGGGGGGGTGCTGGAGCCAATCCCAGCTCACACTGGGCAAGGGCGGGGTCACCCTGGACAGGTCACCAGTCCATCACAGGGCCAGCACACAGAGACAGACAGAGACCAACAATCACTCACACTCACACTCAGACCTATGTACAATTTAGAGTCACCAGTTAACCTAAACATGATGTCTTTGGACGGCAGGAGGAAACCGCAGTATCAGGAGGAAACCCACGCAGACATGGGGAGAACATGCAAATTCAGCACAGAAGGTCCTCAGGCCGGGAACTGAACCCGCAACCATCTTATTGTTGGGCAACAGCACTAACTGCTATGCCACTGTGTTGCCCAGTGATGTGGATATAAACAACAAATCATCAAATAAAGCCTAAGGAAACTTTCATTCAGTAAATATCATTTAAGCTCCATCTCATTGAGAGGAAAATAAAGCATAAATAATAAAGCATTAATACATCATTTAACCCATTTTACCTCCAATTATTAAGATGGCACAATTCCCATTGTGATTAAGGAGTGAAAATATGATGCTAACTGTACTGAGAACTTTCTACAGACTCATCCTCAGTGACAGAAAGTCAGTTTTTTTCCCAGCTTGGTGAAGGTGCCTACGCATTTATTTTTACATCTATAGACACCAGGTGCGTTGGCAGTGTCTGTTTAACGTCTAATCCCTGTAAGCACTCAGACATGACTACAAATCTGGGTGATTATTTGCTATTCAGTTGTGCTAAAATGCTGATAAATATACCAACTGATCATATCATAATGTTCCTATATTTTGTCATTACAAATGGCAATACTTCAAAATCGTGCCATTTAGCACACAATGTTCTCCAAGATTCGGTTTTTAATTATTCTTCTCGCTGCTTGTCTTACTATTTCACTATTTTACAGCTCCAGATTGTGGCAATCTGTGAGTTCCTCTATTTTGTAAATTTCCTTTTGTTATAATGTTCAAGCCAGGGTGCAGTGCTGCCATGCTGAGGAAAAAAATGTCCACTGATTGCTGTGTTTATGATGAAAACTGTTTCTGTTTAGCCAAAAGTGGAAGGCATGGACAGGATGAGATTTCCCAGTGGGGGACAAAAATTGGAGTTTCAAAACTGTATGGCTTTCACAGCAGGTTTCTGGAGACTGTTGAGGGGCTCTTTAACCTTCAAAGTAATTACCTCTTCTATTGAGATATATACAAAGTAAAGTTTGCACACCGCAGTGTATACACCTCAGGTGAATAGTGTCCTTTGACTTTGTAATTGCATTTTTACTTAGATATGTAATTTCAGACCTACATAATAAATTGAATCACCCCCTATAAATCATATGTTTGTGCCTTAATTCTCCTCTGTAGCCCAATGACCTGATATGCTGTTACCTCTGCTGTGACTTATTTGTTCTGAAAGTGAAACTATGCACCCTGTAAAATATTAACTGGCCCGGTAGATTAAGGTTAGCGGAATTTCCCAACTGTATGATGACTTTTGTTTACTTTACAACTCTGTGCTGTGTTGTTTTTATATGCTGTTGTTTTTAGCATTTAGCAGGTTTGTATCATCGTTGTGGCTGCTGATTGGCTGACGTCCCCTAGCCTCCCTCCAGGAGATGTAAAGCCTTGAATTGTCTTTTGAACTGCACCGTCGGTTTTAACAGCTATCATGGTCTTGATAGGAGTTTCAGCCAGAGGTCAGAATATATCCTTTTATAATACATCCTGCGTGCTTCTTCTTCATGACTGGACATTGCAGTTCTCAGTATAGGAAAGAGACTGGTTCATATGCTTGCTGGTGTGCCAGGTGAGTACAGTTGTGTTTCCGCAATCATCCCCAGCTACTTCTGTGACTTTGATTAATATATCACTTCATATGTTCATCAAGGGGGTTACATTTCAACATAGTCCAGGTATTGTTCTTTTAATAGACCATATTTGCTATGTTTATTCAGTAAAAATGTAATTTTCTGTTCATTTGTTCTATGGGGTTGTAAAGTCAGACCTCAGGTTTGCACAGCATAACACATCAAATCTGGAGGTCATAGAAATCCAGTATGGATGAGCTGTACAGACAGGAACAGGAACACATATGTCTAATGATGGAAGGGGAAACATTGGGTATTATCTCATTAAACCCAATTTTTCTATTTTCGCAACTGATGCCAATGTGAGGAAGACAACTTCAAATTCAGGAAAGGTCAAATTATACACACAGGTAATAGTATAGCTGTTGTTACCCCCCAGCGCTCATTAAACCATTTAACATGAGGATTATTATGGAGTAGGCAATGAGTAATACATGAAGGCCAGTGAGATGGTTTTCATTGGAATAAATTGCTCTTTCAGACAAGCTCAGTTACTGCATTTACGATGGACTCAAAAGCACTGGCAAGTTATATTTATGCTTACAAAGAATCCGTGTTCATATCATGTACACGAGGCTTGTGATTTGTCTCAGTTTTTTTTTAAAGTAACATAATAAACAACTAAAATAAAATATTTTTCTGAATGTAAACATGAATTTACTCTCCTGGGGGAATTGGTTGTCCGCTGTGACATTTTAAATCGAAGAATATGAACACAAATCACAATAGTCAAGAAAAATACTACTATGGCTTTATTTGTGACTTACTGATGGCGGAATATGTCTAACCGCATTTGAATTCTCCCTGCATCTCTGCATCCGAACTCACTTTCATTTGGCTGCGTGGGAGTGGTGGGAGATGGATGGAGGGGTGAGATCGTCCTCTGGTGGAGGACACATTTTATTGCAGCCTCTCCATGTTACAAAATGAGATACCCTGAGGGCAAATAATCCACTGGCTCATTTGCTGTAGTGGTTTGTAAAAAATGTAATTTGGTACTAAGTGGACAATATATGTAATAAATGTATAGTGAAAAAAAGAGAATATATATTAACTTAATTAATATATCAAGAATTTTGTTGTTGTGGTCTTTCTGTTATCTTTTTGAATGTATGTTTTTAAATCATTTCAGCCCAGATTTAAGATACTAGTTTTTTAGGTTTTCACTATTGCTACATTGGTATTGTTATCATTAACAGCTGTTTGCTTCATCAATCGGTCTTTATTTGAAATGCATTTTTTAGTCTAACAGTGTGACTCAAAGCATAAAAGGAGTAAAAAAGCTCAACCCTCCATTCACTCACTCTCACTCACTATAACAGACACACACACCTCAATATACACACAAAGCAATGATAAAAACAATACAACCGTAACAGGCCCTAAGGAAACCCTATCGTAAATCTCCTGAATAAGAATTCACAGTGAGGAAACAGAAAAACAAAGATAAAAAGAGTGATAAAGATGAAATAATGATGGAAGTAGAGTCAAAACCAAATCATTATGAAGAGAAAAAAATGAAGATAAGACAATAAAATGTTGGAAATGGGGAATAATTAAAATGTAAAGTAAGCGTGAATGTAAATTACAATGAATAAAAATAATGTATTTTAAAGAATAAAATAAAAACATATAGAAACAACTTGCAACACATAAACAAAGGAAGAGATTTAAACCAGCCAGGCTAAAAAGGTAGGTCTTGAGAGAGGTGGAGGCAGCGCCACCGATGTGGGCTATAATAAGCAAAGGACACATCACCATGTGGTGGCTTTGCTTAAAATTAACAAAACGTGACATGAACATGTTCATTAAGATGAACAAAATACCCGAGGGGCCACTTTATTGAAAACAGATCTGATATATAAGAAGGACTAAAACCACTGAGAGCTTTATAAACCAATGAAAGGATTTTAACACCAGCCAATGAATACATTAACAATCTGTCCAGAAGAAAAGGTTTCAGGTTTTTCTGCATCAGACTTCACTCATTTTCTGAGTGTCTCCAGTACTATCTTTGCTTCTCTTCTGCTGAGTTTAGCATGCCAGGCAGCTGAACACCATTCGTTGGATAAAAGCTGACTTTGATAAACTTTGTTTTCAGTAAGTGAGAAAATCAAAGTGAAAATCTTTTAGATGTATACTGGAAGTCTAAGAATATGAAATTAAAATTTAATAATGAACAATAAATAATTGAGAGTATAACGATGTTTTGAGAATATTGAATGAAATATTTGGGAACAGTGAATAAAATTTGAAAATAATGAATAAATCAAAAGAGGAGAGTACATGAATAAAAATCTTAAAATATTGTTTCAAGATTATTGGAATATAATAAAATTGTTTGGTTTTTTTTTTGTTTGTTTTTTTTGTTTGAATGTAGGGAGTCAATTCAAATAAATATTTTGAATAAGTTATGAAGAGTCCATTCGTGGTTTAAGAAACACCCCTTATTTTAATATATACCCATAATTATATATGGGCTGAAACATACACTCTATTTAAGTGACCCAGGAAGATCCTAGTGAATGAATGTTTACTTTTTACATGAAACACACTGAATTTTGACTCTTAATACATTCACATTCATGATGTGAGTAAATATTCATTGTTCATTCCAGAGAGAGTAGCACGATATAGCTCATTCTGTCAGAGAAGAGCAAACCTCTACCAAAGAGGAAAAGTTCCACTGACTGACACTGAGTTTGTACATCATGTCAGTTTTTATCAACTGAGAGCTTTAGTCCTCATTGGAATTTCAAAACAAAATTATTTTTCATACCATTTTTGCAACTTTTTTTTTTTTTTCCAAAAGTATCAACAAAAATGTTTCCAGTGTTCATTCATTCCTTCATCATCTACTGCTTATCCATTTCCAGGTCGCGGGGGGTGCTGGAGCCAGTCCCTGCTCACACTGGGTGAGGGCGGGGTACACCCTGGACAGGTCACCAAACCATCATAGGGCCAACACACAGAGACCAACAACCATCACACTCACACTCAGACCTACAGACAATTTAGAGTCACCAGTTAACCCAAACATGATGTCTTTGGATGGTGGGAGGAAACCAGAGTACCCAGAGGAAACCCACACAGGCACAGGAAGAACATGACCTCCACACACAGAAAGGCCCCAGGCTGGGAATCGAACCCGCGACCTTCTTATTGTGGGGCAGCAGCACTTGGTTACGCCGCCGTGCTGCCCTCAATAGCCCATATTTCAAATATAGATGACGTAAGTATTGTTTTTGCTGGCCAATTTTATTCTACTGATGTATTATAGTACTGTTGTATTTCATTACTAATTTAAATTGTTTGAAGGGAGCATATGTTTTATTCATTATAGGAGAAATGATCTTTGGAGCAGCTTCATTTCAATGCATGGAAAAAGGCTTAAACAGAATATATGCAGACACAGTCACAGGTGCTGAAAAGGAAATCATTTCCACTTTCAGGTTCTTCATCAGGACAAAACAAGGTGCAGACATTATTGTCGTACACTTTCAACTGTGTCATCTGAGCCACTCTGCATTTGTGAAATAATATAAATGAGTTCCAGTGTTGGGAATTGATGATATTTTTTACATAGCATGGGAACCCATACTCTAGCTTCAACTGCATGACATTTTGATATTTTAGAAGAACCTATTTCCCACTTAACAGACTCTTACATACTTCAACCACATACACGATATCTGAGAGGACAATTTTCCCAGTTTGTTAAAGCACAGTTTCCGCTGCCCAGTGTGATTTTACATCACACATTATTTATTTATAGCAGGGGACAGATTTTACTGATTGCTGTTAAAGGGCCATATGGTTTCTTCCTTCATGAATTTGTTTTGATTTGACCATTATAAGGTGTAGCTGACCACAATTGGTAATGTGCTGATATGAGAAACAGTAGTGAAATTGTTGTGTTTTGATATGTGTGAAACACAAAGCTGGTAGTTACTGTAACTACCAGCCTCGACCGATTGGGTTGAGAGAGAGAGAGACAGCGGGTGAGAGGGAGCGAGAGAGAGAGAGAGGGAGGCACGGGGGGAGAGGCAAAGTTGGGTAGAGTAGGGAGAGAATAAGAGCAGGAGGAGGGGATATTCAAACAGGTGTAGGCAGGAACATGATGCTGCATGAAGTTCATAGAAATGATGCTGTATGGAATTCATGAAGATGTGGGAGCATCAGGCATTGCAGGAACATGGGATGGTGATGATTCATCACCTGTAGGATGAGGACAGGGAGAGAGAGGAGAGGAACTGGGAGAGACAGAGACTTCGGGAAAACATGGTTAGTAAATGCTGTGCACATGCTTGGAACTGAGAGAAACTGGGATTTCGGAGAAGCATGGTTGTTGGTATGTCGGCGCATGCAAGGGGGAGAGAGAGAGAGGGAGAGGGAAGAGGGGGAGAGAGAGAGAGAGGTGCTCAGTGCTTCCTCCAGCAGTCTAGGCCTATGGCAGCATAGCTAAAGAGTAAAATATCTTTTACTTTTTAACTATAAGCTCTGTCATACAGAGAAGTTATAAGCCTGGTCTTGAAAATTGCTAAAGAGTCCGCCCCGCGGACTGATACTGGAAGTTGGTTGCATAGAAGAGGAGCCTGATAACTGAAAGATCTGCCTCCCGATTTACTCTTGGAGACTCTAGGAACCACAAGTAAACCTCCATCTAGAGAGCAGAGTGGCCTACTAGGACAGTAAGGAACTATGAGCTCTCTGAGATATGATGGAGCTTGATCATTAAGAGCTTTATATGTTAACAGAAGGATTTTAAATTCTATTCTGGATTTTACCAGCAGCCAATGAAGAGCAGCTAACACAGGAGAAATGTGATCCCTTTTTCTAGTTCCTGTTAATATTCGTGCAGCAGCATTCTGAATCAACTGAAGGCCTTTCAGAGATTTGTTTGGACATCCAGATAATAATGAGTTACAGTAGTCCAGCCTAGAAGTTACGAATGCATGGACTAGTTTTTCTGCATCCTCTCTCAAGAAGATATTTCTGATTTTCCTAATGTTTCTCAGGTGGAAGAAAGCTGCCCTACTGACTTGCTTTATGTGAGGGACAAAGGACATGTCCTGGTCAAAAGTTACTCCAAGGTTTCTTACAGTGGAGCTGGAAGCCAAAGTAATGCCATCCAGACTGATTAAATGATTAGATAGGGTTTCTCTAAGGTTCTTAGGGCGGAGTACAATAACTTCAGTTTTGTCAGAATTTAGAAGTAAAAAATTATGGGTCATCCGGACTTTTATGTCTTCAAGACATGTCTGCAGTCTGACCATCTGACTAACTTAATTTGGCTTCATTGATAAATACAGCTGAGTGTCGTCTGCGTAACAGTGGAAATTGATGTTGTGTTTCCTGATAATGTTGCTTAAAGGAAGCAGATAAAGAGTGAAGAGGATTGGTCCAAGTACCGAACCCTGTGGGACTCCATAACTGGCTATAGTGCGTGAGGAGGAGCTATTGTTAACATGAACAAACTGATGTCTATCTGATAAATAGGATTTGAACCACCTTAGAGCAGTTCCTTTAATGCCAATTTCATGTTCCAGTCTCTGTAATAAATTATTATGATCAATGGTGTCGAATGCAGCACTGAGATCTAAGAGGAGAAGTATGGAGGCTGATCCATTGTCTGAAGCCATTAGAATATCATTGGAGACTTTAACCAGTGCTGTTTCTGTGCTGTGATGGGCTCTAAATCCTGACTGAAACTCTTCAAGCAAACCGTTGCTATGCAGATGGTTGTGTAATTGACTCGGTGAGACTCTTCCGAGTTGCTGGAACGCCAACTTTCAATTTCCTTGATGTCTGCTTTAAGGCATGAATTTGAGAATTATACCACGGAGCCAGCCTCCTCTGTTTTATTACTTTCTTTTTGAGAGGGGCAGCATCATCAAGATTTGAACACAGTGTGGCCATAGTGCTAATCACAAGGTCATCAACCTGTGTATGGGAGAAATCCTCATTTGAATTTAGATATGGCATTGCTGCAAATGATGACCGAATGTTCTCTTTAAATTTAGCCACAGCATCTTCAGATAAACATCTTCTATAGCCAAATTTATTCCTCGATGCCGTGCAGTCAGTTAAAGTAAACTCAAATGAGGTAATGAGGTAATGGTCAGTCAAAAGAGAGTTTTGAGGAAAAATTGTTAACTTGTCAATTTCAATGTCCAGCATGTGAGTGGGTTCACTCACATGCTGGGCACCATCTGTCTTTCATCACCATCTCTCTTTCATCAGACCAGGTCTCCCCCAGAAAGTATTCCAGTTGTCTATGTAACCCACATTGTTTTCGGGACACCACCTCGACAGCCAGCGGTTGAATGAAGACATGCGGCTATACATGTAATCACTGGTGTGATTGGGGAGGGGGCCAGAGAAAACTACAGTGTCCGACATCTTTTTAGCAAAGGTACACACCGGTTCCACATTAACCTTTGTGACCTCCGACTGGTGAAGTCGGGTGTTGTTACTGCCGACGTGAATAACAATTTTACCTTTAGACCTTAAGGTTTGTCTACTAGCACAACTACTTGTCCAAAACCTAATAGGTGATAAATTAATTCTTGAGAGTTTGGACCCAATAACTATTATGAAACACACATGTTGGAAGGATGAAATTATTACTTGTGTCTTTTATTAACAAACAAATGTTAAAAAGGAAAGATAAAACACAAAAATAGCAACTGATTGATGCAACAATTTTCTTGGAAATAATGGCAGACAGGTAAATTTTTGCTTGCAGCACAGAAAAATAAAAATAAAATGCAGACATTTAACACCTCGCTGAAGTTGAAGACAATCAGTTCATCATTTTATTTCATTATTGATGATGACATTATTGCTTGAATCAATATTTTTTCCAAAACCCCTGACACAAAATACTTAAATGATTCATGTATCTGATGTGGTGCATTTGCCTTCAGAGAATTTATTGAAACAATTAATTTGTCAGTAATGGAGGAATAATACAACATTACATTCCATATTACCCCATTTAGTTTAGGGACTTTTGATGCTTTCTTAATAAATGGAAGTTGTGTATTCTCATTTTGATGATGTAAACAGTGATATGAATGAAGCCAAAGTATATTCACCTTGCTTATTCATTATTCGTTTCTAAAACACCTGCTGATACATTCATAAATTGGGAAGTCAGATAATGAGCTTCATATAATGTAAACATGAAATTGTGACGTTAAATGAAATGTGTTCCTCTCTGAAATACCTATGCAGAAACATATTCAAGACCACGTTTATGTGTTCAAAGTTGGGCATGCAAAAGAAATGAACTCTGAAAAGCATTTATTATAAACACTGTGGAGGCGTGTGCCAACATCGAGTGGACAGAATTAGCTCTTCCTCTCTTCTTAGTGCCAGAAACACCATCAGCAGCAATCCTTGGTAAGGCTTTCTAATCCATAATCCTACTGGCCCCTTTAGTCTCTGTGCAAAGCCTGACCAACAACACACAGATCCGGGTGTGATGCAGAGCGTGGTGTAGCTCTGAGGTCCAATTGGCTCCCCCATACGCCATCATTACTGGTTGGTTCATCGCCCAGCCTATAAGAATGAACGGAGAATGTTGTCATTTGCAATTAGAGAAGTAGGGGGAGGTAGGTTTGCGGCGGCTATAAACAGAAGTGGAGCATTACTATGATTACGGTCAGTCACTGGAAGGAAACATGCAAGGAGGTGCAGAGGTGTATACCCCCTAAAATTGGAAATTAAACTTTAAAATAGTTTTTTAAGCTTCTATAGTGACTCAAAACAATTCAAGCATTCAATCCAGCAATAACACAACAAAGTGCTAATGAATAATTACAGTAGTTTAATACTGCCCGATGTACAAATTGGCATTTTTTTTTTTTTTTTAGTTAAAGAATTTTTTTTTTCTTATTTGATCATATTAACAGCTTTATTAACTCCTACATATGCTATTTATTTCCAGGTTCTTTTTGAAAAAACTAAATTAAATGATTTAATACATGCCAACCAAACACATTTCTTAAGAATCAATCATTATGTACCAGAAAACGTTTTTCGAATTCAAATTTATTTCAATTTTTAGGAAAATAGTATGTAAATGTGGTTCTTAAAAAACTATCATGGTTGGAAGAGAATGCAACACTGAGGGATTTACTTTGTATAATGTTGAAATTACTCACCCCTGTGAGCATATTGCTGGTTCGCTCCCACAGGACTCAGCCACTGAGATGCCTGGTGATCTTGACGGCAGATTTAGACTTGGCCTTCGGTCTGAATGACTTCGTCGGATGAAGGGTCGTGGCCCCTGAACAGACACGGGAAACGTTCCCCGACTTCCAAAAGGACGCGAAAGAAAAGACACTCCGGTAGCAGTCCATGCTTCAGGTGGTCGTGGAACCGAACAAGGTTGGGCTTCAAACAAGGACCGCGATGCTGGGCAGAAGACTGAACGTGCATTGTTGAGCATCCGAGTACTAGATGAGTCTTCACTGCCACTCTCTCTGGACCATCTTTGTATTTTTGGCGAGGCTGGAGGAGATGGTGCTTTGAAAGGGTACGATGAGGCTGAGTTTGAGTTTAAGATGTTCAGCTTTGCAACAGGTGGGCTTGGGAGCCTCCTCTGAACAGCTGGTGGCGTGGGGAGTTTCCTGTTAACTGGGGGGCTAGCTGAAGATGGAGGAGAAGGTGGCTTTCTGAAGTTGTGGGGACTGGGAAGTCTTCGGTGTAAGCTGTTTGGTGTAGAGGGTGTGGATGGTAGCATTCGACCCCAAGATTTAGGTGGTGTGGCAGGTGGTTGGCTAGTAACTACAGAAGAGGGAGGCAATGTGGACACTTCAGTATTTGGTTCAGGCACTGAAAGGTCATTTTCAAAGTTTGTAAATTCCTGCTGTCTGGCAGGCGGACTGACTTCTACATTTGTTGACAATCTGTCTGTGTTTGATCCTGAGTGTATTAGGTGTATAATCTTTTTGACTTGATTGTTCAATGAATCCTTTTCCTTTCTGGGGTCTGCCTCTAGTTGAGAAACTGGTTGATTGATCTTTGACGGAGCCAATGCATTTTGCTGATCTGCTCTCGGAAGGGAAACAACCTTGGAAGCTTGTGGAAAGCCTCCTTTGCTTGGCAGCACTGACTGAACTGAAGCCCTCAGTCGGTGCGATACTACAGTCCTTTTTAACACAGGTGATTTTCCTACTTTTCCAGCCCCATCATCTGTTACGCCAGACGAAAGACTGTGGGCACCTTCAAAAGAATTGTCCATTAATACTTCCAACGGAGGCGGAGGAAGACTATCAAGATCTAAATCATCAGTTTTCTCCGATGAGATGGGTTCAGGCCTGCAGATGGTTAAACCGGTACTAAGCACAGCTTCCACGTTTCCTAAACCTGGTAACACAGGAACACCACACTTCCTTACTCCTTTAAGAGGTCCCAAAACCTTGGGACTGTCAATTTCATCTATTCCTTGACTAAAGGTATCAATCAGTTTTTTGACAGAGTTCCTGCCTCTGCGGAGGCCTGAAGATGGCCGAGGCGATGATGGAGGGCTAGGGGGTGGAGTGGCCTTTACAGGACCCTTGGATGTTTTCTTGTCTTTCTGTTTATCATCTTCAACATCACTGGTTCTCTCCTGTTTTTTATTGTTGTGCCTTGTTAAGTCTGCATCGTATTTACGTAGTTGGCTGTTCTGCAGAGACGGATGCTTGCGATTAATTGCCGGAGACTGTGCCGGTGAGCTTCCCTGTGTTTGCTTTGATGGAATAGCCCTAGTGTTTACCCCTGCCTTGCTTTTACTCATCCTCTGTAACCTCTGGTTTAAATCTTTCTGAGTCCTTTCTAGTTCAAGCAAAGTGGGGTCTTCACCTTTGCTCCGCAGGGATTCTGCTGACCTGGAACGTTGCTCCCTAGCCACTGGAGTCTTCTTTGCCACTGCCTTTCGGACAGGTGCTGCTGCTGTCTGAGGCCTCTTTGGAGATCTCTGTTCCTCATCTGCCCACTGTCGTCTACTATTTTTTGGGCTTCCTGCCACCTTGGTTTTGGCACTGGTGTTCTGTGATGGGACAAACTGTATCCTACCACTTATAGCATTTTTCATTTTGAGAGTCATTTCTACATTTTGAGGATTCTCTATGCGCTTTGGAGGTAGGCGGCGTGGGTGTTCATGATCTGCAGGTGAAGAATCTGACCGCTTTCTAAAACCTACAAACATGCCTCTATCTATTTCATCATAATAATCATTGTCGTCCTCCTCCCCATCATCTAAGGATACTGACCCTAGCAATGAGTCTCTTTGGTCATTTGCCATTATGGTACATGTTGAACCCAGTGAGTTGAGTGAGGTGAGGGAAACACTTGGACTTATTTGACTTAAAAGCTTTTGCCTTGACACTCCTTGTCTAATGTTCATGGAAGTGTATCCCATAGGACTGACAGGAGTAGTTCTATTTGTTCCGGATGATTCACAACTCTCTCGTCTATGGC
This sequence comes from Remorina albescens, assembly GCA_034769265.1. Taxonomy (NCBI): domain Eukaryota; kingdom Metazoa; phylum Chordata; class Actinopteri; order Carangiformes; family Echeneidae; genus Remorina; species Remorina albescens. The sequence goes on along the minus strand of CM068488.1, from coordinate 17,528,112 downwards.
GTCTTTCAGATCCAGCAAGTGATTCACTCTCAGCGCCAATACCGCTGTCCTCACTAAACAGAGCAGAGTCCTCTGGACCAGGCTTGCGTAAAGAGGCCATTTCAATCCTACACAAGAGTTGTGACAGCCTATTCTCCACAGTACGTTTGGCTTTCAGTTTTGCTCCTAAAAGCTGTGAGACTGAAGCAAAGTACTCCACTGCTTCTTCCAAAGCAGAGTCTCCAATTCCACCAACAGTTTGGCTCACATTTCGCATCCTCTGTGTGGTGTACTGAAGCAGCTGCTGCAACAGGTCCGGTGGGGGCTCGGTATTAACGGAACCAGACTTCAGAGGAGGGGAAGATGACAGGTTTTTCAGTTGACTTGGCCAAGCGAGATGTTCTCCATTTTCCCTCAAAACTTTCTCTCCCTCATCTGCCATCTCTTCCAGTCCCTGAATTATTTCCTGGTAGCGGAGAGCCATAAAAGCAAGCATAGGTGTCACAGAAACCTGAGTTTGGGTTGCTTGTTCCAGAAGTCCAAGCAGGATGTCATATTTGTTTATACTGGGATTCAAAAAGGCATAAGCGGCTTGGTGAGCTTTTACCAGAGGTTCTGGGAAGTCCACTTTTTGTTCTGCAGATTTGTCTTTTTCTTTCTTTTTAGGGACCTTCAGAGCTCGGATGTTTTTCTTTGGTTTTTTCACAGGCTTTTTTACTGATACATCCTCTTTGTCGTAATTTTTCTCTTTTCTCTGGGACACTATGTTGTTTTCCTTAGCTTGATTCGCCAATTTATCCATGTTCACGGCTTCTGGGGCAAACTCACTGACAGATCTCTCTGTTTGTGGTATTATATGTGAATCTTTTTGCAATACCTGGGTTTGTCCAGCTGCTTTCCTCTCTTTTCTGTCACCATCTGTAGATGTTGAATTACGACTCGCTTCATCTTCCAGCGTGGATTGTGTTGGCCTTTCTTGAGGTGGAGGGGGTAACATTCTATTCTTCCTTATGGAGCCCAGGGTCCCAAAATTGTTCCCTTTGGATGGTGAGCAGCCCATTTTAGATCTCTTTCAAATACAAGCAGACTATCCTCTTAGAGAACCAACACAATGGAGCAGACAGTGCAGAGAATGATGTAAAAAAATTGCCACAGTCCTTAGCCACCTGCTATATCTGTCATTCTCAGACCACTGAGGTTGTTGAGTCTGATAATATTCCTTTCCAGGCGTATGCTACCAAAACAAAATACTGATAAATCCATTTTACAACTTTCTTCCAGCTTTCATAAATAGGCAAATTAAATCCAACGATGATCATCTTTAGAAAAAAAAATCCTTGTTGCATTCCCAGAAACACATCCTTCAGTACCTTACAAAGGACAAGCAGCTGAAAGGATTAGTGAGGCTTTCAGTGAACTCCTCAGTGAGCACATATGTCACGTTAAAGTATATAAAACTCACCTACTTGTAAGACCATAAGCTCATTTGAGTAATGAGGGCTGGCCGCAGGTGGCTTTTTATAGCCAAGAAAACAATATCTCCCTGTTTAGAGACAAATGGAGACATTTCCATAGCAAAAAAGAAAAACTGAATTATGGCAAGTTATTTGTAAAAGTGTTTCATTTGCAATAGAGCTTATTGTTGTAACCTGCTGTCATTTTATGAAAAATTATAATAGTCACATTAATCATGTTACAAGAAATTTGTTTATGAGTACAACTGTGATATTTTCATCGACTATATTATCCAAAAGGCCTAAATTGCTCTATCATTCAGGTAACTGATCTGAATTACTGATGTTCATCTTGTATCAGTTCATTTGAACATTAAGGCGAGATATTATCTTAGAGCAAATGAAACTGTGTCCTATTAACTCAAACTGAAAGGATGGATTATTACTGAGTATGAATTGTGGTAAAACTAGATCAATAAATAATTTTCGTATCTTTTGAAATTATATTACCATAATCCTAATTTCACTGAATTATTACAACTGTGTACCATGACATTCTTGTGCAGAATCTGTTGATGGTAATAATTTTAGTACTGTTATGTAATTATAAACATGACGGTGACGGTGTGCTCGGAGTTATGATAGTGGACGTGTCGTGGAGATCATGTCCGCCATCATTAATGAGGTCATTTCCGGCATCATTAAAGACATCATGTCAGCCATCATTAATAAAGCAGAAGAAGAAGATCGGAGCGATTGGTCTGCGCGTCCCCGCATAGGAACGCTGCTGGTGGATTGGAAGAATCGTGATGCGCGTTCCCCAACAACCATCTTCTCCAGCCGGTGAGTTTGAGGAATGAGGGCTAATTTATCTCCAGGTTAAGCGTGTTAAAACGAGTTAGTCGTCACCAACCTCACCTGTTCTTGAGGACATAACGTGCCCTAAATGAAATCTGGCACTTATGTGTGTGTGTTTTTTTTTAAACCGGGATTCAAATCTTATTTTTTCTCTCGGCTTCATTCACTGAAAATGAACCGGAAGTTCAGCGGGGCGAGTACTTGGTTGAAGGAGTTTTTAGTGTTGAAGTTAAAGTAACTTTCAGTTCAACCTTACCTGCTGACAGTTATACAGAGGCAATTTAATTAATTTTTTTAAGTTAGAGCGGACAATGTACCCCAAATAATATTGGAGTTAGCTTGCTTGGAGCAGTTTTGCTAGCCGGTCGACTGTGAGTCTGGCAGCCATATTGAAATCGGGACTAAACCCTAAAGCTGTGTTTCATATCAAAATAAGCTCACTTTGGGGTGTCACTTAATGTTATTTCTTATTTTTGTACCTCACACTTGTCCTTCAGTACATCCCAGACTGTACCATTGTCACGCAATGTTATTTTTTATTTTTTTGTACCCCAAACTTGTCCTTCAGTACATCCCAGACTGTACCATTGTCACTCAATGTTATTTCTTCTTTTTTTGTACTTCACATCTGTCCTTCAGTACCTATCAGACCACACCTCAGGCTCTTGGCTTCATATGTTCCAGGCTGCAGCACCATGAAACACACACACACATGGTGCCAGACTCCCCCCTCAGTAACCGTGCGACACAAACCCAGCAACACTCACGCTCTTCAAAGCAGAAGAGGTCTCCGACTAAAACGAGCCAATGTCCAAGACGCTCAGGGCCCACCGGGAAAGCGCCAGCAGAACCAGCATCAGGATGAGGTGCATCGTACCAAAATGACCACGCCTCCAACTATTGTTATCCAGCGGCAAGAAATGTCATCATACTTCAGACTTTTTGGTGAATAACAGTAAACATCATGTTTGAAATCAGTTGCACCAAAATGAATAACTAACTGCAAATAAGTGGAAAGGGCTCATTTAAAAATAATTCTGTGACAGATGATGACCTCATTCATGACTTCCTGTGGATGGACTGTTGTCATAAAATGACAGACAAGGTAAGGCCAATATTTTGGCTTCATATTCTCTTTGAAGTTTGATGCTTATTTTTAATTGACTCAAGATTTTCTCCCTGACACACCAGTACCTTCTAGCAATGACCTTTGTGTACTTCAAAAGGGCACACTTCACTATTGCTGAATACACAAGACGGAATTTTTTCATTGCACTGTAAGTTTAAGATATAAAAGATGATTAAAATTTTCATAATAAGTAAACTGCCGCTGATTTATTTATAAAATGACCTGCTTTACTCCATGTCCAGGTATCTTGCCAACACCATGGAGGAGGACGAGGAGGAGAGCAAGTATGAGATTTTTCCATGGGCACTGGGGGAAAACTGGCAAAAACGGTTTCCCCGATTCCTCAAGCAACGAGACATGCTTTGGGGTCGCATCCAGTACAGAGCTGCTGTCAGCAGACGCTGCTGTGAAGAGGTACACATAATTGAAGTTGCCTGAAGAGACTGATAAATGGGTGTTTTTCTGGGAATTTCAATGGGTTTCCATTAGCTGCAAATTGCAGTTGTTACTTTTGTTTAAAGTCAAAATTTTACCTCGTTTAGTGTTTTAATGTGCCAGCCACAGCTGTGGCTGGTGTTTCGTTTTCAGGCTGTCCTGTTGTGTTAAGCTCTGATTTGCATGAAAAATTAAGAATGCCTTAAAGGAATTCAAATTTCAAATTTGTCATGAACATTCAGTAGGATAAAAATGATAAAATCATTTAATATGAATTATTCCAGTCTTCACCACTTTTATTATGAATCTGGAGACATGGCTGAGGCATGCCACTGTGAGGCAGTACAGTTTATCAGTGACATGATTTACGGGGTTTTAATCCATCCTTTTTTAATTTTAATTAATTAATTTTAATTTTGGGTTGTCCATCTGGCTGTGGATGCATTATCTTAGTATTGCTTCTTGGATCTTAAAATATGGCACAAACATTCAGTAGGATTAAATATAAAGGGATGTAATGTGAAACCAGCCTGAGTGGAAGAGGGATACATCCGCAAAGCGGTAATTCTTGTTGTCTGTTTCTCTCCCTTTCTTTGTAGGTGATGGCCATTGTTCCCTCTCACTCAGTGTGGCTGCGAGAGAGATCAGAGCACCATAGTGGTGCCCGGCGACACTATGGTAACCGAGATGATGTCAATATTCCCCGTGGGCCCTCTGCCTCCCCAGTCTATTGTGCCCTCTGCAACTGCAGTGGCAGGCTACGTCAGGGCCTGGGCTCTTCCTCTCCCTGTAAAGGTTTCTCTGCACAGACCCAAAATGCCACCTATCCAGACCACTTCCCCTCCTTTCAGAACATGGAGACCACCCCACCCAGGGATAGGGCCTTGTACAGGAAGAGGGCGGAGACTAAAAGCCCCATGCAGTATTCCTCCTGTTGCTGTACTGAAGAGGTTCTGAGTAGGTATCATAACGGACATGGGTGTCTCATACAACCACAGCTGGCTAAAAAGTATAACACTACTGCAGTCAAGTCACAGACCTGGATAACAAAACTAACACTTAAATGGGCTCTATTTCCAGAAAGCATCTTAAGGCTAAGATGATCGTGGAATTCACCCGGAAAACGTATTAAATATTTCTGTGTGCGCCGCTGTGGGTAATATAGGCCAATGAAAGATAACAGTGGAAACTTCACTCTTATTTCCATCTCCGACTTCTGGATGTCTATTGGGATGGTGGGCAGATATGATTTAGCAGGATTACACCTGGGATGAATTTCACAAAACTGGATTACAAAATAAAACTGGAAACGATTGTGTTATATCCTGGTGACTGACTGAAATTCAGAAAGAGACTGAATGTTGGGTCTATGAATGGGATTTATTCTAGCATGTAGATGAGTATTATAGTACCATTTGAGCATTTTTCATGTTTCTGTTCAAATTTATCGCTCACGTCTTCTTAGAGACACCCCTGGAATACATTAGCATTACCAGTATACACTTAAAAATGGAGACAACAGCCGGGCAGCTGTCCTTTTCCTCTTCTGGTATAATTTGAATCCTTTGACATTTTTAACATTTTTCCTTTTGGTGTGTAAAGGCTCAAATACCATACAACCACTGAGCATTGTGTTAGGAGCACCTGTACACCTTCTTATTCTTGTGATTAGGCTCACAATCATGTGGCAGTAGTGCATAATGCATAAAATCCTATAGATAATGGTCCAGGAGCTTTAGTTAAATGTTCAGGACGGTTAACCATAATCACCATAATCTGGTGAACCAGACTGACATTGGTCAGTCTGGTTCACCAACACACAAAAAGACTAATCTGAATTTCAATTTCAGTCAGCATGTGGCAGGATTCTGAATTTGGCATAAGCGAATGAATCCATGGCCCCAACCTGCTGTGTGTCACCAGTCCAGGCTGGTGGTTGTAGTGTGCGTAGTGTTTTGTTGATACACTGAGGCTTTAAGAGCAGTGAATTGTTGTTTGAATGTGTTTTAAGTCTTGGTACTGACCATTTGCATCTCTTTATGAACAATTAAGTCTTTTAATGGCTCCTTCCAGCATGATAATCAAACGTTGTTTCAAACTGGTCACAAGAAGATGCATCCTATGTCCCTTTCATTTATCTGTCTTACATCCATTGTCTTATTTTAAATGATTGACTATTGGTCGCAAAGATTGGATGGACTTTAACAGCAAAGCTCACTTCTACTAAACCTTTTCCCATCTTCACTCTTTGTCAGGGGATGAGTCTTCTTGTGGATCTGCATACGACGCCTCGATGGACTGGATTAGTGAGGAGTAGGGCCTCACAACCTCAGCATCTTCTCTCCTCCTTTTATAGAGCTTCTACTCTAAAGGTCTGAATTGGAAGTCAAACTCTATTGTTTGTGTGGATCTTGCCAAGAATGCTATTTTTATCAGATTGAATTGGCAATAAGAATAAACTAATGTTCTGAAATATTCATTAGATTAATGTGATGCACTACAGGGTAATAACTTAAATAATTTAATCTGCACTTTCCTGCTATTTATTTATTTATTCGTTATTTATTTACTGGAGCACTTTTTTTTTTTTTTTTTGAAAACCACTTATTCACCAATGATAAAATGAGTTTGACATTTGTGCTGAACTTAAGTTTAGCCACTTATCAATACAAATCTTCACATCTTGGGATTCTTCTTGGTGTGTTGAAGTTGCCGTTGTGCCTGTTAAATGATCCATTACTGCCACTGGAGTTTTGAATAAAGAATTTAACTGAATTTTGTCATCATTAGATTCATTATTGTATCCTGTTTTGTGCACTGAATTATCAAAATACGATATCTGAAACTGTGATGTTTTTATCAGTTTTTATTTTATTTATTATTTACAGTAATGGTATGGAAAAAGTCATCTTTGTCCAGGGTTCCTGAAGCAGAACAGCTACTGAACACACTTCCGAAGTTTCACTAGGAATGCTGAAAATGCAAGAGAAGACAATGAGCATTTCTGCCTTCACAGCTTGACAACTTAGGGCCTATGGGAAATGTAGTCACATCTCACCCGTGTGGCTTGGTTGATGAGGGCGAGGTCTGGCAATATAGGGAACACTGCCAAATGCTGGGTGTTCATCTGCAGTCAAGCCTTCTGAAATGTATCAGTAACATTTCAAGTGGAGGAAAACCTCAACCACATCATGGCCTCCATATGTCTGCAAGGTTACTTTCAATTACCTTTGTCAGTCTGAGCTCCTTTCCCCTCCCCTTCCTCCTCCTCCGCTTGCAGGAGTGGAGCTTTCCGGGTGCAGTACTGCCCATTCTTTTGCATGGCTGAGGTCACCAGCCAGTGTCGGATTGGAACCTCAATGATGTGTTCACACAATAATGGGAGCACCGCAAATCGGATGCCCTCCAACAGGTCAACCACCTGTGTTATACTGGACAATTTGAAAGAAATGTTACAGGAGAAAGTGAATAAGGCACATTAGTATTAATAAACTGTCACGGAATAGTATTAATATAAGATAGAAAATGACACTGTTCAATCAAGTTAATTTCTTATGTACTCATTTAAAAATTGTATGAGAAAGGTTTGGGGAGCACAGGCATTGTATGTGCATACTGAGTTCTACAAAGTTTAACGTACATATGAAGCATTTAGTACATACTTTGAATCTTTAGGTAAAAATCTGACATGCTTGTTCTTTACAAGTGTATTTCCCTTTAATGCCACTGCATAAATGCATCAGACAGCTAGAGCCAACAGCTGTTTCTAAAATATGATGAGTTGTTTACGGTTTAATTTCTGCTACCTGAAAGCAGTAGAGAGCAGGTCAATCTGAAGTAAAATTTCCTGAAAGTGTGGAATTTCTGATTTCACTGATTAGTGTGGAAAGTGATATAGTGAGAACTAATACAGGCTTCTGACTTGCACAAAATATGGCACACAATTTTTAACTGTTCAAGACTGATGGAATTTGTAGGACAGAACAAGGCTAGTTGTTAGCATATATAATGACAGTATATATAGTGTATTCATAATAATAGTAAAACTTGTTAAGCTTCACTAACCAGCTGCTGGCTCTAGCTTCAAGTTCCTTTCAGGAAGTAGTAAGCCACAGGAAGTATAAGCCCACATCTTAGATCTGCTTTGAAAGTGAAACAGAAGATTTACACACTTGGCGAGGTAGATGGCACATACAGCTCCAGGGTGCAGATGTGGAGTCACAGCGGGTAACACCAACTGAGGGTTTGTTAAATCAAGAGCCATCTGCAACAGAGATAATCCATCTGATGCACACGCTGATGTCACAAAATGGAAATTCCTAAGATCTTAATATATTTGTTTATGTAATGCTGCATTCTTGTTAGAGTCCTGTATTGTGGAGCACCATATTTAAACCTGACACTGACCGCATGGAATCCCTGACCAGTGAGGAGAGAGGAAGCCGTGCAGAGGTCAGCGTTGTGAAACTGGACATTATCGGGCCACTCCTCCCCACGCCGCAAACTCCATGATGTCCTCCAGAGGTTGTAATTCAACACAGCCCTCTTTAGGTGGTCCTGCCGGACCTCCACACTCAGCACGCTGCCCTTAGACCCAACTGGGGAAAAAACAACAAAAAAACAAAACAGACCGATGAAAGTTAATTCAGCAGAAAATAGCAGCTTTAACAAATGTGACATTACACCACAGCTGCTTCTCTCAATCACATATAATATTCCTTCACCTAAAAGAACGAATGCAGCATGAAAATTATTTCAACAGTTACAATAATGACTGGATTTTCCATACAGAAGAATCCTGAGAATAAAAACATAAAGGTGTTGCTGAAAATTCCCACAGAAATCATGGCCCCTCCCTGTCAACAGCTATGGGAACAACCTGAGCCGTCCCTCAGGGCATAAAGTTCAAATCAGACTTTGCTAGGCAGTAACTCTTACGTGAACCTCTATTCTTGCTTCATTATTACTTCACTCATTTAACACTCTGTTCTTGTTACTTTAATAAACTTCTTTATTTATTTACTTTAGGTGTAAGCAAATTCTCCTGCCTAGTTTCCCATGGATCTCTTGCATCAAACAATCCAGTAATTAATAGCTTCAAATAGTTATTTGTAATACAAAATAATAATATAATAAATAAATCAAAACAGCTCTTCAGAAAAAGCAAAAAGAGAGCAGTTTTTAGTCAGCAGCAGAGACTGTGACATTGCAATGTTTAAGATTGTTACATTTTACAAATCCTATATTTATTACACTGCGATGGACTGGTGACCTGTCCAGGGTGTACCCCGCCCTTGCCCTGAGTGAGCTGGGATTGGCTCCAGCACCCCCAGTGACCCCGAAACAGAAAAGCGGTAGAAAATGGATCCCAGACATGTTCATTTTTAAAACAGTTATCTTTGTCCAATAAGAGAGCCAGACAGTAAAGTGGAGCCCTGCAGACCTGCTCTGGATAGAAACAAAGACATGGCCCCTGACCCGGAGCCCGATTCCAGCACGCAGTCCCCCTCCGTAACGTCCATCATCATCATCATGGTGGCTGCATCCTGGGAACAAAAGTTGGCAGAGAGAGAGAAACACAAAGGCACAAAGTGATTGTGGAGAACAGAGGATTAGTGTCAACCTCAGACACTCTCAAAGTAGCATGCAATGAGGAAATGAAGATGTGGATACCTTTGGGTAGGCGATGGCAGGCCCCCTCTTCATATGCAGCACAAAATCCTCCAGGCTGGCTCGTCGTATGAGGATGGGGACACCTATATGTGTCTTCAGGACCTGACCTGCAGGCTGTCCGGCGATGTCGTCATGCGAGATAAACCCCCAGTTGCTGTGCAGACGATTACTTGTCTGAAGCCTGAACATCTTCTTGAACTCCACTTGCTCTTTCTTGTAATACTCAGCGACAAGGAACTCTCCGAAAGTAAGCAACCTCTCCCCTGGGAGAGTGGCTGATATCAAGCCCCCTGAAGGGTTTGGTGCCGCTACTACATCAGACACATGATAGTTATCTGATTTGTCTCCTACAGGTGCCGACTGATCTCCTGCATGTGTCTCAGGATGTCCGCTCTTCTCTTGTGTGCAGTGCGTGACTGATCCCAGGATGCTGGTCCCCTCCTCAGCTTCCTGCTGGTTCTGCTCTCGCAGCTGCATCACCTCTAGGCTCAGGGCGTCCGGAGGCAGCAGACCACTGATCCTCTCCAGGGGGGACAGGGGTCTCCTCCTCGTCCTGCCCACCAGTGCCTGCCTGGATGTCAGTTTGTTGCTTTGGGCTGAAGTCTCTGAGTCCTCTCTTCCGTTGTTGTTACACTTCACAGGACCAGTTGAGAATCTTCCAATCTCCTGTCCCCATTTAGTGAAATTTACAAGCATGTCTCTTTGTCTGAGATGTCTTTGACTGGATGTGCAACTTCTCACCAGTCTATGCACAAACAGAAACCCACCAAAGGGCATTTGCACAGCCATTTCTTCAGATTATAGCTGAATATCTAACGATCCCATTCAGTCACCTAAACCTCAAAGAAAACAGCTGCAATGGTTAACAACGGTATTTTTTCCTGTTGAAGGATCAATAACTCAGAGTCAATGTGATGTTAAGCCTTATATAAATTACACGTACTCCATTTACAGCTACAATTCACAATGTGTCGGTCTCCTGCTGGTCTGGACCGGACTGATTGGGGAAGGAAGGTCACCATGCTGGAAAAACACACGTGAATGGCGTCATAACTGAGCGACAACTGCAGTACTTTGAGTCTACCGGCAGAAGGAGACATGCACACAGAAAACAATACCTCTTTTACAACCAGTCAATAAGGAAAATTAGTGTTCTTCCATAACAGAAGCTATATTAAATTAAATATCTACAGAGCTATATAATTCATGTCACAAGTGCAATGTGCGCGTTCTTGTTTTGGTCTAATAGTAACACTATAGCCACGAAACGACATTCACACTTTTAAAGTGCAGAACAAATGTAATACACTTTCTAAGATTCTTTTAGTGAATTCATGTAAATTGTAGGGTTTTTTTTTTTTAGAAAATCAAATAACACATCTGCCTCGCGGGAAATTTTCGAATTCATGAAACACGAAAGTTGACGGATTGGTTGGCATGGATATGTTCAATGCCAATATGTTATCTTTTACACCAAAAACGTGTTCAGCAATGTTAGATTTCTAGTTTTTTTTTTTTCTTGGGACGTTCATTTACGTTAAAACGTCGTAATTATTTTCACTGCGCAGCTTTGCTTAATAAATTAAATACACACACATTGAATTAATTATTTTTACCAATGAAAATCTATTGAAACACTTGTTTTGTTTTGTTTTGTTTTTGTTAGATTGTTTTTATTTGAAAGGACGTAGATACGTTGATCGATCACCGAATGAGATATTTACGTATTGTGACTGCAGCCTGGGTTGACATGAAGGCAGCATCAGGGAGGGCGGGGCTCCTGACGCTCTAACGCGCATGTCCGCAGACGGCCACGCGTGGTTTGTGTAAACCACGCACGCAGACGCAGGCAGTCTTTCAGAAATGGCGGCCGATGCTGGCAGCTCATCGCAGCAGCTACCCTGCGTTTTTTCACCCAAATCACGACAGTACTTAGCATTGTGTGCGCAGGATGGCAGACTCCGTGTTTGGAACACAGACAGTAAAACACTTCACCAAGAGTATGTGCCTTCAGCCCATTTGAGTGCCACTTGTACCTGCATATCTTGGGGACCATGCCGGACAGTCAAGGTACGTGAGGCTGATGAGGAATTCCCTGTTAGCTCCATGAGCTAGCGAGGCCTGGGCAAGCTGTTTGTGTGGGAGTTTCTTCTTCAACTGTTAGCGTTAGAGCAAGGAGAATATTATTATTCATAAAATTATGCATCCAGACGTCTTCAAGCCCTCGGCCGTTTGTCGGTGCAGGACGCGGTCACCTCCCGGCAGCACCTGGGTTAGCGGGAGAGCCGTGTTAGCCGTTAGCTAGCTCTCAACAGCTGCGCAGAACGCACATGTTAGTCCCACATGGTAGTCCAAGAAAACACGGCCAACGTCTTAACTTGGCATCTCATCGCTTACTAACGTCAAAGAATACACACATAGGTCACACGAATCCTCCCATTTAAACTTCAAGCGTCTTTGGATTGTTTATACTGCAAATAAACTCCTTATTTAAGTTAGCATTAGCACGCCGAAGCTTCAGAAGCGTGTACCACCATGACACATTAGAGATGGGACTTTGTAAAAGTTTTCCTTAAGTTTATATGGTGCCAGTTTGGAAACGTGCAAGCGTAATTTAAGGCTAATGTAAGACATAAAAATACATTTTTACATGTTTTTGTATTGTCTTGGGTGTGTTTACTGCGCCTACGAGGTTATACCATAGAAGCGCATATTACTTAAGTACAAATTGCTGAACAACTTATTGTTATAAGAATCGCTAACATCTAGTCAAAGATGCTGTTTGCAATAATTAGCAACCTGTGTGCTGCTGTAGATTTCAAATTAGTTTCTGTTAATGAGCTCAGAATGAAAGCTAAGTGTTTTAAGCACGCTCATACTTATGACATTACAGTAATGATGTCATCCACATTATGGTATGGTTAACAGTGTGAGTGCGCTGTGTTTCAGGAGGGACCTCGGAGGAAGAAGAGGAAATCGGAGGTGGGGCAGGTGGAGGAGAAGGCAGACCTGTTGGCAATGGGCACAGCAGCGGGCACAGTGCTCATCTACAGTACCGCAAAGGGAGCATTGCACTGTACCCTGGTGAGTTTGATCTATTTTATATCGCATATATATTCTACCTGACAATGATCTTATTCTTTCTGGGAGAGGTTACTTTATCAAGTTATTCAGTTGTACACTGTAAATCTGAGTCAGAGTGAGAAACCTTTAGCATTACTCTATTTATAATTGGAGCTGTAGTGATTGGTCGCAAGGTTGGGAGTACATAATAATGTGTTAAAAATTATTGACAGCACAACAATTATGATTTTTTCAATCAACACCTCTGACATCTATTTTGATTAACAGCTTTTTGAGGAAACACAGAGCTGTTCTTAAATAAGTTGCAATGGTACATTTCCAAAACTGTGGATATTTATTTTATAATTTATTTTTTTTTAATACAAGGGTTAACTGTAATTTTCTGTCTCTGCCAGGATGGTGGCCACAGTGGAGGAGTGAATTGTGTTCAGTGGCATTCTGATGACAGTTTAATATACAGTGGTTCAGATGACACAAATATTATTGAGTGGGACCTGCAGACAGGCAAGATGCGAAGGTTAGTATCTACTTTATCAAAGAAGATGGTATCTGAAAAAAATTGATAAAAAAAATCAGCATGGAAAAGATCGTAACAGTGCCGGGATGATGTTTGTGACCCATTTAGACCTAAAGCGCCCTCTAAATAAAAAGCTTTATTAACTCAGCACTGATTGAAAACAACGTCTTTAAACTATAGGTTTTCGAAAAATTTTAAATCCACCAAAATCTTTACTGCTCAGCTATCTAATCAGATAGAAAGATGATATAAAAACCCTTTCTGGTAGCGATTTACAATAAACCCAAATGTTTAATGCGTATACGTTTTTACATGTCTGTGAAATGAAGTTCGTAGTGACACCATTGGATCAGGTGTACCAATATCTACAAGTAGTAACACAGGCACACAGATTTTCTTCTGAAATGGCTCTCCCTCTGAGCCTTGATTTGCAGTTTAGCAGGTTGAACTCATTGTGCAAACCTTCTAAGACATTGTTTTTGTCCATCTCATCTGGGCAACCTGCTCCAACCATCATCGTCCAAACTGTGATTTGCGAAATGTTTCTAAAATTGCTTCAGGGGGGAAAAAACCCAAAATATTTTCTATATTTCCTGGGTTTTGCCCTCCTGTCTCAAATTTAATTTCCTTTCACAGTTATCACAGAATCGCCTGATTGCAATAATTTGAGCTGAGAGCAATCATTTTACGTAGTTGTTAAAATTATTCCATTCACCTGCAAAAATAGCTGGATGAAACTAACAGAAATTTCACATTTCCATCACTATTTGCACATTGTTTTCCACAGTTTGAGGGTTGACTGGGGCTCTCTTAATGACATCATCTCATTGTGCCCCCTTCTTTTGCTATGGTTTGATGCTACACGAGGAGAGAATTTGTGCCACAAACCAAAGTGCCTAATTTCTAATATTTGACGACCGCATTTTTTATATTAGCATTGCGGATTTACTTGTCGGTGTATGCTTATTAATAAATAATGTTTAGGGTTATAATATAATGGTGGACTGAAATTATTAAAAAGACAATTACATTTTTAATCATCAACTAAAATTTCATGATTGTGACAGCCCTACCATTTACTTTTGTCATTGCAACAGCTGATTTATCCAAAAGTTTGATGTTTACAGACTGACTGACAACACTGACCTTTCCTCACTGCTGATTTCGAGTGACTGAGCCAGTCGTCTCGAGTTTTTCCTCTTTTAAAAATTCACAACTGAAATCAACTTAAACCTTTGTTGAGCATTGCACATGCTGTTTTTCATACTTTAAGCTTAGCAATGTACGGTGTGATTGATCTGTCGCGCCCTGTGCTGAATCAAACTTGTTTTTAAGTATATACCAGGCATCCACCAACAAAAGAAAACTCATACTTTGACCCGTTTCTTCTACACCAATCACATACCTTTGTAAAATAATTGTGGAGAGAGGAATGGTGGTCTGGGGCTGGAAAAAGGCAAAGAAGGGGATTTTTTGAGGAACTTTTTCATCCCAAATGTGAAGTGAACAGCAGTTTTTAACCCGAAGCATATCTGTTTGCTGTCTGTCTGCTTCACACTGTCAGAATTTATTTAAACTACTGCCTGCTTTGTATTCATGTCTGAAATTTGCTCATTCATAATGTTAGGTTTCAGTGTATTTGTTTTTATTTTAGTGGATTGTCAGGCAGACATGCCTTACAGTATAACTCGATATGAAGTCATTGTAATCTCTCAAACAGAAAAAGGATTTCTTTGGCCGCATTTAAGTATAAATCAAAAAACACCAAGTGAGTAAATTAACTATTCCAGTCAGTACTTAACACACTTAAAGTGCAAAAAAAAAAATCAATTTTCTGTGAAGAGTTTTCCAAGGAAATAACACTTATTGTGGAAAATATTGTTATCAAGTCAGAAGGAGGAGTTGATTACAAATCATTGAGCTGTGTGTGGCCCTGCATTAAAATTAAGTTTTGGTTCATTATGAAAATGTTGGGAGTAATTACACTGTGGTACAGGGTGTAAATTGAGTAGATTGTGCCTCAACCACCTCCAAATATCCATGTTTCGATGTTAAATCTGAACTCAATGCATCTGAACTGAGAGCTGTTAACTTTTGCTTGGATATTAATACCGGCTCAGAATCAGTGTCGAAGCAACTTCATTCTTATAAAGCTCTAGTACTATATTTCAGGATGTGAAACCTCACTTCTATGTGGTAAAATACCCCATAAAGCCTATTGTACTCTATTCCATCATGCATCATTGTCATTGTATTTCATCCCAAGGACCATTTCTCTGGAGGCTGGTGTAAGGGAAGTACAGTCAGTAGGTACAATCATGACCTGTAATGTGACCATGAATCCTCACTTCATGCTCACTAAAGCCCTTTTGTAGCTCACATAATGGTTTTGGAGAATAGTGAGTGTTTTGCGTATTTTCTGCTGCTGTCGGGAGGAGTGCAACAGTAAATACTTCTGTAGCGTGTGTCTCCAAGATTTCAGGCTCTTCCCTTTAAATATGAAAAATACTGCAATAGAAATAGAGGAAGGGCTACTTGGAATTGACAGTAATGTCGAGTAAAGCAAGTACTGCAGAAGGGCCTGTTAAGTTGTGTCAAAAAGAATAGGAGGAATCTAATAAAAATGGACGAGTGCACGAACCAACCACTGTCATTGTCTCCTCATCCTGACACAGTAAGTGGAAGGCCGACCGTGCAGCGGTGACCAGTTTATGTGTGAGCCATGATGGTAAACTGCTGCTCTCAGCTGGACAGATAATCAAGATGTGGGACTTGGAGACCAAGGAGGTTTTCAGGGTGAGTGTTTATTTAATGTGATGGTTAACATTTAGTGTGTTCTACCAATATCTTCCGTTTTAAATGCCTTATAAATATATTATAAGTTACAAACTTGACAAACCAGTGCTAATAAAAGATGATTTTTGGAAACATAGAGAAAAAGGTTGGAATAATTATTAAACAGTCTAATGTATCTTTTTTTTTTTCTTTCTTTCTTACTTTTTCCCCCTTCCCCCTCTGAGCAGAAATTCACAGGCCACTCCACAGCTGTGACGACCCTGCGCTTCGCCACTACACGACCCCCTGACAGCAACGGCCTCTATTTCCTGTCTGGTGCTGCCCACGATCGACTGCTCAGTGTTTGGTGAGTTCTCATCCCAAGGCGTGACATGTCATCTTAAAACTGTTCTTCTGTTACTCTGCCGTGCTCTCGTATTCGTACTGATGCAAATTTGTGTAACTATAGGCAAGTACGAGACGATGGAAAGGACAAGAACTCAGTGGTGTCCTTCACACTGACAGACGAGCCACAACACATTGATCTTGTGACGTCCAACAGCAAGGAAGAGGTGAGATATGACAGGCCTTAATGAATAATGTTACATTGAGGGTAGTTGTGCTGAAATGGTTGCATCTTGTGATTGTAAGAGCTGCATGGTATTTTGACATTGGCAGAAGTGGATTAAATGGCAACTTTAGACAGAAGTTGCAGGTGGGATAAAAACCGTGGCAACATTGTTGAACCTAGTTGGAGCACTTTGGGGCATGGGCTTTAAGCATTCAATGAGGGGGATATGTAGGAGCTCTGTCCCCCCCCAAGGTTCATACCTTTATAACTCTGGTATGGACAAATATAGTTGTTTTTTTTTTTTGTTTGTTTGTTTGTTTTTTATTGTGTGTGTGTGTGTGTGTTTAGGAGCTCTGCTTTATATAACTTGTTTATTGTGTTCAAATTTTTCTATGTTGTTCACAGGGAGTGAGGCTGGCTGTGGTGTGCAAGGATGGACAGTTGCATCTCTTTGAGCACTTTTTAAATGGGTAAGCTGTGAGAACACTGGTGATACAGCTCAGCTGTGTTAGAGACAGGTGTATTTTTTATATCTACAGCACCTCAAGGAGCTGAAAAGTAATTTTCATATTTGTTCATAATCAGAGTTGGTGTGTTTGCTCCATAATAGCTGTTAGGGTACGCTCCTAACAGATGCAAATTTCAACTTAATCACGTTGAAATGTTGCATGTTGTTGCAATATCAGTTCATTTTAATCAATGCTCCACACTTTCCATTTTAATCAGTTCTGCAAAACCTCTGACCCCTGCAGGCCCTGTAAGAAGCCCCTCTCACCCATATGTACGGTGCAGATGTCAGACACAAAGGACTCCCCAATGCCGATCCCCCTGTTGGCAGCAGCCCTCGGCGCAGATACTCCCTCTGTGCTTCTGGCCTATGGCACCCACCTACAGCCTGTAATGGAGAGAGTGGTAAGTACACAGGAGGCTGTGTGCAGTGTCCTACCACTGGTATTACCCACCTGTATTCACGTATGTAAGATTATGACTTAAAACAAATTTAGGTTTGTCATAGAAGTAAATGTCAGCTCTTGCTAACATTTATTTTAACATAGTTTGTAAGCATTTACACAAGGTAACACAAATTAATATGTTACACGATGAACATTACTCATCAGACAAATTAATGGTAATATCCTGAGAAATAATAACATTTTTATTTCTAACAACAAATGAATGATATCTCTATGGACTCGTTAGGCTGTTATTCATGTATGCTTCAATTTTTACTGTTGAATTTCTCAAGTGCTTTGAACACAGATTTCTGTGTATGCACAGCTGAATCATTGTATTCAGATAATATGGGTACAGTTGTATTCTATCACACTGTAGGTAACGTGGTGAAATTTGTTGCTCATTTACGTTAATATGAAGTTTGGTAACCATTTTGTGTAGAGAAACAGGAAATTAGGGGAGAGAGAGGGAGAATAATATAGCACAATAATGAGACAGGCTGCGAGTCGAAACAGGCACTCATCTGCTCAGAGCATATGTGCCCAAATGAGATGTACCCCAGCCCGCTGAAACCTTTTCTTTGGGCATTCTTTAGATTTTCCTATTAGAAATAGGTAGCTCCATGTGTCACATTATGCTCTTTCTCCTGTGTAAATTGACTAGCTGCTGCACGCCCACAATGATTTTTTTTTTTCAATGTATTAATCTGCATAAACAGTCTAAGGTTATTAATGTAGGAGGCTTGATCACACCAGGTAAAAACAAATTCCCAACTAATCAATAATGTGCTCTTGCCTTCCATTTTAGATTGTTAGGGCTTAGATTACTCAAGAGCTTCCCCTGAGTAAAATACAGTGATAATATTTCAGTGAGTGACGGCTCAGTGCATAGCTGTCTCCAGGAAAATGGCGTCATGGTGAAATACAGTGATGTATTTTATATATATATATATACACACACACACACACACACACACACACACACACAAATGTACAGTTAGTAAACCTTTGCTTCATTAGCTGTTCAGTGATCTGTGTTGAAAGTAAAGTGAAATGCAAAACTGGATTCATTGCCACCACCCCCTCTCCATTTTTACAGGAGATCAACACAGCAGAGAGACATATTTGTCTGACCCGGGATGTTCAGACTAGCTTGTCCCTTTCCATGGAAACCACCGTTTCCAAGGTAACAATCACATCTTCATTTTCTTGAAATCTTAAGCATTTCAGATTAATACAAACTTAAACTTAGACTAAAGTTAAACATGATATTGTATCCTGTTTCAGGTGAAAACCCCAATCATCAATGCCAAGAGCAGACTGCTGGTCCCAGGACTTCCTGGGCACCAAGCCCCAGTGAAAGGCACTGTACAGGGATCAGAGAAAAGGAAAAAAGACATAGACACCAAAGAGGTGAGATCAGTGCTAATTATGAAAATTCATCAAAGAAAGGATTATTGACATTTTACTTTTCCTGCTGCTAGAGTAGTTTTATGTGATGGGCTAAAGGTTGAACTCTAGTTAAGATGGATAAATGTAGCATTTGAACAGACATGAACCAGTTCCTGTGTAAACTCACTCAGACTAACTGTTCTTCTCTAGATGTCCATAGCAGAGCGGCTAGGTGAAATTGATCTGTCTACAGTTCCTGCTGAGAAGGGAACCTCTAAAGGGATGGCCTCTTTGCAGACAGACAATTTTGCAGTGCTGCTGGTACAGGGCCTGGAGAGCAATGATGCCAACATCCTAAATGTAAGTTCTCCTCAGTCTTGAGATGAATGAGATCAATGAAGCCATTGGTTTCTCATCCAACCGAACCGAACTGCTTTATGTGTTCTAGGTCAAGACATCTGTTTTACTAGTAAAATCACTTTTTCCCTTTGTCTCTAACAGAAGGTTTTCCAGACTCGCAAAGATGTAGTCATAAAGAAAACGGTTGCTCGGTTACCCCTCTCAGCTGTTTTACCATTGGTGGAAGTGGTGCGTGTCAATTTAATTGCATTTGATTTTGTTGTTGCTCTTGGTGACATCAGTTAGCCCAGATCTTCAGTCACGCACCTATCTTTTTGATGTAAAGTTGTGATAATTGGGCTTTTATTTCCTTTCCTGTAGATCACAAAGAGGCTCCAAGGACATCCTTTTGCGTAAGTCAAAGCTCTACAGACACTCTTAAGCTCTTAACAGGCCTGACCTTGGTATTTCTGCATGTTCAAATCTGTTTATAATGTAGAGACTGATATTAGTTACAATGCTTTTACTTTCAAGTATAAAAACCTTGTGGATAGATACAGCCAGGAAGTAAGTTTCCCACTTGACAGCATATACCTTTGATCCTTCTTACAGGGCGGTTTTAATGGTACGGTGGCTTAAGGCGGTCCTCATGCACCACACCTCATACCTGGCATCGGTGAGTTTACTTCAACGACCTCCTGTCCTCCTAGCATGGCTGCTAGGCTGTTTGACTTGTGCCTTGCCTCCTTCTGTACGGACGTACACTGTGATTACACCCGAGCACCACAAAGAGCTGTTTAAATAACACAAGCATTCAAACAAACACAGAGCGCCCTCCTCTGTGAGTCGGCTCTGCTCTCTTGACATTTATATCTAATCTCATGTTGATCTACAGTCATTACCTCCACCACACAGATTATAGCATCGTGTCCAAGCACATGTTTGTCTTACTGCGACCAAAATATCTGCAAGCAGTAGCTGGATATTCATTCACTACATGTGTTGAAGCTCCAAAGGCAAAATATTTATATGTGTTAAGGTACCCTGTGATCTGTAGCACAGCTTAATCAGCTCACTCTGATCGTCAGATGACATATTTGAAGCATTTTCGGCTCCCCTTGACGTCCATCCATGATACTCTTTGGCCCTGTCCTCACCAATGTTATAGTTTTAAAACAAAATGGATCTCCAGATGACTGTTTTAGCCCTTAGCCTCACACTAGATCTGAAACAATTACTCAAGTAATTCAAATAATTATTAAGGCCATTTTTCTGGAACAAAGCTTTGTTGAATTAGTTTCACTCGCATTGTATGACATGCTCTGCAAGTGTGTCACATAGACGGTTACTACTGATACACGTTTCCGAATTAAGTGGTGCGATCATAGATAAGATAGGGCGAAAAAGCCTCCGATTTAGGCCCTCGGAAACTCTGGAGTACAGTGGACGGTAGCAAATGGGATGGGTTTGAAAGGGAATGGTGGTAGTGTGGGTGAAGCCTGAGGGCTTGGTGTCAGGTGCTATCTTTTTGTGTGTTCTGTGCTTGTGAAATACTTTTAACTTCAACTGATCCATCTGTATATCTCAACAGCTGCCAGACCTGGTTACCCAACTGGGAGTGCTTTATCACATGATTGAGAGCAGAGTGAAGATGTTCCACAAGCTCACAAAGC
The DNA here is from genome assembly GCA_034769265.1 of Remorina albescens. Taxonomy (NCBI): domain Eukaryota; kingdom Metazoa; phylum Chordata; class Actinopteri; order Carangiformes; family Echeneidae; genus Remorina; species Remorina albescens. The sequence continues at coordinate 17,507,280 of CM068488.1, read as the reverse complement.
TGCACGGGAAACTATATCTCCTGATGACACAAGTGGGTATTTTAATGTATAGATAATGGGCACCTTATCTGTCTTGTGTTTTCTCACAGTTGGGCACTGGTGTTGGGGGTGTGAAACTGTATGTTACAGGGCCCACGAACAGGTTTAAAAAAAAAAAAAACAATTTTACACAGCTCACTGTTTAAAGTTTGGCTGTAAAATGTGTTGAAACCCCAAAAAATCACCTGTGGCTGACCTTTCTGTGTCTGTGGAAGATTACACAGTAACAGATGTGTCTGGGTGAGATGGTAAAAACATGTTAAGTATATATTGATCAGTGCAGTGAGTAGTTTCCTGCAATCTGCTGCTTCAGGAAATCAATATTGAGTAACAATTGTGATGGTCTACAAAAAATGTTAGTGATGTGTCTGGACTCATTCTTGACCCACTGCACAAGGTTTATTTTGATTTGAACTCACTACATTTGTCATTCGTCCCTAGGCACACTTCTCCTAAAAGAACCATAATCAGTCCAAAAACACAATGTTAGAAATTTAAAGTTTCCAAACCTTAAAGAGAATTTAGTCAGCGACCCCTTTACTTATGAACACACTGCTCTTTTGTTTCATCAGCTCTGTGTATGCGGCATTCACAAAACTGATGTGCGGATGCAAATTGTCCAAAAACAAGTTGAGAATCTTGTCAAAAAGCTGAGCTGCACAAATTTGATGGATCAGTCCAAAATAATGTTGCCATTTATTTACACCAATAATGTGATGGCACATCAGTTTTTTCTCCACTTCTGCTCTGATGAACCTAATCCAATTAAGAAAGCGTGTGAATACAACACAGCCCTAATTGGATCAGATGTTCGCAGGACTAAAGAGAACCTGCTGGAATTGAAAAAGTGCAGATGAAACAGTCAATTGTTTGCTCTTGCCCTCAAGAATTATTTTAAAGAGACAACACTCACTGATAGTTGAGATTTCCAGGTGATGTGCTTGTAAATGAAACATGGCTTCATTTTATGTTAGAGGTCCCCGTCTTTGTGAAAAGGAATTTAATTAAGAACGCACTTCTGAATTAATACCTCCCTCCCTCTATACCACTAGGTGGCAACAAGTGATAGCGGTAACACAGTGACAGATGTTGACCACACAGCTAAGCTGGTGTATGAAGAGGGTAAGTTGTATTCTTGTGTCTTCCTTTGTGTTCAGGAATGTTAACCCTTTGATGGAGGGTCATTCAAACAGGATATGTTAAACCTAGTGTCATTGTTCTTGGGGGGGGGGCTCTTTTTTCTTACTAGTTTTGTTTGACTTTGTTCTTTGAAGTCTCAGTGGCATCAGTACCTTCAGACCCTGAAAGCAATCATGTTAAGATCCTCTTAACCTCTGTCTGTTTCTGAAACACATGGATTAGGTTGTTGTGGAGAAAGTGATCTCAGGATTCAAATGCTCCGTTTCCAGCTTCAAACTTTCACTTCATTTCAGGACTTCAACCAAGCGTAGTGACTCCTGACATGTTGTTGTGCAACAAGTCACACTGGCATCCTGAAGTCTCTGCCCCATCAGATTGTTTATGCCCTCTCAGTTCACTATACTGCTTTTATTTACATAAAGGTGCTGCATTGATTATATTTCACGAAGGCAGACAGGCCCTCATGCAGTCGCTCTTGGCAATGCACTGCACGCAAACATGACTCCTGTTGCCTGGCAACATGACCGGCAGCGTTCAGATCCTCCCCTTTGAGCAGAACAACAAGGCCCCACTCTGTTCACTCTCATTTCTCATTACCGTACTGTAGAAAACGTTTTGTTGAACCACCTAGAAAATTGGCCTTCATGAAATAATTAGCCTGCGCCTTAAATTCCAGCTCCCCTGTCAGTGGTCCAAGATGTGAAGGTTCATTTAAAAAAAAAAGGGAGGGGGGGGCAGTGGGCGACAAAGCTAAGGAGCAGGTGATGGTTACAGGCATGTGTGGATGCTTCTGTGCACTGAGCTTATTATGGCTTCAAGATGAGAATCTGACTGCAAGCTTCAGAGTTCAGACTAGTCAGTGAACGAGTTTTTAACCAGGTTTGGAGTCAGGTTTCATTAGTTAACCTTTTGGCTGCAGACAGTTGCTGTGCTCTCTAATTGCACTGATTGTTGCCTGTATGGGCAACATTAATAATTCTGTAATTCTGGGAAATCATAAACAAGCCAAAAAAAGACTAAAGAGTTCATTGTAAACATTGACAATGTAACTTTTCATTAAGCTTTATCTGGTTTCAAACTGATGCAATGCATCCTCAAACTAACTTAAAAAAATAAGTAAAACATAAAACTACAAGACCTTTTTTTAGGTTGATAAAATAAAGTGCAAACAAAACTTTTACCTGAACATATTTTACCTAATAAAAAGGTGCCTGTGATATACAAAAAGTATTTGGTCACTATTTTGATTCCCTGAATCATGTAAAAAAATTAAACATCTGCATCAAATAAAATTAAACAACAGCATTAAATAGTAGCCTTATATTGTAAACAGCTGCAGCCGTGACAGCTTTCCACTGGGCCCCTTTCTTATCATACGGGATACAGTTTGTAAATGTTTCCAAGACGCTAGGTTGATTTTTGGTGGCGGTGCTTGGGCTGCCGAGGTCTTGCTTTTTTCGGAGGGAGCAACACTTCTCCCACTCGGCAGCATGCGTCTGTTTGAGCAGCTGCAGTAAATTAGTAGTATTGCTACCTTTGGTAGCAACAGCCTTTAAACAAACTTTGCAGTGAAGTATTTTTTGTTCCATGTCTGACGCCGAAAAAAACCTGAACCAATTCCAAATAACCAAAGATACGTTTCCTTTCTTCGGAACGAGCTCTTCACCGCTTGCCGCCATGTTGTTTGTATATCAAACGCTCAGGGGGGCGCGCGCACTCTGAACTACAGGAGACCAGCAGGGAGCGTTGGTGGCGGATGTTGAAGAGAAAATAGATTTTCATTAAAACAAATCGAAGTAAAGTACAAATTTGAATTAATCGATTTATCGCCCAGCCCTACTGCCACTTTCAAAATTTCACATTTTATCAATTCGTTATGTAACAGCTGCTACTGCATGCAGCAGCACTTCCAAAAACATTTTAGCCTTGATGTGAAGTGATGTGTGAATGTTGTTATAATGGTCAGACTCTCACATTGACCTATTTCAGTCTCTGCCTTGTGATTCAACTTTAAATGTGTGCAGGCTTGTCATGTCACCAGCATATGCTCTCTGTGAAATGGTCTTTGGCGTACGCAACATCATTGGCTAAGCACAAGCCCTGTCCCTGTAACCATTTGGACTACATCATGTTTGAAAATGTCATGTTTAGTCTTAACATTCATAGTAACAAGCTCTGTTTCCTATGTTAGGTTCTTAGCACATAAAGATATTAATAGTTGTAATACATTAGTAACCTGGACAGTAAAGTCCAGCAGTAACTGTTTTTGCAGCAGACTGGTTGACTGAAAGCTCTTAGTGCAGCTATTCATGTGATGAAAATGTTTGCAGCATCAATTGATGGATTTGTTTTTCTCTCCTTTTTCCTTGCAGAGTCATCTGAAGATGAGGCCTCTGGTGATGAAGGTCTTCCTGATGATGAATCTGTAAGTATGGCAAAGGAAGAGTGATCTGCAGCAATAGTGTTGGGCAAGGTGGATGAACCAGAAAATGTGGAACTGAGCACTCATTTTAATTTTTTTTCCTCAGAATTGGGAAGAGGAGGAGTTGATGGAGGAGACAAAAGAAGATGGCAAGGATTTCGCAGATGAGGATGATGAGGATCCAGACAGCAAAACAGAGTGCAAAGAAAACGGAGAGGAAGACATGGAGCATGAGAACGAGAGTGAAGAAGAATGAATGGAAAAAGATGCCAATTGCAAAAAATGGACCTGAAAGAGTTATATATACTTTCATTTTATTTTCTTGCTTTTGATTTTACCAGAACAAAATATGGTTTTACAAAATCGAGGGACACGTTGAAACGTTGGGCAGTTTGGCTTGGCCCCCTGCCTCCTCATAACTTGGTTCATCTGAAGGTTTGCAATGTGATGCTTTCTCTCTTATCCCTATCTGAGGAACCGATGCACCATATTAGGGAGGAGGGCAAAATGTCCTGTAAAAACAAATCTGATGCAAGTTCTGCTGCCCTGTCAGATCAGTCTGCATACCAGCTCTACAGCATGAGTCTGACTTAAAATGACTGAAAAGATCAATTGGTTTTCCAGTTAGCCTACACTGCGGTCTGCATTCCAATATCTTTATATAATAAATACTATTAGAGTGTATTTTATGTCCAGAAATAACATTAGATGAGACAGCAGTCTGTCTGTAATTGATTTACTCAACTCTGTAGGTCATCTGGAACAACCCCTCCCCCCTCAGCAGAACTCCCAGATCCAAACAGTCAGGCTCGGGTGTAGAGTTGGGATGTAGGGCCCCCGGCTGTTGGTTGTACAGAAAACTGCTTGATCCGGGTGTGGGCTTACCAGACAGGACTATACATCATGTCTCCGCACAGTGTAAATCTGTATGTACAGTGAAGTGTTTGTATGAGCTCTTCCCTCTACAGTTATTCCCCAGAAATCCTTGGGATTAAATGAACTCCTGTAAAGTCTCTTGAAAGATGGCTTTTTGTTTGTTTGTTTGTTTGTTTTTCTCCCCACATTTTTTACTTTATTTATTTTCTTTTTTACATTTCTGGGCATACCCTCATGTCCACTGCCATGAACCTATGGTCACAGGGGCAGTTGAGAAAAGATATGAATTTTGCTCTATTAGGTGAATAAATGGGTTTTCAGAAAGGTTTTACTTAATGTGGTGACAGGACAAAGAGGAGTGCTGCTATTTAAATTTACCTGATAAGATGGCAAAAAACCAAAAAGGAGATTTTGTTGGGGCAAAATTTATTCTCCAGAAAACTGAAAATTTGAAGTGTTTGCTGGGTTAAGGCCAGGAGCAGGCCATGTGTATAAAACTGTCTAGCATCTTATGTTGAGTAATATTAATACATATGCTTTATTTTGATAAATTTAGGCAAAGATGCCAAAAAATATTTAATTTCATAATGACTATTGAGCCACTGGGGGCTGACACCCTGAGGTCTGTGTGGGCAGTTTTCTCAGGACTTTTTATTAAGAGAGTTTCTATTTTATCTAACAAATGTATATTATGGCGTAATGAAACAAAAGAAGAAGAATTCAGGGTAACTTAAGGTCCAGAGGCAGTGAAGAGCCTTATTTTTGTTGTTTGCCCTGTTGTAGCACTGTCTCCCGAGTGTCCTCAACTGTCAGTGATCATATACAATATCAGAATTTAATTTGGAAAATGGTGTGAATGTATAATTTGAGTTAGAGGCTGAGTGTGTGTGTGTGTGTGTGTGTGTGTGTGTGTGTGTGGTGCTCTCTTGCGCTGCAGCACTGTATTGTGATTTAGGTGGACAAGACAGGTGGGGCGCTCTGAATGTCCTGTAAAATGTCTCTGGTGTCCTGCTACAGTAAAGGACAAAGATCCTTATTATGCCTCGTCTCAGGAGCCGTGGCTTCATACCAACCCCTTAATGTCGTGAGTGCACTTGTACAACAGAAGATGGGAAACTTCAGTTGTGTTTTGGATATATTTTTTAATATATCTTACAACATGACTTATTTTTACATGGTTACAAATTAGACAGGTTTTTTGGAACAGACGTTGCCTTTATCCACTAACAGTCAATTTGAAATAACTAATAGCTTCATTTTGATTCAAGACAAACTAGTTCAGCGGAAGCTTTTACTCTCGTTCACCAGTTTAGAATAAGACAGGAGAGTAGAACTGGAAATAAAAACTATACCCTCTGCCAGAACAATGGTCCACAAACTGTTAAACATTTCTCATGATTATAAATTAACCTTTCATTCACACACGACCTACTTCTCTGGCAGCAGAAACAGACTGACGTACCGTCTAACTAGACCTTGCTGTTCTGTCTGCATAATTTTTCACAGTAGTTTGGTCATCATCAACCAATAGTGTGAAAAAGTATTTAGAAAGAATTTTAATCATAATTTGTAGAGCAGAGTCTAACCTGTTTCAACGTGATAAATATCAAAGATGTAACTAGGAGTTGCAGACTGTCAGTGCATAGATTATCGGAATTATTTCAATTCCAACCCCACATTTGGAAGCAGGTCCTCTTACTTCATTGAATTTACCTCCCTAAAATGAAATTCAGTTTCAGGATACAGGCCTTTGGCACACGGGGCTGGATTTCAGTTTAGCGGGGTAATTTAAGGGTAACCCTGGCTTTTCTGTCTCACAAAGGTGGTTTGCTTTCTATTGGGGTAAGTCGGGGTAACTCATTTTCTGTGAAATTTTTCCCCTTGTGTCAGACATTTTTCTTACGGAAAAGACAAGAGAATGTTCTTGACTGTTTCAGCATACTTTTAGCTGGAGGCTTCACTTTTACTGTATTAAACTTGCATTCAGCCTTCTCATTCACCTAATGTCCCATGGCAAATGGTAATGGTGGGTGTCAGGGGAGCACTTCCATCTGTGTCTGAACTTCTGTTTGTCACTGGAAGTGGCACTTTTTTGACATTGAGGCACTTACCTTAGAGTCGTTTATTTAAGGACACACAGGGGTAAATGGATGAGACATGAGCAAGATGAAATTATTGTTATATTGCTTGACACCTGTTAGTTTATTTCTTTCTCCCCAGAGGTGAAAGACAGTGAAGGAAGCTCTCACTGAAATGCCGGTACCGATCACTGAATGAAATTCACTTGCAATATGAGGCAGTATGTGTTTAAAATAGGAAGCCTTTAGCTCCGGAAAAACCTCATCAGAATAATCTGCAACACGTTCAGCACCAATGAAAACTTGCTGGGATGGGAGATAAACATCAGCCCAGTGCAGAGGACCCCATGCGACCCATCTTCACATCTGAGCTCCTGCTGCTGAAGAGTTCTTCCAGACACTTAAGGAATTTTTTTTTTCCAAGACTGCAGTATATCTAATCTCCTAAATGCTCAGCTCTCCATCAGGGCTTGCCAACAGCTACGCCTCTTCTGGTCTGGCCTTCTGGTGAAGGCTTTAAACCCCAGCTCATTCCTCTTCTCACAGCGTGCAGCTCTGACTGAAAAAGCCTCGGTAGAGCTAGCACTGCTGCAGATTTTTTTTTTTTTTTCCTCTATACAAGCATCCGTCTGCTTGTTGCCATATGTTTGACGCAATCTGCTGTCTGGTGATGTGCTTCCAAGTTGTACACTTGGTCAGATAGACATATCTTACAAGTGGTGGCAGCATCATGCTCCTTGGCTGCATGCTACTACATCTGTAAACCAGGCTTCCTACAGGCAGCTTCAGGTGCCTCCGGCTCTCCCGCCAATTCTCATGGGTGTGAAAGGCGGACCTAGGAGGGGGGGGGAAGCCTGAGCTCTAGGTGCAGATATTGGTCATCGGCTGCAAGTTGCACCAAGCTGATTGGGCAAGGTTCTGCTGAGCTCCAGCCCATACCAGTAGTGTTGTCTATCAGCGCATCAGTTGGTCCCTGGTGGGGAAATTAGAAACTCGGATTTGACTCGTACAGGACTAAGAGCCCATCACAAAAGTTCTCCTTCCAAAATCTCAGTCCACTGGGCTGCTGTAACTCCATCCTCTCTGCTATAAACCATAAGTTACTAATATATATATATATATATAAAAATGCAGCAGCTAGTCCTTCCTTGAGGTTATAACAGACATTACCCCAATTCTCTCCAACACTAAAGAAGCATTGTTTGATTAATAATTTTATGTGCATTTATAAATCTGTGTTTGTGTGCGTAAGAGATGTGACACTTTTTACAGCAAACCAAATTTAACTACTGATGCAAAGATGGTGACCTTCCTATGATTTTACTAATCTATTTTTAAAAAAAGAGTCCAAGCTGCAAAAAAGACATTTTAACCCTGCACGAGCCAGTGCACAGCCAGAGGCTCAGGCGCAGGCAGTGGAGCTCGAAGGGTGCCCTTGACTTGCATGAGAACACGAGGACACAGCGACTTCTGTTAGAAGTCATTTTTATAGATTTGCCTTAATCGGATGTCACCTTATTAAAATCATCCTAAGTATCTTTTATTGCATTGAAGCATGTTGTCCAACTTCTCTCTAACTTTATTTGTTCTACTTTTGCTTGACCTTCACTACAAAGCTGTCACAGGTTTAGGCAGGACCCAAGAACAGCACAACAGCAAGAGTGTAGATATAAATTCTTTACTCACAACAATCCACAGGAATTTTCCTCAATGGTCAGAGTTCAATTAGTGTCTCTGCCAGGATGTTTACACTCTTCTGTGGAGTGACAGACAGTAATAATACCACTCACTGACAGGGGAGGGTGGCTGAGGCGGCAGCAGGAACAGAGTCTCAAAAGAGGTAGCACGCAACTCCTCCCAGGTTAGCCATAGCAACCAGAACCAGGAGACACACGGGATGAAGTCACAGTCAGGAGAATAAGGGAGGTCAGGGGCAGGAAAAGTCACTACATGATGATCAGGCTGGAGAAGAGTGTTGGAGAGTAGTGCGTGACACGACAACAATCTGGTCGTGTCTGTGAGGATCTGGGTGGCTGATGAGTGGAGAGGCGCTTCAGCTGGGAAGACCAGGTGCAGGAGATTGTGACTGATGAGGCTGTGAAGCAGGTGGTGAGTGAGTGTGGCACAAGCTTTTGTTTGTATGTGCTTTCAAGCTTATTGCCTATCATTGATTTGAATTGAATTTTGTCAATGCACTTTGTAAAATGTTGCTGTATCAGTAATTATTATCCCCTCTGATTGGTGGGTTACCATTGAAGATGGTTCTGATGGCTGGATGTGTCTTTGAGCGGTGCTGCCAATTCCTCCAGCTTCAGCTGGAGGAAGCTTCATTTTGAAAGCCGCTGCACATGTTTGACAGACAAATACTTTATATCCCTGTGTTCAGCAGAGTGTCCCATCAGGAAAACAAAGCTTTAGCTGGAAGGATTTAATAGTGTTTGATTGCTAAGTTAGAGTTCAGCTGAATCCATGTCTTACAAAAAGGGGTGGTACAAAGATAAATGAACCCAAAAGATTTGGGAGTCTTTTACAGAGATCAGAGACAAGGTTTTTAATACAGAAACAGTTGGCACACGGGTAATCCATCAGATCGGGCAAACAAATCCAAGGGAGTAGGCAAGATGCAAGGTCAATGATGAAACAGGCCAAGAAAACACACCAAGGCAGAACATGAGGAAAAGGCTGGAGAAATGGACAGAGGACAAAGTTAAGGGCAGGTATATATGCACAAGGGAGGGAAACACAATCAGACAACACATTAGAGCATATAATCACGAGGGAGGGAAGACAGACAGGAAGTGAAGACACCTCAGTGTGGGAGGTGGGTTTGACACAGTGTCTCATTCAGTGGCAATGGCAATCCCTGGGTACAGGCGGACATGCGCTGCTGATTCACATCACTTATTGAGGCGACCAAGGTGTTTATCAAACATTCCTGTATTTGACATTTCTAATATCCTCATAGATACTACTCCGGTGCAGACACACAGATTCACACACACTTCAACAGAAGGTGTGTGTTAGGAATTAATTCAGTAGTTAATTTCTATTTGGTATTCTGACTTTCTCCACATACACACAGGAAGTTTCATCTTATTATTGTATTATTGAATATTTCAAATTCAGGTGTTTCTAAAAAGCCAGCAGTGCAGTTTAACATCAACTTTGACAGACGCTTTGATCCCCACCAGGGTGTAAATCTATTTCATTCCATACAAAAAAAAAAATATTAATAGGGCAGCACGGCAGCATAGTGTTAGGCGTTGTTGCCTCACAGTAAGAAGGTCACAGGTTCCGTTCCCAGCCTGGGGCCTTTCTGTGCCACCCCCCGTCCAAAGACATGCATGTTTAGGTTGACTGGTTAATTGATTAATGAATTAGCTCTGAGTGTGAGTGTGAGTGTGAGTGGTTGTTTTTCTCTGTCTCTATTTGTGTGTTGGCCCTGCGATGGACTGGTGACCTGTCCAGGGTGTACCCCGCCCCTCGCCCAATGTGAGCTGGGATTGGCGCCAGCACTCATGATGAAGATGAATGAATGAATGAATGAATGAATGGGTATTTTATTTATAAGTGTTCAAACCTTCCCCCCACATTCAAAAACATAACACAATATTAAATATAAAATATAAAAAAAAAATTTCACTATATAACACAATATCATAAAAAGGAAAGAATGTTGCAGCCAGTAGTTTATATATATGAGGGAACTAACCGAACAAGAGGTTGAGGTAAAGTGTACTCCTTTACAAATTTCCCACGAAACCCATGTCTGTTGCTTCTAAGCCTCGGAAGATGTTAGTTCCCTGAACCATGTGCAGAAATAATGGGGGCTGATAGCCTTCATTTTCTTGGGAATGATCCTCTTTGCATTAAAAACAGCAAATGTGACATAGCGCTGTCTTTTCTTTAGAATAATGCAAAATCTAGAAACTGTAAGGCTTTGAGCTGAATCCCTGTTATGTAACATTGCTTGAACCCTAAATGGGTGAGAGTCAGTGGAGGTAAAGCCGATGACGCATGTCTGTGATTATTCTAATGTTACATAAATGGCACCTCCAGTACAGTGTGTGAACTGAAAGAGCTGCTGATAACCTCTGATGCCTGAAGTTGTAAGTCTATTGCTCGACCAACAGCCCCTCTGGCTTTTTGCTACATATCATTCTCCTGCTCTCTATAGCTCCCTTCCCTGCCTTTCTTTACTGTCCTGTCCTATGGAGGCATTAAAATGTGCAAGTTCGACACAACAGTACTGATTGTGAGGATTTGGTGGATGTCTGATAGGTTTGCTCATCGGGCTGAAAAAGTTTGAGAAGATTTTTAATAAAACACACAGTCTCAGTTGATTTATTTATTTGATCCACACTCCCCAGAAGCCAAAATTCATATGTGAGAGGCTCTACGTTGATTGATTGGTAATGCTCGTGCAAACAGCGAGTTACAGAGGGCTTATGAGCTGTGTTGAACTTTTTCCCAAGAAATTTTCTGTTTCATAAAGATAACCGTCCATCCAGACTAACCTGGTTCCAGTCTGGCTCGTCTTTTAAGGCTCGCAACTTAACGCGTGCTTGGTTTGTCAGGGTCACACAAGTTAGTTTTGACACCGGGGCTCACTTTGCTGAGCACGCCTCTGTTCACCCACATCTTCCTCCAAACTCTTCTTTCCTGAAGCTTGGAACAGCACAGTTTTGGGTTAAACAGCAAGTTTATCTTAATAGAAACCACAAAGGCACTCAGCTGTTTTCAGATATATAGGCACTGCCCTCAGATTTGCCTGCAGCATCTCTAAGATTAAAGAGAACTGTCCATACAGATTCTTCCTGTCATGCTCTTGACACCGCCTCCTGAACCCTGACTGAGGACAACGGACAAAATCAATCTTAGCTCATTAACAGATCTTGTGTTTGAACAGGTGTTAGAAGAGTTCAGCCAAAGGATGAGAAAACTTTGTTGATTTTCAAAAGATTGGTGTTAACCCAGACCCATCAGTATTGGTCCTTAACCATGTATGAACTGTTATATAAAGTGTACATTTTCCAGAAAGGCTATAATTGTGTGCGCAGACAATGGACTTTTCTCACAGTGAATAATGCATTTATGAGTGTGCATGAATAATGCATGGCATGCATAATTCAACGTTCAGTTATTATAGTTTAAACTTCTTAACATTACATCATTTAAATCATTGAAAAAACACGCAGACAGGCCGTGTTTTGTCATTGCATTTTTCCAGCTGTCAGCGATTGGACGGACAACAGCTCTTCAAGCTCACTGTGGACAAATGGAAACTTTCAGAAACACAGAGCGAGCTGACCTGCAGTCTGGCTTCAGAAACCAAGTTTATTTATTCAGCTAGTCTGTGAAATAAAAGAAGCTTCAGTCCACCCACAGCGGGGAGGAACAACACCAACTAACCTTCTAACAAAGCAGCAATTTTAGGTGAGCTAACACCTCAGGTGAGACACTGCATGGCGATATGGACTGGAGACTAATGAATGGACTAATTTGTGTTTTTTTTTTTTTAAAAAAAAGGATCTTTGGTGAAATAACTATATCTTTAAGCATAAATATTGAAACTGATTTCAAATTAAAAAAAAAAAAAAATCCTTTTGAAAATGAGAGATGAGCCTTCAGCACCATTTCCTTGGGTCATGGATACTGTAGTATTGACTATTCCATCGTGCCACAGTTAGCACCAGATTTCCTTTTGACTCACTTTTTGGACACACAACAGCCATGACTGTATTAACTTGCAAGGGGGCCCAGATGAGGTGAAAAAATTACATTAGCTGCTAGGTTGTAGAATTGTTAGGTTGAAGGAGCCATTTGGGGTTCGAGAATCGAGGGTCATTCATATTATCTGTGGACAATTTGGGGTGAGCCGGAGTTTTTATCACATCTGTAGCTTCAACTTACAAAAAGTGCTCATGTTTCAATTATCCATACAATATAAATTAATACTTGTGTTCAGTCAAATATAGTAAAACCTAAACACACAACATACAACATATATATATAATATACAATATATATATATATATATATTAAAAAAAGAAATCTAACTGCTGCACGCTCCAGGTTGACAAATAAAAAAACAGTGGGTGTCAAGATGGTTAGTTAGTTTTTACCTGGCAGGAGATGATACTGTGTCAATAACACAAACTCTGCTCGCTGTAATGAAAATGTTTTGATGATCAGTGAAGCAGTAGAGAGCATCAGGATGGTTAGTGTTATAGAAAACATCGACATGTTTGTGCTGCAGTGAGATCCAGCCTCAGGTGAGAAGTCTGCTATAACAGAATCAGCGACAAGCAGATATATTGGAACCGCTGACATATTTAATTTGAGTATACAGTTTTCTGATTATACTGTTTGTTAACTCCGGCTGACAGCAGGTGACACAATTCATGGTTGTGTGCCCCCCTCCCCTTACGTTATGAATGATGATGATTGTTTTAATCTGGTTCAAATGCAGAGTCGTGGTGTTGACTGATTATTTCACTCATAAGATAGATAGAAGCTTTATTTTCATTGTATAAAACATATTGTATATAGATAACATTGGGGAGGGGTCATTAAATTAAATAAAATTAAATCAAAAACTAGATTCAATACGATAGAAAGAAGCAGCACCCACTTCAAGGCCCTCATCACACTGGTTGTACTGCTGTAGAGTAAATTCTTAGAGTTGACACCAAAAGCCCAGAGCTTTTATGCCCAGTAATCCCCGTTTAACCTGTTTGTCATCAAACCATTGCCTTTGATTGATTTGAATCTTTCAAGAGTTAGTTATTTGGACAAATTTATTCTATGTGTGAAGTCGGTGGGAGGCTCCCTTTGTGGAGGGTACTACTATTTATTTTTCTGTGTCATATTCTCACTTAGCCATTCAAGTTGCCTTTGTATTATTTGCAGAGTGCCACGTCGCTCTATATGTATTGCTTTAGAAGCGTAACAGGTATTTTGCTGAAGTCTGAATCCGTTGTCTTATCCCAGCAGCTAAAATCCACATATCTACTCTCTGCAGGTATAGAGCAGCGCTGCAAGAACTAGAAGTGTTGAACAAAGTAAGTGAAAACCACAAAATCCACACTTCATTCATCTTCTACTGCTTATCCGTCACGGGGGGGGGGCTGGAGCCAATCCTAGCTCACACTGGGTGAGGGCGGGGTCACCCTGGACAGGTCGCCAGTCTATCACAGGGCCAACACACAGAGACAGACAGAGACCAACTACCACTCACACTCAGACCTACAGACAATTAAGAGTCACCAGTTAATCTAAACATGATGTCTTTGGATGGTGGGAAGAAACCAGAGTACCTGGAGGAAACCCATACAGGCATGGAGAGAACATGCAAACTCTGCACAGAAAGGCCCCAGGCCAGGGAACCGAACCCATGACCTTCTTAATGTGAGGCAACAGCGCTAATTATTACTACCGTGCTGCCATTAAATCCCCGCTAAAGAGTGAAAATATTATGTGAATGAAAATTATCCATCCTGTTCAAATATAAAGAACAGAAAAGCATAAATCCACACACCCAGTCGTGCAGGCTTTAATATTTGATTTTTCTCTCCATGTGGAACCGAGGCGTGGAAAAGTTTTAACTCTCCACCTGGCTTCGAATATTATTATCTTCATGCTTCCATTTCCTTTGAAAGAGAATGTAATAAAGTGATCCACCAGTCTCCGGAGGCAATTGCACTCCCACAATACCACAGCACATCTGTCAGAAAACCCCTGGATGTGGCTCTGCTGGAGTTCCCTGGTGAATTTCTATAAACCCCTGCAAGCTTTGTCCCATTTGGGCTGAGCAAACCCCAGGAGATAAAGGGGCAAAGGGCACCGCAAAATGTGCTTCAGCTGCCAATAGGAAATGTCAGTTCCTCTCACAGAGGAGGAATAACAAATAGCTTCTTGAGCGTCTTGACAAGCGATGGTGGCTGCAGCAAACTTACTTTGCCCCTATGTCCATAGAGAATTATGCGTGACAAGAGAATTAACCGCCTCCTGCTATCTGGGAAATTCATCTCAACCAGCGCCTGACGAGATTCTGACAAGAGTTTCTTACATATTTCATCACATTTCACAAGTAATGCAGTCAGTACCAGCATCACGAGTAATAAAAAGGACAAGGTTTGACATTATTTACCTTCCATCTGAAAGCTGAGCATCAGCTTGTTATTTATGTCGGTGCATTGGCAAGGCGGTGAATAATTTTCCATTTTTAATATAAGCATTTTACTTGTTAGACCGAAAACCCATCACACACCAATGCAGGTTGAGTTGCCAGTTCAAACTGGGCAGCACCAAACACAACTTGTTTCGCCATTTATTTATTTATTTATTTTTTCCCTACTGCTCCTAAATTGTTTCCTGCAACTGCAACCCCTTTCAGAACCTTTCAAAAATATTTCTGGCTGCACACAAACAGTTGCACATCAAAAGCACTGATGGCACTTGACATTTTACTGTAAGTTGAACCATCTTGGTTACACAGAAATTACATTCCTTCTACACTGTGGCTGCTCTTCCTTTACCATGTAGGTCAGCGCCGCGTCCACCTGTACATTGCCAGAAAATATTTGAACAGTTTCATTTCAAAAACTTAGAAAAATCTAGCACTCACTGCTGTGAAATTACATCTATGCCCCAAGTATCTAAACTACGCTTGATCACTACTTTCAACACCGTACATCATCTCGTGGGAGGTATTAGACTATATTTCTTAAAAGTGCAGACGTCTAATTTTTCTACTTATTAATATTAAACATTATGATGAATAATATGAATCACCGCTATGTCTCACTCTGCGGGCTGTCATACTTTCCATTCTGGTTTGTGCCCTGCTGTTTTGAAGCCGTCAGTTTATAATTTACTCGCTCATCTTGTTTTTTATTTATTTATTTATTTATTTATTTTGTGAGTGTTTAAACCAGAAGAAACCATATTTGGAGGAGAGGGTGAAGCTGAGGAGGAGTGAAGGTTGGATATGACCCACTCTGTACTCTTTTCTGATTGTGTGGTTCAGTCAGCCAATCACACAGTAGCCACATCCTCATTCATACTCTGTTGATGATGTATTTTCCTCAAAATCATTTGAAAAAAAAAACAACAACTACCTCATGTTGTATTGCTAATACATCAAGTGAGAAATGGGGACGTTTTCCCATAGACTTCAATACAATCGGACTCCTTTTTAAAAACCAGTGGTCTTGCTCCCTGCTGATCATTATGAAGAATGCAGGTTTAGGGCTCCTTATCAGTGGCTTCACTTTACAGACTTGGAAACCAACATCCATTCCTGCAGACAGTCTGTGGTTTTAAAAGAAGGAGACACACTCAGTGGGTCGGTGGATCCAAAGTGACAGTCACAAAATCCCGCACACTGTATAACTTCCAAAACAATCCCTTTAGAGACTGACCCAACAGTGTGTAATATGATGTCAGCGTGGCCTGCTTTGAGCATGTTATTGAGTCAAAAGCTTAGATTACGAGAATCTGCCTGCCTTCTCTGTCTGAAAATACTCTGGAACAATCTTGCGGGGTAGTGTGCTGAACAACTTTAGCTTTAAAGTTGGTTTACATATTTAAGTCTATGCTGTTAAAAGTGTCTGGAACATTTAAAAGCTCTCAAATATGCGTAGCAAAGATGTAAAAACTGAAAAAGAAACAAATGTGTTCAGTCACACCTTCCTAAAATAACAGCCAAAGGTGAAATGTCTCCAGGCCGGAGGTCTTTACCTCTTCTGGTTCGAACTGCAGAATGGCAGTTTCCTTTTTGTTTTTTAACAGTCCTTAAACATTTTCCCATGACCCTTTGCTTTTCACAAGGCACAATGTCACAGCTCCGAAAACAGAGTGGAAAGGTCATTGTTAACTCAGACGAAGACAGCTACAAAGTTTAACATAAGGAGAGCAGAGGCGAGTTGTAGGACCTGCACTTCAGCATTTGTTGTTTTCTCATTGGAGCTGTAGATTTTTCTTCTGCGTACACACAATAAATGTTGGTAAAGGCCTGGAGGCTCTTGACCCGGCAAGCTTTCCTTCAGCCCCTCAATCACGCCAACTTTTTGCAGCCCTTACACAAATATTGTCCTCAGCCCACTATCATGTTGTCTCTGATAATAACAGCTGGGGAGATGGGTGAGTCGTAACAGAGGTCTCTATTCCAGTGAGTGCTTTCTTGCTTAGCTTGTAAATTTGCATCACGCTCCAGCAGTTCACGTTAAAAGTGGAGGCAGTTGAGTCCCGGTTAGAGTGTTTGTAATCAGCATTACTGCAAGCCACTGATGATCACAATCACATTCAGCCGTGATAAACAACGTCCTTGTGTCGAGAAAGTGAGCAAAATTACACAGCAGACACTCGCGCTCACACACGAACGCACACACTCTCACTGTCAGTCACACAACAATGCACATCAAAAGAAGGATATGTTTGGAGTTGTTGTCTCAGGGCAGTTGGGAAGGAAAGTGTTGGAGGCAGCTTCTTTGCAGGAAATTGCCTTGGCTATCGGGGTGTGACTAATACATGATGTTGAACAAATCTAAAATTAATTCTAAAATATTATTTATTCGAACTCCTCTGGACTCCTGGAGAAATCAAGCCACTTTTATATCTGGTTTGAAATTAATGAATCTGCCGACAGCTCCATTATTCATATTTTAATACACAGCCTATGTGGAGTCAAAACTAATCCAATATAAATACTGACTGATAGTTTGTCTGATAGTTTTGTTTTTTTCTACCCTGACACTTCTTTTCTCCTCCCTGAATGATAATAAACTTCCTACACATTTTTTTTTTTACTTATCTTGTGTAGCAACTTCTACACAATTCCTACACATTCCCTTGTTAAATAAATTCTCACTTTGTCCTTTTGACTTTATTTGACTATAAAGTTATGATTTATTTCTAACTTATGCGATTTGTGTCTGCAAAGTCTACTCGTTTTTGAGCTTTTATCTGAATACACGTGTTGGTTCTGTTCAATAGGCTACAGCTAACTCCCCGTGTGAAGCAGGGAACATTAATGCAGCATTTTAGCAATAACAAAGGAAAACGGTTCTGATAAAGGAATCAAATCTTTAAAGTTGACGTTGATACATTCAGGACCTTGAATGCAGACAAAGAAGAATTACCTGCATTCAATTGTCTGCATTCTCCCTGTGCATTCTCTCCCTGCACAGGGAGAAAACCGAGACCAAAGAGTAGAGATAAGATCTTACCACAACATAAGTAAGGGAGAGGATGGCAATTATTCCACAGTATTTTCAGACAGACACACAGATTCTTGTAATCTAAACTATTGACTCAATAACATGTATCCATTTGCTGTACAGATTATGAAGGACATTATATGACACACTGTTGGGTCAGTCTCTGTTCTGAGGTCTTTGTAATGAAGTCTTTCTTCTCCTTTTAAAACCATTCACTGTCTATAGAAATGGATGTTAGTTTCCTAGTCTGTAAAATGAAGCCAATGCTGAGGAGGCCTAAACCTGCATTCTATCTAATAACCATCAGGGGCGACTCCACTGGTTTTAAAAAAGAGTCAGATTCTATTGAAGTCTATGGGAAAATGTCCATACTTCTCACTTGACTTATCCATTCATTCATTCATCTTCTACCATTTATCAGTTTCCAGGTCGCGGGGTGCTGGAGCCAATCCAAGCTCACACTGGGTGAGGGCGGGGTACACCTTGGACAAGTCACCAGTCCATCACAGGGCCAACACACAGAGACAGACAGAGACCAACAACCACTCACACTCACACTCAGACCTACAGATAATTTAGAGTCACCAGTTAACCTGAACATGCATGTCTTTGGACGGCAGGAGGAAACTGGAGGAAACCCACATAAGCACAGGAAGAACATGCAAACTCTGCACAGAAAGGCCCCAGGATGGGGAATCGAACCCGTGACCTCCTTGCTGTGCATCAACAGCATTAACCACCATGTCACCGTGCTGCCCTCACTGGATTTGTTACAATTTTCCTAATGAATTTATGGTCTCAGTCTCTAGTTTCAAATTTTTAAACAATAACAAACAAACAACAATGTGATGTTCTTTTTTAAAATGACGTTGCCATTTATAAGAAAATAGACCATAAAGCAGGGTATGGACTAGAGGGCGTGGCTACTGTGTGATTGATAGACAGTACCACCCAGAGAACAGAGCAGGTCAGATTCAGCCCTCAGTCCTCCTGAGCTTCACCTTTTCCTCCAAATATGGTTTCTACCGCTTTCAAAAAAACCAAGATGACAATGACCGAATTAAAAACAGGAGGCTTCAAGATGTCCGTTCAACATCTTAATGGGTTGTCGCCTGTTTGAAATACAATACATTCATTCCTGAAATTCTTTTTACTTTATGTTAATCTTGAGAAGCTTTCTGTGTCTCCTCTGAAAGCCCGAACCTTTGCATACAATACACGGAGGAGCACCGTGTCTGAACACTAAATGTCCAAATCAGTTGAACGGCTCATTAAACTGACTTTACTCTGTCCGCTCCTCTGTATGAAGTTTGCATAATGGCTAATCAAAGGGATGTGTGAATAGAGCTGTCCTTTACAAGATAGGTGACAGAAAGTTAATGGGTTTGTTTGTGATATTTCTATCCTGCTTCTTGCTGGACACTGTAGAGTTCTGCAGAGTTTTTTTTTTTTTGTTTGTTTGTTTGTTTTTTTTGTCGGCATGATCTCAGCTCGCCTGAACAACCTCTAGGTGGTGTGCTGCACGTTTTAATCAGACACTGTGTGGAATTACTCAGTTTGATCTTATATTTTGCTGACTGCAATTCAATAATAGGAGCAACTAGCCATATCCTGCAGTGCTGGAATAATAGTGTTTCTCTATTTGTATGGCTCAAGTGGTTAAAATGCTTTTCCCAGCACATCCAGCCTCACACTCAGTGCTGAAGCGTGATGTATTTTTATATGTTTTATCATGTTTTATAGGTTTTACTGTTTAACAATGAGTCAGCTTGAAAATTTAAATCAGCATCAGATTGTTGGGCCAACATTAGCCTGCAGATGTAAAAATCCACTATACCATTGCCAGCAAATTTTGAGAAGCTCATTTTAGTCTCTAACACCTGAAATCAAGAACCTGACTCTTACATAACTACCTCAACTAACTAGATATGGAGTTGTTTCTGCCTCGACAGTGACTGTAAATGCAAATGTCAGCGATATCAAGGAGTTATCAAGGAGTTAGTGTAATTATTTATTCATTGTCAGTGGGTGGGTTGATGAACCGATTCTCTGAGATCTGGCATCTTGCAGTCTGGTCTGCTCGATGTTTCCTCCCACAGGAGAGAAGAGATGGACTGGGGTTGGGGTGAGGAGGTGGGTGGGTGGCCTGTAAATAAGGCACATACATTTATTGAATTGCATTAGTAACAGCATACAGATGTTGACTATTCAGAGCTATGAAATTATTAGAACTGTCATCTCTGCTTTCCCCAAGTCAGACAGGACAGGCAGATGTTGTCATCCAGGAGAAAACTGGAAATTGGATTCCTATTTATACAAACATTTCTCAGAGCAAGCTTTTGGGTGTCAGATATTTGTTCAGTCAAACCTCAGTGGGGAAACTGTTTATGAGTCTATGAGTGAGCATGTCAAAGAAATGAGTATCGCAAAAAAAACCAACAACAACAACAAAACAAAAACAAAAACAAAAACCAAACAAACTGAAACACTACTTCTTTATGACTTTTGTTCCTCCTGAGGCTTTATCAGATGTTGGCTCTGAGGTTTGAACTTTTTCCCTCCACAGCCCTGTCAGATATGGCCTTTCATTATTCCCAATGATTTCTTGTAATTTAACTTGACACTGAATATGAATCAAAGCTATTCATTATAAAAAAAAAGCATTTATGTAGGGCACAGAGAAACTGCTTTGCATTAAAAATAGAATAAAAAAAGCATTGAAAAAAAATCATTCAAAATGCACAAAAAAATAAGAACAAAAGATGGAAGAGTCGGTGCAATTATTAGCAGATGTAAACATAAGCTTTTCCAGTTTAATATATATATTTGTCAAATAATTTTTATACTGTAGAACTACAATAGATTGGAATCCTGTCAAGGGTTTATTCATCCTGGATAAAGAGGGATGGCAACTGGAGCCGATGGGACCACTTCACTGTTAACTTGTTTGATAGTTCTCTTATCTCTTTTATTTTTTTATTTCTCATTTTTCATTTCAAATTGAATTTGTGTCAACTCTGCTGCCGCTAAGCTGCACATTAACTATTCTTTTTATTATTATTATTATTATTATTATTATTACTTTTTCTTGCACACTTTCAATCACAACCTTTGGAAGTATAACTGGCCGGGGGGGGGGTGGGTGGGAGATGAGCCTTATGCCGACAGCCTATGTAGTTCGTGCTTACAGTCATAATGTAGAAACTGAGTAGCAGCCTCACAACATTTCCTCTTTAAATTAGCTGAGCCACTTCACATTCTCTCCACATCAGCCCTGGTGAGGGGAGATGTACCGCTGCAGATTGTGAATCACTGAACTAGCCAGAGTTGCCTCTGAATATTCAGCTGACCTTGAAGTAGATGTTATCGGTTAAACGTACAGGTCACAGTGACAGCACAGTCTACAATATTCTGTGGTTTTTAAACCCCCAAATTTTAGAAGTTTTGTTAACAAGGATGGATGCTCCCTGACTGGGTCTTATCAGCCTTGACTTCTGTGGTAAAACCACCATCAAGAAAGAATTACAAGTGTCACTGACCTTGTTGTTGTCTTTTCTAGCGGCTGCTGTGCAGTTAAATTCTGACAGTTTAACGCTAAAACTGTTATCTTGCTATGGACAAGGAATTGGGCTGAAATTAATGAAAACAATAGAGGGTTTGTTTGTTTTTTTAACATTGATCATTTGTATTAGGAATTATTTTGTCGGGCAGCATGGCGACGTAGTGGTTAGTGCTGTTGCCCCACAATAAGAAGGTCACAGGTTTGGTTCCCGGCCTGGGGCCTTTCTGTGTGGAGTTTGCATGTTCTCTGCTTGCCTGTGTGGGTTTCCTCCAGGTACTCCGGTTTTCTCCAACCATCCAAAGACATCATGTTTGGGTTAACTAGTAACTCTAAATTGTCCGTAGGTCTTAGTGTGAATGTTTGTTTGTCGGTCTGTCTCTGTGTGTTGGCCCTGTGATGGACTGGTGACCTGTCCAGGGTGTCCCCTGCCCTCACCCAGTGTGAGCTGGGGTCGGCTCCAGCACCCCCCGCAACCCGGAAATGGATAAGCGGCTGAAGATGAATGGATAAATGATAAATGAATGGATTTTCAATACAAAGACAAATAGTTTCACAGCAGAGAAGTTGGACCAATATCAAGTAATGAACTGTATACACTGGTCCATTTTCAGGAAGCGCAGTTATTCATATGCACATCTTCAGCCTTCCTCCGGTAAGCATCAGTGCGTCCAATGAAATAAGGACAAGCATCTTTAATGTAGTTGTTGGATATTGACACAATATCCAAGTGACCAACAAAAGTGAAATTATATGACAGTGTCTGTCAGGGTTAAGATATTTAGCACCCTGTCGCTTGTTTAGTTGGAAGACTTATTTAGTAAGCAAAAATGACTTTCAGGAGAAGACAGACTTGAATACATATGGGTGGAAAGAGTAACTGAACAAAAGTAACACACATCAGGGCAGCAAGGAAAACAAGGCAAAGGCAGGAAGTGAAACATTTAACAGAAACACAATAAAGTTTAAAAAAAAAAAAAAAAGGAGGAAAGAAAAAGGAAACAATAAATACAAAGTCCCAAACAAGAGTCCCATCAGTGAAAGGCTGTGACAGTGACAACTATCAACCATGACCACCAGCCCATAGTGATGGGACTGGAGAGACTTTTTGGCTTATTGGCTGAATGGGTCATACTTACATGATTTGAAGTGGATAGAAGCAGGAAACAGGAAGCATGGGGTATGATGAGTAAAAAAGAAATACTAAATCACCGTCTTGATAATGTTAACAAGGCTCCATCCGAAACATCATGACAATAACGCTTTCTATGATGATGTTTTTTAAAGAAAATGAGCACCATTTTCCGGACAGTCTCTGCTTGGTACTCCATCAGGAAAATATTGAATGTTCGGGATGGGATCAAATGTTTCTGTCTTGATGGTAGGAGCATTTTGGTGGGAGCTTTTCAAATTGCCAAATGTGAATCATCTGTCTTGACATCACGGATTGAGGTTGCACTGAAAATGGTCGATTTAGTCCAGAGGGACTTGGAAAAATTATTTTCTCTCCTGTAAAGAAGATTGAGGACTGAACATTCAGAAAAAAGCGAAAAGCCCAGAGTACAATGCAAGACACATCAGTGTTTTGTGGGTTGCTGCACTCACAAAGGCGACGGTGCCACTAACACTAATGTGGGTTTTTGGTCCCAACTTCCCCTTGCTCATGTTTACGCTTCAGCAATTGTCACCAGTCTTGATGATCCGTCTGCTATGAAGTAGCATCTTGCCTGAAGTTGAGCTAACCAGAGTCCATTAAGTCAAAGCAGATGGTGAACACAGATAATTTGCAATTAAAAAAAAGAAAAAGAAAAACAATGATATTTGTCGTATTTTGGCTAAATGTAATGGCCTGCTCATTTATTCTTTCTCTTCTTTGTGTTTCCTGCTGTTTTCCTCAGTTGTTGTTGGTAATGATAAACCTACACATCTCAACAGGGAAATTCAAGTCACATGGTTTACAGCCAAAAATTTGATAATGGAGGACATACCTGAGGCATATATCCATGCACACATACTTAAAATCCATATGAAATCCTTTCCTCTCAATGAAGTTTTGCATTGATATATGCAGAACAACTAAGGCTGCTCAGCATTGCAAAAGTTTGATTCAACCAGTCAATTTATTTCCATCAGGGATGGCGCATGTAAAACATTCTTAGTAAAAATGTTCTTAAGAATAGTGCTAAACCAGAGCTAGTCAAACAACTCAGTAAGAAATGCAGGTTTTGTGCGTGAAACCTTTCAACGGTATTTAAGTGGCTCTCTAGTGCTGTCTGCAGTGTTGTAAAATGAGTTCTGCAATCACATCTAAATTGTGCCCTCCCCGCAAGCGTCGCGGCCAATAGGCCCCCTGAGGTGACACATCAGGTTAGATCACATCAGTCATCGCAGTTTCATACACGTCTTTGCGTGTCTGAAATCACTCCCTTGTTCCTTCACTCACTGCTTCCTAATAAAAGCTTGGCAGTTAACTCAATAGCAAGCAGGAAATTGAAGTTTCAGCCACTTGTGAATCGTTAGTTTGCGTCAGCACTGACAAGTGTTGGGTCACGGGAATGTAATTTTCATATCGACAAAACTCACTGCAGTACCTGATTGTTGGCAGGAAGTGGCATATGAGCAATAAACACTTCATTATTGTAATATATTGACGGTTTGATGGTATGTAATTGTGTAAATTGATATTTACAGGGAAAATACAGCGAGCTATACTGAAGCGAATGGGAATATATATATATATATATATTAAGGGTGTAATGGTACAGGGTGGTACGAATATACGTGTGTAAACTCGTGGAGCATGTAGAACAGACCAGCCTCACTGAGTTTCAGCTACCAAGCAAATTTGAGTTCAGTAATCTGACTAACGGCCCAGTCTAAAAGACGAGCCACGAGGAGCCATCCGGCAACTGGTTTGTTCTTCAATGTAGAATTTTCTACACTGAGAAAATTAAGCATGTGAGTAATATTTCAAGTTTATTTTCACTTGCATACTGTAGCAAAGTCAAAGAGGTTTCTTTTATTTAACTGAGCAGTTTGAATGTGAAGTTGAAAATGTTTACAGTATTTTCTACATGCCGGCCTTTAATTGATCTTTATTTTGTTACTTATTTTTTATTTTCCAAACCCAGACCCAGGTATGTTTTTATTTAAAAAGAACCATCCTTTGTTCAGAGAATTGTGTTATGTTCAATGCTTTCCCTGTTTTATGATTTCAATTTGACAATAAATGGAAAACAAGATCACGTTTTTGTTTTTTGGTTTTTTTTTGGTTGGATTTTTCTCTACCGAAAATGTAACGAACCCAGTTTTCACAACCGAGGTACATACCAAACCGTGACTTTATATTGTTACACCCCTAACAATAAATATATATATTTCCATTCCCGGTCTACCAGTGATACCTATTTTTAGCTTGCATTGCTTCTATGAGTTTTGTGCGATGAAATGTTGAAATGGAAGATGTGGGACTTTGTCTAACCACAGAAAACACTTCTTTGTCCAAATTCTTTTTCACAAACATTTCTTTTTTGTAAAGTTAAATTAATCTGTGTAACAAGCGTAGTGTGAGACAAGACTCAAACCTTGAGCTGGTCACAGTTAAAGGAAACCTTCAAATGTCCAGTTTTATCTTGGGAGGAAAAAAAAAAAAGACAGTGTTTGGCCGCTGAACTCGGGTTGGGCCACAAATTTTTATTTCAGCAAATGTCTCCATGTCTCCATGCCAGTTTAATGCGTCCAAACTTCCCCCATTCAGCTGAGGGAAGTTTGGAAGTGGTAATTGGAAACTCTGTTATGTTTCAGCCTGAGGAATATAAAATGTATTCTGTAGGTATCTTTGACAGGAGTTCACTGACAGCAGCAGAGTCTGTTACTGGTGTTTTCTGTGATATATTTATACACATGCAAGGCTTATCCTGAATTATAAATATAGACCTATAACCACAGAAGCATTTCGTCCAGACTCAGGAAATCAACTATTCTGCTTTTTTCATAATCCCCGAATGATTCTTTCAGAACATATGCTCGAATCTAATACAATTAAAGTAGGAGTAGCTTTCCACATAAATCCCATTGGAATGTTGCCTAAGTTATACAGCTTTGGTGACTGTCTTTCATATCACATTAATAGAGGTGCAGAGCAGTGAAACGACGGCATAACTGCTGATTAGAACAGTGTCTTTCCACATGAGCGCCACAGGAAGCGCACACCGGCAGTTTTTGCTCTGTGCATTGTCGCGTGGGATTGTCGGGATGAACTATTTGCTCCGGATGAAAACTGAGGTAAATCAATTTTCCATTTTCTTTTAGGACTTCACTTCTATCTGGTGTCAAGCTAATGACAACAGGAGCCACTGGGACAGGAGTCATTCATCAAAGGCATTTAAAAGCAAACGGCGAGCCAGCTTCTCTCTCACTGCTCATTAGTTCAAACAAAATTACTTCTGAGGAGAGCTGCTTCCAGCTATCGTCCTCCGCTTGTACAGAGGGGAGGGGAATGAGTGAATGAATTGTGTGAAAACAGTAGGCTTCCGGTTCAGCGTAATGATTGTTCTATTTATAATGGCCCTAAAACAAACATAAAGTCAGTGTAGATGTAGCAGATGAGTGACTAGCTGTGGGTCAGGTGGGGGTCAGGATTTAAACAGTTATAAAAGGCACTTAGGCTCAGTCTAGAACTTGTTGCCTTCTGAAGAAAACCATGAACACAGTGGTGAGAAGCTACAAGAACATCAAGGATAAATGCATGGAGAAGGGCAAACGGGGCCATCACTGATTGGTTTTAATATGAAAAAGATGTGTGTATAGTCTTTGCAGTCTAATTTAAACTTATTTGGAGCTTGTGGCGTGATGTTTTCAGTGACTTTGACAATCTGTCAAGGAGTACCGAGGCACCGAGGCCCCCATCTAATACCGACTTGTGATAAAGGATTAAATTCTTCTTTGTGGTTGGAGAAAACCATGCAGCTTCTACGAGCTCCAGTGAAAGACAATGGGACAGTGGTGCGATTTGGCTTTGCTCGTATGTAAAACTGGGTCTTATGTAAAACCCGGAATCAAATTTACCAAATTTACAATTTAAAAACGAGTTCAGTGCAGCATGCACAAAGATATTCTCACTGTTGATTCATACATACATTCATAGATAGGTCAAGCTCCCCAAACACTGAATCCTACACCTCCTATAGTGCATCAGAAATCTGTCTGTAGAGCACACAGAGACATGTGTATATACAGCTCCACATAATCAGTTTTGACATCATGTTGCCTCCACAAAGAGAAAAAATATCCTATAATTCTTTTAACGGCCTCTTCATGCTTTACATTGTTGTATGGTTTAGCAGTTTCACTCTTAAATTTGATTGCTTTTGGCTTGAAATTGCAATGGCGCTTTATAATGAACCCTTTTGTGCTGTCCCGCTGTACTTAATTGTTTTGCACTACGTGTGTCTTTGTATGTGTGTTTTTGAAAATCCTGGCCGCAAAAAAGATACTTTGACTTTGCGGGAAATTAAGACAAGGTGTGAAAATATTTATTCAGGAAGTGCTAAAAAATGTCTTACAATGGCAATGACAGTAGTCAGGTAATGTTTTTCACACCAGGGTTGTGTTAAGAATTGTTGCTTTGTTGACCTGAACAAGCTAAAGTTAGTCTTTGTGGATGCTGTGAATGCTTTGTTCCTACAACAGAGTCCAGCTGCCACAGTTCACACACAATAACAAGCGTAAGATTTCAGCACATTTAGCAGACATTTGGAGGATGAAAAGTTAACTGAAACTTGCTTACCCTGAGTTCTGTGCACAGATCCTCATGCATGTAGTTGAATTACTTAAATAAGTTTGAGATGTTTCCTCCGTTCATTTGAAATGCTCAGTTCTTGATTGTGTCACTGATTTGCGTCAAAGACCAAATATCTCCTTGCAAAAATCTTGGTGTTTTTTTTTTTTTGTTTTTTTTTTGGCACTAGTGGCTGTGAATGCATTGCTGCAACAGTACTTGCTCCTGCCATTCATCGTTTACTGTGCAAGCTTCTTCCCTTCTAGTTTGCAGTCAGCCAAAAAGGGATCTCATAGAGCCCTTTTCAATCCTAAGAGCGACAAATTTCCAATATCTATGTTAGCTCTGGTACATATTTTCAGAAAATTTAGCATCAACTTGGTGCCAACGTGTTGGGTCTTGTGACATCCCTGATTCTGAGCAGTATATATTGTGCATACGATTTTATGGAAGAAGCACTGACATTCAGATAGAAATGAAACAAAAATACAAACTTAAAATTCTGGATAAATAAATATAACTTGACAGTTGAGTCAACCGACTGCGATGCATAGTAAACGTAGTACATAGTAAATGACGCTACTCCATGTTTGGTTCAGAGTCCATACACGTAGTAGGCCAGGGTCCACCCACTCAGAGCCCAGGACTCCTTCATCAATCACTGGGCTCCAGCACATCTGGTCAAAGCTGCATTAATGAGTTCCAGTGAACAACTGGTGACTCCTGAAAATAAAACATTTAGCGTGTTTTGATATTGTTACAACTTCATGATAATTCTATCTCTGGGGGAGCATCAGGAGCTCATCTATCACTCAGTGGCCACACTGCTCAGAACAGAGGAGTAGGAGCTAATGTTGCTTCATTAAAGTATGATTTGACACCGTGATTGGAGCTGCATATTGACTTGGAGGTAGGCCTAGTCCTTGCTGACCCATGACTTCTGGCTGCACTGCTGGGGAAACAGTTGGCTGACTACTGCATGATGATCTCAGAGGATTCCTATGGTAAAATAGATTCAAAAATGCATTGAGCTTTAAGCCCACTGAGAGATTGATTGGCAAACAAAAGGAATGCAAGAAGTGATAAACATTTTTGAACAAAACCCCGGAAGCCAGTGCAGAGACCTGCCATCACTTTGTCTTTTTTCAAAGTCTTCTTCCAGCAAAATAAAGCCTGTAATAACATCACAGAGAATTTCTGAGGAATAATCACCGAAAGATAAAACGCCTCATTTTACAAAAATGAAATAAAACTAGAGTCTCGTTCTTTGTTCTCTTTTGTAAACACTATTCCACATCTTAGCAGTCTCTTTTGATTAAATGATAGCAACCTCCTCACCTTCTTATAACCCCACTCCCCGACAGCCACGTCTCCTCTCGTCTCTCCCCCTGTGGGTCTATCTCATGACCGGGTGTCAAAGTAGCATCATGTCAGCATCTGCCAAAATTGAATCCGTCTCAGTAATTCATGGGCACATGTCTGAGGAGGGAGGAGAGAGGAGGCTACATTGCTACATTGCCCAAAACCGCACAGTAACCAATAATGCTTTTATATAAAAAAATCTGAATTCCCTCTTCTTTGTGATGCTGGAATATGCGTTTTTCATTTGCTTTTCCTAGGGACTGTGGAGGAAGACAGGGAAGGCAGGGGAGAGAGAAAAGCTACAAACAGTAAAGGGCCCAGACTCGATTCATACCCAGAAACAAAGCTGGACATTTCTGGTATGGTATGGTCATTTAATAAATGTTTGTCTCAAGTAATTGTTCAAATCCGAACTATTTTCTGTAGGGTGGATAAATAGATGGACCATTTTAATTTTAGCCAGACGATATAATCATGTTTTTCTTTCATCTTTTAAAAGTTTCCTTAGAGCAGCAGAGACCATATTACTGCTGATTCTCCCCTCAGTGAGTAAACATATCTTTCATATCTAACATTGTTTCCTTCCCTTTACAACACAGCTGTTTCCTCGGTTAGTTAAAAGCTGATGTAAGCTTTTCAAAGGGCAGAAAGTGTAGGTTGCATCATCATACCATCATCATCTAACATCAGGTCCGCAATAGAAGTCAATACTTGGCTGGCATCACTATCACTATCACTATCAAATCCAATAAATGAATTACAGTTTAATTTATTTAAGCTGTACATGTCATGCGATGTGAGTATGAGGATGAGAGCCAAGGGTGTACTGCAGAAGTAAAACTGCCAGGGACATGTTGAAAATGCACCACATTTCAACATAATGACGCTAACCTTTGGTTCAGAATGAAGTCATATTTGCCTGACAGTGAACAACTCGGCAGTGCTGTGTTTAATTGCATTTTTTTTTTTTTTTTTTCTGTGCAAAACACACAAGCGGGGGTAATACATAAAACTCAGTTGAACAGTGAGAGAAGTTTTCATTTATCCAAACAAAGAAATGGGCTTAGGCGAAGGGAGTCAGGAGGTAAATTATATATTCATGAAGGTTTTGTAGGTACTTAATTGGCTTTAGGCTAGACCTCAGCACCAAGCCTGTAAACTGAGTCTGACAAGCCACCATGTATAGCAGAAGGAGCGGGAATAAACCTCTCGCTGCTCAACCCCTCCTTTATGTGCCTGGAACCTTCTGGATCACAACAACAGCGAGTAGAACATGAAGGAGCTGATACGGATATTAGCTCCCAGGGAGGTTAACCACTTTTACCTCTCCATATTTTTGAATTTATCCAAAATTTAACTAAAAGAAAAAGAAGAAAAACAGGGTGGCACGGCAGCATAGTGGTTAGCGCTGTTGCCCCTACAATAAAAAGGTTGCGGGTTAAGTTCCCGGGCCTGGGGCCTTTCTGTACAGAGTTTGCATGTTCTCTCTGTGCCTGCATGGGGTTCCTCCCACCGTCCAAAGACTTCATGTTTGGGTTAATTGGTGGCTCTAAATTGTCCTGGTTCTTTGTCTGTGTACATTGAAGATGAATGAAAAGAAAGAAAAAAAACAGGGTGGCACAGCAGCATAGTGGTTAGCGCTATTGCCCCCACAATAAAAAGGTCGTGGGTTCGGTTCCTGGCCTGGAGCCTTTCTGTGTGGAGTTTACATGTTCTCCCTGTGTCTGTGTGGGTTTCCTCCCACCGTCCAAAGACATCATGTTTGGGTTAACTGGTGACTCTAAATTGTCTGAGTGGTTGTATGTTGAAGATGAATGAAGGGAAAAACTCCTACTATCAGCAGAATTGCAGCATTAATATTTCTAATGTCTTGTAAAGTTTTCCTAAGTCTGATACTGATACTGACAGGGAGTGGGAGGCAAACTCCATCTATTCATTGAGGAAATAAACTAATTTAACATCAGTAATGATCAGTAATTTTAAGTTTCGAATCAATACATGTAACTCTGGAAATACACCACCACACACCATTATGACATGATGTACATGCCAAGTGTCTGGTTTGTTTTTTTTTGTTTGTTTGTTTGTTTTTTGAAGAGTCTGCTTCTAATGCCAGTGTGAGATAAACAGCATTTATAAACGCTGTGGATAGGATCGAAACCCAAATTAAGCCTGCCATTAAGTGCCAGGGGTCCACTTGAGAAAAACAGGATTACACAAAAAACCTGTATTTCTAATTTGATCATACTTTAATAAGAAATGTTCTTGTCTCCTCCCGACGCACGAAAAGCAAATTCAGAGAACATCTACTGCATATGCAGTTGTTTCAGTTGCAGCGGATTCATCTGTCAGGGCCACCGTAGTTCTATCAGTAGTCACAGACATGGAGTCATGTCTGTGGCTCTGGAAAAGATAAATCATTTCTATATGGTACATTGTTGTATTTATTGTACAGTATGTCTGTTCTGTAGATATTCTGCAAATTTTTTTTGTATTCAGTGTGTTGTTGTTGCCTTCTGTAACATAAGAAGAATGTTTGGGAACCTACCTACCTAACTGTAAAACTGAAAGAGCCAATCATAATACACCACATACATATCTGCCTTTTGGGGCTTCTTTGAGGATCGATCAGGCCAACGGCCACGGGGCATCAGGCCAATTAGTGTCTCAGGCTGGTGGGAAAAGTCTGTTGGGGGTATTTGGAGCCACAATGTTGAGTTCATAGCCTGGAGAGATGAACCAAAAGGATTCAACAAAATGGACCACGACCAAAACGGAGTTCAACAGCCGAGAGCTTCTGTGCCAAAGATGTGTTCACCTGCCTCCATTTTGCAGCTTTTGTCAAAAATTTGTCAAACAAAACTTTCCAGGGATGTGTTTTTCTCTGTGAAAAATAACTGGAGGCAGACCCAAAGACTAACTGCTATTACATTACAGATAATAACAACAGCAACAACAACAACAATAATGACGATAATAAATAAATAAATCAATAAAGGAGAAGAAGAATCCTTGGATGAACTGAGGAGAAGTGAAGGCTGGTCTTTCTAATGTAACTTTTAATGTACACAGCTCCACAGACATGGATGTTTTATTTGTGCCTTCATTCATGTGACTTGCAGCCAAAGAACATGCATACACACACACAGACGCTTGCTTGCTGCCATGCAGTAAATAGTGCCCCTGTAGGTGTCAGCACCAGTAATCAAATTACAGTGGTAACTGTGTCTTTCTGGTCCAACAGCACTGGGCCTGGGGACAGGTCTGGTTATAGTATTTGTACACTGACAGATATCACAGCACAGAAAAGGGACAGAAATTAGTGTGGTCACCCAAGTGTTGAGCTTACATCACCTGAGATCGAAGCTAGAGCCAATGAAGACCTGTGACAACTGCAAACTCATTCGACCTGGGAGTAAATGCTGATCGTGTCCTTTGACATTGCTGACAAATGCTTGATGTTAGTGAATTAACCCAGTGAACTATAGGATCAGTGTACAAAGAGCTTTATAGATGTCGATGAGAGTTTTTCTGAACAGCATACATGTTGGATTAGGACTCCACGGTTGTTTTCTCTCCCTGCTGTTCTCTTATGTTTCCTTCTCCCTTGCTTGTTAGTACCCCAGTTTGTCCTTTGTGTCTACCTGTGTGTGTGTGTGTGTGTGTGTGTGTCTACCTGCATGTTTTCAGCTGGCAGTGTTTCTGCATCCTGCTCCCAGCAGTCTCCCTACTCACCTTCTCCAGCTGCAGTATTAAAAACCCGGCTCTTCTCACGTTTCTTCCCCAGCTTGTTGACTGTGAATATTCATATCTCACGCTGTTCAAATCCAGTTTGTTTTTTTTTTTCTCTTTTTTTTCCCCCTTTTGGATAATTTGGGGCCAATTTTCAGTCAGCGAATTATCTGAGATCAACTGATTCCATCTCCAGTTTTCCACACTACTAGGCACACTGCACACACCCCTGCTCCATTCTGTTCCCTGTTAAAGAGAAATCCTGTGCACTGTCCAGTTCCTGCTGCACTCAGTCAGTTACCTGCTCAGTTAGTGCAACGCTCTAATGTGCGTTGTAATTCAAACTAACCATCTATAGACAACCAGCCAGCTACTCTACCTGCTCCTTCCCACCCCCAAAATCCAGAATCCCCCTCTAAGTCCAACAATGGCCAGCTTTTCTGATAAAGAATCTTGCGCTTCCCTTACCCGGTTAAGTCCAACTCATTTAAAAATGTAAAAAAGAAATATTGTACAAGTAAAGAGAGAGCGGTATAAATACAAGTGACATCATCTTACCTGCTTTGTTAGGGTTTCATTACCTGTAATTTGAAAAAGAAAAGAGAATTAAAAAAAAAAAAGTGTATATATTGCAGCTAAACACATCACAAGTATAACCACCGTTTATTTGATCAAAGACCCCCCCCCCAAAAAAAAGGCTTATGTCTTTGCTTTACTGTGATACCGAGAGCTTTAATAGACACAGATTGAGCTTCAACCCTTTGTGATTTTAAAGGAAGAACAATTTGCAAGGCTGACTGATGACAGCTTGCCTCCAGACCTGTATTCAGACCACATCTTGTTAAATCATGTACTGCATCTCATTTGTCACTAAAGGCTCCCCTCCTGTTGGCTCAGCTGAATGGCAGCTCTGTGCAAATTCTACTGAAACCACAAGAAGTCCATTTTATGGCCTTCAAGGGGAAAACTCCTACCATTTTGAAAGTTGGTTATGCTTTATTTTTTGGCACTTTAGTGTGTCTTTATAGATAATGTAGCCACAAGGGGGTACAAGCCAGTGCCTTATTGTGCCGGTCCCAAGCCCGGATAAATACAGAGGGTTGTGTCAGGCAGGGCATCCAACGTAAAACTTTTGCCAAATCAAACATGCGAATCAAATCTATGACTTCCATACCGGATCAGTCGAGGCCTGGGTTAACAACGACCGCCATCGGTGCTGTTCACCTACAGGGTGCCGATGGAAATTGGACTACTGTTCGTCGAAGAAGGAGAGGAGGATGGTGTGTTCGTAGGAAGAGAGAGAAAAGTAACGCCAAGAGTCTAGGACTGAGAGTAGGGACTTTGAATGTTGGAACTATGACAGGAAAAGGTAGAGAGTTGGTTGACATGATGCAGAGGAGGAAGGTAGACATACTGTGTGTCCAGGAGACCAGGTGGAAAGGTAGCAAGGCTAGAAGTTTAGGAGCAGGGTTCAAGTTGTTCTATCATGGTGTAGATAGGAAGAGAAATGGAGTAGGAGTTATCTTGAAGGAGGAGTTTGTTAGGAATGTCCTGGAGGTTAAAAGAGTATCAGATAGAGTAATGAGTCTGAAGCTAGAAATCGAAGGTGTAATGTTCAATGTTGTTAGTGGGTATGCTCCACAGGTAGGATGTGAGCTGGAGGAGAAGGAGAAATTCTGGTTGGACCTTGATGAAGTGATGCAGAGCATCCCTAGAAGTGAGAGAGTTGTCATTGGTGCAGACTTCAATGGACACGTTGGTGCAGGAAACAGAGATGATGAGGAGGTGATGGGCAGGTTTGGTATCCAGGAGAGGAACGCAGAAGGACAGATGGTGGTTGACTTTGCAAAAAGGATGGAAATGGCTGTAGTGAATACTTTCTTCCAGAAGAGGCAGGAACATAGGGTGACTTATAAGAGTGGAGGTAGGAGTACACAGGTAGACTACATCTTGTGTAGACGGTGTAATCTGAAGGAGATCAGTGACTGCAAAGTAGTGGTAGGTGAGAGTGTAGCCAGACAGCATAGGATGGTGGTGTGTAGGATGACTCTGGTGGTGAGGAAGATGAAGAGGGCAAAGACAGAGCAGAGGACTAAATGGTGGAAGCTGAAAAAGGAAGAGTGTTGTATGATTTTTAGGAAGGAGTTGAGACAGGCTCTGGATGGCCAGGAGGTGCTTCCAGTTGACTGGACAACTACAGCTAATGTGATCAGGGAGACAGGTAGGAGAGTATTTGGTGTGTCATCTGGAAGGAAAGTGGATAAGGAGACTTGGTGGTGGAATGAGGAGGTGCAGGAGTGTATTCAGAGAAAGAGGTTAGCTAAGAAGAAGTGGGACACTGAGAGGACTGAAGAGAGTAGACAGGAATACAGGGAGATGCAGCGTAAGGTGAAAGTAGAGGTGGCAAAGGCCAAACAAAGGGCTTACGATGACTTGTATGCTAGGTTGGACAGTAAGGAGGGAGAGACTGATCTATACAGGTTGGCAAGGCAGAGAGACAGAGATGGGAAGGACGTGCAGGCGGTTAGGGTGATTAAGGATAGAGATGAAAGTGTACTGACAGATGCCAGTAGTGTGATGGGAAGATGGAAAGAGTACTTTGAAGAGTTGATGAATGAGGAAAATGAGAGAGAACAAAGGGTAGAAGAGGTGACTGTTGTGGACCAGGAAGTAGCAAAGATTAGTAAGGATGAAGTGAGGAGGGCACTGAAGAGGATGAAGAGTAGAAAAGCACTCGGTCCTGATGATATACCTGTGGAGGTCTGGAAGTGTCTAGGAGAGGTAGCAGTAGAGTTTCTGACTGGGTTGTTCAACAGGATCTTAGATAGTGAGAAGATGCCTGAGGAATGGAGGAGAAGTGTGCTGGTGCCCATTTTTAAGAACAAGGGAGATGTACAGAGTTGTAGCAACTACAGAGGAATAAAGCTGATGAGCCATACAATGAAGTTATGGGAAAGAGTAGTTGAAGCTAGACTAAGGGCAGAAGTGAGCATTTGTGAGCAGCAGTATGGTTTCATGCCAAAAAAGAGTACTACAGATGCAGTATTTGCTTTGAGGATGTTGATAGAGAAGTACAGAGAAGGTCAGAGGGAGCTGCATTGTATCTTTGTAGATCTGGAGAAAGCTTATGCCCAGAGAGGAACTGTGGTATTGTATGAGGAAGTCTGGAGTGGCAGAGAAGTATGTTAGAGCGGTGCAGGACATGTATGAGGACTGTAAGACAGTGGTGAGGTGTGCTGTAGGTGTGACAGAGGAGTTCAAAGTGGAGGTGGGACTGCATCAGGGATCAGCTCTGAGCCCCTTATTGTTTGCTATGGTGATGGACAGGCTGACAGACGAGGTTAGACAGGAATCTCCATGGACTATGATGTTTGCAGATGACATTGTGATCTGTTGTGAGAGCAGGGAACAGGTGGAGGAGAAGCTAGAGTGGTGGAGGTTTGCCCTGGAAAGGAGAGGAATGAAGGTTAGCCGCAGCAAGACGGAGTGTATGTGTGTGAATGAGAGGGACCCAAGTGGAAGAGTGAGGTTACAGGGAGAAGAGATAAAGAAGGTGCAAGATTTTAAGTACTTAGGGTCAACAGTCCAGAGCAATGGAGAGTGTGGAAAAGAGGTGAAAAAGCGTGTGCAGGCAGGCTGGAACGGGTGGAGAAAAGTGTCAGGTGTGATGTGTGATAGGAGAGTTTCAGCTAAGATGAAAGGAAAGGTGTACAAAACTGTGGTGAGACCAGCGATGTCGTTTGGTCTAGAGACAGTGTCACTGAGGAAAAGACAGGAGGCAGAGCTGGAGGTAGCAGAGATGAAGATGCTGAGGTTCTCTTTGGGAGTGACCAGGTTGGATAGGGTCAGGAATGAGTACATCAGAGGGACAGCACATGTTAGAGGTTTTGGAGATAAAGTCAGAGAGGCCAGACTGAGATGGTTTGGACATGTCCAGAGGAGAGATAGTGAATATATTGGTAGAAGGATGCTGAGTTTTGAACTGCCAGGCAGGAGGCCTAGAGGAAGACCAAAGAGGAGGTTTATAGATGTAGTGAAAGAGGACATGAAGGTGGTTGGTGTGAGAGAAGAGGATGCAGAAGACAGGCTTAGATGGAGGCAACTGATTCGCTGTGGCGACCCCTGAAGGGAAAAGCCGAAAGGAGAAGAAGAAGAAGAAGAAGTGTGTCTTTACAGGTCATCTCACTCTATATACCATTGCAATGCAAACAGGTGATCTTGAATCTGCATGATGCAGTTAAATCCTGTAAATGTGAACTGCCCCCCCCACCCTAACTCTAAAAATTGACCCTTGGCACACAATGTTGTTTTTGAGGTTCCTTGGACTTCACTTTGTGCAAAATAGATGCATTTTGCAACAAATAAAGCATCTGTGTTTTACATACACAATATCAGCCGATGATCATTCGTTAATTGCTGATTCACTGAAGAAGGGCAGAGTCAGCTTTCAGTCGGGGCTATAATTTATGTCTACCCTGGAGACACAGTCTCTACACTGTGCGCTGTGTGCTTTATATCCATTACAAGTCACAATAGTTTTACAGTACATGACAGGTAATAGTTTTGTTTTTCCAGAATGGGCACACAGAGACTGAGGATGGAACCTTTCATTTGTAGTCTATGATAAAGTGCTGGGACAGAGAGAAGCGAATGTGTCACACAGCAGCAGAGGGTCAAGTTGGCCCATCTCATCGCAGAAAGGAAACCTCGGGTCCGTCTTGCGTTGAACACATTCATATGTACGTATCTAAGTGAACAAATGTTCTGCATGACGAAGATCAGCAAATCATTCCTCTGGTCTGGGCAGGCAGATAAAAACCTTCTCCTCATTGCGAAGGCGGCAACGGCTCATATTGATGAAGTCTTCGTCTTTAGGGTCAGCAGGGTCACTACCCTGTCACTGACTCATGCCAGTCGATAAATCCATGAAATAGTGTCTGAAAATATTCCATATGTAGCAGGTTTTTGTTGTACGCAGTATATGCAGATGTTATGGAAAGATACGGTTCACTCTGTGTTCAGAGAGATATTTTTTTTCAAATCTGAAAAGGCTATGACATATCTGAGACGAGACACCAACGTGGGATCTTGGGGTCACAGCAGCTGTGTCATGTTGACTCCTGATATGGCAGCTTTCACTAGATAGATAGATAGATAGATAGATAGATAGAATGATGATTGATTGATTGATTTACTTTATTGACCCCAAAACTGGTACTCAGTAGTCATGGGTTAGACCACATCTAGGTTTAAATATTCAAACCATTCATTTTCACCTGAACCCCATACTGTAAATATGGCTTGCTTGGCTGTGCCAGACTCAGCCAAACCTCTGGCTAATCCAAAATGGATTGTGGATGTGAAGCCAAGCTTTATGGGAATACCATTTAGGGTTAGCAATCACTCTGTCACTTACAGAGGCAAGGGCCTCCATCGTGTGGAACTTTACGCCTGAATGAAATGTAAAGGTGAGTTGTATGTAAACCCTCTTTGTACAGTTTTCAGGAAATAGAGACCAAAACTGTCATGTATCAGGTTGCTGAAAATTTGGGCATTTTAATAGCCCCTGTGGCTTCGTCTGTCATACATGGAGGTTGCTGCCTTGTTGCAACACACCAATAAGATTATCACAATCAGTTTATTTACACATGCAACCAAAGGTGAGCACATGCTAAATGTGGTCCTGAGCTTAGTTAAATAGTTGTGTTGTTTTTAATTTGTGATATTTCATTTAACTTCATCGAGTTTTATAGAAAATAAAATAAAATAAAAATCCCAGTTCTGCAGGGATTCACTGTGGGTCACTTACTGGCAGTAAAAACCAAAGCAAGAAAATTTACAGGCATTTTCTACATATGATCCCTTCCAAAGTTATTTGAGCCTTTGCTTATAGGAAAAAATATCTAATGTAATCCCCAGTCCAACATTATTTTCAGTAGCTTTGTCACATCAACCAGTTTATCCAAGAATCATTTGTCCAAGTCAGAGGGAGGGCGTGAGTCCCTGCTGTGTCAGTTACAGCGACAGATTCGGGTAAACATTCTGTCTTGATCTGGCATCTGCTTCGTCTGTTTCTCTTTTCTTTCCCGTGTTGAAATCGTACTTGATATTAGCATAAATAGTTGGGGGTTTTTTTTAATTCACCTAAGGTGTTGTAAAACACTCACACCAGCAAATAATTATTAACATTTCTGTTTCCATATCTGCCATACACATGGACCGCAATTGGTTTCAAGAGAACAGTGTGATTAGCAGTGTTATAGTGGCAAACCTTTGAAAATTGAAAAGTTGCAACAAAATCGATCTATACTTTAAATACTGCACACTCATTTAAAGGGATGTTGGATGTTTATTTGTCACCGTAGAGAGATTAAAAAAGGGATAGTGAAATTGCTCAATTTAGTTAAAAAATGATCCAATACCACTGTTGTTTCAGGATTAGATACATAAAGTAAAATAAACTCTGAGGACCAGAATAGATAATTCTCACTTGACAACCCTTAACGCTTTCATGAAAAATTATTTTGGAACATCACTGCATGATGCAAAAGTTTATAAGGGTCTAATGAAGCCCCTGGGTTATGAGTTATGCATACTAGAAATAAACTGGGAAATGTATCATTGATTGCTTGATCGTCCTCGATGAAAACTCTAATTTTACCTTATGGTCCGTCACTGTGGTTGAGATGAAGCCTATTTTCTTCAGCTGAGTTCCCTTGTGGCTGAGAAAAATGTCACCTGTGCCTGAGCAGCACTCCCAGGAGCTGCGTGACCTATATAGAAAAGCGACTAATTTGGATGTTAAAGCTGTGTCGGAGGTTGGCCATAACAATCGACTACATTGGAGGTTGTTGTTATATACTGTAGCAGTGTGTCTTAAAAAGAAATTACACAATGACACACTCATTGGAACTGTTTAAGCTTTCCTCCATAGAAGCTCCTTAAAATCCCCATTAAAGGAAATCAAATGTCAATGGCAGTTTTTATCTCCTCATCACCTTCATTTTTTCTCACCAAAAAAGTTGATCTCATTTTATTTATATTTCATATCTTTACAGATTATATTGCAGGGTGCCTGAGTGGATTTATTCAGCTCTAAGTACTCACATACTCAAGCAGCAGACCTTAAACCAGGGGGAAAGGTTTCCCTGTCTTTCCTCTGTCTCACAGAGATAAGTCAGCTCTTGTTTGGAGGTTACTTAATTCTGACATTTTAGAACAAGATCTCAGAAAATCTGTTGTGTCCAGTTTGAGAATGGGAGGAGAAACCCATGAAAAGAAGGACCTTGTTTGCTGAGCCTTCATTTCAACTTCATTTAGAAAGAAAGAAAAAGATTATATGACTCTAACTTAAATTGAACTTAGCCTGTGAAGGCTATTTCTTAGGAGTTGGGAAGAAGGGTTAAAGTTCGTCAAAATGCTGTGAAAGTAAAATGTCTAAAAGAAATAGACTAAGAAACAAAACTTGAAATTCCCGTTCTTTGGGGAACAAAGATGTGCTTTTGACATGCTTTTTGGGGAGATCTTTTGTATGGGATAGCCTTTTTACCAACAGAGTATATGTGTATATTAGTGTGTGTGTGTCATCATACAGACATTGACTGTTAAGCCAGTTCTTTGGCAGTGTTTCAAATGTTACAGGTGTGTCGTTGAGATCAATATGAAGCCCCCCCCCCGTTGATGGCCATCCCAGCAGGTCTGAGCCTGTTACAAGATGGTCTCTACTTACAGGAAGGGAACAGAGCGTAGCCTGAAATGCATTCCCATCGGCAGTCTCACACATACCACCTACATCCACTAAGCCCAGTGTGTAGAAACTGTTTTTTAATGTTATACTGCCAGCTTGTGTGCAGGACTTATTATCAGTATTAATGGTACTAATCAATAGCCGCATTAACTCAACATGGGTCATAGTGCTCATGGATTTTTTCTTAGTTCTGCTTAGTATTTTTTCATCTCCACCAGACATCGATGAAACACCAGAAAATGTTGAACCCACTGTTGACCTTTTTTTTGGGGGGGTTTTGCCCCCATGTTGAAAGAGTGAGTGTTAAAGCTAAAGCAGCCTACCAGAATTGCATATCCCACGGCTGCCCCAGCCTTTGTGTCCATGCATCTTTCAGAATATTTAAAAAATATTTAATTTGTGCTCAATTCAGATATCTTCGTAGATTCTTTCTTTTTTTTTTTTTATGTAGCTATTCACTTTATCTTTTAAAACTTGGACTTGAAGTTCAGATGAACAGGAAGAGGTCTGGAATAAGAGTTTGATGCTTGAAGACTGTTTTTTATGTCCATCTGCTGTAAGTCTCTTGCTTCATGATAACAGACTCCACGCATCCATCCATCCTTCCATCCATTGTTTATACCACTTATTTTAGCAGCTGGGGCCAATCCCAGCTGAAGTTTTGTGAGGACAGATCGCCAGTCTATGGCAGGGCCAAAATATATACAGACAACCACTCATGTTCACACTCAGACCTGCGGGCAGTTTGGTGTCACCACTTAACCCAATGTGCATCAGTTTGGACTGTGGGAGAAGCTGGAGAACCTGAACTGACCCACGCAGCCACAAGGAGAGCATGCAAACTCCACACAGAAAGGCCTCCGGCCCAAGGATCAAACCCAGAACTTTCTTGCCCACTTAAAATGTCCTGAATAGTTAGTCTCGATGTATATGGCCCACTGAGAGCCAGGAGGGTCCTACTTCCCTCTCTCTCTGTCCTCTCTCCAGAGAAAGTGGTAAACATTGCAAATAACAATCTAAAAATAGAAAAGTTTAGACCATTCTCCGACGTTCACAGTGTTAATGAAAGCGCTGCACTCACCAAAGAAGTCGTCTCTGACTTAGTGGTGTCATGCAGACAGTGGCGTTTGTGTTTTCCATTGTTGCAAGATGTCCTTGAAATTTCCCCCTCTCTCCTAACCAAGAGGTGATTAAAAATTGCATTTGTTCCATTCAGAGCGCTGAAATTTTTATTTCATTTCATGACTATTAGTCTGATCATTTTGTTGAAGACTATCGATAAAGTCTCTTTTTCTTTCTAAGTCTTCTGTTTCAACATATCGGTCCGGTCCGGTTTGGTTCTTTAATGTCCCCATGGGGATAATTGTTTTCACACATCAATCAGAGTTGCATGGTTTACATGTTACAGGACAGCATAACAAATAACAAATAACAATAACAAACACACATACCACAGTAAAACATATAGGCAAAGACATGACATAGACTGTACAGGGGGGAAATATCAGGTCTGCGTAGTTTTGTTTAAGGCTGTGATGGCTGAGGGGACAAAATGTCTTTTAAAATGGGCTTTTTTCCAGTCCAGTGCTCTTTATCTCAATCATACATATATATATATATATATATATATATCAATCAAAGTGTACAAGGAAATGGAGCAGGCTTCACTCCCACGACATGTATCTTTGTCTGGTTTGCAGAGAGCAACGACATAAAAAAGATATGCAGGAAAAAAATGAAATGTTCTGATGCCAAGCTTTCATCAGAGCTGTGATTGGGGGGAAGGAAGTAATGGTTGGTGAAAATTTCAAAGATCGTCAGTGATGACTTGCAAGAAAAAGCAGGAAATCTGGTAGAATGCAATAGGAGGCTTTTTGCCTGTTATTTTCTCACTTGCGTGCACACACACACAGAGACACGTGTATTTTCTCCCCTCTCACGCCAACACATTTATTTAAGCAACTGGGCAGAAGAAAGAAAACTGAGTCCACACAATGAAGACTTCACTCTGGTTCTCACACAGTTAGCTTGGTGAAATGCACACGCTGCGCCTCTTTTTCCCTCTCACCCACCATGACTCAGTTTTTATGTCCCTTATCTTGTTGTCTGAGGCACTCTTCTTGCCTTTAAATCAATTTCCTCCATAGGGATTAATAAAGTTGAGCTGAATTGAATTGAACATGAACTGGAGCAGATATGAAGATGCAAAGGCAGGGGGGCATCTCTTTTCACATATTGAAATGAAACATAATGTGCTTATCCTAAATGCCTTTGACAGGATTAACTGCAACGATTTAAGGTTTGCCCCCTCCCCCCTCCGAGGTGTTC
This sequence comes from Remorina albescens, assembly GCA_034769265.1. NCBI lineage: Eukaryota > Metazoa > Chordata > Actinopteri > Carangiformes > Echeneidae > Remorina > Remorina albescens. The sequence continues at coordinate 17,464,996 of CM068488.1, read as the reverse complement.
GGCGAAAGAGCCACCCCTCCACATGCACATACTCGCACACATATATGCACACGCACTCCAGGATTGGAGAGTAATTGCCTTTGGTGGGAGTGGTAAAATCTGGAGAACACACAGCGGTAACACACTGATTCGGAAGTGTTATTTATGTTCAATGGAGTCTGTTACTAGCTCCGGGCGAATACGCCGCCATCTCTTTCAGCATTGTGTGTTGGTCTGAACGAAAATGTAATAACATGCTCTGTGTTGTCGTTGTTTTTCCAGACAACTACCACCATTTGGGTGGAGGATGAATACTTCCTGAGGCTGTGCTGTCACTGCTGGTGGTAAATATCAAGTCTGCCTGTACCAAGGTCTCCTTTTGGAACCATCGTCTTCATCGTCAGTGGGGGATATGCTGACATGACACATCCAGAGAGTAATGGTTAAAAATAAAGGCCTAAATCCCTTATATCTGATCAGATGCAAATTTCTCATTACGCCCACTTGAAGTAATGATACTGGCAGGGAAAATGGTAGCCAGCCTTCAGCCTCTTTCCAGAGAAAGCATACAGTGACAACTGTACAGTCTTGTACAGTCAGCCCCTTCCCCTCAGACATATATCTGGACCAATCTCCATCCTCCTCTCCATCCTTGCTGTTGCAAAAAATAGACATATTTTTCCAGATCTTGTAGTTTCCACAGGGTGTAACCCCAATAGGGATCAAACAGCTCCAACCACAAAGGACAGGGCCACTGTAATCTATGGCCACCTTGGCTCACATCAAAGCACTAACCAGACTTGAGATTGAATTGCTTTTCACCCACCGTTTCAGTCCCCAGCCGTCATTGTGAGCGAGCATTTGAACTGTAGCCACGTCTTGATCACAAAGATGCAGCAGATAGTATGATATGGCGAAACTGCTGACACAGGGCTTTTGTGTTTCTTCCCATGGTGAGGAGCTCAGTGTTGTAGCAGTGCATGAACATTTGATCAACTAAAAAAAAAAAAGCATAGTGTGACTCTTATTTGACTCTATTAAAAAAAAATGAAAAGTACTTGAAGGAAACAGTTGCCATTGTAATACCAAATTACAGCCACCCCAAGCACATCTTCTAGCAACTTCAGAACTTGTTGTGAACATGCAAACTCATCTTTAATTCATTCCTTTCAGCATCATAACCTCAGTTGTGATCCCAATTTACATGTTTAATGGCAATACTTAATGCTACTTTATTAGGCTTTTGTATAACTAGGAGGAATCCCCTTGGTACTGCACATGAAAGACAAACAATGGTAGCTCTCACAAAGAGAAGAGAGTCCCATTTTATTGTTCACCTTAGGTCGCCCTGAGCTTCATTAACATATTAAATATGTACACAGAGAGAAGCTCAACTCAACTCCAAACTGTTTTCTCATCATCATTTCATTCTGATCCAGTCAAACCCTAGAATTTGCTTGGACTGTGCAATTGAGCGGCAATCTGAGAATGTCACTGAAAACCAACATCACCACATGATGTTTTCAGGCTGTTTGCCTCTCTCTCTCTCAAATTCAACTCAGCTCAACTAGTTTTCAACTGTATCTTATTTACTGTTTATCGCGTTCAGTTAAAGATCTTGCGGAGAAGTTTAAACAATGATGCTGTTTCACGACAGTGTTTTGTTTTCTGTTTCAAACTTTTTTTTTTTCTGTTAGCATTGTCCTTATTGAAGAGGGTAATTGTCCCTGGGGAAGGACAGTCAAAAGCTCAGGAGCAGTTGGTAATTGTTCCAATAGGAGTTTATTTTTGTTTTCAAAGCCCACTGGAGGGATGATTAATTAGGATTAAGCTTTTGTTTTGTGTGGCACTGTATTGTTCATCATCCAGTTCCTTGTTTTGATAGGGACAATTAGTTTGCTGCTCAGACAAAATGTGCAATTATTTTTCCTGTTCAAATAAAATAAACACTGTATGGGACACCGTTAAACTCCCAAAAGGACACAGAACACTGGATAATCAAGTAGCAGGTTGATCAATAGAGGTTTTAAAACCTTCTCGTTATCTGTCACATCAAAAAATAATTGAAACACTGATCAGAAATCTAAAAGTATGGATTATATTTAATTAGATTTTTCACAAATTAATCTACATTGTCTCAACTGTTCTTTTTTTTATTTATTATGTAGTTCTGGGCAGCATGGTGGCATAGTGGTTAGAGCTTTTGCCCCCACAATAAGAAGGTTGTGGGTTCAATTCCCGGCCTGGAGCCTTTCTCTGCGGAGTCTCCATGTTCTCCCCGTGCCTGTGTGGGTTTCCTCCAACTGTCCAAAGACATCATGTTTGGGTTACCTGGTGACTCTAAATTGTCTGTAAGTCTGAGTGTGAGTGTTGTTTGTCTCTTTGTGTTGGCCCTGTGATGGACTGGTGTCCTGTCCAGGATGTGCCCCGCCCTCACCCAGTGTGAGCTGGGATTGGCTCCAGCACTCCCCCGACCCAGAAAAGGATCAGTGGTAGAAGATGAATGACTGAGTAAATATTGTAATTCTTCATAGATGTACATTTATTTTATAGTTTAGTTCATACACACTTAGTTTACACTTACTTAGTATGACATGATCGTACTTATTTTATTTCATGGTCTTTTATTTCTTGTATCCATCCATCCACTATCTATACAGCTCATGCAGAGTGAGGCCAGTACAAGCTAAAGGAGGGTACACCCATATATAGAGACATACAGAGACAAACCCACTCACTCAGGAGTAAAGACAATGAGTGACCAACTAACATAATGTGTAATTGTGTCTTCAATTGTGTGAGGAAGCTGTTGTCACCAGAGGAAACCCACAGAGGCACAGGAAGAACATGCAAAGACAGTGCTGAGCGCTGCTCCAGCTTGCCGCCTCTGTTTTATATCTTGTTTTACCAAATTTCAGAAGTTTGACTTTTCCATCTTCATAAGAATTGTTAACTTGTCTTACATCCAAAGTTCTTATTATGTGAGCTCACGCCAACCCTCAAGAACAACTGGTCATGCAAACTTCACAGGGTTAGACTGTGTTATAGTTAGAATTCACAGTTTAGTTCTCTTATGACTGATAGTGTCCAAATAGAGACACTAGGGTAACCAAAGTTTTATAGAGAAGGATGCCTGGAGAAGAATGACTTCCAGCCATGTACACTGCTCAAAAAAATAAAGGGAACACTTAAACAACACAATGTAACTCCAAGTCAGTCACACTTCTGTGAAATCAAACTGTCCACTTAGGAAGCAACACTGATTGACACTCATTTTCACATGCTGTTGTGCAAATGGAATAGACAACAGGTGGAAATTATAGGCAATTAGCAAGACACCCCCAATAAAGGAGTGGTTCTGCAGGTGGTGACCACAGACCACTTCTCAGTTCCTATGCTTTCTGCCTGAGGTTTTGGTCACTTTTGAATGCTGGTGGTGCTTTCACTCTAGTGGTAGCATGAGACGGAGTCTACAACCCACACAAGTTGCTCAGGTAGTGCAGCTCATCCAGGATGGCACATTAATGTGAGCTGTGGCAAGAAGGTTTGCTGTGTCTGTCAGCGTAGTGTCCAGAGCATGGAGGCGCTACCAGGAGACAGGCCAGTACATCAGGAGACGTGGAGGTGGCCGTAGGAGGGCAACAACCCAGCAGCAGGACCGCTACCTCCGCCTTTGTGCAAGGAGGAACAGGAGGAGCACTGCCAGAGCCCTGCAAAATGACCTCCAGCAGGCCACAAATGTGCATGTGTCTGCTCAAACGGTCAGAAACAGACTCCATGAGGGTCCTGTGCTCTTCACAGATGAAAGCAGGTTCACACTGAGCACATGTGACAGACGTGACAGAGTCTGGAGACGCCGTGGAGAACGTTCTGCTGCCTGCAACATCCTCCAGCATGACCGGTTTGGCAGTGGGTCAGTAATGGTGTGGGGTGGCATTTCTTTGGGGGGCCGCACAGACCTCCATTTGCTCGCCAGAGGTAGCCTGACTGCCATTAGGTACCGAGATGAGATCCTCAGACCCACTGTGAGACCATATGCTGGTGCAGTTGGCCCTGGGTTCCTCCTAATGCAAGACAATGCTAGACCTCATGTGGCTGGAGTGTGTCAGCAGTTCCTGCAAGACGAAGGCATTGATGATATGGACTGGCCCGCCCGTTCCCCAGACCTGAATCCAATTGAGCACACCTGGGACATCATGTCTCGCTCCATCCACCAACGCCACGTTGCACCACAGACTGTCCAGGAGTTGGCGGATGCTTTAGTCCAGGTCTGGGAGGAGATCCCTCAGGAGACCATCCACCACCTCATCAGGAGCATGCCCAGGCGTTGTAGGGAGGTCATACGGGCACGTGGAGGCCACACACACTACTGAGCCTCATTTTGACTTGTTTTAAGGACATTACATCAAAGTTGGATCAGCCTGTAGTGTGTTTTTCCACTTTAATTTTGAGTGTGACTCCAAATCCAGACCTCCATGGGTTAATAAATTTGATTTCCATTGATAATTTTTGTGTGATTTTTTTTTTTTTTTTGTTGTTGTTGTCAGCACATTCAACTATGTAAAGAACAAAGTATTTAATGAGATTATTTCATTCATTCAGATCTAGGATGTGTTATTTTAGTGTTCCCTTTATTTTTTTTATTTTTTTTATTTTTTTTTATGAGCAGTGTATGTACGAAGTGAGGTAACGAGCAAGGCATATGTGATTTTTATTAGGTCCATTTACGTGCCAATGCCCAAGGTAAAGTGACCAATGAATCTTTACTCCTACAGGTTTAGATTATTGATAAACTGCATCTGTTTCAGCGTACAGGGTTGTAACCTTATGTTGGCTTGGTGAAGATATATATGTCTCTAAGACAAAATATCTCCAGGAAATAGATGTTCTGATTACACTGATTCACTTTCAGGCATCACACTGCTGATGTTTTTCTCCTGGCCCAACATCAAGCTTTCAGTAATACTTTTTCCTGAGACATATGAATCCAAACTCGTGATGAACCGCCCCTCTTTCCACCACAAACTATTTGCCTGTTTAAGCTGTCGAATGCTCTAGTGGTTTGACTCGGCTCTGGCTGTGTCTGTCTGTCGTTTGGTGCTTGAGCAGGTAATCTACAGTTGGTTTCGGGAGCTGTTTTGCGGAGAACAGCTGTGAGAGCGGTGACATTGAACCGGCACACTGAAGTTGCAGGGCATACAGCTGAACGATAAAATGAACCTCAGTGTGATGCTAAAGGGAGCTGCGGATTCCTGTGGCTTCATCACAGCAGGCAGCCTTCTTTACACCCACATTTTTTAACACATTGTTATTGTGAAAATATTAATCATCTCTCAAACGCTGACATTTAACAAGTTGAAAAAAATCAAGAGAATGTGGTTTGCTTATCGTTGTTTGGTTTACATTTATATGACAGAGTCTCACGCTAAACAAAGGATGGAAACAAGGATGCATTATCTGCTGTTGTGTCAGATGGAGGAGATCAATACTGTTCCTGTGAAAGCACCTACAATACATTTGTTTTATCAGCCTGAACGGCAACACATCGGTGCATTCTTCCCCAAGACTTAAGCTTTTTCTTCAAGCAATGACAACTACACAAAGTACCAGACTGCCCAAAGACACAAGACAGCACTGAGGCTTTCATTATGCGATTGATTAACCACAGAATGCGGTATTTGTAGTATATACTTCAGAACTAATGAGGAGAGTCAGGCAGATTTGGAGGCTTTGAAGTGAGGAGCCGAAACCCAAGTGGTCGGCTTTCACACCCACTGACTGATTTAAGCTCATTATCTGCCATGATTGGTCCAACTTGGCTCCCCTGTCTCTGCTTCTAGTGAGAGATTGACAGCTGAAAGCAAAGGCTTGATGAAAGAGGGAAGTCAGAACAAACGGCACCGTGGAGATACCGACAGGACAGGACTAATGCAAAATATATCCCCCTCCTCACATACTGCATGATGGACTTGTCTCCAGTCAAGGACAGCACAGTTTGGGCTGACACTGTGCCGTATCCAGCCAGCGCTGACAGGTCGGCGCTGTACATTCAAGAAGATCTTATTTTAAACATTTATTCTGGCAGGACTCGAAAGCTCCATTAGTACGTCGGAGGTTTGATTTTTTTTTTTTGTTTTTTTTTGTTTCCTTTACTCTCCCTTTTCCTTATGCACTTCTGGTTTTATAAAAGGTACTTATTTTTTATTGTATGATTTGAGTCATCAGTGTGTTAATATCCTGCCTTTCATTGCCTTGAGTGTCTTGAAAATAACACCATAGCCACGACTGAAAAATAATCAAGGAAGTAATGAACACTTTCATCACTAATCATCAGTTCGACTACATTCATATATCCCATGGTTACAGGAACAGGAAGCATAGGAAAAATAAAAAACAATAAGAGCTAACATAGCATAGAAATAGAGACACAAAAAAAGGAAAAATTGTTGGGGCATAACCAAAGATAATTAGATAGGTGCAGTGCGTCATTACTGTATTTATACTAAAGTATTTATTGTTTGATTTTGGTTAAACAGTCAGTTCCGGCAATCACGGCAACTGAGCAAATATGGAATCAAATCAATTTATTTTTTATAACACAACACAAAGTTTCGTCAGGGCCCTTTACACATAGGGCAGATAAAAACCACACTCCTCGTAGAATGATTTAAAGGGACCTGACAAATTCCTCAACGAACGAGAACTTGGCAGTGGCAACAAAACTATTCTTAAAGAAGCAGAAACAGACTCGGGGGGGCAGAGCCATCTACCTCAACCTGTTGGGTTAGGAGAGAGGGAGGGAGAAGGGGAAGAAAGAGATCACAATGGATTACAAGCAAAATCTAAAGATATAAAGAGTGATAATGACTGATATTACCAAAAATACATTAGTAAATATCAGCAGTAAGTTAAAAGAACAAAAAAGCAATAATACAGGGTTCCTGCGGATCGTTAAAAGGTTTTAAAAGGCATTGAATTTATTAATCTAAAAATAAGGCCTTGATTGGCATTAAAATGTCTTAAATCAGTATTCCAAAGGTCTTAAAAATGCTGACACGGGAAGGAGGATTTAATGCATTTTTCTCTGGCATTACAATTTAAAATAATTGATGACATTTATTTTTTAAATAATTTACCGAATGCCTCTCGCATTAAACGCCACGTGGATCAGGATAGCGGAAACAACATCACTCATTTTAGATATGTAGTCTGACAGAAGAAGACTCATTAACGTTCATGTAAGAAGCGCTACCTGATTGGCTGATAGTACGCTGAAACTGGTACCAGGCAATGTGTACGAGGCACATTGTATTTTGTGCAGAAAGCACAAACCTGCACAGTCAACCTGCCAACAGACGCCAGGTATTTCACAGTTTTGTTCTACCCTCGTCTCCACCGCTCCTTCACCCCCGTCTCCGATACCAGCACCAGTGCAAACAGCGACAGACCTCCAGACAACATTCCCGTAAATTACCTGTACATTTGCGTGTAGTTCCGACAAGGCGGCCTACATTAGCAAGTCTGGATTAGGCCCATACATCTAAGGCAAAATTGTTTTGATTTATGTTATTGTTTTCCATGTGTTCCACACTAGAACATTTTTGGGTTTTTTTTCCAACATTTTAAGTAGATCATATAGCTTTTTCACTGGATCAAAAAAGTCATGTATTATGTAATAAACATTTGGGCAAAATTGTCCCTAAGGAAATGATGTCATTTTTTGTTTTCTTCAGTTTTGGTTATTGTAAAGTGGGTCTTAAATTTCACTCCAAGTCTTGAAAAGTCTTAAATCTAACTTGCCTTAAACTGTAGGAACCCTGATAATAGAAGTGTTAGTAAAGACAATGTCAATGTTTTGTCCAAATTTAGGAGAAAAAAGTTCTTTATGTCTTTAAGACCTGCCTGACATCTGACAGGCTCAAACTGGCTTCAAAGATAAATACAGTTGGGTGTCATCTGCATGGCAATGAAAATGGATGTTTGCTTCCTGATAACATTGATAAGAGGAAAGATATAAAGGGTGAAAAGTGTTGGTCCGAGCACAGAATCATTCTGAACACCACCATTAACTTCTCAATAAGAAAAAAATGGACTCTATCTGATAAATATGATTTCAATTAGCTTTTTGTGTATGGCCCTTGAATGCTGGATCCAGACTATATTATTCAGGGAATCAATTTCATTACCTCTAATGTGGGTCTTAAGATAATGAAAATCAAGCTTTGGTAATGTAAGCATGTCCACATGGTGTTTATTTATGAAATAAAAGACAGATCGGTGCGGGGGCAGCATGCCTGCAGAGTGGTTAGCGCTGTTGCCCCACAATAAAAAGGTTGCTGGGCCTGGGGCCTTTCTGTACAGAGTTTGCATGTGTGGGTTTCCTCTGGGTATTCCGGTTTCCTCCCGTCATCCAAAGACATCATGTTTGGGTTAACTGGTGACTCTAAATTGTCTGTAGATCTGAGTGTGAGTTTGAGTGGTTGTTGGTCTCTGTCTGTGTCTTCTGTGTGTTGGCCCTGTGATGGACTGGTGACCTGTCTAGGGTCTACCCCGCCCTCACCCCAGAGTGAGCTAGGATTGGCTCCAGCATCCCTTGTGACCTGGAAATGGATAAGCAGTAGAAGATGAATGAAGGAATGACAGATCAGGGGTGCAATTAACAACTAACACCATGACTCCATCTTTCTAGCCTGGAACGGCAGCGCAGTAATGAGAGTCTCATAAAAACAAATCAAGGCAGCCAAGGAAACGATCCTTTTAGCTGGTGGGTTGTGGACAGGAGCGAGAGTTTTAATCAGTGCAACCACTAACGCTGCGTCAGTCACTAAGCACATTTACATGCACAGTTCAGTCGAGCTATGGTTGTAGTTCGATAAAGCCATCTCATCGGACTTCCGTCCTTGTCCCAGTATACATGCACGGGAGTGAAATTGATTTATTTGTTGAAATCATGTCGCTTCTGCTACAATAGGTGGCGATATGCACTCTTTCGACTTGTGGGTAATGGGTTACTTCCGATTGACCTATGACGTCACAGACCACAACAGAGGTGGAAAGAAACAAAGACTGGTGAGGTAGCAAGTTAGCGACTCAGAGGTAAACTGGGACGGCAATGGACAACCACCTTGTAAATTTGTACATAACTTCACCATGTTAGCCGGCTGCTTTTGTGTGACCTCCTACGTTTGCATTTATGTTTTAAATGCTGTTCGACTTCCGGGTCATAGCTTGGCGCGAAACTTAAGCACATGCGCAGATCACCTCCTCCGGTTCCAGTCCGATTGTCAGTATACATGCAGCAGTAGATCGACCTTCAATCGCATTATCTGGGTGTGTTAGTCTGACAATTTTCAGTTAGATTTCAGCCAAGCTAACGTGTTTACATGTACTTTAAAAGTCCAGTTTTGGTCGGACTGACGCTATAATTCGGTTTTTTTAGGTGTCATGTAAACGTGCTTACTGCCAGTTACAAGCTAACAATCCATACAAACAGATGAAAGATGCTAATACATCTGCAACACATTTGTTTCACAACAAACTCATCAACAAATTCATGAGTCTCAGGTGCAGACGCCAATCAAATTGATGCATTCAGCTTTTACTGTCAACGTAGTAGAAGCAACTCTGGGGAGCTGGGCACAGGTCCTGATTCAGAATTTTTTTTGAAAGAGGAAATAAGTGTAGACATGCTTCAAGCCCCAGTTTTTCTTTTTCACTTTATATGTGGGAGGTCCGTGTTAAACAAAATAATAATCATAGCAAATAATTTTATCTGTAACTGGCAGCCATTAGGAGAAGACGGGTGATTGTAGGTGGATGGGATAGTGACACACAGCTGCGCTGGCTGCTGCTTTGTTGGCTCAGCTCTCACCGACAGCAGCGTCTTTCCTGAAATCAGAATTTTCCGAGTCTGTCCCAGTCTGTCTCACACTGACTTTCAGTTGTAAAGTGCCTACATCTAGCTGTGTTTTGGTTAATTGCCTCAGAGACCAGGTGTCAGTTAAAACCAAGAACTATCAAAGCTCACTTAATCATGTGTGGTTAATAAAAAAATCATGGCTTAATTGAGCTCAGATTATTTGGTTGAGTCTCCACACTGTTCTATCAAATATATCAATCCATTTCATCATACAATCATACAATGAAAAGGTTACATATAGAGACCATGAGCAAAAAAAGCACGCATGGAGGAGTTGAGGGCAGCAGTTCAATCTGACGGGTTTAAACCCAATAGGCAGAGAGATTGTTAGAAAGTAAAAAGAAGCCTCACATGAAGCTAAGTGAATAGATGAAACCTTCAGAAATCCTTTATTTTGGAAGTACAACATTAAATAACAGCCTGAAACTGCAGATTTTGTTTTAGTGATCCAAAGACAGATAACATTCAAGTTTATTCTACATGATGTTACATTATTTGAATGGTGAAAAACAAGTTGTGATCACAGTTGCAAAGAAAATGTGAAAGCTTCACAGTTTGTCTGGTGGTACATATCAGTAATGTACATATTTTTCAGCCCGTATAAAAACTGTACCATGAGGCTGCATAGTTCTAACTGAATACGGAAACAATAGCAAACAAAAGAAAGTTGGTACACGGGGGTGGAGGATTGGTACTGAATATAGCTTTCCCAGGAGTCTTTCATGCTCCAAGGTTTCTCACCGCCTAACTTGTTTTTCATGTACAATCATTTTGTATATGAAACACAACTTATTCAAACATATACATACAGTACAATGTCATTGCATTTGCCGCAGATGGTGAGGACATTTGACTGCCAGGCAGTCAATTAACAGAACTTATTAATGTCACATTTATGTAATGATAAATGTGATGGAACATGAGGACTTTAAAAGAAGCTTGATATATGTTTAGTATATATTTACCTATCGCCAAGATATTAATGCCTTTTGGACACATGCCTGAGACACATGTGTCCCAACTTGCAGGTGCAACACATTATTTATTTATTTGAAAAACTGAAAAAAGAAAAAAAGTAATGTAAAAGTGATATTAACATCCCAACCACCATCTTAACACAAACCTGTCACTCCACTTTCTAAGCTCAGCTTGACTCAAAATCTTTAACAATATTAGCAGCTGCAAACGGAGACAGTGGAGGCTCGATATGTGGTCTGAGCAGAAACCCAAAGTTGGCTAAAAATATACGACGTCAATAATTTAGCAGGCAATAGGCAATATTTTACCATTGTGTGCTTTCTCCCTCTCGCTCTCTTTTTCTGTGCTCTGCAATGAATGAAGGTAAATAGGGTTAGGAATCTCCATAATGAAAAGAACTCCATTCCAGACTCAATGCCGTATCCAAGGCAGACTCAGCGTCAGGCAGACAGTGGGCGCAGAGTGTGACACCTGACATGGATGTGGTATGGCATCTACAGAACACCATTTCTCTTTAGAAACTTAAAGGCAGATCTCTAGGCTTTTCGGAAGACAGGTCACATGACATTCGACCTTCAGTGAAAATGTACTGCACTCTACATCTCTTCAAGGAACACTTCAATACAGCACCTTTGCAGCACTCTCCTCTACAGTATCTACACTTACGGCCCAATCCCATTTGTCATTCTCAGCCTTTCTTTTACCTCTACCCCTTTCCCCTGAAGCAGAGTGACAAGGGGTGGAAGTAATGATTCTTTACCACAACAAACTTCCAAAAGACCGTCAGCAGACATGGTGTCTCAGCTGCCTCAAGCTATAGCCATCTTTTTACATTTGTCTGCATCGAATCACAACATTTTAAAGGATGCGCAAGAACGGGAACGTTTGACAAATAACTAATTATCAATCTGTTACGCATTGATATCAGAGAAATGCCTCACTTGAAGGGCCATCATCCCCTCACCCTTAGCCCTCGATCCAAAAGAGAATCGAGATACCCCTACCCTTAAACTCACCAAATGGATGGGCAGGCCTAAGGGGTAGAAATGGGATCGGCCCCCGTGTGATCCTAAAAAAAATCTGTGGTACTTTTCGTCTGCCCTCTGTAATCTCAGATATCCATAAGTGAATGATCATTGCTCCACCATTGGTCAGGCAAATGTCATGTGACTCAGTTGGAGTTTCCTCATCGGTGGTTACGCTTTCAAAATGGATTGATACAAACTGTTCCAACAAGTACAGTGTTTACAGGCTCCAGTGCTGACAGATTATCTAATGGCATCACAAAATAAAAAAAAGTAACCTAACAACAAATGTAGCGCGGAGGCGCAGTTTCTTTCTCAGTTGGAATTTGTGTGAGAGTTGAATAGAAAAGATATTCTGCCACTTCTAACTTTCTCTCTGAGAGATCACTTTAAATACACCCCAAATCATAGCACCGTCATCGTTTCTGATTTTGTCAGACGATGTCGTAGTTATAAAATCAGGATTTTATTTGCAGGCTGAAAGTTAATATGTAGTCTCAACTTCATTATTTTGCTTCTGTTCCGTTGACTGTAAACAGACACAGAAAACCATGTAAATCAGAACAGCGTATTTGAAATTGAGCTTTATTAAAATACTATACATTTGAGCACAGAGAATGGGAGAGAAGTGAACAGATAATGGGCTAATACCAGCAGACGTCAGGCTGAATGGAAACACAATGCAGAACAGATGCAGTTTTTAATTCCCCATCCTCGATCTCATACATGGCCCCAGCATTTCACTGTGTCCTTTTTCTATCAGAGTCACACATCTTACCTTTTTTGTTTGTGGCTTTACAAAATTGCCAGCTTGGATAAAACAGTCAGAGAAGAGCCTAACTTGTAAACCATGAATCATTAATGATGCTAAATTTGTCCAAAAGAGGAATCTTCACAGTGTGAGTGCTCACCACACAGACCCCCAGATCCACACACAGACATAGTGAAAGAGAGAGACGGGGGGGGGGGGGGCTTTGAACGAGGGTTGAATGTTGAATGTGCGATTGGTGCGAAAATGAAAATCCCCAGAATTGTCTCTCATCAAACATTTACATTTCTGAGAGGATTAGCAACAGTGAGATCTCTGATGTGGTTCTTGATGACACTGAAGCATTGTGACTTGCATTGGATACACTGATTCAGTATTTGTCACCACTGGATTACAGCTCAACCTAAAAACTGTCCAGAATGAGAACGCCACCTTTTCATCTAGTCTGACATTTCATTTTTTTTTTTTTTACTGTGAGCTTGAAGAGGCGTTGGGAGAAAATGATACGTAATGGATGAAAATTTGTGCTGCAGAAATGATGAGTCAGCACCGGGAAACCTGCCTGATCCTGTCAATACTAATTTAGAACAGACCAGCATTAAAGGCATGAAGGTCGGCATGCTCTCCCTTGGGGAAAATTTAAGATCTGTCCTTAAATAACATTCATACTGGCCCAAAAAGGGCAAAAAAAAAAAAAAAAAAAGATGGTGCATATTTGCATATAGATTATTGTCTTAGATACGTCACAGACATAGGGCATATTGTGATTGTCTAACTGATACTTGATTCATTTGAAAAATTCTCTGGTGTCATGCCTGCTATTTGCCCAACTTTGCAAATGTATAAAATAGACTCTTTGTTTTTTTTTTTTGTTTTTTCACACGTCTTTGTTTCTCCTTCTTCCTCCTCATTCATTCTGGGAATAACTACAGTATTTGGGTCATGTTGCCAATAGAACCAATTGCTCTGTGGTGTAAGGACTTCCTGGTGAAGATTATTAGTAAAAGAAGAACATATATATATGTATCAGCATACAGGGAGGTCTTCATTGATTTACCTACAGAGCAAAGCACTCAGCATGATAAATGAAGAGAGGCTACACTGCAAACTGAGATGATGCATGAGTGACAGCTGTTTTAGAGGCATGATACAACCATTGAGAGTTTTTATTTCAGACTAAACTGTGTCATTCCCAGCAGTAACTGCTCAGTAAATCACCGAATACAAAGATCTATCCATCATCTTTCAAGCACTCATTCACCAGATAGTCCCAGGCCCCAGAAAACACAAACTAGCCTTATCTGCCATATTCATCACTAATAACGACTCGGCACTTGCATCACAAATCTCCTGACCATGTGCGCTTGGTGTTATCATGGAGGCCCACTGGAGTCTTGCAAACAATGGCTAACTATATAACAACTGAGGTTAAAGAAGAAAGGCACCTGAATAAAGAATGTGTGGCTCGAGGTCTACTCGTGCGAAAAAGAGTACAGTCTGGTAAGGTACACCGGATTCCATTTTAAGTTAGTAGACACAGGAAAGTTTGTTATCATTAGCCCCTCTGGTCCCATCCTTTCTCCAAAGCAGTATGAGCTGTAGTCATCACAGTGGAAAAAAAATTGCACCAGTAAAATTTTTGCTTTATTCGTCTCACTATTGGTGTCCTTGAGAATTCGAGTGTTACACTCCAGCTGTGTGTTTTAGTGTGTGGTTTGCCTTCCCTCCTGTGAGTCTCAGGCTCCCGTTGTTTCAGAAACACACTAATACAGCTCAAAGGGACAAGCCCAACTGCTGCCTAGTCAAACTACATGCAGTTTACAACACCAAGCTTTGCTAGTGATTATCCCTTCTAATGCGACTATTCCTTTACCATATGCAGTGTTAATTAATAATGCAAAGCAGCGCTGCACAAAAATGCTTGAACAATAAAAAAAGGGGGAGCTGTGGTGGAAAAAAAAATTCATAGATTCGGTATATCTTTTACAGCCATTCCACATAAAAAGCTGGAGTTAATAACTCTTTTGCAAAAGGACAATAGACAGTGCTTGTATTTTTTTTTATCAGCACTCAAGGCTTATATGAAATGTACCACATCACAATAAAGTGCCACACTCTGGGCTTAGATTTTTATCATCCAAAGTGCAGATGTGCTGCTCTGTTTCTACTACACACCACCAGGGGTGAGTGATTCTTCTGGGTTTTTTTTTTTCTCATTTATTATAACCCAGTCGAGGCTCCTCCCCACATTGATGTGAGGGTGTTTAAATAGAGCACTGGTTTACAAATTACTGCTTTTTAAGCATTAATCAGGGCAGGCTCGTTATCTTATGACAAAACTGTCTCCACGTATGATAACCTCATTTAGCTTAAGAAAAAATGACACAGAGGAACATTTCTGGTTTATCATTCAAGAGCATGGCTCAGGAGCAATGCATGGATCAGCATCATTATGTAGTGACAACAGTGGTAGCATTCATTAGAAATGAATATAACAGAAATGCATCGCAAAAAAGGCAAACAAGCAGTGTGTTAAACTGTGATTGCATTTTTGATTCAGCTACAGACGTCGTGCCCCCAACTTCAAACCAAGCATATAAAGCTTGGCCAAATTGGCATCCAGGGAGGCCTTATTGCCTCTACAGGTGCCACAGTCCATGTATCCAGGTTACAGATAGATGTATGGGGTAAAGCAGAAAACATCAGTTACCTGTATGCTAAATATTTACAAGGAGACAGGAATGAACAAAGCATCTGAGCAATCCTATCCTTGTTGAAATAGTTTTTTGGTTTTTTTTAATCTCACAAAAAAACCGCGGATATCATTCTAGTGGTGCCAGACAGAAAGTCAGAGGATCACGGGAGTCTGTCAGATACGTTCCACTGTGGTTGACTTTCTGCAGTAATATTAATGGCAATCTACTTAATAGTTGTTAAGATATTAAATTCTTGTGCAAAAGAGGTGGGCCAGATGACCTACAGGCCATCCTTGGTTTGCTAGCGTGACGAAAGTGGGAGTAATATTTGTGGTTCATATACCACCTCTGGCTAATGATGGCTGAACCCTGAGATTAATCCCTTCACTGACCCATTTCTGCCACTCTCCACCAGAAATCTTGTCAACTGCTGGTTACAGCTGAGTTAATTCCGTCTAATAAGCCATAGTCATTAGTGAAATGAGAGAGAAATAACCACGATAAGATGATGTCCTGACTCTCACTCTCCGTCCGATTTTTACCTTCCACTACGGTTAAGACTGAGGAAAATGTGTTCAGATGCAAAGCTACTGTTGAGTAATACCAAAAAAAAAAACTGTTAAATTAGGCCAGTAAGAATGAGCAGTATAACTATGCAACTAACAAGCAAGGCAGACATGCAATTATCTGCAACAAGAGCAAGGAGCAAGGATATGTGTGTGGAGTTGCACGTACATGTGTGGCAGTGGAAATGCATTATTAACTCTCATTTGGCTATCAACTTCTTGTTCCTCTCTGTGGGAGTTAGCTTGAGTTTCTCAAGACCTCTTTCAGTCGGAGGTGCAGCAGTGAGAAAGACTTCAAGTATTTATAAAGCTCTTTATTACTGGGAAAACTCAAATGGGTTGAATGAATAAACAGAAAGAGAAAAAGAGTCAGCAAGAAATATAAAACATAACAATATCAGACAATACAGAATCCCAGGCAGCATCCATATCAACTGCTGCATGGGACATTAGCACATATACAGTACATGCATGTCAGAGTCCAGCGGAGGAAAGACATCAACTAGTCCTCTGGCAAATCGCAATTGGTGGTCTCACTGACATTGGATTAGTCTGATACCACAGTGGGCGGAGAATGAAATTTCATTCGTTCATCTTCAACCACTTATCTATTTCTGGGTCACGGGGGGTGCTGGAGCCAATCCCAGCTCACACTGAGTGGAGCGGTGTTCACCCTGGACAGGTCGCCAGTCCATCACAGGGCCAACACACAGAGGCAGACAGAGACCAACAACCACTCACACTCACACTCAGACCTACAGACAATTTAGAGTCACCAATTAACCCAAACATGATGTCTTTGGACGGTGGGAGGAAACCGGACCATGACAACTGAAGCCACAACCTTTTTATTGTGGGGCAACAGTGCTAACCACTATGCCGCCGCGCTGCCCCTGGGTGATATTAACCGTAACTAATTAACAGATCCAATCAACAGTTTTCTTTTCAGCAAAATGCACAGGGAGTGAGTAAGTGGAAGTGACTGAGTGAAGTAAATGGTATGAACGGTATAAACGGGAAAGAGTGTTGATTTGAGAAGTGAATTTAAGTAAGAAACAGCTCTGCTACCAGCAGATTTACTTCTTTGGGACAGAAGTGTCACAAAAAAGCACCTTATTCAAAATTCTACAGGGAAATGTTATGAATGGTCAGGTCTTAGGTGGCAGGGGCTCCGGGTTCTTATAACCATGGCCAATATACTGTATTATCAGCACAGAATAAGAATTTTCTCACCATGGCCTTGGATACAACTTTTAAGCGAGTAATTTTTTAACTTTTGGCCCATCTTTGTCCATTAAATCTGCCAGCAACAAGCTGGGATTAGCAACTAGCTGTTGAGTCAACAGCAGTAACATACAGTAGAAGATAAATGGACAGATCTGAAGAGTTGGAGGAAGCCAGACAAAGATTAAAAAGGTGTGAACGTTGGACAGACACATCAGGTGGCCACTGGAGTTCTTGTTAAAAATACTGTGTGGCCAAGCTAACACAGCCATAACAAGCTACTATCAGTATATTTATGTTTATCATTATGCAGTGTAGGACAGATGATCAGATGCTGCTGCTTCCAGCAATCTTAGGTGTCTGTTTATTATTCCAGTGAACGCATGGTACATCTGAAATTAGAACAAATGGTTTCTATGGTGATACCCCTGACCCTCCGCCACAGTGATGCAGAAAAAGTGAATTTTGTGACCTGCTTCATACCTCCTGCATTGTGCTAAAATACCCCTCACAGAAACATCCAGCATATCTGATGACCTTGATAAAATGGTATTATCATCAATCTTCACAAGTGCTTTTTCCTGCTGCTTGACGAAAAATGGTTCAAGGCTGTCAAAGCAATACTACATCGGACGTTATTAATGCTTACATTACTCACTGAGTGCACAGGACAAAAGCGATATGAACAATGTCAAATATTCGAAACTGAATTGATATGATGGACATTGACAGATTTTGAGAAGGTAATCCCCTGGACACAGATATGTAGAAAGAGCTCCAAGGAGCCACAAACCCAGACTGAAAGACAACAAGGATGTGTCATTAGTTGGGGATTTTGGCCTGGATTTGACAGGTCTGATCAGTCATCCATTCCCCATACTGAAAAGACGAAAAAAAAAACTATCACCTTCCGAGTTTGGCTTATCAGATTCCCGGAAAAGCATCTTTTTGGCCCTGCCTATGGCTATCAGCTCCACAGGATCATATTCAGAGAAGATCAGTGCTTTTCACTTTCATCCGAGCTTTTTGTTTTCGCATGAAACGACGTCACAACGTGAATGCGAGTGTGATACTCACAAAATAAGAGTTTTGTTGAGATATTATTATCGTTTCATTTCCTCTGAGAGCCACCTTTTGGTTTATTGCTATTGAAACATACCATGACATGCTGTTGCGTGAAATGGACACTGGGTGACAGCACTTACTGGCAGCGTCACTGGGACTCTTTGTAATGCATCGCGGCAGTGGAGCTCATAATCCAAGAAAAGATCTCATTTTGAGCCTCACAAAACTGAGACATTCTACAGAGAAATTCGAGTGAAAAAAGTTATGACACTCTGTTACAATTTCTTAGAAGAACTGGTGTGATAAAAAGAATATAATTTCGTTTTATTTAACTGTGTAAATTTCCCTTAGTTAATTCGATTAAGTCAAACTCTTGATCCACACTCCATACCAGTCGGTGGCGGTAATGCACCATACCGTTTTTTGCCAACCGCCGTTAAATCCATGAAGAAGAAGAAGACGAAGAAGCGCTCACAATCCAGATGAATGGAGAATGAGCAACAGTTGTCCTGCTTCCCTGATTTCTGTGTTATATATCCAGGTTAGTTACTCACTTTTTATGTGACTTCAGATGTTTATAAGCTGATATGAATCCCCGGTGATTTGTGGTCCATAAGCTAAAAGCTCGTTAGGTGTGTAAACAAAGTAAAGTGTCACAGTACATGACAAAAGAAAATGGCGTCCGACGCCGTACCCAAATGTTTATTTTCGTTTGTTTCTTTCGGATCCTGGGCATTTGTGGGTTATTGCCGTATTTGTGAAAATCAGTTGTGCGTGTGTGTGTGTGTGTTTATGTGTTTGGTACATTGCTCAAAAATGTTAAGCTAATGCTAATGTACAGTTTAAGATCAGCCTTGGTTAAGGGCGTTAAGGGGTAAACAATGATATGGTTCGAGTTCACAGGTTAAAGCAGCAAGCTATGAGTCAGCCATCTTTATTATTATTTGTGTTTACATAGTGTAAATGTGAAATAGTTTAACTGTAAAGGAGATTTATTCAGTTATATTACATGAGCACTTAATGTACTTTATGTACAGTTATATAAAGAAAATACAGAAGACATGATTAAAAGGGAGAATGTTTATCTTTGGTTTAATACAAATTTTCATAAATCTATTTCTTGAAATTATGTCAAAAGAGACACTTAATGTGAATGTTATCCAGATGTGGTTAATACCAGTGCTTTAAAGCAGACAAAATAACAGAAATAACTCATGATTGCAGTGAATAAAAATAATGCAGATGAATGGAGAATGAGCAACAGTTGTCCTGCTTCACGGATTTCTGTCTTATATATCCAGAACACTCCTGTCAGAGGATTATCTATATATCTGTCAGCGGAGTCCAAGCCGGGACCCGCTACACGAGCATGTTAAGAGATGGAGTACTGCATTACAGAAAAGATTTTAACAGCACAACATGAGCTTGTATTAAATCAAAAGGATCAGGAATAGTTTAGTGTCAAAGGCAGAGAAAACATTTAATCTGGAATATTGCAGCTGATTGCATCCTCACTGATATTTTGCAATACCAACCACAGTCTCTTGTTTGAAACAATGCATTTAGTATCATTTTGTGTTTATGCACAGTCTTGTGAATTCTTTGGCCATTTCTTTCATTGTTGTTTATGATGCCTTATGATGTCTAATAAGAATCCTATTATTAATAATATACAAGGCCATGGCAGGTACAATTAAATCAAATTACATGTATATACTATTAGAGAAACTAGAGAAAGATTATTTGGGAGGTGTTGGGCTGAGTTTGATGCCATAACTGACTGTTTTGTTGTTTTTTTGTTTGTTTTTTTTGCTTTTTTGTTTATTTTACAGAGCAGATGATAAGTATTATGGAAGCTCATTATAAAACATCTTCTGCCTTCATGGGGACTCGAGAATGAGATGTATTTGTTTGGATTAGGCCCTTGTGCTGCTTTTTTTTTTCCTGTTGTTCTCTGCTGTTTGCCCCTCCCTCATGTGTTTGTTTGTCCCCAATTTGTCCTCTGTGTGTGTGTGTGTGTGTGTGTGTGTGTGTGTGTGTGTGTCTGTGTTCAGCTGGGTGTGCGTTTCTGGATCCTGCCCCCCCCTCCCAGTCTCCATACTCACATGCTCCTCATCGTGCAGTCACCTCCACAACCAGCTGCAGTACTTAAGGAGCAGTTGTACTCTTGGCTTTTTGTCAGATTGTTCAATCATCAACCGTCCTGCCTGCTCTTTGTTTCCTTGCAGCACACCATCAGTTATCGGCTCAGTTAAGTCCGGTTCTTTGACTTTGGACTCCTGTCAACCCCCACTCAATTATCTACAAACAACAAGTCAGCCACTCTACCTGCTCCTCGCCACCCTCCAGTACACACAAAACCCAACAATAATTGACTTTTTCCCATTAAGAACTTTCTGTGTCTGCAAGGTTTTCCTAAAACCTTGCAGTCTAATTCCTCATCCATTTATTATTTCCATTCGAAGCAGGCCACTAGGATAACGCTGCTAATGCGTCTTTTACATAGCCATAATATAGACTGATAACCCAAAAACCACTTAAACTGCTATCCCCTTTTTACATCTTATTCCTCAAGTCCAATTTATCAAACGTTTTCTGTTTAGCAAACGATCAATGAGGATTTGCAGTGTGAACAGATCTATCACTCACGCTGATGAATCCATGGAGAAACACCAAGTCATTTCCAGATGCTGCAGGGAGCTGCTCTCTGGCAAAAAGCTCTACAAACCCACTGCACATTAGACCTGCTAGGCATCACATGGCAGACATTTTTAGCTGACTCTGTGGAATATTTGGCAGTGGGTATGTAAGGAGGAAAACAAGGTGAAGTATGACAGTGGCGGAAGGTGCACAAAGGTGAATTACACTGTCTTTTAGGTAGAGGGCTCAGTCGGAAAGAGACTGGAGACTGCAAGGTGGTGATACGGAACAGTGTGGAAAGATAGCATCAGATGGTCTTTCAGACGACTTTGGGGTTAACGACAAGGAAGGTAGAGAAAGCATGACTAAAGGCTAAATGGTGGAAGTTGGAAAAGGAAGTAACTTAAAATGGTGAGGGACACAGGAGGATGTTTGGTGTGTCATCTGAACAGAGAGAAAATGACAAGTAGACTGGGTGGAATATGGAAGTAGAAGAGAGAATAAGTTGCAGGGTTCCCGTGGATCCTTAAAAAGTCTTAAAAGGCATTGAATTTATTAATCTAAAAATAAGGCCTTAATTGGCATTCAAATGTCTTAAATCAGTATTTCAAAGGTCTTAAAAATGCTGACACGGGAAGGAGGATTTAATGCATTTTTCTCTGGCATTACAATTTAAATTAATAGATGACATTTTTTAAATAAATTTTAAAAAATGCCTCTCGCATTAAACGCCACGTAGATCAGGATAGCGGAAACAACATCACTCATTTTAGAAATGTAGTCTGACAGAAGAAGACACATTAACATTCATGTAAGAAGCGCTACCTGATTGGCTGATAGTACGCTGAAACTGGTACCAGGCAATGTGTACGAGGCACATTGTATTTTGTGCAGAAAGCACAAACCTGCACAGTCAACCTGCCAACAGACGCCAGGTATTTCACAGTTTTGTTCTACCCTCGTCTCCACCGCTCCTCCACCCCCGTCTCCGATACCAGCACCAGTGCAAACAGCGACAGACCTCCAGACAACATTCCCGTAAATTACCTGTACATTTGCGTGTAGTTCCGACAAGGCAGCCTACATTAGCAAGTCTGAATTAGGCCTGTACATCTAAGGCAAAATTGTTTTGATTTATGTTATTGTTTTCCATGTGTTCCACACTGGAAAGTTTTTGGGGTTTTTTTTCCAACATTTTAAGTAGATCATATAGCTTTTTCACTGGATCAAAAAAGTCATGTATTATGTAATAAACATTTGGGCAAGATTGTCCATAACCCTAAGGAATTGATGTCATTTTTTGTTTTCTTCAGTTTTGGTTATTGTAAAGTTGGTCTTAAATTTCACTCCAAGTGGCATTAAAAAAGTCTTCAAAAGTCTTAAATCTAACTTGCCTTAAACTGTAGGAACCCTGGTTGGCAAGGAAAAGTGCCAAGCAGAGCGATGAGAGCAGCTGTACAAAAAGATGTGGTGAAAAGCAAAGAGAGAAGCAGTTAAGCCTGAAAAAGGCCAAATAATGAGGGGATGGAGATTAGGGAAGGAGGAAAGGACCTCTGCCAAGGGGCAGTGCTGGGAAGGCTTACAGCAGGTTAGGCTGATAAATGATAAAGATGGAATTGCACTGAGGAATAAGCAAACGTGGCAGATAAGTGGAAATGAAGCAAGGGCAGACGTGTATAGGGTGACGAGTGGAAAGCTGGTTGGTCAGGGCAGCAGCTGACCTTTAAGCAACCATGTTTAACAGTTTTGTAACTTGAAAGGATGCCTGCGAAATAGAGACATGCACGAGCACCAGTTTTCTAGAATGGGCTTTATTTCAGTGATCGATTAAAGAAGCATGTGGTAAAAATTAAGTGTTTTGGGTAGTAGCATTCAGTAAACCCATTAGAGATAGCAGTACTTCAACAATGCACCTGACCGAGAGACTGTTAAGAGTGTGTTAATTGCTATTCAAACCTTGTGAGCGCTGGGAAGGAAATAGTACTCGAGTTTGGCCCTACAGGTGATGGGGAGAGCCATTGTATCTACAGGAGTGTAAAGTTGATTAGCCACAGCTTGAAGACAAAACAAAGAGTGGTGGAAGTGAGGTTAAGAAGAGAGGTGTTGAGCAACTAATAGTGTAGTTTCATGCACGAAAGAGCACCATAGATGCAATGTTTGCTTTGAGCTTGTCAATTGACAAGTGTAGAGAAGGCCAGGGGGAGTTACACACGAGTCCTGGCGGATTTAGAAATGGCACACAACAGGATACAGGGTGACATTGCATGGGAAAGTTCGGAGTGTAGCAGAGACGTATGTCAGAGTGGTGCAGGATAGGCCTGAAGGCCGTGAGACGGATTAACAGATGCATTCAAGGTGGATGTGGGATTACATCGGATTTTGGTTTTTGAGCCCTTTCTTGCTTGCGAAGGTGATGGACAGGTTGACAGATGAAATCAGGCACGAGTCTCTGTGGACTACAACGTTTGTTGATGACGTCATGATTTGTAGTCAGAGTGAAGAGTAGGTTGAAGAATGATGGCAATATTACACTCATCAAGTGGCCACAGACACACCAAGAATCACAAGCGTAATGTAGACAGCTTATTAAGAATGGTCTGAGGTTCTGAATTTTTAGGACGAGAAGTGATAAAACAAGGACTCTGAAGCAAAATCAGGTGTTATACAGCAAAAAAAGAAATTCTGCCTACAGGCTGTGTGGTGATGTCTTGCATGTCGAGCTTTAATTTTATGTGGAGAGGTCCTTTGTTTTCTGCTGCTTTGTTCGATAAATATCACACTACCGAAAAAAAAAACAAAAACCACTGTGTCTTTTAGGAAACAATGGATTTTAAGTTGTTGTTGGACTTCTTGCCACTGAAAAACTAGTCTATGAAAAGAAGTGGCAGCTCATCCTGTGAGTTAAAGGAGCCACCGTTTGTGGAGACATGTGGCTTCGAATTTTTCAAAATCCAATTTTGGAGTCAAATAATTGGACCCAGCCAAGGAGCAGAGTTTTATAAACGGGCCTTTAAGGACTTACTTACTGAAATGAGTCACCTGACAGGCAGCTGTTGTGTTTTTTGATTTGGTGTCAGTGATTTTAACCCTTTAACGTCCTGCTCAACCGTTTGGTAGAGCACATTTCAGTATTTGTATGTATTTTAATACATTTACCATGAAGTGTCATCTCAACCGTTTGGTAGAGGCCTATATTTTAAAAACTTAATTTTTTCTTTATTTTGTTATTATTGCCCCAAGGAAATAAAAAATGCAAAGAAATAATTTTTCCATTGCTTTTTTCTTCATGGGGACATTAAAGGGTTAAGAGTTCATTGTAGACTGTCAGGGTCTGTCAAGTTGAAAAGTCTGTTTATTAGTTTAAGACTTTGTGTGTCATTTCCTGTTTAATTTAAAAAAATCTGTCTTGTCTGGTATCAATCCCATGTGCTCTTAAGCTTCCCATATGTGTGATTACTTTTCCCTGCCCCATATGTCTTACACCTGTCTTTTATTCTCCCCCCCCCCCCTTGTGTGTATACGGTGGGTTCATCCTTTCATCCTTCCTTCTGTGCCAGATGGCCATTACTCCAGTGTGAGTGCGCTCCAGCCTTTGTCCTTGGGTTTATTTTCCACGATTTTGTCTTTTGAGTGGTCGGTTTAGGCCAGTGAATTTCACACTGTTGTCTGAGTTACCGCACTGCCTGTAAATCAGACCAGAGAGTTTAGGCCAGTGATTCTGACACTACTGCTTGATTGTTTGACCTCCTGTGTACTGAACCCTTGGGCACTATTAAAGGGCAGTGAACTTTTTGCCCATATTGAGTTCCAACCTGTCAATGAGCCTGATAGAGCTCTGGCTCATATTAAATTAGATATATTTGCACTATTTGTTTGGTCAGACGTAGTGAATAAGGTGAATTGCAATTTTTAGGTCACTTAAAGAGTCATGAACAGAATCCACAGGTGTCTCTGAAGCTTGTGGGGATGTTAATTTTCCTATTTAATATGCTTATGTTCCAGCAGGCAGAGCTTCTTCCCAGATTCATACTATAATGCTTGTCTCTCGCTGTTGAAAACATTTTCATATTATTGCCTTATTAGTTTTTTCATATATCATAACCATCTCAGTTTGTTTTCAGGAAGGTAAAGCGGAGTTAGCTTTCCCATTGTCTAACCTGTGAATCATAAATATGTGCTATTCAAATCAGTCGAATGGATAATAATGATAATGATTTAGGAGAAAAAGATGCGACCCCCCTCTTTATATTATTCATGCCCATCTCAGGATGAGCATTGCAAACAAGCTTAACGTAAAAAAATTGCCGAGGTATGTGGCAAAGGGTGGCGCTATGAACTGTAGTCCCTTTGCAAATAAACATGACTGATGTTCTGGGTAATATTATTCATTCATTTATCCGTTTCTGGGTCGTGGGGGGTGCTGGAGCCAATCCCAGCTACACACTGGGCGAGGGCGGGGTACACTGTGGACAGGTCGCCAGTCCATCACAGGGCCAACACACAGAGACAGACAGAGACCAACAACCACTCACACTCACACTCAGACCTACAGATAATTTAGAGTCACCAATTAACCCAAACATGATGTCTTTGAACAGTGGGAGGAAACCCACACAGGCATGGGGAGAACATGCAAACTCCGCACAGAAAGGCCCCAGGCCGGGAACCGAACCCATAACCTTCTTGGTGTGGGGCAACAGCGATAACCACTATGCCACCGTGCTTCCCCTTGATAATAATAACTGATCCAATCAACTTTTTTCTTTTCAGCACAGTGAGTGAGCGGAAGTGACTGAGTGAAGTACACCCACACAAGCATAACATTTATATGAATCACGTATAAGACTACTACAAATGTAGTGTAATACATTTGTATGTTGTAATGGATTTATTGCTGTTGTGACTTCATGCAGGTTCCTACCTTGCTAAATAAAGTCAGCTTGTGCTGACAGTGAATGAACAACATCTCAGCGTATACTTGATTCATAGCATTAAATAAAGTGAAACATGCTGAACTGAAAGTACAGACAGACTGACTTTGAGTGGCACATTTTAGCAGAAAAGCTGTGGACTGATTCACTTTGCAGGAATTTACAGCAGTACACTGGCTCGCACCACGTTCACTTGTTGTTGAAAACAGGAGAGGTATGGTCCTTGTGGTCCAGTGCATTTCTCTGAGCGTCATTTCCAATCTCTAATCCTGGCAATCTTTGTGTTTGGTTCAACAACAGTTGAGGGGAGAACACAACAAGAAGGTTAACTATGAATTAATGTCTGCTTCCTGTCTTTTACTCCCACACTTCACTTCTCTGTCTCTTCAGTCTTCACTTTGCTTTCTCTCTTGGTAACAGCTCCTGCTATAGGCTCTCTTTGCTGGTTGCCAAGTGTCTGATGAATTTTTCATATCCAGTGTACGGTACTACAGTGGAGTGGTGAAATACTGACAGTGGAGCTCGTGCGGGTGAACACATCAGACTGTGGAGATGGAAGCATTGATTAATGGAAGTTGGAAGTGCAAACAATTACAGCTTGGGTAATGCAGACAGAGCAGCACTGAACTCTGAACACCTCAGTAAAAGAAAATTTGAAGGAGCAGACATTCACGATGCAACTCCACGTATCAGCCTGGGGAAATTAGAGGGGAGTTTTGGATTGTTAGCCCCCTCCACCACAATGAGGAGCAATATCTCAGTTACGCTCCTCCAGCTTACATCTAAATGAAACACATGCATAATGAAAGTCAGTGTTCAGTCGTGTAAAGCATAAGCAGCAGCCTGGTATACACAAAGACGCACTCAAATCTTTACACTCTAATCGCATGAAAGACAATATATGAGAGTTTCCTGCTTCAGCAACAGCTGCTTAACTGCTCTGTTCAATCGGGAAATGACTTTTAAACAGAAACATCTTATCCCTACTTTTTTCTTATGTCCTCTTCACACTGCTGTGTTAGAAACTCCATGTATGGAGACCTTGACAGTTAGACCGGCTCTTTCATCTATCCCTGTTGACAAGTAGGGGTGAATGTATAGGCCCTGGGGTCAAAGTGCCTGTGGAATAGAAAACCTTGAAAGGTGCTGTTCAACTTCCCTCACTACTCTGGATGTCCTCTGAATCGTTAAATACGAGATCTGGGAAATTGACATTCGAGATGCTACCTGGATGTCTTCACTAGACCTGCCAGCAAAGGTGAAATGATCATGATAGGTTTTAGCTTTTCAAATTTTACTTAAGACTTTCTGCAGCCTTAGGTGAAGTCTCAATAAATAACGTGCCAAATGCCAAAAGCAATCTGGCCTCATCGCAAATTCTATGAGACCTTTCAACAACATGAGATTAATGAAAATGAATTAATAATGTGTACCTATTTTTCATCTATAGTGCAGTCAGGTAATTAAAGATTACCTGCAGTGTTACTTTTATCATGTTATGGATCTCTCTTATGGGACCTTGAAAGACATCAAGAATCCTGAATGTACTCTGATGGCATGTTCACCAATGGTAAAACAAAGTGACAACAAATAGTTCAACGTAATTGAACAACCACAATTGTATTTGTTTGTTTTCGGGTAAAGAAAAAGCAATTGTGAGAGCATTTTGATATGCAGGTACACAGACATGTATAAAGACGCATTTTATTTGTGCGTGTAGATGTTTTCTCATATAAAAGACTTTTACAGTGCATTAACATATGTGTTGATTATGTATTTCTTTTGTTAAATTTTTGTATCTGACAAACCCAAAACCTAAGTTGTTATGTTTTTTTTTTTACTTCACGCTACTCTCCCCCATAATTAGTAACAATAAATGCTGCTTGGAAACAGAATCCAACTATAGTCACTGACTTTAAGCCAAACTTGAACTTTTGTGAACTTTTTCTGGTACTAATTTTGTTCTATTTTCAACTACAGTGCTGCAGCAGGTTAACTCCAAGATCAGCCAACAGCTGACACTGTGAAATGGAATCAGAAGCGTTTGATCCCTGAATTTTTAATCATCAGGAGCATCACAGAATATGTAGTACATCCAAACACAAAAGCAAACTCTTGAATTAAATGTGCCCAGCTGCATTTTCGCTTCACTGCGTGTACTCTTGTGTCGCAGTCCAACTACTAGCAGACCTAAACTCTTTCCTCTCATCTGCCAACAGTCTAAGTTCTCATGAGGCATCGATGTGATTCTCGGCTCACGTAAAACATCAATGAGATAGAATGATGACCTCTGGCTTTGTAATTCTATAGTATATAATCATTGTAAAACTGTCAACTGTCATTAATGTGATTATTATTACCTCTACACAATCAATCTTGCCAACTTTTATGGATGAGGGGTGGGGGAAATAAACCTCAAACCTTTAACCAAGTATCAGTGTCATCTGCTAAATGTCGCCAACCTTGTATATCTACCGCATCTTGATGAGCAGATAGCGTATAATGGGTTTTTGGATCTTTTCCACTGAAAACAACTGTAGCTAAAATGACACTGTAATAACAGTGAGAGTGAACCAGGGCAGTAAAGCTGCAAGGCAGACATTTAAACTATCATCTGAAACTCGCTATAATTCTGAGCTGCTGATTCAGGAAATCATTCTGACGCTACTTCTCTAAAGTCATTATATTGATTTCACACAGTCGCACTTGATGCATTATTGTAAAAACGTCCAATGTAGCTGTTTCGAGTTTTCTACACGTTTTATCATTTATCTCGATCCATAACGAGATAGCTGCACTATAGGCTGTATTGTTAGTGACAGTAATACTCATGGTCCAAATTATAAATATCATTGACAAAAACCCAAGCAGATGCTGTAAGTCCGAGCGAAAACTCCAGCGGCTGTGACACAGGCAGAAACTAAGATAGAGAACAGATTTGGCTGAATAACTATCATCACATTTGGATTTGCTATTATTCACTTTACTAGACGTTCTTATTCAAAACAACATAAAAGTGATGGACACCACTGAAGCCCAAGTGCAATGGGAGACCTTGGTGTAAATACTAAGGGCAACATCTGTTCAAAAGGAAGAAGTTCAGCAGTAAAAAAAGTGCAGTGAAAGTGCGCAGTAGGCGGAAGTTGGTGTTAAAGTGAGGGTGAGAGGGACAGCCCTGCTCTTAGAGAATTCACAAGCTTATCTCACCATCAGGGAGCCAGAGTAAAGAACTCTCTGGAGTGTGATTGCCTTGTGTTCAGGGATGGCAATGCCAGATGATATGAGCGTGTATGATATCATCTAGCTTCTCCAGCAATGAGCAGGCGATGTAAATGCTAATCGGTGCTCTGCCTGTCGAACGGGACAGAGCAGCTGTTGTTTTACAGTGCGACAGAAATGTTGATGATGCTGCATGTTCTCAAGACCTTGTCCCACAGACACTAATACCTGTCTCCCACTGAGAGTCATGTGGGGATAATCAGCGTTTTACAAGAGACAAGCAGCTTAATTACTGCACAACAGACAGAACATATCCAGATGAGATGCGTTAGTTAAAAAAAAACCCAGCATGAAACCAGAGCAGCTTTCAAAGCATCTTTTCTCAGTCAGTAAAAGTGCCTGAAGCGCAACAGGTGGGATGAATACCAGTCTTTCATTTGTTGTTTTGATAATAAGAGATAAGAGTACTTTATTTATCCCATGTATGGGAAATTTCTCGTCACAGCAGCAACCACAGGTCTAGAAGAAGAAGATAAAAGAATATAAACAGATATATACAAAATATAAACAAAAATACAAAAACAAAAAATATAAAGATGATGATGCTGATGATAATATTGGGGAGTGCTGTGAAGCAAACACACCAAGAGGTGTGAGGAATGAATTGACGGGGTTGTTTCGGGGACTCATCCTGTCTTATCAGCACAAAAAGAACTCATTAAAATTCAGGAAAGTGACAGAGTTTCCTGACTGTGTATCATGAGTACAGCCTGGAGTTTGGACCAGAGGTCTGTATTATGAAGAAGGGTTTGAGGTTAGTGATGCAGCATAAGGGGTTTCACTCTTTATTTTCAGTCCTACAGCTGTGCCTTACCCTTTGCTGCAATAAATCACAATGGTAACTGTTAGGTTTGGCTGAGTGGTTGTTACCAAGAACAGACCAGAAATCCTGTATGCAGTCCAGATGAAATTTTATTTACAGAGTCCCCCAGCAAAAAATGTGCAGCAGTATGTACAGTGCAGGCCTGGCAAAAAGTAAGAAAAGAAAATACCCAAACAAATACTGAGAAACAAAAGAATTAACTAAATGCAAAAACTATGGACTATACTATACAACCCCCCCCCTAACTCTGGAGTCCCGACAGCTCACCACACCAGCCTCAGACAAACTGGCAAAAAAAAAAGAGACACCCCTTCTGAACTCCAACCTCCTCCTTTATCTGCTCTGGGTCCTACTAAGAGATATTAATTAGTAATTGGAAATCAATTATCTCACAAGAGACTAACACCTGGTCCACAATACATTGTAACATTTACAATTACATAAAAACACATCTACCCACCATTTTAGTTATGTACCATGTTCCATATAAATTTAAAATAGCTTTAAACACTCATCACACAGAAAACACCCCTCCAGTTCTGCCATACTTGGCATCTTCCTCTGGTGAAAACCCCTTTAAAACCCAATGGTACCCTCCAGTATGGTTTGGCAGTTTCAAATCTCAGAGGTATGCAAGACCACCTCCACCGAACAGGTTACAAACGAGTGGCTCTTTGAAGGCAAACAAATAAATGTTTTGAAGCAAGTTCCTGTTTTGGTTTTTTTTTGTTTTTTTTTTTTTTAAGTATTTAATGCATATCACATTATCAGGCACAGGCTACCCCGTGACGGTAACCAAAACTGATCCAATATGGATTCATTACCGGATCGGACTAAAACAGTCAAAAGCCAGACAACGGACCAACCACCTCACTGGAAAAATCAAGCGGCAACCCACCAAGATGTCATCCATCTTAATGTTTTTGAAACCAGAGAAAATCCTATATAGAGATAGAACTGAGGAGGATCTGAGCGGCTCTGTGTGCTACCCTAAATTGATTGAAAATGTCAAGGTCAATTTCAATCAAACAGTTGTGATACCCCTCATACATACTCTCCCTTATGGTCTGTTTTCTTATAAATGGGACGATCGTTTAAAAAATGAACGTCATTGTGGTGTTGAAGAAGACTTGAAACCCGAGACTGAGACCATAAAGTCATTAGGAAACGATTTACTGAGCTAAAAAAAAGTGAAAGGACCATTTTCCTATTGACTTCAATACAATCTGAGATCTTTTT
This sequence comes from Remorina albescens, assembly GCA_034769265.1. Classification (NCBI taxonomy): domain Eukaryota; kingdom Metazoa; phylum Chordata; class Actinopteri; order Carangiformes; family Echeneidae; genus Remorina; species Remorina albescens. Next base: position 17,433,863 of record CM068488.1, on the reverse strand, counting down.
ACAGCGCCCCCCTTGGATGGTCAATCTATAGAATTCAGGTTCTTTAGTATTGGTTTTACTTTTGAGAGCTGGGCCAATGTGCACATCCACCTTTCTATACAGTGTCTTAGAAAAACTCAGGAGGCTGGAGAGAACAAAAAAAAAAAGCTCACAGTGAAGTGATAAATTAGATTTGTAGTTTCAGTCCCCCATGTGTCCACACTGGTTTGACAACAGAACTTCTGACAAACAGAGGGAAATGGGGGGGGGGGGGGGATAACAATTCTAGACTAATTTTAATTGAACACAGATTCTTTCATGCAACCAGATTCCTAATAGTGATGAAGCTTTTCCTCTCCTCTTCCTCACTGCAGCTCACAATAAAACGAGGATACTCTGTGACTAGAAATGGAAATAAAAAGTAAATCATCTGATCTCTTTGATATGGAAAAACACATCGACATACCGACACACTTGTTAATATTTCCCATAACAGCAGAAGAAATGTGATTATAAAACTGAAGCAAACATGTCAGTCAGATTGACTTGATCAAACATCAATTGCTTTTCTTCCTTCCCCTCTCTTGACAGTGTTCTTTTTTATCTACCATGTATTATCCATTATCATATATGTGAATAGAGAAAGTAATAACATTGATAATAACTGATGTAATTATTTACAGTACATCTAACTTTATACTTCTAATAAATAATAGAAGAGATTACTTATAAAGGAAGCAGTTCTAACCAATGTCACAGCAGGTATCAGTATTTCTCCTCTTAAGGCATTAAATAATTCACGGTTCTGATGTTGGTGCATATAATGAACAAATCTACCTCTTTCACATGAATATCGTCGATTCCACACAAACTGGCTCTGTAGTTGAGATTAACAGGAAGTCAGTTTTTACATAAAGCATATAATGTTATGCTGGATATCTTGAACTTGCCTCATGATACAGGCCTCTGACCTCATAAATCATTAAAAAAAAAGGTAGAAATCAATTTAAAAAAAAAAAAAAAGGAGCTGTGTGGTACCGAGGTACTTTACTGTGGCTTGTTTTTTTTTTTTTTTCTTTTCACACCATGCACCACACCAGTATTTTACAGGAACAAAACCAAACCACAACCAGAGTTTATTTATACAACAACAAACCGATTCATGGAGCTGTAATACTCCCCTAACTATTCACTGAACATTTGTCACTCTGTATCATTTTTCACTAGAAAATGGAGATCAAGTGGGCCTCTGCTGCCTTTTTGCCGTGTCACAGACCATTATGGTGAGTTAATTGTTAAATTGCATCAAACAGTTTACCTGCACGCCAGAGGGGATAACAATGGTGGTTGTGTTGTTTATACAACCTTTTATTCAAGTTATCCACTCATCTGTGCGTACATACAGGGTACGAACCTGACAAAGCCAGACACATTAGTGTAAACGCGACACAGTCAAAGAGTTCAATACTATGAAAAAAAAAAAATCACAAATTGCCTTATCCATTGGTTTAAAGAATTCGGCACACTCAAGGCCAATTTATTCTTGATATTTTAAAATATGTCGGGAGGATAAACACGTGTCACACTCTAATCTGATAAAACCAAAAGCAATTGTTTTTGTTTTGATTGAATTATATGCAGAGATGGTGGTTTATAGGTCAGGTTAGTGGCATTTTGGGATTGCTGTAAATAGCCAACTTTTGGTGAACCCACTAAATGAAATATGAGGATGCTCTGACATAAAACCTGATATATGCATACATGCAGACCTGCAACTCATCAGAAGAGGCACCGAGAGCAGAAAATTTCCCTAATGTAACATCAAAATGTGCTGTAACAAAGCTCCTGAGACTAAAACCTCTGCAATCACCTGCTGAAATGGCTTCACTCTGTGGATATTTCTTTACTGGTGCTGCAGCAGTAATAACCTCAGAGGAGCACAAACATGACAAAATAACTCCAGAAGAAATAAAATATATGTAACTATGTATATCCACAGCATATACATGTCATGGTGAGACACTGTAAGAGTCATAGAAAACAGCAAAGGTACAATTTCTCTCTCTTCTGTTTTCTAAATGATCGAATAAAATTTCAGACATCTTAACATTGAGAGAAACAAAATCCTGCAGGGTTGGATGGTGGGTTTAGGTGAGCCGAGCTTGAGGTATCCCATCTGGCACTGACCTTTAATTTTACCACTGGAGAGATATTTCATTTTGGATGGAAATGAAAATGAGGTCCATCTCAAAACCCAACGCTGGCAAACTCACTGGGATTTTTCACTGCTGTTTAACACGCAAGAATGTGAAGATCACCTTGACATAAGATAATTGAATGGTGTTGGATTTTGGTGACTTGTAAAAGCAATAATAGTGAAAGTGGTTAACGCTGTTGCCCCACAATAAGAAGGTCACAGGTTCGGTTCCCGGGCCTGGGGCCTTTCTGTGTGGAGTTTGCATGTTCTCCCCGTGCCTGCGTGGGTTTCCTCCAGGTACTCCAGTTTCCTCCTACCGTCCAAAGACATCATGTTTAGTAGTTCTGAGTGTGAGTGTGAGTGGTTGTTGGTCTCTGTCTGTCTCTGTGTGTTGGCCCTGTGATGGACTGGCGACGTAGTGACATTCGTGTCCAGCTACATGCTTTTACGTGTGGCTGAGGGTGGTTGCCATTTTGGTGACATCACAAAACATCCAGAAGTCCTGACAGCTGGTTTGAAGGCTCAGGTTTCTGACCACCGGCTGTATGCATTTCACTGTGGACTGAACACTTGGATGTTTTCACAGTGCTAAGTGCATACATAGAGCAAATCTGATTGATAACAAAACACCACAAACAAGACCCTTTAGAATATATGAGACTTTTTAAGCAGTGCTTTAAAACACACAATGAAAGGCAATTATTCATCTTGGTGATTAAAGCTTGATACGAACCTGCAGTCAGCCTTGATGTTCCAAACCTGCAAAACCTTTTGTGAAAATTCTGATGTGGTAATAACTGGTTTTTATTAAGACACAACCTCTTAAAAATCCTGTCAGCCAGAACTCAGTAAAGTAGCCTAATGGTGTGAAAAACCAGAGAAAGAGGCTTCAGTATTAGAGTTTTGCTTGGAATGCGTGAAAGCTGAAATTCTTGAGAGTTAAAAGTAAAATCCTGTTTTTAAAGCAAATTTCAAAGAAATCTGGCATGGCCACCGACTGCTTTGTTTTTTTTTTTTTCTCTCTTTTGCTTTCACACATGTTCTGTGGGCCTAGGATGGTTTGAAACTTTCAACACAGACTCTTTTTGCAAATACTTAAGAGACTGACTTCCTGATGTTAAATAAATTGGATCAAACGAGACTTCTGTTTTCCGTTGCATCTTCAAACCACAAGAGGCATGCCTTCATTGCCACCATGTAGATTCCATGCATGTGTCAACCCCCTGCATGAAAAACCTCTTATCATTAGTGTACAAAAGGAAGCTTCTGAAGCTATGCTGTTGGTGGTGCGCTCTGCTGTTTTGCTTTTCCCCCCGGTGGAGAACGTCGTCTGTCTAGCGGCTGTCTTCCTTTCTGTCAGGCATCTCGTGTTGGGTGGAGTGATGCCTGAGGCTTGTTTACTGTTGCCCTGTGGGGGGATCGTGATGTGAAATAAGAGATGGCTGAGCTGTTAGATGGGCTAAGGAGGGATCAGGGTAGAATGTGACTGTCCTACAGTTTAAAACCCTTAAATCCCGGGGGAGACGTACAGAGTCAGTGCCACAGCGTTGTAAAGCCGGCAGGTCTTGCACTTCCAATGCATAGGCTGCTTGCAGGAACACAGAGTTGTAATGCAACCCCTGGTAAAGCTTAAGTGAAGCCCCTGAGGGAACAAAAATAGGTTTACATCCAAGTTACTGTATCTTCTGAAAACAGTTCGTATGCTATATAGCTTTATTGTGCATTAATGTCATTGCTGCTGTCGACCTCTGTCATTGTCAGTTAACATGAAAAGATTTGAGTTCCGTCCAGTCATAAAATCTCTTTAGCCCGGGAAAGCAGCCACTGAGGGGTCTTCAGAGGACGGCAGGAAGGAGAGGAGGGTCAAATGAAGTCTAGACACTCATTCATCTATTCTGTCCATAAGTGAACCTCCCAAAGTAGACAAGATACAAACAAAACATTCTTTTATATGATGACCACAAATGTCTTTGAGGCTGCCCAATAACACTGTCACATTGTATATGAACCTTTTATGGTAAGCTACAAAGGAGAAACGCTTTTTTTTTAAGTCTATAGGGAGACTTAAAAGGGAGATGTGGTCCTACCTTTTAACACTAAATACAACCTAAAAAAATAATAATCAAGGATGACCTAGAAACATGGACATGCCAGCAAATATCTGAATTTTATAATAATTCAGCATTTTACTGAGTTGACATTTAGAATGGCATTAGAGTGACCATGCATGTCGCTAACATCTCACAATATGTTACCATTGTATGACTTGGCATTTGATCTAACCGATAAACGTATATTTAATTATATTTCATCTATAGCATCCTTGCCGTAATCCGCATATGACTCACAGCATATGTGTGTGTGTGCTGTGTCCTGTCCTATGCTGTGTGCAGCGAAGTGCTGAGGATGTGCAGCTCCACCAGCACTTGGGCTTCGGCTGTCTTTAATCAAACAGACAAATGGGCTTCTATAATGATCTTCGTTAAAATCGTTTGCCTCTTAATATTAGGTCCATTTATATTAGCTGTGATTCTGGTTAATTGCACCAGAAAAGGCGTAAACGTTGCCACATTAATTCTGCATCCTCGGCACGCAGAAGAGCATAGCCTGGTGTGTGTGAGTACAAATATTATCTACGCAAGGACAAAGGAGAAGTGCATGTTTCCAAGGGTGTGTCATCGGTGATATAATGTACAGATACGAGTTTATATGAATCAAGTTGCGAAATAGAAGTAAATACATTATTCAAGTACCGCATTAAAGTGCATTTTATTTTAGGTTGCCTTAAGCTACCCATAATTACTCTTTTTAATTCTGGTAGCTGAACTTTCTACTTGAAAACAATTGCCGGCCTTTTAAGTGAATTCAGACATTGACAATATGAAATGTAGTTAAACTTTGCAGTATATGTAATAATATGATTTTTCTAACCATAAAAAAATAGCATTAATAGTAAAAGTGAAAGGACAGTGTCGGATAATTTTACAACAACACCAATCATAAGAGCCTTTTAAAAAAGGCTTTATTACACATAAAAATTATAATAACCATACAGCCAATACCATTCCATCATAAAACTATTTTTGTGAGAAAAAGACAAAGGGTCTGAGTTGAAACAATTTGCTGGGTTCAGATTATAGCCTGAACAGATGGAGACCATCAGGAATTAATCCAACACTGGCTATTTCTTCTTTTCTAAGTGTCTTGCCTGCAGCAAAAATTAGGCAGTGGCATCAGCAAATCAGTGGCGGAGCCAGAATGTAGCTAATGGGTAGGCCTGAAAAAATCTTGATGGGCCTGATTTTTTTTAAAGCTGAGATGTATGTACAAATTATATCGTGTAAAAAAAATCTGTTGGACCACTGTAAATTATAATACGCCTCTTCTTAAGTCAGATGCCTGTCAGATGAATGGTTTATCAGATGCCGCCAGTGGCAGTCTGTGGGTCGGGGCCGGTGCCGGGTCATTAGCACAAAGGCTAGCCTGACTCTCAGAGGATGGCGCTGAGGACGTGGCCGTTTCCCCCCAATTCCCTGGGTCAATAAACTTCTCCTGACGGCCATCCTCTTTAGGCACAGCCTGGTCTGAGCCCTCTTCACTCTGTAGACGTGGTTTTTCGAAAAAGTGGCTCAAAGATAGCTGTTTAGCCATTGTTCAACGATTCCAGCTACCTGCTACAGTACCTAAATGACCCGCCTTTTGACCCGCTTGTGAACTTTAACGTGACGCGCAACATCAGTCAATCATGTGTGAGAGGAAGTTCTTTTTTATATTTTTTAATATTAATTTAATTAAATGTTCTCAAGAAAATAGTATAACAATTACACTTTTAAAGCAGACACTATGGTAATTGATCATGAATTATTATGAAAAAAAAAAATATTTTTACATTTTTTTCATGACTCTTACTGGGTGGGCCCGTGCACATCCAGGCCCACCCAGTAGATCCGGCCCTGCAGCAAATTAAAAGATGAATAAAACAAGGCAATCTCACAGTAAAAGCAGTGCCATGTTATTGCAGAAAAGCATCCCTTTCTTACATTTTACACCTTTCTCACTGTACATTGTCTCACATCTTTGTTTTAATTTACAAACTAGCACTTAAGGCTAATGGGAATTGTCTTACTTTGGCAGATATTAGTCCCAAGGCAAGCAGTGAGTTAATCACAGAGCAGTGAACCATCTCATGTGAGTTGAGAGATTTAAGTCAGGATCAGTCTTTTATGTTACTGGCCAACCAATTCACTGACCAACACTCTCCTCCCTGGATGGTCAGACACTAAACAGAAAAGGCTCATATTTGCTGATTTTTAGTCTCTACTCTGAGTCACGCTCCACAAACACTGCTTCCTATAATTCCCATAGAGAGACTCAGTGACCCTTTTTGTTAGACCCTCTCTGCATGACAAATCCCCACGTCTCTAAACTGTGTTGACCTGGTTTGAAACCGAGGCTCAAGCCGATGACAGGATTACCCTTGTTACGGAATGTGGGCTATCATCAAGTCTCAAATCATTAACATTTAAGCAGTTCCATTATTTATTTTATTTTTTTTTTTTTGGGGGGGGAATTGCGACAGTCATTTAATTTTTGAGTGATGGGTTCTCTGAGTTTCTGCAAAACGTGTCCCTGTGTCACGAGATGTGAGTGAGTGATATCTTTACATTCAATCCACACACACCCTACTCCAGAACACATGGCATGCATGAAAAATGAGCAACAGGGTAGCTATGAGTGAACGTATGTAATTCTATAATATATTTGCATACAAATAGTTACTGTCAGTCATCTATACATATACAGACACAACTATTTGCTGTATGCATATACATTCACACATGCCTAAACATGCATACATAAAAACATGCACATATATACATATAACACATATTACATATTATGCTCCGCCAGGGCCATGGCGACTCCAGCGGGGCCGATCCGAGGATGTAAAATTTTACAAAGCTCAACATTCCCCCTTTTTTTTTTAAATGCAATTTGCACACATTTGGCATTTTCTGATAGAAACCCCTTGAGCAGAACAGTAAGGCCAAAATTAAAGCTATTTTTGAAGCATTTTTGCCTTTGTTGTAGTGAAAGAGAAAAAGCGAGACAGAGAAATTGAGGCACGATAAGAGACGATAACATACAGCAGATGTCCACACGTCAAACTCAAACCACCATGGAGCAAAATCTATTAATGAGAAAGCATTTGGAATGAAACATCTTCCAATTTAGTCAGTCAGGTTATTATTTTGAAGGCGTTTTTTTTTTTTTTTTTTTCACTTTTGCTGATTATAACTACCATAATTAAGAAATTATGGTAGCAGAGCGAAAAAATTCTTCGCTCCACTTTTTACAAGCAGGAAAAGGAAACTGTGTTTTAACCCTTCAATGTGAAACAGTAAAAACACACTGAAGTATTCTGTTTCCATCAGCATGGGCTCAGAATTGCCCCAGCCATTTAGCTTTGGACATTGCAGATGCCCATCTACGTTTTTTCTGACTGAAAACATTGAGTAATCGGTTTTTCATTTGGGTGCATTTGTTATTTTCATCCAGGCCAGGTTGATTTGAAAACAGCGAGAGTTTTGGCAGTTATGAAAATGTGCTTATAATTTGGCACACTTTACATACATAATAAGTCCCGCAACAAGTAAACTTCTACAACCAATGGAAAACTGTTGGATTTCCTAACAATGAAAATAGTCACCATCAGTGCATCTGCTTTGAGGATGTACATTGCCAAATTGTAACAGACAGCTGTTGTGGATCCAGCTGTGTTCATGATGACCATATTAGTGATATGCTGATTTGACATGGCTGGACAGTGGAGTTGCTAGTTCTGCGTGTTTTTGTGTGCACACACATGAATGACTGAGCAAACACCACAGCACTTCTCATCTGAATGGGGGAAAAGATTGTCCACAATAGACTACACCTTTAACGCAGTGTTGTCATGTACCTAATGGAGGAAGGAGTCAGACTCATGGAGCCCTTCAGGAAAAGACCAGCTATGACAGCTGACTGTTAGCACACTGCAACGACCTCTCAGTAAGACACACACCTAATAACACTTGCCTGTAAGATTGTTGACAATTGTAAAGTAACTGAGTGACACGAATATGTTGCATTCAGACAAACAACTGTGTTTTACTACTTGTATAACAATAAAAGTCTGTTAAAAGTCTGCTTACAACAAGGATAGTTTTTATTGTGAAATGATAGTGAATGGTGAAAACTATGGTTTCAGTGTTTAGTCAGTATCTGCCAGTACTCTGGTCCCCAGCAGGAAACTAGGGCAACTACTAATGGCATTTTTTTTTTTATTGATTTATCTAACGACTATTTATTGACTAACTTAAACAAATTAATTTTCCGCCCAAAAATCTAGATGACACTGGCACAGTTAGTCAACGTAGGACATGCCCAGATTCAGGCCTAACCATGTTTTCAGACTTAACGGTATATTCTGATATTGCACTACATGAAATTGTGTGCTTTATGACTTTATGTATGTGAGTTTATCAACAGCAAGGAGCAAACAAATTAGAAAGCTCATCCTACTCATGAAGAGACAACACCTACAAATGCAGTAAAAACAAACAAACAAACTAAATAAAAACAATGATCACAAAATACTGGTTAAACAAAACTTGAAGGGATTTGAACTGGGATTTTCTCATCTGCTTAAAGTCAGAGTTGTAGGGATGATTATCATGTGGATTTTGTCTTTATCTCAACCAGCCACTTAATTTACATAGCTCATACCATTACCATCACTTCATCATTAATAATGAATAGTGTCTTTTCAATGATCATTTCTATAATAAAAATAAGAAAGAAATTTGTTCTGGTTTGTCTGATCCAGTTGCTTGGTGGCTCAGCCAACTGTAATTGAATCCCATTTTCATAGTTCACCGTGAATCCTGTTTTAGGAAAAAAAAATCACTAGACTCACATACAGACAGGTGTCATTTTAGGTTTCTCCAAGCTTAGGCTCAACTGGTGCTTTGATATAGTTTTTACTGGTCTCAGGGCAGTCTCTCCAATCTGCTGTATGCTGAGTGTGTTTGTATGCAGTCCCACATCTCCCAGAGAGCAGAGGACTGAGAGACATTGTGACCATAAATGATAAAATGAAGAATAAATATGTGGTGGCGGGCTGCCAAAAACTAATCACAAGTCAATGTGGGGGCAGATGTGTCGATATAAAGTACTGACATTACCGCATTTACAGCGTTGACACTATCAATTACAGGGACTGACTGTGGCTGTCCTACATGTGGAGGATGTCTGGACACTATGGACACCAGCATACGCTTTCTGTATGTTAGCTGTGAGACATACACTGAATATTCTCATCACCTCTCAGGCTTGGAGCCAAGCAGAGCTTAATGTGACAGAGTCCTTTAATTACCATGTGTAGTTTCAGAGGCCACTGCTGCTGCTCAGTGAAAGTATAGTCAAGCAGCTTTCGCCACCGGCTTTTCCATTTTGGTCTTAATCACACAAAGAAGAATCCTGGCACACAAACATATTTTACATTCTGTCAGGCAATAGCTGGGGAGGAGCTGGGTGTAGAGGTAAAATACTAATTGCTAATTGCTTCCCCCTTTAATCCATTTGTCCGTTCATCTTGTCCAATATATACTATCCTGTGCAGGCAGCATATGACAACCCATTGTGACATTTCTCATTGGTTTGTTAAGAAGAAGATGAGTGAGTGCGTGAGTGAGTGAGTGAGGGAGGGGTGGAGCTGTGTGTGGTACTGTCTGTCAATCACACAGTAGCCATGCCGCCTAAAACATACCTTTATTTATTGTCTATTTTCCACTAAGTGGGGCTCATCATGGAAAAAATGAACATCTTGTATTGAAGAAAACTTGAAACTAGAAACTGAGACCATAAGCTTTCTAAGAAAACCTTTCCTTTACTTAGCTAATAAATCAAGAGAGAAGCACAGCCATTTTCACATAGACTTTAATTCAAGCTGACTGTTACACTGAATTGTCAATTCAAAGCCAAGTGCAGACTCCAAAAACTGAAGTTTTATTCTCAGCCAAGCAGGACAACAAAAAGGGCAAAAATGCAAAGTTCGAACATAGGAGCAGGCCAAAAGTTGAAGCAATAGTTTAAGCTGGCTGAGCTGGCAAGGCAAGAGCCAGGAAAGCTGAACTGCAACAGAGAGTGCAAGTTACTGCAAGTATCCAAAAAGGAATAAACAGCAGAGCAGAGCTTATATCGAGGCTTCAGATGATTGCTGAACAGTTCCAGCTGGAGCTTCTAGTCAGAATGGTCGTCACACACCGGTCTCTAGTCAGACAATCACAGGGATATTAGGAAAAAGTAGATGTAACACTGACTTTTTTTCTGATTTTTCAGGCCTGGAGTCTTCATCCACTCTTACAGAAAGTCAATGGCCCTCAGCGGTTTCTGTATGTATTTAAACTTCATTACCTTTACTTTTTATTACTCTTCCAAAAGACTTGGATGGAAAACACTAATAGGCCCTGACACTGCTTGAATGAACTTTTACAACAAGAAAAATCCTAGAACATTTGGTATCTGTGGCAACCATGATATTTATTTTCACAAAAACAGTCATAAGAATATAAACCTCAAAGATACATGAATTGGAAGACTTTTAATGTGGTCACTCACAATTAGAACCTATTGAATCACCTCCACAGGGTCATTAGATAGAATGAAGATTTAAGGCACTTCAGAATTTGCTTCACTTTATAGCCCAGAAATCTATGTACATTTTTATGGACAGCCTATAATCACTGCTTATATTATAAATGTCACCTCCAGAAAATGTGTCGACTAGATTTTCAAATTGCTGATGAATTGTTTGCATGGCCACCATCCAAAGCAAGAGCAGTTATAAGAATACCAATTTTCAGTGGAAACTCTAACCTTGGTTCTTTGCTAAAGGCAGAGTTAACCATCCTTTGTTACTGATAAGCATACAGGCTTTAGTTACATATTGATATAGGGATGATGTCGACTGAAGTGGAACCAGAACGATTGTTTCAAACTTTCGCAAGACCCAGAGCTCTCTCCATTGTCAGACTGGCCATTAGGCTGCTGCATCAATATGTCAGAGGACAGTAAAAAAAAAAAAACAACAACATAAATTTGATTTGTTCGTCCTTATTTTATCCTACTTTCGGTCACTCTCCTCATTCACTTCCACTATGAACAAACAGCTGGGCTCCTCTTGTTTTGGCAGAAATCCCACGGATCCCAGACTGCATCCACTTGACCAGGGCATACTCCCGACCACTGGTGGAGAGACACCCTTTGTGACTCACTATTTCCTCCCATCTGCTTCACTGAGCCCATGACAATTGTTAAGGAAAAGGTGAAAATGTTTATTAGTAACCCATTAATTATTCATTGGAATTTAATGTGTGTCCAAGGACATACTCTAAGTCACTATTAGAGATTTAAAGGCCCAATAAATCTACCACATACGGCAGGAGGCATCCAACAGCCACCACCCAGTCTGCACCACTTTTATGTGTATGATTCATTCAGGGCCAATTATACAACGAACAACTTGGTATTGTTGCAGAGTACAGCTGAGTGCTACTTGCAGTGGCAACTTTCCACGTTTGCTATTTATCATGAACGACACAGGCAAGATGTCTGCCAAATGCTCCGCCGTCAATTTGCAGAGTAGCATGTAAATATAATTAAATGATGACATAACCACATTATGTAAAAGCCTCTAATGGAGTCTGTAACCTCTTTTAGTTCTCCACATGAACATTGTTGTGTCAGGCCTTTAGAACAAGTGGACCACAACTGAACAGCAGAATTAACGTTGGAGAGAGTGAGAATAAATGTAAGATTATAGGCTGCTCTGACCCCCATGACTTGGTTTAAGGGAGTATTAAAGGAAATAAAACCGACTGTATGAAAGAGCAAATTTTCTATACTGAGCTAGACGGTGAGCATGACAGTGGTGGGATCGGAACACACAGAGAGGGGCGTAGACTGAGAGCTAACATGGAACAAATAAAGCCATGAGTGGGAGAAAAAATGGGGTGCTGAGAGGGGAACACAAGTAAACAGGATTATGAAACAAACCCTCAGGCAAATGAATATCATTCACTGCAAACAAAGATGAGTCAAATCCTTCTGGGTGAAGAAAAAAAAAAGGAATGAAATCTCCTTATCTACTTTTTTATGCATTGGGTGGTTGAAATAGTTGCTATGTTTCATCCAGTTTTTCTTTTTCTTCTCAATTATAAACTCGGATTTGTCATGAAACAACTACTCCCTCAGTGTATTTTGAACATATCCCATGGGTGCTCCGTACTGACACCCAGCATGGAGAGACACTGTGTGTGCCCTCCACAAGCTTTAATCACTGCTCCACCATTCTTAATGTGAGCAATCATTAGCAGTGGGATTAATCAGATCATTTGAATCTCACGCTTTCCCCCGGTTGATTTACTTCTGTAGACAACTTCCAAGAGCAGAGAGTAAGGGAGGCAGGGCAGGAGGGTTAGGGAGGGTTGACTTTCCCCCTGTTTCCCCTCGCTTTCTGCAAGTGTCTGCTTCACAGATCTAACAAGGAGTATAGGACACTTTCACCAGTTTATCTCTTGACTGAAGAACTTCATTAAGCGTGGCTTTAAGAGGCAAGGTGATGACAAGGCGTGGGTGGGGGAAGGATTGGAAAAGCAGGGGAATGGAAGAGGACAATTAGAAACTCAGCTAGGGTCCTTCAGTGATAAAGCTCACAAACAACCCAGTGGCTCTGCAGTGATCTAGCTGCATGTCGCCATACTTACAGAAAATCATACGGCAGCGTTCACTTTTGTTTTAGTACGTGTTGTGGCAGTTTTATGATGTAATTTTTCTCAGGATGTGCGGTTGTTAGGGAGGGTGGAATGGTGGGAGTGGTGCACCGTGTCCAGCATAGATGTATATACCATGTAAGCTCAGTCCCCTTGAAGGTGGCCTTGGACCTCTGTTGCATTCCATTCCATTTGCCTCTTATTTCATCATCACAGAGAATCTAATCGCAAAAGTGGAATAGCGGGAGTCCACACTTTGGTTCTTTGCTCAGACAGAAGGATGGAGGCAGAGCGGTCATTGTCGCACGTTGGCCAATTTTGTAATGTACCGCCAATAATTGTGAATCATTCATTCATTTGGCCCTTATCAGTGTGGCTGTATTATTATATCATTGGATTATTAAATATGTTGGCAAGATCATTATTTATTATTTTAGCATGTACATCTATGTTGTACTTTAATGTTGTAACTGTTAGAGGTACAGGTTTTGTAATCTACTTCTACTTCTACTTCTACTTAATTAATCTATAATAACGCAAAATATGTTATATCTTTCACTGACTCACACAGCATCTAGTGTGACACAGTGCTATTACATGACAGACCAGAGAAAGTTGAATAGCATGCTAATTTAGTAAATACATGTTTTGTTTACATTCAACAGATAGGACTTGGCCATTAATCATTGCTGCTCCTTCATACACTGTTGATTGTGGTAACGTATCTTTAATTTTTTTTTTTTTTTTTTGGTGTTGTTGTTGATGTATTTTGGGGACTTTTAACGCCTTTATTTCAAACTGTTATTGGCAGAGAGGCTGAAAGGAGCAGGGAAGAGAGAGGGGAAAGACCTGCTTCATAGTTCCCTTGGTCAGATTCAAACCGCAGATGCTGTAATAACAGCTCGACCATCCACACTGCCCATCTGGTGAACATTTTAAACTAAATGTATGGCGAAATGCGATACATGTAGATTAATAATGCAATATTGCAAGTCTTAATCCGAAAATCTTGACCTGTTACATTTATTACTACTCCTGCTCCAGTCGTTCCACTGGAGAGGTTTATTGTCTTATGAGTCTTTTCCAGCCCGACCCAAACCGAAATAATAAAACACATCATCTGCCTAATTTATCTTGGTTATGAGAACACATCTCACTGTGTAACTTTCAGGGCAGAGAAGAGCCAAAACTTGCTCGCACTTATGTGTAGTACATTATCTCAAAGACAACGGGTACTTTTGTAGTTGCTTATTCAAGCAAAACAAATGACATCCACACAACATGGTGCAGAGGCAGGAAATGCAGAAATTAGTCAGAAGAATAGGAAAGGAATAGGAAATGAATAGGAAAGTGTGTCCAAACTTGGTACACAACTGGTAGCTGTATATGCATGTTTGTATATACAAGCTCACACTATGCAGCATTTAACTTGTAACCCTGTACAAACATAGTGCCAAGAAAAAGTTGGTGAACCCTTTAATATTAACCTTACAAATACACAAAGGCACCTTTGAAATCAAATCATCCAATCTTTATTTATAAAAAGCACTCAAACACTGAGTTTGCTGCTCACAACAAACAGCTGCTGATCGTGTCTTGTAAATGGGAGGCATCCGAGGACTCGTGATCAAGAATTGTCGATTTGCATAAAGCTTTTACAAAGTGATTTGAAGTAATCACTGAAGCTGAGTAACATCAGTCTGGCTTATGCAAAACATGATGCATGGTTTCATGGAGATTGAAGTCCACAGCAGGACACTGTGGAAGAAAAACGCATCTATGAAAATGTTTGAGAAAGCATCTTGAATTTAGGCTTTGCTGCCTCTGGGCAACTCAACATCATAGACAGAAAATAATTTTGTGAAGTTCATAAAGGTCTCTGACAGCATACTGTCAGGCTGATGTTCACCTCCTGAACCTCAGGGGAGGCTCACCCTCAACATCAGTGTAAATCTACTACAGAATGACTTCAGGTGAAGAAAATCCTACATAATTTAATTGAAATCTTTTGAAATGACCCGAAGAAGATTGTAACACCATGTCTAATCTGAAGAATCTTTTGTTTGGTTGAGTGTGGTCCAAGCATCCTACTGAACGTTGTACAAATCATATTAGCAGCTGCCGGAGGATCTTGTTTGAGGTTATTACTGCAGAAGGAGGTTCAATCAGATAATGAATCCAAGAAGGTTGTTTTTGCATTGTGAATGTTTAATGCCAGCTTTAAATAGAGAATTTGGGTGTTTTTGAATGGAGCACATCGTGTTTGTCTGCTTTTGGAATCTGATGAAGATCAGACTACACTGAGTGGCAATTTAATTCATAAAACAATAGGGTTCATAAACTTTGTGTGGGAGTATTTTTTTGATGTTGTCTTATGTTTGTTAAAAGAGATAATCCTTTTTGATTTACATGCACCTTTGTTTATATACCAGGCCTTTATTGGAAAGCTGCCTTCATGCCTCACTTCCATGTTATCTTGGTAGATTTCTAATCTGCAACTTTTCATTTCATTACATTGTTTATCACTCTATTTATGTATTTAATTGGATTGATATTTTTAGTATGTTCTGCACTTGACATTAGTGAGTCTAATGATTTTCAAGTTCAAATAAAAATGCAATAAGAATATTAATTAAATTTGTTTCCTACATGACACCAATCAGAAAAACATACTCAGTGTTCAAATGATATGAAACTATTTATAAAACCATTTTCTGGTCTCCCACCACAGTAGCTAAGTGTTGGTAATAATTTTGATGTGCAGTCCTTAAAATTTTAAGCCACAGACAAAAAAATGTAGGCCACATGGGGGGGAAATGGAGACAAGCTGCGTGAGTGCAATGCTGCCATTCATAGGCGCCATCTCTGGGGGGGCACGGGATTTTATGTCCCGCCAAAGTTTAAAATGGGGGTGCAAAAACCCCTCAAATATGCCTGGCCCTGGACAAAACTGAAACGGGTGGTGAGCGCTTTTGAAATCCAACGGCTCCTGTATTTAATCCCCCTCCCTCCCGCCCCCCGCAACCAATGACCTCACAGCATTCCAGAGATCCGAGTCGAACAAACAGAGCGTGTGGTGGTGGCAAAAATCAACAAAGAAACAGACACTCCTGCGTGGGACAATACATCTCTCTGGAAAGACGTGGACATGCACTGTTTGGAGTAGCAGCTGGACATGCTTGGTGAGATCTGCAGGACGCGCAGTGTCACCATTTGCTCGATGCACGATGTAAGGGAGTTCTTCAGAGCTGAAGCAGGTTAAAGGAGCTGTTTAGCGAGCCAGTTAAAGCCATTAAACTTCTTTACACATTGCCAGTCACAACATGCACAGCAGAGATCCTTCAGTGGTTTGGACAGACTTAAGACCTACCTGCGGAGCACCATGACTGCTCACAGACTGAATCACTTGGCCATTCTCCACACACACAAAGGACACACAGACCAGATCGACTTGAAAAAAGTCGCAAATGAGTTCATCAATGCATGTGACCAAAGAAGGAATACGTTTGCAGTGTTTTAGGGTAAGCAGCATGATGTAAAACAGTGCTGGAATTAAGTAATTCTTTTTAGGTATTTTTATTTTAATTTTAAAGTTTTGACCATCTTTAAGGTGACTGTTAGGCCTACATTTCCTCCCTTCAGCTGTGTTTAATCAAATGTTAACACACTGTTTATGATAAGTACAAATAAATGTTCCTACTTGAATTTAAGATTATTAAAAAATATATTTTGACCACCAATGTTGACCTGAAGTTGATGCCAGTGCTGCAATTATTACCTTAGCAGTGGCTTATTCACATTCAGCAGTTACAGACAAGCATTAATATTCATGTGAAGTTGTGATTGTGATAAATGAAAGTCTAGTCTTCACTCTCCTTCTGGCTCTTTCTATTTAGTCTCCACCAGCCCCTGAGGGAAATATCTGTTATTTTGAGCTGCTAAATGCTCTGCGATCCTCACCAGTTGGTCACTAATTCTGACGAACACTCGCTTCATCAGAGATGTCTGTGAAAAACTCTTTAACATTACACGTCGTTGTTTCATCCTTTCTCCATTCAAATATTGATTATAGTCTCTTATGGTTCAGAGTCCAGGAAGAGAAACAAAAAGTTCATTTATGAGCAGGATTTCATCCGCTCCTGACTTTAATACCTTTAGTCTGTAGAGAATTTCTCACTGTACCGTAATACCATTTAATACAGCTTTAGTTTTACAAGCGTTTTGGCATAAAAAAAAAAAAACTGTACAATGCGTCTTTTGTTTCACTTCACTCCCCAAAGGTCCAGGTCCACATGGGGGGGAGCAAAGTATATGATATATACTTGTTGTTGTTGTTCTTGATGATGTATTTTTGGGACTTTTTACACTTTTCAAATGCAAATATCAAATGCAAAGCACCAACTAATAATTTTTGCACTCAAATTATAAAACCAAGAGAACAAATTATTATTTTTTCCCCTCCAGCACACTTCCAGGGATTCAAAAGTGCTCATAAAATATTGAACACCTTCATTTCCCTCTACGGATGAAATTCATGTGATGTGGGACTTAAGACCTACCTGCGGAGCACCATGACCACTCACAGACTGAATCACTTGGCCATTCTCCACACACACAAAGGACGCACAGACCAGATCGACTTGAAAAAAGTCGCAAATGAGTTCATCAATGCATGTGACCAAAGAAGGAATACGTTTGCAGTGTTTTATTGTAAGCAGCAGAATAAATGATGTAAAACAGTGCTGGAATAAGTAATTCTTTTTTGGTATTTTTATTTTAATTTTAAAGTTTTGACCATCTTTAAGGTGACTGTTAGGCCTACATTTCCTCCCTTCAGCTGCGTTTAATCAAACGTTAACACACTGTTTATGATAAGTACAAATAAATGTTCCTACTTGAATTTAAGATTATTAAAAAATATATTTTGACCCCCCAATGTTGACCTGAAGTTGACGCCAGTGCTGCAATTACTACCTTAGCAGTTGCTTATTCACATTCAGCAGTTACAGACAAGCATTAATATTCATGTGAAGTTGTGATTGTGATAAATGAAAGTCTAGTCTTCACTCTCCTTCTGGCTCTTTCTATTTAGTCTCCACCAGCCCCTGAGGGAAATATCTGTTGTTTTGAGCTGCTAAATGCTCTGCGATCCTCACCAGTTGGTCACTAATTCTGACGAACAGTCATCAGAGATCTGTCTATGGAAAAACTCTTTAACATTACCCATTTACTCGTTTCATCCTTTCTCCATTCAAATATTGATTATAGTTTCTTATGGTGCAGAGTCCAAGTAGGGAAACAAAAAGTTCATTTATGAGTAGGATTTCATCCGCTCCTGACTTTAATACCTTTAGTCTGTAGAGAATTTCTCACTGTACCGTAATACCATTTAATACAGCTTTATTTTTACAAGCATTTTGGCATAAAAAAAAAAAACTGTACAATGCGTCTTTAGTTTCACTTCACTCCCCAAAGGTCCAGGTCCACATGGGGGGGCAAAGTATATTATATATACTTGTTGTTCTTGATGATGTATTTTTGGGACTTTTTACACTTTTCAAATGCAAATATCAAATGCAAAGCACCAAATAATAATTTTTGCACTCAAATTATAAAATCAAGAGAACAAATTATTTTTTCCCCTCCAGCACACTTCCAGGGATTCAAAAGTGCTCATAAAATATTGAACACCTTCATTTCCCTCTACGGATGAAATTCATGTGATGTGACTAAAAAAAGTAAAGTAAAGGGATGTTAAGATTAGATGTTTTATTATTAATGTTATTATTATTATTATTATTATTGTTATTATTATTATTATATTTAATCTGAGTCATGATTAGAGATGAGTTTATTGCACCAAAGCGCTAACTCCTGATTTTAGTTTTACATCTCAAAAGAAAACACATTAAATCACAAAATGCCCTGCATCAAATAATGTTGACTATAAGCAGCCCAAATTAGGATCAGTTATGTTGCAAGAGGCCAAGCAAAGCACTGGTTCCATGAGATTCTATTTCTTACAGGATTTATAACATTCTGCTTTTTGCAAGGGCACATACACTATCAAGTCATGCTAAATGCTAGCCAGGTGGTCAGCTTCAGGCAAAGCTGAGGAAAAGGTTTCCCTGTCAGAACAATCCTGCATCCAGACTTCATCTTGAAATGAAATACAGAGGAGCCGAGAGGCTCTTGCATTGTTCTACATTTTTGTAATTTTTTTTTTATTTACGAAGTACACATGAGAAAACAATATTTTGAACATTTTGCATTTGTTTGGCCGCAACTCCTGCATTTAGGTCAGATGTTGAATAAGAAAGCAGACTTGCATAGTTCAGACAGAGACTATGGATGCACAACCAAGAGCACAGGTATAGTGAGGCAGAGATAGTCGTAGGAGCCAAGTTGGTAATAAACAAACCTAGAAAGAATTGAAACATTGGAACACAAGGCCAGTTGATTTGGGGGCTGCATCTGCTTTTACTAGTAGCAATTTGAAGAAAACAAGATACTGAAATGAGGGCAATTTCTTTTCTGCCAGCCCTTGATGGTCAACGCATGCTGTAACACCCACACTGGCCTGCCTGTCTCTTTTTTATTCAGCAGGAGAGAAACTGTATCTGCAAGTGGAAGGTGCCTCTTATTAGCAACATATTCCTGCAGCTGCGCTTCAGCAGTTGCTTTTCTTTTGGGCGGGGTGGGGTAAAAATGTGCACATATGCATACTAAACAAAGGCCGCGATTTATATTCCTATGGCCGAACAGGGTGAATCACCCACACGCACACTCATTTGTTAACAGGGAACCAGTGAAATGGGAAGACAGAAAGAAGGGAAGAGAGGGGAACATAAAGTGGCTGATTTCACAAGAAGCGAAAGACAACTGTGCATTGAAGATACACAGTCGAGTGCCATCGCTACAGTCTATTTTTGGCACTGAGCCCCCCCATCACCCCACTCGCACACACATACACCGCCACAAATGCCTCTGAGACTTTCTTTTTCGTTCTTTCTTTTTTTTTTCTACATCTTGAGTCATTGATATAAGGTTTACTCTTTCTCAAGGTAAAATAAATTGTGCAGATTTCGTCTCCTGCTCACCTCAATCCTCCATCCCCATCCACCACTACTGCCAGTCAGATAATTCACTATTAATTCACCTCTAACCTCTCCCCTGTGATGTATGTCATTGAGTCAAATGCTGGGCGTACCCAGTATCATACTCTGCTCAGCCAGTACATCATTTTCAACCCTGATGTGCCGCATTACAGCACCAGGTCATATTGACATGGCACCGGTGAAAAATCACCCCTTGGTTCCTGTTGCAACCTTCTTCTTTCCCATCCTTTTCCCAGAGAAGCCTGATCAGTGAAGGAGATTTAATTGGTTCCCACCATCCAACCAGCCATCTAGCTGCCCCAATTGCCCCTTCCCTGAGTCCAGAGCAGGAATTCATCAGACTGGAGTGGGCCGCCAATGGCCCATTAGACCCCGGCAGGTCGATAGTTAACTAATTGAGGAGCGTTCTAACAGTGACTTCTTTGCACATCCATCAGATCCATAACTGCATCTGAATGATCAGTCAAAATCTCATACTCTGCTCCAGCTGCCGTCACTGGCCTAGATGACTGATGCATTGAATGGATGAGATATTGATGTAATGAATCATGAGGTTCAGTTGTCTTCCTGCTTATTCATTTATGCAGGATAAGGGTGAGTAAAGGAAACACTTGTCTGCTGGTAGCTCAGAGGATTTCAGGTGGGCTCCAGGCATGCACTGTCTCAGATCAGCTGTGTGTTTCCAGACGGGTGATGAATAGTCCTTGAGCTAAAAGCATTCCAGTGTACAAAGGCTGGACTTTATTAATTGATATAAGAATACAGGAAACACCAGCAGGCTTTTGAAAAATGTGCTTTTATATGAAGAAAGCCTTGTTTTGAAGCTTTAAGCATATTAAACTGTGGAGATCTAATCCCATGCCTCATGATAAGCACCGAATGTATTGTTTGTGTGTGTGCGTTCTGGTTTTTATTTGTTCACGGGACAAAAAATGTTTACACAGTCACGGTATGGGGACCGAAAATGGTGTGTGAACAAAAAGTGACGTCCCCAAAAGGGAAATGCTGTCAAATGAACCATGTGCCAAAGTGATTTTAAGGTTTGGCCCAAATGTCACCTTTTCTCCAAAAACTGTGTGTGGGGCATGTGTTCACACTCTATTGCACTCACTCCTGCACACACGCTTCACTTCCAAATATGGTCAGTGCGGCCCCGCCCCCACTATGAATGATTATGAATGGCGGCCATTTTCAGCAGAGTGTAATCACGGTCATCTCCATGTGTGGACGGACGCTAATGAGATAAGGGCTAAGGAGCAAACCAAAAGGTAAGCACTTCTTATAGTATTTTTTTGTATTATTAAGTACATAGCCAGTGCACAGCGGCCTAGGATTAACAGGATAGGCTTAGCTAACATATGAGCGATGCTTTCCTACCGATATTCATTCATTCATTATACTCCTGGAAGCTAAGCTAACATAATAATGTTTTGCAAGAAACTTTCATGTATCATACTGATTGGAAGATGCATATGTGCATATGGGAAATACTGTAGATTCTTGCAGCTCAAACGACAATAATTATAAGGGTAATTACTAATGAAGGCTCTGTCAATTTGGCTGTATTTCAGCTACACAGCAATTCTGCATAATTTTTGGTATAGCTCAGATAGAACGTATTCTACACCATATTACGGATAATAATAATTATTATTATTTTGGAGGTCTGCAATACTGACGAAGAAACAGCAAAGTCATCATGGAGCACGAGTTAATTTTTCCCACTAAAACTCTTTTTTTAAACTGTGTAACTGATTTCCGCTGCGGGCACTTTTATTTTGAAAAGCGGGAGACTGTTGAATCATAAATGTCACAGTATCTTAACGTCGCCATTCCACTGCCAAAAGTCGTTAGATGCAGGACTAAAGTCGATGTTAAGTGAGTATTTGCTGTTTGACGTCACTGGCGTCAGCTCACTTAATGCAAATGGCCGCTGAAGGTGACGGAGGCGGGTGCGAAGTTGGCGTTGTGTAGGCATTTACTGTTTTAACTCAATATTTCGGACTACATCCACCTTAATGTTTCTTTTTATTCTTGAAAACTCTAGTTAAAAAGATCTAAGAACTGACGCTGTCTCAACAAGCTGTCCAGTATCAAAAGTTCGATACCATTGCTGTAGAATTGAGATTAGCTGCTTTCGTCAAGAATGGACTGATTTAGCTTCCTTTTCCTAATCACATGGATGCTGTGGGATTTTAATTGTTCAAACTGTCTTTTCATTTTGGACAAGAAATGAGCAGATGCCATACGTTTCTTTAGATGATGAATACATCATCATCATGACAAATGTATAATGCAAAGATAAACTGTATTGATGGCGTATCTATGTGGATCCCAATACGGTTTATTGAGGTTATCATATATTTCCTGTTGGCAATAGTGCATGTGTGATTTATGTTAGCCGCAGGATCAAGACTGATAGGGAATATATGATGGTTACAAGAGTCTTTGATGATATGATTTAAAATTGCTAGAAACATAGCCAAATATTTTTCACATTTTAAACCTTTCTCTGCAGTTTACGATGCCACCAAGGATCAGTCCTCTCAAAAATGCCCTCCAACATGTGCCTTCAAAGACAGATAAAACAAATAAACTGTAGGTGAAATACATCAACACAATCAAAGGTAAGATGTTGCAGCTATTATATATGTATGTGTGTCTGTATGGGTTTGTTTGTGTCAGTATATTGAACTATCAATAGATTTCCTGTTACATTGTACAGGCTCTATTTTGACAACCTAAGGCACACAGATTGAGATGGGGACTGCAGCGAAATTTGTATTGAAGGTGTGGTCAAATTGTGTTCTGCTATTTTGTCAGATGGAAAAAAAACTGACTAGCGCCAGCGCAGACAAGAAAAGGGTTGTCCTGTAAGATTGATAGATTCAGGGTGTGTTTTGGGTGTGACATAAGAGGAACGCAAATAAACCAATCAGAAAGTCAGCTGTCATTCCTTTAAAATCCAGGTGGTCCAGCAGAGTAGTTATCTGCATATATTACAAACAGGATGGCGGATTTGAATGCGCAAGACCTGAGCGTTTCTCCACAGTTGAGCCTGATCCAGTGATGTAGGGAGAAAGCAATTGTGTATCATGTAGTGACAGCAGAACAAAAAATTTTAAAATGGAGAATTTCCCATTTCACTGGTTCCCTACTAAAGCAGTTGCTCATGATATGTGTCTGTCTTGCACCCTTAAAATATCAAAAACAAATACTTGATCATGGACTTTATACCTGTGACCAGGCTTTGGTTGGTCTAACATTTGCACGCGGTCCATTCCTCAAATGGGATTTTGTGGCTGAATACCGGGGAGATCTTGTAACCGATGCTGAAGCTGAGAGAAGAAAAAAACTTCCATCCGTCTTGTTGTGCATTTTTGTGTTACTTCAGGTGGAGAGGGAAAATATGGCGGGGAGAAATTGAAGTTACATCTTAACTGATTGTACACAAAATTATAAATTTTAAATGTTAATTTGAAGTTTCTTAATTTGTTTTCCCCCATTTGGTCTTGTTTTTGTACAATAAGTTTTGATGCTTCAAGAGAAGATGAATCATTTGCGTGACTGGTGAGTGATGAGCATAGACACCCCAACTGTAAAATGAAGAAAATTGATGTGAATGGAAGGCTGCATCTGTGTTTTTGCCCATTCTGACATAAAAGGAGGAGAAAAGATCACATATGACCATGGGGGAGAAGACAGCCCATGGATGAATGTATGTCAGTCAACAGTGTTTGAAAATCACGTAATTTGAAAAATCAGTGCAATTTAACTCAGAACAAATAGAATAATAGTAATTTTATAGGAAGTGCAGGACAGATAACCCTGAAGATAATTTAGATCGACTCAAAATGAAAGTCTGCTGGATGTTAATGATGAATTTACCACAATTTGAATCACCTATTCTGCTTATTCAAAGTACATATCTAAATAAATACTTGTCGACTTCTAGTTGAAAGATGGTCTCAATAAGTCTGAACTATATGATTCTACAACAGTAAGTGAGGAGTGAGGAGCTGTATGCTCCAGACACAACCTAAACTGAACCATTTTCATACTGTGCTAGAGGAAAAGGACTTACCAGATGCATATAAGTCCTCACCTGGTACTTATTCATTCAGCATTTCGCACACAGCATTGATAATGTCCGTTTTATGGTTTTGAAGTAACTCAGTGAATGGAGTTCACTGGCATATTTTGATGTGAACTATTGTCAGTTCGGACTGCAACGCACTTTGATGTGATGCATTTTGAAAGCCAATCATAATAAATCACATCAAATCAAATTTATTTGTATAGCACAAAGTTACATCAAGGCACTTTACATATAGAGCAGGTCTAGACCAAGCTCTATATAGAATTATTTAAAGAGAGCCAACAGATCCCCCGATGAGCAAGCACTTGGCAACAGTGGCAAGGAAAAACTTCCTTTAAGAGGCAGAAACCTCAGGCAGAACCAGGCTCAGGGGGGGTGGCCATCTGCCTTGACCGGTTGGGGGGGGGGAGGAGGGAGGGAGGGAGGGAGAGAGGGAGAGGGAGAGGGAGAGGGAGGGAGAGGGAGGGAGGGAGAGGGAGAGGGAGAGGGAGAGGGAGAGAGAGAGGGAGAGAGAGAGAGAGAGAGAGAGAGAGAGAGAGAGAGAGAGAGAGAGAGAGAGAGAGAGAGAGATGCTCAATGCTTCCTCCAGCAGTCTAGGCCTATAGCAGCATAGCTAAAAAGTAAATGATCTTTAACTTTTTAACTATAAGCTCTGTCATACAGAAAAGTTTTAAGCCTGGTCTTGAAAATTACTAAAGAGTCCGCTCCCCAGACTGATACTGGAAGTTGGTTCCATAGAAGAGGAACCTGATAACTGAAAGATCTGCCTCCTGATTTACTCTTGGAGACTCTAGGAACCACAAGTAAACTTCCATCTAGAGAGCAGAGTGGCCTACTAGGACAGTAAGGAACAATGAGCTCTCTGAGATATGATGGAGCTTGGCCAGTAAGAGCTTTATATGTTAACAGAAGGATTTTATATTCTATTCTGAATTTTACCAGCAGCCAATGAAGAGCAGCTAAAACAGGAGAGATGTGATCCCTTTTTCTAGTTCCTGTTAATATTCGTGCAGCAGCATTCTGAATCAACTGAATGCCTTTCAGAGATTTGTTTGGACATCCAGATAATAATGAGTTACAGTAGGCCAGCCTAGAAGTTACGAATGCATGGTCTAGTTTTTCTGCATCCTCTTGAGACAGGATGTTTTTGATTTTCCTAATGTTAATCAGGTGGAAGAAAGCTGCCCTACTGACTTGCTTTATGTGAGGGACAAAGGACATGTCCTGCTCAAAAGTTACTCCAAGATTTCTTACAGTGGAGCTGGAAGCCAAATTAATGCCATCCAGACTGATTAGATGATTGGATAGGGTTTCTCTAAGGTGCTTAGGGCCAAGTACAATAACTTCAGTTTTGTCAGAATTTAGAAGTAAAAAATTATGGGTCATCCAGACTTGTATGTTTTCAAGACATGTCTGCAGTCTGACTATCTGACTAACTTCATTTGGCTTTGAGTGTCGTCTGCGTAACAGTGGAAATTGATGCTGTGTTTCCTGATAATGTTGCCTAAAGGAAGCAGATAAAGAGTGAAGAGGATTGATCCAAGTACCGAACCCTGTGGGACTCCGTAACTGGCTATAGTGCGTGAGGAGGAGCTATTGTTAACATGAACAAACTGATGTCTATCTGATAAATAGGATTTGAACCACCTTAGAGCAGTTCCTTTAGTGCCAATTTCATGTTCCAGTCTCTGTAATAAACTATTATGATCAATGGTGTCGAATGCAGCACTGAGATCTAAGAGGAGAAGTATGGAGGCTGATCTATTGTCTGAAGTCATTAGAATATCATTGGAGACTTTAACCAGCGCTGTTTCTGTGCTGTGATGGGCTCTAAATCCTGACTGAAACTCTTCAAGGAAACTGTTCCTATGCAGATTGTTGTATAATTGGTTTGCTACTGCTTTTTCAGTGATTTTAGACATGAACGGAAGGTTCGATTATGGGTCTATAATTGGCCAAAACATCTGGATCAAGATTCGGCTTTTTAAACTGGGGTTTGATGACTGCGGTCTATTCTATTCTCGGCAGGGAACCGCTCTGACGGAGGTGCAGAGGAACGTGTTAAACTGTGGCTCTGCGGCATAATAGAGTAATGAGATAAGATTAGAACCACAATGTTGATTTTTAGTTTAGGTAAAATTGCAATGCATTCTTGGACAGTTACGATGTCCTAAAAATGCACTTTTGGTAAATGCTTGAATCCAATATTTGTGTGAATCAGCTGCAGGACCAGAGATGAAGTTCCCATAAGGAATGACAGTCTGTTGTGTGAAATGTCCCCAGTAAGCATGTTTGTGTTAATGTGTGGGGATCATCTGCTGATCTAAGTAAATACGTGTTGAATTCTTGATGGAAGATGGTTTTGAAGATGCTGAACATTTAGATTCTACTTCAGTAAGTAAGGAGGACTGTGTTCCAGACACAACCTCCAAGAGTGAAGATAGTGATGAAAACTTCAAACCACAAAAAAACCAGAACCCTTTTGCTGTACTGAAAGACGGACTTAGCAGATTCCTCAGTGTGACACCACTACACCTGGCTTTGAGTCCCTTGAAGGGAAGATATGGGAAGAATCCTGTTGAAATCCCTTAAATTATGTAATTGTTTGCCACACAGAGAATACATGGAAAGAGAGTGTATGATAAAAAACATCTCTACTTATTTTGCTGTAAACTGTACTCCAAGATCGCAAGACATCTTGAAAGTGCACACAATGACAAACCTAATGTGGCGAATGCTATGAGCCTTTCAAAGAGTTCCAAAGAGAGAAAATAGCAGCTAAATTAGAAAGGAGGGATATATTGCCCACAATGCTTCTGTTCTGGAATAAGAGGAAGGGAAAACTCATTCCATTTAAACAATCACCAAAACAAGTGCAGGGAACTGATTTTATACATCGTGCATACTGTCAAGGACTCTATGCCAGGGAAGTCCTGTGGCGACATCTATGAAATTGCCCTTTGAAAACAGACTCACATGCCACAAAGCCATGACAAAACAGAGTTCAGTCTCTATGTACCTACACAACATCAGTGCCTTCACAGACCAGCAAACACCTCAGGAAAATAATCACTTCCATGAACCTTGGACCAGTCCTAGATATTATCAAAACAGACCCCATCATTATCGAGCTTGGGAAGCATCTTTTAAGCAAAGGTGGGATGACAGCAAAGAACCAACAGTGTGTACGGGACAAGCTGCGAGAACTGGGAGGAGTGGTCAATAATGCTAGAAAATTTACCAAACTGAAAATGATGGTGGTCGCTATGACAGCGACAACAACAAATTTAGGATTCCTTCACTGGAATATAAACTTGGCCATTCACTTGTCAAAGTCAGGAAGCTCTTGAAAGCTCAAGGTTTGATGAGTGATGATGCAGACCTTGTGAGGAGAGCAAGTGAGTTCCAGGAGGTACATAGTAAAAAGTGGAATGCAATATCTTCAACAGCACTAAGAAACCTTTTGTGAGGCAAAGTGGAATTTGCCAGCTCTGATGCCATTCACCAATTGTCCACAATTCATTTTTTTTTTAAGCAAAAACAAGATGAGTACAATAGAGCACTGTCTGAATCTCCCTCCACACTGTTATGGATTGATCTGCCAAAAGTGGGCTTAGCACTAGTCATCCTGTTTAATCGACGCAGGGAAGGCTAGGTGGCGAGCATGCCTGTGTCTGCTTTTTTTTTTTTTTTTTTTTTTTTGAGAGTATGTCAGATCATCAAAAGGATTTGTACTGGGCACTGTCTGAGTTTGGGGGGAAAAAAAAACACAACTTACCAGACACTTCACAAGACTCATCATCATGGGGAAGCGAGGCAGAACCGTTCTCTTTTCTTTTGACCCCAGACATGCTTTGTGCTTTAGAAATTCTTGTAAATCACAGAGAGGCTTATAGGGTTTTAAAAGAAAATACTTGCATGTTTCCAAGACCCGCAGCCATTACCCATTTCCGTATTTCAGATTGCGTATGTACTTTTGCAAATGCATGTGGTGCAGAGTGTCTTCAGGCACTTACCTCAACTAAGCTCAAAAACGTACTGTAACACTTTCAACTGTGCTGAACATGACTGAGACGGAGATGGACCAGTTGACAGATTTTCTCGGCCTTGATATAATTCATCCTGAGTTCTATCGTCTGCCTAACAAGACTTTGCAACTTGCCAAATTCAGCAAAGTTCCAATGGCACTCGAACAAAGTAAAGTGGCAGAATTCCAGGGCATGACCTCGGATCAAATTGCAGTTTATCCAGAGTGTATTTCTTAATTTATTTGTTGTTAACCCCCATATTTTGTATGGGACTGTTGAACGTTGACTTGATGTTTTTGACAGAAAGAGTAATTGAAAATGATGTTGAAGACGTGAGACAGGAAGATTCTCTCATGGTAATGTTAGAATTTAGTTTCTGTTTCTGTATTCCAAAGAACCAAATAACTTTTTATTAGTGCCTCAGAGCCCTGTACAGAGATTTTATTCAGCGTTTTTCAAATCTGTACTACTTCCCCCTACTTACTGCTACAGAGTCTGTTCAAATTTTAAAATGTTGACAAAAGTCTTGTCTATTCAAGTTTTCAGCTATTTCCTATATTTTATACTTTTTTCGGCAGCAAATGTTTACGTGTCATGCTCAATTTTGACATCTTATGAGTGTGTATTGCACGGAAAGTTCAACTTTCCGTACAATACGCAATAGAGCTGAGGTGAAAATGATCTGAAAAAATATTAATAAATCGTCTTCACGGGCACATAGTTTGAGCTAGACACACCTTTTGTCCAAAGTAGTAGAGATTCTTTTTCTGTTTCAGACAATGTGTTTATTTTAACAGGGAGTCAAACTCCATTTCAAGGACATGTCCTTCAGAGGCTCACAGATCAAAATAACAATGTCGCAGGAGAAAAGCAGAACTGTCTGCTTTTTTTTTTTTTTTTAAATATATAAACATCTCTGCTTGTCCACATTTTAGGCTCTAGAAACACCAAAAGACACAAACTGCTTCAGGAACTTGTATTGGTCACTGTCTGCTCAGTTCTCTGATAGAACTTACTGTTTTGTCATAAGTCAGTCTAGTTTGAAGGCTTCACAAGCCAAAAATCAGCTGATTTTGGGCTCTGGCTTTGCCCCGGCAACCCCGGAGCTACAGGTGACAGCTGCAGGTGCGCGCGTGTGTGTGGGCGCATGTGCGCGCCTCAACTGACACACACACATTTAGACATATACAGACATACAAACACAACACAAAAATACAGATATAAACAAATAGACATACAACAAAAGACACATATACACATTGATATTCAGACACACACACACACGCACAGCTAAAGTCAATTTTCACTTAGTTCATACATTACTGTGGGACAGACACGGCCTTCTCCCGTCAGGCAACAGCCCCCCGAGGCAGTCTCAGAATTTCTGTGAGGAAATTTTCGAGTTCTATTTGTTCTTGTTCTTTGACCCATTGCTACAATGGGTATGGTCATTAACCATTCTTAGAAATGTAGTATGCGTTATTGAAAATATTATGTAACATTCTTATAGTTTCACCAGCAGAAGAAACTGTTCCAACCGATGTGGATGGTGAAACTACACGAACACAAGAGAAAAGCAATTCACAACCAGTAGAGCACAGGGAGCCTTCGGGATTCTGTTCCAATATACCTTTATAGCAGTAAAAACTACAGACCCTTTCCAAAAAATTTGAATATCATGGAAAAGTTGATTTATTGCCATAATTCCATTCAAAAAGTTAAACTTTCATAGATTATAGATTCGGGGCCCACAATTTAAATGATTTCAAGTATTTATTTGTTTATTTTTACATAATTAGGGCTTCCAGCTCATAAAACCCACGAAAACAGGAATTAAAAAAATTAGAATACAGTGAAGAAATCACCATTTACTATCCAAATATTGCAGGGCATGAATGTTTTAAACTGAGTGTCACCCACTAATCATCTACTAAACTCAAAGCACCTGCACAGGTTCCCCCAGGTGTCATTAAATAGCTTCAGTTTGGCTCAATTGTCTCAGTTTGGTTCAATATGGGGAAGACTGCAGACTTGACAACTGGCCAGAAGACGATCATTGATACCCTCCATAGGATGGGTAAGCCACAAAAGTTCATAGCTAAGGAGGCTGGCTGTTCACAGAGTGCTGTGCCCAAGCATATTAATGGAAAGTCTAGTGGAAGGACAAAATGTGGCAGGAGAAGATGCACCAGCAAAAGAGATGACCGTGGGCTTCAGCGGATTGTCAAACAGAGCAGATTCAAGAATCTGGCAGAGATACAGAAAGAGTGGAATGAGGCGGGTGCCACAGCTTCAAAAACCACCACATTCAGACGCATCCGGGAGAGGGGCTACAATTCTCCACTTCTGACCCTGAGCCAACGTAGGAAGCGTCTCAACTGGGCCAAGGAGAAGAAGGACTGGACTCTTGGCCAGTGGTCCAAGGTCATCTTTTCCGATGAAAGTAAAGTGTGCCTTTCATTTGGGAATCAAGGTCCAAGGGTTTGGAGGAAGACAGGTGAGGAACAGAACCCAAGCTGCTTGAGGTCCAGGGTGAAATATCCACAGTCAGTCATGATTTGGGGTGCAATGTCCAGTGCAGGTGTTGGTAAACTCTGCTTTCTTAAATCCAAGGTCAACGCAACAGTCTACGAAAATGTTTTAGAGCACTTCTTGATTCCTTCTGCTGAGGACCTGTATGGAGATGCAGATTTCATCTTCCAACAGGACCTGGCCCCTGCCCATACCGCCAGAAGCACCAAAACCTGGTTTGATGCCCATGCCATCACGGTGCTTGACTGGCCAGCCAACTCGCCGGACCTAAACCCCATTGAAAATTTATGGGGTATTATCAAGAGGAAAATGAGGGACACCACACCCAAAAACAAAGAAGAGCTGACAGCAAGCATCAATGAAATCTGGGCCTCCATAACTCCCAGGCAATGCCACAGGCTGATTGCTTCAATGCCACGGTGCATCGAGGCAGTGATTAAGGCAAAGGGATTCCCAACCAAATATTGAAGATTGAATATCGTTTTGAAAGTACCGTATGTTGGTTGATTTGATGTGATCCTAATTTATTTCTAATTTATTTCTATTTTCTGCAAAAACTGATAAGTAAATGGTGATTTCTTCACTGTATTCTAATTTTTTGAATTCCTGTTTTTGTGGGTTTTATGAGCTGGAAGCCCAAATTATGTAAAAATATACAAATAAACACTTGAAATCATTTACATTGTGGGCCCTGCATTTATAATCTATGAAAGTTCAACTCTTTAAATGGAATTAAAGAAATAAATCAACTTTTCCATGATATTCTAATTTTTTGGAAAGGGTCTGTAAAGTGCAAGGCACTTCAACATTTGTTCCTCTTAAAAACCTAAAAAAAAATGCAAACATAATTTCACTGAGTCTAAAAAAGACACACAGACAATGAAAATGAGACAAAGAAGCAAAAATGTCATACATTGATTAATTGGTAATAGTCAGCAATGTTGGAAGTGTAATATGTCTTACTGACAGTGTTCTGGATTTTTCATCATGTCATCAGCAAAGGAGACCATTCCATCTTCTGATGATGACTTGTTGCCAACACATAAGAGATGCAGATCACGCTCAGCGGACCATGGGGAGTCCTCAGCAGTCTCTTCAAAAGGTGAAGTCTTAACTCACCTGATTTTTAAGTTCACATAAGCCAGCTAAACACTTTGTAATGTAATTACAAAAATATACCAGCTTTCGTAAAAGGCTGTTATCTCAGTAATTGAAAGAGAGGCCCTCTGATCAAGATTAAGACAATACTAAGCTCTAGCTAAGTGATGGATGAATAGTGAGAACCAGGAATTACAGTACTTGCTATGTGAAGGCATATCTGCTTATATTAAATTCCTCCAGTGGTTATTCTAATTTTATCAGTTTAGGTGATGTTTAAGAATCTATGATGAAAAAATTTGTCCAAGGGTTTGCTCATCATGATTAACTTCAAAATAATTTTCCTCTTTATTTGTAACCGGTAAGGTTATTCACGGATGAACACCATGGCGGTAGTCAGATGCTGAAGCCGTGGAGAGTCGCATGAGACTAAAATGTTCAGTCTAATGTTTTGAAGATATAAAGCTTGATAAAATGTAAATATGGAAAAAATTCTTCATAGAAGGTATTTTAAAGGTTATGCTGAGTTAGGCACATAACTAACTACCCAATTTGACAAGAATTTCTAGACTACACAAATCAAACCCTTGCTGTGCGTGTTAGTGAGTTTTCAAATGTTGCTCTTGTCTGAAGTGCTGTGAAAACTTTTATTGCTGAAATTCTCTATACATAAGTGATAAGTGCCCCAATCTGACGATTTAGAATTAATAGGTCCCCAGAAGTCAGATGGAGAAATATGTGAATCATGCAAATTATATGCAAACTCATGTCCCCTTGACATGTTTAATGGTTTTTCCAGAAGTTTCCAGTAAGCAAGCCCAAAACTTCTGAATAAAGAAAGTTCAGAATTGAGATTTTTGAGGTGTGTGTATATGAGGTATCCATGAAATGTCAAATTTACCAGATTATTATTTTTTTTCCAGACCTCTAGCACCTTTAGAAAGGGTTGTCCCCAAAAGTGATGGTCAAAAAGTTCATCCCCACAAACAATAAAAACCGAGTGAGTGAGTGAGTGAGTGAGTGAGTGAGTGAGTGAGTGAGTGAGTGAGTGAGTGAGGATGAATTTACTGCTTTAAGAAAGACTGAGCGCTCAGGCTGCTTCCCATTTTAACCTACATCCTTTTCACTTTGTGGAGGCCTGTGATTTGTAGAAAATTCATTTTCTGGGAAAGATGGATTTCTTTGGAAGTGGTCAGCATGTCAATTTCTCAACATTTTTTGATAAAGCCTGGAAGTAGTGGAACCAACACAGGCAAGGAATTCATTATGAGGTTCCCAGCCAACAGGATAAAGTGATAAGGCGAACACAAATGTATTCCAGGGTCTCCTTCTCCCTCGGAGCAGTGGTGGAGGAGATGGTTTGTGTAAAGAAATGGAGCTTAAATGATGAAAAGCTCAACCACATTGTTGTCTACTGAATAATTGAGTAATTTGCAATGATGGAGATTCATGAAATTTTTCTGATGCAGAAACTAATACAGAAACTGCACCAATTTTTTGGATTAAAAATTTCTTGTTTAAAATGAATTTGTCCTTCCTGAGAAGCATAATGGATTTGATTAAAATTATTTTTGAGTCTCTTTGCGTCACTAGGATACAAGATGGAAGTATTTAGGTTTTTCCCAACAAATATGGATTTCACTTACATAAAGCTGGGGAACTTGTACATGATTAAAAATATTCATATTGATTGAAGATGCAGGAAAAGCTCAGATATCTTGACTTTCTATCCTTAGTTTAGATCCATATGTTAGAGAAACTATGTAGTCTACTTAAATTGTTGCAATGCTTCACTAGAATATTGTAGTGTCTCCAGTGAAGTGAAAGTGAAAAAGGAGACTGGGGCTGGAAGAATATCTACTCTGACTTCCTCTGAGAAATTCTGGATCAGGCTTTATGCCTCGCCCACCACTGCAAATGCTTCCAAATGGCTCCAAGTGTATCAAGGCAATAAAATGAAAACACATCAGAGTCTCAGTCACATGTTTGAGCCTCAGCAGTCAGACCCAGACTCACATGAGGAGTCTGTTGTGACAAGAATCAGTTATCATATGCAGCATCTTTTTTTTCTGTTTGTTTGTTTGTTTATGGTTCTTGTTAGTTGCTAACTGGCAGGGGCAGACATGGTCTTAGCCAATACAACCACTTGCTCTCTGCAGTGGCAAGGTTTCAGGTTTATTTTGCTCTTCTGTCCCTACAAATTGACAAGACCGGTTCCTTGTTTAAGTTATGAATCTTTCTGAATCAGTTTTTCTGAGGCTGTCATTGACTCACTGCGGTTCACTGATGAGAATATGCAGCCATGGTCTTCTCTGATTATTTATCAATTTTGCTTTATTTTATCATGTCGTGTAAATTTCTTCATTGGGTCCTGTTAACAGAGCCAAAAACTTCATTTTTCTTAGTATATACAAAAAGCCAATCCAAAAAATAGAGGTTACAAAGACATGGACAATGGCCGTGCCTTCATTTAGCCATTTTTTTTGAAAGATGTGCCCAGTCTGAACAACTGAATAATACAGAAGTATGAGATAAAATAAAGCAAGGATTTAAAGATGATTTAATGCATAGGGTGAGTCCAGCCTTGAAGCCGTCTACATAACTCCCACCCCCAATTAAAACCAAATTTTCCATCTCTCCCTCTCCTCACGAGGCTCTCTTACATCACGCTATTCAAGTTTGAAATAGTGTTGGATGCTTGAATTAGAAATAAGCAGGGGACCAGCAGGTAAACATCACCATATGGATTCGATGTAAAAAGATAAACTGTCTGTCTTGTGTGGTTTAGAAAATAGTTTGGCAAGGGGAAGGACACTGTTTGAAATTCCTGTGGTTTTTTTTTTTTTTTTGAACAGAGAAATTAGTTCTGAAAAGTCTGAAGCAGTCAGTCAAGTCAAAAGGGAAAACACTTGCCCATCTTTGCCCATCCCTGCAACTTGTTTACTAAATTGTTAGGGTTTTTAAACCATAAGGTAATTTAACTCAAATGCCAAGACAAAGATGACAAACTCAAGGAGGCCATAAAACAGTAAAAATACTATATTTACAGAAAATCACTCACGCAGAAGGAAAACCCAGCAACACAAAACACTATAGCAAACAGAAAGTGTCTCACAAACTATGAGTCCATAACCAATGGAGGCGGGCAGGCAGGAATCTAGGTTCACTGATCTCTGCCAGCAGGAGTATAGCAGCAACACCTCACTCACATCCAGTAAACAGATTCCAAAGGTAGGATGACGAAACAATCTGGCAACCAGTAGGGAACACTGCAGAGTAGAAGCACAGTGAGATTGAATGCTGAATGGAACTCAGCTGGGCTGCCTGCCGCTTGCCACACCTGCCCAGCCACGCCTCTGACCTGCACTGTAGAGGGAGAGAGGGAACACCAGTGGCCAAGATCTCCACAACAGATTAGACAAAATAATACCACCACCATGGTTCCCCCTCCCCAACGAACGCCTCAGGATGGACTTCTCAGGATAGTCCTGGTGTAATTGCCGCAGCAGCTGGGGGCCCAGAACAAAGTGTTTGGGAATCCATGACCTCTCCTCAGGTCCATAACCCTCCCAGTCAACCAGAAATTGTAACCCCCGGCCCCTGCGTCTCACATCCAGGATGCGCCTCACAGTAAAAGCGGGGTGGTCAAAAACAATCCGGGGGGGGGGGTTGGCAGGTGGACACAAAGGACAGGTAGTGACTGGTTTGAGCTGTGAAACATTGAAGGATGGGTGGACTCTCATGGAAGTAGGTAACTTAAGATGGACAATGGTGGGGTTAAAAATTCGGTCTATGACCAACGGGCCAGTAAAACGAGGTGCTAATTTGTGGGACTCAGTCTTTAAGAGGAATTTTTTTTAAAGA